>JARACZ010000023.1:5543333-6929166 GCA_029255805.1 Keiferia lycopersicella
CGTACATTTACCGACTGCTCTTTCATTACCGACTGCTATTTCACTGTTCTTTCTTTAAATTAAGATGATATTTGAATGTGACTTAACCTAGGATTCGGGCCAGGTTAGCCTTCGGGTTGCAGAGGTTAGATGGCAGTCGTTCTGTGTAAAACTTAGTTCCACGTCAAATCCCCTAGGTTACGTAGCCGACCCCGTCAGAGAACGGGATAAGGAGAATGATGATGAACAATGGAGCATTAAAAAAATATCCACCAATATAACCTCGAAGAGTCCAACAGAACAGGTACCGTGTGATGCCGGCTTAGAGTGCCGTGTGATGCCGGCTTAGAATAGCATCACCCCACATCCTTCCCGCGAGTGTCCTAAGAGGCGACTAAGGGACTCGAGGGTATTGGTGTATTACAATTTTTAGGCGACAGGCTGACAACCTATCACTATAGTGATACACATGTGTTCTGAAACAACCTCAATAATGACAGACTTGGCGATAACGACCGTATTCTTACGGCCATTAACGCTCTGCCTACCCTGCAAGGAATAAAGGCGTGATATATGTATGTATGTATGTATGTATGTATGTATGAGTCCAACAAATGAAAAGTGCTCAAAGCCTCATTCCAGGACGAGCCGGTTTTTAATATCCGTGTCCCGATGACCCAAATCATCCAGTCGTCACTTGCGGCTGTGTTGCCAGATGAATAACAAAAAACACGATAGAAATTCTTCTATAGTGATTCTTATCCTAGGTCCGTATTTATAAATCTCGCTCAACTCAGAGACCGATCTCAAGAGTGATTTTTACAAATGTCAGTCAATACTAACATCATCTCGAAGTCGCACCCAAGATCGATCTCAGAGTTGAGTGCGTTTTATAAATACAGGCCCTAGAGTCTATCAAGTAGGCTTAAGATGATGAATCTAGCTATGTTTTTTTGCCCTATCAGCTTTACAATGCTTTGCTTCGTATTAAACAAAACATTTTAAGTTTTTTGCACTTTTATAAGTTGTTATTTTGAATTTATTTTAACCTCTATATTCTGTGTTCGCGTTGCTGAGACGAATTTATACTGTCGAAAAACGTAATTCTCTGGTAAAAATTGGTGTTTTTTGCTGTTAGATGGCAACCTTCGTAGCTCGTAGCAACTCGTAGCCTCGTAGCCTGTTTCGTAGCTGTATCTTTGTTCGCTTTGTTTCAACTCTGATTGCGATCGTAGAACAACAGTGCCATTTACTGCCAAAGTCGGTTCTCACACATGCCCCATGACTCTGCGGTGTTTTTGGAAAAAATGCAAATTCCATCGCAGGCGACTTTTCGCCATATTTTTTTTTTTTTTTTTTTTTATTAAGGTACATCAAATGTTACAAAAGATTACAAAAAAAACACTCACGCCAAACTACGACAGTAGTTTGTCGGCGTTGCGCTCATACTTCACATGCTGTTATGTAACACTTATCTACTTAAAATTAATACATGCTTTTTTTTTTTACACACTTCCTAATACTTTTTTAATGCGGCTTTAAGAGCCGATATACTTTTGAATTTCTTCTCACTACTGAGTACAGGATTACTATTATACATTCTAGGAATAATGTACTGCCTAGTTCGCTTACCAAAGTAGTTTCTTGCTCGTGGTTCACAAAGTTTACCCATTAACGCAGTTCTTGTGTTACGCTCGTATTCGGCTTTAGTCTTAAAGTCTTCTTTGAAGTAGCTTTCCAATGTCAATAGGTAGGTAACTTTTTGATCCACTGGCATCACTTTGCATACACTAAAAAGACCATTGTAGTCATCCTTATGCTTTTCTTTTATCTTCTTATCTACTAAAAGTTTAAGCAGTCTAACTTGAAGGTTCTTAATGTCATCTAGGTAAGTTTTAAATGTTAACCCGTAACAGCTTAGACCATAGCTTAATAATGAATCTGCAAGTGCAAAGTACACCATATACATTGTATGTCTGTCAAGTAAGTACTTAAGATGATAGAACTTGCCAAGTATCGATCTTAGCCTATTACATACACTGTTGACTTGTAATCTCCAGCTAAATTTGTTGTCTATGAGTAGCCCTAGGTACTTATATTTATCGACGTACTCTAAACTTGGGCATGCACAGTTCATTGTGTTGTTGTGCAAGCACTCATAGGAGTGCCCTATGACATTTAGATCCTCCTTTACAGTAGATCTAGCAGCCGCACTGTAGGGTGAGAATATATGCATACATTTCGTTTTATTTATATTTAAGATGATCCCATTGTCGTGTGCCCACTGTGTTATTTTATTAAAGTCTTCTTGCAGCAACATTTTAATTTTCCTTACATCCTTTTCAGCTATGTACAAACACGTATATGTACTGCCTCTACCATCTCGGCTGCCGGTTGTCTGCGAATTTTGCGGTGTTTTACCGTATTCCGCGCGGTGCCGGCTTAGAATAGCATCACCCCTACTCGTGGGTGTCTTAAAAACTCTCTCTTCTCTCTTTTCGTGTGGGACACCGAGTCGTCCAACGACCCGATGAACCCTAGTGTCAGAATTTTTCAACCGCCTTCTACAAGTAGCAGGCTTCTGACATGGTTGAGTAGCGACTGCCGTCTAAGTAATTATAGACAGCAACCGGGACCTACGGCTTAACGTGCCATCCGAAACACGGAACCATCTTACTTACGGACAATCGGGTGGTTCAGCCCGCAATGTCCTAACCAGACTGGGAACAAATTCATAAAGCTAGAAATATCAACTTGGTGAGTGACCCACCGAGAATCGAACCCGGAACCTTCTGCGTCAAAGGCAGTCGCACTACGATTGCGCCACATTGGTTGTCGAGTTTGTCTTTTCGAGTTGTCTTAAAAACTGACTAAGGGATAATCATCAAGGGAGTGGACATCAGCGTTCCCTGCGAATGCAACATATTACACTGCGCACTCCGATCCGCCTGCCAAGCATGGTGAGTATGGCAATAGTAGAAATCACGATGAGGTTTTGATAGCCGCTCTTTTGGTGCTCTCCGAAACTCGAAATCTTTTTTTTTAATGAAATTATTTTTCTGATGGTTCAGTCTTCAATTTATTATTTATTTAACGGTTTATTGTACTCAATAGAACACAAAGGACATAACATTAAGAACAAAACACAACAGGTCAGCTTATTTCTAAAAAGAAATCTCTTCCAGCATACCTAGGGTAGTGAGTGAGATGGCATAAAGTGAGGCAGTTGACGTGTACAACATACTATGATATAAATAATATACCTAGACTACATTATTACACTACATTACTATTCTAACAAATACCTATATTTACATACCTACATATATACACCATAAATATATACCTATATATATTTGCCGTGTGATGCCGGCTTAGAATAGCATCACCCCACATCCTTCCCGCGGGTGTCGTAAGAGGCGACTAAGGGACTCGAGAGTATTGGTGTATTTCAATTTTTAGGCGACAGGCTGACAACCTGTCACTATAGTGATACACATGTTTTCTGAAACTACCTTGGAAAACAATCCTCAAAAGTGTCAGACGTGGCGATAGCGACCGTATTCTTATGGCCGTTAACGCTCTGCCTACCCTGCAAGGGATAAAGGCGTGATATATGTATGTATGTATGTATGTATATATACCTATAAATTATAATTCAATGTGTTTCATTAGGAACCAGGCTGACAACCTGTCACTATAGTGATACACATGTTTTCTGAAACAACCTTGGAAAGCAATACTCGTAAATGTCAGACGAGGCGATAGCGACCGTATTCTTACGGCCGTTAATGCTCTGCCTACCCCGAAAGGGATAAAGGCGTGATATATGTATGTAAGAAATATTAGGAAGAATAAGAAAGAAAGAAATTAATGAAACTTTCTTGTCCACTTTGATAATGGAACCTATTTTTTAAGTATAAAAGACAAACAGTAAATCAATTTCACAGATACGATTATGAACTTTCGCTTTTATTCGTAAATTCCAAAATCACAAAGGAATTCCTCCAAATTCCCTTTGTCTTTTACTGAAATTAAAAATCCAATTTGCAAGCGAAGTCCCGCAAATTTAATAAAACTTAATAAAGTTGGAATCGTTGCGTGGATTTCATGTTGACATATTGTAGTAGTAGGGGAGCCTAGTAGGAGATTTTATGAAATAATTCATCGTACCTACTAGGCACCTCAATGACAGAAGGTTTTCTTCTATCGTGTAGTATACCAAGTCAATGAACAACCCGATGAATCCTAGTGTTAGTGTTTTTTAAGCATCTACTGCTAGAGAGCCGACTAGGGAATATGTACTCACGGCAGATTAACATTAAATATGGTGAGATACTTTCATCCTACCTGGGCCCTAAGTCTGCTAAATGAAAATCGTTTCAGTTGGAAGTCGATTGGATCTCAGTTGGATGATTTTGGTATTTTCGTAGTCTGCTTACAGTTTGAAGTATAGAAAAATCACAATGGCAATGGAATGACAGTTGACTTTCGATGGCGTTACAATGACAAAAAATAGCAGATTTGGTTGATACGTCGTACGTAGTAGGTTAGTTATAGTCGATGATTCTAATGTAACTCATGACAAATTCAGTTCAACAAGCCGGATAAAAGTGATGATGCACGTTCAGAGAAAGTTGCTGCACCTATAAAAGCAATAATTATTGCGGAAAAACTTAACTGTCTTAAAAATCGCTACCGTCAAGTTTGGATTGTTTATGAGTGGCGTGGAGAGGCTGTACTAGACGATCATGTCGAAAAAGAAAAAAATGTGTAATCAAAGCCTTGAAATTGGCCTATTGGTAAATGACATGCAGTGTGCATTTTTTAAATTACATTACTTTTATAATTCTGAACTATTCGCACTAGAATATATTTTAGTAAATTATATGTTTGGTCAATTATATTTTAGTAAACCAGCCGTCACACCAATGGATTATTTAACCACGAGTTTTAAAGACATTTTCTGCTTGATATTAGCCCTCCTTCAATAAAAGGATATTGATAAGACATTTTGGGTCAATAAAAGTATCTCTGGCGCTCAAGTAACTTGACATTTAGCCTACAACACTCCCGTACTATTGCGTTTTTTCGTTGTCCGGAGTTTTTCGTTTCGAAGGATTTGATTTTCTCAAATTAACTTGGAATTTGAGTGAGAGTGAAGGAGCGTTTCCGTTTTCGTGTATCAAGTTTATGTTGATTTTTGTCGTTTTCTTTTTTCGTCCCCAAGCATTTCTTCCAAGAAATTTTGGAATAAAATTTGATACCTGATACGTTAAGTACAGAATATATTTAAGTAGTTTTTATTTATTGAGAAATACATAGTTTTATACTTGACAGACAAAGTCTCTAAAATAATAACAAAAAATATATTTTACTGTTAAGCTTCAAAAGCAGTGGGACACCATAGGCTAATTTTAAAAAAAGCTGCAAAAACACGTCGCACAAGTTTTAGAGCTATGGCCAAGTGGTGAAGTTAGGACACCAGTCACCAATGGATCCTGAGCCGCTCACGACTAGCCCACGAGGGTGGTACTCACCGTATCTGCTTGGCGAGCTCCCTGATCTCCTTCATGGTGTCGTCCAGCTCGATCTTGGGCACCGCGTACATGCCGCCGGCCTCGCGGAGCTCCTCGTCCTTCTCCAGCTCGGCCAGTTTCTGCGGAATATAGTCGGCTCATTGAGCGACGGTGTTAGGACACCGGTCTTACAATTCGTGAGACCCGAGTTCGATCCCCGCCATGTACCAATGTGTTTTACCTACTCATGTACATTTACCGACTGCTCTTACGGTTAAGGAAAAACGTCGTGATGAAACCCACATTCAAATAAAATTTGAATTCAGATGAAATTTGAATGTGACTTAACCTAGGATTCGGGCCAGGTTAGCCTTCGGGTTGCAGAGGTCAGAAGGCAGTCGCCCTGTGGAAAAACTTGGTTCCACGTCAAATCCCCTAGGTTAGGTAGCCGACCCCGACACAGAACGGGATAAGGCAACGAGAATAAAATAACGATTTTTTTTTTCTCTTGCGGGAGAAAACTAATACCTATTCGTGAAGCTTTCTTCTTACGTATGAAATATGAATTAGCCATAAAATGAGTAATAATACGTTGTTCTTTAACAGCTTTTGTTGAAAAGTTAGAAGCTCGTTAACATGCATGCTCTTTTTAGCGTCAAAAGCTTTCACGGTTCCAGTAGTGATGTGCCCTGATTGTTAAAATTGTATCGATAGTTCAGAAGTTCGTAAAAGATGGCTGACGTCTGGTACTAAAACAGGTGGTCGGGAAACTTAGCTTTTTGATTTTTTCGTGTGGAACACCAAGTCCTTCAACGACCGCATGAACCCTGGTTTCAGTGTTCTTCAACCACCTACTACAAGGAGCAGGCATCGGACATGGTTGTGTGATGACTGTCGTCTAAGTTTAAATCCTTTTGAAACATTATTTTGAGTATAGATTTTCAAAGCTGTCCTTTTATACTATTCAACTGGTCACATCGCCTGAACACATGAATAGCCTAATCTTTCTGTTTTAGTTGTCATTCAGTGTTTCATTGGGTCGTTTAACGACTCTGTATCCAACACGAAAGGAAGAAGAAGAGTTGGCATTCAGCCGACTGGCATCGTCATCACTCCTAAAATGATATCGATAGTTATTTTATCGTATCGTCACAACACTACTCATATCCGGAGTGGGAGTATAATCATGCAATGTGTTGGAGGAGGTCTGGATTAGTAATTGACCTGATTGTGGATTCTGCTGAGTCAGGGGTGTGGTCTCACTGTTAGCGACTGTGGGGTAGATTTTTTCTGACATTTGACAGACACAATCACAATCCAATATGGGGTATAATAATAATCAAAGTGAGGTTATTATGTGTTTCTTTTACCTTGAATTTTGCTTTTGCAAAGACAAAGAGATAGCTTAACTCATACATTCGTATCAATGTTTAATGCACGTGCCTGTAGTTAAACCAATATAAAATACTAACTAGAATTTTGTATGTTTGCAAACTATTTGTTGACACATAATGAACATTTTTTTAAACTCATTTCTTTTAAAGTCATTTTTGTTCTGTGACCAATACTGTACCCATTGTCCTCAATAATCTTATAGAATGTATATGACTGTACCTCTTCGAGCAGTATTATCGCTACTAATGCGACCACACATCGTGTCACATAAGTTAGACCCGCTCGAATACATTATTCCAGCCATATACTTTTATGTTATTCCCTTTTCGGCAGACTTTCGATGGTAGGAAATAATGCTGATCTTACCAATTTATTGTTCTTCACAATTTCAATTCTTTTCTTTATACTACATCTACGTAGAAAATGCCCTGTGGCTAAACGAAACGTAGAGAGGAACGTGAGTTATTGTTCACATTTCAAATTAGCGGAATACAAAACTCCATACAAATCACTTTCTTCCACACAAGGGAGAAAATATGCAACTGTCAAAGTTACGAATACCGGAACGTAAATCTAATACATTTTTACAGGCAAAATAGAAGATTTGGCTGAATGGACTTATTGCTTTTGCTTTGTACTATTATTAAAAAAAAAACAGTACCGCCCGAATTAGCTTTGGATTTTTCATGTTATTTTTTATTTTTCTATTAGCATTCATTTTTTATTTTTGCAGGTGTCGTATAAAGCACATATATCACTCGTAAGAAATTCCGATTGCAAACTCGTGTATATTGATACCCTCAGCTGCGCTTCGGGCTTTAAACTACACCCTCGTTACCAATCCTTTCTCACCACGTGATCAATGTACTATTTCAACGTACTTGTAAAGCATGTAGATATTTTTTCGTCGCTAATATTTCATTCCTTCCCCAAATCCCAATTGGTCAGAGTATCTTTTGTATGTAAGTACTCACAATCATGTTCCCATAGGATTCTTTCTATCTGTGGTTCTCAATTTCTGGTTCACAATTCTATTTGTTTCACAATGCGAAGGTTTCAGCCAAAATCTGAAACTCTACGCCACCATTTTCGAAACATCCTCACTAAATTGTTTAGGAGTGGCAGAATCCCAAACCATTTCGATCCACTTTATAAATGTTCAATGAAAGTTTTTAATATGTCCCCATAACTCATGGTCCAATGGGTCAAGTATAAATTACACGGCCATTCAAAACCTCTAAACTTGCCCGTATCGACTAGAATAAAAACTTATACAGGATGTGGTTGTAAAGGAGTTCTTACTTCTGTTGTTCTGCGGGTTTGAAGTACAAACATTAGTTTTAGTTGGTAATTTTTGATGATGGACCTTTCTAAATTATAGAACAATCTTAAAGGTAGCACATTTCTGAAACAAGAAAAATAGAGTACCAAAGGCAACGTTTCTTTTACAATCGGTACTAATAATAAGTAGAAAGTGCTACAAAACATCATCATTGTGTTTGGCAAAAAGACATTTTTGGTTGGATGGCTCTTAAATAAAGAAAAAGAAGAAAAAGGAGCAATAGTTAATTAGAGGTAAAGTACAGAAATGTGCGCCTTTTAGGACTGAATAAAGTAGTTGTACTTTTGGGATGCTGATTGACTCTGTGTCACACACGAAAAGAGAGAGAAGTATTTTTTCGTAAGTACTACACCCTGTGTATAATCTACACAGTACAGTGATGTATCAGTATCGCATCCGCCCGCATGCGCGGTAGCCATCTAATCTATTCTGCAGCCAATACGATGATCGTGTTTATAGATCACGAGGACACTGATTTTGGTCTCAGCTACATATGGCGTGATTTGTTCTGCCTAATATTACGGTCGTTAACGCTCTGCCTACCCCGCCAGGGATAAAGGCGTGATTTGTGTGTGTGTGTGTGTTCTGCCTAAAATATATGGGGATCTTGCTGATGGATAGAGTCCGTAATGAGACTATCCGGAAAAAGACCAATGTAACAGATATTGACAATGTCGTGTCGTATCAAGAGGTAAAATTACTGGCGGAGAGAAGGGAAGAATGGAAATGACTCCACCGACTAGAGTCCAACTCATATTGTACAAAATTGTAAGCTCTTACGGCTGTTACAACACTCTGTCTATCCCGCAACGAACAAAGGTGTGATATATGTATGCAGCAAACTGAAGTGGCAGTGAGTTTTTCATATCACATAAAACCGATGGCCAGCGGAGGGCGCGGGTTCTTGAGTGGAGAGCACGCCTCGGCAAGCATACCGTTGGACGCCCTCCGGCCAGACGGACCGATGACGTAAAGAGAGCGGCCGGTAGGAACTGGATGGCGAAATCGGGAGATCGTTAATTGTGGCTTACCCTGGGGGAGGCCTATGTCCAGCAGTGGACTGATATATGCTGATGTGATGTGATGATGCATTTGCATGAATTCTGGCAAAGATCTGTCCTAAAATGTTGCTATCTCAAAGCAGTTGCGATGACTGAAAGGGGCGCTATCTTAAGTGATCCTGTTGTAATCTCTTTCAATTTCAAACAAAATTAACTAGTCTAGATAAAGTCACAGACAGGTCGGTTGCGAATAATGGCGATACCTAGGTTCTCCAGCTTTGATATACCTTCACTGTCAGATAAAGCTGTTCTGGCATTGTGGTTAAATCAAAATCTTGCTGTAGCTGAATATTATCTTGGTACTATCTCTATAAATTCGGTTGAATTCGAGTTTGTCTTTCATTTAACGAAAATAGAACCAGCATCTCAATTAATGAAATTACAAAATATGGACCTTTTAACATGAAAAAGCCACAACAGTCCACTGATGGACATTAGCCTCAACCTATTTGGGGTATTGCTATATACGTACTTACCTGGCTTGGCAGGCGGATTGGCGAGCGCAGTGTAAGATGTTGCATGCGCAGGGAACACTGCCGCCCATTCCCTTGATGATTATCCCTGAGTAGGCTTTTACGAAACCCACGAGTAGAAAAGGTGATGCTATTCTAAGCCGGCACCACAGAGCTGACCCGGACCTTCGGATGGATCTTTTTGACATCTAATACATATAAGGTGTAAAAATATTAGCTGCAAATATTTTAATATTTGAATAGATAGAGGTTCAATGTTTGTTTTCCAGCGAGAATAGTGAAGAAACTTCTCTTTTAGATTGTATATAAGGTGTAAAAATATTAGCTGCAAATATTTTAAAGGGTGAATCAGCCCATGAAACTGAATAACTTTCCCCAAAAAAACACAAATAATGAGAAAATTTTTAGGATCTCCCATACAAATTGACTTGGTCATTCGGTAGTTTTGTATGGGAAGTCCAAAAAAATTCTCGTATTTCGACATATGTTTCTTAGGGAAAATTATTCAGTTTCTTGGGCTGATTCACCCCTTAAAATATTTGCAACTACTATTTTTATACTTTATAAGTAGTCGTTCTGACAATATCAGTCCGTGTATCATTGCTATCAGTACATCTGTCCTGCGATGATGGACGACGTAGGTCAAATTGTCAGCAAATAGGAAGATGTTCAGAGTTTGAACCCAGGTAAGGTTTTTTTTGCTGTCGATAGCAATTATGTCAAATATTGAGAGGTGGGTTGAATAGCTGATGTGGAAAGCAGATGGCATTGATAATTGCTCACTTTGTTAAGATTTATTAGTTGATTCAGTCATTCGCATGCTGAACTATAGCTGTGTATAGAATATTGTTTGTATGAAAGAACGACATCTTTTGTAACCACCATAATTCCTTTAATTATAACTAGGTACATATTATAAAGCAAAGTCGCTTTTCGCGTCTGTCTGTATGTTTGTTTGCTTAATTCTTTAAGACTATCTAACGAATTTTTATGCAGGTTTTTTTAATAGATAAAGTGATTTAAGAGGAAGGTTTGTATGTATAATACTTACGGGGAAAACATCTAACTCCCACGGGAAAATGAGTTGCAGCGGGCACATGAATCTCAATTTCAATTTTATTTAGGTTCCAAGTGCGTCTATAGGTCATGCAGGATATCTAATGATGAACATACATACATACATACATATATCACGCCTTTATCCCTTGCGGGGTAGGCAGAGCGTTAACGGCCGTAAGAATACGGTCGCTATCGCGACCTCTGACTTTTTTGAGGATTGTTTTTCAAGGTTGTTTCAGAAAACAATATGTGTATCACTATAGTGACAGGTTATCAGCCTGTCGCCTAAAAATTGTAATACACCAATACTCTCGAGTCCCTTAGTCGCCTCATACGACACCCGCGGGAAGGATGTGGGGTGATGCTATTCTAAGCCGGCATCACACGGCATTAATGATGAATGAATTTAGTTATTGTTATTTCAGTGTTTCTTTCTGCGATGGCACTCCTAGAAATCCTGTGAGAGCGAACTGTCTCTGGTCGCAATAAACGAGCATTTTTGTCTTTTGTTAAAACTTTTCTATCTACCTTAAAACAAATGACCTCATCTAGTTTTCTTCCATCATGTAAGACAATGAAATTATAAAATATGGACCTTTTAACACTAAAAAGCCACAACAGTCCACTGATGGACATTGGCCTCCCCTATTAGGGGTATTTCCATACTCACTACGGTTGGCAGGCGGATTGGCGAGCGCAGTGTAAGATGTTGAATGCGCAGGGAACACTGCAGCCCATTCCCTTAATGATTATCCCTGAGTCGGTTTTTACGACACCCACGAGTAGAATTTGTCTAGTTTATAGAACTAATTTAATAATCTAACGATTCACGAAACCCCTTTAAAAGTTACTTTATTTATCAAAAAGTTGCCCTCTAACTATTACCTATTACGCAATATTACTAAACCTAGACTACCCTCACTTTCGTTCAAGGGTTCTTTCGTGGACTTGTAGTGGTGTATACTGACACGTGACGACGACTTGACAGTGTTTTGTGTGTACATTACTTCTTTTGTTATTCAATTTAATTTCTGTGCCTACAAAATTCATCCATCTCTCACCCCATTGCTCTACATCCAAGCTCTACAAACATGATACTTACTGCCGATTCGGTTGTTATTAAAATATAAAAGATGTACGCTTAAAACTATTGTCCAAAAATACTACGGAAAACATTAATCATTTTTCAAAATATTTAAAGTTTGAATTAATAAACAGAAAAATTACATGAAAGTAAGTGTTCTGACGATTCCAAAACAAAATACCGTTTTAGATCGCTTTAAAAAGTGGCTCATTAGACCTGCTAGTCCACAACCCTTACTATCCTGCCCCAACTGCCCAGACACATGCACGCTTCAAGACCTGCAGAAAGCAAACCCTAGAGGCATTTCCGTGGCCAAGCACTGGTCAAAGATTGCTTAACTTGTTACCGTCGACTCGATGAAGGAGAAGAACAACTCTATTTCTCTCTCTCTCTCTCTCTAGAAGATCGACGAGGAATGAAGAACGAATCTATTCCAGTCGGTCAAACCGTCGTCATGCCATTCTCCAAACTTTTGTCTATGCTCCGCAATGTATGAATTCTACTAATTATTTCGCCTTTGCACTACAGTCTAGATCATCTAACAGCAGATTGTGATCAGCAAGGGGATATCCTTTACAATTAGACAAAGCCCTTGGATTGAGTTCTGTTCTCGATTTAGATGTCGTCAATGAGAAGTGATTGTGGACTGGGTTTTAGATTAGATCAAGAATAATTGAGACTTAAGTGGTCCGTTTTTACACCGTGGAATTGTATGGATAAACGTGAAACGAAAATTGCTGTCAAGAGCGAGAGTGAAAATCTATCTGGTGGTTGCGTAAAATTCCGTTCCAATTCGCATTTTTTTTTATCCCCCCCGTGCCGCGATTCTAATAGGAACATATTTTTTTTATTGTTTACAATGATTAAGTCATTTATTCAGTGACAGTATTGTATCGTAACTCTGACATTCTAAATTCATTCATTGTGAATCTACTTGGAAATAAACGATTGAATCTTGAATCTTGCAAACACACCCGGAGTATCGAGAAAGAGTAGCCTTAATTTTGATTTGATTTTTAAGAGTAACGATCCCGAAGGGGCAACATTATTGTTGACAAACATCCCGCTCAAATTTAACTAGTGGACGACCGCGGCCCCGCCCGCGTTGAAGTCGGTTTTAATCCCGTAGCATCCCACAGGATAACTTTTTTCGGGATAGCAAAGACTAACAAATTTCATGAAAATCGGCTCAGTAATTTAAGCGTGGAGGAGTAACAAACAAATAAATAAACATACAAACTTTCGCATTTATAAAATTAGTAGGATAGAGAGACAAAAAATAATGTTGCGTATTTGAGATCAACTCCTTATCTGATCGAAATGTAACTTTTTCATTGAGAACTTGTCAAAAAATGTTTTTTTTAACCTTGACTTTGGCACAATCATCGTCTGACGCCGACGGAAGCCAAACTCAAAAAAAAACTTGAAGAAAAAATCAAAGAAAGACCAAAGAGTACCTTTTACTTTTAGCTGAGAAGGACATCCAATATAATTTCATACGCACCCCTAAATTAAATAAAAAAGTTGAATAAAGAGAATGATCGCACAAAGGGCCTGCGAATGTTTTGATGGCTGTTAGCCTCTTTTAATAAGCATGTGAGTTTTTTTATTTACTTTTTGCGCTTTTTGTTTCTGCTTATTGAGTTTTGAAAGGTAATTTAAATCATTCAAGGACTATTTACTTGACGAAAAATCGAAAAACATATGAAAAGTTCGGCTTTGGCAGTAAATCAATATGTGTCAATAATGGTGTCAATACATAATTTACCAACTTGGTACCAACCAACTGAGACACTTCACTTGGTATGTCAGGCACAATTTTTTTTCCTCTTTTGACCTCTGCTCCTTGGGAAAAGTTGTTCAGTTTCATGGGCTAGTTTATCCCATAAAAGGAAATTAGTACTTTTCCTAACACACTGTATTAGTCAAACGCGGCGATAAACTCTTATGACTTTTACGACAGTTTACGCTCTATTTACCCTTCAAGGCATCAAGGCGTGATGTGTGTATAATTAAAAGCTATATATACGTACTCTTAAAAAAACATTTTTTAAAACTTGACACAGTAGCGTTGCCGTTACCGTTATCCGTAATGGGTCGTTAATAACGTAACGTTACTGGGCCGTTAACGCCTCGTAAACGTAAATAACTACGGGGATAACGTAAATTATACTCCCAAATTGCAGTACCCTTCTTCTGTTTTCAGTTTTATGTGATGAATTCGGAGAATTGTGGAGTTAGATCCGGTTCGATACTGTTCCATTTCGTCACAAATAAAAAACGAGTTCCAATTCGTCACAGTACAATTATTTCTCAAAATCGTAGGCCCGTATTTATAAACTGCATTTAACTCTGAGATTGATCTTGAGTGCAACTTTAAGATGCTGTTAGTATTGACTGACATACGTATGTCAAAATTGCTCTTGATATCGATCTCAGAGTTGAGTGCAATTTATAAATACGGATTTTATTTTCACTTTGTGACAATTGATCTAAGGCTTCTAAAGTACAGGCAAACAAATCACAAAGTAAAAATTTAATACATACACACATACATATATCACGCCTTTATCCCTTGCGGGGTAGGCAGAGCGTTAACGGACGTAAGAATACGGTCGTATTCTGTCATTCCGACGTCTGACATTTTCGAGGATTGTTTTCCAAGGCTGTTTCAGAAAACTTGTGTATCACTATAGTGACAGGTTGTCAGCCTGTCGCCTAAAAATTGTAGTACTCCAATACCCTCGAGTCCTTTAGTCGCTTCTTACGACACCCGCGGGAAGGATATGGGGTGACGCTATTCTAACCCGGCATCACACGGCAGTCTAAGCCGGCATCACACGGCAGAAAATAACGCACGAAAATAGCACACGGCGTAAAAATTTAAGCTGTCACGAAATGAACTCGTCAATTATTATCATATTATGGTATGATGTGATAATATAATGACATGGGTAAAATCTTCGTTATAAATTGGGTCTGTGGCAAACCGGGGCTGAATCGCTTTTGTTCAGTTGGAATCGAAAAGAGTAAATAAACATTCATATGATATGATGTGATTGATATCATAAAATGAGTAGAAACCTTCGTGATGAACTGGGCCTGTGGCAAACCGATCCTGATTCGCCTTTGTTCAGTTCGAATTGAATAGAGTAAATAAACATAAAATGGTAAATTGTCCATGAAATTGGCTCCACACTTGCTGACTTAGATTTGGCTTTCCAATCACGACCTGCTTTGTGAGGCCTGGCACATATCTCACGCCTTTTTCTGTAGTAAATTTAAAACAAACTTTTGAAATATAATCGATATTGGTTTTAATCATATCGCTTGAATTCTATCTATCCTATGTCGGTCGGTAAGTCATCTCATCACACATCTTCATCACATCTGCCTATAGCAGTCCACTACTGGTCATAGGCCTCCACCAGGGTACGCCTCAATGAACGATCTCCCGCTTTCGCCATCCAATCGCTACCAGCCGCTCTTTTTAAGTCATCGATCTATCTGGCCGGTCGGTAGGTCAGATATCAGAAAATTTATTTGCAGGAATTCAGTTTGATGGTTCTTAATTTTTTTAAGTACCATATATGTTTTCACTTGCATACAATACATATGCAAATTATATTAGATAAGTAGGTATCTAATAATAATAAGTAATCAGTCTCGAAATTATCGATCTTTTCTGATTACCCTCTTTACATTGTTCCAGGAGGCGAAGAATCACAAGATGAAGGAGTTAAATTCACATCAGAACCGTCGGATGCGGTAGCAGTCTCTGGCGAAAGTGTGCTTCTAACATGTTCGGCGGTAGCCAGGGGACCAGTCAAGATATCTTGGAGGCATAGCGATAGTGCACCTACGAGAGAACACACTGTATCACCCAGCGATAAGCACAGGTTCGTATTAGTACAGGGGGCAGGCGATAGATAGAGCTAGTATGATCTTTAAACCAGTTGTTAACAGTGCTAGGGGCCCACGAAAGTGTGTTTCTAACATGTTCGTCTATAGGCAGAGGACCAGTCAAATATCCTGGAGGCAGAGCGATAAATCGCACCCAGTAATAGAGAACACACCCAGATAGCTATCACCCAGCGACAAGCACAGAGTCGTATTAGTACCGGGGGTTAACGATAGATGGCTTTATTAAATTTTAATTTTAATTAAAAAAGAAACAATCTAAAGAAACAATCTGCGGTTAGTTGTCTCCTACGAGTGGAGCAACCGAATCCTTCGTCTTTTTTGAAGATTGTAAACTTTATTTTTCTTTTTTTTCTAGGAAACAACTATCAAATGGGTCCTTAGTGATAGAGAGCATGTCGGCAGCACTAGCGGGACAATACCAGTGCGTAGCGACAGCTGAGAGTGGCGCAGGGACGATAGTCTCCAGGGTGGCTGCAGTGTTGTTAGCAGGTATGCACTTTCTAAACTAACTCATAACTATACTAACTCTTGTCACACTATACTAACTCTTATCTCACTTATAATCCCAATACCGACAGGATTCCTGTGTTGGGTTCGTGGTGCTATACAGAAGCGCACAGAGAAAACACAGTCCCAAAAACAAGTATCTATTTAAAGACATCATTCAAAATGTTAGGTTAATCCTAGTACCTTTGAGTAGCAAACCAACGCATTACCTCTGCGCTTTATAAAAATCGTAGTTCAAATATGCCTCTTCCAATCATTCCTTTATTTAAATGTGAACTTGCAAAGCTATAGATTACATTATCAAAACTATAATTAATACATATATACACAATCACGCCTATATCCCTTGTTGGGTAGGTAGAGTATTAGCAGTCTTAAAAATGCGGTCGCTATCACGATCTGACAAATATCAATTGTCCTTTCAGATGGTTCGTGTATCACTGTAGTGTCAGGTTGTCATTGTCAGCCTGTCGCCTGAAGTAGTAATGCACATGAAACCCTCGAATTACTATTCTTAGTTTAAGAAATAATATAGCCTTATAATTGTTTTGTATAGTTTTACCTATTAGAAATTATGTTTATTTATAATAAAGAATTTGATTTGATTTGATTTGATTTGAATCCCACAGTCGCCTCTTACGATACCCGCAAGAAAGAAATGGGATGATGCTATTCTAAGCCGGCACCACACTATAATTAATATTGCTCAATATTTACCTTTCAGAGCTTCCAGAACTGATCCCAGGTCCACGCAGCGTGCTCGGCCTGGTCGGGGGACCTGTGCTACTCCCCTGTGGCCTCAAGGCGCATCCCAGGGTCGCCATCAGGGTGATAACAGCTGGAGCCGGACCGCCTGATAGGAGAGTGTACGGGTCCTCGAAAGTGCATGTAGCGCCGCCTATATTGAAGCTGAATGTAAGTTTTTCATTAATTATGATCATTTCAGATAGAATTTACTGCTGAAAATGCTACTGATACTTCTATTCGCTCTTGACAGGTGGATAAGGTGGATTGGTGTTTTATATTCATGAAGATATTTTTCCTAAAGCTCAACCCCCTGCAAACCAATTGATATATTTAAATGAAAATAAAAATTGACAATTGTCGGCCTTCGTCAACTACTCAACGGTCGGTCGATGCTCGTCAATATTTCAATTTCTTATTTTCATTTATGAGAATAATATAGCACTGTAAATCCCAATAAATCAATTGATAACCATTAGGATCGTCGCGTCTTCAATCAGGTAGTGCAGAAGCCTGCATTCTATCTCCCAAATGAACTGAGAAGAGTTAGGACTGGACCTATTGGAATTTGAAATTTGGAGACTTCCATATTCTTCAGACTTAATAAACCACCGGGGTCAGGAAATAAAACTGTGTTATTTGGAATTCCAGGTGACATGGTTGAAAAACGGCTCCCCATTACGAGGCGAAGGCGCCCGCGTGGCCCTAACACCCAGTGGAGCCCTAGAGCTGGACCCTGCCAGGGCTCATGACGCAGCGCACTACAGGTGTAGGGTTTCCATTGCACACGCACCACATTTGTATGCGTAAGTATTTAGTTTTCTTACCAATGACAGCGCTGAAGTATAGTTCAGTGGACGTCGAAAGATAGTGTTCTAAGTTTTAACTCAAATGGAATCTATATACATATATCATGCCTTGCGGGACATGCAGAGCGTTCACGACCGTAAAAATACGGTCGGTATCGCCACGTCTGACAAATCTTTGAGGGCTGATTCAGAAAAATCTAGCACGTTATTTCATTCGATTACTGATAATCTTGGATAGCAAGGCCTTCATTTATTGGAGAGAAGTCTACCTGTTTATCAACGTCCACGCATTCCAAATCTTTGTTCTGTGCATTGGATAGATGGCGCTGTAAGCTGCTTCATCAACTTTAATAAAATTAATTTCACACTAGTTACAATACCCCTTTATGTATTGTTACATAATTACTTTTTAATAAATATTAGAAGTAGCTTGTAAATTACCTTTCTACAGTACGAGTGAAGAAATCGAGCTACGCGTCAACTCAGAAGTCGCGAACACAGAATCCCCACCAAGATTCATCGCGACCCCGCAACCTGTGACCGTGATGGAGGGAGCCTCGGTCACTTTTGACTGCGCCGCCGTGGGCAACCCTAAACCAGAGATGATCTGGTTGAATAACGGTGTTGCTATAGATCTCAGGTACTTCACTTTTCTCCTGATTTAGGCGTTTTTTTTTTAATTTTCACTGCGTCACGTTTCCCCTATGTTCCGTGACCGACCCCCCTACGTTTCGATGTGTCACATTTCCTTTGCGTCACATTACCTTTGCGTCACGTCACGTTTCCTGAATTTTTTCCACTGCGTCACTTATCCCCTGCGCTCTGTGACACGTTGTTATAGTGGTAATGTCATGTTACATTCCATTGCATCACACTTTGTGTAACTTTTAACCTTCGTATCCCGTTTTCACTATGTAATTTTTCTCTTTGATCATATTTCTCTTGTCTCACATTTCTATGTCAGGCTTCTTCTGTGTTACGTTAAACCTTCGTGAAAATCTGTGTGTTTTAAAAGTATTTAAAAATCTAACGCCTTATTTCTATTCTAATTAATTTAAATGTGATGCATTTTCAATTCTGTCTACTGGATTGCTGGTTTTGATTATCTTTCCAGTTCTAAATACTTTAGATATATTATAAAGTATAATTAGGTCCCTATTTATAATTTGTTTGTCTTCGTAAATAAATTTACTCTATTCTCATTTCTATTCTAGTGACCTGGACTCTCGCTTCTACCTGGTGGGTTCAGGCTCACTGCGGGTACAGTCAGCACGCGCGCTAGACGCCGGAGCGTACACTTGCCGCGCGCACAATAGGCTGGATTCTGCTGACCATACCACGCAGCTGCACGTTTTGGTAAGCTTTTTTTAATATATTTTTTTTAACTAGACAAGCATGTTCCATCATCGTCTGCATCGTCACTGACCATCAGGTGAGATTGTGGACAAATGCCTATCTTAAGTAAAAAAAAAGTGTTCATATGTTTTAGGTAACGGATTCTTGATTGCTATTTTGAAGATTCGCGATTCCACTAAGTGGATTCTGATTCTACTTCATTGATTCCTGATTTCATTTAGTGGGTTCTACGTGAATCTAGTTATCTGACTTGTGATCGTATTGTACCTGGTAGATTTTCTATTCTGTTTACTGGATTGCTGATTTCACTTTGAGATTTTTCGGTTCTAAATACTTATTTCCCTATTTTACATAATGGATTCCCGATTCCATCTAATGGATTTCCGATTAGCTCGTTGATAGGTCAACTAAACTACTTTTTAAAACGACATTTTGTACGGAAATATCGAATTATGACAGCTCTATTTTGGATGGCCTGGAAACAATAACTTGTATATTAATTTTCTGTTTAAAAATAGCATTATTATTTTATTTTAAAAACTTTTACTGGGGTTTGAAGTATTTTTAGACAATAGTTTTCACAATATAGGTAACTTTCATGTACCTTGTCAAGTACCGAATTTATTGCAATTACGAAACTCATTGTTTTCCAGACTTCACCCCGAGTGCACCTCCCCAACGGCGCAGTGGTGACGGCCCGGACTCGCGGCGACGTCACTCTGCGATGCGAAGTGAAGGGCAGACCAGCGCCGTCTGTCAGTTGGCTGAAAGACGGAGAACCTCTGACGCCTAACAACCATGACATAGCTTTGGTGGATGGGTAAGTTAAGTGCTTTGGAAGGCACGTCATGCCGTCGGTCCCGGTGGCTATCTTTTTATATCAGAGCTATATATACAATAGCTATATGCGGGCTTTCACGTTTCAAGTTAATTTAATAGAAATCTATCGTTTGTGTGTCTCTATGACTTGCTCAACGCTTGTTGCAAGTTGACTCAGGAAAAAGAAGATGCTAGCAGAGAAGAACTTATTCATAAAGAAATGACGAATGTCATAAGTTTAAATAAAAATAAAAAAGATAAAATAAGAATTTATTTATTTAAAAAAATATTGTATACAAATTGAAAACTATTGTTTTTGTTCGCAGTGCATCCCTTCGTATCCAAGGCGTGTTGCGTGTAGACGCGGGCATGTTTCAATGCGTCGCCAGTTCGGCTGCTGGTTCCGCTGCTGCGGCGCTGAGGCTCAAAGTCCTGCCTCCCAGACCAGGTATGAGCAGACCTTAACAATCCTTGAGTACTTCCCACATCAAAAGAAAAGTGATACCGTTGAACAAATATCTGTAATTTTAGAAACCCAATTCACTTTTTGACTATGTCATTATGTGATTTTTACCGTTTTTGTTTTTACTATCATGATTATGATTATGAGTTTAATCATTTTAATTTTATCTGTACTTTGATTATACTTTTTTATATTCTTTTATTTGTTTTTAATTTTGTTTCTTTTTATTTACTTTTTTCGTTTGTCCACCTTCCCTTTTCAGAAACCGAATCTACCACCGTCATCGAGTCATCATTTAACTCATCCACCAACAAATCATTCACTAACACCACACAGGACATTTTCAACAGCCTAATATCATCAGGCCCTATTGACCAAACCTTAGACGTACCTGATGACGACTTCCTAGGCGAAACGTCATCAGCTTTTACATCAAAACATGTCGAATACGACACTAGCTACGATGATGATGATGAAAATGATTTGGATTATGATGATTACGATTCTTTTCACGCTGCGCAAGATATGGACCTGGATGAACTTAGGAAGGGAAATGCGAGTGTGATCTCTCCGCCCAAGGGTTTAAGGGCGGTTATCGTGAAACACAGATTTGTGACCTTAAGTTGGGAGGAGCCAGAAAACAAGACGGAAGATGTCACTGGTTATGCGGTTGTATACAAAGTTAAAGGCAGTGAAAGGTGAGATACAATTCATTTTTATTTATCATTATTATTTTTACGTCTGATCAAAAATTTGCAGAATGGAATACCTTTTCGTAACTATAAGCTATGTAACTATAAGCTGATACCCCCTTCCCCATTCCATCTCCGGGGATCGAGGCGCCGACTGGGGTTCCACCCTTATGTTGTAGATGTACCTCTGATCCGCACTAAGCGTCTTCAACTTTTATCATGCGTACGGTTAAAGAGTGGAATTCCCTACCGGCGGATCTTTTTCCGGAACAATATAACTTGGGCCTTTTTAAGGCAAGAGTGAATAGGCATTATCTAGGCAAGCATGTACCATCTTCGTCTGCATCTCCACTTACCACCAGGTGAGATGGCAGACAAATGCGGGCCTATTACATATAAAAAAAAAAGCTTCATTTTAGAATTAAATATTTTTCAAATCAGGTAGATGTCGCTGTAGTGAGGTATTGTTCCGAATTATACAATCTAAAAAGCTTTTTATTTGACAACGCCACCTAGCGGGAACCCCCATAAAAATCAGACTTAGATGCGAATGCCGCTGTTCATAAATGTAACAAATGATTCCTAAAACTACTTTTCTGTACCTACCAGTCTGCCCCTCTGATATTTATCTATCTTATTCAAACTTAGAGTTGGACTCCTATCGATGGAGTAATTTCCATTCTTCCCTTCTCTCCGCCAGTGATTTTACATCTTGATACGATACGACATTGGCTTTTTACCTTATTTGGGTAAAATAAGTGCATCTAGGTCGGCCTCTTTCTCTCCTTCCTTCTGCCTTCAATACAATACAGTACAATGGAAATATGCTTTATTGCATTAAATAATAACATACTACAGAAAATAATAAAAGACTGAAATTGTACAATCCCACAAAAAAATTTAATTGAACCTTCCCTTCAAAGCTACATTTATTTTTGTCAGTACATCATCATAATATAATTTTATCAATAAATTTTACAGAGAACGCGTGTCTCGTGGAGTGGCTCAGAAACACGAAATGAATGTAGCGTCGCTGCAACCTAATACCACCTACCAGTTTGCTGTGCTTGCCTATACTGAACATGCAGCCTCGCCGCCGACAGAGGTAAGATAAGAAACAAGAAGATTGATTTGCCTGAACATATTTATAAAAAAAAACTTAAGCCTACGTCTTGTTTTAAAGTATTTGCCTTGAAAAATATAAGAAGGCCTTTGGAGAAACCACGGGGTACAATATGATTTTAACCCCTGTTGACAGCGACACTTACGGCACGCCATTCTCTATCACGTGTTACCTATATTTTTAGGTTCTCATACATTACGTTTCTAATGCGTCACGTTCCCCCAATGTCACGGTACCAAACCCATTTTATTTTGACCTCTATATCCACCATACCTCACGTTACCCATATTTTTAGTTTCTCATACGTGACGTTTCTTTTGCATCTTTTGGTACTTAATCAAAAAGTTTAGGCTTGGTTTAAGCCGTCTGACTACATAATGTAGGTATGCACGACTTACGTTTCTGTAGTTTTGGTAGAGGGTTCAGCCTCTACGTTTGCTGTTTATTGCTGTCGATAGATCACACACGCCCGCCCGTCAGCGACTACAACAAATCGTATGGAGAAATAATTTACGTCTCAAGTCGCATATATTTTCTGTCTGCCTACAAACTATTCTGTAGTTTGGCAGAGTAAAATCGTATTGTACAAGTGTGTTTAAACTGAATAAACGCTTTATTTTTTTTTCCTTTTTTATTATAATTACGCACAAAGTAAGTGATTTCGACCATGTTGTCCACAGATGATCGAAGTGACAACGCCAGAAGAGGAGTTAACGTACGGCCCTCCGTTAAACGTCAGAGCCGAAGCTAGCGGTCCACATACCATCAAAGTGACTTGGTCTCCGCCAGCCAGTGGGCAGCCGAATAAATACGCGGTTTATTATACAGAGGTAGGTTACGTCAGAGGTACAAGCAACCACGTCAGAGGTCTCAGCAACGACGTCAGGGGTCTCAGCAACCACGTCAGAGGTCTCAGCAACCACGTCAGAGGTCTCAGCAACCACGTCAGAGGTCTCGGCAACCACGCCAGAGGTCTACTCAACCACTTCAGCCCTGAGGCGAGCGGTCCACATACGATCAAAGTGACGTGGTCTCCGCCAGCCAGCGGGCAGCCGAATAAATACGCGGTTTTCTATACAGAGGTAGGTTACGTCTGAGGTCTGAGCAACCACGTCATAGTTCTCAGCAACCACGTCAGAGGTCTCAGCAACCACGTCAGGGGTCTCAGCAACTACGTCAGAGACCTTAAAAACCACATCAGATATCTTTTCAACCACGTCAGAGATCTACTCAACCACGTCAGTGCCGAAGCTAGCGGCCCACATAAGATCAAAGTTACATGTCTCAAACTCACTATTAAAGGTACTCTATATATAATTTACTCTCTCATTAAAAACAGACTTTAGTCAAAAGACATCTAGTAATCCAGCAAAGTCTAAGAAGTCTAAGAAGACTTTGCTGGATTACTAGATGTACTTTTGACTACTTGTATCTTTAATTTTTCCCGTTTTCTTATCCATTATTTATTTCTTCAGGCGGAGACGGGCCGCGAACAATTGCAATGGGTGGACATAGACCCCACGACATCCCCTATAACCTCCTCTATCGGCGGCGTGAGAGCGGCGAGCGCCTACTGGGTGAGAGTGGCGGCGGCCGGGGGGGCCCCGAGTGGCGAGACCAGGGTTAAGACGCCGAGTGACGCGCCCGCCGCTCCGCCAGGGAATGTGACGGCTGTGTCTACCGGGGCTACGGTACGTGCATTTGTTTTGACTCAGATTGACGTGACTTGACTTGAGTCGACTTTGATGTACTTGACTTACCTTGACATGTCTTGACTCGACGTGACTCGACGTGACTCGACTTGACTTGACTCAACTCGACTTGACTAGACTAGACTTGACGGACGTGTCTTGCCTTGACTTGACTGAGTCGACTCGACGTGTCTTGACTCGACTCCACTTGTCTCGACTTGACTCGACATGACTCGGCATGACTCGACATGTATCGGCTTGACACGGTTTTAATCTGCCTCATTCGGCTTGACTCGACTAGATTTAATTGCACTTGCTCAGACTTAACATGGTTTGTGTTGAGTATTTCTTAGTTAAATATTTGTATATCATCTGCGCAGTCAATCCTAGTCCGCTGGGAGGCGCCCCCTACACGCACGCACCGCGGCGCGCTAACCGGCTACAAAGTGCGGTACCGCGCCGCGCCGTCGCCCACCGCAGCGGCGTCGGCGCGTCGGAAAGCGGACTCGCTGACTACACCGGCGGACGCGAGGCGAGCGGAGTTGAGGGGATTGGATACAGCTACTACTTACCAGGTATACCTACAATGTCATACTCTCTAAATGCCAATTTTGACAGCCGTCCATAATATTGGAGACAAAATACAAGTCTTCGAGACGAGTATCAAAAGATTGACAATTTGGCAAGGATGGGCTATCGCCGCGCCGGTGCGAGTGTCTCAGTAGGATGGTAACCCATGTGTCACGGGTTCATTTTATTCATTTAAAAGTAAATAGACTGATGTCATAGAATTAGCAAAGTCGGCCAAAATTAGCAACACACATATACCAGTCTATTGTAACACCGGCTACAAAGTGCGGTACCGCGCCGCGCCGTCGCCCACCGCAGCGGCGTCGGCGCGGCGGAAAGCGGACTCGCTGACTACACCGGCGGACGCGAGGCGAGCAGAGTTGAGGGGGTTGGATACAGCTACTACTTATCAGGTATACCGTATTTTAGTGTCCCCCATTTGCGCCTCATTTTGGCAATTACCGGCACATACCGGGTAGATCCAGTCCGATCCGTTCTACCCAGAACAACTCCTAAGCCCAGTCTCGCCCCAAGGGCGTGATTATGAATGAGCTTTAAAAGTGACCCGATATTAGTATTAACACACGATACGCCACGTAATATAAAATGGAAGACTGCAAAATCAACTTAACACTGGCGATATTATGTTTACACTAGTAACACACAAACACACACACACACACACATACACACACACACACACACACACACACACACACACACACACACACACACACACACACACACACACATCCACATATATTAACTGTAACACTAGTCTACTGCAACACCGGCTACAAAGTGTGTACTGTCGTCCGCCGCAGCGTTGCAGATTCATGCATTAGCATAAAAAATATTGAAACCACTATATTTTCTTGAATTTTAGATCCGAGTATGTGCAATAAACGCCAACGGTTCTGGACCATTCAGTGATTGGGTAACAGCAACCACGCAACATCAGGAATTGGACGAGACCAGGGTCCCTGCGCAACCACCGCCTTTGACTAGTAAGTCGTAGAACTTTGCAAGGCTTTCGATAAGGTTCACCTCTAAATTTCTTGCCACATCCTTACTGTTTCAATTTATTGATATTATTTTATCATGTAAACTAAATTGGTAAATAAAATAAGCTATAAAATAAGCTAAGTGATAGATAAATTAAAAATGTTGAATAAAATGTTTTAGCATTGTTTTCGTTTTGAGTACCCCAAGGCAGTCACCTAGGGCCTATGTTGCTAATTATGTTTAATTTGTCAAATCATCTCTTCCCCTTCTCATAACCATTTGTTTTATATTAAATTGTGCTAAAAATGGACTATTAATAAATTTGCAGCCGATACCACTGCAACAACAACATCTTATAACGACATTGAAATAATCGAGGAATTGGATGAAGTGCCCAGAATTAGACCTGTTTTTCGGGGTTTATAAATAACTATAACATTGAAAAGGCCATAAGAAAAAATACTTTCAAGAATACGGTTCTTCAATGTCGTTATAACCTTGACTAATAACAATGTAAATACAGCAATAAAACCATCATAAAGTTATTTTCCGTTACCCTATCCTGTCTCTCACTGCTAGTGGGTCATAGGGGGGGATATAGTAGTCGCACGGCATTGTTTGCAGCGCGCGCGGGGCGGGACTGGATTTCCGTGTGGTGGAGTGAAGAAGAGGGGGGCGGGGGCGGGGGGGTGCTGGTGCGGGGGTACTGGCTGGGGTGGGGCCTGGGGGTGCCTGACGAGCATTCTAAAGAGTTGCCGGCGCAGATACACTCGCATGTCATACGGGGGCTTGGTGAGTATGATTGGTTTTACTTTTTGAATCAGATCGTCATCTTTTTAAGCAATTATCTAAATGTCTTCAGAAATAGTCTAACTACAGTTTACAAAATATAGCTGAATACCTGTGACGTTTGACAACTCCATACTAAAAGAGAAGTAAACAAAAGAAAATGGACCTTACGCCATAGCATTTGCTCAAAACTGACAGCTGTCTCAGGTATCAAGCTAAAAGAGTATAGGCCGTTTAATCTGAGTATTTTTTATTTAAATTCTAGCTCTAAAGCATAATAATATGTAATCTACGTTCTATGCCTCGATTTATTGTTCCAGGACGTTGTTTTCCAGAACAAATGTTCAATTTCCAGGTGTCATACTAATCAAACACAAACAAATTTTAAATAGACCTTGTTCTATTACTTTTCTGACGCACACATGATTGTCAACAGAATCGAACGCAGAGTACGTAATCTCCCTGCGAGCTTCCAACTCGCTCGGTCTTGGACCGGCAGTGTATGCAACTGTCAGAACCAAGCCTGCTGCAGCCGAAGGTGACGAGATGGATGAGGAGGATGAAGAGATGGAGGAAGACGATGAAGATGAAGAGGAAGCGCCGCCACTTATACCTCCAGTTGGTCTTAAAGTAAGTGAAAAAACTACAAGCAACGTGCTGCAATAAAAGTTGTTAAACTTGAAAAGTTGTCAAGAGATGAAAAGACTAAAAGTTGCTAGCCAAAGCTGGCTGCTGCTGGTTTCAGTATGGATGTTAAAGAGTGAAAAAATTTGAAATATGAACGAAATATGGAAAGATCTCATTCTAAAATCACTGATAATTTTATTTTGTTATAGGTGATAATGTTGAGTGGTACAACGGCTGTGGTGTATTGGACAGATCCTACTTTACCCAAAGGACAGGTAAACATTTTCACATTCAAATTATTTGGGACGTTTATTTAGGTTTACAATAGGTTTTCTGTTCTTAATAAAACAACAGATGGCGTTGATCAGTTACCAGCGAATGCCTCAGACGGAGGGTAATGTTTTTCAGGAGTAAGTTGAGCATGAGTATTATTGAGCATGTATACATGTTGACAAGATATTGACAAATAAATACTGACGCGTCACGGGCTATCTTGACTATAATCCAAATTAGAAGTAATTCTATGATCCAAACGGATGCTGACATAATATGGGGTGTCATTAGATTTGTGCGAGCACCACAATCTTATAATTTCATAAATACAACATATCCAACTTGCAACGCAAACCAGAAATTTGATGTTACCGCTGTCGAACTAATTTCAGACCGCGACAGACGGGCGTCGCTACGTGGTCCGCTGGTCGACGGCCGGCGGGCGCGTGCGCACGTTCAACGCCACGGACCTCAACTGCATGCTGGACGATCTAAGACCGTTCACCACTTACGAGTTTGCTGTCAAACTCATCAAAGGTGAGATCTTCTAGTTCAAGAGTATCAAGGAAACTAATTTATGCTTTATTTTTAACACGATTTACAGTGAGTGGGAAATTGTATTCAGAACATATTTTTTGATAACTTCTGCAAAATGTTTTAAAAAGCAAGATAGCTTGTTATTTTGTCATTTTGTCCGTATCAGTTTCATATAATTCTTAATTCAGCAGTACTATTAACCAAATAATTTATTTGTCGCTTTTTAGTCTCTCATTAGACGGCGGTCGTTATACAACCATGTCAGAAGCCTGTTACTTGTAGAAGGTTGGCGGTTGAAAAATTCTGACACTAGGGTTCATCGGGTCGTTGGACGATTTGGTGTCCCACACGAAAAGAGAGAGAAAGAGTCTCTCACTATTTACATTCAATCCACAGGCGGTCGCGAGTCAGCGTGGTCGATGCTAGTATCAAACACGACCCTGGAAACTGCCCCCGCGTCTCCCCCGCGTGACTTACGCGCGGTCCCCGCAGCCCCCGCCGCAAGAGCTGCAGACTTAAGTTGGTTGCCGCCTGCCAAGCCAAATGGGGTCATCACTGGTAAGAATGACCTTATATTGCTTACTATTTTATTTATGTTCAATTATGTATACAAGGAACATGCTTCCTTGAGGAACACCAATACATGATAAAAAATTGTGTCTTTTATATACACCGCAAACTCCTCCTCAACCATGCAAAAGATTTTGATGCGGGTTTCTTCAGTAGATGGAGTGGTTCACCTCGGTATTTATATATAAAATACTACTGGGCGCCCGCGACTCCGCCCGCGTGTAAGTCGATTTTGAACCCGTAGCATCCCACAGGAACATTTTTCCGGGATAATAACTGTCCTTATGTCTTAACCCAAGTTACCTTTTATCTGTCTGCCAAATTTCATGAAAATCGATTCAATAGTTTTTTCGTGAAAGAGTAACAAACAAACAAACATACAAACTTTGCCATTTATTATACTAGTAGGATGTCAGGGGAACGTCTTTTTCACTTTAGTTTTTAATATTTTCTGATCTTCATTGTCACATTTTATAATTCACATAATAATGTTTTTTAAATCCAGGTTACGTAATAATGTACGCCGTACAACGCACGGGCGCGGCGGCCGGGAGCGAAGAATGGACCGCCGTCGCCGTCGTGGGAGAGAAAGGGAGGGCAAGAGTCGACAGACTGAGACCGAGAACTACGTATAGCTTCAAAGTGCAAGCTAGAAACAGCAAGGGACTGGGGCCTTTTGGGCCTCCCATCTCTTATACTACTGCTATGGGTAAGATTATTTTTTCTTTCCTTAATAATGACACAAAATTTACCTGTGTTGGACCACAATATCAACAGTTGATGTCAGTTAGAGAGAAAGAGAGAGCAAGAGTCGTTAGACTGAGACCGAGAACTACGTATAGCTTCAAAGTACAAGCTAAGAACAGCAAAGGGCTGGGGCCTTTTGGGCCTCCCATCTCTTATACTACTGCTATGGGTAAGATTATTTTTTCTTTTATTAATAATGACACAAAATTTACCTGTGTTGGACCACAATATCAACAGTTCATGTCAGTTAGAGAGAAAGAGAGAGCAAGAGTCGCTAGACAGAGACCGCGGACCACTTACAGCTTCCAAGTGCAATCGAGAAACATCAGGTGATTTGGGGTTTTTGGACATTATATAACTTTATCAGTAAAATAACAATATATAACATTATCAGTAAAATAACATTTTACTTGTCTTCCAAGTTTACAAAGAATGTTGATCGAAAGTTTCTTTTTTACAAGGTTCATTCTCGTACTATAACTTGACCTGCCCATAAAATAATGTTAAATTAGAATCAAGACTAATTAATGCTATATGCTTATTGTTACGAATTTCTTGATGCAGAGCCTATGATGAGGCATGTTTTGAGTGATTGCTGTGAAAATTATGTGTCGAATACTTAGAGTAGGTATTCATATAAGGAATGGCCATAGCCGGGCTTACCCCTCTACCAGAATTCACTGACCATTTGCCCAGCACTTTATATGCAAAAAATACAAAATACAAAAATACAAAAATGTTTAATATCCAAAAAGCACAACAGAATTAAAACATTTATCACTATAAGATTAGAATGCTAACTTTAGTTACAATATGTAAGTCTGCCTAACAAAAATATATTTCCAGTAAACCTCACACTAGGAATAAACCTGTCACGTGAGATTTAATATTGCGATTACACTGCCGGCAGTTGGTCTCTTCACTTAAACATAGTTAGCCATTCTACCGAAGCTTGACCATGTAGACATGTAGACCTATTTTGTACAGTATATTTATAGGTAGTCATTATAATTAAATTTTAAAGAAAATAAAAACTAGTTTGTGTGAGTGTGTGAGTATGTATGTGTGTATGCTTATGTATGGATGTATGTGTTTGTAAATGTGTAATGTGCCTTTTATACTATCACCTGTATAATTAGTTCTGTGGCGTCATAAGATTGTACTTGGAGAAACTGCATAACAAGACGTGTTGCATTACTAGTCGAAAGACTTTTCACATCGCAAGATTTAACTAGCTGGTTATAAATGTGCGGAAATAGGAAACTTTTAAACCTTTTGCCAAAGCTAGTGCGTACCTGCGTCGTCCTTTTTATTTTGAAAATCCTTTTTGAGATTAAACTCTGATATTCGGGTGAGTTAAGTACTTCACGATGTGTCGATATAAATGCTTTCAAGATGTACAGTTGACGCACACTAAGAACCCGAGCCTCCCTATACAAGTCAATAGTAGGATGTCTAAACGGAAGCCGAAGCATCACTTTTAACACTGAACGTTGAGCACGTTCTAGGGGAAGCAATGATGTTATACCTACTCCGCCCCATACGGAAATACAATAGGTGATAATTGACTCACATAATGATTTGTAAACGAATTTGAGAGTAGTAACCTCGGCACAGTTTCTCAGGCGTTTCATAGCAAAAATTAGTTTTCGTACCCTCTTCGACACAACACTAATATGACCATTAAATGATAGTTTTCCGTCAACTTCAATACCCAAGTATCTGATAGATGAAGCTCTTATTATGTCGTTATTAGTATTAGTCATAGCGTCAGGGCTTCCGATATTTAGAGATGAGGGATCTTTGGGCTCCGATGCTTTTGTTTTGTGGAAACAAATGTACTTTGTCTTTGCTATGTTAAGCGTTAACAGATTTTGATCCAGCCAGCTTTTTATACATTGCATGCCAGTACCCGCTAATTCCAATGCCTCAGTCCAACTCTTGCCCTGAAACAAAACCACCGTGTCATCTGCGTAGCAGATCACTTTGGAATCTTTTCCCAGTACACTGTGAATGTCGTTGATGTACAAGAGGAACAACGTTGGGCCAAGGACACTTCCCTGTGGGACTCCGAAACTTATCCGAATGTCATCACTCTGCTCCCCGCCCACTCTGACGCATTGGGACCTGTTACTGAGGTAGCTACGGAACCATTCCAATGGTAGTCCTCTTATCCCAATTTGCTCCAGCTTTTTGATCAAGATACGGGAAGACACGGTGTCAAATGCCTTTGCAAGGTCCAAAAATACCCCGACACATTTTCTATCATTATCGAGAAGACCCGATACATGATCGATAAGCTGACCCACCGCATCCTCAGTCGACTTTCCTCGGCGAAAACCAAATTGCTGATTAGACAACAGGTTGTGTTTTTCTAGGTAGTTGACCAGGCGAATATTGACTAGTTTTTCAAGTATTTTAGAAAGTACTGGGAGCAAAGAGATTGAAGAATGAAGATTATATTGAAGATATGAAACTGACATATGCCATTTTGTATGTGGTTGTCAAGTTGTTGTAAAATTTTTCGTTGTGTGCTTGCTGTACGTGTTAGGGTAGCCGTTCGAACTGAGCGTCTATAGCGTCAGAGACGCCGCGACTGTGACGCCGCGACAGTGCGACAGATCGATGTTCTATGCAAATGTATGAAATTCTCGAGAACGTCATTCGAGTGCAGCGACACTGACGCGGCGTCTGTGACGTCACAACGACGCCGCGTCAGTCGCTCGGCCGCGCTTGCAGCGTCGCTGTTTTTGAGGATAGAAAGAAAGAAAAATGGCGTCTCATGAGAATTTTAGCGCAGACACGCAAACAAGTTGCAAATCCATATTATTTTATGATAAGACTGCTATAAAGATCAATCTGGTCAGGGCGGTGCGCGGCGAAAGTGTGATGCGACTGCGCGTCTGTCGTGGGTATTCAAAGTCACCAGAGCGTCAGTGTCGCGGCGTTAGTGACGCGGCGTTAGTGACGCGGCGTTAGTGACGCCATAGACGCTGCGTCAGTGACGCTCCGTTCGAAAGCCTACCTTAAATCTCCCGCAAAAAGTGTCAGAGAAATTTGTTCGGTAATTCACTGTATACCGCCCCACCTCCTTATATGAATTCTTTAAAGATCGAATATGAATAGAGAAACTTTTAGACCCATAATCCATCCATCCTTTTTTTACAGAAGTGGGATCAGGCGGCGGGCTAGCAAGCGCCACGTCGGCCTGGCTGTGGGCGTCAGCAGGTGGCGCTTGTGCAGTACTTGCTTTGGCAGCGGCGCTTGCACTTTCGCTGTGTTGTAGAAGGAGCCAGCCACCTCTGTCGCCTGACACCAGGTTTGTTATAGGAAACCGCCATGATGGAAAGATGGGCTAGCCATTTTAAGTTATAGTTTATATCATTTGAGCTGATTTTACTATAAAACGTCAAGGCAAATCGACTCAAATTATATTTTCTAAACTCTACTGTCCTCACTCGGTGTTATAGTCTCACTGTCTAACTACAACATTCTCTCTCTATTTTCGTGTGGGACACCAAGTCGTCCAACGACCCGATGAACTGTAACACTGTAGAGACATTATAACAATGTAACTGTACAGACAGTTCCTATTTATAACCGCGATTTAACTAACGGATCCTCTTTGAAATTGCCGTTAACATTTACATTTTCTGCATATCTAGCTTTTGTGCCTTAAAGCTATGAACTTATTTTCAATAGTATTCCCAAAAAATCGCATTTGGAAAATTAATATTGAAGCTGATTCCTCGCTCACAGCACGTACCAGAAGTCATCAGCGTCAGCGGCCATCAAGCCGCCGGACCTGTGGATCCACCACGACCAGATGGAGCTCAAACACATGGACAAGAGTCTGCACAGCAGCGCCAGTAAGAGTACGATATATCTGCCGATCTTTTCTAACCTTTACACACCGTACACAACAATAGAGTGTAAAAAAAAATGGTGCAAATATTTTAAGGGGCTGGTTCACCAGCCCATGAAACTGAACAGCTTTCCCCAAAAAACATAGGTTAAACAATTTAAAAAATTTGGAAGTCTCATACATAATTACCGACCAACCAAGTCAATTTGTATGAGCGGATCAAAAATTTTTGTCATGTTTCGACGTATGTTTCTTGGGAAAAGTTGTTTAATTTCATGGACTGGTTCACGCCTTTGAATATTTGCAGCGAATATTTTTACACCTTATATGTTTCTCTGTATATTATGCACTTCCCAGTTCATTCATCATCCATCATTATTCATCCATTAATGATGATGATGAAAATTCTAACTTAGAAATTGATGATGTCGATAATCGATAATCTCGAAAAACCAGCATCCCGCATGTTTTTTGCGGGACTAACCACGATTTTTATTTGAGCGAGATCCCGCACGGGATTAGCGGGTTACAATGAGCGATTAAGGTTACAATATTGTCTTTAATGGCATACTTCCAATTTGTCTTAATGTATCGTAGAAGTCGAATATGCATTTTCAGCTGCTAGACATATTTTGTAAAGTTAAAAGGCGTTTAAATTATGCTACAATTCATTCATGAACATTTTTGCGCAGGTATACTGTACATTATTTTATTGCTAGTTACGGATTTTTCAGTTATGTACCTTAATTTTTTTCTTCTTTTTCATATTTTTTATCCGAAATCTTATAAACATGCGGGATTGAGAGTGCCCAGTCTCGGTCCGATTTCTGCTATGGCGACCATTTATTTCTAGTCTGAATCAAGATTTGATGAATTAACTATTTGTGATTGGGAGACATAACAATACCTTGTCCATCCCCAGTATCAGCGGGCAGCGTGGACGGCCAGAACGCGCTGGTGTCATCCACGCTCACACTCGGGCGCACCCCGGCCGCCGAGTACGAGCCAGCCAGACACCAGGCCCCGCCCGCCAGCCTCGACAGGCGACACTACGTGCCTACTTACGTTGGTCAGTAGACTTCTTCTATCGTGTAGGATACCGAGTTCACAGATGACCCGGTTTTTACGACTCTATTTTTTTGTCTTACCGATTAATTTTAATTAAGATGCACGCTACCACTTGCAATGCCTTTATAGGGTACATGTAACTATATGCTACCTATTGTAATATCTTTAAGCTTCTACATGTAAGCATGTATAAATTGAAATTGAAGGAATCTACATAGGACTTCTACTGCTGACATCCCATCGTTAGTAAAAACCATTTTGATTAAATCTTTCAATGGTCCTAATAGTACGTATGAATGGCCATGTACGTATAATGGTTAACATCAAGAAGACAGACAGTTGTAGGCCGCACTTCATAGAACTTAAAATATTGACTTTAACTTCACTATATATACTAGAAATTTCCAAATTTGTTCGACAGAATTATCATATCTTCACCCAGGCAAAAGACAAGTACACACAGCCAAGGAATTTGCGTAACAAAAATAAATTAGCATTGCCGACATTAAATTTAGAAATGTACAAAAGAAGTACCTATGTCATGGGTATAAAAATATATAATAAACTACCCAAAAATATAGTAACAGAGGAAAAATTTTCAATATTTTCAAATAAATTAAAAACCTATTTGATACAGAAATGTTACTATACATTACAAGAATTTTTTGAAGAAAATCGGTAACACAATTTTAGAAGTTTTTTTAGAAGTTAACCGTAACAATGTACGTAGTAGTAGAAATGTAACCGACCTATTATAATTAAGTTTAGATTAAGTTTGATTATCTTTGTAGTGCCCTAACAGGGTTCCAAGTGTGAAACTTTAAACATATTTAACAACTGTAATACCTACCACTTGAAAGCAATAAAGATTTATGATTATGATTATAAATGATAGCGACAGCGACATTATGGCGATAGCGACCGTATTCTTACGGCTGTTAACGCTCTGCCTACCCCGCAAGGGATAAAGGCGTGATATATATGTGTATATATTATAAATGAATTTTGGGAGTGGCAAGTCGTGTTAAAGTTTGACTTACCGATGACAATCTTTAAGCCATTCCAAACGTTAACACGACTTGTAATAGTCACTTAGATATTCATGTGTCCTACAATAATTCGATAAGAACAACAAACGTATTAACAGTATTAGTATTACCTATGTATTTACGTGGACAAACAACACGTATTAGGTTCACGTGAGAAATTTAATTTTTGAACACCAACAATTGGATAAAAATATTCCTCAAATATTTGTCAGATGTGGCGATGGCGACCTTTCTTTTACGACCGTATTTGGACACCATGCCACATATTCCCTTATCTGAATAAAACAACGAATTTATTTATTTTTCTTTGAGACGAGATCTTGGTTTAGTTTTTAAATTTTATTTTCCTTTTGGTTTTATTTTTATCAGTTTTATATAATTGTGCGTGTTGTCATGGCGTAGAGTCGCGCGCGGCGTCGTGCGGTAGCAGTGACGAGACGTGCGTGATGCGAGCCTCCCCGGCATCCTCTGGCTGCTATAGATGTGATTATAAACGTGAGATTTTTTTTTATTTTTTTTTCTTTATTTTTATCTTTGCGTCTTTTTTATTTTTGTGTCTTTTTTATTTTTATTTTTGTGCCTTTTTATTATAGTTCGTCTTTATACCAGGTTAACTATTTTTTTTTATCTACCCACTTTACTTACTAATTTTGACATGCGTGATGCAAGCCTCCCCGGTCGCGTCTGGCAGCTACGTACGAGTATAAACATGATTTTTTAATTTTTATTATTTCGTGTTCTTTTTTTATAATATGTTTTTAAAGTTCTTTTTTTGGTGTCTTATATTTTTACTCCTTAAATGATATTTTCTATTTTAATTTTTAATATTTCAGTAATAAGTTAAATCTCTTTATTCACATTTAAAAACTTATAACACTTCTTATATTAAACAACGTTTAGTTAACAATTGACAAATCAAATGTTTTTTTTTTACGGTAGCTATTCGCAAACTTTATGAATCCTGGTCACGTCCACCAAATTGTAACGAACCTTATCAGGGAGAGAAATTGTTACAAGCACCAGACTTTTACTTATCACAGCTATAGTGCATCCACATTAGGATGGCAATAGCAATTGTACTAAAGTGCAAGTACAGTGGTAGTAAATGTCAACGTTGCTATTGCTGCTATTGCCATGCTTACGTGAAAGCACTATACATGGAGTAAAAAAAATTGCTGCATATATTTTAACGGGTAAACCAGCCCATGAAACTGAACAACTTTTCCCAAGGAACATTGGTCGGAATATGAAAAATAAATTTGGACGTCCCATACAAAATTACTAACCAACCAAGTCAATTTGTTATGGAAAGTCCTTTTTTTTTCATATTTCGACATATGTTTCATGGGCTGATTCATCCCTTAAAATATTTGCAGCTAATATTTTTACACCTTATATACATACATTCTCGCTTTCAACTTTGTTCACAATTCTAACATCAATTCCAGCAATGACAGGCGTGGGCGTCGGCGTAGGCAGCATGGGAAACATGGGCAACATGGGAATGGGCACAATGGGCAGCAACATGGGCATGGGTGGGATGGGCAGCAACATGGGCACGATGGGCAGCGTAGGCTGTGCCAACACGTGTGACAGGAGACAGCACAGGCCTATGCATCCTGATCAGGTGGGTTTGAGACGAGTTTGACAGTTAGTCGTTATTTAATCAATACTTATGATAGTAAGTGTAAAAGAAAGAAAGAAAAATGTTTATTTGTTGCCAAATACAGCGATACATTAGTCATTAAAAAAGCAATAAAAGCTGTGTTTCACTTATAAATTATAATATTTAAAGTACCTTGAGCTTTTATTATGATTTTATCTACTTTCACTTCCTTGCCGTGTGATGCCGGCTTAGAATAGCATCACCCCATATCCTACCCGCGGGTGTCGTAAGAGGCGACTAAGGGACTCGAGGGTATTGGTGTATTACAATTTTTAGGCGACAGGCTGACAACCTGTCACTATAGTGATACACATGTTTTCTGAAACAACCTTGGAAAACAATCCTCACAAATGTCAGACGTGGCGATAGCGACCGTATTCTTACGGCCGCTAACGCTCTGCCTACCCCGCAAGGGATAAAGGCGTGATATATGTATGTATGTATGTTCACTTCCTGCGTGTGGCTTAACAAGCATTTATGGCGGTAAATAATCTAAACAAAGCGATATACCGAAATTCTAACTAAGTGTTTGTCCGACCGAGACACTTGCATGATTTCACATGCAACGGTTGAGCCGTGGTAGCCCAAATGAAAGAGGTATCGCCACTCCGGCGAAAGTTTCAGGTTAAATCCTGCCTTCTCTCTTGCAAGTTTTCCAAAAATTTTATACTTGACACAGGAAGTGTGTTCTTTGCTGTTCAATTATTAATTCTCTCTTATTATTTTACTTTCCAGAGTACGCCACTCCTGGCCGGGGTGGCGCCACTGTCGTCGCCGGTGTCTTCACTGGCATCTTTACATCCACACCATCCACCGCCAGCGCCATGTGAGTAAAATAATGATTATTCATTTTCATTTGTCGGTATCATGTCCTACGGCATTTTTTTGTGGGGCTGCACAACAGAACCTACATTTAAGATTGAATAATTCATTTATCTTTGGAACGTTGTAACGTTTCTTGTGTACAATAATAAATAATAAATCTCTCTTTTTGTGTGGGACACCGAGTCGTCTAACAACCAGATGAACCCGATGTCAGATTTTTTCAAACGCCTTCCACAAGTAACAGGCTACTGCCCATTGCCATTTTAGTTGCGCTACTCTTTTTCAAACTGCGTTTCTATTAGGAACATTAAATTGTTATAAAAAAGAGAAAATTGCGATGCCTAATCCATTTATCAGTGATTGTATTGTGTTTATGACTTACTAAAAGCATTCTTTGTGAATCTACATGGAAATAAATAATTGAAATTTGAAAATTTGAAATCTGTCATCACACGGTAATCGATAATTTAAAAAAAAACCAGGCGGATCGGGCGCGTGTCCGCTGGGCGCGGCGTGCAGCGCGCCGGTGCCCGGCGGGTCGGACATCTACGCGTGCGCGGCGCGGGAGCGCGGACACTACGTCGCGTACGAGCCGCTCGGACACTATACGCAGTGAGTATGAGCAGCTGAGACACTATACGCAGTAAGTATGAGCCGCTGGGACACTATACGCAGTGAGTTGTACTGATTATGATGCTAGCTAACCAATAAATTATAGCCTCATTTTCGACGAATTACATAACAAAGACAGTGTAACACTACATTTTTCCATTAGTTCCCCAGTTTTCTAGATAGTACCTCATTCACATTAGGAGGAGCTTGCTACTCAAGAGACCAGAATCGGAATCGCGAAAACTATAATTTTAAGCGTGCCCGTCTAGAGCATCTTGATACCCACAACTTCCGAAATAATTACAGAAGAAATAATTGACTGTGTGTCTGAGAGGACATCAGGATCACACGGAAAGAACTAAACTTAAGTAATTATTCAGTTAATTGTACTTATGTAAACAACTGTCCTCTATGTTAACAGTAAATTTTTTTCACTGTTATAACGTAATTTGATCTCCTTCCAGCCGCGACTCTCTGAGCAGCGAAGCGGGCGCCCCGGCGCCGGGGGCGTCCTCCGGCGGGGCGTCGGTGGCCGGGGGCTCGCTAACCGGGGGCTCCTTAGCCGGGGGCTCCTTGCAGCGGAGGCATGCTCCCTTACACAGCTTCAGTGATACCTCTGATCACTCTACGCCTTCGCATTCTAATCGTGAGTATGAAACTGGTTTGATTTTATGGAATTTCACCAAAACTAAACTTTACGTGTAAAATTCGATAGATTACTGGATCATCAATAAAATACAAAAGTTTTATGCTTAAAACTTAAAAATACTACAGACTCCATCCATCTATAGATTATCGAAATATTCCAAAGTTTGAATTAATAAACAAAAATATTATATATAAGTAAGTGTTTTGACGCAATACAAAATAGCGAGGCATGACGTCATCAGTCAATATTTTCATTCAAAATATCGTTTTAAAAAGTAGCTCATTCGGCCTACCAGCCATCATGCCTATTGTAATTGAAACAGCACATACTCGTAATATAACTTTTATGGACACACACACACTGGCACTCTTATGAAGCGACATGTAAATCGAATAACACTAGTGAATGTTTTGAAACGATACGTGTATATTTTATGAAACCAGACGTGTGAAGCTTTTGAAACGATACGTGCACATTTTATAAACCACACGTGTGAATTTTATAAAATTATACGTGTGAATCTTTTGAAACAGTACATGTGAACTATATGAAACATTACGTGTGTATTTTTTAATTTGTCCAATACTTTACAAATTTATTTTACTTGCAGGGAGCGTACGAGAGTCGTCACCATACAAAAAGAGCGCGAGCTCGTCTCCCGGACACATACCTAACCGGTTACAACTGGGTAAGCACACATTTCATTCCTAAACCCCTTTTGTCAACAACCGTCCACTGCTGGGCTAGGTATATAGGTATTTGAATTGATTTGGCGGGTGCAGAGTAGGTGTTGTATTCACAAGAAATGCTGCTGTCAATTCCCCGGATTCATGTCTTAGTCAGCCATAGAAAGAAACTCTTTTAGACTGACTTAAAGTATGAATGTGTTATAATATGGTGTTTGAATGTGTGTATTTTTGTCAACGCATATTTAATCGATTTTATTGATTGACTAATTTATTAGTTGCGATAATTTCGACCAAATTGGGCGTATTTAAGTATAAAAATGTTTTTCATCTTTATTTGATTTTTAGAATAATCGTGATTGGTAATATGTATTTTGCCTTTTTTCATGTCACGTGGAACAACCGTTAGACGTAATGCTACCGATTGAAATTTTAGAGTTCTAATTAGGTATTTCTTTTAACTTTTACCCCTACAAACACAGTAGGTATAGTGTCTTGTTCGACGTCGTCCTGCACTTTTTTATATCTCACTGATTGTCCTATTTTAAATCATTAACATAAGTAAAATAAAGTGGGGTTATTTTCGGGACTTAAATATAAATATAAAATAATAAAATATTGTGTTAATTAGAAGATAATTCGCGTAGCAATAAATAAACGACTTAAAACATACCTAAAAATAGTATATCTCAAAATTTACTATCAAGATAAATAAAGTTTTTGATTCATCACGTCTTTCTTTAGATGTTTTTAGTACTTCTTTGTGGTCAAATCATACTGCGATGCGATTTTGACACGATAAGCCTCACAACAACCTCATTACCTACTAATATTATAATGTATGAACGATGGACCTGATACAGACGTCAATATTTGTCAAACGTGGCATTTTTACAGCCGTTAGTGCTCTGCCTACGCCGCAAGGGATAAAGGCGTGATATGTGTACAACGATTGTCATTTCAATCATCTTTATGTTAAAATAGCATCGCAGACAGATTTGAAACTATCTCTCCATAGTGTGTTTTGTCAATTTAAATTTTCAAGCGATGAACCAGCTTATGAAAATGAAACATAGACAAAAAGCGATCAACCTTCCTTCACATATAAAACGATTCGTTTGTCTACCATCTTCACTGTTCCTTTTAAAAGAATTCGTTGTCTATGGGTGGGAAATCCTCTGACCTATATTATAGAAAGTGATTCATTTTCGTATGCTGATTCACCCTTTGAAACCAGTCTAGCAAATTATTTAACCTTATGTTTTCTGTTTAGGCGGTTCAGTAGCGCACTGTCCGTCAGAGTTGGAGCCACTAACGCCATCTAGATCAACGGAGAGGTTACAACGAGAAATGCAGAACCTCGAGGGACTTATGAAAGACCTGTCCGCCATTACACAGCAACAATTCCATTGCTAGCCTTAGACATCATATATACCCGAATTCAAAATAGCAGTTGTCGAAACTACACGTGTGAATCTTTTGAAACCACACGTGTGCAAGTTTTTGAAACCACACGTGTACAACTTTTGGAAAGTATACGTGTGACACAAGTATTTACTTTTTGATTTAGACATTTTTCGTGAACGTTTACCAAAACTGACTAAAAAAAAACCGCTTTTCAAATTCGTAATTCACATCGATATTATGACTTCAAAACATATTTAATTCGAAATTAATATTAGCATCGAATTCACATTTAGAAAGTAATTTACAAACATTAAATAAAAACAAAATCTAAACGAAATTAGTGCCATCTAAGTGGCTTATACAAAGCCCAGTGAAATATGTATTAATTTCGATTGCTGGTCTATTAATATTATACAAAATATTATAGCGAAAATTTCTAGGCGTGCAGAGTCGAAATTAATACAATTTCAATAATTCCTAAAAATGAAATTAAAAGACTAAACTTAAACTATGATCTCAAGCACTTTTATACCCATATTAAACTCAAAAGGGTATTTTATTACGTAGTTTAATACGATATATGACACCTCGTTTAGAATTATGCACTTTATTTAAAAGCACACGTTTCGCTCAAGAATATATTGTTATACCAAGAATTCCTCTCCACGACCTTTTCGTCTAAAGTAACTTACAAGTATTAGGCTTGCCTACAATCATGAAGCTTGCCTACAGTTACAAGTATTAGGCCTGCCTACAATCATGAAGCTTGCCTACAGTTACAAGTATAAGGCTTGCGTACAACCATCAGGATTGCCTCCGTTTACAAGCATGAGGCTTGTCTACAGTTACAAGTATAAGGCTTGCCTCCGTTTACAAGCGTGAGGCTTGCCTAAAGTAACAAGAATGAGGCTTGCCTACAATAAGTATGAGGCTTGCCTACAATCATAACGCTTGCCTCCATTTATAATCGTGAGGCTCGCCTTCATTTAAAAGCATAAGGCTTTCCCACTATAATGATTATAATTTAAAATTTGTGAAGAAGAAGCTTGCCTACCTACAAGTACTACAAACTCAAACTCAAACTCAAATTATTTATTCAAAGTAGTAAATTTTACATTTATCTTTTTGATGGTCATAAATTAACAATTTTAACAATAACAATTTTATGAACCTAGTGTAAACGCGGCTCAGGTGGACTAAAAACTTAAAACTAGCCCCTAAAGCACTGCCTCGGGGCTGGCCAAGCTAACCAAACAACATGTAACGTTAGGTGGTAAATAAAATAACATCGAGTTCATGCCAAGAGAAAATGTTGTGTTACATGCGTATGGTTAGCCGGACCCCCTGGACAGTAAACCACAATCATATGGTATGCCTAAAACAGTGTTTTTTTCTAATTGCGATAGATGAATTGGTCGTGGATTGTGATTTCAAGTTATCGAGGTGTCAACCCTTTACCTGAAATTAAGGTATTGACCAATATTTTTGGTCGGATTGTACATACATTCGTACTAAATATTGTATACCCTTAGATTTTGTACCAGTTTTTAATGTGCCTCGTTTTTTACTAGAAATCTTCTAATCCTCAAGCGTTTTAGATAATTTTTCGTATTTTTTAACACCGTAGGCGCTCTTTAGATGATTTTTTTAGAACTTTTATTATTATTTATTAGTTTTAAATTATAATTTAAGGTAAACGTAGTCGTTGTTGATTGGGTCTACCTGAACAGTTATTCACTGCCTTTTTTACCCTATCTACCCTATATCTTCTAGTTAATGTAATATACATTTGTGATTTGTACACCTATTTATATAATATTTGTATATAACTTCTAGTTATTTCTAGACTATTTTTAAGTATAAATAAGCTTTATTTTATAATTTAAAAACTTCTTCAAATTATTTTTCCTAGTCAAATAAGAAGAGTATTTCAAATTGATTTTAGTTTTTGATTTTATGACGAGAATTATTTTAAAATACTCTTAATTTTGAAATATTTTCTCTGTTTCTTATTTCTAACTTATTAATTATAGATTCACAAATTTTGTATAGTTAACGATTATCGAATGGAATTTTAACATTGGACTTGCATTTTTGATATAAGTGTTTAACTTTAATTATAATTTTAAAATGAGCAATGAACAAAAATAACTTCGCACTTACTTATACAATATGGTTATAATTACTAATTAAGTGATGTAAATATTTTATTAATCTATTGGATTTCTATGAACTAATTTGGGGGTTCTTTTAAATTTCGCCGGAGATAATATTATACTTACTTATTCGCTAGATGATTGGGTCATTAATAAAATACAAATGTTGTACGCTTAAAACTATTGCGCGGAAAATACCCTATATACTCCTCATTTTGTTTTCCGAAATATTCTAAGTTTGAATTATTAAACAGGAAATAATATAAAAGTAAGTATTTTGACCCAATCGAAACTAGAGAGGCATGACGTCATATATTCGTATTTTCATACAAAATATCGTTTACAAAAAGGAGCGTCGGTGGCCAAGTGGATAGGACACCGGTCTTACAATCGTGAGACCAGAGTTCGATCCCCGCCATGTACCAATGTGTTTTTACTCACGTACATTTACCGACTGCTCTTACGGTGAAGGAAAAACATCGTGATGAAACCCACATTCAAATAAAATTTGAAATCAAATGATATTTGAATGTGACTTAACCTAGGATTCGGGCCAGGTTAGCCTTCGGGTTGCAGAGGTCAGATGGCAGTCGCTCTGTGTAAAAACTTGGTTCCACGTCAAATCCCCTAGGTTAGGTAGCCGACCCCGACAGAGAACGGGATAAGGCAAGGAGAATGATGATACAAAATATCGTTTTAAAAAGTAGATCATTAGACCTGCCAATCATCATACCTATTATAGGCTTTATTATGATCTTCAAATACTGCATGTTAGTACGGAAGAACAACTTACATATTTAGTTACACAAAGACTTATGGCGGGTGACAGGAAGAATCCAGGTGGTGTCGGGAAAAGGGTAGCTACCCGCCTGGGCGGGTGTTGTGGCCAGGGGACCGACGGGTCCACCTGGATTGGATTAGAAGTTGTATATATGCGTTTGCGCGGTGAACACTTCGATACCGCGTTTCAGGCCCATTGTTCTGTCACGTGGCGCCATCTCTCCGATATGTTGAGAACTCCTGCTGCGTCTTGTATGCTTGTGAACCACTTGAGTGAGCTTCATGTTGTAGCCACCAGAGGTCGCTACAGACTATATGTTCTAACTAACTATACATAGGTAATGTTGATGAGGATTTCCCTTCAACATCGTCATAAATCGGAATTTTTGCATTTTTTGTAAGTACCGGTATCGTTCGTTATCCGCTTTCGCTTCCTCTTAGTTTAAGAGTAAGTTGAAAGGAAATTTTGATAATTTAATAAGGTTAAATTGGTAAAAAGAATAGTGCAAAAAAAATCTTTGTCCTTTTTTTACGTTCTTCTCTTTAATCAATCAAACGCTTCTACTTCCGCATTCGTGCTCCAGATTATTTCGTCGGCGCGCTTATTTCATACTTGACACTGGTTCTTTCGCCTCCTCTTCTCATTGAGTAGTCGCAGACTTCAAGAGCGAGGGTTTGACGCCCGCTCCAGATCCTACCTGACGCAAAAGTTGTCCATCGCTATTCAACGCAGCAACGCGGCGAGTGTTTTGGGCACCTTTGCGGCTGGTGTGAGCCGGGGTGATATTTTTGACCATTTTTTAATACATAAATACATATATCACGCCTTTATCCCTTGCGGGGTAGGCAGAGCGTTAACGGCCGTAAGAATACGGTCGCTATCGCCACGTCTGACATTTTTGAGGATTGTTATTCAAGGTTGTTTCAGAAAACATGTGTATCACTATAGTGACAGGTTGTCAGCCTGTCGCCTAAAAATTGTAATACACTAATACTCTCGAGCCCCTTAGTATTTTTTTTAAATTGTGATTGTAGGTAGATAATTATGATTTCCGGCGAATATTTAATAATTTGAACCCTTTCCGTATCTTGACCGGTGTAAATATAACCCGCCAACAATTTACTTAAAGATTAACATTAATTATAATTTTTAAGTAGATAATTATTTCGAATTGATTGCTCGAAATATCTTCCTTTTGGCGACTTCCATGAAACTTAATATTTTCAGTAAACTACTATAATTATTTATTTTTCAGATTCGCATTCATCTAGTGTACTTTCAGACTTAAAATACTTAGGCGGATCGCACACTTGACGCACGACGGAGTGCAAAAATATCGCAGCGGTCTGTCAGATCCATACTAGAAATGTCAATCCTCATACTAAAACCTCTAAACCGCTGTTGACGCAGCGCCATCGCAGTGTCGTTTGTCGAGTGCGGTTTTAGTATGGTGAGAGACGTTTCTTGTATGGATCTGACAGACCGCTGCGATATTTTTGCGCTCCGTCGTGCGTCAAGTGTCCGATCCGCCTTATTCCTCATCATATTATTTTATTGTTATAAAAAACCAATTTGACGGCATTATGGATATATAGTTTGTATTTTATTAAATTCTACGCTAGATTTAGTTTTTAAGCGAAATTCTAGACTGATTTTATGTATGGCTAAATTAATTTAAAGTTCTCTTTGTAGGCATGAATTTTTTTGTGGAAAAAAATAGAAATCCGAACAGTAGAAATAACAAATATAAAACAAAAACTTTTGAATAAATTAGTATCGAAGTACCTATAATATTTTAAGACTGCATATATTTTGTTGTGTCTGACTTCCTAGGTCCTACCTTCTTCCTTTATTTTAATAATTTAATTAATCATTTTCGAGTATTCTGTTCTGTGTAAGGAATTCTGGTGAAGTATGTTTAGTAAGTAGTTGCTTTACTTGACTTGAAAACTGTACTACAAGACAGGGTGTTTAGAAAATTGATGCATTCCTTTCAAGGGGTGAACCAGCTCATGAAACTGGACAACTTTCCCCAAGGAACATGGGGCGAAAAATGAAAAAAAAATTGGCCCACCCATACTTACCGACTGACTAAGTCAATTTGTATGGGAGGACCAACATTTTTTTTCATATTTCGACCTATGTTCCATGGGTAAAGTTGTTCAGTTTCATGAGCTGGTTCATCCCTTGAAAGGAATGCATCAATCTTCCAAACACTCTGTATAATTCACAAACAAATTATCTAATTTACGCCTACTTTAAGTAACTACTCTGCTAGATTATACTTTGCCAGTACGAATCTTTTGAGCCGTTCTTTGTACAATACAATTGAAATAAACAAGTATTATTTATTGAATTTTATAGTTTGATTTAACACGGTTCATATCCATTTTCTAATAAGCTTCACCCTTGCCACGAAAATGTCATTTTAGCACGATTTTTAGTTAACCTAACCCACACGCACGCATAGGGAACTTAGGGTGCGTCTCTACTGAAGCGGGGCTGCGCTAAGCTGAGCTGAGCGGGGCATGAATAGACCAATCCAGTGTCTTCACTGAAGCGGGGCGGGGATTTTGGGGCTCATGATTGGTCAATTTATGCCGCGCTTAGCTTAGCTCAGCGCAGCCCCGCTTCAATGGAGACGCACCCTTAACCATCAGTGGATATCATCAGTGGCTAGACATGGGTCTCCCTCTTTACCAATATTCACCACGCTTGGCAGGTGGACTGGCGAGCGCAGTGCAAGATGTTGCATTCACAGGGAACACTGTTGCCCATTTCCTTGATTATCTCTTAGTCAAACGACGCGGGTTCGAATCCCATCGGTGGCGTGAATTTTTCCAACTTGTTTCGTTTGTATTGACTTTGTAACAAGATGTTACATACATACATACATATATCACGCCTTTATCCCTTACGGGGTAGGCAGAGCGTTAACGGCCGTAAAAATACGGTCGCTATCGCCACGTCTGACAAAATTTAGAGGGCCGTTTGAGATAATTTGTGTATCACTATAGTGACAGGTTGTCAGCCTGTCGCCTAAAAGTTGTAATACACCTGAAACCCTCAAGTCCCTTAGTCGCCTCTTACGACACCCACGGGTAGGAAATGGGGTGATGCTATTCTAAGCCGGCAACACATGGCAACAAGATGTTACCACACACATACCCAAATCACGCTTTTATCCCTCGCTGGGTAGGCAGAACGGTAATGATCGTATAATTGCTAACTATCAGTCGGCATCACAGTAGGGTAAATAAAAAAATAAAATCAACAGATAATAACTGTGTAATTATTATATTAATTAAATATTTTATTTACATACCATAAAATCTCTTACGTCTGGTTGCTACTGTAGAATAGTTTTAAGTAATATATATGGTGTAAAAAATTAAATGCAAATATTTTAAGGTCACCCCTTAAAGCCCTTTGAGCCCATGAAACTAAACAACTTTCTCCAAGAAACAAAGGCCGAAATATGAAAAATAATTTTGGTCCTCCCATACAAATTGTCTTGGTCGGCCGGCCGGTACATTTTCTATGGGAGGTCCAAAATTTATTTTCACATATCGACCTATGTTTCCTGGGGAACGTTGTTCAGTTTCATGGGCTGATTCACGCCTTAAAGTATGTGCAGCTAATATTTTCACACTTTATAATTTAAAGTACCTACTCATGAAAGTTAACAACTGTTTTTATTTCTATCTAGTTCTGTTCTACTTTATTATAATAGGTAAAATTTTACTATATAGAGTGTGTATCTACAAAAGTACAAATCTCTTCATATGGACCTCTATTTTTGAATTTTCGAATTCGAAAGTGTTCTGTGTTATTACAGAAAGTCATTCATAACACATTCTAGACAATATTAACAAATTCGAGTAGTAGAAAGCGTGATACGAGTGGTTAAACCAGTCGTTGTGAACTTTCGTGCACGATTATCGAAATCACATTTTCAGAAATAAGTCTGTCTAACATTTCTCGATTTAGATATTTGCATCTTTGTAGATACGCACTGCATATATAAGGTGTAAAAATATTAGCTGGAAATATTTGAAGGGGTGACCGAGCCCATGACACTAAACAACTTTCCCCAAGGAACATAAGTCGAAATATGAATTCAAAAAATTGGACCTCCAATACAAAATTACCAACCGTCAATTTGTATGGGAGGTCCAATAATTTTCTCATATTTCGACCTATGTTTCTTGGGGAAATTTGTTCAGTTTTATGGGCTGATTCATCCCTTTAAATATTCGCAACTAATATTTTTACACCTTATACACGCTAGCTACACATATCTTACTCAGAATTAAGAATCGAACCTAGAATAGTAGTAGTAGGATATTTTTTAGTATAATTATATTATACTATGTACAGTCGTTTGGCAAAGCGTATAGCGCAATGTGGCTCGCTTAACATGCCGTCCGAAGCACAGAATTTTAATAAGTCAGGTGGTTCATGCTGCAATGTATCCAGTCCCCTGATAGTCTAACTTTCATCAGCCTCCTGACTGGGCACAAATTCACTAAGTGATAAAACTTCATCAGAATCGAACCCGGAACCTCTTGCTACAAGTCGCACTACCACTGCGCCACATCGGTCGCCATTTTAAGTTTTAAAAATACAATGATTTATTTCTCCTGATTTTTCTCTTGTTTGATTTTATTTCTCCCGAATTTTCTTTTGTTTGATTTTATTTCTCCTGATTTTTATCTTGTTTGATTTTATTTCTCCCGAATTTTCTTGGGTTTGATTTTATTTCTCCTGATTTTCCTCTTATTTGATTTTATTTCTTCTGATATTTTCTCATTTGATTTTATTTCTCTGAATTTCCTCTTTTTTGATTTTATTTCTCCACATTTTCCTCGTGTTAGATTTTATTTCTCCCGATTCTTCTCTTGTTTGACTTTCTTCCTCCTAAGCATCTGGTTCATGGTGACATCTTCCATCCACTGTTTGTTGATCTCCGCCACATAAGGAGCCTCTTCGACTTTCTCAATGGGAATCCTGCCTTGAGGGGTCGCCTTAGTTTTGGCAAGTGTCGTATGATGAATTCTTACCATGTGTTTGTTACAATTCCCCCAATTGGTGAAGGTTTTATCACAATTTCGACATTGGTATCGTTTCCCATAGTGTATGTTTGTGTGAATTTTTAGGTAGCTCGAAGTTGTGAATTGTTTGAAGCATATTTTGCATTTGTATTTTGAGACTTGTTTGGGAGTGTCGTAAGCGATGTGATGTTGCATCATATGTCGCATTATGTACAGTTTTCTGTTAAATTGTCGACCGCAATGATCGCAAATAAACTGTTCAGTGTTCAAATGAGTTTTAACGTGGTTTCTTAGATATCTTTCATTGGAGAATCCTCGATCGCAAATCTTGCATATATGCACTTTTCCGCTATGAGATTTCGCGTGTAGTATTAGCGAGGATTTTTTATAAAACTGATTCCCACAGGTATCACAAATATGTTCTTTCTTTCTCGTTTCATCGTGTATCATCCGATGTCTGACTATCTGTGGGTTGGTTTCGAAGACTTTTTTGCATATGTCGCAGGTTAAGTCTTCGATTGTCAGAAACTTTTGTCGTCTGACAGGGTTGAACTGCTTGTAGTGTTCGAGTTCTAGTTTCTTGTTGATGAAGATCTGTCCGCACTCGTCGCAGGGTTTCCGAGCGCCGGTGAAGTGGAAGTCGACGTGTTTTTTTAGTTCCTCGGCGTTCTCTATTCGGAAGTTGCAGTAGGGGCAATGTTTTCTGTAAGAAAAGACGAAAATTATTTAGAAATATATCCATTGGACCAAAAATAGAGACGAAAAAATAGAGGGAGTTCTTTGGGTGTGTTCCCGTAGTCCTTAAGATCTGTGTCCCCAAAAAATGTGGGGTAAAGTTTGGCAGGGTGGGGTATGAGGTCGCAAAAATGGTTGGGCAATATCTTACCATGCTACACCTTGCCTCAACCTGCCAAATTTTGCCCCACTTCTTTTGGGAACACTGATCTTGAGGACAGCTGCAACACACCATTTTTGAGATCAAGATTTCAATCTTGAGATTTCAACATTCATCTCAAAAATGGTGTGTTGCAGCTGTCCTCAAGATCAAAGTTTAAAATGCGCTCTTTTACTCCAATTTGAAAGAAAATTTGTATTTGAAAATCATCTTGTTTTAGGCATACATAAATATCATATCATGACTTTGTTTTTAGGACTTTAAGGATGTCTTGAGTCAGACTTAGAAGAGTTTTTGTCTTTATTCTGTTATGTTTCTACATGTGTCGTGAAGTCCATGAGAGTGTAAATAGTGGACAGCTTATGACCAACAGTGGACTTACTTCAAGTAAGGTCGATGCTCTGACACATACGACACGAAGGATCTATAGTTCCACCGTATGACGGGGCAGTCGGCGCACTTCATGGAGAAGCGTCTAATAGTGGACAGCGCGTGTCCAACAGTGGACTTACTTCAAGTAAGGTCGGTGCTCTGACACATACGACACGAAGGATCTATAGTTCCACCGTATGACGGGGCAGTCGGCGCACTTCATGGAGAAGCGTCTAATAGTGGACAGCGCGTGTCCAACAGTGGACTTACTTCAAGTAAGGTCGGTGCTCAGACACATGCGACACGAAGGATCTGTAGTTCCACCGTATGACGGGGCAGTCGGCGCACTTCATGGAAAAGCACTTGTCGTGGACCTCCTGCGTGTGCTTCCGGAGGAGATGGACGCTCGGGAAATGTAGCAGACATTCCTGAACAAAGAAAATTGTCACACTATTAGACACGAATTCACGTTACCGTCTAACAACCTACACAAATGGACTTAGTTGATGGTACACTTTGTATGGGAGGTCCAAAAATTATTTTGATATTTCGATGTTCCTTGAGGAAAGTTATTCAGCTTCATGGTTGGGTTTTAACACCTGTATATGCCAAATCAGCCATGTCGGAAGGGTAGGTAAAGTAATTAGCGTTGAAACTAGTGCCGTGAATGCGAATGCCGTGTGATGCCGGCTTAGAATAGCATCACCCCACATCCTTTCCGCGGGTGTCGCAAGAGGTGACTAAGGGACTCGAGTGTATTAAAATTTTTGGCGACAGGCTGACAACCTGTCACTACAGTGATACACGAACCATCTGAAATAGCCCTCAATACTTGTCAGCCGTGGCGATAACAGCCGTAATTTTCCGATCGTTAACGTTCTGCCTACCGCGAGGGATAAAGGCGTGATTTATGTATGTGTAAATACGTATGTGTATTAATATGTATGTGTATTTAGTAAATACACACATGTATTATTTGTAAGCACTATTTTATTTTGAAATAAATTATCTTTATCTTATCTTTAGTAAATTGTATGTTACCTGACAAGCCCACTCGTAGCTGTCCCAGTTGAGTATGTGGTAGCTGCCCACGCCCTGCTTGGCGCCACTAGCGATCATTTGGTTGATCTTGTGAGTCATTACACGGGGTTTCCTGAAATGCGAAATTATTCATTACTAAACATCTTTCACAAATATGAGTTTTGTTCTTTGATCAGTGCATAATAATCAGTTCGAGCCGATTTCGGCTACAGCGACTGCTGGACAGGCTCAGCAGCTGGCATCCCGTTGGTCCGCGCGATCGTGTGCTCGCATGTGGCTGCAGTAGCCTATTTTGGCCTTAAAGGTCCTTGAGCACTTCGGACAAGTGAGCACTCCGCCACTGTAGTGGTATGTTACGGCCGTTGCTAGTCTGGATTTTAACTCGTCTCTTTTAGCGTCAATGTCGTCTTGGAGCGACTTTTCTGTTTACCTGTAAACTTTCTTTTCCACTCCGACTTGTTTTGACATACTCTTGTGTGCCGCTAGTGCACCTTTGTCTCGACAGATCTGTCCGCACCACTGACAGATCTGTTGCCCGTTTGACCAGTGAGTGAGTGCATGCTCCGTACATTCAGAGACCGTATCAAAACGCATATTGCATTGCGGGCAACAGAATCTGTAATTAAAATGAAGGACATCATGGCTTAGTCTAAGTAAATAATAATAAAGTTCCTTTTTTTAATGGCGTCACATCTCTTGAGTTAGACATATTTTGTCAATGTCAGAGTGACGTTTGCTCATTGAGATTATAGATAGAAATTATAGATTTACTGATAGCATTTCAAGGAATGAGTAGACCATGTACCTGCACAACTTTACTTAATGTTTTTTTTTCCAACCGGCCCAATCACACCCAAGGGGCGAGACTGGGCTTAGGAGTTGTTATGATAAGAACGGATCGGACTGAAAAATTATATTGTAGGTAGATTGTAGACAACTTTACCCAATGACTGTATGTTGAAGTATAAAAAAGAATATGCATCCAAAAAGAGTATTTTAATTAGAGGAAAATGTTTCTGAAAAGTATACTTTGAACTTTTTTATTTCAACCCATATTTGTTAAGTTGTATTGTTTTTTTCAAGCCCTAGTTCTTCACCTATTACAGTTTATAAAGTAAAGTAATTTTATTTGTAAAACTTGAGTAAAGTTAGTTAGATAAAACATAACATTTAGATACCTACCTTAAACTATATCTATGTGTCCTGACATGTTCGATGAATGAATTGAATGTGTTGAACAAAAGTACATTAACATTGCAATCAGCACATTTAAACGCATAGCATTTCTTGTGTAATAGCACACCATGTGACCGTAGGTCCTCCATGCTGTCACAGATAACTCCGCAGTACTTGCAACACCACGTGTAAGAACTCCACGTCTCATTACCGCGTCCCTCTTCAGGCTCTCTTTTAACTTTAGTCTCTTTCTTTACAGATATTGATTTAGATTTTTTTGCATTTGATTTAGCTTTACGGTTTGCGGGATAGTAAGAACTTATGTTCGGAGTAACTTCCATGTAAGTTTTCTTTGAGTTTGTACTTGGTTTTGGTTCGTAATCCTCATCTGAAGACTCGGAATCGATTCGTTCGATTTTGACTTTAATATCTCTATCGTCACATTCCTCTTTTACGCAATAAATCATATTTAAAATGACTTGCTTCTCTCTTACTTTCTGAAAGAATGTGTAGCTACTGGTGATCTGATCGTAACAATTCTGACACATTGTTTTAGGTAAAACTGCGTTGTTAAGATTGACATAGCTAATTTTGAAAAAGTCTAGTATTGATATCACCAGTTTGCAAGTTTCCTTATCAGCTGATAAGTCGGTTAACTCATCTGGATTCTTGTCTTGGGCACAGAATCGACACAGGGGTCTTTGTTGGACTTCTGAAGCGGAAGCATTTTGTTCTTCGTCAGGCAAATTAAATCCAGAAAATTCTGGTGTTTCTCGAACTTCCGGGACCTGTGGTGTTTCATCAGGAACAGGAAAATCAAGATCTGTAGGTACGGCGTTGAGAGTCTCATCTGTAGTTTCAAATTCAGTACCTTTGTTTCTGTCCTGATGGACTTCTGAGCATGTAGCATGTAGTGCGTCATCAGGCACACGAAATTCGGAACCTACGGCTCCTTTTAGGGGTTCCGCATTCAAAATATCTTGTATTTCCACAGGTTTTACATGAGCAACTGGCAAACACGTAGCCAGTTCTTCACCAGGCGCACGATATAACACTGGGTATTCTGGGACTCCAGGGCCCAGACTTTGCTGTATTTGGTCACGAACACAAAATTCAGAACCCTCGGGTCTCTGTTGGACTACAGGATCTATACTTTCGACAACACGAAATCCACGATCTTCGTGATTCGGCGAGTACATCGTTTTCACTCCATACGGCAGCTTTCATGAAACAAATAGGTGACAGTGAATACAGAACAGGTTTTTCAGGTTGTTAATGTAAATTTCATTACTTTCCAAGCCCTTGATAAGGCCAAAAAGGGAAAATAAGCCCGAATGAACCGATGGGCGATGGCTCGTTTGTCAACTTTGATTTGACATTTGTTTTTTTTTCTTAATAGTGCTGAATCCAATAGATCGATTTTGTACGGTTATTATCGGTTTTTGATAACTGCATTGACAGCCGTAGCATTGTGTAACGATCGCCGTCTAGTTAATCATAGACAGCAACCGGGACCTTACCGAAACACGGAACCATCTTTCTTACGGACAATCGGGTGGTTCAGCCCGCAATGTCCATACCAGACTGGGGACAAATTCACAAAGCGATAAATATCAACTTTGTAGACGAACCCGGAACCTTCTGCGTCGCAGGCAGTCGCACTACCACTGAGGCGGCTTAGACCGTCAAAGTTTAATAAAGTATTTCGATTAGTAGAAGGCGTAAAAATAAAAAACAAAAGTTCTATACATATTTTTTATTCTCAGACAAATTATCAAAGTAACTGTATTTAGATAACACATATTTTTACGTAAATAGAAATTTCCTTCAGGATTTCGGAAGTATGTATATATTTATTATATAAAATGTTGAATACCAAGTAGTATACAATGCTAAAAGTAACGACACTACCGGCGGTCGGTCTTGCCAACTCCGCGCTTTCCGGCGAACAAGTGACGCGGCATTTTGGTTCCGATGAATCTGTCCGCTTCTCCTTTGAGACCCATCTTCTTGGTCTTCTTCGCGATCGCCACGTGAGCCATGTCTTTCGCGCGCTTTTGCATCTGAAATTGAAAAAAGAAAATGAAAGATTTATACAGATAAGCGAAATCAAATTTATTGAAATTAAATCCATCCAGAGTGGCTTTTTGTGGATATTATAGTGTTTCGGAGAAATTGCATTACATTGGTGGCGTTAGGGCATCATTCTGAGCAACTTTTCTTATGAGAATCATGAATCTTAATCATGAATTCAAGATTATTGGATTAACCTCGTATAGGAGGTCGATTTTTTTTCCCGTTTTCCATCAATGGTCTCAAATTTCAAATTTCAAATTTCAATCGTTTATTTCCAAGTAGATTCACAACGAACGCTTTCAGAAAGTCAAAAATTTACAATACAATACTGTCGCTAAAAATAAATTAGTCATTGTAAAAAAGAGAAAATTGTCAGACACAATTTTCTCTTTTTTATAACAATTTTATGTTCCTAGTAGAAACGCGGCACGAGTGGGATAAAAAAGGCACTGCCTCGGGGCCGGCCAGGCTGACCACACAGCATGTAACTTACTAGCATGTAGCTATTAAAGTGAATATTTAAAATATATATATATATATATAATTACATGTGTCATGTAAATCAGCTGGACCCCCTGAACAGGAAAACCACCCAAAAACCTGCTCAAAAGTGCTCCTATTCTCAATTAACAATTTGTACCATAGGATACTCATTTTGTATAAAAAGTTGTTTCCGTTTTTTAAGCACTGGTCCCATAGGGAAAATAGTTCAGTAAGATGCCCCAAATAACGTCTCCAATTTAATGCATTTCTTCCGAAATACGTTGTATATGATTTTTGCCATGGGGTCATCATCAAATTTAAGGCTTAGGAGAAGATTGTTTTGGGAAGAATGGATCAGGGTAATCGTAGCTACAAGATTTTTTAAAGAAACGTTCCTGAAAGGGCAACATTATTGTTGACATCCCGCTCATATGTCATATATTTTGATAGAGAGACAAACAATAATGTTGCCAAAATGTGTAGTATTTCGTGCGGAGCGAGCTGCACTTTCAACTAATAGTATTTTTTACACAACTGGCCAATTAACAAATAAGTTGTGATTGTCTTTGTCAATGGTAATGCACGCATACATACAAAAAACGTACCGTGCGACCGTATGACAAATATTGGTGTAGGCCGCGCTTTGACTGACGTAGAAGTATTGAACTAAACTCAGCTTCGATCGGGCCAAAAAGTGTGTGTGTGTGTGTGTGCATATATATCTACTCTATATCTATATTACTCACACAGTGCGTTCTTTGCGACTCTGGGTGTCTCTGGCGGGGCGGCTGTCGGTATATATATATGTATATGTATATATATGTATGTACGTGTGTGTATATATTTATCTCTATAGTACTCACGGTGCCGTCCTTGACGCCCTGCGTGTCCCTGGCGGGGCGGCTGACGGAGCGGCCGCGGGACACGTCCACGCGCGCCTTCTTGGCCACGGGGGCGGAGCCCTAGCTAGTGTCTCAATATGTATAGTACTCACGGTGCCGTCCTTGACGCCCTGCGTGTCCCTGGCGGGGCGGCTGACGGAGCGGCCGCGGGACACGTCCACGCGCGCCTTCTTGGCCACGGGGGCGGAGGCCGACCGCGAGCGGGACCGCGTCTGCGTGAAGTGGGCTTCTTTCGTGTCTGACATGTCCACGCCTGGAATAAATATGTATATAATCACTTTATTGTAGCACAGAAATATAAAAAAAAACACGTTTCATGTGTATTACAACTTTTAGGCGACAGGCTGACAATATGTCACTATAGTGACACACGAATTATCTCAAACAACCCTCAATATTTGTCAGATGTGGTGATAGCGACCGTATTGGTCCAAATACGTAGTCGGTCCCAAAGTTCTGTCACTGGCATATTATTTTTGAATTTAGAACACGGATTTGGAAAAGTTTTATTGCATTCCGTTTTTGAATGGTTAACAATTATTTTAAAACAATAAATAATCATTTGGCGCGATTTTTCACGATGGAGTGGACTTTGAAAGAAAACCGAATAGCAGTTTTGGCGTTGCGTCGCTGTGGGCACTCGCCGAGTACCATTTTCAAGTTGCTCAAAAAATTGAAAATAACGCTTAGGTTTGGGTATCGTACTATAACTAGGTACACTGAAGTCTCTAGTGTTGAGGACAAGAAAAGAACTGGCCGGCCTCGCTCCGCCAGAACACCAGCAGTGATCAAAGCGATCAAGGAGCGCATACGAAGAAATCCTGTCCGAAAACAGAAACTTATGGCTTTGCAGATGAAGGTTAGTAGATAAACAGTCAAAAAGGTTTTAAACGAAGACCTTAAGCTGCGAGCATACAAAAAAAAGAGTGGGCACTTACTTAATGCCCGTTAAAAAGAAATTAGACTCAAAAGATCTCGGGTGTTGTTAAAACGGTACGCGAAAAACCGGCACCGCGATATACTTTTTACAGACGAAAAAATTTTTGATATAGAAGAAAAGTATAATAAACTGAAGAAGCAGGAAACAAAGTTCCGCGGGTGCAACATGGGCATCATCCCTCTTCAGTCATGGTCTGGTTAGGAGTCTCCTACTATGGGCCAACTGAGGTTCATATTTGCGAAAAGGGGGTCAAAACCAGCGCATAAGTGTACCAAGAGACGGTTTTGGATCGGTACGTCAAAGACCTGCCCAACACACTATTTTCAGGACATCACTTTGTATTCCAGCAGGATTCTGCGCCCGCTCACAAAGCCAGGACCACTCAAGCCTGGTTTGAACGTCAAAACATTGAGTTTATAAGACACGAAGATTGGCCTTCCTCCAGTCCGGACCTTAATCCTCTGGACTATAAAATTTGGCAGGTCTTAGAGAGCAAGGTCTGTGCTAAGCCCCATAAAAATTTAGAGAGTCTGAAGTCAGCCATAGTTAAAGCAGTCGCTGAAATCGACATGGATATGGTGCGTGCTGCGATAGACGACTGGCCGCCGCGGTTGAAGGCCGTTGTTAAAAGCAAGGGAGGTCATTTCGAATAGTTTTATGTTATTTTGATTCTTCGATGATTGTATTTTTAATTGATATATAAATTTTTAAAAACGGATTGGTACTTTTTATTTTATCAGTATTTTCATATATGACAGAACTTTGGGACCGACTACGTATATTTGAGCGTCAGAATCGGTTCGTTAAGAAGAAGCGACCGTATTTTTTCGGTCGGTCGTTAACGCTCTATCTACCCCGCAAGGGATAAAGGCGTGATATATTTGTGTATGGTCTTACACGAATACACGAATCATCTGAAAGAGCCCTCAATACTTGTCAGACGTGACGATAACGACCACAATTTTACGATTGTTAACGCTCTGCCTACCCTGCACGGGATAAAGATGTGATATATGTATGTATATAAGGTCTTACCGAGTTTCTCCATCTCGTCTCTGAGTTTGGTGGTGGACCGGTCGCGACCCCTGGCTCGTGAAGTCCGCGGCATCACGGGCTTGGTGGACTGCTTCGTGAGAAGGGACTCGTCCTTCAGGATTGCCTTCTTGTTGCTGCAAATGGATATGTGAAAATTTAGTTATGGGCCGGACGTAGGTTTCACCGAACCCCAATGTTCGGTAACATGTTTGTCGGACCGAATATTTGGCCGAATAGTTCGGCGCGAATTGATGTGCATATAAAAACAATTATTATTATTATGTTGGTATTCTTTTCGAATCACGGGTTCACAGGGACCCGGGTCCTTTGAGGCATGTGTGGGGCAAAGCCAACAGCACAGAGGCCTTTTTTATACCAAATAATCTAATTGCGTGATGTGTACATCAAGCGCATACTCGCTCTGCCTGCACTACAGAGTACACTATTATTATTCTTAAATCAGGCAGGCAAATGAAATTGAAAGCCAAAAGTTCTAAAAGACCTTTATTCCCATCCAATCAGTCAAAAAGCTTGTCTTTGTCAATGGTAATGCACGCAAACATATCGCAAATGTATCGTGCGACCGTATGACAAACTTTTACTGTCGGCCCGTTGAGACTGAAGTAAAATATAAAATTTTACTCAGTTTCGGACGGGCCATTTTGTTATTATAATATCACTACATAGTTACAGGGTGTAAGGGACGGTGTAACGAAAACTTTGCAGGCGTGATCAGACCATGAAACTGAACAACTTTTATATGGGGACATGTTGGGAAACGAAAAAAATTTTTCGACCAAAATGCAAAATTCCCGATCAGCTGAGTGACTTTGTATGGGAAGTCGAGAAAAATTTTTCGTATGCTTCGTAATTCTCTATTTCAAAACCATTATACATAACATATTTTATTATTTAATTCATACCGTATCTGCTTGGCGAGTTCCCTGATCTCCTTCATGGTCTCGTCCAGCTCGATCTTGGGCACCGCGTACATGCCGCCGGCCTCGCGGAGCTCCTCGTCCTTCTCCAGCTCGGCCAGTTTCTGCGGAATATAGTCGTCTCATTGAGTGACGGTGTTAGGACACCGGTCTTACAATTCGTGAGACCCGAGTTCAATCCCCGCCATGTACCAATGAGTTTTTACTTACTCATGTACGTTTATCGACTGCTCTTACGGTGAAGAAAAAACATCGTGATGAAACCCACATTCAAATAAAATTTGAATTCAGATGACATTTGAATGTGACGACTTAACCTAGGATTCGGGCCAGGTTAGCCTTCGGGTTGCAGAGGTCAGATGGCAGTCGCTCTGTGTAAAAACTTGGTTCCACGGCAAATCCCCTAGGTTAGGTAGCCGACCCCGACAGAGAACGGGATAAGGCAAAGAGAATGAATGATAGTCGTTTCAGTGAGCTGGTAGGTATAGGCTAAGAAAAGGTCTTATCTAGTCATCGGGATCCCACTGCTGGCCAAAGACCTCCCTCCCTTTCTTCCACTGGTCTCCATCAAAGGTCAATCTTCAAAAACTTTTGTATTAATCGTAATCATAATTAGGATAGACTCCATCTGGACTCTATTCTATTCTAAAAAGTTGTCGTATGAACACTTCCATACCCGATGATTTAAAATTAAGAGGAAAATATGGATCTATCGGTACTGATCGTTTCTTAAAAGCTGACGAAGTAATAATCATAACTCTTTATTGCTTTCAAGTGGTATTATTGGTTATATCAGATGGTATTACTTGAAATCCTGTTAGGGCACTACAAAGACTATCAAAACTAAGTACACTTTTGGACAAAGGTCTCCTCAAGACGGCTTCTGCGACTGTATGAGACCCTTAAAGACCGTAAGTGCACTTGCCACTTTCCAATACGTGACTGTCACTTCAGAACCTTTCAACCCCACTGATCACTATGATTGGTTATACTCACGTCGAATATCTCAGGGTCGATGTAATCAGCGATGTTGTGTCCCTCCCAGAACTCTGGTATAGGATCGTAGCGTTCCTCTTCCGCTATATCGGCGTAGTTCTTCTTGAGATCTGCAAACAAAACATTATGTAAGACTACGTACATACATCATCTTATATAAATCATGGTTTTATCCCTTGCGGGGTAGACAGAGCGACAACAGCCGTAAGATTACGGTCGTTACCGCCACGTCTGACATTTAAATAAAAATAAATAAAAATGTTTTATTTCAGACCTGACGATCCATAGTAGGTAGTAAATACAAAAAAAATTGTTAGTAGGTAATACATTTCAATGAAAAGTGTTAGTACAGACACTTATAAAATTAAAATATATTAAAATTAATAAAAAATAGAGTAAAATTATTCCAGTGTGTATTTGTCATTTGAAAAATCGTATATCACTATAGTGACAGGTTTTTAGCCTGACGCAAAATTGTAATACACACGAAACCATTGAGACATCCGCGGGAAGGATATGGGTTGATGCTATTCTGAGACAGCATCACACGGCATCATATATAATCACGGCGTTACCCCTTACGGGGTAAGCAGAGCTTAAATGGTGTTAATGATGGTATTTATCTGGGACATACTGGAGTCATTTCAGAAAATTGTGTGGATTTGTCAGTCTATCGCCTAAAATATGTAATACAGATGAAAATCTCGAAAATTTTAGTCACCTCTTACGACATAGAAAAGTAATTAAATAATAACTAATGCTATTCTAAACCACCATTGCACATAATTTTTTAGTATCTTATTATTAAGATATAACTTGAAAAAGAAATGTTAAATTGTCTTTGTCAATGGTAATGCACGTATAGATACGAAAAACATATCATGCGACCGTATGACAAATATTGTTGTAGGCCACGCTTTGACTGACGTAGAGTATTGAACTGAACTCAGCTTCGATCGGGCCAAAATATTATGTTAAGTTGTGTTGATAAAAAATATGTTGTGTGGTTTTGGTGTTATTGAAGGTATATGTGTAGATTGTAAAATGTATGTTTAAAATGTGCGAATGCTTAATAGAATTGTGTGATGCGCAGATAAAAATTGTGATTATGTGTAGGATTGTAAAATTGGAAAGATGTTTTTGATAGAATATCGTGTCATTTTTTTATTTTTTTTATTGTGTAATTAAAATATGTGGTTGCGTTTGAAAGTGAGTGATTGTGAATAGGATTGTGTGAATGTGTATAAATAGTGTGTGTTTTCAATTAAACTGTAAAGAAGGTGTGTGTATAAAATTTGTGATTGTGTAATATAAATGTGTGATTGCGAATGAAAATGAGTGTTAACGAATAGAATTGTGTCATATGTATATATTTTTATCAAAGAACTGTGTATCATCTCACCATGGACATAATCATCTCCCGCCTCAACCTCGATCTCTCTCTCCAGCTTCCGTTTCCGCGTCTGCTTGTCGGCGAGCGCTTTCTTCTTGGCGAGCATATTGGCGGGTATGACTGGCGGGCGTTCCTTCTTTAGCATGAGTTAGTGAATGTGTTAATTGTAGTGTGGTTTTGGTGTTATTGATGGAATATGTGTTGATTTTAAAAATGTGTGTGTATAAAAGGTGTGATTGTGAATAGGATTGTGTGAATGTGTGTCGTTTCAATTAACTTTGTAAAGAATGTGTGTGTATAAAATGTGTGATCGTGAATAGAATTGTGTGAATGTGTATAAAAAGTGTGTTTTTTCAATGAACTGTGTAAAGAATGTGTGTGTATAAGATATGTGGTTGCTTTTGAGAATGTGTAAATGTGAATAGGATTGTGTAATTATATATAAAAAATGATTTTTCAATGAACTGTGTATAATCTTACCAAGGACATAATCATCTCCCGCCTCAACTTCGATCTCCCTCTCCAGCTTCCGTTTCCGCGTCTGCTTGTCGGCGAGCGCTTGCTTCTTGGCGAGCACGTTGGCGGGTATGACTGGCGGGCGCTCCTTCTTGTCGCGAGGCGTCGGCATTGCCACGTGTAAGCGGTTTAGGATTCCGTCCACCTGTGAAGATTACTTTGGTAATTTGATATTGTAAGGGTAAAATATATATAAAAAACAATAAAAAAAATATTTGTCCTTTATACAGTTTAAAACTATAGTTACATAAAGTTTTCGAACTTTATAAATGTTACTCAAACCGTTTTAATGTGTGAAAAAAATTGCTGTACGTAGCTCGTAAGTAAGTAGCTCAAGTTCATGAAACTGAACAACTTTCCCCGAAGAACACAGGTCGAAATATGACGAAAAAACTATGAGAGATTAAAAATTAGCAGCCTAGCGAGTCAACTGTATAAGAGTCCATTTTTCCATATTTGTTGTTGCTCAGTTTCATGAACTAGCTTACCCTTTAAAATATTTGCAGTAGATTTTTTTACATCCTGTATACTCTTCTTCTTCTTCTTCTTTTCGTGTGGGACACCGGGTCTTCCAACGACCCGATGAACCCTAGTGTCAGAATTTCGCAACCGCCTTCTACAAGTAGCAGGCTTCTGACATGGTTGTGTAACGACCGCCGTCTAAGTGATCATAGACAGCAACCGGGACCTACGGCTTAACGTGCCATCCGAAACACGGAACCATCTTACTTACGGACAATCGGGTGGCTCAGCCCGCAATGTCCTAACCAGACTGGGAACAAATTCACAAAGTGATAAACACTTTGTGAGTGACCCACCGAGAATCGAACCCGGAACCTTCTGCGTCAAAGGCAGTGGCACTACCACTGCGCCACATAGGTCGTCCTGTATACTTAAGGATAAAGTAGTAATTACTAATGTCTTTATCAATGGTAATGCACGTTTACACATTGAGTATGTATCGTGCGACCGTATGACAAATATTGCTTTCGGCCGCGTTTTGACTGACACAAAGCATGGAACCTTGTTCAGCTTCGAACGGGCCTGCTTTTATTAAACATGGTAAATGTAGGCAAGATTTTATAAGGAAAGAATAAAGAAAGTACGTTAGGACATATCATAGCCATCATCAGCCCACATCTTGCCTGCAGGCGTTTGAATATTCATTGGATCGTTGGACGACTCGGTGTTCCACCCGTCAATAAAGAGACTACAAGAAAGGAAAACTTTCAGCAGGTATATTTTTCACCTTCCGGTCTGGCAAAAAAACTTGATTCCACGTCAAATCCCCTAGGTTAGGTTAGGTAGCCGACCCTGACAGAGAACGGGATAAGGCGAGGAGAATGATGATGATTTACCTTCTTGGTCCTCATCTTCTCAGTGACCCTGGCGCCCAGCAGCCTCTCGCAAGCCTCGATCTTGACCTCCTGGACCCCGACCTCGGTGATGGTGGAGCACCTCATCACGGGAACCACCTTCAGATCAGAGTTTGTGTCCGCACTGGAAAAAACAGTGTTTTTTTCACATACAAAGTACACATAATAGCATCTCATTTTTATCACAATACATTTTAAACACTGTTATCAGAACTTATGATATGACGGGTTGTTTTTAAGAAAATCTAATAAAAAGTTGACAATAAGTAAAAGACAAATATTGTAAGGGGTGATGTTGCCCATGGGTGATGTAACTTAAGAAACATCAAAAACGACAAAAAAAAAAACCTCCCATACAAAATGTACCAGCCGATCAAGTCGGTTTGTATGGGAGTTCCAAAAATTTCTTTCATGTTTCGATCTATGTTTCTTGGGGAAAGTTGTTCAGAGGCCTGCTGCTAGTATGTTGAAAAACTCTTGACACCAGGGTTCATTGGGTCGTTGGACGACTCGGTATACCACAGGAAAAGATAAGAACAACTTATCAGAAATTTTCTAGTTAAGCGATTTAAAACCTGACACAAGTTAGTTAAGTGATTTACAACCTGGTCGTCCATCTACTGAATGTCCCAGCTACTTACTTGACCAGGTTCCCCTTCCCGCAAGCCTGCTCCAACTCCTCAATCAGCCTCCGCTTCTCCACTGGCAGGTCCTCAGGGGTGATGACGTCCATCTTGTTGAGGACCAGGATCAGGGGCTTGTTGGTGAATAGGGGTTTGATGCTCTCGAATAGGGAGATCTGGAAGAGGATGAAATATTGAATGAGTACCTAAAAACAATTTATCAAAAAACTAAAATAATTAACCGCGAAAGTTTCCCATTATACGCACGGCTGTTTAATAATAATAATAAAGCTTGTACTATGGGAACTAGATAGCTGATACTAATACATATATACTTTTTTTTGTTGTAAATAAATACATAGAAAATAAATACATATTATACATAGAAAACACCCAGAAGTTTGCAAGTTTCCTTTACTAAACAATATAATAACTTTTTTCAAAAGAGAAACCTTCCAAAGAGAAGCCTTCAAAGAACGTGTAAAGGTGCGAACCTGCAATTTATGCCTAATGCTAAGTCTGAAGTTTGGTTCATTTGGTTGATACATCAAACCGAGAACCTCTTTTTTTTAAAGTCGGTTAAATTAGCAATCAACTAAAAAAATATGGACATAATACAAATCCAATATATTTACAAGCATTAATTTTAAAGAAAATAACGCCAACAATGTACACAAAAATTCATATAAACGGGGTTTTGGTGGCGATAAATCGAGGTAATTTGTAAAATGTAGGAAAGATTTTTATGGAGAGGTTTAATATGTAAATAGTACTACTACTATTATATTTTCGCTATTCGAAAACTAGATAAAACAAAAAGCCATATTAGAACACACATTTAAAGTTGTATGCAAAATTACAAAAAATTATCAAACCGTAACTAATAAAAAAAAACAAACACATAAATTAAATAAAAAATGTCTTTATCAATGGTAATGCACGTTTACATATTGAGTATGTATCGTGCGACCGTATGACAAATATTGCTTTCGGCCGCGTTTTGACTGACACAAATTAGAAAAACATTTGTTCAGCTTCGAACGGGCCTGTTTTAAAATTGTACCCGACGGGGATCGAGCCTGCGTCCTATGGAATGAGAGACCTACGCACTACCGACTAGGCTGTGTAAGCGGTATGGATGACGACGAAAATAAGGTATCAAAGAGACAAATATATTAAAAATGCAGGGTGTAAGAGACGGTGTAGCGAAAACATTGAAGGCGTGATCAGACCATGAAACTGAACAACTTTTACTATGGGGGCGATGGTGGGAAACGAAAAAACGTTGCGTTCGAGTGGATGGGCGAGCGCAGTGCAAGCGTTACCTGTTCCTCAATACTGTGCCCGCACTGTTCACTGATGTCCAGGAAGTATAACACGGCGGCTCGAAGGTGGGCGAGCGCAGTGACGGCCTGCATTTCGATCACGTTGCGTTCCTCGAGTGGGTGGTCCAAGATTCCAGGCGTGTCTATGACCTAGAACAATACAAGTAAAAAATATACTTTTTATCTCTTCGAGTGGGACACTGAGTCGTCCAACGACCCAAGGAAACCTATAATCTTTAAAATACAGGTGATCCCTATGACGTTTATGACCTTGGACAAACCCTATGACATAAGGTCCATTTCACTTTGTTTACTAGGAAAATGGATCTTATGCTCCAAGGTCACAAACGTCACAGGGATCATCCTATATTTTACAGACTATAGTGTCAGATTTTTTCTGTGTGTCAACTGCCGTTTAAAAAAGATACTGAAACGTCTTAGCAAAATATTAAGGGCGACTCTTACATACGTTAAGTCCCACACAAAAAGAGAGAGAGAGTACATGAAACTGAACAACTTTTCTCAGGAAACATATACTTCTCATTAGAGAAATTGGGACACTTTCGTTTTTATGATTTGATGAAGTACGAAACCTATAGAAAACTATTTCGAATTTGTGACATTTTTATTATGATATATAAACCTCATTTTACTCAATATGAGAGATTTATTCCAAAATATACACTTTTCCAACCAATCTGATTTGTACGAAACATAAAACTTGCAAGAGGTGCTCCACACTTTTTGATGAGAAGTGTAGATCAAAAAACTTTAAATTTGACTTCGCATACATTAATTTGTGGTCAATTTTTTTAAAATTAAATACATAATTGGAATTCCCTTGGGTATATTTCTCACCTGCCATCTCAAATACTTGTAGTCGGTGTGTCCGACGTACAAACTCTTGGTGGTAAACGCGTAAGGTTGTACTTCCACGTCGGCGCGAGTTATCTGCAAAAAAACCATATACAGGGTGTAAAATAATTAGCTGCAAATATTGTAAGGGGTGAATCAGCCCATGAAACTGAACGACTTTTCCCAAGGAACACAGGTCGAAATATGAAAAAATAATTTTTGACCTCCCATACACATTGGCTTGGTCGGTCGGTTACTTTATGTGGGAGGTCCAAATTTTTTTTTTCATAATTCGACCTATGTTCCTTGGGAAAAGTTGTTCGGTTCATGGGATGGTTCACCCCTTAAAATATTTGCAGCTAATATTTTTACACCTTAAATGTATGTATGTCTGAAATGAATTATAGAATACAATAGAAATCTTTATTAAGTACATGAAGCTGTACAACAATAGTAACTTAAATACTTGGCACATTGAAAAAGGTATCCCACTCAGCATATGCTATAATACGAAGCAGGTATTACAGCGCTGGTATTCTGTGGTACCCATGCATGCTTTTGCACTGATCGAGACAAGGCAACACTATTGAAATATAAGTAGGACAAGTACAATAGGTATGCTAATATTATGAATTACCTTGTTGATAAAGCTGGACTTGCCAACATTGGGGAAGCCACAGATGATGATGGTGCGCGTGTAGGGGTCGATGGACGGCAGGCGGGACAAGTGTTGACGCACCTGTCATAGTGACACAAAAATTATACAGGGCGTTTGGAAGAGTGATAACTTCCTTTCAAGGGATGAACCAACTTATGAAACTTAACAACTTTCCCCAAGGAACATGGGTCGAAATATGAAAAAAGGTTTTGTCCCACCCATACAAAATAACCGACTGACCAAGTCAATTTGTATGGAAGGTCCAATTTTTTTTTCATATTTCGGCCTATGTTCCATGGGGAAAGTTGTTCAGTTTCATGAGCTGGTTCATCCTTTAAATGGAAAGCATCACTCTTCCAAACATCCTGTATCACTACATAGTATAAAGCAAAGTCGCTTTTCGCCTGTCGTCATGTATGTATGCTTAAATCTTTAAAACTACACAACGGATTTAGATGTAGTTTTTTTTAGGTAGATGGTGTGATTTAAGAGGAAGGTTTATTTGAATAATACTTGCCAGGAAAAAACATTATTCTCACGGAAAAAATTTGATACAGTAAGCGAAGCCGCTGGGCGGGCCGCTAGTATAAGTATAACTTCCAAAAGTGGTTAAGTTTTAGGCTGGTTTCAGAGCGGCGCGTCTTAGCAGCGCTGTCCAGGCGCGCGCGGCTCGGGCGCGTCTGGGCAGCGCGTTCGCTGTGAAACGACATTTAGACGCGCGCGTTTCGTTGTGGTGTACGGTCGAGTGCAGAGAATCATTATGCCAGCAAACGTAATCACTATATTAGCTATATACGTTATATGGAAAAGAGGGCAACAACGACGTCTTAAAAGATTGCAAGTCGACGCTACTGGCAATCGAAGGAGATCCGACCGCGGCGCGGCCGAGACGCGGCCCAAGACGCGTCACTATGAAACGCTACATACAATCTAGTGTAATGCGAGTAGTGATGGGCCGCGGGAACATTCCCGTTCCCGGAAACTTCCCAATGGAAATGTTCCCGGCAATATTCCCACGTGCCCGGGAACGTTCCCAGTTACTGGGAACATTAACATTTTGATATAAGTTTAGTTTTCTTGAAGTTTAAGGCATATTTTAGGTTTCTTTATCATAAGGTAACCTTGTTTATGTACCTTTCAATGACTGTATATAACAAATAAATAAATCTTTAAACTTTAATTATTTACATTTTCATGTAAATTGAAAGTAAATTGATTTAGAACATCAAGTGAATCCATGATCTATAAAACTTTAAATTACTACTTATTGCCTAAAATAATCCGCAATATATTCGGCAGTTTAGTCTGAGAAGACAATTGTTTAGCCTGAAGCTTATCTTGGTCGGCGTGACAAAAAAAAAACAAAACAATGGGTAACTCCAGAATGTATTTTTTTCATCATTGTATTACCTAGCCTGCCTGGCGGTCATTAAAACTGTGTCAGTTTCGTTGCAACCCTCGTCAAGTTGCAACGAAACTAGAAATGAACAACTGAAATTCGAAATGAAGCCTAAAAACAAAGTGTATAGTCACTTCGACGAAACTGTTGTTAATGAAAAGACAATATCCAAGTGTTCATTTTGCAACAAAACATACATATGCCGAAATGCGACAAAATTTGCTCGTCATTTGGCAAATAAGTGTGATAAGTGTCCTGAGAACGTTAAAAATAACTTGAAAAAGAATCAAGTGACTGAAATGATTGAAGTAAGTGGTACCTCGACGACGGCACGATTGGTGGGTGGTGCACCAGATGTCGTATGTCGCGATATAAGCACGCTCATTCCAAAACTGGCGGAGATTGATTTGATCGTCAACAGCGACAAATGCGATATCCGTGCGGCGATGTCTCCAGTTGTTGTATACCTCAATTCCAGGATATTCTTCCGGGAGTGAAAATGTTTAATAGAGTCATAGAGGCTGGGGGCGCCGATCTTCAGGGATGCAGTAGAGGCTAGTTTGGCTGCAAAGCGTGAGATGCTTCTAAGTGATCGAGAGCACCTGCAGCAACTGCCGGCCCATGTCGCCCTCACTCTCTTCCGCAGCTGTCTCTGAGTACCCAAGCCCATGTACCTCTTGAAAACGTCTCCGACGTGGCTTTTTCCAGATGAAATTTCTCGGTTGGATTAAGACATTAAAGTCACGTTGGAGATGATCCTCAATGTACAGTTAGAGGAGACGCAGTGGCTGCAAGCGTCGTGGCCGATCCGACATGGAGGTTTGGGCGTGAGGCGTCTGCAGGACACCAACGTTTCGGCTTTCTTGGCCTCTTCCCACGGAGTAGTCACTAATATACTCAAAATACATGGTGACAGTCTTAACATTCCATTTATGGGGAGGCTTTGAGTGCTTGGGACTTGGTTTGTCCTGATGCGGATCGCCCGACTAAACCAGACGTGCAGCGACAATGGGTTGAGCAGCTGTGTAAGGCCAGAGCGATGGAATTTCTTGAGGCGTCATCAGGATCGGGCTCTGCTCGCCTTAAGGCGGCTCTTAGTCCAGAATCAGGGGCTTGGCTTTACGCCCTCCCGTCACCCCACATGGGTACGGCGCTTGATGATGACTCTCTCAGGGTGGCTGTAGCGCTGAGGCTTGGATGCAGGGTTTGTGAGCCGCATGTTTGTGGCGTAAAGGTGGACGCCAGGGGTCACCACGGCTTGAGCTGTGCCAAATCTGCTGGTCGTTTTCCTCTGTACCACATTCTCAACGAGATTATCCACCGTGCCCTGGTGTCCGCTGGTGTACCCTGCGTTCTAGAGCCTCCCGGTTTAAGCCGCGGTGACGGTAAGAGACCGGATGGGCTCACAATGATCCCGTGGGAGAAAGGGCTCTCTTTGGCGTGGAGCGCGGTGTGTGTAAGCACGTTCGCGGAATCTCATCTCCCATGCACAATTAGAGCTCCGGGTACAACTGCGGAATGCGCAGCAGCTCAGAAGCATCAAAAGTATGCTTCACTGAGGAGTGCCTACCACTTTGCACCCTTTGCGGTGGAGGTGAGCGGGTCATGGTGTGCAGAGGCAAGGACTTTGTCCATAGGTTGGGACAGCGCCTGAGAAACCAGGGTTCAGATCCCCGTGCCGAATGGTAGTTGGTGCAGGGCATATCACTGGCAATACAGCGCGGAAACGCAACCAGCGTTATAGACACATTAGCTCCGGGTACCATTCGGGGCTGCCTTTTTGACTGAGGCTAAAGGGCTTTGCGGGAAATGTATAGAGCATTTGGTGCCTTTTTTTAATGCCAATTATCGACGGTCATCTAACGCCAGCCTGTTACATGTGTAGAGTACTTCTAAACAAACAATAATTCGTACGGCAGCTGACTGTCAAGTGTAACCATTACGAGGTATAAGCTTTAAAACGTTACAACTGTTTTATATGAACAACTTCTTTGCTTATGACTGTCAACTAATGCCAATACATTATACGTGTAGATTACAAACAATTTTTTGTATGACTGCTCAGCTGTCAAGTGTAACCAGTACGAGATACACGCTTCAAAACATTACAACTGTTTTATATGAAAAACTTCTTTTTTAATCTGTCAACGAACAACACCCTATTAGTTGTGTAGAGTACTTCCATACAATCAATATTTTGTATGACAGCTCAACTGTCAAGTGTAACCATTACGAGATATACGCTTTAAAATATATTCCATATATAACTGTCGTAATGTTTTGAAGCGTTATATCTCGTAATGGTTACACTTGACAGGTGAGCTGTAATATAAAATATTGATTGTATGAAAGTTATCTACACAACTAATAGGGTGGTGTTCGTTGACAATTAAAAAAAATAATATTTTCATATAAAACTGTCGTAGTATTTTGAAGCGTATATCTTGTAATGGTTACACTTGACAGCTGAGCTGTCGCACAAAATATTGTTTTTATTGAAGTACTTTACACATTTATCAAGACGGCGTTCGTTGAAAATTTAAAAAAAAAGTTCCAAATGAAAGGCACCAATTTTACTCATAGCCCTTTAACCATCTTGTTTATTTATTTTGACTAAATTGTATTTTGACATGGTTTGTTTATGAAATAAATTATTTTCTTTATTATACATTATACTCTTATTAATTAAATAAATTGTTTAATAATAATTTTTAATTTATGTTTTTTCGCCGACACGTTCCCAGCGATTGGGAATGTTCCCGGGCACCGGAAAGTTTCTTTTGGGAATATTCCCACTTGGGGAATATTCCCGGGAATCGCCCATCAATAAATGCGAGGCGCGCGCGGCTGGGCAGCGCTGCCGAGACGCGTCGCTCTGAAACCAGCCTTACTTATTGAGTTAATCATGAGAGGTTATGTATTTTTAATAATAACGTAATTATAGCAACAAAATTATGGACTCTGTCTGAAATAAATGACTTTTATATTTATTTATTTATTATGCACTATTTTCGAAACACCAAGTATTATAGAGTTGAGAAAAGTGACGAAATTTCGTATTGCGAGGCCAAGACTCACTTTGGGTCATTGAACCAGCAAGATGTAAATTCGATGTACATTGCGTAGCGGGTCGAAAACCTGGTTTTATAATATCCCACCGGCTACGCAATGTACATCGAATTTCACCTGTAGAATTGTAGCTTGTAGTTTTGTTGCATAGGCCACAGTCTTATTATTTCACGAGTGTGCGGTTGCCATACTTGTGTGTGTTATCTCTCTCTCTCTTTTCGTTGGACGACTCGGTGTCTAAAGTGAAAAGAGTGAGAGATAACACACACAAGCATGGCTAACGCGCACTCGTGAGACAAAATAAAAGGTCTGTAAGTAAGTATTATTAACAAACCTATATGCCGTGTGATGCCGGCTTAGAATAGCATCACCCCACATCCTTCCCGCGGGTGTAGTAAGAGGCGACTAAGGGATTCGTGAGTATTGGTGTATTACAATTTTTAGGCGACAGGCTGACAACCTGTCACTATAGTAATACACATGTTTTCTGAAACAACCTTGGAAAACAATCCTCAAAAATGTTAGACGTGGCGATTGCGACCGTATTCTTACGGCCGTTAACGCTCTGCCTACCCCACAAGGGATAAAGGCGTGATATGTGTATGTATGTATGTATGTATATATGTTTTGAGATTTTCGCGGTTGTTCACAACACTTAAATTATTGTCATTAGCAAGATGACAACATTCGCCAAAACAGTCTACTCGTGACCATGGAGCGTGTAACCGCTTCGAAATATCGAGGTAAAAACAAACATAATAGTGGTGATAATCCCATTAATACTAATAAATTAACAAACCTGTTCCAAGTATGTAAGATTAGCCGCTTGCCTCTTCATGATAGTGGCCATGCGCCCGAGCGCCGCTCGCTTCAGTTGCTTGCAGCGGTACAGGGAATCTCCATACTTGAGCAATCTGACATAGTCTTTTGCAACACTGAAAACAAATATAAAGGTGTAAAAATATTTTATAAATAAAAATAAAAGTAAAAGTAAAAATACGTAGTCGGTCCCAAAGTTCTGTCACTGGCATATTATTTTTGAATTTAGAACACGGATTTGGAAAAGTTTTATTGCATTCCGTTTTTGAATGTTTAACAATTATTTTAAAACAATAAATAATCATTTGGCGCGATTTTTCACGATGGAGTGGACTTTGAAAGAAAACCGAATAGCAGTTTTGGCGTTGCATCGCTGTGGGCACTCGCCGAGTACCATTTTCAAGTTGCTCAAAAAATTGAAAATAACGCTTAGGTTTGGGTATCGTACTATAACTAGGTACACTGAAGTCTCTAGTGTTGAGGACAAGAAAAGAACTGGCCGGCCTCGCTCCGCCAGAACACCAGCAGTGATCAAAGCGATCAAGGAGCGCATACGAAGAAATCCTGTCCGAAAACAGAAACTTATGGCTTTGCAGATGAAGGTTAGTAGAAAAACAGTCAAAAAGGTTTTAAACGAAGACCTTAAGCTGCAAGCATACAAAAAAAAGAGTGGGCACTTACTTAATGCCCGTTTAAAAGAAATTAGACTCAAAAGATCTCGGGTGTTGTTAAAACGGTACGCGAAAAACCGGCACCGCGATATACTTTTTACAGACGAAAAAATTTTTGATATAGAAGAAAAGTATAATAAACAAAACGATAGAGTGTACGCTACCAGCTCTGAAGAAGCAGGAAACAAAGTTCCGCGGGTGCAACATGGGCATCATCCCTCTTCAGTCATGGTCTGGTTAGGAGTCTCCTACTATGGGCCAACTGAGGTTCATTTTTGCGAAAAGGGGGTCAAAACCAGCGCAAAAGTGTACCAAGAGACGGTTTTGGATCGGTACGTCAAAGACCTGCCCAACACACTATTTTCAGGACATCACTTTGTATTCCAGCAGGATTCTGCGCCCGCTCACAAAGCCAGGACCACTCAAGCCTGGTTTGAACGTCAAAACATTGAGTTTATAAGACACGAAGATTGGCCTTCCTCCAGTCCGGACCTTAATCCTCTGGACTATAAAATTTGGCAGGTCTTAGAGAGCAAGGTCTGTGCTAAGCCCCATAAAAATTTGGAGAGTCTGAAGTCAGCCATAGTTAAAGCAGTCGCTGAAATCGACATGGATATGGTGCGTGCTGCGATAGACGACTGGCCGCCGCGGTTGAAGGCCGTTGTTAAAAGCAAGGGAGGTCATTTCGAATAGTTTTATGTTATTTTGATTCTTCGATGATTGTATTTTTAATTGATATATAAATTTTTAAAAACGGATTGGTACTTTTTATTTTATCAGTATTTTCATATATGACAGAACTTTGGGACCGACTATGTATTATAGTCTGTAAAATTTAGGAATGATCCCTGTGACATTTGTGACCTTGGAGCAAGTGCTATGACATAAGGTCCATTTTCCTAGTAAACAAAGGATCAAAAAATGTGTGATGCCAGCTTAGAATAGCATCACCCCAATTCTTCCTGCAGCTTCCTGGGCCCTCAACACTCGTCAAATGTGGTGACAACGCCCATAATCTAACAATCTGCCTATCATTAAGGCGTAATTTGTGTGTGTGTGTGTGTGTGTGTGATAGATCACATACTTATCAATAAGATGTCTGGCGGTGTTGAGTTGTCCTAGACCTAATTTGTAATGATCCTTGTCATACAACACATTCATCAGGTCAGCATAGAAAGGATGGACGTCATCTAGTTTTGGAAACTCCTGCAAATTATAAAAAAATGTTGATAAACACATATTAATAAATACTGAATGTGACTTAACCTAGGATTCAGGCCAGGTTAGCCTCCGGGTTGCAGAGGTCTGATGGCGGTCGCTCTGTGTAAAAACTTGGTTCCGCTTCCAATCCCCTAGGTTAGGTAGCCAACCCCGACAGAGATCGGGATAAGGCAAGGAGAATGATGATTTATGTTGCAATACAATTTTAAACTAGATAAGGTAAATGATATTGTACAAGTTGCACAACATAAATAAAGAATGCTTAAATTAGTTCATACTTAATAAAACAAGAATAGAATAGAATAAATGTTTAATTGGCTTTTTTTAAATTAGAGGTAGATATGCAGTGACTACACAACAGAATGCTATTAAATTAAACATAATAAGTAAATCATGCAAGTAAAAAAAAAATATCACATATAAAACAATTTGTAAATGGTAAAATAAATGAGTATAACATAACTTTAAATAAATAGTTAATTGCATGAATAATAAATAATGATGGACATTTTATAATATACTATTTAATTTTCGTTTTGCTTTCGCTGGACTCAGTTACAACATTATTTCCTTCTACTAGAAATACTAACAATGCCATGCCATAAGCATAGGTAATTACTACAGAAAATATTTATATAGAGCGATGCTATGTTCAGCCCGCACTGTGCAGTCTGTAAATGATAAAATGGCTAATATCAGCGTACCAACCTGAATTATCCTAGAAAGTCTGTCGTGAAAGTTTTGTTGGGTGTATTTCACTTTTCTAATGTAAAACCCGCGTATCCGGGATATTTTGTAGTGCTTGTGTACTACTGTGGGTGTCTTCCTTTGCGTTTTAGACAAAATTATGTCGATAAAGTCCTGAAAAATAGAGATAGTAGAAGGTTTTTGAGGTTACATACAAAAGTTATTCAAAAACATGGATAATATTTCATATGGTACAAAAGTAATATTTACCTTGGCTGTAGGGACCACAGCGATCTTTTTAAAGTTGTACAAACTCATTTTGGCTTATTTCTTTACTATTTAATGGAAAATATAATACAAAGTGCGTACATCATGTACAACACGTGTTTGAAAGGAGAGAAATGTCAAAATTAGTGCGTTCATAATATGTATTCCACCTAAAAGCAATCAAATAGTTCTTAATTTTTCTTTTAATTTTTGTCATTTTGATCAGTCTAAAGTATCGCATGGTCTTCATGATTTATTTGTGTTATTTCTTTTATATTAATTTTGAGCAAAACGCAATGCAAACGTCGAGCGCAAAGATGGTTCAAAAGTTTTATTTTGCTCTTGTGAACGCACTTAATACTTTTTGTGTTGCCTTTGTAATATTTTAAAAAGCTACTAACCAATGGCAAAAAAAGTGAGATGTAGCCCGTGGATGTATCTATGAATGTATCATTCAGGAACAAATAAATGTTATCTTCTGTGTATCTTCTTCTTTCCGTGTGGGACAAACTCTATTATAATAGGGATGAACTCTTACTTATTGTCATCGTTATTTACTTCAAGACTCAAAATACTCCTAATTCTCAAAATTCAGGAGGTTTATAGCAACAACACTGTACTGCTGTCACTTTTCCAAAGTAGCATTTGAGAGGTTAGATTTTTCAATTTCCAAAAAAATAAGTGGAAACAAGATTATATCAACCGAAATAATCACTCTAAATATTATCCGTGGCCAACTATAAACTAACCAATACCATTTTGTCAATATTTTTTCAGGAAAACAATTTATTTGTAAGTATTATTTTGTTGCATCATTTTTCATTTGTTTTCTTATTTTCATCGAGCGGTCAAATTATTTCGGCACAATATTTGTGATCATTCGAAATCAAACCAATTCCGCATACATTACCGTTTCGCGAACATTTAAAATCAGCAAGTGAATGTGTGAATGTGTCTTGCAGGAGTAAAGTGACGCAAAGAAAAGAAAAATAATACTTGAAAATGTATTCAAGACTCCATAAGCTCGGGTGGCGCGGTCTCCACAATCGCCTGGTGGTCTCCTCGCGCTGGCAAAGCGGCGGCAGCATCCTCAAAAAGAAGGAACTCTCCATTCAGGCTGGTAAACAATTACATGGCTTTGTATGCACCAGTGTTGAACCCATCAGTGAATACAATATGATTGCTTACCATCTTACACACGAGAAGACCAAGACAGAGTACCTGCATTTAGAAAGAGATGATTCTAATAATGTATTCTCAATAGGTTTCCGAACCACACCACAGGACTCAACCGGAACAGCACATATTTTAGAACACACTGTACTGTGCGGATCCGAAAAGTATCCAGTCCGTGATCCATTTTTCAAAATGCTCAACAGATCGTTAGCAACATTCATGAATGCTCTAACGGGACCCGACTACACATTCTATCCTTTCTCGTCTGAAAATCAAGTTGATTACCGCAATTTGCAGCAAGTTTACTTAGATGCAGTCTTCAATCCTAATTTGTCACGATTGGATTTCTTACAAGAAGGATGGAGATTGGAGCATTCTAAATTGGAAGATAAATCTTCAAAACTATGTTTCAAGGGTGTGGTTTATAATGAAATGAAAGGTGCATTTTCTGAGACTGGTTCACTATTTGGTCAAAAATTCATAAACACCATTTTGCCGGAAGGACCATATGGTTATGTGTCTGGAGGAGATCCACTACATATACCGCAGCTCACACATGAGCAGTTGGTAGAATTCCATAAAACTTACTACCATCCAAGCAATGCTAGAATTTACTCCTATGGTAACTTTCCTTTGGATGCAAATTTGAAGTTTTTAAACGAAGAATACCTAAGCAAATACTCTTTTTTGGACCCCAAAACCACATTAGTGAAAGAGCAGCCACGATGGAATGAACCCAGGCGCTCCAATATAATTTGCAGGGTTGACCAATATGGAGGCCCAGTTGACAAACAAAACCAAATAGCTATTGGGTATGCCATGTCTGACATAACAAATATTTACGACACTTTTATGCTTACAGCACTATCAGAGCTCATGTTAGTTGGTCCAAATTCTGCATTTTACAAAAGTCTGATTGAGAAAAATATCTCTGGTGGATACACCAGTTTAACAGGTTATGATAATCAAATAAGAGACACACTATTTGTGGTTGGTTTGAGAGATATTGAAACACCTAAGTTTGATTTCACTGAACAGATTGTGAAGCAAACCTTAGGAGAGATTTATGACAAAGGATTTGAAAAGGATCACATAGAGAGTGTCTTACATGGGTTTGAGTTATCTACCAAGCACCAGTCACCGAAATTTGGGCTAAACGTTCTGTTTAACTTGATGCCTGTCTGGATCCATAATGGTAATATCATAGGTGCTATGAAGATTAACAATTTACTTTCGCAACTAAAGACTGACCTCAGAAACCCACAATTTGTGAAGAAAGTGATTGAAAAATACTTTATAAACAATAACCACAAGCTTATTATGACTATGCAACCAGATCCTAAATTTGATGACGTATTCAACGATGCGGAAGCGAAATTGCTGAAATCAAAGGTAGCTCTACTAACTGCAGAGCAGAAAGAACAAGTTTACAAAGATGGCATCGAACTTTCAAAGGCTCAGAAGAAACAGGAAGACTTAAGTCTGCTTCCATGTTTGAAGATTGACGAAATTACTTTAAACAAAACTGCTCCTCCTTTGAAGCATATTGCCTGTGGAACTGTTCCACTTCAGCTATGCGAAGCCTACACAAACGGCGTGTCGTATTTGAAAGGAGTCGTGGGCACTGAATGCTTAAATGAAAAACAAAGACTGCTACTTCCATTCTTCAAGTACATCCTAACCAAATTCGATACGAAATCTTTTGACTACAGAAGTTTCGATCAATTCACAAGCCGGTATACATCTGGTATGAGTGCATTACTACACGTGACTGAACACATTGATCTGCAAGGGCAATATGAACAAGGCTTGTTGCTTTCAAGCCACTGCCTGGACGAGAATTTACCGAAAATGCTTCAAGTGTGGTCAGAGCTGTTCGAAAAACCAAATTTTGCAAACGGCGAGCGCATGAAAATGTTACTGAATAACTACTGCTCGTCATTGACCAGTGGTATTATTGATAACGGGCACACATACGCAATGCTGTCGGCCAGGTCTTTAGTTTCTTCCACTGATGAATGCAAAGAGAGTCTCGAGGGTCTTCGTCATATTTTGAACATGCAAAAAATCCAGAGCAGCTACAAAACTGAGGATGTCCAAGAAGTGGTATCCGATATCGCTGAACAAATCCTGAAGGGATCGAACTTAAGAACTACATTCCATTATTCGAACCAACAAGAGAAGAACGTTGAATTAGTCAACCAGTTCTTGGCGAAACTTTGCACCGAAGACAACAAGGACTTAAATCGTATCAATTGGTCAGACTGCAAAGAAATGGACAAAACCAACAAAGGACTTCATATTCATGTTAATATTCCAATAAATTTCTGTGCCAAAGTCATTCCAACTGTCCCTTACACAGACCCGGATTACCCAAAACTCAGGGTCTTGTCGAGATTTATCACTTCAAAGTATTTGCACCCGATCGTGCGTGAACAGAATGGCGCATACGGCGGAGGAGCGACTATATCCATGGAGGGAATATTCGGTTTCTACAGCTACAGAGATCCCAATTCGGGTGTGACTCTAAACGTTTTCGATGACACAGCCGCTTGGTTGGCGAAAAACACGCATCTAATCGATGACCAAACCCTATTCGAATCAAAACTGTCGATTTTACAGCAAATGGACCAGCCAATTGCGGAGTATATGAAGGGAGTAGACCTATTCCTTTACGGACTCTCGCACGACATTTGGACCTCGCAAAGAAAGAGGGTGTTAGAAGTGACTAAAGATGATTTAATGGAAGTCTGTCAGAAATACTTGGGACCTAAGAATTGGTTTGGAAAGTGCGTAATTGGAGATAAAGCTAATAAAATTGAGAAAGAAAATCTAGTCTGGGAAAAAGTTAGCGGACCACAGCAAGAACCGGCTTAAAGTCATGTATTCGTAACATTTTTAAATATTTCTTTTTCTGGACAAATTGATGAATAATTTTGGCTTAGGCCGGATGTACACAATCGTTATGTAACTAAGACAATCAATACTATTTACAATGTGTGTTGTTGAATGCTCGAGCTTTGAATAATTGAGCCCGGGTCTGCCTGGATGTTAGCAGATCGCATCGTAAATGGTTTTTCATAAATTGTAATGTAAATAGACATGTATAGAGTTGAACTTTTAAATTTTCGATGAGCTGTAATGCAAACGAGAGTGTCGAATCTGGTCTCGATATATTTTCTGCTGGCTGGCACAGAAAGTCCCAAAAAAGAAGAAAATATTTAGGACACTTAAATGCTTAAACATTCACTAAAAGACGAATGCATTTAGAAATGCTTCTATTTATGACACGTGAGAAACATTCAGTGCTTTACCACAAAAAAATAAAATAAAACTCCATACAAAAAAAAACTCTAGACACGCGTTCGACTCGAGTCTAACTTTTTTTGTGGTAAGACCCTTTAGTGTTTACTTCGTAATTGTTGTTTCTAGTTTGGTTGAAGACCACTGAGTAGCAGATGATTGTTTATCACTTAGCTTAAAATGTTGATGTCAGAAAATATTAAATGTACTAATGCAATATTTTCGTAGGTACTAGGAAAAATTCTTTCAAAGCCTCAAAGGTTGTTTAAAAAATTCAGGTTCAGTAAAACGAATAATATTTCGCACTGTTCTAGTTGTCGCTTTATGCATTGATTGCTTCCATGTAAACTATACTTTATACCTATTTCTATTAAAGTGGGTATTTACTTCGGAAAGGTACGAAAGTTAGATTCTATTAATAAATATTTTTAAAGTTACATTACTTTTTATTTTTTTAAGCACCATGCCTTAAATATAAAAACAATCGGTACCTACAGAACACCAATACAATTCTCGCCTCATCTCTATTCGTAAAAATGTCGTAACTCCGTGTGATGCCGGCCTAGAATAGCATCACCCCACATCCTTCCCGCAGGTCACAGGTGTCGTAAGAGGCGACTACGGGACTCGAGAGTATTGGTGTATCACAATTTTTAGGCGACAGGCTGACAACAACCTTGGAAAACAATACTCAAAAATGTCAGACGTGGCGATAGTGACCGTATTCTTACGGTTGTTAACGCTCTGCCTACCCCGCAAGCGTCTTTCCGTTTCCGTGTTCAGTACGAGGCAATGCCTCCAAATCGACACTGGTTTGTAACCCGTGTTCATTCATAGGAACGGCAAAAGCCAATGTTAGTGTTTTTGTACATATTGAATAACATCGGTGCTAGGGCGGCTTCCCTGTTTAAGACCATTTCGGATATCCACCTACGCAGCACCACGCCAAGCGCATTCCCCATTAAAACTGTGGTCATGTCCTAATATGAAGTACATATATACACATATCACGCCTTTATCCTTTGCGGGGTAGACAGAGTAAAATTACAGTCGTTGTCGCCACGTCTGACAAGTATTGAGGTTCCTTTCAGATGATTCGTGTATCATTGAGGTTCCTTTCAGATGATTCGTGTATCACTGTAGTGACAGGTTGTCAGACTGTCGCGTAAAAACGTAATACACATGAAACCCTCGAGTCCATGAGTTGCCTTTTACAACACCCGCGAGAAGAAATGAGGTGAGGCTATTCTAAGCAAGCGTCACACGACATGCGTAATATGAAGTAAACTGTAAAAAATATCCTATAAGAACTGTAGGTTCTAATTTTGTACACCTATCACACCAAAGAGAAGTTAGTACGATTTTTGAAAAGCCTTGTGCGTGTTATATGTAACGTAAATCGATAGCAACGAAGTCGGGGCGGTCGAAGATTAATACATAAATCAGCTGCAAATAATTTAAGGGGTAGACCAGCCCATGAAACTGAACCACCGTCCCCAAGAAACACAGGTCGAAATATAAAATACATAGAACATTACCAACCAACCAAGTTCATTTGTATGGGAGATCCAAATATTTTTCTCATATTTTGACCTATGTTTCTTGGGTTGTTCAGTTATTCAGTTTCATAGGCTGATTCACCCCTTAAAATATTTTTACGTCTTATAGGTTTTCGATTTTTTTTTTCTTATAGCCTATAATGTGTCCCACTTGCAGGGCAAAGGCCCCTTTTCCGAAATACACTACTAGAATTTATTTTTACAGGTTGTATAAACTATGAGTTTACCTCCATTCTACATTACACCGGAAGATTACTTTGAAGATTCTATAAAATTCTTTAACAAATATCAATATTTGTTCAAAATACCTAACACCCATATCCTATTGCATGGTATTTTGGATAAAATCGACGTTGCTAATCTAGAAAATGTCTTCGATGCAACATTCGATCTAGTTACTGCAAGAGACAAAACCGATTACCTGAAAAACATATTCGAAGAGTTGGACAAGTTTCAAATCAACTATGAGAGAATTAGTGAAGACGATTTGTTGGACAGCAATGTGAATGTCCCGGTTGGCCAGAAAAAGAAACATGAAATAGTAAATTTAACAAGACAGATTAAAGAAATATGCGATGAAATCTCGTGCAGTGTTGTCGTTGATTTCGGCTCAGGTTTGGTAAGTATAGCCATCCTAACACATCTTCGAAAGATATTTTACGAAGAGATGTTTCTAATGCTATGAATAAATTTGAAGGCTTGAGAATAACTAGACCATTTTTATTTTCAGGGATATTTAGATCAGCTGCTCTACGACACATCGGATCTAAAAGTTTTAGGTATAGAATGCAATGAAAATCATTACGTTGGCGCCAAAAAACGACAAAATAAATACCACAAAAATTCTCTGCAAGACGTTAAATATATAAAACATACGATCAATGAAAACTCTGATACAAATATTGAGGAATATGTGATCGATAAGTTTGGAAAATCAGCATTTTGTATCACGGGATTACATGCTTGTGCAGATTTAACTATAGATGGAATTAATCTATTTTTAAAAATGGCCGACGCGAAAGGACTTATTTTAATGCCGTGTTGCTACCACAAGATGGCACCAGATGCATCTAAGGCTGGGAGGTTTAAGAATTTTCCGTTGAGTAGGTGTTTAAGAAATATTTTTGAGAGGAACGAAGAATGCTCCGATTATATGGGTGTGCCATTCCTTCGTTTAGCCGCACAGCCTCCTACTTGGCACGAAAATCTTGAGCAGTTAGTGTTCAATTTGTTAGCGAGAGCAACGTTAGAACTATACGCGTATAAACGTAAGCATATGCCTCTTTCATGTATAGGAAAGATAACTTCTAAGCTTTTGCGGAAGTTTGTATCATTAACTAATTAAGAAGATCCCTTATTTTTTATTTTTACAGCCCCATTTCTCTTTTTTCAGACAACTTCAAAATAAAAAGGAACAAAAGAAAGGCAGTGAAAACTAAAACGGTGCACAAAAGTTTCTCTGAGTATGTACGTAACGCCGATCATGGCTTCACTTTAGAAGGAGCAGATGAACTTACGGAAGCACAATTCAATATCCCAGAACTTCAAAGTATTTGGCGGGAAACGCAAAGATTGAAGCTACAAGCAGCCATCTTTATTTTATTACAAAGGTACTTGCAGCCTTTGTTTGAAAACTTTATTTTATTTGATAGGCTAGTTTATATGAGAGAGAGTGGAATCAAAAATTGTTATTTTAAGAAGATTTTTAATGAAAAAGTATCTTCCAAATGTTTAGCTCTAATAAGTATAAAATAAAATTATGTAACTGTGTGATAAGTAACGTAGATACAACACTAGTTGTGACACGGGCACGTCCCTAATTTGTCAAGCTGCTTTTGTTCTAGCCAGTTGAATAGCGATTTTTACATAAATAAGTAATTTACTAAAATTGGTGTGTTTCACTATTAGGAACAGCATAAAACCATACAAGATCGCTTCTTTAACATACACAACACACATGGTGACAGCGAAGTAGAACCCAAATGGAGGAAGAACTCAAAAAACTGCGTGAGCAATTGCTCCTCCAACAAAAGGCCATAGAACGGCTCACAGAGGAGGCAAAGCAACCTATAGCTGCAGTAGGAGTATCCGCACCTCCTCCACAGCAATTTAGTTTTAAAGCGTGCGAATGGACCGCGTGGATAACCCGCTTCGAGCAATACCGGGAGGCAACAAAGCTCAAGCACACGCCAACCGAAACGCAAGTAAATACATTGCTATACTTAATGGGCAGCAAAGCCAACGATATAATTTCATCGCTAAAACTTACCAATGCTGAAATGAAAAGTTACGAAATAGTCAAAGCCAAATTCGAATCCTACAACATAACAAAGAAAACTAAAATGTACGTAAGGGCGCAGTTCAATCAACGAGTACAGAAAGAAGGTGAGACTGCAGACGACTTTATAACTGATTTACATAAGATAGGCAAAAAATGCGAGTATGGAATTTTAGAGGACGAACTGGTCCGAGACAGAATAGTAGCTGGAATGAAAAATCATGAACTGTCCAAGCAAATTCAAAACTTACAAGAGGAACCGACTCTCCAAACCGTAATAAATAGAGTAAGACACGCTGAAGTAGTCGAAGCAGGCATGGAACTATTAAACCAAAGAGCCCACTGTAGCACTGAGGCTGAAGTGCATCAAATCCAAAAGAAATGGAATAAGCCTAAACAGTATGATAGTGGCGAAGGCACATGCCGAAGATGCGGTAAGTTCCCTAAGCATAAATTTACCGAATGCGAAGCTGCTAAATCGATGTGCAAGACATGTGGTAAAAAAGGCCATTGGGCAGCAGTCTGCTGGAATAATAAAGAAAAAAAAGAGGGAAGAGCCTCAAGAAACGTCCGTGAAGTCGAAGTACAAAGAGACGAAGATGATTTTTTCTTTGGAACCATAGAAAGAAAAATAGATTCTGTACTGAACATGAAAAATAAAGCAAAATTTGTCAATATCAAGATAAATAATCAGTTTGTCAAATTCAAGGTGGATACTGGAGCATCTGAAACCGTTATAAGCCCAGAGTTGCGCAAAGCACTGAACTTGCCTGATCCAATACCAGTTAACGAAAAACTGTGGGGTCCATGCAAAATAATGCTACCAGGAAGAGGTGTATGCAAAAATGTCAAAATGTCATGGCAAGGATGCAACAAAGTTACTGATATATACATACTAAAAGATCAGGAAACTCCGCTATTAGGATTGCCGGAATGCGACGCCTTCGGAATTATAAAGTGGCATGAAGAAGCCCAAGTCATGCAAGTGTCAAGCGAGCTCAAACCTGAAGAAGAATTCTCACAAGTATTCCAAGGACTAGGCACTATGAAAGGCAAATACAATATACAACTAAAAGAAGATGCCATACCTTACACCGTGTCCGCTCCAAGGAATATATCAGTTCCTATAAAGGAAAAGGTCGAAAAAGCCATAAATGAACTAAAAGACATGGGTGTGATCGAGCCAATAACACATCCAACTCTGTGGTGTGCGCCAATGGTACCAATAGTCACCAAATCTGAAGTTCCAGGTAAAGACAAAGTGAGAATCACAGTAGACTATACAGAGCTCAACAAAGCAGTTCTCAGAGAATACCTCCCACTACCGACAGTAGAAGAATGTCTCGCGCAGCTAGCGAATGCAAAAGTTTTCTCAAAGATAGACGCACTTAAAGGCTATTTTCAAGTAGAACTTTCTGATTCGTGCAAAGATCTGACAACATTCATCACTCCTATCGGTAGATACAGATTCAATAGAATGCCAATGGGAATGAAAAGCTCTAGTGATATTTTTCAAAGGAAGATGTCACAAATACTAAGTGGTTTAAAGGGATGTGTAAATCTGGTTGATGATACACTAGTCTATGGAAAGGACGTAGAGGAGCATGATGCAAACCTAAGAGAAGTACTGAGAGCCCTCAACAAATACGGAGTTACTCTAAATAAAGACAAGTGTATATTCAGAACCAACACATGCACATTCTTAGGGCACACTGTAACAGAAAATGGAATTAAACCCATGCACAGCAAGATAGAAGCTGTAGTCAATATGCCCATTCCAAAAGACATCACTGCATTGAGAAGTTTCCTGGGAGCTGTAAACCAAAACTTGAAGTTTATAAAAAACTTAGCTGAGATTACTAAACCCTTACGTGATCTCCTAAAAAAAGAATCTGATATGAAATGGGAAAGCCAGCATACTGAAGCATTCAACCAAATTAAGAAGTTGATGACGTCAGCACCACAACTGGCACACTATAACCCTAAGCTCAGCACCAGAGTCACATCAGACGCTTCACAATATGCCATGGGAGCAGTGTTAGAGCAGAAACACCTGAAGGGAAAGAATGAGACGTGGTTACCTGTATACTTTTGGTCATCATCACTCACTCCAACCCAAGAGAGGTATGCTATGATCGAAAAAGAAGCATTAGCAGTTACTGCAGAATGTGAAAGATTTAGACTGTATCTGCTAGGCCTACCAAGCTTCACGATAAGAACAGACCATAAGCCATTGATCTCTATACTTGGTTCTAAACCAATAGCAGATTTACCTGCAAGACTCCAGAGATTCAGAATGAGAATGACTCTATACAACTATGAGATAGTACACGTGCCTGGAAAGTACATGTACACTGCAGACCTTTTGTCAAGAGCACCGCTACCAGTCGCTGAAACAGAAAAGAACACTGACGTACTAAGCGAGAGTGTAGACAAGCTCACTGTGATGTCGATCTTCACTACTCTATCTTCAAGCTTCTCAAACCAACGTTTAAACGTAATAAAGAGAGCACAAGAAGAAGACAAAGAATGCAAGCAAGTTTTTAGATGCATAAAAGAAGGATGGACAAAAGAAAACATAGAAGAAGAAATGAAACCTTACTATGAGAAACAAATAAATCTGACCACAGAAAAAGGACTAATACTATACAATAACAGGATATTGATACCAAAGAAACTACAAAAAGAGACATTAGAAAAACTCCACACCGGACACCCTAGTGTTACAAAAGCCATGGACAGAGCAAAGCTTGCTATATGGTGGCCCACTATGAACAATGACATTAAAACATGGACTGAAAAATGCACGACATGCATCAAGTCAACAGTACAACGACCTGAGCCACTGATACCAGGACAAGTGCCAAAATACCCCTGGGAAGTTATAGCAGCCGACTTATGTACCTATAAAGGCAAAGAATACCTAGTGGTTAGAGATACATTATCAAACTATCCCGAAGTCATCACTTTAAAATCGACAACATCATCAGCCATTATAAATCATCTGAAAAACATTATGGCTAGACATGGCATTCCCAAAATTCTTAGAACTGATAATGGACCACAATTTGCATCACAGTCATTTAAAGATTTCGCAAATAAATGGGAATTCGAACACATCACTTCCAGCCCCCACTTCCCGCAGAGCAACGGTGCAGCCGAAATTGGTGTGAAAATTATAAAGAAAATATTCGAAAATAATGAAGACCCACACCTCGGATTACTTATGTACAGAGCAACACCGAATCAGCTGGGACTCGCACCGTCACAAATATTGATGTCGAGAAATCTTAACACTACCATACCAACACATGACGGGAACCTATTACCAAAAACCCCAGACCTACAAGAGTATAGACGCAAGTTAACTATTAGAAGAGAAAAATCCAAATTAATCTATGACACTAGACACCGAGCTAAAGAGCTACCCGAACTAGCCTCCGGAGACAGAGTTTACCTGCCTACGGAAGAAGTGCATGGCACGATAATAGAAAAGAGAGAGGAGCCGAGGAGTTACACAGTTGAGACCGATGACGATGAGCGACTGATGCGCAGGAACCGAAGAATGTTAATAAAGCTGCCATCACTCCCAACATCTCCCACACCCTCTACACCTTCCAGACCAGAAAATGCGCCAGCAGAAGACGTGGTATGTGGCACACCTGCTGAGGCAACCGGCGGCGGCGGTGGCACTCCAAGAAGCCGCTACGGGCGACCTTTGAGGAAGCCAAAAAGGCTGGACCTTTAATTAATTTCTTTACTGATTCTAAGTGGTTTATTTTGTTTGGTTTATTTTTGAAAAAGAGGATGTGTGATAAGTAACGTAGATACAACACTAGTTGTGACACGGGCACATCCCTAATTTGTCAAGCTGCTTTTGTTCTAGCCAGTTGAATAGCGATTTTTACATAAATAAGTAATTTACTAAAATTGGTGTGTTTCACTATTAGGAACAGCATAAAACCATACAAGATCGCTTCTTTAACATACACAACACACAGTAACAACATATTTTGTTGGTTTTATTCAATAAAAATATATTATAATAATACAATTGGTGATACAACATGCATTGTTTGGCAATACTTTAGCAGTGATATGTACAAAAAAACTTTCTTGGTTTATTCCTGTCTCAATTTTGTACATTATCTGAAATAATACTATTTAATACTTAAGATACAGTCTAACATAAATAAGTAGTCCTATTTATAAATTAACAGAAAAAATTACAACTGATTCCTAGAAGGTAAGGTAAATAATAAAGATTTTGTAATTTAAAATTAAAAATAAATTGTACCTGCTAATTTCCATCCAATGAAAATATTACTTCTAGCCTCACGTTGGGGCTTGTTCGTCAGCCGTTTTACTCTGTTCCATATTTAGTTTAGGCCGTCCCGGTCTACGAGAGGTCAATATGTTCTTCTTCCATTCTAGCAACTCCGTCGATTCTGTGTGCTCTATGATTTGTCCTGTATTGGGATCTATCGGGTATACCCCGTTAGGTGTGTGCTTCTTTTTAGACATGTCTGTTCCGTGGCGTCTCTTCATGTGTTTATTATAATTCGGCCAGTTCGTGAAGTCTCGTTGGCAAACTTGACATGCATAAGGCCTCACTCCTGTATGCTGGCGCACATGCTGGTTCAAGATTGATTTGAAACGGAAACGTTTGTTGCAGTACGAGCAAACATAAGGAAATTCATCAGTGTGTACGATGCTGTGGGAAGAGAGCTGCTTTCTCAGCCGGAAACACCGGCCGCACTGTTCGCAGGAGAACGGTTTAACACTATCATGCACACCAATATGATTTTTTAACTGGCTGCGAGTAAAGAAGCTAGCTTTGCAAATTTCACACTGAAAATCTCTGATGTTATCGTGCAAAAGCATGTGGCCGGCCAAAGTCTGCTTGCTTAGGAAGCTTTTTCCACATTTGTCACATATGTGATCCCTTTTCCTTTCTGTATGTATTAGTAGGTGAGCAGTCAATGTGCCTCGCTGTTTAAAAGATTTTTTGCAAAATTCACACGTCAAACTGTCTGTCATAGACTTTGTCTTTTTTAATTTGAAATTTTGTTCTTTATAGTAAGTTGCGGTATGTCCATTAAGCTCTTCTTCAGTGCTGAAACCAATATTACAACCAGGGCAAATATTATTACTAACGTTATGCTCAGATACATGAATATTCACTTGTCTCGGAGTAGAAAAACTTTCGCCACACTTATAACATGAAAACTTAAGATATTTTCTATGTCTTTTTACGTGAACTAAAAAGCTATTGAGTCGTAACTTGCGTGTATTACAATCTGTACATCTGTATTCATTACAAACATTGTGATACTTCATAGAATGACTTTGGAGCTCATCTACAGTTTGAAATTGTGTTTCACATTTACAGCATGTCCAATTATAGTCTTTCCATGTCAAATTCAGTTGTGATAAAGGTAGGGTGTCCAAAGTGAAATCTTTAGGTCTTTTAGGGAGTTTTAAAACTTTTTTCTTCTGTTTCAAAACTCTAATACCGGTGTTTATTAGGTCACTAGTCACCATGGTGTCCCAAGAATCTTTGGGTGCAATTACTGGTGCTTTCTTGCCTTTATAAGTCTTGCGAGGACCAACTTTTTGGACCGTTGCATCAAATAGGTCATCTTCCTCTTTTATGTTAACATTTTCATTTTTCAAAACTGCGGCGTCGAATATAGGTAAGCCGAGTAAGTTTGTTTCGTTGCTTTCATCTTTTAAGTCATTCTGTACATCGTAAAGTGGAAGGTCACGATTGATATCGTCTTCAGAGTCGTAGTGCACTTGTGACTCTTTTTTTATCTCTTTGGCGATAAATATATCACTCAATACGCTTTGAGCGTGGTCTATAGCCAGCACAAACTGGAAGGCGCGGTCCAGACAACCAATACACTCAAAGCAAACAGTTTTTGGTAAAGTATTTTCATGAAAATTGGCGTGAGCGTTAACACGACTCAATTTAGCCTCGATTTCTTCACGTTTAGCATTGTTTTCTTGTAAGTTTAACAGCTTGGTGTTATGTTTTAATTCTGCGCACAGCCGACAGTGGCTATTATCTGCTGAATTCATAATTGCAAAGAAACAGAGTTTTGTGCAATATTTACGACGACCATTTCACTTTTTATTTGACATATTAGATTGACAGCCAGCCGACAGCACCAGCAATAAGGGCTGCTTAAAACCGGTATTTAGCTAAATCAATCGATTTAAAAAAAACGGAAGACTATAATCCAATACTAGAAACGTCACTCCCCAAACTAAAACCGCACTCGACGGACGACGCTGCAATAGCGCTACGTCGACAGAGGTTGAGCGGTTATTATAATATGAGGATTGACATTTCTAGTATGGATCTGACAAAACGCTGCGATATTTAGCGGTCTGTCGTGCGTTAAGTGTGCGATCCACCAAAGTAGCTAAAGTGGGTACGATTTTTGTACACTTGGTAGGTACATTCCTATATACATGCACTAGCGGGTGCCCGCAACTCCGCCCGCGTGGACTTCTGTTTTAATCCCGTAGCATCCTACAGGACAGGACCCTTTTTGCTGAGTTACCCTCTATCTGTGTGCCAAATTTCATAATAATCGGTTCAGTATTTTTAGCATGAAGTAACAAACGGACATACAAACTTTCACATTTATAATATTAGTAGGATATAATCACGCCTATAACCCTTGCGGGGTAGCCAGAGCTTGAAAGGTCACCACGTCTGACTGTTTGCGGACTGTTTCAGAAAAACTGTATCACTACAGCAGCAGGTTGTCAACCTGTCGCCTGAAATTGTAATACGTATGAACAACAGGCACCTCCTACGATACTCATGGGGAAAAAATAGGGTGATGCTATTTTGCTATTCTATTTTTAGGCGACAGGCTGATAACCTGTCACTATAGTGATACACAAATTATCTCAAATGGCCCTTTATATTTGCCAGACGTGGCGATAGCGACCGTAACTTTACGATCGTTAACGCTTTGCCTACCCCGCAAGGGATAAAGGCGTGATTTATGTATGTATGTTTGTCACACATGGGAATTTTTATCCCCATTTGTCACTAGTGACAGAATTAGTGGGGACTAATGGGAACACAGGCTAGACGCAGTGTGGCAGCGTGTTGGAGGTATCCTCACCATCTTGACACGACAACGAGGGTGTTCCTCTGGTGTAACACCTGCAGCAGCCTCAGCAGCCGAGCACCTGCGTGCGCCTCTCCATCATCATCGCAACCCTCGATGTGCTGGATGCGGTATGCCAGCGGGTTGTGAGTGGCGTCGTGTATCTTTCTGTTCTGCATCAGGGTGGCAAGGACAGCGCTGGAAGTCCAAGTTATTTGTAGATTTTACTGATGGCGGCCCCTGAGGCAGTGCTATTTTATCTTTTTTATCCCACTCGTGCCGTGTTTTTACTGGGAACATAAAATTGAGTCTTGACAATTTTCTCTTATTTACAATGACTAATTTATTTATTTAGTGAAAATATTATAATAAATAATAATTACTATGTATTTGGATAAAAACATAAAATAGGCACTACCAGAACAAGAAGAATAGTACTGTATGTATCTATAGAGATCCATCAACCTCTCAGCTTGTATATATAATAAGAAGCTACAAGCTAGAAAAATATATACCTACCTATTAATTAATTTTGATCTTCTTTAATTAATAAGAACCACTAGTGGGCGCCCGCCCGCCCACGTGAAAGTAGATTTTAGTCCCGTAGCATCCCACATATTTTTTCGTAATAACAATGGTCGATGTGTTAGTTCAAGTTACCCTCTATTTGTGTGCCAAATTTCATGAAAATTGGTTCAGTAGTTTTAGCGTGAAAGAGTAACAAACCAACAAACATACAAACTAGTAGGATGTATGTACGTAATTAGTAGGATGGCTATCAGACGGTTTAAAGATTTTTTTAAATACGTTAATTCGTTTTTCTTCGATGAGCCATACGATAAAATATTTACTTACTTGATATCATCGATACTGTGAACTTCCGCTGCATGACCTTGAAAAGAGCTCTTTCTATCTTTAATGATTTCTCCATGAGTTATAACTGGACAGCTGATTTCTAACTGAAATAAAATAAAACAATATTTCTTACAGTCATTTTGTAGTTTGCCGTAAAATAGTATTGCTTTTGAATCATCATGATCCGCATGACTTGCAATATTTCGACTAATTGCAATCTTGCGAGCGTTGTAATCTATCGCTGTTTGTAATTTTGCAGTGACATCATCATCATCTGCCTGCCCTTATCCCAATTCATTTGGGGTCGGCGCAACATGTTTTCTTCTTCCATTCATTTCTATCAGCAGTCAAATCCTCATTTATGCCCTTTTTGTTCATGTCGTCTTTTACACAATCCATCCAAACCTTTTTGGGCCGTCCTCTCCTCCTGCATCCATCCACATTCATGTTCATTACTTTCTTTAGCAAATGCTCCTCATCCCTCCTCATAACATGCCCATACCAAGAAAGACGGTTCCCTCTCATCTTATCTGTCACTGGAGCAACTTTCAAACTTCCTCTTAGTTTCCTTTGCAGTGACATCATTTAACTCAATATGGCCAAAAATGTCTATTGGTAAACTCAGGTCTTTAACGTACTGTCAAAAATTGCAAAATGTTATCAAAGTAGGAATATACGAATATACATACAATCTGTCTCTTTTTAGAGGAAGTGTTGTATACAGGACGCGTTCTCGGTGGACGATTAAGATACATTTGCAATAGATATTTAAAGGATTTATTTTCTAAAAGTAATTAATTAATCACATGCTTACAATTACAATAATTAATAAAAAAAATGATTTAATAAAACCAGAAAATTTTAAAACACACAACACAAACTTAATATAAAATATAGTAGCATAAATCGTAGCAAAGTGTCTCGTATTGCAGGTGGTTCAGCTGGCCTGAGGCATCAGAATAATGCCTAAGAGCTGGATTTATACTTTTTCCAAGGCAGATCTTTCCGAAACAATCTACACGTGCACGGTTCAATTTTACATTTGTATAAGTATTCTCCATAAATAACGTCTTCAGTTTGAAGTTCATTATCATTTGGCAGATAGTTTCCAAAAGCCAACGCTTTGTTGAATATTGTGATTCCTGCTTGATCCCCAACCGTATTGATCAGTTCATCCATTTGAATAGCATACCCTAAATCTTCCCCATGACATTTCACCCGCCAAACAATAAACGGATCTGTCTTTTTATCTACTCTTTCAATAGTGATATCTTTTAGTTTAAGTTTATAGCCATTTTCGCTGGTATCGTCATCTTTTGCTGGTTCACGCTTCACAAAAAACAATACTGGTAAATTATTGTAGCAAGCCAGTTCCTTAAATCTTGGCCGTTTATCTGCTTCGAATTTAGAATTTTCATAAACGCGAATTTTCTCAAGGCCGCTAGCAAGCCTTCCAGGTCGCTAATAGTGTCGCCCGATGACCAAGAATAATGTCTTTGCTCAGCGACGTAACTTTCGTAATTTTCGTCGTCTGAGTCTAGTGCTTCTTCTTTAAAGTGATATCGTTTTAAATGTTCAGCAAAATGTTCATTGAGAAGCCTCAAATGGTCAGGGTGATTGCTTTCACCATCCCAATACGTAGCACGCAGTCCATATGATCCAGTGCGAGTCCATAGGTTCTGTACAGCCTTGTGGCGGTTTAAATCAAACTCGGCCCGCCTAAACAAAAATCCTACTTCTCCAAACTCGTCTTTGACTGCCGCGAGAGTGTACACTCCCGGTCTGACGTCCAATTTCGCCATGTCTCCGTTGCGAAAATCATCCAAAATATTACAAGTCAATAACAAAAATAAATAAAAACATCATGTCAAAAACTTAAACTAAAACAAAATATCCGTCAAAACTCTTAAACTAAAAAATAAATAAATAAAAATTCAGTCAAAAATCCCACCCCGCGTCATTTTCGGCGCAAAGGTGCCCATTACACTCGCCGCGTTACCACGTTGAATAGCAATGGACAGCCTCTGTACCAAAAATGACCCGGAGCGGGGGTCACAGCCTCTCTCCCTCAGACGGGAACCAACATCTTTATCATCAGGAAATCATCCAGGGTAGACATAAACACATGACGGTCCAATGTTAAATGAACTGGCAATTCTGTGATACGCTGGTCAGCCATGATGTTTATCAGTCTTTAAGTTATTCTAATCTGAAGTACCTGCAATGATGAGTTAATATTTAGTGGTTTTATAAAGCTTATAGGTAATAAAAAATATGGTTTGGCATGAAGTTCATACACAAAAATATATAAGAATACTCGCGTCATCACCCTATTTCTTTCTCGTGGGTGTCGTAGAAGTCGTCAAAGAGACTCGAGGGTTTCATTCATATTGCAAAATTAGACGACAGGCACTATAGTGAAATACGAATTATTTGAAACGACACTCGAACATTTGTTATACTTGGCGACAATGACCGTAATTTTACATAAATACATACATAACTACCCCGCTAGGGATTTGATTTGTGATTTCGCGTGATTTGTGTTGTTCATACACAAAAAGTTCCAAGCTTTTTTGATTACAGTAAAAAATATGATTTACAAAAAATTTAACACTATGAAAAATATTTGATTAATTGATTATTACTTTTTATTATTAAATTGCTTTTAAACAAGTACAATACACTACACTGTACAGCTACATGTTATTAAAGGTAAGAGTAAAACACAAAAGTGTAACTTTTACACATTGCAGGATTTTTTTTTTTAAACTTTCTTTTTCGTTTTTCTCAAATCATGGAAAATGGACTTAGGGATTATTAGAACTCGAGCGCAATTAAATATAGACAAATCACGCCTTTATCCCTCGCTGGGTAGGCAGAGTGTTAAAGACCATAAATTAACGGTCGTTTTCGCCACGCTTGACAAATAAGTCACTATAGTCACAGGTTGTCTGTCAGCCTGTCGCCTGAAATTGCAATACGCATGAAACCCTCGAGTCCCTAACTCGCTGACTACGACGCCCACGGCATCACACGGCAATAATAAGTTAATTCAAACAAAAGAACATAACTTGTAGGTAGGGTAGGTACTTACCGCTTTTGTTTGTTTGTTTCACCGATGATGAGCTTCAAGAAGTTTTCTTCAATGGAAAATCTTAATGGTCCAAAATAACTTAACGGCAATCAACGTCAAAAATTAATAGTGTGAGGACTACCCAATGGAAGACATTAGTTTTTTCGGCGGGAAACGTTCGAACCGTAAAGGCGCGTTTTGAGAAAATATTTTTTGTAAATTGTTATAAAATTGTAAATATTCATAGTTTCAGTAGTGTTTTTGTAAATATTTCTTGTACATAGTTAGGTGTGTACGTAAATATTGAAGATGGGGCGGCGGGATAAGCCAAAAAAGCGGAAAAAAGATCCGGCTGATCCAGGACCAAATTCGGAGACGGAGGACTCCGATGTGGAGATGGAGGCAGATAAGTACCGGCCCTATAAGGTAAAAGAATATAGCAGAAAATACCCGGAAACATCTGACCGTAAAGAATTTGTTGTTTTCCTAAAACACCAAGTCGACCAAAAGCCGTTTTCAGACAATGACAAAGTCGCCTTATCTCAGGCACTCCGAAAACATGCTGTGTCTGGCGTGCTGCACCTGAGACCTGTTAATAGGTTTAAGGTAGCTGTTACGTTCGACTTGTCTAACAATGCCAATATGTTTTTGAACAGTAAAATCTTAGATGAGTTGTCATTGTACGCGTCGATTCCCGCTTCGGGGACAGAGATAACTGGTGTCGTAAAGTCTGTACCGGTTAACCTGTCGAACAAAAAAATATTTTCGTTAATTGGTAGTTCTCGTAATGTTGTTCAAGTACGGCGTTTCATGCGCAGGCGAGTAGAGGGAGGTCAAGTGTCATACATCCCCACACAAACTGTTGCAGTGACTTTCGCTTCAACCCAACTTCCAGAACACGTCTTTCTCGATTCCTGGAGACATGAGGTAGCACAATATGTTCCACCTGTAAAGCAGTGTCTGAAATGCTTGCAGTTTGAACATATTGCTAGCTACTGCAAGAACAATGACGTCTGTTCCGTTTGTTCAGGTCCTCATAATTTTAAAGCATGTAATGCTGACAAAAACAAGAAACCTACTTGTGCTAACTGTAAGGGCGAGCATGTAGCAATCTCGGCATTGTGTCCAGTAAAAAAGGCAAAAATCGAAGAAAACAAAATTAAATCACATTCTGTATCATACTCAGCACTATTTGACGAACAATCGTTTCCGCTTTTGGCGGCAAAAAATTCGGGCAAATATTTACAAAATTTAATTAAAAGCCAAACTTTTATAAATACAGTAACTCAAGTTATAGTAAAATTAATCGCAAATAAAAACAGTGACGAAACGCCAATAAACACTGAAACCATACGTGCTGCGTTTCAGGACACGATCAGTGGGGGAACTCATACAAACAAGTAATGGATTCTCTCAATGTCGTGCAATGGAATGCACAAAGTTTATCTCATAATAAACATCAATTTACACAATTTTTATATGATAATAGTATACATATCGCAATCATATGCGAAACCTGGTTGAAGCCTCATCAGAGGCTAAATATTCGAGGTTACAACATAGAGCGCAATGATTGCGGTAACAACCATAATGGTGTATGTATTTTTATTCATAATAGCATAAATTACAATAACATTAATATTCATTTCGATAACTCTTTACAGAATATCTGTATTCAAATAACAGTAAACGGGAAAAAAATTAGCTTTGTTAGCTTTTATAGTCCAACGAACTGCAATCCTGCATTTGATAAAGTCAAATTCGATAATTTCGTCAAGTCCATCCCTGGTCCATTTGTTCTTGCTGGAGATTTTAATGCGCACCATACCGTGTGGGGTTGTGGTTCTGTCACACCTCGCGGTAGAGCTGTCTTGGAAGTTGTTGACGATAATAATTTGGTTATTTTGAATGATGGTCAGCTTACTACAGTGGGTACTCTAACCTGGCGCCCGAATGCATTAGATTTAACAATTGTTTCTCCTTCTTTGTCTCTTTGTTGCAGTTGGTCTGTTCATGATGATCCTCTTGGAAGTTATCATCTTCCTGTAATAACCAAAATAGTATTTAATAATAATTCTTCATGCAATAATAATTCTAACAGTGGTGTACATATGCCCATCCAACCCAATTTTAGGAGTGTGGATTGGCAAATGTATACCGAAAAAGTGGAACACTTGTTGTCTGATTTTCAGTTGGATTCGTTTTCACCTAAAGAGGCTTATAGTTTATTTACTAAAATTTTGTTCAGTGCTATATCTCAATCAATTCCGAATTCTAGTGGGCATGGTCATGACAGTCCTCGCAATTCCGATCGGTCAAGATCGGGAATGGGTGGACGTAAACGCAGGCCCACTCTCCCTTGGTGGAATAGTAACTGCACTATCGCTGTTCGTAATTCTAAAGAAGCATACATACGCTTTAAATACAATCCAAATTTGGAAAACTATCTAGAATTTAAAAGATTACAAGCTACGAAAAAACTTACTCTTTAAATAGAAAGAAAAAAATCATGGGTTACGTTATGTTCTTCATTTAATCGCTGTACTCCATTATCGATAATTTGGCGCTTCATGCGTAAATATAACAAAACATATATTCCTCAGAGTGTAGATGACAATAATGATTGGATTTTTAGTTTTCTTCAAAAATATACTCCAGATTTTGTGGAAAATAAACCTGTATCTTGTAGTGCTACCAATTCAAATTCCAATAACAATTCTCAAAATAGTTTCATTACTCAACCCTTCACCATTCAGGAATTAAGAGCTGCTATATTTTCACGTCGAGATACTTCATGTGGGCTAGATTGTATTCCATATTTGATGTTCAAAAAGCTATCTCAAAGTAGTTTATTAGTATTGTTAGACATTTTTAACGCATTATGGTTTAATAATGATATTCCTCATGAATGGAAAATCGACTGTATAATACCCATCCAAAAGCCTGATAAACCTAAACTTGATCCAAACTCATATCGTCCTATTACCTTGACTTCTTGTGCAGGAAAAGTATTTGAGCAGCTTCTTAAGCAACGTCTTGAATACTATATAGAACATAATAGATTGTTGCCAGTAAATCAGTTTGGTTTTCGTAGAGGCCGTTCGGCCCGTGAAAGTATTAGTTTATTACATTTAGATATTTTAAAAAGCATTGGCAGTAACAACAAACTCATAAGCGTGTTTTTTGATATTGCCGGTGCTTTTAACAATGTAAATATAGACATATTATGTACAGAATTATTAAATATTTGTATTCCACTGAAACTTGTTCAGTGGATTCGCGCTTTTTTGCTTAATAGAAAAGTGTACGTCAAATATAGTGGTGAATTATTTGGTCCTCGTTTGTCTTCTGTTGGAGTATGTCAGGGTGGGATCTTATCTCCGTTGATATTTATTTTGTACATACGTCGATTAAACTTAATATTAGGACCCAATATCAAAAATTTACAATTCGCAGATGATTTAGTAGTCTATTTGACAGGAAATAATTCTAAAGATATTATACATAGCATTAATTTGGCTTTAACTAACCTTCATAAATACCTCTCATATTTAAATCTTGAAGTTAACCCCCAAAAGTCCAAGGTTGTTGTTTTTGGTAAACATAATAATGTCATTCTGACCCCAGTTTATTACAATAATATTGCTTTGCCAGTTTCTTTAGATACAAAATTTTTGGGTGTTGTGTTTTGTCGTAACTTGTCGTGGAAAAAGTATACAGATCACTTGATAGTCAAAGCTAATAAGGCTTGCAATGTCTTAAAATCACTTTGTGGTACTAGCTGGGGAGCAGACCCAAAAGTTCTGCTCATGCTATACAAATCAATCGTAAGATCACATTTTGAATATGGGTATTTATGCTATGCGGGAGACTCCAAGCTCATTGATATTTTTGATAAAATACAAAATAAATGCATGCGGATAGTAACTGGAGCTTTCAGGACCACTCCAATTGTTTCTTTACAAGTGGAGTGTAACCTGCCTCCTCTGGCTATTCGTCTCGCTTATCTAAAAGAAAGGTTTATTCTAAAACTTTACTCTGAAAAAAATAACAATCTCATAGCCGAGCTTACCCATCCTAGTATTTCAACTATTCAAAAACCATGTTATATTTTGCAAGGCTTTTCTGAATATATGGGATGTTTACAAAACCTTCCTATCTTTCAAAATAATAATTACCTACCATGTTATGATGGACCATATGAAAGTAAATTCATTCCAATGAATATAGTGATTGAAAATAATTTCTCTAGGAAGGAGGAAGTTTATGAAAGATTATCTCTTTGGAATGGTTACAGATTTTTATACACTGATGGCGCAAAAAATGAGTCAAATGTATCTTTTGCAATATACGACCCCACTACTAAAATAGGTATTGGATATAAAATAGACAAACAATCTAGCATATTTACTGCGGAAGCAGTTGCTATACTTGGTGCGCTAAAGCACATATTAAATCGTAACTGTGGTTTTCATAAATGGGTGATAGTCAGTGATAGCATGAGTGTTTTGAAGGCATTGCAAAATAATAAAATTAAGGCAAATACAAACTACCTCGTATACAGTATAAAGGATCTTTGGTTTGATCTTTACGCTAATCATCAAATAACAGTTGAATTCATGTGGACTCCATCCCATATAGGAGTATCTGGTAACGAAAAAGCAGACTATTTGGCTCGTTCAATTTCAAATTCTCAAAACGTTGGAAATGATTTGAATTTATTATTACCTTATACCGATGTAGTTGCTGTTCTGAAACAAAGAATGTATGTTAAGTGGAAGGAACATTGGGATCACATAGTACAAATAGAAAACAAAGGTTCTTGGTATGCTGCTTTGAATGTTAATTTGAAATCCGTTTCTTGGTTCCGTACCGGCAATGTATACCGTTGTAAGAAGTTTTACTCCACAATAAGCCGTTTGAGGTTTGGACACTGTCGTCTTAATCATCACCTGTTTCGAATGAAAATTGTGAATAATCCGCATTGCGATCATTGTCAGTCACAAGAGGATCAAACCATTGATCATTTGTTCTTTTCATGCTCGTCTTTCGGTATTCAGCGCCTTTTGCTGATGGACGAGTTAATCCGTATTTACGGAGAACCACATCTGGTCCCGCAATCTGTACAAACATTACTACAAAATAATTCCACATACGTACCATTGTATAATTTTGTAATATCTACTGTACAGGAAATTTAGGTATAGCGAATGTATATAAATTTAATGTGAAATTATTGTATATAAAAATTAAATTTAAAAAATATGAAGAAGATGTAAACACAAACACATTTTATATGGACATGAAACCTTTAACGAAAGTTGAACTAAAGACGATTTTATTGTAAAAATACCCAGAATGGACAAAAATAATGAAGACGTACGATATATAAAAATACATGGAATTGACAAAATACTGAAGACGTATAATTTATAAAAACACTCAATAAGAATAAACTAACTGAAGAGGAAGACGTATAAAATAAGAAAATACAGAAGAAGAACAACACACTGAATGGACAAAATACTGAAGACGTATCATTGATGAAAATACACAAGATATGGAAACTCACTGAAGACGTACAATCTATAAATATTAAAGAAGTAGTACTCACTGAAGACGAGGCTGTATGGTCTTAAGACCTTTGCCTGTCCAGAATGGACAAAGGAAAAAAAAAAAAAAAGGAAGACATTACCGGTTTTTATACGTCCCTACCAATAACAAACAAAGACATCTTTGATCCAGAAAAACATGCCCCGTCTATTTAAAGAATCACGGAATATTGCCGTTCTTATTCGTAAAGTTTACGTACCTTTTGCCGAGTTGATTTAGATTTATTTCGAAATGTCCGCACTGTTACATTTTTTAATAACACCCGACTTCTCAGAACCATTTCTGATTCTATTCACATGTGCAAATATGACCTTGGTGCGGCCTTTAAAAACCGATATTGACCGTAATCGATCGATTCAGAATATTTTTAAATCTCTACGAAATGTCATTCATTCATTGTGTTTGGTTTGGATTTTTTGAGTGTGAAAGTGAATTTTCTAATTATTTCGCTAAATAATGTTTTTATGATACAAAACCATGGAAAATTTGTATTGCAGACTTTGTGCTGAACCAAAAAACTTTGATGTACTGTTGAATTTAGATTGTGACGAGACCAAATGCAACGAGATACACATAAAGTTGTCGTCTCTGAACGCCATGTATGTGAATGTTTTGAGCCATGATAACCTTCCGAAAAACGTTTGTTATGGATGCTACGACTCACTAAACAAAGCTTACGATTTCCTTGATAAGGTAAAGAAGGCTCAGGATAAGCTAAAGCATATTTTAATAGATTACTTCCCGGGCGACGAGACCTCAAAACTTGACTTTTCTTTCGATGACGATCGAGCTGCGTTAGACGAGTTTTTCGGCGAAACCCACGATGTTCCCGATGAAAAAACAGAGATTCCACTTGCGAAACCTAAGTTCGAAAACGTTGACTCTGGTATTGAAGTGAAACTTGAACCGAAAGAGGAATTTTCAGACCCAGCAGCTGCTATTCACGATTCTCTACGCAACGTTATACAAAACAGTGGCGAAAACTTGAGCATTCAGGATATCTTAGACTCAGCGTTGTGTAAAACTGGCCCGTCACATATTTACGCTAAAGAAGTAAAGGAGGTAAACAAGAAGACGAAATCCTGGAAAGAATTCACTTGGGTGTGTGCATTTTGTGCAGTCGAGTTCACGGATCTTGACGTCCTTAGGTCACACAGTAAAGTAACGCATAACAAATGTGCTGCATTCTCATGTGCCGATTGTAAAACTTTTACTAAGAGTGAAAGTCTGGAGTCATTCGTGAAACATGTTCGTAAGCACAGGAAAGGGCTAAGGTAAGCGTTCTATTTTATAAATTACTTTATTAACTGGCTGACAGCCTGTCACTATAGTGATGCACATGTTTTTTCTAAAACAAACTTGGAAAACTATCCTTAAAAATGTCAGATGTGGCGATAGCGACCATATTCTTGGGGCCGTTAACGCTCTGCCTATGTTGCAAGGGATAAAGGCATGATATATGTATGTTTGTATGTACTTTACTAATTTGGACCAATAGGCAACTACTGTCTGTTGTTTAATGTGGTGAGCGTTGTGAGACTGTTTCCAGTTTGGTTATGTATTATGTGCATATTACTGTCAGTCCATGTCTATGATTATTTGGATGATATGATCATTCTCTGTGCCGTATCCCGTTCTCTGTCGGAGTTGGCTGGAGACTTCCCAAAAAACTTAAGATCAGTTATTCACAGTCTTATTTATATTTTCGTTACTTTCAGGGACCGATGCCACTATTGCGATGAAAATGTAAAACCAGAGGAATTGAAGGACCATATGAAAGAGCATCACAAAAACAACATACCGTGTCCAATGTGTGGAGAAATTCTTCCAAATGAAGAGTCGCTAATGCTACATCATTCGGAGTTCAAAGCCATCAAACAGATGCGAAAACCTAGAAGAAAAAAAGGAACACCGCTGACCATCGAAGACCTAACTTGCCATATTTGCAAAAATATCTATAAAAATCCCAATAGTTTAAGAGATCACATAAAACGGCACACAACAGAACGCAAAAGAGACTACACCTGTGACCGTTGCGGTAAAACCTTCTACAACAAAGGAACATTGACCACTCATGTAATGGCCCACGATCAAATCCGTCGTCACGTCTGCAGAATATGTAATAAATCGTTTGTTTTCCCAAATATGTTACGTAGACATGTCGAAATGCATTCCGGTATCAAACCGTTCTCCTGCGAGATTTGCGGAAGATGTTTCCGACTGCAATACCAATTGAACGCTCATAAGATCGTTCACACGGATTCTATGCCGCATGTGTGTAAGTATTGCAACAAAGCGTTCCGTTTCAAGCAGATTCTGAAAAACCATGAACGTCAGCACACCGGAGCTAAGCCGTACAGTTGCGAACACTGTTGCATGGAGTTTTCTAACTGGTCTAATTACAACAAGCATATGAAACGAAGGCACAATCTAGATACGTCCAAAAAGAAGATTACCCCGCAAGGAGTCTTTCCGTTCAATTCGGCTACCGGACAGATTATACAGCTGGAAGTGCAGGGTATGGAGGAATGGAAAAGCAAGGTCATGCTACCGGCAAAACGCGGTAAGAAGAAGAAGGAAATTAAAGAAGAAACTGTTGAAAATGTAGCATCATAATTTAAATACGACATATTTTGCTACTACTAAAAAAAAGTGTTACAAAGAGTTTTCTTGCCAACTGGATATCTGTCTATACAGGGTGTAAAGTTCGGAAAACTTTGCTAGCATGATAAGACTATGAAACTGAACAACTTTTACTGTGTAGTCTATGTTGGGGAACCAAAAACAAAAGTTTCCATAGAAAGTGACTCAGAAATTTTGTATTGGAGGTGGACCTTTTAATTTTACCATCAAAAGCTAAGTTATGCTTGATTAGACTATGAAATTGAACAATTTTTTCTATAGGGACTATTCCTGTACAAAAATTTGTTCAATTTCATAGTCTGATCCAATCCAGCTAAGTTTTCTGTATAATGTAACTTACACCCCACAGTACTAGGTACCTACTACCTATAAGCGTAGCTTGATAGCTTCGCAACCACAACAGCAAAGGTACCTTACATAAAAACTATGTGCCATTACAACCACACATTCCAATGTAATAGTTTTTAAAATGTAATAAATAGCTGCATCTTCTGATAAAATTTTGGCTGAAAATGTTGAGTTCTTGCAATTTGTCGCCCGATACAATAAAATATTACATCACTCCTATTTTATTAGGCATTTATTTATATTTAAATATATAAGTTTTATTATAAAATAAATTTATTTTACTTAGGAAATCATTTATTGTGTTTTATGAAATTGACAGTATTTGTAAAAATTGCCATAGTATTTTTTAATATAAATTGCAAAAATATATTTAAGTTAAAATAAATGTAATACCACATAATAAATAATAGTTGACATTACACAATTAAAATAAGTACTATAATTTATAATAAAATAGATGAATAAAGTGCACCTTTATTGAATTTATTTAGTGTTATTTTTTGGGTTAAATAAATAATACATAGATCAAACTTGTGGCTGCTACAAATAGGACAAAAATCGGCTGAACATGCTAGTCATCCCCCACTAGGCAATCGCGGAGCACATATTGTACAGAATACGATAGGTACGCGCTTTTGCGAGATACATACATATATCACGCTTTTATCCCTTGCGGGGTAGGCACTGTAGGCAGTGTATCACTATTTAGTGACAGGTTGTCAGCCTGTCGCCTAAAAATTGTAATACACCAATACTCTGAAGTTTTTTTGCGGGATACGTAATAAAAAAATTCAAAATTCCTTGTTCGGAAATTTATATCACAGCCTTGATTGATTAGTGTTGATGAGGATTTCTCTTCCACGTCCTCATAATGCAGAAGTTCCGCAATTTTTGAATTCCTCTTCCGCTTCTGCATCCTCATAGATGATATTGCCTATCCTCATAGTTTATGTTAAACAGTGGGGCTAATTCTGAGTGGCCGCTAAATATAATTAGCTTTAGTTGACAGCCCCTAAACACCTTTGTTATTCTAAAATATCTGTCAAAATCAAATGACAGGACTAAATTGAATATGACGTTTCTAATTTTAAATTTTAAACTCAATTTAGACTTAGCGGCTCAAAAGCTATTCTAGGATGGCCATTTTAGGAAGAAATAAGAACTGTCATCGCTAATTTTACTCATAGGGTGGCCACTTTTTTGTTCTTTCGTCCATTCTGGACAGGCAAAGGTCTTAAGACCATACAGCCTCGTCTTTAGTGAGTACTTCATTCTTGAATATTTATAGAAGGGTGGCCACTTTAGGATGAAATTAGAACTGTCATCGCTAATTTTAGCCGGGACCTCCAGACGTGCCGCTTAAAATTAAACTGTATGTAAATACGTCAATTTGAAATGGTTTGAAGTGCAAAACTTCTAAACCCATTTGATAAAACTTGCTTAATGGTGATCGTAATCGTGATGTATACGTTGTTTATACCTTTCATTTGATACCCAACATATATACAGGGTAACTGGAAAATTGATGCATTCCTTTCAAGGGATGAACCAGGTCATGAAACTGAACAACTTTCCCCATGGAACATAGGTCGAAAAATGAAAAAAAAATTTGGCCCACCCATACAAAATTACCGACCGACGACTAAGTCAATTTGTATGAGAGGACCAAAATTTTTTTTCATATTTCGACCTATGTTCCATGGGGAAAGTTGTTCAGTTTCATGACCTGGTTCATCCCTTGAAAGGAATGCATCAATACAAAATTACCGACCGACGACTAAGTCAATTTGTATGGGAGGACCAAAATTTTTTTTCATATTTCGACCTATGTTCCATGGGGAAAGTTGTTCAGTTTCATGACCTGGTTCATCCCTTGAAAGGAATGCATCAATTTTCCAGTCACCCTGTAGATAGGTATATTTCAAAGAAATATATTTTTATCCCTGGTTTCACTCATATCTTTCAAACGGCAGGTCCAATATTTTGGAAACATAGCTAACACTCTCCAGACAAACAAACAAAAAACAGAATCGAAATCCGTTCATCCATTTAGGAGCTACGATGCCAGACACACATCAACTTATAACTCCCCTCTTTTTGTGTCTGAGGTAACAAATAACATTTTGAGAATGTGATCTAGTAATGAGCTGGAACAGCATATCAGTTTTCTTGTCATTTGGTTCTATTATTATTAATAATAATAAGCGAAGAAGAAGTTTCATGTTTGAAGTATTTGTTTATTGCTTACATTAATTAGTATGTTATGTGGCAATCAGACAATAAAAACAATAAAATCATATCACATTCATAGGTACAGTCAAATGGGGGAAAATGAGACTAGCGGGTAACTTAGGACATTGTTGACACCAGCGTCTATGCACCAGCTATAAGCCAATTATGTTATGACTGGTTGATAAACGTAGAGTCCAAAGTTTTCAACCAGTTACAACGTCATGCTGTGACTAAAAACTATGTTTAAAAATAGGGAGTAACAATATTCCTTACATAAATCAACATGTTATAATCTAATCAGACTATAGAAATAAAATAATCAACAATTATAAGAACTGAAACTATTGTTAGTTATAATTTCAAGTTTTAACAATACAATTTTGCGATGCTAAGCATAATCAAGACATAAGAAACTAATAATCACAGAACACTACCTAATAATAATCATCACATTATACTTAATCTAATAATCACATGAAAAAATTATCAACCTGTGATAATCTAGTATTCAGACATAAAAATTTCAATAGGTTATAATCTAAAATATTAGTTATGACACACATTTTAAATTAATGTAACAACATCATCGAAATTCTCCTCCAGATGCTCCTCAATTTTCACCCGTACTGTTGTCAGTATTACTGATGCAATTGTTTGACCTGCATCTCGGATGGCAGCGGCCAAGGCGTCAGCAGCTTGTGCCATTGTGGACCCGAACCATTAATTGTTTCTACTGGTCATTAGTCTAATGCTCGAGCTAACAAGTGAGCTGGTCGGATTCGCTGACGTCTTGTCTGGTTCTTTGAGGTGATTATGATGGGTATGTGACCTCGACTGCTGAATATCAGTACTAAGTCTAGTACTGGTACCTAACAATCGGAATGGGCCTGGGTTGGAAGATTGAAGAGCATCTGCAAGCTGGACATCTGGTTGTTATGGCTCCAGAACTGGTGTATGCCGAATTAGGTGCAGATAGAGGCTGGACCGGTACAGGCAGTGCATCTGCAGCTGCATCTTCTGTGATAGGTGCAGAGGGAACCTAGAATGTAACAAATATATCTTAATCATTTCTGTAATACAAAATATTTCTAACATAAATGCATTGATTAACACAAAAAATTTTGTCTTAATACAGTATGAGATCTTTATCTTAGTGAGTGGACCTTAAAGTCGATCAACCTCACAAGTCCTGGAGTCAGTTTCAAAGCTGCCTTAAAGCCTCTTTTTCAAAGCGAAAAATCACTATGACGTTGTCTCATCGGGATTCGAACACGGGATCTCTGTAATTTGAGCAAACTACTGCGCCCATGCGCTACAAAGGTGATAATGATAACATTATGAGATAATTGAATACCTACAAGATTATAAGCTTACCAAAAGGGTTTCTAGGTTAGCAAAGCCATCAACTGCTGCTCTGCCGGCCACCTCCAACACTTTGAGGTCTATGTCAGTTAATGGTTTCACAGTAGCCGGACCCCCTCTAGTTCCTTGGCACTGGTCTCTGTCTCTCCTGTACTTCGCATTTACTTTCTGCACCCACTGTGACCAAATCTGGAATTTGGAAAAGATAAATACGTAAAGCTATGAACAAATGTATTAATGTTAAATTTCTGGGCTAGCAGTGTTTCCTGAAAGAACAGAAGAATTGTATGTATAACATATAGCCATGTTTCAAAATACGTAAAATTCACAAGTATGAAAACATCCTCTAACAGTTTCAGTACGCAAACATACTTACAGTTAATACGGATATACCACGGGCTAATCCCATGTTGGCGTGCATATACTCAGCCAGCATTGCCTTTGTTGGACCTCTTTCGAGGCGGTGCAAATACGTCCATGCTGGTGCGGCATACGATTTTAATTTAATTTACTTCTTCTTTTACTGGCTTTTATCTACTACAACAGGAAAGAAGTCATGTCATCATGACAGCAATTCCATGACCACTTTAAAAAAATGATACCACAGATAGCAGTAAATTGTCAAATGCCGCGAAAATTATGTAAAATATGGAGAGAAACTTGATATATTACAAAAAAATAAATATAAAAACGAGTGTAAGATCATAAAAAAGTATTATTTAATCATAAAAATTAATAAACTATGGAATTAATATCGATATCATTAATTCATTCGGTCACCAGATTCTTAAAATGGTAACACACAATTTACTTAGCCAACCATAGACAATTTAGAGGGTGCTAAAACCTTTCTAAATGAGAGTTTTGGAATAGCAAATGGTTTAGCTAAGATTAAAATCCGCGTAAAATTTAGGATTTAGTTTTAGCTTTAGCTTTAGACGATGCGCGCCAGAATTGGCCCCAGTATGAACAAAAGTATTATTTTCCATGCCTTTTTACGTTTCTTCTCTTTCGAACGCTTCCTCATAAAGAAATCCTCATCCGCTTATTACTTCCTATTTCGCTTCATACACACACACACACACACACAAATCACGCCTTTATCCCTGGCGGGGTAGGCAGAGCATTAACGACCGTAATATTACAGTCGTAATCGATACGTCTGACAAGTTTCAGGGTCGTTTCAGATAAGTCGTGTATCACTATAGTGGCAGGTTGTCAGCCTGCCGCCTAAAATCGCTTCGCTTCATCTTCCTCATCAATCCTAAGTGATACCCCATGCGGTAGCCGATAGTTTGTTGAATGTGTCCACGGTGAGAGTGAGGTAAGGTGTGACAAGGCGGGGCAAGTTGTGACCGAGGGTGGGGTAATTTTTGACAATTAAAATTTTGCGGCCTTATTGCTAATAAGCAATCTCTTCCAGGCAACCTAGGTACAGGAAATTGCATATGGAGCAGCGGGTAACATTGAAATGAAACGCGTGTTATAACGACGTGTTTTATTATTAAAGCCATTGCGTGGTGGTGGGCTTGGTGCCGAGGTGTCTCGCCGTGAGCGCGTGCAGCCTGCTCGAGGAGGCGGCGCCGCGGTACACGTGCTCCAGGGCTATTAGAGGCCGCGAAGATGATGACCTGGAAAAAAAATTGCATATTATGTTACAAGAAATGTAGGAAATCCGTCATCGTATACAATTCCTAGGAAATGTATACAATTCCTAAAATGACTGGGAAATGTGTGTAATAAATTAGATAAGGTGTAAAAATATTAGCTGCAAATATTTTAAGAAGTGAATCAACCCATGAAACTGAACAACTTTCCCCGAGGAACATAGGTCGAAATATGAAAAAAGAAATTGTAATTTTTTCCCATACAAATTAACTTGGTCGGTTGGTTATTTTGTATGGAAGGTTCAAATGTTTTTTTATATTTCGACCTATATTTTATGGGCTGGTTCACCCCTTAAAATATTTGCAGTAAAAAATTTTACACCCTGCATTAGACACATTTCTTAGGAAGTGTACATTAAAGAGCAATAGGAAATGTATAAAATAATGCTCTCTGTAATAAATAAAACACAACCTAACCTAATCTAACCAAACCTAGTTAAATCTCACCTATAGTCTGTAAAATATAGGTGATCCCTGTGACGTTTGCAACCTTGGAGCAAATTCTATGACATAAGGTCCATTTTCATAGTAAACAAAAGACAATGGACCTGCCTGTAGCATTTTACTCCAAGGTCACAAATGTCACAGAGATCATACTATATTTTACAGACTAGTTGAGACAATCAAGTAACAATCATAATTCCCGCTCTCGATTAATTTAGGTTAGGAAACTCACCCGACCCAAACAGGCGGAAGGGGGTGCTGGTCTCGTTCCGTGCTGAGCCGGTCGGCGAGCGCAGTGCGGATTAGCTCCGAGGCGAAACTCTTCATCGCTGACAGCAGCACAGCATGTACCGCACTGGAACAAATACCATGCATTTCTGAAGATGATTGGCACATCACTATTTAAGATTTCCTAAAGACTGGCAACCCAGTAATGTAAATTTTCTCTCTCAATAAAAACAGACTTCATACTTTATAAAATTTAGCTTGATACCTGTGACGTCTGTCAGTTTCGAACCAATGCTGTGGCATAATGTCCATTTTCCTTTTTTTTATTTGTCTTTTTGAATGGATCCGTCAAATGTCACAGGTATCAAGCAAAAATTTTTTAAACTATAGTTCTTATTTGGGTGAGACACATCCAACAGTGGACTATTGAAAAACTTCAATGTGAAGACGATTAATTTGAAGGCCTAAGACTTGTCGTACTTACCTGTATGAGTATCCATTGCCAACATCTTCATTCCTCAACTCGATCCCGATATCTGCACACTTCCTTTCCAAAAACATAAACCGTAATCTCTCTTGACTGTCCAGTACTGGCAACACCGGCAAATCTGCACTTAGATCTGGCAACACTTCCTTTTTACACTTCACCGGTTGTTCCCATTCAATAATTTCTACTTCTTCATCAGATTCATTTGACAAGTCTAATGATTCGGACAGGTTCTGACTAAATTCTTCTTGGTTGAATTTTGTAAGCGTACAGATATCTTCAACAGTGGGGTATATTTCTTTGATATTTGATTCGGTCGTTCTACAGTTTTCCAAATCGGTCCACGATGACCAATCTGTTTCGCTTTTGGTTGGTTGCCTACTGGTCTCTGGTCTGACGGGGAAGTAACCATGTAGTCTTGAGTATATGAGTATTTGTTTTGTCCGCCATATTGTTTCGGTGGTTGTTAGATGTTCGGTGAGTAATTTGTTTATCAGTTTCGATCTGGACCACTGAAAAGAGATAGAAACAAATTCATTAAATAATAGCGCATTATACGAATATGTACAGTGCTTAAAATATAGCCTGATACCTGTGACGTCTGTCAGTTTCGGGCAAATGCTATGACATAAGGTCTATTGTCCTTTGTTAACTTTTCTTTTATTGTATTGTTCTGTCAAACACCATAGGTATGTTGCTGTCTATGATTACTTAGACGGCGGTCGTTACTCAACCATGCCAGAAGCCTGCTATTTGTAGAGGCGGTTGAAAAATCCTGACACTAGGGTTCATTGGGTCATTGGACGATCCCGTGTCCCATACGAAGAAAGAGAGCAGTTATTTACCTCAATATTTCTTCTTTTCGCAAAGTCTAGCTTCCAATATTTCTCATCGGTCTCCACCACAAACGGGAAGTGCTTCAAAAAGTCCGGGTCCCTAGCGTCACTACTTATCAATGGAATCTTTCTTAAACAAAAGTCTACGGCCACTTTTACACTACATAGTCTTTTTAAACCCGCACACATACAGTCAAACACGCTTTGTTCCTGTTTTATATTAGCTTTTGCATCATCAAATGGAACGGTATCTAGGTATGTCGAGTCTATTAAACTTTGAGATAAGGGTTCTCTAAACGGTGCCGGTCCAATATAACAATGATCGTTTTCTATGTGGCTAAAATTCTTGCTTAGAGCAGAATTTTGTTGAGTTTGCTGTGTTTTTGTCGTTTCATTTTTGAGCAAGCTTTTTATTTCCGGCTTTAGCAATGAAACTCCACCTTTTTTAGTGTTTTTTCTAACGTTTTTTAGACCGTTTGGTTTGATTGGGCTAATTTTCGCAGTTTTGACGTGACCTTTGGAATTAATCACTATCTCTTGCACTTTGCTTAGGTCTAACTTTCTGTCCATTTCTAAGTAGTATATTTTTCCTGTAGTCGGGTCCATATATTTCATTATTCGCTTTTTAGGCGATGACGTTAGTAACTCATTAGGCATATCTTCTATAGGCTCTTTTTTAATGTTTTTATTTATTAAATCATTGTCATTATTTTGTTGTATATCTTGATGGTTAAATTCTGGTTCTGGCTCTATGATTTCCTGTTTTATTTTAGGGCTAGGCTCTATATTATTTGGAGGGATATCTACCCACACCTTATTATCAGTTTTGTCATCTTTTTCTTTGGAAATGATATTAGTTTCAATGAGACTTTCCAAATCGTTTTTCTCTTCAACTTTTTTCTGCGGTTTAATTATCATTTCGTCCACATCTAATTCTGTAGCGTTTGAAAAGAAGTCCAACCAGTTTTCCGTGTGGACACCATCTTGGTTATCAAATATAGAGTTTTCTATACTGCTTTCAATGTTATTTTCTTCAGTTATCTTGAAGTCATCTTCTGTAGTATCAATTTGTTCCTGTTTGACGTTGTCAATTTGCTTCATGGCTTCTGTGTCGTCCATGTCATCTTTGAATTCATACTGGAGCATTTGTTCAGTGCTGTAGAGCCATACGTCGACGACTGTCTCTGCACCTGTTGAATTAAATATACGTTAAAAAAAGAAAACTATTATAGAAATAAAATAAACAATTTGCTAGATTCTAGTCAATAAAACACTTTTTACACTAGTACATACATACATACATATATCACGCCTTTATCCCTTGCGGGGTAGGCAGAGCGTTAACAGCCGTAAGAATACGGTCGCTATAGCCACATCTGACGTTTTTGAGTATTGTTTTTCTAAGGTTGTTTCAGAAAACATGTGTATCACACAGGTGACAGGTTGTCAGCCTGTCGCCTAAAATTGTAATACACCAATACTCTAGAGTCCCTTAGTCGCCTCCTACGACACCCACGGGAAGGATGTGGGGTGATGCCATTCTAATCCGGCATCACACGGCATTTCACTATTTACACTAGTTTCACTATTTAAACATATAAATGTATCATTTCAGGCACATGACCCATAATATTACATAATATATAGAGTCATCATCATCATATATAGAGTGAACAGTTAGGTATATTTATTAATTAATAAGCTTCGTTCTTATTTAAATATCTAAATATGGTGTAAAATAATTTTTAGGGGTGAATCACCCCGTGAAACTGGACAACTTTCTGCAAAAAAAAAATAGGTCGAAATATGAGTTTCTTTTTGGTAATTTTGTATGGGAGGTTATTTTTATATTTCAACCTATGTGCCTTGGGGAAAGTTGTTGAGTTTCATGGGCTCGTTCACCCCTTAAAATACTTGCAGCTAATATTTTTACACCTTATACATTCCTCCATATTTCATGTTCAACATCTCATCTAGCATCAACAATACATGTACTGACCTAAAGTCTGGAAGCCGGTGTAGTTCCTGTCAAGCTTGATGGTGTGCGTGACGGTGGCGGGGCGGTTGCGTTGCGGCAACGCGAACTGCAGCTCCACCTGCGCGGGGAACTCCCCCCACCCGCGCCGCGACACGTGGAACGGGGGCTTGCTGGAAGAGATTGCAACTTGTTAGCTTGCTTGTTTAATTTATTGGATAGCTGTTTTTTGGAATATTTGACTGCTTTTTGGTTGAATTAGAGCAAGAATAAGAAAAAATGAGAAAAAAAATTTGATTGTTTTGTAAAATAATTATTCGATTGTTTTGATGAAAGATTTGATTGATTTGTTGAATAATTTTATTGTATTATTGAAAGATTTTATTGTTATGTTGAATAATTTGATTTTTTGATGAATGATTTGATTGTTTTATTGAATGATTTGACTTTTTTAATGAACAATTTAATTGTTTTCATGAATGATTCGGTTGGTTTGATGAATGATATGATTGTTTTGATGGATGATATGATTGGTTTCATGAACGATTTGATTATTTTGTTGAATGATTTGATAGTGTTGATGAATGATTTGATTATTTGGACGAACAATTTGATTATTTTGTTGAATTATGTAAGTTTAAACGAATTATGTTGTTTGTGACTACGTTTTTTGACGTAAGTCGTTTAAACTTATATCATAAGTTATACTTTTTCGTTCAAAAATAAAATTTTGTTAAATAATTTGATTGTTCTGATAATGATTTGATAGTTTTGTTGAATAATTAAGATAGATTAATTAAACATACTCAATATGCACGGTATGGTGCGGCGCGTACGAGTGGTGCAGCCGGACGGTCACGGCGGTGACCAGCGCCGAGATGTCGGGTTGGGATTCGATTCCGCGCACGTACAACAACCATTTGTGCGTTGAGCGATCTGCGGACGACGCTGGGGGCGCGTATTTTGATGTGTTGCCTGGAACAAAGGAAATATAGGGTGTAAAAAAATTCGCTGCAAATATTTGAAGGGGCGAACCAGTCCGTGAATCTGAGCAACTTTCCCCAAGGAACATAGGCCAAAATATGAAAAAATATATATAATAATAGTAATAACATTTTTACACCTCATATATAGACCGAATATTTTCAGTAAAACCTTACTTAAACTCACAGATAATGTGACGCATCGTGATTTCGAATTCGAAATTTTAAATCTATAGTCTGTAAATTTAGGTACTTATCTTTTTGTAAACAAATTCTGTATGAAACTGACAGTTCAGAAGTGTCACTTTCATACAAAGTTTGTTTACAAAAAGATAAGTATCTAAACTTACAGACTATAGTAATGTCAAGTTACAGCTAAAATGTCAAGTATAGTCTTAATATTACACGTAGGGAATGCAATCTCGCATATATAATTTCAGTCCATATATTTGGGGGACTGACCACTCTCAATCCAGCAAATTTATAAGATTTCCGTAAAAAAAATTGAAAAACAATGAAAACATTTTAAGGAGTAGCCTGTCGCTTAAAATTTGTAATACACCAATACCCTCGAGTCCCTTAGTCGCTTCTTACGACATCCACGAGAAAGTGGGGTGATGCTATTCTAATGCGGCATCAAACGGCAAGAAATTGGTCTAAAATGCAACAACTCACCAATAATGATCCTATATCGATGCTTGACCTGGTTCCTGGTGGCCTGGTCCAGGGTCATGACATTGTTGATCTTCGGATCGACGCGGCGCGGCACCTTCTTAGGCTTAGTTGGGTTGTGACCGGTCGCGGGTTCGATCTCCGGAGAGGCGGGGCGCAGGGACTTTGTCGTGTCGGCCGATATTGTGTAGTTGCGGGCTTGAAGCATTGCCTGAAATCAATTACATAAAACAACAACATACATAAATCACGCCTTTATACCTTGCGGGGTAGGCAAAGCGCCAACGGTCGCAAGAACACGGTCGCTATCGCCACGTCTGACATTTTGAGGATTGTTTGCCAAGGTTGATTCAGAAAACATGTGTATCACTATAGTGACAGGTTGTCAGCCTGTCGCCTAAAAATTGTAATACACCAATACTCTCGAGTCCCTTAATCGCCTCTTACGACAGCCGCGGGAAGGATTTGGGGTGATGCTGTTCTAAGCCGGCATCACACAGCGTCGCACATAAAACAACAACATACATATCACGCCTTTATCCCTTGCGGGGTAGGCAGAGCGTTAACGGCTGTAAACTGCTTATTGTCATTATTTTCTAAAGTGTGGCCGTTCGAATAGGCCATATGTGACAGCTGCAAAATTATGCTATGACATAAGGTCTATTTTTCTCTGTTAACATGTTCTGTAGAATGGATTTGACAGCTATCAAATAGGGCCTATTCAAACGGCCATACTTTAAAGCGTGTAGTTAATAATAATAAATATCCTGGACAATTACACAGCGCCATCTAGCCCCAAACTAAGCAAAGCTTGTACTATGGGAACTATATCTAGTTCCCATAGCTATCGCTGATACTAATACATATATTTTTGTAAATAAATACATATTATACATAGAAAACACCCAGACTCAACACAAATATTTGAAAATTGACTTAACAAATATTTGTGTACGGTGGGGATCGAACCCTCGGCATAGAAGGCAGGCATACTATCCGCTACGCCATCGGAACAGTCAAGTTGCTATAACGTGGCTTTCGAAGCACGGAACTCACCGAGTAATCCTTCCTGGCCTTGTTCCTTGGAGCTCGTCTCCTGAACAGTATTTCGTGTAGCTCCATCGTAGAAGACTGCTTGCCGAGAAGCTTACGAACTGATGGGTGCAAACGCCGCTGACCCTCACGGAGTAAGGTGGATACCTAGAAAAAAATGCCACGCATGAGTACCTATCCCTTTTTTTAGGGCCAGGAGTCAGGACCATATAAAAACATTTAAAAGTTTTACTTGTTTACTAAAAGTAGGAATTATACAATAGATACATAAATACAATAGATACGGTAAATGTGCCGAACAAGCCGAACACCGAACATAAAACCGAATATCGGCCCATCTCTAAATCTTGTGTATGATAATCTTGTCATGCTTGTTTTGCTGATGATCTTTGTAAAATGATTTGTTAATTGTGGCTAGACCGGTTTTTTTTCCGCAACTCGGAAATTTACATGCGCCTGTTTTGCGTGCAGGGTGGGGGCTCACTCGAGCCATCCTAGTTCCCCAAGGAAGCTCAGCAACCCTACCAAATCACTGAGTGTCTCAGGGATCGACCTCGGGTTTCCAAGGTGCTTTGTTAGACTTAGACTTACCGCTGCCTGCGCCCTAGGCTCGCTCTGGCCCGACACTTCGTCCTGTATGTGCGAAAGAGATAGCTTGAGTCGTTCCTCATTGTAATAGTTGTTCACTATCGCGTATCTTAGCCGCTGCAGCATCCGCCGCGCTGTTAATGATCTGGAAGATTAAAACATACATTAGCATTGTGGTGCTGGCAGCAACAGCACCATATCTTCCCGTGGGGACCGTAAGAAGCGACCGAGGGAGAAGACCCGATCGACCCGAGAAGACCAGGGACCTGGAGAAGAACAACTCCACATTTAAAACCGAAACGGGGTCTCCGTCAGGCGCGTGTGACAGAGGTCTATCATGCGGTAGACTTCTGCAGCCGACCTGACTTTGAATATATCGACTTGTCGTTCCTGTGGAGTCGGCCAGTGTGTGTCGCCAGCCAAAGTGTACCGAGCACACCTCACGCCAATAGGTGCCTCCGGCCGAGCAGCCTCAGATGCTCACCGCCGCGCGCACCATTCGGCGCTTTGCGCGGTCGGTGTGGACGTGATTCGCCTGAGCAGGGCATGCTAAAATTCTCATGCTCGGGCGGAAAAGTCCACATCGATGTCGCATTGCGCCGCATGCCGCGCGAGGCGGTGAGCATCTAAGGCTGCTCGGCCAGTGGAGTCGCACCTATTGATTTAACAATATCTTAAAAGTGATTTATTATTATTTATTATTTGGCAGAGCAGGGGTAGGTCTTGCCAAGATCAAAAGCCACTGCGATCTTTGCAGACCCATTGTGGCCAAACCTTTTCGTCTAGTTAGGCCAAAGTAAGGCCACAACTTGTTTGGGGTCAAGAGTATAGACCTCCATCCTTTTTAAAGTGATACAATTACAAACATGTTTGTTTCTTTTACAGACCTAAGCCCTCAAGGGTCTCAAAGACCTCAAGGCCTACACCCACACAATCAACTTTCATTCAGTGGCAAGTGGCCTGCTTGCTTACTGATAAATTTTATCTACATAAATGTATGCCAAAAAGGTATAAAAATTCAGTACTCTCAAACATCTTAAGGTGGTTATTGCGCAAAAAAATGTGCCAAAATTAAACCTACAGAATAGGTATGAGAATTTTTAAAGTATTGATAAAGTACACAACAAAAATCCAGAAAAAATATGTATAATAAATTAAATAACCCATATCACACAGCACCATCTAAAAACCTGTACCATCCTTGTAACACCCCCAGACCTCTGTGTGAGCTTTTCTGAGACAAAGGCCAGACTGATTTTTCAAAGGTATGATTCTTCAAAGGAAAATGAACCTTATGAGCACTCTATTATCTTGGAAACTTACAAATCCAGGGTAACCTGGGTCTAGTGATATAGACCATATCAAATGCCTCAGGGAATCTCATATTAATTTGTTTAAACTATAAAATATTAATAAACCAGGATATTTACTTAACAATTTACATAATCAAGGGAAAACACTAAGACCAAGTTAGTAGGCTATAAGGTAGCTTTCTAATGTATTGTTTGCAACAGATTGCGCCTGTACCACTATAGAGCTATATACATACCTTTTAAAGGCCACCTGGGTGTTATGAAGCTATGGGAAGTAAACTAATAATTAGCTGATATGAATACCTAAATATACTTTTTTTTATATTACATTTGGAATGCTGAACTGGTTATTTAAAAAAAACATATCATATATAGAAAATATACATAGTAAACACCCAGACTAAAAACAAATGTTTGAAATCTATTTAACAAATATTAGTGTACTGTGGGGATAGAACCCACAATCCTCAGCATAGAAGGCAGGGGTACTATTCGCTATGCCGTTAGGACAGTCATCAGTGAATGTGCTTATCTTAGTCATACTTTTTCTATGATTTCTTTTTAACCCCCCTTTTTTGCAAAATTGGTGTCTAAAGACAGTGGCAAAATCAGTATTTTTGGTGAACGGGATTACATATTACAAGTAAGTAAGTAATTAAAAATCACAATATCTCTATGTAATAGAATTATCTATTCTTTTCTGCAATGTTGTTTGTTGAATATAAATCAATTCTGATCCTCAAGGCTTTGTCTTGAACTGAATGTTGAAATTCCAGTCTACTTTCCAATTTATCAATAACTAAATTGTCTATACAGATACATTAGTGTTTAATCTGTTTCTCAGAACCATAATTGTCTGAGTAATAAAAAGACGCATTTACTAATAACAACGATAACGAAACAACCGTATTGCCAAAACAAAACAATGTATGATTCAGTGTTTTCGAAAGGTTACTCATTCATGCGAATTCTAACCTCAAATTTTTGTCATGGGGTTATTCGCGCTATCCCCAAGGTCAAGTACACCACACTCACCGCTGGTCAATAAGCATTATCTCCCGCTCCCGAGCATCCAACTCGTTGCTGAACTCCCGGCGAACTATACGCCTTATTTTCTCCACTTTTTCATCCTCCGACGCGTCCGACGCCCCTTGAGAGGCCCCAGCCGAAGTCCCCGGGTAGTCAGGGTCATGATACTCCTCCTGCCGGTCCATTTATAACTGCTTTTCGATGTAAAAATGCGAAACGCCCTAGCAGCGTCCAAACAAGTTATTCTTACGTCCTATTTTTGACCCGAGTTTTTACGTCACTATTCACAAGCAGTATTATGTTTTGCACATTTTCTACACAATACAGAGCCTCTGGAGGCTTTTCTCGCGAAATTGTTGCGGAAAACAAATTAGAAAATTATTAATTTCCGCATTTGACAGAGAAAAGGTCAACAGCCGTTTCATCGAACTTTTTCAGCGCACGAGTAAATTTTTGATTCCATTCGGATACACATATTCGACAGATTGGCTGTATGGCTTGTACTGTACCTTTGCCTATTCCGAAACAACAAACAAGAGAAAACTGAGATGTCAAAAGTCCATTGACACAAGCAAGAACCAAAACAAAGAAGAAATTTGGAAGATTATTTTTATTTACAAACGCACAGTTATTTTACACTAATGTTTATTCCAACGAGTAGAGAAATAAAAGTTTTCCAGTGATATATAAAATCTACTGTTTCTAAAAGAGATGTTGCTAAATTTCTTTGTTTGAAACTTGTAATATCATCGAACGAAACTTTCTGCGTTGTGGCCAGTATTCCGCGTATTCCCTCTGAGTTTCGTCACCGGTATGGAGGAGCGGGACGTAGTGCAGCACGGGAACAATTTGCAAGCTGTATTCGGCATTACTAATTACAATACGCCCTTTACCTCTAAAACCAGCCAAACGTACGTGATCAGTGGCGCTGCTGTGTTCCAAGTTCGAGTGGTCGCCGCCCAGGTCAACAACGGACACACCAACATATACAACAACCTTATATTCATAAAATTCTGCAAACTAAGATTTGACGACGACTTGACTTACACATTAAAGTTTAGCAGTAACGAATTCGGTATAACAGACAAGACTTTCATCACTGACGATGGGACCTGGCATCTTGTACACGAAAATAAGAAGCAACAGTATACATTTGACATATCTGTTTCTATGGATGTCGTACCCAGTTCGACTTCCTTTGCAACACTACACGGAGATATGGAATTGACTGACTTTGAGTTGAGAGGCGAGGACGGGTCTATTCGTGTGCACCGGGCTGTGCTTGCGGCTGCCAGCCCGGTCTTAAGGAGAATGCTCGGAGGCACATGGAGAGAATCCACCGAAGGACATGTAGACGTCTCTGGCACTTCCAAACTTACTTTACAGCATTTAAAAGACTATGTTTACTTACACACTTTACCTGATACAGGCTTGGAACAGCTTTTGCTTTTAGCATCTTATTACATTATGCCAGATTTGGAGCAGAAATGTGTGGATAAAGTAGTGAGAAGCTTGACAGCACAAAATGCTTGTGAGCTGCTTGAGTTTGCCGCTAAACACAAAGTGACGAGACTCTTACTAGCCATCTTGGAATGTGTCCAGAGTGGTGCAGTGAAAGTTAATGATATGCGTGAACATTTCTTTAGTGAATAATGATAAATGTAATGTTTTATTAACATTATTTATTAAATCTTTTGCTCTCTTTGTTAATCTGACTCAGCTCAATCTTGTAATTTTGCTTTGTGGTCTAGTTATGTGAAATTAAATGTACTTATCTGCCTTTATCTAAGTTACCTACTTTATCTTTGGATACCTTAATTTCAATTTTCAAGATTAGAACCAAGGTACCAAGTTTTATATTAAAGTAGATCCACAATGGATAGGTACCTAAATTCATTGTAAATAAATAAAAGAAAATTGTAAGTCACACTTTTCTGTTTCTTTAAACAATTTTATGTTCCTATTTCCTAGTATAACTCAGGGTTCGAAAATATTTTATTTTAGTTCTATTTAAAATATCTGATATTTATGATACATATCAAGTTTGATATATCCATTTTCTATGAACGGCATATTGTTATTTTAAAGTATGTAAAATATATTTGTTGCAATTAATATAACAAATAATTAATTTAAAAACTTAAATGTTTTGAATGGTTTCTCATATAGGAAATGAAGGCTAGCGACAGGAATCCCTGGAAGCAGAAGCCTATGTCGAAAGACTGCCGCAATTTTTTTAATATTTTGCCCTATGTTCCTTGAGGAAAGTTGCTAAGTTTCATGGGCCGGTTCAACACTTGAAAGGAAGTTAGCTTTTTCTATCAACCTGTATAGAGCGCTTGCGCCCCCTATTAACTAAAATTGACTAAAATATTTACTCGAAGGAAAACCGGTTTTTCTCATGGACATAAGAAATGTTGGAAATGAGAACAGCCCCAGTTCACGTTTTCTAATTTCTACCAATTTGAATCTGGCAACATTGACCCCATCTGTCAAACTGAGCTGACGAATTTCTAGAGAAATCGTGTTTTTCGTTTTATTTCATCACGAAGAAAGGCAATCACGTCTAATTTTGCGGGTGTGCGTAATGTGAGAGCTCTGTCGAGCGCGAGCCTATGTCCGACTCTCAGGCAGCTGGCCCGGAGGCCATGTCAGAACAGCGTCGACCTTTCTTCTACCCAGACAGCAGCAGCGACACGGAGGAATACCGTAGAGAGGAGGACCGTCGGAAACGGCTGTCGAAACGCAACGGCCCGATCAGAACGCGCATTCCGTCCACGATGCCGCCTAAGAATCAGTCGCCTAACGCTCCGACGCCGTCTACCTCGCAAAGTCTCGACCTCCCGCGGAACGGCGCGAAGAATCCGGGCCAGGGCGGGTGCGAGGACCGGATCACGCTGGTGGTGGACAATACGAGGTTCGTGGTGGACCCCGCGCAGTTTACCGCGCACCCCAACACTATGCTTGGAAGAATGTTCAGCTCGGGTGAGATACTTTCTCTTTTGCTACTTTATTTTGTCATAATATTAGTTGTGTAACTTGTGAATATGAATAATGAATATCAATGATTTTTAACTATTTTGGACCTCCCATACAATACCATACATATTTATTCATAAATAAAATTTAAATCTCAAAAAATAAAAAAAATAATTTACAAATTGGCTCTCTCTGCTGTAAGTAAATTTTGTATGGTAGGTGTTTATTTTCATATTTCAACCTACATTCCTTGTGTTTAGACTCATAGACTTGTTCACCGCTGAAAAAATGTTTAACTTAATTCAATTTTATTATTAAACAAACAAGTATCAATCAAATGGCAAACACCAGACATAGTGCGGTATAAGATCTATTGGCCTCTGGAAGATGGCTGTCTTATGTGGCCATAAGTGGGCGCAATGTAGAGGGCTTTTTCCAAATAGCTGTCTTCACATTGGACCAGCAGCCTCACATGCAACATAATGATTCGTTTTCGCTTAGAAAATACCATGCTGTATGCAAAAAAAGTCAAAATTTGGAGTTTATTTGAGTGTGAACCTTATTCCTTATCAATACTCTGTTATGCAGTTGTTCTTGCTAATAACTCACAGTGGAGAAAGACAGAGTAAGTCCGTATACATGAATGTATTGAAAACGACTATTTGAAATGATACAAATGTTAATATTGATAAACATATATCATATTTGTTATAAGCATAGGTCGGAATCGAGGCGTCATTACAGGCCCGTAGTCAGAAAAAGCCCTAATATTAATTAACAATAGTTAATAAATTAATTAAGTTCTAATAATTAATTAAATTTACACTATAAATTGTATTTGTATTAAAGCAAAGGGGAGAATTATTGCGAGTTATTTTAGAACTATCACGCTAAATTATATAAGTTAATTATGTTATAAGTTACTTTGAAATAAAGATTTCTATTCTATTCTATATTCTATTCTAAATTTAAAATAATGAGCCAAAAAAATAAGACCCTATTTTTATAAATAACACAAAAACGTGTATTTATAATTGTATGGTATTTTATGAGAAAGCAATGCCTAACTTGCCGGTTACGAATTTTCAATTAAAAAATTAATTAACTACAAAAATTTTAATTAAAAATTTCAAGTTCGGACCTGTAATGACCACCGATTTTCCGACCCCTGGTTATAAGCATAAGTCTCTCTTTTCCTGTGGGACACTGAGTCGTCCAATGACCCGATGAACCCTAATTTCAGAATTTGCTGCTTGTGAATTTAGTTGAACATGGACGTTTAAAATTTTATGCACTTGCATTTCTGTTGAAAATATGTTTTATGCACCTACTTTCAAAGTAAATAATTACTGCCAACTCTGTTATTTTAATCTTTATAGCCTGAGATACAGGTTTATCCTAGTTTAGACCCATAATGATGGAGGAGGCCTTTACCCAAAGAGGGATCCAAGAAGAAACTCACCATACTAAAAATAACTAACACTATTAGGTAATAAGAACACACTAACAAATACACCATAATTAAGTATAAAAAAGTAAAAAAAAAACATGTTATTTAAGTTTTTCCTGGAAATAAAAGGCTTTACTTTTATTATTATAGACACATAATACACTTAGCCTTAATCATGTTCTAATTTAGTAAACACGTAATTTGTGAATTAAGTCTTTAATAGACCATTTACTACTTATGTCATTTGTGAAGTAAGTCTTTAATAAATCATTTATTTATTTCTCATTTAGACACAAAAGCATTGTAGAATTCTGAGAATGAATGAGGCTAATTAATTAATAACCTTCTCTTTTGAAGTGTTTCCTGGACATATGAATCATACCATTTCTCCCTATACTATAACTTAATTTAAATGAGTCATCAACCTCATTACTTAAACAGCAGTCGTTACACAACCTTGTCAGAAGCCTGCTACTTGTAGGACGCGCTTGAAAAATTCAGACACTATAGTCTGTAAGTTTAGGTACTTATCTTTTTGTAAACAAACTTTGTATGAAACTGACAGTTCAGAAGTGTCACTTTCATACAAAGTTTGTTTATAAAAAGATAAGTACCTAAACTTACAGAATATGTTGTTGGACAACCCGGTGTTCCACACGAAAAGAGAGAGATTAACCTCATGGTATACTCTTGCTATTACAAACACACTCACATCACGCCTTTTTTCTTGCTGGGTAGGCAGAGCATTAACAGGTGTAAAAATACAAGTACAAGTGTAGAAGGCCAGGTCAGTTTGTCGCCTAAAATTGTAAAATAAATGGAACCCTTGAAAGAAACCCCTTCCTCGCCTTTTAAGACATCTGTGGAGACGAAATGTGGTGATGCTAATCTAAGCAGTATTACGTAAACAACTACAGTCAGAATTGCCCACTAGTACTTTTATTATCATGATATATCTCTGAAATCCATGTAAATATTTGTAATGGAATATTCTGTGTAGGTACATATTTTGTGAGTCATCATCATACACATGATTTATACAGGGTGTAAAAAAAACAATTGCAAATATTTTAAGTGGTGAACCAGTCCTTGAAACTGAACAACTTTCCCCAAAGAACATTTGACCTATGTTTCTTGGAAAAAGCTGTTCAGTTTCATAGGCTGATTCACCGCTTAAAATATTTGTAGCTATTAAATATTTTGTTTTTAACATACATACATACATATACATATCACACCTTACCTTAGGGTGGTAGGCAGAGCATTAACGCCTTTATAAAATACACCTAATATTTTTACACCTTATATTTTCTGTTTACACAGAAAAAAGAATATTGCTTTTTATTAGCAGCTATTGTATAACAATCCAATTATAGCACAGGCTCTAAACTAAACGGTTTATCAGAAGATTTACTTGATAAAACATGATTGTAGATATCTTAAATTATATGCATACTACAGGATCGTCCAGTGGTTATATCTGCGGCTTACCGTTTTCCCGTGGGAAAACATTTTCTTGGCATATATTACACATAGACCTTCGTCTTGAATCACTCTAGTATCTGATTTAAAAAAAACCCTATTGAAATCCGTTGTGTGGGTTAGAGGAGTATGCAGTTTTCATGACAGACAGACAAAAAAACTCTAATAATGACTTTATACTATGGTTTCATACTATGTAATGATGTTTCTTTGGATATTTTAACCAGTCCAGTAAAATTTTCCAGTTTGTTTTTATTTGTTTAGATAGTACAGTATATAGGGTGTTAGGAAAAGTACTAACATCCTTTCACTATTAAAAAAATATTTCGACCTTTGTTCCTTGGAGAAAGTTGTCCAGTTTTATAGACTGGTTCATCCCTCGAAAGGAATTCAGTACTTTTGCTAACACCCTGTATATCTATATATTTTGTATTTTTTTTTTGTTTTTAAAAAAACTGACATTCTTATAATCTGTCTTTACATGTCTAGATTTCGTACATACGAACGAGCTTTTCCTAACACCCTGTTATATTTATTTCTTTTAAGATTTTTATTTTGTTAATAGAAAAACTGCCATTTCGGAAACTTGTGTTCTTATTACAGGTCTAGACTTCGTACATCCAAACGAGCGAGGCGAGTACGATGTGGCCGAAGGGATATCAGCAACGGTGTTCAGGGCGATCCTGGAGTACTACCGGGGAGGCACCATCCGCTGCCCCCCCACCGTCTCCGTCCAGGAGTTGAGAGAGGCCTGTGACTACCTGCTGGTGCCGTTCGATGCCAATACGGTGCGCTGCCAGGTTTGTGTATCTTAGTTTCCTCTTTTTTCTTTTATGTTTGTTAACCCCTTGTTGTCGCATGCCGGATGGAGAAGATTCTTCTTCTTCTTCTTAGCGTGTCGATGGCAGACACTACACCGTCGTAGCCCAGAACTTGGCCACATTAACAGCGCTGGCAGACGCTGTCATAAGGTCGTCCTTTGTGCAGGTGTTGGGGCACGCCGGTCACGATATTAGGTGGTGCATCGTTTGGACTGCACCACACAAACAGCTTACGTCGGCACCCTCCAAGAAGCCCCACTTGGCCATGTTTTCCTTGCTCCGGCCAGTTTGGGTCCGAAGTCTATTCAGGGACTTCCAAACTGGCCAAGGTAATCCATGACCAGGCGGCAAGCTTTCAGCGATAGGGACGAAAGGAGCTGGTAGGGTTACCTTTTCCTGCCAAAGTTTGCACCTCGCTTGTTTGGGGTCGATGCAAAGAGGAGACACGCACTTTACAAAATTATTGCGGCTTTTCAGCCGTTGTGGCACTGGGATGTGGTCGTGTAAAGGGTGCCGTGCATCTGACTCCATCTTTGCTCTTTCAAAAATGGCGCATCTGTCGCATGCTAGGAGCCAAACGATTTGGCGCGAATCATACGCGCCTAATTTATACTAAAAAATTAAAAGGAAATGGATCGCGTAGACGATGAACTTGGCTGTATACGAGCACTTTTGGAACAAACCTTTTGCCTAAAATTTTATTCAAAACCTTAATTTAAATCAATGGTTTCAATGGCACTTGTGAAAATCTATGAAGTTGGTACCAGACCCCTCATGCATGACAGACACTGCGGTAGTGTGACATATGATAGGTTAAGTAAAATGTAACAGCAGACAGCAGGGCAAACTACATTCTTTTGGAGTCTAGTTTTGATGTTATGATTTCCTAGATCAAAATAAGTATTTTAAGTAGCCCCCTGTTGCTAAAATCAAAATGGTTTTTTGAAGATTTAAACCAGCAATTTTCTTTGATTTTGATTTAAGAACAATTTTGGTATTTACTTACTTACATTGCAAAAAGTCTGTAACTTAACCTGCTGTCCACTGTACTTGCACATGCATTATTATTTTCTTTATTAAATCTCTACATGGTATATCTAATCATATAAGTTGGTAAAAGTCCTTGATTGTAAAAGATTGATATTTGTGATGTTTCCTTGGAACAAATGCTCTGACATAAGGACCATTTTCCTTCTAAACAAAGTAAAATGGACCTTATAGCATAGTATGGCTGGTTTCAGAGCGACGCGTCTCGGCAGCGCTGCCCAGCCGCGCGCGCCTCGCATTACACTAGATTGTATGTAGCGTTTCATAGTGACGCGTCTTGGGCCGCGTCTCGGCCGCGCCGCGGTCGGATCTCCTTCGATTGCCAGTAGCGTCGACTTGCAATCTTTTAAGACGTTGTTGTTGCACTCTTTTCCATGTAACGTATATAGCTAATATAGTGATTACGTTTGCTGGCATAATGATTCTCCGCACTCGACCGTACACCACAACGAAGCGCGCGCGTCTGAATGTCGTTTCACAGCGAACGCGCTCGCTGCCCAGACGCGCGCCCGAGCAGCGCTGCTGAGACGCGCCGCTCTGAAACCAGCCTATTTGTTCCAAGGTCACTAATGTCACAGGTATCAAGCTAAATTTGACAAACTATAGTTATGTTTATCAGGTTAGTTAAGGTAATGTAAGAAAGTGGTAGATAGATTTTTCTTCTGTAGCATCTCCTTCCTTACTAAAGTTTTGTTTTTTATTGATTGAGTATATTGACAATACTGGGTTACTGGGTTACCAGGGCCCTAAGTCTGCTAAATGAAAATCGTTTCAGTTGGATTTCGATTGGATCTCAGTTGGATGATTTCGATCATTTCGTAGTCTGCTAACTGTTTGAAGTATAGAAAATTAGAATGGCAATGGAAGGGCAGTTGAGTTTCGATGGCGTTACAATGACAAAAACTAGTGCCTCGTTTTTCGAAACTACAGGCTACTATTCTACAGGTGAAATTCGATGTACATCGCGTAGCGGGTCAAGAATCCTGGTTTTATAATGTCCTACCGGCTACGCAATGTACATCGAATTTCACCTGTACAACTGTAGCCTGTAGTTTCGTTGTATAGGCCACTGCAGACTTGAGGCCCTGTTCTTTGCAAATCTTAATTAAGATAATCTAATCTTAATGGGCATGCTTGCTATTTTCACTTTCATCGATATTGTTAAAGTAACATTCGCTGTTAAGTTGGCACATCACTTTCTGCGTAGTAACGGGTTTGATGCCGGTTCTGTGAAAAAAAGCATAGGTTGTAAAAAAATCTTGTGTTAAAAATATCACATTTACAATCAAAATAATACAATTTCAATGAAAAACAGTATACAATATATGTGGAGTTCCATCAAAAAATTACAACACAAAGTATTAAACAAATTATCTACTTAATTATCAGTATAATAAGTAATTACTGTGTCAATCGGGAATAAAGGCCACTGACGGGAAAGGTATATTATTAAAATTTATTTCTTTCAAAGTATTAAATTTTACATTTAACTTTTTGTGATGTAAAAAAGAGAAAAATGCAGGACGCATTTTTATGTTTCTTACAACAATTTTAAGAATCCAGTGTAAACGCGGGTCAGGTGGACTAAAAAATTAAATATACCCCCTAACGCACTGCCTCGGGGCTGGCCAAGCTAACTATACACAAACTATAGGATAAAATATAGGACGATGCTGTTCGGCATCACGTGCTCGGCTTGAATGGGCTTCGGCTCGATCGGCTTCAAGACGATTGCGATATCGATAGAAGTTACACAATCAGCCTGCAGTATATGTAGTAGGTACCTGTGCAGAATGGCATAGATGTCAGTAGGGGTGGGCCAGTACGGAGCCCTGGCGAAGATGGCGAGGGCCTCCCCCGAGCAGTCCCTCATGAGGAGCAGCTCGCCGCCGCGCCGCCCGAACATGATCCACTGGTCAGGATTCTGTTCTTGCAAGAAGAAGCGACCTGGAACGTGAACATGCAGATTGTCCCTTGTTTAAACATATAGATGACTAGTGGACGCCCGCGAAATGACGTGAATTAAAAAAAAAGAAATGGAATGTTATTTTTTTTAAAGGAAAGGGAGTAGGTTAGGGTTTATTTCTGTGTAGGGAATGCAATCTCGATCTCGCGAGATCTCGAAATACCCGAGATCCCGACCAATATTTCGGTAGCGGGCAATCTCGCTTCAGACAATTCGTTCGAGATCTCGAAAATATCCATCGAGATTGCAAACAAGTTTCAGATGATGTTTGAATGCGATTTAACCTAGGATTTGGGCCTGGCAAGTTGAATTTGGATAATCTCGTATATGCTTGCATTAGGCATTGATCTGAAGAAAATAGGGGAATAAGTTTTGTATGAAAACGGAGCGACTACGAGGGCTTAAGACTTTACTAAAGAAGCGACTTGACCGCCTCATCAGAGAAATCGAGGCATTTTCGTTTTTATGATTAGATAAAACACGAAACATATAAAAAAACTATGTCGAATTTGGGACATTTTCATTAGAATTTATAAACCTCATTTTGCCCACTTTTACACGATATCAGACATTTATTCCGAAATAAACAAACTTTTTAAATAATGTGATTCGTACAAATCGTAAATTTGATTTTAATGTAATTCGTCTCGGATTTTTTGATGTTAAGTATACGGGGTGTAAGGGACAGCGTCCCGAATACTTGTAACTGTCGAATACAATACCATGAAACTGAAATCCCGTTGTTCAGTTTCATGGTGTGCTCGCACCCTATCAGTATTCTGGACGCTGTCCCTAAAACTGTATAATCCGAAGCATACCTCTCCCGTCTTCATCTACAACGATATTCTGAAGTATGCCGGAGTCGCTTCCATCACCTTGCAGGAAATGCTTCATATGGGGCGCTTCTATCTGCAAGAAGCATTTTGTGAAGTCCACCTGACCGCTGAAGTTTCCATACCTTATGGATAGCTGGTCGCGCTCCTGTATAAAACACGATAAAATATATAGCGTGTAAAAATATTGCAAAAATATTTTAAGACGTGAACCAGCCCATGAAACTGAACAACTTTCCCGAAAGAACATAGGTCGAAATATGAAAAAGAAAACAAGTCAGGGCCAATAAAAGTTCTAATATTTCGACCTGGGTTCCTTTGGGAAAGTTGTTCAGTTTCATGGGCTGATTCACTCCTTCAAATATTTACATACATACATACATACATATATCACGCCTTTATCCCTTGCGGGGTAGGCAGATCGTTAACGACCATAAGAATACGGTCGCTATCGCCACGTCTGACATTTACAGCTAATATTTTACAATTTAAAACACATTAGATAAATAAAGAAATGATCTAATTCTTTCATATTTCGACCTATGTTTCTTGGGGAAATTTGTTCAGTTTCATGGAGTGGTTCACCTCTTAAAATATTTGCAGTTAATATTTTTACACCTTATAATTATATCACTTTGTGAATTTGATCCCAGTCTGGTTAAGACATTGCGGGCTGAACCACCCGATTGTCCGTAAGAAAGATGGTTCCGTGTTTCGGATGGCACGTTAACCCATGAGTCCCGGTTGCTGTCTATGATAACGTAGACGGCGGTTGTTACACAACCATGTCAGACGCCTGCTACTTGTAGAAGGCGGCTGAAAAATTCTGACACTAGGGTTCATTGGGTCGTTGGACGACTCGGTGTCACTCACGAAGAGATAAGAGAGATGAAACTTAGGATAGTCTTATTGAAATAGAATAGGACACTTCTACTTACCAAATCAGTGGTGGCTCTGATAGACATTTTAAAGCAGTTGACATTGCTAGGCTGAGTGTACACGGTCATCCAAGTCCCGACCAAATCTCCGATATCCAAAGTAGGGCCGTGTTTGAATTGCTCGCAATACGTCATTTTGCTCACTTGAAATGTCCTACTTATCTGTGCGAATAAGGTCAAAAACATTACTAATAATTCTGTTGTTTTTAATACTTTCATGCTGCTAGTTCAAAAAACGGTTAAAGAATAAGATTTTAATGTGATTTTTAATGTTGATGTTGTATGAAGATTGTGTTCAAATATTGTTGTAACATTACAATACAACGAATTCCCATAATATCCGCGTATTTTGTATTTATTTCCGTGGGATTATTCATTCAAATACATACACAGGTCAAGCCTATATCAATTGCGGGGTAGGCAGAGCTTTAAAGGCTGTGCATCCTATGCTATGCTAAGTCATAAAATGCTGGAGAAGAGCGGCTTTGAAATCGTATCGTACTTCGTCCTATGACAACTTGCATTACTTCATCATCACAACAGCCTATTGCAGTCCACTTCTGGGCATAGGCCTCCCCCAGGGTACGCCACAATGAACGATCTTCCGCTTTCGCCATCCAATCGCTACCAGCCGCTCTCTTTAAGTCATCGGTCCATCAGGCCGGAGGGAGTGCAACGGTATAACACGTTATTTTAAAGAAACGATCTCGAAAGGGCAACATCAGTATTGACATCCCGCTCATATGTCATATATTTTGATAGAGACAAAGAATAATGTTGCCAAATCGGGATCGCTTCTTTAACTGATCGAGATATACATACGCTTGCCGAGGCGTCGTGGTCTCCACTCGAGAACCCGCGCCCTTCACCGGCCATCGTTTCTACGACAAATGTAACCAGTCCACTGCCACTTCAGTTTGCTACACTTTTGTACTTTTGTACAGCGTCCCAAGTCTACTAATGAAAATCGTTTCAGTTGAATGTCAGTTGGATCTCAGCTGGATGACTTTAGTAGTTTAGTGTCTGCTAACAGCTTGAAGTATGGAAAATCAGAATGGCAATGGAATGACAGTAGAGTTTCGAGGGCGTTACAATGACAAAAAAATAGCAGACTTACTTTAGTCTTTTTGCGGATACATGACTTGGTTCGTGTTTATTTTTAATGTACAATGTGTTTGTCCACAGAATCTACGCGGCCTTCTTCACGAGTTGTCAAACGAAGGAGCGCGTCGTCAGTTCGAGAGCTTTCTCGAGAAACTCATCCTTCCGCTCATGGTGGTGTCGGCAGAGCGGGGAGACCGGGAGTGTCACGTCGTGGTACGTAAACTTACGTGTTGTACTTACATACATACATCAGGCCTTTATCCCTTGCGGGGTAGGCAGAGCGTTAATGGTCGTAAGAATACGGCCACTATCGCCACGTCTGACATTTTTGAGGATTGTTTTCCAAGGTTGTTTAAGAAAACATGTGCGTCACTATAGTGACAGGTTGTCAGCCTGTCGCCTAAAAACTGTAATACGCCAATACTCTCGAGTCCCTTAGTCGCCTCATACGACACCCACGGGAAGGATGTGGGGTGATGCTGTTCTAAGCCGGCATCACACGGCATAACGTGTTGTAAGTGTGGTAAATAAGGACAGTCGTACGTGGTTGAAATGTGGTAGATAGGGCCATTTAGTTACATATTGTAAACAGAATATGGTGCATCTATGTTGTGGACAACGACATATTGGCAAACTATGTCACTATTGCCGTGTGATGCCGGCTTAGAATAGCATCACCCCACATCATTCCCGCGGGTGTCGTAAGAGGCGACTAAGGGACTCGGGAGTATTGGTGTATTACAATTTTTAGGCGACAGGCTGACAACCTGTAAAGTGATACACATCTTTTCTGAAACAACCTTGAAAAACAATCCTCAAAAATGTCAGACGTGGCGATAGCTACCGTATTCTTACGGCAGTTACGCTCTGCCTACCCCGCTAGGGATAAAGGCGTGATATATGTATGCATGTCACTATTGTGAGAAAAGACAGCTACAGTGATACAGCTGTTGTGGTAAACATAGTTTGAAACTGCGACAATATGGACTACTAGTGCGATATAGGGAAAAACTGAACTTAACTCCTAGATAAAAATAACTAGGGCTGAACATAAGTCTCCCTTTATTAGGGGTATTTGCCGTGTGATGCCGGCTTAGAATAGCGTCACCCCTTTCTTTCCCATGGGTGCCGTAAAAACCGACTAAGGGACTCGAAGGTTTCATGTGTATTGCAATTTTAGGCGACAGGCTGACAAACTGTCACTATAGTGATATACGACTCATCTGAAACGACCCTCAAACATCTGTCAGACGTGGCGATAATGACCGCAATTTTACGTTCGTCAGCGCTCTGCCTACCCCGCCAGGGATATAGGCGTGATTTGTGTATGTGTGTATTTGCCATATTCACCACACGTTTGTCCTGTTGTGACTCAAAACCCAATGCCATTATTTTCTAATATTACAAGTGTAGTAATTAGGGACATTCCGATAAATTATGTAAACTTCGCCAGGTATAGTGTACGTATAGCAATTGTGGTAGAAACGGGCATGTAAGCAAATATTGTGGTCTAAAGTTCTTAGGAAGCAAGAAGCGTAAAATAAATGTGTGGATTGTACAGAAGTACACATATCACGCCTTTATACCTTGCGGGGTAAGCAGAGCGATAACGATCGCAAAATTACGGTCGTCACCGTCACGTCTGACAATATTTGATGGTCGTTGCAGATAAGTCGTGTATGCACTATAGTGTGAGGTTGTCAGGCTGTCGCCTAAAATAGCAATACACTTCAAACAATCGAATCCCTCAGTCGCCTCTTACGACACCCACGGGAAAGAAGTAGGGTAATGCTATTCTAAGCCGGCATCACACGGCACCAATGGCACAAATATGTGGATTGTAGAATAAAAATATTTTTTTTTTTGTCTTTATTTGCAGGTACTACTGGACGACGATTCAGTAGAATGGGACGAGCAGTACCCTCCGCAAATGGGTGACGAGTACAGCCAAACAGTCTTGTCCACTCCGCTTTATAGGTTCTTCAAATATATCGAAAACAGGTTGGTATTTCTATAAAACATACAATAGTACATTGCTCACCCGGAAAGAAAAAAAACCGATTGCGAACGAGGGTGTAGTTTGAGGCGTGAAGCACAGAGGACACACGCTACATAAAAAAAAATACTTCTTCACTTTTATAAAAAATCCGGGACACCTTGCAAGTTTATGTTTCGTACGACTCACATTATTTAAAATGTGTGTTTATTTTGGAAAAGTCTCTGATATTGTGTAATAGTGAGTAAAATAAGGTTTATAAATTATAATGGTAGAGGTCGACTTACACTGGTTCGTCTTGGCAAATATACATACACATGCATACATACACATATCACGCCTTTATCCCTTGCTGGGTCGGCAGAGCGTTAACGGCCTTAAGAATACGGTCGCTATCGCCACGTCTGTCATTTAATGAATATGTCCCAAATACGAAATTGTTTTTTATAAGTTCCTTCGTGTTTTATCAAATCATAAAAACTTAAATATCTTTACCTTATTAACTAATGAGAGTTTCATCTTTTACAGAGACGTAGCGAAACAAGTTATGAAAGAGCGGGGTCTCAAAAAGATCCGCTTAGGGGTCGAGGGGTACCCCACCTACAAAGAAAAGGTCCGAAAACGACCCGGGGGTCGCGCAGAGGTCATATACAACTACGTACAACGCCCTTTCATACACATGTCCTGGGAAAAAGAGGAGGCCAAAAGCAGACACGTAGATTTCCAATGTTTCAAATCCAAATCTGTCACAAACCTAGCTGAAGCCACCGCGGATCCTGTCATAGAATTACAGAACACAAGAGAGGGAGAAAGAGTGGTAAGAGACGAACAAGAGATCCAGGAAGCGCCGCCTGATGTGCAAGAAGAGGAAAGAGTCGAGTGATTAAAGCGTTTTGGACCTTATAGCAGGGTCCTTATGGCTGCGTTTTGTTTCATTTGAACTCATTTGGGGATAGAATGCAAGTTTTAACGATCGATTTTTGGGCCTCAAGTCTGATATTTTTGTCATTGTAACGCCATCGAAACTCAACTGTCATTCAATTGCCATTGTGATTTTTCTATACTTCAAACTGTTAGCAGGCTACGAAATGACCGAAATCATCCAACTGAGATCCAGTCGACATCAAACTGAACCAATTTTCATTTAGCAGACTTAGGGCCCAGGATTGTAAATTCTTGAGTTTTGTACTTTGATATTGTATAAATAAATTGTCTGTAAATTCGGTTTACTGACGATAGTTGAACGTGACAATGTCATAAGAAAATACTGATGGAATGGCTGTCAAAAGAAAACTTTAAATTCTTTGTTTAATAGTCATACGCTGCTGAACGCGGAGGCCGATTGTACCTCTTTGTCGCTCGTCCGCGCTCTCGCTTGCACTTCAAGGTAACGCCGCATGAGTCATGTTTTTAGTGCTTGCAGCCGACTCCATCGAATTATAAGACGTTGTCACGTCAAAATGTCAAAAATGATTACATAGTATAGGTAAATCCCCGGAAAAATATTATGCTTTTCGATTCCTTTGTATAAAATCGAAAAATATTATTATTTTTCCGGGCGATTTAAAAAAAAGGTCTCCATGAAAAGAGATCTGTTAGGTTCATTATATTTTGTAATAAAATACCTAAGTCTTGGTTGTTTTGAAAACACAATTAAAGACATTTTATCTGTAGAATTATTTTTCAAATTTAAATTCACATTTTCGAAAAAAGGAAAAGGTAGCGAAAGCTGCATATGGAAGATTCTCAATTCGATGTTTTTATTAACTTTTTGTTACAAAGTCAATACAAACGAAACAAATGGAAAAACTTTACGCCACCGATGGGATTTGAGCCCACATCTTTTAACTTGCCGGGTCAAACATGTTAACCGCTACACCACGGTTGGCTCTGCCCTAGGTGACGTAATTGTTAACCACTTGTTTTCTTCATATATTTTTGTTACTTGATTAATTACGAGTAGCATCAGCGCCACCTATGACTTTGTGGTAGAACTAATATACTCGAAATTTTTTTTTTCGATGTTTTTAGCCCATATAAAATTAAATTCTAATCTATGTACGGCAAAGATCAAAGAGCATTTTCGGAATATGTAGGTATAATGGTGCTTCTAAAGTGGTAGTTTTGATATTGAGGAATTAAATAAGAAATAGGATAATGATAAATATAGGGTGTAAGAGACGGTTTAACGAAAACTTTGCAGGCGTGATCAGACCATGAAACTGAACAACTTTTTCTATGGGGGCTATGTTGGGAAACGAAACATTTGTTTTCGAGTTTCCATACAAAGTCAATCAGCTTATCGGGAATTTTGTATGGAAGGTCAAAAAAATTTTTTCGTTTCCCAACATAGCCCCTATAGAAAAAGTTGTTCAGCTTCATGGTCTGTTTCGACCTGCAAAGTCTTCGTTACACCGTTCCTTACACCCTGTATATCCGCCGAAAGTGTTTTACAGTCAATTCAGCGTTTCTGAATTACTTTATATGTGTGAATGCTGGAATGTTATGATTGACTTATTATTGTGAATGGATATTTAATCGAGTACAAATATTTTAAGGATGTGTCTAGACATAAAACTGAACAACTTTTGTCTGAATCTTTTTGTCAAAATAAGAAAACAGAAAATGGGAGTTCCCATACTAAGTGACTCAGTCGGGTGGTACATTTTTTTTTTTTTATATTTCTAAAAAAGTTTCAGATAAAAGACACTTTTCTGCCCAAAACACGCCCTTAAAATATTTAAGTACCTAATTATATGTAACCCTATATATTGACCACTTTTTATAGGCTTCAATTATTTAGAAAGTTTTTTTTCTTTAAAAATACATTATTAACTGGTGATTCGAGTTTAAGGGTCTATGCACATCTAGCGCCAATGGACAAGTAGTCTGTGCGGAAAGAGAACCGGCGTGTAATTTGGGGGCGCTATTGTGCCTTACTATGACTTTGACAGTTGTCGATCGTGGGTTTCTATGTAAAAATTAATAGTTCACTTTTTCCGCTACGATTCTCTTTGCACACAGTCTTGACTTTTCAGTTTTCTGAACGAACGGTTTTGTAATTGAAAAAAGAACGGTGTTCCTCGATAACAATATTGTCGGTTTTAAAGCAACAGCTATCGAGAACAACGCGCCTTAAATTGTGCAAGGTGTGCGTAGGCCCTAATAAAAAGGGGTCGCGTCGTTGGGTCATTCGTCGACTCGGTGTCCCACACGGCAAGAAAAAAATTAAGACATATCTATTGCTACACTCGCTAAAGGCTATTGATACGCACATTACCAAATTATAATAAAATTAAGAATAACCTCTGTTAATTTTAGCTTTCCGTGTACTTTTGTATAAACTCATTATGGAACTGAATTTGAGGCTTAGTAATAAAACAATGTGCTTTATATCCAACTTTACAAAAAGTTTCGTGTGAATTTTACGTTTTGAGTACAGACCTTTTTATCTCACGGGTTAGGTTATCCGTCTCTTTTCGTTTTGGATACCGAGTCGTCCAACGAAAAGAGAGAGATAACACACACAAGAATGGCTAACCCGCGCTCGTGGGATAAAAAGACTATAACATAATGTCCTGCCTTTAATGGTCCAGATAAAAATAAATATATAGATGTGGGTATCCCACAATCCAAAATCCAATCTGTGCAAAAATTTTGGCGCTGGCAGGCAAGGAAAGCAAATACGGGAATATGTGGAACTAAAGTAGATGGCGCTTTAAAGTTACACACAAATGTAGCTGTCATTTGTATGGGACAACATGTCCATTGTGTAGATGATATAGGTCAGTGCTGTCAAATCAATGCAAAGAATATTGTCTGTACTGTATTTTTTGTAAAATTTCCTTGTTTATTTTAGACGTTGTTTATTTTATATGTAGAATATGATTTGTATGGAATTTGTTTGTATTATAATAAAAAAAATGTAACGTGAACAAAAAATATGTATAAAAATGCATATTTCTAGACATTGAGGAATTACTTCAGCTGTTCTGTCTATTAAATGCCATTTTTATAATTATGTTACTGGTGTTTTTATAATAAAGCTATGATACTTATATTAGTAGGGTTTTTGGCTGGTTTCAGAGCGACGCGTCTCGGCAGCGCTGCCCAGCCGCGCGCGGTTCGGGCGCGCGCCTGGGCAGCGCGTTCGCTGTGAAACGACATTCAGACGCGCGCGCTTCGTTGTAGTGTACGGTCGAGTGCAGAGAATCATTAGTACAGTTTTTCTGTGATTAAACGCAATCAATGTGTCTAATTTTACCTAAATATACTTTTACTATATAATAATTGTGTATTTGGGTAAAATAAGACACATTAATTATTGCGTTTAATTACAGAAAAACCATTCGACGTCATATCGCCAGTGGCAAACTTAGCGCGAACGGGTTGTACCTACCTACTTAGTATGTACTTATCTTAAGTTTCGTATTTTTTTCTAAATATTGTATTATACTATGTATCTACTTACTTCTTACACAAAAATAAGAAGGAGAATATTTAATTCTTTCTCAAAAATTATTGTAATGTTTAAATAATTACTTAATAAATGTTTTTCTACCAACCTTTCTGTGTAGTGAAATTTTCTCCGAACAATTCTATCCCGATTTCTTCCCAAGCTTTATTTTTCGCGTCCCTATTTTTATAATTCGCATCAGATGCATTCCACAAACATTCTCGATGACGAACTTCATCAATCAGTCGCCCCGTGTCGATAAAGTCATCCATTTTCAGTCACGTAGAGGAGTACATAAATTACAGTGTGTTGGACTGTACGCAGCCGCGCGTCCGCACCGTGTCGCTCTGAAACGCTACTGGCAATCGAAAGAGATCTGACCGCGGCGCGTGGCGGCGCGGCCGAGACGCGGCCCAAAACGCGTCACTGTGAAACGCTACATACAATCTAGTGTAATGCGAGGCGCGCGCGGCTGAGCAGCGCTGCCGAGACGCGTCGCTCTGAAACCAGCCTTTAATTTATCTTCGAAAAGAAACGAATCATCTGAAAGGGCCTTCAATATTTGTCAGGTGTGGCGATGGCAACCGTATTTTTACGGGCGTTAACGCTCTGGCTATCTCGCAAGGGATAAAGGCGTGATATGTAGTAACATTTTTAAGGAGGGCATGTCCAGCAGAGAACTGTTGTGGCTGCAAAAGTAGAAGAGTTTATAAAAGCACGAAGATACTTACTGAAGACTAGGCTGTATGGTCTTAAGACCTTTGCCTGGCCAATGAACAGCCCCCTCCATAGTTGTAAGGGGAAAAACAAATATAAAAAAAGTAACTCAAACTCAATTCTTTTATTGAGACTTCCCAATTTGAACTATTAGAGACGGCCAGTGACAACAAACATTTGGATAACACAAGTTTTATTTCTTTTACAAAACAATCATGAAACGTTTTTAGAAAGGAACCAATAGAAACACTTGTTCTCACTAACCGATCGTTTAAAAAATATATTTTCTCCTAAGAATTAAATAGTCTAAACGCTAATTACAAAATTATATAAGCGATAGTTTTATTTGAAGAGCACGTAGTCAACAATTCTTATATTTGACTTTTAACACGGCACAACAATTAACAAAAATATAGACAGTTACTGAAAATAATGAATAATATTCGCCCATTCCCATCTGTTCCATTATGGAACAAATATTACTTTTTTGTCCCAGATGTATCACTGATAAAAAAATCGCCCTAACTATCGATTAACCTACAATCGAAACTAATTGAATAACGTTTAAATTATTTTGTTTCTCAGTTTTGTATTCATGGACAGAAAGTCGCATTTTCAAAATAAAAAAAAAACGAGGTCCAAAATGATAATATTTTGAAGTATGTAAGTCAGTTTCAATTTCAAGTGTATTTATTATTATTTATAATTATGAGACAGGTATAGTTTAGGAAATATAATTTGAGCCGCTTCTTCTTGAAGTTTCGTAGTCGAATCGACTCAAATTATATTTCCTAAACTATACTTTATACACATATACATCAAGCCCTTGCCCCTTGCGGGGTAGGCACTTCAACATCGTATGTTGCAGTTTAAAAGCTGAATATAAGAATTGTATTGGCAGTTACCGATAGCACTACAAGATCAATGAAATGAAAAATATATATAGGGTGACCGGTAAATTGATGCATTCCTTTCAAGGGATGAACCAGCTCATGAAACTGAACAACTTTCCCCATGGAACATAGGTCGAAATATGAAAAAAAATTTTGGTCCTCCCATACAAATTGACTTAGTCGGTCGGTAATTTTGTATGGGTGGGCCAAATTTTTTTTTCATTTTTCGACCTATGTTCCATGGGGAAAGTTGTTCAGTTTCATAAGCTGGTTCATCCCTTGAAAGGAATGCATCAATTTACCGGTCACCCTGTATAAATAGATGCTTTCCCCTGTATGAAAATTTGAAGATATTACCACACAAAAGTAAGACGTGAGTTGAACGCGTGTCTCGCGTTTTTTTGTATGAAGATATTTCTTAAACACGCGTTCGACTCACGTCTAACTTTTTTGTTGTACTATATGTTTATGTAGTAAGTAGGGTAGGTATACATTTGGAAAAAAGATTTTTAATTTTTTATTGTATTTACAAAGAGGTTGTGTAATATTTTTTATACAAAACAACGATTTATTTAATACGTAGGCACTAAACAGAATTTTGTTGTTTATTTTGTTGAATAAACACATTTCTATTTTCAACTACGCTTGATTTTCAGTTTTTTATTGGGAATTCATCTTATTGTGTAGCTTTTTCTTCGCGCAGTCGGGAAAAATGCTTTTGACTAGTTATAACGGCAAATCTCTAACATTTTCTTTAAAATATTGCGTCCATTATGATTTCAGCAAACGCATTCCTTTGCTATTTTTCTCATTTTTAAAAACAAAATGTAAGACAGCTGTAATATTATTTAGAAATTTCAAAAATTTTCTAAAACATCGTTAATTTTAGAATGACAGCTGTAGATCGCCTGTGTCAATAAAAAAACGGATCGGCAGAACTGAGGCAAGTTTTGAAATCTACAAAGAAACAGATTTACTATCGTAAGTATTGGTTTTTACTTATTTTTATTTATTAAAGATGGCGTAATACAGAAATAAGAAGGCCTGCAAAATTTTCAAAGTCACTTTTGCCTATTTTATTTATGTAGCATATTGTTTAATAACTTCGGGTCGTTCAGCGACTCGGTGTCCCTCACACGATAAGAAGGTCATATTAGTATAGTAGGTCTATCTCCGCTGGGTTTTAGTCTAAGACTGAAGAATCCTCTATGACACCGCCTGAAATAAGAAGAAATGAATATATTGTAAATGTGCTAGATCTGAAAGACAATAGTACATTATGGCAGTAGTCAAAAATGGACCAATTTCTGGTCGAGTAATACTGGAAGAATGAGACCAAGTCGAGGCCTTCCCAAGTGAACGATGCTATAAATTGGCAATTTGGCTGGGGTCAGTATAATACTTTTCTTCCATTTGCGAGGAAACTTCATAAATCCACATTTTAATCGTGATAAATTTTAAATATGCAAACAGCATGTGTTGGATTTGCTTACGTTCCATGGAATAAATAAAAAAAGAATGCGCGACAAAATCACATTCAGCCTAACTTCAATTAAAATTGTGTACCATGAAACACCTATTCATCACGTAGTGTGAAGTTTAAAAACCTTTCATTTTTCGGGACCACTTTCGGGCCTACGAGTAGGACCGAAATGTATGTATGGAATATCATTTTTGACGTGTCTGTGTACCTCTGCCAACCTGACGACTTAAACGAGCCGATTTTGTTATTATTTTTCTGAAAAAATGCCGCCATTTATGAGCAAATAATAATTCTCCTTGGTTTATCCCGTTCTCTGTCGGGGTCGGCTACCTAACCTAGGGTAATTGACGTGGAACCACGTGTTTACACAGATCGACTGCCATCTGAGCTCTGCAACCCGAAGGCTAACCTGGCTCGAATCCTAATCCGCTGTTTACGAGCAAGTGGAAGAAAAGCCTTTATTACTAGTCTAAAACAGAGTGAGATGCCGGCTTACAATAGTATCACCCCGTTTCTTTCCCGCGGGTGTCGTAGGAGGCGACTGAGGGACCCGAGGGTTTCGTGTGTGTTGCATTTTTTAGGTGACAGGCTGACAACCTGTCACTATAGTGAAACACAACTTATCTGAACCTCAAATCGTAGTATACCTGTCAGTAGTTACGCGGGCTGCGGTTGTGGCAGCAGGGGGGTCTGCGGCGCGGGGGGCGCGGTCTGGGGGGCGTCCTTGCCGGCGCCGTCCTTGCGGGGGTTCCCGTTGCGTTCCACCTTCAGCTTCTCACCGGCCATCAGGGCTTTGATGTCGTCCGCGTCGAGGGTTTCGTATCTGTGGAGGAGTTGGTAGTGAAGAGGTTACTACGTACAGGTGAGTTTGTGTGTTAAGATTAAGTGAATTTGTGTTTAAAGATGTAAGTGACTTTTGTGTTTTGTATGTTCATAAGATGTAAGTGACTTTGTGTGTTAGTATCTGAGTGTTTTTGTATCTTCATAAGATGTAAGTGACTTTGTGTGTTAAGATTAAGTGACTTTGTGTGTTAAGATTAAGTGACTTTGTGTGTTAAGATTAAGTGACTTTATGTGTTAAGATTAAGTTATTTTGTGTGTTAAGATTAAGTGACTTTGTGTGTTAAGATTAAGTGACTTTATGTGTTAAGATTAAGGTGTCTTTGTGTGTTAAGATTAAGTGACTTTGTGTGTTAAGATTAAGGTGTCTTTGTGTGTTAAGATTAAGTGACTTTGTGTGTTAAGATTAAGTGACTTTGTGTGTTAAGATTAAGGTTTCTTTGTGTGTTAAGATTAAGTGACTTTGTGTGTTAATATTAAGTGACTTTATGTGTTAAGATTAAGGTGTCTTTGTGTGTTAAGTTTAAGTGACTTTGTGTGTTAAGATTAAGTGACTTTGTGTGTTAAGATTAAGTGACTTTGTGTGTTAAGATTAAGTAACTTTGTGTGTTAAGATTAAGTGACTTTGTGTGTTAAGATTAAGGTGTCTTTGTGTGTTAAGATTAAGTGACTTTATGTGTTAAGATTAAGGTGTCTTTGTGTGTTAAGATTAAGTGACTTTGTGTGTTAAGATTAAGTGACTTTATGTGTTATGATTAAGTGACTTTGTGTGTTAAGATTAAGTGACTTTTTTGTTAAGATTAAGTGTCTTTGGGTGTTAAGATTAAGTGACTTTGTGTGTTAATATCTAAGTGTTTTCGTATGTTCATAAGATGTAAGTGACTTTGTGTGTTAGTATTTAAGTGTTTTTGTATGTTCATAAGATGTTAGTGACTTTGTGTAAGATGTAAGTGACTTTGTGTAAGATGTAAGTGACTTTGTGTAAGATGTAAGTGACTTTGGATGTAAAGATGTAACAAACAATGGACATGCTTACTTGAGCAGCGCCTCAGCGAGCGCCTTGTGTTCCTTGGCGTGCGCGCGCAGGATGGTCTTGGCGCGCTCGTAGCTCTCCGCCAGGATCTTCTTGATCTCGCCGTCCACCTGGTCGACACACATACGTTTTATCTCAAACTTCAGCTACTAGTCAGTTTGGCGACAAGTCAGTTTTGAGACTAGTTGGTTTAGGCACTTTTTTGTGATTTTTCCGGCAGGTATTATAAACCTTTCTAGTTCGCTCTATTTATTAAAAAAAAACATTTCAAAATCCATTGTGTGGTTTAGGAGGGATTAGCGGTGTCCATGACAGATAGAAAAAATGCCTAAAGCGACTTTATTTTAGGCAATATATTGGTTATGAACAGTACTAGCGACAGGCTGACAACTAGAGCAATATACGGCTTATCTGAAACAATCCTCGAACATTTGTCAGACGTAGCGATAATGACCGTAATTTTACGTTCGTTAACGCACTGCCTGCCCCGACAGGGATGGATGATTTTTGTGTGTGTGTGTGTACAGTACCAGTTCGTTGGTGGTGGGGCCGAGCTGGTCGGCGGGCGCGAGCGAGGTGCGCGGCGCCTCCATGGAGCGCAGCCCCACCTTCTCGCTCATGCCCCACTCGCGCACCATGTGGCACGCTATCGCCGTCGCCTGCTTCAGGTCCGACGACGCGCCTGACCAACAAACGCATAAATATTATTCTACGTGTTTGCAAGTGTAATTGAGGGCTATATTGTCAGTTTGCAAGTGTAATAGAGGGCTATATTGTCAGAGTATGCAAGTGTAACAGAGGGCTATATTGTCAGAGAATGCAAGTGTAACAGAGGGCTATATTGTCAGAGTATGCAAGTGTAACAGAGGGCTATATTGTCAGAGTATGCAAGTGTAACAGAGGGCTATATTGTCAGAGTATGCAACTGTAACAGAGGGCTATATTGTCAGAGTATGCAAGTGTAACAGAGGGCTATATTGTCAGAGAATGCAAGTGTAACAGAGGGCTATATTGTCAGAGTATGCAAGTGTAACAGAGGGCTATATTGTCAGAGTATGCAAGTGTAACAGAGGGCTATATTGTCAGAGTATGCAAGTGTAACAGAGGGCGTGGTATTCTGTGGGTGTGTTGTGAGTACCTGAGGTGATCTTGTCAGGTCCGAACACCAGTTCCTCTGCGGCGCGGCCACCCATCATGGTGTCCATCATCGCCAGCAGCTGCTGCTTTGTCACGTGGTATCTATACGTTCAAAATACATTTCTCAATCAGAGTGATGTTTATTTTATTTTATTTTTGTGGTAAGTACAATATTGTTTGAGCTGAAGTAATTCGTTACCTTTCTTTAGCTGGTATGTAGGCAGTGTGCCCTAACGACGGCCCTCGAGGCATGATGGTCACTTTATGTAGCGGGTGGGAATCCTGTAGATAAATAATAATAGTACATTATTGCAGTAGACAAAGAGGCAAAGGCCTTTCTAAGTGAACGAGACCGGAAATTAGCATTTTGACTGAGACTAGTATAATGCTTCCTTCCATTTGCGATAAAACATAACAAATACTCATTTAAATCGTAATAAATTTTGAAATACCAATCTTTAGCCTTCATATTGTGTACTATAAAAACCTAATGCATGAAGTGTGAAGTTTAAGAACCTTTCTTTTGGGCCAAGACCAGCACCAGGACAGGAAAAGTTGTATGGAATTTCATTATTGTCGTGTCTGCATGTCAATTTGGCAACTCAAATGATTCCTTTTACGTATACCTTTTAGAAATTATGGCCGCATTTACGAGCAAATGGAAGGAAACAGTTGATAATAACTTACTTTGATGGTATTCGATATACAAGCATTTCAAAGGCCTACTGACCTTGGTATAGTAGGCGACAATGGCGTGCCCTCCCTCATGATACTCAGTGATGGTATTGGCCTCCTCGTCAGGCAGCCGGGACCTCCTCTCGGGCCCCATAAGGACCTTATTGCGACCGATATTTGCAGCTAATATATTACTACATACATACACATATCACGCCTTTATCCCTTGCGGAGTAGGCAGAGCGTTGACGGCCGTAAGAATACGGTCGCTATCGCCACGTCTGTCATTTTTGAGAGTTGTTTCAGAAAACATGTGTATCACTATAGTGACAGGTTGTCAGTCTGTCGCGTAAAAATTGTAATACACCAATACTCTCGAGTCCCTTAGTCGCCTCTTACGACACCCGCAGGAAGGATGTGGGGTGATGCTATTCTAAGCTGGCATCACACGGCACAATATTCTACTGACCTTGGTATAGTAAGCAACAATGGCGTGCCCTCCCTCATGATACGCAGTGATGGTATTGGCCTCCTCGTCAGGCAGGCGGGACCTCCTCTCGGGCCCCATAAGGACCTTATCGCGCGCGTCTTCGAGGTACTTCATCGTGACAGTCTTCGCGCCGTCTATTGCCGCCCTGAGGGAAAATGTAAGGAGTAAATTTTTTTTGCTGTAAATATTTTGAGGGGTGAATCAGACTATAAATAAATAAATAAATAAATATCCTGGACTATTCACACAGCGCCATCTAGCCCCAAACTAAGCAAAGCTTGTACTATGGGAACTAGATAGCTGATACTAATACATATATACTTTTTTTTTTTGTAAATAAATACATATCAATACATAGAAAACACCCAGACTTAACACAAATATTTGAAAATTGACTTAACAAATATTTGTGTCCGGTGGGGATCGAACCCACGACCCTCGGCGTAGAAGGCAGGCATACCATCCGCTACGCCATCGGGACAGTCTATGAAACTGAACAACAAGAAATATGAGAAAATTTTTTGCACCTCCTATACAAATTGACTTGGTCGGTTGGTAAGTTTGTGTAGGAGGTCGAAATTTTTTTTATATTATCACCTGTTTCTTGGGGAAAGTCGTTCAGTTTAATGGACTGGTTCAGCCTTTGAAATATTTGCAGTTAATTTATTTACACCCTGTTTAATCCGTGTGATACCGGCATAGAATAGCATCACCCCGTTTCTATTTGTGAGTGTCGACGACTAAAGGAGGAATCCAGGAAATGGGCAGCAGCATTCCCTGTAAATATCTAAAAGGCCTTGCACTGCGCTCGCCAATCCTTTTGCCAAGCATAGTGAGTATAGCAATACCCTACAATTGCCGGAGGCCCATGTCCAGCAGTGGGCTGTAGTAGCAGAAGTAGTAGTACAACATATATACTTTTTAACCGATTTCAAAAGAAAAGGAGGTTCTCAGTTTGACCTATATGTATGTATGTTTTTCCGCGATTATCTCGCGTTTGGATCAACCGATTTAGATGCGGTTTTCAGAAAAGTATTTGTCAGACATATTAACAGACAAATGGGGGTTCGCACTTTTTACGTCCGCTAAAATTGATTCTCCTTTAAAAAAAAATTCTATGAATAAGATTTACAATTTAGTTGTAACTCACTTAAGGGCAGCCTGGTTCACCATGTTCTCCAGATCAGCCCCCGTGAAGCCAGTAGTCCCCCGGGCGAGCACATCGCAGTCCACGTCGGAGTTGGCGGTCACTCTCGCTAGGTATAGCTCGAGGATCTCGCGCCGCCCTCCGTAGTCGGGGGTTGGCACGTTTACCTGAAAATTGGGAGACATTTCTATGAAGATTGGCGCAATCTCATTATATGTGAATACGAATGTAAAATATACGTGTGTTTATTACTGTAAGTGAATGTTGAGTAAGTGTTTTTGTAATATACAATGAAAATAAGTAATAGTTTGTCAAAATAAATGTTTACTCAAAAATTGAAACAAATTTGTATAAAGATTGACGAAAATTATGTTTTTAACGTTATCTAGACACAAATGTAAAACACGAATGTAAAACATATGTGAATTTGTGGGTTTAAGTGGATGCTGAGTAAGTGTTGTGACTTTATATGAAATTAAGTGTAAGTGTTTTACCAAAATAAGTGAATGTCAAGTAAGTGTTCATGTGAGTATAAATAAGCAAATGTAGAGTATTCGTTTTGTTAGTGTCAAGAATGTTTCATAAGTGTTTATGAGTGTATGTGAAATTTTTCAAGTATTTTGTGAATATAACGGAACATAAAATATGATCTAAGCATACATACATACAGACTGACGCGAAAAGCGAGTTTATACTATGTAGTGATAGTGTAGTCGCCAAATACCTCAACATCGAATCTGCCCGGTCTCAACAGCGCCTGGTCAAGATCGTCTCTTCTGTTGGTGGCTCCTAGAACGATTACACCCTCGTTCTGATGGAAACCGTCCATTTCTGACAGCAGCTGTAAGTAAAGAATGAATATAATCTTGGGTTTTCTTGAAGAAATAAAATAAAGACTAAATTCCATCATTCATCTGAAATATAAATTTTAATTTGGTATTATTATTTGCTACCTAATTTTATAATATAGCAGAAAAGCAATTCTATTCAGAGACCTGCTAGAACTTCGACACCAGGATCTCAATTTCTGAAACGTCCGTTTCCGGTTCCTTGCACGAAAGACCGAAACGACTGGTCTAACTACACCATTTAAAACTTCTTTTTACTTGATGTTTTATAGTCAAAAATATGTGTGAACTTTTGAAGGTATGTGGGAATCGATGGGTTAAGTAGAACGTGTGATACAAGCATTTAAAGTAGCAGATTTTCGCATGAAACGAATACGAACGTTTCAGAAATATAGCTCCAGGGTTCATTGGGTCACTAAGTTATCATAGACAGCAACCGCGACCTACGGCTCAACGTGCTCTCCGAAACACAGAACCATCTTTATTGCGGGCCATCAGGTAGTACAGCCTGCGATGTCTTAACCAGACTAGGAACCAATTCGCAAAGATAAATATCAACTTCGTGAGTGTACCACCGAGAATCGAACTCGGAACCTTTGTGTGGCAGGCAGTCGCACTACCACTGCGCCACATCGGTCGTCATTAATCAATAATGTTACCTGATTGATAGTTTGGTTAGCGTATGGATGTAGCACGCTGTTGGTCCTCTTGGCTCCCACAGAGTCTATTTCGTCAATGAATATCACACACGGCGCGCGTTCTTTTGCCGCTTCTACAAAAATAAGGAAAATGTGATATGAGTAAAATGGTTTTGGTAGTGTGGTAACGGATTAGAATAGCATTACCCCATTTCTACCTAGGTAGACGCAGGTACACCTGTGTAAACACTCGAAACTTTAATTTTATTTATGGAGGATTCTAATCCCAAAAGAGTTGGGATTATTTATATTTCATCAATTTAGCATTTTGTTTTAAGCTTTTAGCATATAATTTCAAGATAACAATGATACCAGTACGTATAAGGTATTAAATATTGCATTTGGATTCAGATATTTCATTCAAATTTCATACTAATTCACTTACTGAACAAATCCCTGACTCTCCTAGCCCCCTGGCCGACCAATATCTCGTCGAACTCGGGCCCGGCGGCGTGGAAGAAGGGCACGCGCGCCTCGCCCGCCACCGCGCGCGCCAGCAGCGTCTTGCCGGTGCCGGGCGGGCCCACCAGCAACACGCCTTTGGGCAGCTTGCCTCCTAGGGAGGAGAACTTCTCGGGGGATTTCAGGAATTCTACCTGTAAGAGATTTAGTATTTATTTAAGAACAACCATAACAGAAAGTTCCAGATGATTGCGTAAGAAATAATTTGTAACATAATAGTTTCATCACTGTGCAAGTTCCTCTGTCACACTTCATCATCATCTGCCCACACCAGTCTAATTTTGGGTATGTCCATCTTGAAAATAAGCTTCGTAAATATAAATCACATTGTTTTATAATAAAGAGGAAAGATATATTTGTATGTAGTTAACAAACTCCAAAACAGATAATAATTTGTTGCGTTTGTGTAATACAGGCTACTTTTTACCAGAGTAAAAAGCCTTATTCCTATGAGGATAATTAAATTTCCACGTGAATTCCCAGAAAAATCGCTAGTTTTTCAAACATACTTTCCTCATAACTAAAATTACACGAAACCTATGAAAAACTATTTCAAAATTGGGACATTTTCGTTAAGATTTATAGGCCTCATTTTACTCACTAACTACATAATTTTTTTAGACCCTGTATATTGAAAAAAGGCATGGTGACTTACCACATCCTTCAACTCCTGTTTGGCCTCATCAGCACCCTTCACGTCGTCGAAGGTCACGGAGATATCTTCAGGGTCCACCTCCACTTGGTTGCCCAACTGGATCCTGCTCCAGAGAAAAAACACGGAGCTGATTATAATCTGTTAAGGATTTGGCAAAACATAGGAAAAATTATATATTTTGCGGCAAATATTTTGTTGGACAAGGCGATAAGGACAGTTTTCACAGCCTGCCTACTCCGCAATGGATGAATGCGTGATGTGTGTGTGTAAGTAAATGTTAAGTGTTTTTCTGTATGGAAAAGTGTTTCACAAGTGAATAAGTGTAAACATGTGATGTATGTTGCGTAAGTGAAAATGAATGTTGAGTAAGTGTTTTTGTGTGTGTAGGTGAAAATGAATAAGTGTATTAGTTTATATAATTTTATTGAGTAAGTATTATTAGAGACTAATGAAAATTTAGTGTATTTGTTTGAGAATGGAAGTGAATGATAGTTTATTTTTGTGAAGCAACGATTCAGTGAAATTGAATGATATTCCTAAGTCCCAGGTTCGTAACTCGACTCAGTGGACATTTCTTCAATGATAGTTAGTTGTCTTCACTGTTAGATGTAAGGAGTCCGAAATGAGACTATCCACAAAAAAACCAAAGCAACAAATATCGTACAAAAGTGTAGCAAACTGATATGGCAGCGAGGTGGTCACATCTGTCTCGGAACCGATGATGTCCGGTGGAGGGCGTCGGTTCTCGAGTGGTGACCACGCCTCGGCAAGCGTACCGTTGGACGCCCTCCGGCCAGGTGGACCGATGACTTAAAGAGAGCGGCTCGTAGCGACAGGATGGCGAAAGCGGGAGATCGTTCATCGTGGTGTACCCTGGGGGAGGCCTATGTCCAGCAGTGGACAGCTATAGGCTGAGGTGATGTGTGATGATAGTTACCGGAAGACAGTGCCGCTGACTGACGCCATCAGTGACACGAAGATGGCCAGGAAAAGCACGATTGTCAGTAGCTGCTGTACCACCTTCAAGTATTTGCTTGCTTTAGTACCGCGTGCATTCTCTGGACTGGTGCCTGTGAAACAAAACATTGGTCATTGAGTATTATTAGTGATCGGAGTAGGTAAAGTGATTTGAGGTCAATAGGTGCGTCTCTACCGGGCGAAGAGCCTCAGATGCTCAACGCCGCGCATGAACATTGAGCATGCGCTACGTCACGCGAAACACGTCCACACCGACCGCGGCACGCAGGCATGCCGCGCGCGGCGATGAACATATGAAGCTCCTCGCCCGTTGGAGACGCACCTATTGACATCAAAGGTTAAGTAAACATAGAGATGTATTCAGAGAACTGTTTCTGCATCAGGATCTGACGGGAGTTTGCCCGTGGTGGATCTTGTGCTGGCCAGCGATCCCTACATCAGGTAGGCTATTTGTGACGATCGTTTTACTACTTCCCTGGCTCTTGTCATGCGTCAGACAGCATTTTTACGGGATAAGAAATGTCCTACGTGTTAATTCAAGTTACCATCTGTGTGCCAAATTTCTTAAAAATTGGTTCAGTAGTTTTTGCAGGAAGGAGTAACACAAACATAAAAACTTTCACATTTATAATATTAGTAGGATTCTACATTAAAAAAATCCCTTGATAAATGACTCACCAGCTAAATAACCCTCGGCAAAGGCGATCTTGATCCTGTCCTTCTGCTCTGTGGTCAAGACACTGTCAGGCCCAAGGAGCTTCTCGAGACGAGGAGACGCCTCTGGTGTGAGCGGGTCCTGTTTGGTGACTGGCTCATTGCTGAAGCCTGAAGAAAGAAATTTGTCATCACAGGAAGAATACAATACAATACACTTTTTTTTAAATAGCCTGAAACTGGCATTTTGAGGCCCAGAGTAGGGACGCGTGAAGAGGGGAGGCCTTTGCCCTGCACATCAACCAATACACTTAATAAAAAAAAAAAAAAATGTAAATGGCAAAAAAATTGCAACTACTTCCAAAGTTATGTTATGATACATGGTATAAAGTGTCCATGCAATTTTTCAACATTTTCATATGGGTCCTTTCAGATTTGTGTATAACTGTTTGAGAGGTTGTCAGCCTGTCACCTAAAGTTGTAATACAGACTAAACCCTTGAGTCTCTTAGTTGCGTCTCGCAACGCCCTTAGGAAAGAAATGGGTTGATGCTATTCTAAGCCGGCATCACGCAACATTTTGAAGTTAGTGTATATCTCATTTCTGTGACACACACACAAGTCAGACTATTGACTAATCTTCTAAAAGTAACACCTAAGTGATTACCCAAGAAAATTACACTACATACTTAATCAAGCTAATATTTTATAAGGTGACAATGTCATATGTGTTATTCCTCACAGGTGAGGTATTTAAGATGTGCTATTTAAAAAAAATCCGATGAAATCTAGAGTAATATGTTGTTATGATATGAGTAAATAGAGAATCAAGTTGAATTGAGTAAGTACTGTTTGTTAGTAACTGAATTACAGTGCTTAAATTATAGCTTGATACCTGTGACGTTTGTTTGTAAATGCTATGACATAAGGTCCATTTTCCTTTATTTACTTCTTTTTTAGTGTGGATCTGTCAAATGTCACAGGTATCAAGCTAAATTTTACAGAGTATTGATCTATTTAAAACTATTTTGTTTCAGAAAGTCAATAAACTGAATTCATTACAATATTTACATACTATTATTTTGGTAAACAAAGTACTTGTGGTAAAGAAGTTTGTTATTTCAAAACATTACATCATCTATTCAATTCACAGAAATAAGATACACCCAAATCATTCTAGAATGATAATTCAGATTTCTACAGATAAATAACTATGTGAAGTTCTGATAGGATTCTTTTTAGGAAGGTCATTGACCCATGAACTGGGACCGACTGGTGCAACTTGGTATATTTTTGGCTGTTATGGCATATTCAGGACTCGTATGTGCAGCGAATCTGCCTTGCCACAGTTTGTGACAGCTCTTACTTTACTCTACTCTTATACTAACCCAAGAACTTACGCAGTCGTTTAGCAAGTGTTGGGTTCCGTTTCAGATCAGCATGTACACTTCTCTCCGTCTTGAATCCTCGGAGTTGGATGTCAAAGGGAAACGGCTGCGCCATGTGAGTGCTTGCGAGGCCACCGATGAACAGCTCTGGAAATCTGTGCGTTCGTCTACGGAAGTCCACATTGAGTGATGGCTGTGTCGTCCAACCATTTTTGTTACTTTCAAATGAATCTGACGATATGTACGACACTTTTTTGGATGATGTCAGATCGGTGAGGCTTCGGAGTGGCTCCTTCTTCAACCCGACGGTGGTGGATAGGGTTCTGACGTCAATTTTGCTAAGCAAAGCCAATTCATTTTTGTCAAAGTTTTTCAGTACCTCCTCCACGGATTCTGGACAGAAAGATATGTCGCACACGGACGTGCACGACTCCTTTGCTTTCACATCTTTGTTTTTACCCAGTCCTTGCTTTCTAAGCTTAAAAGCGTTGGTATATCTGCTCGAGAGCTGGCTAAAACTAACTAAAATCTGCAATGACACCAAAGGTTATGTACATGACTATCAATTTTAGCAATGATAAACAAACTGTACGCGTCGCAGGGTCCTGAGTGATGAACTGGATACTTACCTGGTTTTGTGTGTTTATAGAGTTCAGTGAAAACATGTTACATGAAGGTAAATTATGTGTTTTGTTTCCCTGGAGTGCACTCGAAAATTTTGTAGGCTTACGTCAATTTTATTTTTTCGGTACAAAAAACATGGCCGATTTATATAGTTCTCTAAAATTGTTTATGGTTTGGGCAAGATCATTACTGAGATTCAGCCATACAAATGCAGATTTTCATGAGTATGATTTTTCGAATCAAAGAATATTTTTTTGGGAAAATAAGATAAATGCATTAGATTTATATTTAGTAGTCAAAAATTGTGGGCAACTTATAAATTATACTCAACCGCAAAAATAAATGAATTTTGCGTTTTAGTTCGGTTCGGGGTCTAAAATTACCCCACATTTTTCAACTCGTAATGACTCGTATCGTATGAGGAGGTTTTTGCGATAAAACGAACGATCCAGTTTCGTTTTCTTGAACTCTACATTGTCTATGGTGTTTCGACAGTAAAATCCAAAATGGCGACGAGCGATGACGAGCCTATGCATTTATATGAAGTTTTTCAAAACTGTTTCAATAAAATAGCAAATAAACAACAAGGTGAGTTAGAAAATGCATACCGTGGCCCATCTCGCGTTCCTCGAACAGACTTTCGCGGTCCAGTGAAGTGTTTCCTAGTGAAAATCGGCCGAAGTGTTTGCGTGTTATGCCATTTCAGTGTTGAAACCCAAAGGCATTTTTGCCTAATTTGCCTCAAAAAAGCAATCTACGTGCTCGAAACGCCTTTAATATGGTTCTCCAATGTTCTAAGTAGATGTTTTCATTGGGTACAATGTGCTAAATTCCAATTTTCATCGTGAAAAGGCTATGTTTTGATCGCACGTAGATTGTCAAATGTGCTCATTCCATTGTGCCTCTATTGGTTTACAGCGAGAAGTTGAATTGTTTCAAAGGATTTATTTGCTTTGACGTTGACTCTGACGGTATTACCAGGTAAAATTTTAGCTGTAACGACTCGTGGCGGTGTTTTTCCTGTGTTTTTCAGTAGTTATTGCCGAAGGTTTCAAGACGCATCAAGCAAGACAGGATGCGTATTTTTTTTGTTAGCGAAGGAAGGGGCTGGACGCACTCAGAGATCGTCGTTCTGAGACAGTGTAGCGATTTGGAGCGCGAATTAACGTTTTTATGCTCCGTAAAGGCAAATGTTTACACTGTAATTTGTTTATTTACACACAGGCGCTGACGATGTATAGTTCGCCTATACGCTTTATAGCTAGTTATCTTACTACGCTTGAAAATCATAGAATAATATACAAATGAAGTCATTCTTCCCAAAAAATATCATAAATAACTCTGCCACTCTGCTTAAAATTCATGTAAAGAAAATATTAATTTTATAGCTTCAGCTTTTTCCCAAGCACCTTAGCTCTGGCTATCTATTTGGTATATTTGTTTGTATAAGCAGTATTTGAGGGCATATTCTAGGCCCTATCCACATATGGGTCAGTTATAATGGTTACTAAAGTTAATCCCTAAAAAGGTTAGGATATGCTGCTAATATACTGGCACTAAAATCTGTCAATTATTTAAATTAATTAAATGAATCTAGTTAGATTCAATAGATAGATGTGAGGAACAAGGCTAATAATGTTCAGACAATGAAGTATTGATTGTATATCCTATAGCTAAGGTTGAGTTGACTCAATGGGACATAGAGAGTAGACCATAAGCTTCATAGTCTATCTATAAGTACAATAAGTACCTTCACTATTCTTACAAAAAGAAACAGTTATTTCAGAAATAAGCTAAAAACAAAAATCTTACTAACATAATTTATAGTTTTACTACTACTTACAATCATTATCATGTGATTTGGAGCTATACTTTAATCCTACCTCAATAAGATGGTCTGATTATAATTTAACGTGATATCATTCAAATAATTTTTCTTGAAATTCCAAAGTAATTTCTCTCAAGAAATAAGTAGTGCCTATTGTATCTGTTATTGTGTGCAACAAATAACTATATATATTTTTGAAAACTATTTTATTGAGGGAAGGGAAAGTGGAGGAAAGAGAGGGAGGCCTTTGCCCTGCAGTGGGACATATCTGGCTCAAAATAAAAAATAATAAAAATAATATTGAGACAGAGAAGAGAGAGGCCTTTGCCCAGCAGTGGGATGACGTAGGCTAGATGAGATAAGAAGAAGATTTTATTGAGGGTTGCCAGCTAGGCAAGATTATTGACATAAAATCTTTATTAGAGTAGGAACTTGTTAGGCTTGTATTGTTACCTAAACCACAAATTCTTGATAAGAATGATTGTTTTTCTCTTGACCTTAGTCTGATCTAGAATCTAAATAGGGCTGGATAGGTGAGATAGAGTCAAATATACGCCATCTTTTGAAGGAAATGTTTTGTGTTGCAAATTTCTCCACCACCATATTAAAAGGTTCTACCTTGCTAAAATCCTTCCTATAAGTATGGGTTTGACACCTGTTAGTTTTTGACTCTGGTGTAAGTATAGTTGAGCCAAAGCAGTAGAATTTGATACTAGAAGAAGTTGAATTTGAAAAGCTGGTAACCATATTGTCAAGTGTTTTATTTCATGAGTTTGATCAAGTGGGTTTTTATTGAGGCAATTATTTTACCACTTGAATCTCTTTTTTGTAAATCAAAGTCCTGCTGATGACTAAAATTATAGCTAAAATGACTTTTACCTCACTATTTTTTTTAAATCTAAATGTGCATGTATGTATATTAGAAAAATATTGCAATGAGGTAGGAAACTGAGGAACTGATGGCGCCACTCTCGACAGTGCCTTGTTTCTGTGATTGGTCAAAAATGTGTCAATGTCAAAATTCAGTTACTTCTTATTGGTGCGTTTAGGCGCAGTCGCGCCTGCTGCCATCTGCGATAAGCTTTGAGTATTCCTCCCGATTAATTCATGGTTTAGTTTATTTTGTACGCCCGTTATTGCTCCGCCCACCTTGCACGGAGTAAGGGCGCGATATATGTATATGTATCTATTCTATCAATAAATATTAAATTTATCAGAGGTGGCAAAAGCGACCGTATTTCTACGGCCGTTAACTCTGCCTAACCCGCAAGAGATATATGCGTGATATGTGTGTGTACAAAATGAAATTATTGCAATTTATGAGTCTTAATATTTTACAACTATTTTCGATATTTCTAGAAGACTTGAAACATTAAAATTGGGACATAAGATTCGTCCAAGCTTATACTATTTACATTTTACCTATAACCAATGTTTGTACAAGTGTTTCTTACATTAATACAGGGTGTTAGCGAAATATTTAAGGTGTCGTAAATGGCTACTACTAAGACAGCCACAAAAGTCCACAGCTAGACATGGGTCTCCCCTTGTTATTTACCACACCCACCACGCTTTGCAGGCGGATTGGCGAGCGCAGCGCACGGTGTTGCAGATATTCACAGGGAATGCTGCTTCCCATTCCCTGGATTCATCCCTTAGACGGATTTACGACACCCACAGATAGAACTAGGGTGATGGTATTCTATACCAGCATCACACATATGTCTAATAATGGATAAATGCAAGGAATAGCAGTATTCCCAGTAAATGCAATAACTTGCACTGCACTTGCCAACCCGCCCACCGGAGACGGATATGCAGCAGTGGACTGTTGTGGGTGAAAATGGTAATGATGTGAGAAATAGTGACTCTCGCCTTGACCTATTTAGCGGCAGTGCTCAAAGTGCTAAGAAAGCGCTTATTAATAATTTCATTGATAAGTTATAGGTTAGAAATGGTTAGATAAGATTTCCTTCTTTTTTCTTTTGTTTCATTTAAGAATGTTAATTACGTTTAAATCTTAGTTCGAAAACTTTTTTTTTTCTATGTATATGTGGAAGCATGTAATTGGCATTTGTTTGTACATTAAGTTAATAATGTTTTTAAGGCTGTAAGCTACCCAAATAAAATAAAATAAAAATAATAGTGAACAGCCATGAAACTGGACAATGGCAACTAAAAATGGAATATTACACAACTTTTACAGTTCACAAAATATTTATTTCTGTTTCATATAAATCAAACCATCTCATAAGCCGGCTACTTGTAAAAGGCGGTTGAAAAATTCTGACACTAGGGATTCGGTCATTAGACAACCCGGTACGCAAACAAAAATGGGGAATACTTGCTTGTTTTTGAGTTTTTTCCTTAACATCCTGTATATTCTGTCTGAACTATGTCAACAAATAATTACACGCACCATTTACTGATACTGACAGAGTTTAAAACAATTTTAATCGTGGATGACTTATAGTGACAAGTTGTCAGGCGTTCGCCTAAAATTGTAGAACTCATTAAACCCACCAGTCCCTTGTTCGCCTTTTACGACATTCGCGGGAAAGAAATGTGGTGATGCTATTATATTCTAAACCGGCATAATTTGTTTTGGTACAGAGCTTTAACTACTTTCGTAATTTCTAGTGAGGTCTGAGTTCGGTCTTAGGATTCTGAGGTCTCTTGTTCGATTCTCGAAAAGACACGAAGGAATGTTTTTCGTATTTCGTCAAGTCGTACATATCACAAGTTAACACACACAACCACGTCAAAGACCGCAATCATACCAGTTTCCGAATAACTTTTTTAAAAAGAGAACCGACCACGAAGGACGTATAAACCTTCATTTTTTGGCGGATAATTTGCCTGAAACCTTCTTCTAAGCCTGAAAAACACTTTTGTGAAAACCGCATCGAAATCGGTTCATCCAAACGCAAGATAATCGAAGACAAACTATACGTACATACAGGTCAAACTGAGAACTTCTTTTTTTTAAAGTCAGAAATCAACTGGCCGTCCGACGACTCGTCGTCCTACACGACAAGAATACAAATTATTATTAACATGCACATATCACGGGGTAGGCAGAGCGTCAACGGCCGCCGTTGCCACATCTGACGAACATTGAGGGCCCTTTCAGATGATTCGTGTATCATTTAGTGACAGGTTGTCAGCCTGTCGCCTTTTCACCAATTTTGTGCAATAAAGAATTTTGTTATGTTATGTTGTAGTTGTAATACACATAAAACCCTCGAGTCCCTTAGTCGCCTGTTACGACACCCGCTGGTGAAATGGGTGATTCTATTCTAATCCGGCAACACTCGGAAAATTATTATTTGGGTAATAATAACTTTTTAAAAGAGAACCGACTGCCGCGCTCGTATAAATGAGCGAACCTTCTTTTTTATCGGTTAATTTGCCTAAAATCTTCTCCTAAGTCTGAGAAATACTTTTCTGAATACAGCATCAAAATAAATTCATCCAAACGCGAGACAAACGCAGACAAAGTCGGTTAAAAACCTTCTTTACCTAGAAAAGAATGACTATTTTATTGTATGTCGAATCCGAATGATTCATTATATTACCGGTCAATAAATTTATAGTTTTCTCTCGCGTAAAAATACTCGATTATTGAGCTCAGGGTTAAAAATACGTTTGCCGTGTGATGCCGGCTTAGAATAGCATCACCCCATTTCTTTCCCGCGGGTGTCGCAAGAGGCGACTAAGGGACTCGAGGGTTTAATGTCTATTACAACTTTAGGCGACAGGTTGACAACCTATCATTATAGTGATAAACGAATCATCTGAAGGGCCCTCACTATTTGTCAGAAGTGGCGATGGCGGCGGCATGTTTGCGCCGTTAACGCTCTGCCTACCCCGCAAGGGATAAAGGCGTGTTTGTGTTAAAAATACGAATGAAAATGTGACTATGGGCCCGTATTTCGAGCTATGTTTCTTGGGGAACGTTTATCAGTTTCATGGGCGGATTAACCTTAAAATATTTTTACACCTTAGCACTGTACTTAACTTGAACTCTTGACTGAATCAATTTTTATAAAACTTGAGATCACTAAACCCCAAAAAATAAAAAATACTAACTTCTTTTTTCTAAAGTCAGGTAAAAAAACAAAATTGCAGATTCTATAATATACGTAACCGATCGTCGATTCACTTTTATAACGTTCCGACTTACGCATACCGTAATTGTGATTTATGAGATCCCGACGCATCGTAACATATTTAGGGCCAGGTATAGGATAATCTATATCAATAACATACACGTCATATCACGCATATGTCCCTATCGAGGTAGGCAGAGCGTTAACGACTGCAAAATTATGGTCGTTATCAGCACGTTTGACAAACATTTGAGGGTCGTTTTACGAGGGGAGGTCAAAAAGTTCGCGGAATGGAGGGGTTGGCGGGGGTAGGGATGCTTGTCCAGGTACTCGCTAATTGAGTAACTCATTATTACTATAAATACCAAGTTTTAGCCTAATTGGGTCACTAGTCTTTGAGTTATCAACGATTAAACAAGTGAATCGGGAAGAAAGTTGGCAGTATGGAAAAAATTGAACATCGCGCCGTCATAAAGTTCCTCACCAAACAGGGAAAAACGCCGCAAACTGTTTTTCAAGATATGTTATCTGTTTACGGGGACTCTGCTCCTGGAAAAACTATGATTTACAAGTGGCATAATCTTTTCAAGCAAGGAAGGGAGTCAATTGAAGACGATCCCCGTTCTGGGCGGCCGATCGAGGCCACCACGCCGGAAATCATCGATAAAGTTGAGAAACTTGTATTGGAGGATGGCCGTTTGAAGAAGAAACAGCTTGCAGCATTAGTTGGTGTATCAGAAACTACCATTTTGAATATCCTTCATCAACATCTTGGTATGAGTAAAGTCTGCGCAAGATGGGTCCCGAGAATGCTCACGCCGTTTCAAAAGCGAGAGCGCGTCGACTGTTGCCGCGAGTTTTTGGACCGCTGTGGAGATCAAAAGGAAGAAATTATGTCCCGTATTGTGACTGGGGATGAAACTTGGGTTCATCATTATGAACCTGAGTCAAAGCAAGAGTCAATGCAATGTCAGAAAAAGGGCACTCCCCCTCCTAAGAAGTTTAAGGTGTCTCAATCGGCCGGAAAGATCATGGCGACAATATTTTGGGATTCTGAAGGCATTCTTCTGGTGGATTATAAAGATCGTGGCCTTTCCATAACGGGAGAGTACTACGCTTCCTTGTTAGATCGATTGAAGGAAGCGATTAAAGAAAAAAGGAGAGGAAAACTGACCAAAGGAGTGCTGCTTTTGCATGACAACGCGCCCGTGCACACCAGTCGTGTTGCGACCGCTGCCATTCACCGATGTGGTTTTGAACTACTGCGCCATCCACCCTACAGTCCAGACCTGGCCCCCAGCGACTATTATTTATTTCCAAAGATGAAAAAAGAGCTGCGTGGAAGAAAATTTAACGACGATGATGAGGTTAAGTCAGCGATTTCGGCTTATTTTGACGCACAAGATAAACAATTTTTTTTAGACGGTATTAATAAGTTATTTGATAGATCCCATAAATCTATTCGAGTTAAGGGAGAATATATTGAAAAGGAAAAATAATTTCATGTTTAATTTCACCCTTCTTCCTTGTCATTCCGCGAACTTTTTGACCTCCCTACGTAGATATGTCATGGTCATAAGATAAAGAAAGAGAGAGAAGATAAAGATAAGATAAATCTTTATTGAATAAACTTAATTATGAATAGGTACAAGGATACAAAGTAATTATGATGCTTCTGTTTCCTAAGCATAGAATTGGAATTCCTGTATCTTAGGTAAACAGATAGCCAACATAACTAACATTTTACCATATATCACTATAGTGAAAAGTTGTGAGCCTGTACCCTTAAAATTGCCCTACACATAAAACTCTCGAGTCCCTTGGTCGTCTCTTCCGACATCTACGACAAAGAAATGGTGTGATGCTGTTCTAAGCGGGCATCACACATTTTCCTGTATTTTCAAATATTCTATCCGTTTCTCGAACGTAATATTTATCGACTATTAAACTCAATATATTTCTCACGGCCCATCTTTACCCGACCATTGGTAATGAATGGCTGGCACATAGCAGTTTCTTAACCGTACGTGTCTTACCATATTTGGTGACGTGATATTGTCAATGTATTTTGATTCATACGAGACTGAAATGTGTTGGGGTATTGTAAAATGTTTACTGTGTGGTCTAAGTTAGCGGCTAGAGCGAAATCTTCAAAGTTTCATTATATTTTTGCATATCAAGTCAGCTTCTAAAACCAAAGGATACACAACCTAACTGCCTGACCTGTAGCTAGGTCTGGTATCGGGTATGCGACCTTGGCTTCCCAAAATACTACAATCTCAACCCCGTCTTTAGAGGCAGTAATATCCTTAAACCTTGTCCTCTCCCAAGTCAAACTTCCTTTCTTACGCTGTAGCTTACGCCCGCTTCCTTACCATTGTCCTTTTTCCTTCCCTCTCCGCATATGCATAGCTAAATGCGTGCCTGGTTTTAGCGTGTCAATTTGCTCTGGGACCGGGTGACCCAAGATCACGGCTAGCCTTGTCCTGACTTGATCGACATATCCATTCCCTTGCTTCTCGTGGGAATGCTATGATAAATCTTAAAGCTTATTGTAGAAGGCAGTAGTTGCGACTGTAGCTAAACGCACCAATGAGAAGTACTTGGCACTGTCATATTTTTGGCTAATCACAGAAAAAGACGCAGTCTACAGTGGCGCCATTAGTTCCCCCTTTTGCCTCATCATTCGTAGAGTATTGTTTTAAAGCCTATCTTAAGATTATCTCTCCTTTTAGAGGAATTCTTCCCTGTCTAACGGGCCTTAGCCAAGTGAAGTGGGTCATTGTATGAGTTAGTAGTAACGGAGGTTGTTAAAAATTTCTAACATTATTCGAAGAGTAATCATTACTATCGTCTTTCGCCTATAACTTGGACCATCACCTAATACAAGCTTAAAACGCAACGCACACCAAACTAGGCTAGATCAATGACAGTGATTATTATTTGAAAATCGCACAGCATTGATTGATAGACAGACCGTACAATAATATTATATTTATACATACATACATAAATCACGCCTCTTTCCCGTTGGGGTAGGCAGGGACTATTCCTTTCCACTTGCTACGATCCTCGCATACTTCTTTCGCTTCTTCTACGTTCATTTGTCTTTTCACGCACGCTCGTCGGTTTAGGGTTTAGGGGGTTTATTATATTTTTATATGTATTATTTTTATATTAAATTATGTCACCTATTTGCTTCTAAAAATACTTTTTCAAAAGCGAGGGAAGGAACCTCAAAATGATAACCTATAAGTACGGCTTGTCAATTTTCTGAGTGGATTTTAAGGCTAGTTTTATGAGATTCCCATTTGCAGGCTGAACATATTGCAGGCTGAACCACCATATTGACTGTTAAGATTGCCGTGCTTCGGAAAGCACGTTAAAACTTCGGTCTCGGTTGATGATGAGCTGTCGTTAGATTCGTCTCAGTAGTACAGTTGCCACTGGCTGTATCAAAATTTCATTAATTTGAAATTGTAGAAATATAAGTAATTGTAATTTTGATTACCGCAAATTGTAATTACCGCAGTGGGGTTTTAGTTTTTTAAAAAGTACCTGGTTGACCGAGCTCAGCTTTTTCTGCCGTTTAGAATGTTTTTTGGAAAATAAACCTAGCTAGATCCATTTGTCGCCTCCGAATCGACCTAATTATGAAATGAAAATAGTTGGAGCAGTTTCCGAGATCCCAATCGTATTATTACATAGAATTCTTTCTCCTGTAAAGGTATTAGCTGATTATGCTTTAGTATTAAAGAAACTTAGTTAACTGAATCTAAGGCCACCAGTTACTTAATAAACGTAATAAATCTCAACTTTGTCCGGTTCCAATCCGCAAACCAATCAATAACATTTACTATTGACCGCTAAAACATATATCGCTAACTTGTATATTTGATACTTAGATTAGCAAAATGCAAGATATGTGACTTTGATTGTATACAGGGTATAAGGAACAGCCCTTCGAATACTAATGGGGTGCATTCAGCCCATGAAACTAAACAAATTTTAGGTTCCCTCATAGCAAAATGCAGGTAGCTGATCGCGATTTTGTATTTTAGGTAGCATTTTTTTTGTCGTTACCTGACAAATGTTCCTAGGGGAAAGTTGTTCAGTTTTATGGCCTGCATACACCCGGAGTGTTCGGAAGGCTGTCCCGTACACCCGGTATTGACCTTTAAGCTGTGTGATGCCGGCTTAGAATTGCATCACTCCATATCTTTCCCGCAGGTAAGAAACGACTACGGGATTAAGGTCCGTATTTATAAATTGAACTCAAGTCTGAGATCGATCTCAAGAGCGGTTTTGACAACTGTCAGTCAATACTATCAGCCACTCAAAGTCGCACTCAAGATAGATCTTAGAGTTGAGTACGGATTTATAAATACGGGCCTTAATGTACAACATGTTAGGCGACAGGCTGACAACCTGTCTCTATGTCTATAGTGAGATGAGACGCGAGTTATCTGAAACGACCCACAAAAATTGTCAGACGTGGCGATAGCGACCGTACTTTTACGACCGTTAACGGTCTGTCTACCCTGTAAGCGATAAAGGGAAGATATGTGTATCATCCTCCTTTCTTGCCTTATTCCGTTCTCTGTCGGGGTCGGCTACCTAACCTAGGGGATTTCAACCCAAGTTCTTGTGTATATATGTAACATATCTGTAGTATTGTAGATTTTACGGTTGTTTTACATACATGCATGTATGTAACATATCTGTAGTATACTCCTAAATAAAACGCACTATGTACGAGCAATTATTTTATCAGGACATTATCATCCAATGAGCGTCGGCCTCGACACGGTTCTAGGTACTAACAGACACACAGATTCTTCTCATATATTATAGTAACTATGACTGCGATTGATGTGGCGCAGTGGTAGTGCGACTGCCTTTGACGCAGAAGGTTCCGGGCTCGATCCTTGGTGGGTCACTCATAAAGTTGATATCTATCACTTTGTGAATTTGTTCCCAGTCTGGTTAGGACATTGCGGGCTGAACCACACGTTTGTCCGTAAGAAAAATGGCTCCGTGTTTCGGATGGCACGTTAAGCCGTAGGTCCCCGTTGCTGTCTATGTTTACCGACAATCTGTCACTATAGTGATACACTATTTATCTGAAATGACCTTCAATCATCATTGTCAGACGTGGCGGTACTATCCCTTTTTTACGGCTATGAAAAACGCTCTGCCTACCCCGCAAGGGATAAAAGCGTGATATTTTATGTGTGTATGTAAAATAGGATTGCTGTGTGATGCCGGCTTAGAATAGCATCACCCCATTTCTTTCCCGTGGGTGTCGTAAGAGGCGACTGAGGGACTCGAGGGTTTTAAGTGTATTGCAATTTTAGGCGACAGGCTGACAACCTGTCACTAAGTGATACACGACTTATCTGCAACGACCCTCAAATGTTGTCAGACGTGGCAATAACGACCGTAATTTTGCGATCGTTATGGCTCTGCCTACCCCGCAAGGGATAAAGGTGTGATATGTGTGTGTGTGTGTGTGTAAAATAGGAAAATCAAATCATATATTGTGTGGGTCACCTAGTCGACGAATGATCAAATGATCAAATTGAATTACTTTGTAGGTATTTTAGCAGCTAATTAATTGCAGGCTATTAATAAATAATTGATACAGCTAATCGGTCAAAACGGTTATCTCACATAGCTCGGACTTTAGGTACACACACATACATCACGCCTTTATCCCTTAAGGGGTAGGCGGGGCGTAAAACTACCATTAAAGTAAAAATCCTTTACGCTACGTCCGCCAAAACTTTGAGGGCAATTTTGGAAGACTGCATTACCATTGTGACAGGTTGTCAGCCTGTCGCCTAAAATTGCAATAGACATAGATAATAATTATTTATTGAATAAACTGAGTTACTTATAGGTACATAAACATGAAACCCTCAAGTCCCTCAGTCGTCTCTCACGACAACCGCAGGAAAGAAATGGCGAAATGGGTGATGCTATTCTAAGCCGGCAACACTCAGCAAACATAGAATTTACTATTGGACGCCCGCGCCTCCGCCTGCGTGGAAGTCGTTTTTAATCCCGTAGAGTCGCACAGAATTTTTTTTTTTCGGAATAACAATTGTCCTATGTGATAACCCAAGTTAAGGTATGTGTCCCAAATTTCATGAAAATCGGTTTAGTAGTTTTAGCGTGAAGGAGTAACAGACACCCGCGGGAAGGATGTGGGGTGATGCTATTCTAAGCCGGCATCACACGGCATTAGTAGCTAATTTAGAATATATAAGTTCTTTGTCCACATAAAAAACATGTAACAAATCAATTACCACTCAACACTTGTGTCTTGTGATAACCTAAGGTTACTACGTATCTGGTTAACGCGTGTCAGATGTCACTCAGCCCGTCAGAGTCAGAGGAGCGCTAATTGGATGTAAACTGGTGATAAAATTCATGTTTACACTTACTATAGTAGTCCTTAATTTAGTGGTTGTTTATATAATTTTATAAATGCGAAAGTTTGTATGTTTGTTTTTTTTTGTCACTCTTTCACGCAAAAACTGCTCAACCGATTTTCATGAAATTTGACACACAGATAGAGGATAACTTGGATTAACACATAGGACAGTTGTTATCCAGAAAAAATATTCCTGTGGGGTGCTACGGGATTAAAACCGAAATTTGTATTTATTTCAACCACGCTAGATGGGCAAAATTGCGAGCGCAGCGCAAGGCGTTGTACCTGCTCACAGGGAACGCTGCTCTCCATTTTTATTATAACGCGACGTAATTTCGTCATAGTATCGTAGTCATCCGTAATTCAAATAACATTGCCCGAGTGATTGCGCCAAACTTCTGTGTCGTGTTTTCGGCATAGGATGTTTAGACACTAAGGCCCCGGTTTCGAATTTTGCGGGCAGCGGCGACGGCGCGCTCGCCGTTTTTTTTCTACGGAGTGCGCCGTTCGTTGCCCGCTCCAGCGCCGCTGTTTCCGAGAACCGGTCCATTTGATATGCAAAAGATTCTGTCACTGCCGCTGCCGCCCCGCTGCCCGCAAAATTTGAGATCGAGGCCTAATAGTGTAAAATTTACAAATTTTACTTTTGACCTTTCCGTATTTGGAATAACAACAACAAAGTATCATATCACAAAACACGAATTATCGTGACAAAAACAAAATTATGAATCATCGAAAGTTCGTAATTAATTAGCTGGAAAATAATTTCATATTACATACCTACTGACACTGATATAGAAGTTGTAATGATAACCTATAGGTTACTACGTGTCAAATGCGTAGGTATTACCTATTTGTAAGCAATATTGTGCCTGTAAAAGAAGCACTCTTGAAAAATCCAACCATCATCATTCTCCTTGCCTTATCCCGTTCTCTGTCGGGGTCGGCTACCTAACCTAGAGGATTTGACGTGGAACCAAGTTTTTACACAAAGCGACTGCCATCTGACCTCTGCAACCCGAAGACTAATCTGGCCTGAATCCTAGGTAAGGTCACATTCAAATATCATCTGAATTCAAATTTTAATTTGAATGTGGGTTTCATCACGATGTTTCTCCTTCACAGTTAGAGCAGTCGGTATTTACGTGAGTAAAAACACATTGGTACATGGCGGGGATCGAACTAATAACATATAACAATTATTGCATAAAAGAGAACAATATAAGAACAAAAAAGATAGTACTACAAGGCGGCCTTAATGACAGGTAGCATTATCTACCAGGAATCCATTGAGCGAAAGAGACAACTATATAAAATCCTTTTTCACTAGTTTTACAGTTCTTGTCTGTAATTCATTATCTGAATGAGACATTATATACATTGTTGTGAAGTATTTTAACGAGTGAGTAAAAACTCCTCACTGCTTTATAAGGCTGGTTGGTATTTAACGATCTTTACATAATTTAAGCTTATCTTGGATTCCTTGCCTTATTAAGAGGTGCGAAAATTGTGTCAGAATCAACTCGATTTAAATTAAACTACAGATTTGAAAGGTTCAGATTTCAAATAAACTTAAATTAACCACGGTTGATTAAAATAATGTTTTTTTTTATATTATTGACGGATTCATTTGATTTATTTAAAAAATCAAATAAAGCATGATTTTTTTGAATCATATGATTTTTTTGTTTATTTATGTTTGTATATTTAGAAAATGTTTTTTACCTGATTCTACCGAAAATAATATTTTGCATCACTATTACATGCATCGCCTAAAATTGTAATCGACATGAAATCTTTGATTCCCTTTGTCGGCTCTTACGACACTCACGGGAAAGAAATGGGATGAACCTAATTTAAACCGGCATCATTTACAGCTACGATTATTACATTATTATCAATGAAAGGGTAAATCTAGGTAGGTAAATCTAGGTAGTTAGAGAAGAGTTAAATAAAAACATATCGATATCTCAATTAAATATAGTCAAATCTGCACTACTTTAATTAAGTCCAATATTAATATTGTAATAAATATCAAATGGTTTAAATCAATGATTTAAATAAAAAAATAACTTTATTATAATGATGACTTACATCAATGTGATTTAAATCAATCAACCCTGAAATAAACAATATTTTCTTTTGAAAATAAAGTTTCTTCAAGTGATAGTGCAGCAGTATTTATAAAAACAGCTATCTAGATCGTAAAAACCCAATATCAGTGCGTTTACGAATACAGTCACGTAAATCTCAAAACAGTTTTAATGATAATAATAAATTTAAACCAATCGCTTAACAAGGCTGAAATGTCTTTTTTTAATACCGTTCAACCTTATAAGGGTTTATAAGTTTAATTGTATTTAATTAATTTTGAGAATCGCCTCACGACTCTTCTGTTTTTGGTAACTTGCATGTGAATCTTAACACTCAATATAAATAAATTAAGTTCCGTTAGGGTTCCGTAGGTCAAATTGTATTTATGCATTATACAGGATGTAAAAAAAACGCAAATACTTTAAAGGTTGAACCAGTCTAACTGTAACAACAGTTTCAACTGAACAACACTTCCCAAAGAACTTAGGTCGAAACGTGCCGTGTGATGCTGGCTTAGAATAGCATCACCCCACATCCTTCCCGCGGGTGTTGTAAGAGAAGTGGCGACTAAGGGGCTCGAGAGAATTGGTGTATTACAATTTTTAGGCGACAGGCTGACAACCTGTCACTAATGTAATACACATGTTTTCTGAAACAACCTTGGAAAACAATGCTCAAAAATGTCAGACGTGGCGATAGTGGCTGTATTCTTACGGCAACTATCGCTCTGCCTACCCCGCAAGGGATAAAGGCGTGATATATGTATGTATGTACGATATATCTTCCTTGGGGAAAACTGTCTAGTTTAATGGGCTGATTCACTTCCTAAAATACTTGCAGCGAATATTTTTACATCTTATTATTATGGATTTTTGACTCGTTTGATTTCCACGGAATTTCCGTTGGAAAAAAGTTACGACGTTTAAAGACTTAAAGTTATCAACTTTTTGAATACAACTGAAAATCGCGGTGTTGTTTCGTGTCAGTTTTTACCTATTTTTTTGTCCAGCAGTGGAAATTTATGGCTGTTGTGTCGATATGATTCCCAAACTCACCAAGCGTATTTCTCCAAATCCTGAATGAATTCAGATAGATAAACTCTTTATTGCTTACAAACACAATATTAAAACATAAAACGGCACAAAAAACTGTAACTCAAAATAAGCAAAGGCGGCTTATCGCGTGTAGCAATGTCTTCCAGGCAACCTCAACCTTTACAGAGACAGCTTAACAATTTTGCAAGTAGCTGCTGAAGCAAAAGAAAAGTAAGTTCTGTCTACTTACTTGATTTTTGAGAGCGATTAGGATTTATGTCTTGGGACTCTGAGGCGAAAAACGTCCAGATGAACCTTTTGTGTACATTATGGTACAGTAATTCGGACTTTCCGAAAGTTCTACTATTGTAGTAGGTAGTGGTAGTATTTCAGTATCTCGATTCGATACCCAAACTCGTCCCTCAAATTCTGAATGAACTGTTTGTATGTTTGAGCTCGCCCAACAGCGTGCGGCTAGTGTTTGCTCGGTACAAACACGCAGGGGCTTCGGTTGCTTTTTTACCGGTTTATATACGTATACTGTTTGCCGTGAGCACTCGGCCCTAAATTGAGGACCGTTTTGGAGGGTAGGTTGTCTCACAAACGCAGGATCGGGCGCTTGTTTTGTTTATCTGACGTTAACTGTATCACTGACATTCATATGAAGCTATATACGCACTGGATAGGTTGCCCCATAAAAATGACAGCTAGTTTTGCGGCCCTAATTGAAGCGCCACCTACGAGAGAACCGCGTACTTTCGTATTTGCTTTCCTTGACTGCCAGCGCCACAGTGGCGACTTCGGAACTAAATTATTTAGTTCTGAGTTCTTTCGTATTTTCTTCCTTGACTGCCAGCGGCAAAATGGCGATTTTCAATGAGTGCCACCAATATTGTAGCAACAACCAGTCCAAAGCAAATTTCAGGTCAGTGATCACTGAGGTGACGAACGACCCGATGCATCGTAGTGTATGATGACTATGATCTCCGGCCGATTTTGGTCATGGCGACCACTTTGACCCCTCGACCAGTGACATAATTCGCTAGATGACTGGCTCATTAATAAAATACAAAAATTGTAGTGCTTAAGCGCTTAAAACAATTGTTCAAAAATACTACATACCCCATTCATATTTTTTCTAAATGTTCAAAGTTTGAATTAATAAACAGAAAATTAATATAAAAGTAAGTGTTTTGACGCCATCGAAACTAGAGAGATATGACGTCATGTCTTCGTATTTTCATACAAAATATCGTTTTAAAAAAAAAGCTCATTTGACCTGCCAGTCATCATGCCTATTGAAGACAATAGCCGTCGTCGGAGGGTAGTCCTTAAAATGACTGTATTTTTTATTTCTTTCATATAAATATTCGAAATTTTAAAACTCCATGTGTCCTAGTCCATTAATTTCCTTGCCACCCTACATATACAGCGGTAAACTAAAAACGTCATCCCTTTTACATAAAGTGCATACAAAAATGCAATAATAGGGGGTTGCATTCCCTTCGATTTGTCATACTACGCGGTGTGACAGTTACGCCCACTAGTGTGGCCGTAGTCATAGTTGACGTGCATTTTGTAAATGCTAGTACTGTTTTTATCACAAGAGAGTCTGAGGTTGCTGTCTATGATTACATGGACGGCGGTCGTTATGCAACCATGTCAGAAGCCTGCTACTTGTAGAAGGCGGTTGAAAAATTCTGACGCTATGGTTTATAGGGTGTTGGACGACTCGGTGTCCTACACGAAAAGATAGAGATCACATGAGTGAAAAATAATTTTGTTTACTAATTTTGTGCCCCTCCTCAAGTTAAAAAAACTAAGAATGTAACTTTAAAAAAGCCAACACTACTAATTTACTAATATTACGTAAAGAAAATATTGTTCATGTTAGTCTATAAAAGCTAAAAGACCGATTTAAAAAAAAACACCGTAAACTTACTTACTAAGTAAAATAGAGTATCTTTTTCCGCTTGAAAACACTTCATTTTCACGGAACGGTTACATCCAACATCAAGAGTGGACAAGCGTTCAGATCTTTTAAAGCTATGAAACTGTTCAGTCTAAAACTTTATTTATTTAACCATTTAATTTACATAGAAACAGATACAGGACAAGTACAAAAACAATTATTTCTAACTCAAAATCCACGCCACGACTATGCATACAACCCTAACCCCCGTAATCACTTCACCGACGACAATATTTGTAACATTATCAAATCCCTGCTCCATCCCTCTCTCACGCACTACTATTCCCATTGTCAGAGCGAGATAGCACTAGGTTTTCACATAAAATGGACTGTGACTACAGCGTGTGATTATTGAAATTAGCGTAAAGGAAAATGTGATTCCGAGGGCTGTTATTATGGGTGTATGAAAATGGTTGATGAAATATGACTTTGATGGCTGCGTTGCGTTGTCTACTTAGAATAGCATTAACCCATTTTACAGTGTTAGGAAAGTACTAACTTCTTTTCAATGGATAAACCTACACATGAAACTGAACTACTTTCCCAAGGAAGTTTGGTCGAAATATGAAAATAAAATCGATCTCCCATACAAAATTTAGTTACCAACTGACTGAGTCAGTTTGTATGGGAGGTCCAAATTTTTTTTCATATTTCGACCTATGTTTTTTGGGGAACGTTGTTCAGTTTCATGGGCTGGTTCATGCCTTGAAAGGAAGTTCGTACTTTTCCTAACAGGGTGTTATACCCATGGTGGTCGTAAAAATCCAGGGAATGGCCAGTAGCATTCCATGTGAATAGAAGACCTTTCACTGCGCTTGCCAACCGTGATGAGTATGGCCAATACCCTTCTTATCCTAGTAGAGGGAGGCTCATGTCCAGCAGTGGACTTCTGTGGCTTTTTATTACCTAGACTTCTGATTTTGGTAGAGAAAACTAATATGTTGGTGGAATGTTGCACTTTACCCCCTGTTCGTTAGTGATAATCATAATTATGAGATTAATAATCATAATTAAGATTAGAGATAGTAGGTACTTATAGTTTTTTAAATATGAATGAAGAAATACTAACAAGTCAATGTCAGTGTATGTAACCATTTTTTTACAGATGGATTAACTAACAGTCAACACATTTTAAAAAGAATTTCACAGTTCGGGTGCGTACCTATTTAAAAGTTCCTTTTCTAAGTCGGCTAAACGTAGTTACTTTTATTTAGCCAGTTGGCTGTACATCGAATAATTCAAAAAGGCGGCTAAAATATGTATCGCGCCTACTTACATAATTATGTCTGCAATTCAATAAAGTAATGAATTTTATAAGAAAAAGAAACGGCCCGAGACTCTACGGCGTAGAATCTTTCTTCAGATATTTATACCGTGCCGCGATTCTATTAGGAACATAAAATTGTTATTGTTACTATGACTAATTCACTTATTCAGTGACCGTATTGTAATTTAACTCTATGACATTCTAAAAGCATTCATTGTGAATCTACTTGGAAATAAACGATTGAATCTTGAATCTTGAATCTTATATTAAAATGGGCCAAAAACAGCGTCAGAGAATCGACACGCACCTCTGCGATAGTTGAGGTGCATGCGAGCGGGTTGTAATCATTGCGATCATATCCCAAATCATCACTCGCTGTTCAGTCGAGTCAGTTAAGACCCTTCTGATGGCAACGATACACTTCTCGCCTCAAGACTATATAGTTTCGCCGTGAACATTCCGATAGCGCGTTTTAAAAAACTTGTGGCGACATCTAGCGGTGATATTTGGCAGTTACTCGCCTATTTGTCACATTGTAATGTAGGTATGTTTTATTTATAGATCGATCGCTGACTGCTTGTATGAAAAAAATATTGTAGGTATAGTTCATGTAAAATGTAAACATTTGGTGTTATTTAGTTCACATAACTTTTGGGAATTAACCTTCCGCCCCAAATTGCACACGTCCTATTTTCTGTACTGTTATCATTGGATTAATATGGAAAACTATTTTCCAAACAAAAACAACTTTTCTTTATTGTATAAACTATTATATTCTAACTATTCTTCTACAAGGTGTCTTGTTTTCAGAGGACTAAAGTAAACATCTACTTACATATCTCATATAAGTAACTTTTTTTTTTAACATGAGAAAATAGACACGATTATAGTAGTACTTGATTATTCAGAAATATCAGCATGAAAGGATGGCTCAACAAAAAGCATTTTAAAAACAACGATCTAACTCAAAAAGCAGTCTGTGCCGAAAAAGAACCGGCGTGGAATTTCGAGGCGCTTTTGTGCCTCATTATGACTTTGACATTTGTCGATCGTGGGTTTCTATTCTATGTAATGTAGAAATTAATAAGTTCACTTTTCTCCTGCGACGACGGTTCTCTTTCTGCACATACTCTACTCTAGTTATCCGGCGTCTATAAAACAGGAAGCCCCAAAATCATGGGAAGTGTTCTTGACAATATGGCCACCAAATAAATGTACCGTGCCCAATGGCCCGTGGCCCGGCACGTGTCCACTTGTGGTAAAACCTTTACACCGTATTAGCCACCGATTAATGCTATCTAGGGTGCATTGTTTGTAGAATAATCGTTAGTATGAATATGGGCGAACCAGGGATCCAATTTCTGAAAATTTGTTATTCGATTTTGTGCGCGGAAGTCCACACGCAACGAATAGTCTGACACATATTTAAATTTCTTCAACTCGACGTTTTTTTAGTCAAGGGTAGGTGTGGATTTGTTACGGTATGTGGGAATCTATAAGTAAAGTAGAACGTGTGTGATTAAAGCATAATTATTAGTAGCAGATTTTCGCTTGAATCGAATGACTTTTCCCAAGAAACGTGACACCAATTTATGGAAGGTTTCTGGTTTGGATTATGTGTTGTATGGGAGTTAGGAGGACTAAATTTTTCAGTAATTTTCTTGCATTTCTAATCGCATATCTGACGAAAGCTATTTTCAATAATAATTTTAGAGCCTAAGTTCATGCCACTCAATATTGTCTATTTCAAATATTGACTATAAACAATTGGTTGTCAATTTCCTACCGAAAATAATTTGACCTTAGAGTGAGACTCGTCATAACATTTTCGGGAATCCATATCCGAATCTAACGAAGTGGCAAAAAAGCATGTCGTAAAAATATACCCCTCAAAAACCAGTGTCGATTTGACAACATACGACATACTCAAAATGGCGCGCGCCCGCCACGTGCTTTCGCGCCAATTTTCATGTTCTATTTGTTTTCTTTTTAAACGCTACCCGCGTGCCAGCCAGTATGTCAGATTGGGGGAGTATTATATGTTTGGGTTTTTTAGGATTTATTTTGTTGGATTTATACCGCAGATTGGTGAAATATTTTAAATAGGAAATAGCGCGATTTATCAATTTTTTAGATGGTTTATAAAATCAAATGAATGTCGATTAGTTTAAAGATTGCAAACTCAGAAACACGGAGTTTTCTGTACAACAAAAAGTAACTTTTCTTTATCATAATACTTTATAAGGCCCTGTATTTAATTGATAACCAAATCCATAGGTGCTTAGCCGGTCAGAACTCTGATAAGGTTCATTGAGGCGTTCGTCGATTGAGTGCCCTGCTTGTTGATATAAATTAGTTAGATCAGACTACAACATCAAAAAGCAAAATATGGGTCCATCAAAATTATTTTCCTCCATAAGGGTAACTACACTGACCCTTATTTTTGGCACAATTAGTCGTAATTTTATTCTCATTGCTAATCCAGCGTGAAATGATTGATTTTATTTCATATGATTTTATCTTCAAAAGGGAGACAACCCTAGCACAATTACTTTTCTAACCAACTTTCAATTCTATTTCATACGTATTAGGGTTGATACTCCCGTACTTTGTTATGTTTTGACCAATATCCATACAAATAACACTTATAGTATAACATTAAGGTCGTTTTTAGATTAGCAAGTAAAATTACGTGTGTTTTCATAAAAGCATAACAAAATAAGGGTGAATCAGTTTTTTTTTAAGTAGACACGAAGTGGTAATTGAGATTTTAGTGCTTTTGATTATTATTTAAACAGATAAGGCTTATCTTGTATCTATTTTTGTCATTATCGTTAGATCGTATATTTTGAACACAGTCCAGAGTCTAAAATGTGTTAATGTTAGTGGTATAATTATATTTAGAAAAAATTAAAAATATAGGTGTTTACTTTATTAGAGACATCCACTACCTTTATGATGTTTTAAGTTAGTTTTGATGAGTTATACAGGATGTAAAAAAAATGCTGCAAATAATATAAATTATAAACAAATTGAAAATTGACCTAGCCGGTGTCACATTTTGTATGGCAAGTCCAATTTTCTTTTTTCATATTTCGGCCTCGGGAAAAGTTGTACAGTTTAATAGAGTGGTTCACCCAGCAGTATTTTTTTGCGTCACATCTGAAGTACGTATCTACTTCTTAGTCATAAAACGAAATGACAAAATTGTTTACGTAAGGAATGACAATGTCAATAAAATACCCGTATTTTAAACGTAAGTAGGTATAACTGTCTTCCTTAACTTTTCCTGCGTTTTGTGTACTGGGAAAACCGTACTTCCTCATCTAGAGGAAAAAGTTAGATTTTTTATACGTTTAGATTATTTACCTGTACTCTTAATTTTAAATAAATAAAATAAATATCCTGGACAATTCACACAGCGCCATCTAGCCCCAAACTAAGCAAAGCTTGTGCTATGGGAACTAGATAGCTGATACAATATACTTTTTTACATATATACTTTTTTTTGTAAATAAATACATATTATACATAGAAAACACCCAGACTCAACACAAATATTTGAAAATTGACTTAACAAATATTTGTGTTCGGTGGGGATCGAACCCACGACCCTCGGCGTAGAAGGCAGGCATACTATCCGCTACGCCATCGGGACAGTTAATTATCTTAATACTTCTTCGTCGCCGTGTGGTGCCGGCTTAGAATAGCATCACCCCATTTCTGCTTGTGCGTGTCGTAAACAGCGACTAAGGACTGAATCCATAGAACGGGAAGCAGCGTTCCCTGTGAATAATATTTTCCACTGTGCTCGCCAATCCGCCTGCCAAGCTTAGTCTCTCTTTTCGTGTGGGACACCGAGCCGCCCAACGACCCGATGAACAACCCTAGTGTCAGAATTTTTCAACCGCCTTCTCCAAGTAGCAGGCTTCTGACATGGTTGTGTAACGACCGCCGTCTAAGTGGTCGTAGACAGCAACCGGGACCTACGGCTTAACGTGCCATCCGAAACACGGAACCATCTTACTTACGGACAATCGGGTGGTTCAGCCCGCAATGTCCTAACCAGACTGGGAACAAATTCACAAAGTGATAAATATCAACTTTGCGAGTGACCCACCGGGAATCGAACCCGGAACCTTCTGCGTCAAAGGCAGTCGCACTACCACTGCGCCACATCGGTCGTCAAGCTTAGTGAGTATGGCAATACCTCCTCCCCCAATTTGGGAGAGGCTCATGTCCAGTAGTGGACTGTAGCGTGCAGATAAAGCTACACAACAGGCTAGATTCCTGAGAGGTCAAATGAGCTACTTTTTAAAACGATCTAAAACGGTATTTTGTATGAAAAACTAGAAGTATGACGTTACGCCGTAAGTATTTAGATGGCGACAAAACACTTACTTTTATATTACTTTTCTGTTTATTAATTCAATCTTTGGCATGAAGAGGCACAGGATCGAGATCAGTGGAAAAAAGGGAGAGTGGCCTTTGCCCAGCAGTGGGATCCCGATGGCTAGATAAGATGAGATAAGATAATTCATTGAATATTTCGAAAAATTATGAATGAAGTCTGTAGTATTTTTGGATTGTAGTTTAAAATGTACAACTTATATTTTATTAATGACCCAAGAAACTAGCGAATTGGTCCAAAAAACATCATTTACTCCGATGAAAGATTCTGGCCCCGTAAAATAGTTCTGGAAATATTCCATTACCTATGTCTTTTATCAAATGACATAATGACGTGACCTGTCACTATCACAGTAAAATTAAAGGTTCTCACTACAATACGCCAGTTAGCAAAAGTGACGTGTCTCATATAAAATTCTCTGTCAACTACATTTTAATGTCTCACTGTCATATCGATCATAGCATTCGTCCTTGCAACGATGGCTCTCTCTCTTTCTCTCTCTCTCTTTCTTTTCGTGTGGTACACCCAGTCCTCCAACGATCTAATTAACCCTAGTGTCAGAATTTTTCAACCGCCTTCTACAAGTAGCAGACTTCTGACATGGTTGTGTAACGACCGCCGTCTAAGTAATCATAGAGAGCAACCGGGACCTACAGCTTAACGGGCCATCCAAAACATGGAATCATTTTCTTATGGACAATCAGATGGTTCATGTCCTAACCAGACTGGGAACAAATTCACAAACTGATAATATCAACTTTTTCTCGTTTTCCATCACTGGTCCCATAGGGAAATTTGTTCAGAATTATGCCCTAAATCACGTCTCCAATTTAATGCATTTCCTCCGAGACACGGTGTACAACCATGTCAGAGGCCAAATACTAGCAGTAGGCTATTAATAGACTCGGTGTCTTATACGAGAGGAGAAGAAGAAGACTATTGCAATTATAGTATCATAGCAGTCGCGATCGACGGTTCAACGTGCCCTCCAAAGCACGGAGTAGGGTGACCGCCGCAATGTTCCACGAAGCGGTTAATTCAAATTAGTAACTGTGTACTCCCTGCGCGTGTGTTTGTCAGGCTTGCTTATTGGTTGATTAACGGGATGCGGTGCATAATGGTCACCCTAGATAATAGGTAGACAATAATTTCAGTGTTCTGTTTCTTTGAAAACTGTATAAAAATATCCTGGACAATCCACACAGCGCAATCTAGCATCAAACTAAGCAAAGCTTGTACTATGGGAACTAGATAGCTGATACTTATACTTACATACTTTTCTTTATACATTTACAAATAGACTCAACACAAATATTTGAAAATTGACTTAACAAATATTTGTGCCCGATGGGGATCGAATCCACGATTCTCGCCGTAGAAGGTAGGGGTACTATCCGCCAAGCCATCGGAACAGTCAAATCATGACTGGTGCCTGGTTTGCGATTACGACCGTTACGTTGACTCTGACAGTCTGACTGCTTTATCACAAGACGATAATTTCAATAACTCTATTATTTTTTTGAGTAATGTGTTATTGCGTACGATCACAATATGAAAAATAAGAAATCATATGAAGCGATGCCTACTTAAAATATAAAGTATTTAGGTTGAAAATATATATTTATACGTATTATATTATTTTTAGTATGTATTTTATAATGTATATTTATTATTATTTATATCTGTAGTTGTATGTAATATTTTAGTTATATTTCGTATGTATTTCCTGTTATTATCTGTAAATATTAATCATCTCGTATTCATAGCTATTGTGCACGTCTCATCCGCCTTTCGCCAAATGCCATTTCTCTCCTGTAGGTCTGCTGTAAGAAATTTCTTTTTTAGAGATAAGCAGTGCCTGTTGTGTCCATTTTATTTGTTTTTTTTCCTGTAAAATTTCTTGTGTACAATAAATGGTAAATAAATAAATAAATAAATAAAATACAGGTACAATTTCCATCAGTAATTTGGCACACAGGTAGAGGATAGCTCGAATTTACAGGACAGTTATCCCGAAAAAATTTTCCTATGGGATGCTACGGGATTAAAACCGACTTCCACGCGGGTGGAACACACTTGTATCATAATACACATGAATCCCTATTTGCGTTTTAGCCTAAAAACGGCACCTAAAAGCTTAAATCCAATACACGAACCGGCTCAACAATTCCTCAGTCATTTCAAAAGGCGGCCCCTCTACAGCACTGAATGACATAAATAATAATACCCAGGGCTCTGGAAAGCGAATGCTTAATCCAAATTATACGGTGCGACAAGTCAGAATAGACTACGGGAGGGGAGGGTAGTATAGTATTATAGGTAGGTACTTGTGGAGTTTCGTTTGTGTCGACTTTATAAAGGAATATTCAGGGCTAAACTGTGAAACTGAACAACAAATACTCAGGTTCTAAATTAGGATTTTTAGGGCTGCAACTTGTCTGTAGTGGCTTAGAATAGCATTACTCCATTTTTTTACTGTGGGTGTCGTAAATGACTCGAGGGTTTCATGTGTATTGCAGTTTTAGGCGACATGCTGAAAACCTGGCACTATAGTAATACATGACTTATCTGAAACGACCCTCCAATATTTGTCGGACGTGGACAACGACCATAATTTTACGGTCGTTATTGCTTTGCCTACCGCGCGAAGGATGAAGGCGTGATTTGTGTATGTATGTACAATATTCAAAACTGTTGCACGATCTCTTTCCGCGGACGAATGGCATAATGTCCAATTATTCTTTAAGTGTCCAACAGATGGCATTGATTCATTCGATAAAGTGTTTGTTTGGGAATATAATTGTTGAAGTGTTGATTAATAATGAAAATACAACTTTATTTGGATCTACTCACCCTAATTACCCGCCGAAAACAACACTCCTAAGTACTAAAGTTACGTGGATAATGGTGTCGATTTTAGCGTCTGCGGTCCTAATTCTAATTTCAAAATATTATCTTCAATAAGGAGAAAAGAAGAGATAGCAAAACTGCTCTGTTTATCCTCGACTGCAAGAAAATGTTACTGACAAAAAATACGTTAATTTATATGTCATTTTAAGAAAGCTTCTGTCTGCTTAAAATTCATTCATCATTATCAAATTTAAGAGCCATGCTCTTGTCGGTGGAGCATTTCCATTCTTGTCTGTTTCCTGTTAATATTTTGACCTCTTGATACGACACGACGTAAGCCTTTTCTTTTATTTTATGAAGAATGTACCTTTTGGTCTTCCTCTTCTTCCTTCGACTTCCCCTCAATGATGTTCTTAATAAATTCTTCGTGTCGTAAGGACGGCCAACCATCTTCCCTCCTCGGTTTTCGATTATTTTGAGGAGACAAAAATTCCATTACTCGTCAAAAAGGTGACAATTCCGCGTTAAACTGAGCCAAAGAATACGAACGTCAGGATCGTCGGCATTATCTTTGAAAGTCGTAACTGAAGTAAGTCAACGCTTCATAATAACAGAGGCGCTCGTTACGGTTTATCACCGAAATGGGGTGAATAGGGACGGGTGTGAAGCAAAAGGATTCAAATATCGATATGAAAAAATTTTGGCGCCCAGCGTGGGACTAACTAAAATGACATATTATGCGTTTTCTTGACATAAGCAGCAATCGCAAGTTAACGTTTCAACTCTATTTCAGTCTATCTCCGAAATGGAGTAAAAAGGAACGATAATTTAAAAAGTAAATGTTTTGCGTTTTCTTGACATTGGCAACTAACGTTAGTGAACGCTTCATTATAATTGTTAATTAACGGGATATCTCCGAAATGCGGCGTATTAGGATTTAAGACATAAGACCAAGGCATCCAAACATCGATGTTGAATAATATTGGCGCCAGCTTGGAACTGAAATTGTGTGAAGGAAATAAGTAGTAGGCATAGCTTTATGTTTTCTTAGCATATTATTTGAGAATCGTCTAGACTCTATTCTGGGAAAAGCCTGTTTATTGAAGAATTACTTACTTACTTACTTACTTCACCGGCTCGACGACCCAAAGTGAGTCTTGGCCTCCGATACGAGATTTCGCCATTTTTCTCGGTCGTGTGCAGTTGAAGAATTAATTCTAAGAAAATTTCACGCTCGTTTATTCATTTTGTCTATATTAATATTTAATATATTTATTCTGCCTTGACCGTAATTGCTTATTTAAAGTCATGTCTTTCAATATCTTACCTAGAAAATGTAGTTTAAGTACCTTTGGATACCTATAAAGTTTTACGTCATTAATAAATAGTGACTCGTTTATCGATTTTACTATATTTATTTTCGACGTCCATATAAAATAAGCCTTAATCGCTTTCCATAATAGGTAGAGCTAATTTTTGACTCATTTTATTAATCGATTCATTAACTCTGTCCGATAAAATTTATCGATTATCTTTTCTCGATTAAACTTGCTCTTCTCTCGGCATGATTATACAAATTATAGTGAATGTGTTTTATAATTGTGCTCGACAGGGCCATTCAGAAGACAATTCGTGCGACAAAAAGCTGTTATTTGTTTAATTTATTAAACAGGGCCCCCGTTTTAAGTAATGGAAGGAGACTGGGTGGTGGTTTTGTTTTACCAAAACAGAAGATTTGCGATGTGTCCAAAATTCCTTAAAACTTATTTGAAATACTTAACCATTTACTGTACGCAATAATCGTAACAGGATAAAATATAAAAAAAATGGACACAACAGACATTGATTATCTTAAAAAATAAACTTACAGCAGACCCTAATGGAGATAATTTTTTTATTACATATATATATGATGCCTTTATCCCTTGCAGGGTTACCAGATCGTTAACAGCCTTAAGAATACGGGAAAGAAATGGGATGATGCTATTCTGAGCCGGCATCACGCGGATTTAAAAATATTAATGCTTAAATTTTAGAATGTAAGGCCAACGTTCAAATAAGTACAGATTTTTTTTTTTTTTAAACAGAACCAACTCCAACAGACGTATAAAAGAGCTCCATTTTTTGTCGGTCAATATGCCTAAAACCTTCTCCTAAGTCTGAAAAACACTAACAAAATCGGTTCATCCAAACGCGAGATAATCAAACATATCTACATACAGGTCTAACTGAGAACTTCCTTTTTTATGTCGGTTAAAAATCATGAGACTAACAGTCCATTTTCGATCTAGAACTATAAAATGCGATAAACATAAAACCTAATCTGTACTTCCATAATAGGTATTCGTAACTATCAGATATCAGCTTAGTATAGCCGTAAAAATATATTTTTACGGGAGTAGTTATTTTTATAATAAAGTTCCACTTCACACTTAAAAAGGGTTAAAATAAGAATAACAAATATCACCAACGCTAATAAAAATATAATCTCTTTTTTATTTACTTTAACCCTGACTATGCGGGGTAAATTTATTTTATTGTCACGAGAGAAATATATGAATGGGGTTTTTAACCCTTATGGGATTAAAAAAACTATCGAATAAAAGTTTCCAAACAATTGATTTGCCCAAAAGTCCCGGCCGCAATTTTGGCGCCCGAACTGGGGCTGGTTTTTATAGGATTACTGCTCTAGTCTTTACGTAACTCTTTTCAGTACAAAAATATTTTAATCTACACTTCTCATCAGAGAAATCGAGACACTTTCGTTTTTATGATTTGATAAATCACGAAACCTATCAAAAACTATTTCAAATTTGGGTCATTTTAATTGAGATTTAGATACCTAGATGTTACTCACTATGTCACGATATTAGACGGTTATTAAAAAATAAACACACTTCCCCGGATTAATGAGGAGTATATATTTAACAACCTATTTTCGCCGGAAGATGTCGGCTTAGAATAATATCACCCCACTAGATTCCCGTGGGTCTGTCGTCGCCTAGAGCTTAGAATACACATGAAACCCTTGAATCCCGTAGTTGGCCCTTACGAAACCCGCGGGAAAGAAATGGGGCGATGCAACGCTGTTCTATTTCGGCATCATACGGCAAATTATGATAATATTTCTATAATATTTGTAGTGGTTATAGAAGGTAATATCGACGGTACTTAGTACTTACTTGAGAGGAGATATATTTTTCTTTTATTGACTTTTTTTATTTAAAGATGTAAGTTTAATGTAAGCAATTCAACGGAAATAGATTTAAAAAATGTTTAACTCGTTTATCGTGAAATGGCATAACAAAACTTGTGGTCGATTTAAAAAAAAAACTGTTCGAGGAACGCGAAGTGGTGTAAAAAAAGTGTAACTTTTTATGATTTACCTGAATCAAACTAATCATCATAATGTTTCTTTAGCAGTCACAGAAAAGGCGGGATACCAGTCGCCATATGGAGGAATGGACAATGGAATGGTAAGTGCTTTAAATTATATAACTTTTTGATTAACCTATTTAATTTTTTTGTGCTAACTCAGCCTAAATTGATCTATATGTGGCTATTATCACCGTTTCAGTATTTTAAATATACATTCAAAATCTTCAACTACCTTTTCCCTGATCGATATATACAGAAAACAAATACAAATAATAAAAAAAGGTTACGCGCGCTCAGCGTTTTTTCGCGGCAAAATCCGGGAAGGGATATCTTTTTGCGCGGGAAAAAGATAACCTGGCATTTTATATCGAAGCCTATAAATCATGGCGATATTTATTCCCAAGAATATAAAGATCCTGGTTATGAAACTACGGGTATTGTAGTTTGCCTATATTTACTGTTTGTGGAAGAGAGATTTTGGCGCCCGGCGCGGGACTCTATCCAACATTATTTTACCTTTTTTTTCCGGACCCGGTAATTTTGACATCATGATGATGATGATGAATCTTAGGTTGGCCTTATTTAAGTATGCTTTTTGTACTTTTTTCAGAATAAATAAAAAATACCTGACAAATTCTTTTCGTGTAAATTAAAATCTGTATGTGCTTCAAGATTTGATTAGTTTTGAATCTAAATAGCGAGATTTGCATTATTTATAATTTTGAAATTCTTTCTTTCTTTTCATGTGGGACACCAAGTCGCCTAACGACCCAGTGAATCCTAGAATTTTGAACTAATAAATGGTTTTCAAATCGCGAGAACCTAAACATATGAAAACTAGTCAAGACATTCTATAAGATGCTGTAGTTTTTAGGTTGTTTGCGTTATTTTTACTAAATAATGGTAAACGATCTTATGAATAAATACAATTTTGGATTCACTTCCGAACTTGGAACCCAGTTATCAATTCCTTTGCCGACGGACATATTCAACTTAGCTATTAACTTTCACATATGTTTTTGGTGGTAATTAAAATCGGTCGAAATCAGATATCAAAAGAATTGCCTTTGCCTACTTATTCTCAATACATAATAATTTGTCGCGAAGGTTAATCGCAACATTGTATACTTAATAAATAGGTATTTTTATCGGAATGCGATAATGACAACCTACGGAAGCAAAATGACAGGTTCTTAACTTCTCACTGATTGTCGGTTCTTAATTAATCTCCTTTAATCGCTCCATATTAGTACTCAATTTACCTTTGCGAATTATTATTTTCTGAATTATTTATTAAAGATCTTTACAATCTAATTAGTGTGTTACTAAAGTCTTTTAATTTGCGAATTATAATATTTATAACTAGAGGGCCGACCCGCGCCTGCGCCCGTGGGAATAAGATGTTTTCCCGGCAAGTAATATGGATAAAAACCTTCCTCTTGAATCACTCTATCTATTAAAAAAACCTGCATCAAAATCTGTTGTGTAGTGTTAAAGATTAAGCAAACATACATACAGACAGACGCGAAAAGCGACTTTGCTTTATACTATGTAGTGATGTAGGTAAGCCGCAAAAATTTTGTTAAAAAAGGTGGGTATTTTTTTCAAGACCAATCAAATAAAAAAATATATATAAGAAGAAAACACTTTCTATGCCATTTATGTTTGTTATCTGATCCTTTTCTATATAATGGTAAGTTTCTTTTTAAAAGTAACAAAAAATATATTTTTCATAAGTAGTAGACAAAAGGCCTCCCCGGATCTCGCAGGCTAATTAAAAAAAAGTAGCCAAAAGGTTTCTAGATTTTTTGCCTAGATATGCCTACAACAAGTTTTCGGGTGTATCCACCACCTGTATACTTGTTCAACGTGCGTTCAAAGTTTTATTACTAACCCTTAAGTGGTTTACAATTAAGTCGCTTAACTTGTCATCTGTGGTCCCATTATAGGTTATTCGTCATCTTAACCGCGCGAGATAAAAATGTTAACAGAATTGCTTGAAAACCTGTTTCATAACCACCAAGCCAGAGTCCACTGCTGGACATGGGCCTTCCCCTATCAACTTGTTTTACTAACCAATATATTATCGGATGTGGATATAAAAAATTTAATAGCATTCTGAAGATGGTGCCGATTAAGCAATTTATGTGGTAGGATGTACCTACTTTTTTAATAATATTTTTTCTCGTAGCAAAACTGGTACATACTATTTCAATGTACAGTCAAGCTCACGTCCGCAAGAGAACGTCGGTGTCCAAGTGGTTATAACACCGGTCTTACAACCGTGAGACCCGAGATCGATCCCCGCCATGTACCAATGTGTTTTTACTCACTGCTGCTCTTACGGTGAAGGAAAAACACCGTAATGAAACCCACGTTCAAATAAAATTTGAATCGAATAGGATTCGGGCCAGGTTAGCCTTCGGGTTGCAGAGGTCAGATGGCAGTCGCCCTGTGTAAAAACATGGTTCCACGTCAAATCCCCTAGGTTAGGTAGCCGACCCCGACAGGGAACGGGATAAGGCGAGGAGAATGATGAGTTGAGTTCACGTCCAGTTAGATATTAACCGCCAGTGTAAGTTTTATGCCTGCGGCATTCAAACTTGAAACTGTCTAACCCAGGCTGACTTTACTACCTAATATTATATAATAATATATCCTGGACAATTCACATGGCGCCATCTAGCCCCCACCTAAGAAAAGCTTACAAGCTTAGTACACTATGGGAACTAGTTGGCTTATTTGAATACGTTTACTTTTTTGTAAATAAATACATGTCACATATAGAAAAAATGGCCTTGATACTGCGCAGGCAACTTGTCGTGCACCCCCTAGAAAAAAAAGACGAGCGCGTCCTCGCCGCTGCCGCCCGGCTGCCCGCAAAATTCGAGACCGGGGCCTCAATGGTCTAGTCTGAGCGTCAGGCGCTATTTGGTGACTTAATGATTTCGGCTTTTCTTATCCCAAAAGAACTATTTTGGGAAGCTTTGAAAAAATACATTGGATTGAAAATAGATGGCGCTGAAATAGCAGCCATTCGAAATATCCTTAGACACACACACACACACACAGATTAGTGCAAGAATATTTCAGTAAGAGTCATTTTCTCTTCTCTTTTCGTGTGGGACACCGAGCCATCCAACGATCCCATGAAGAGTTATTTTATAAGTATGACATTTCCAGATTTCCTATAAGTTTACTAAAGTCACTTAGCAAAGGTTGATGAATGTTTTGTTTTTTTGGCGAATAATCAAGCCTTGAACCCTACGACCTAGGAGTCAAACAAGCTGTCACATATCATTTTCCATCTTTTGTCTTACAAATTAGACGTACCACTTATACCCTAAGTCCTACGCACATTTAGACGCTGCGTATTCTAAAAACATTTATAAAACAATTATGGACGCCTTAGCTAACGAAAAAAAGTGGCACAACAGTGTCACAATGTATGTTTACCGGCTATAAAGCGGTTTTGAGTTATTTTACGCCATTTTTGCATTATTCTCTTTAATATGCGCATGCGTTTGCGGTGACAGGACAGGTGGTTTGTTTGGCTTAGGGTCGATGCGCACCTAGTTAGTGAGATATCTTGTTGATTCGGACATTTCAAGGTGATCGTTGTCACTCTTAACTCAGCCTGAATTAATTAGATTCTTAAAATTCATACATCTTGCGTATACAGAATACAAATCCCCACTAAAGATGTCCACTGTAACCTACCAAATCTAATAAATTGAAAAATATAATTTATTATTGTCGTAATTCTGTTTTTTTTTGTGTGGCACACCGATTCGTACAACTTAATTTCTTAATTTAAGACATAGAATGAAGTTGCGAAATGAAAGAAAATGTCGACGACTTGACTACTTTGACATTGGCAAAATACGTCTCGACCCATTAGATATGAAGCCATAACTTAAAAAAGGATAATGTCGCCGATCTATGAGTCTGCGTTAACCCTAACATGTGCCTCTTATTACTTGAAGATTATAATGTCATAAATGAAGTTTTTTACCCCCCGGAGGCAAACGAGTACCTTAGTAAACCACTACTTTACCATTGGCCGTCTCACGCGAATTAGAGATCAGGTCTATTGGTATGACGTTTTTGACATTTTGTCTGTTCTATCGCAAGTCTAGTAGTGGTATAGGATCCCGGCATACTAGGACCTTACGTAGTACGGCCGGATCTTAAGACTATACAGGGTGTTAAAGTAAATGCGTGCCATAGCTTCAGGGCAGTTCCAGTATCGATAAAATTGTTTTAAAAACAACTACCTTGGAAAACAATTCTCAAAAATGTCAGACGTGGCAATAGCGACCGTATTCTTACGGCTGTTAACGTTCTGCCTACCCCGCATGAGATAAAGGCGTGATATATGTATGTATGTATGTAAATATACAGGGTGTTAAAGTAAATGCGTGCCATAAATTAAAAAAAAAAATTTTTTTTAAGAATTTTTTAAATATTTTTTTCTGTTTCCTTTATCGATACTGAAACTGCCCTGAAGCTATGGCACGCATTTACTTTATTTAATACCTTGTATAGCATTTGAAGAACAGATAGACAACAGAACTGCTTATATCCTGGTTTTATTCCTCTCCCTATATCTTGGCCTTTCGTTTGGTATGCTCATCTTAAAGAAAGATGGTGTCTATGTTCCGGAGAACACCTTAAGCCGTTGGTCCCGTTTGCTTTCTATGATTTGCTGTTTTAGACGGCGGTCTAGGTAACCCCAACCCAACCATAATTATCACAGGCCTACTTATGAAATTATCTGTACTATCTAGTAGTAGGCGATTGAAAAAGTGACATCAGTTGTTTTTACATACTTACTTACCAGGGTTCATCGGGTCGTTCCGCGATTCGATGTCGAATACGATAGAAAAAGAATGGCTATGATATTTTATACTTTTTTTACATTACTCCATAAAAATATCCTTCCACACCGCGCTGTCACTTTTATTAACCCAACTCACAAACATAATAATTATGCTATGATCATACTAATTGTTAGTTGATTTATGCATCACAGTCCTAAACCTAGTCTATCAAGACCCAATTCATATCGAATTCACTACACTATTCTACATAACCAGTAATTTACAAGAGGTTGGCAACCTTGTTAATTAAATGTAAAGGAACGTCCTTAGCTTGACACAAGAATCGAACCTAGCACCCACTGGGCAAGAGTTGGAACATCTGCCTTGCAGGCTCTCAGAGTTAATAATAAGATAGATGGAGCTTCACGAACGAATAATGAGATATCTGCATTTCATGTTTCTTTTTCGCCTTCTATTGCCATTTTTTTCGACTTCTCTAAGTAAAAAAAATATATAAACGCATTTTTCGATCACCATCAAAAAATCTTATATCCTAAATACGGGCTTTTGATCAATTGTGCAAAATTTCAAGTTCGTGTATGTGCAATGTTTTCCCTCGCATATCCTAAAATTACTGGATTAATGATTACTGGATGAAGATACAATTTGTTTGTTATTTTTTATTAGTTTAGGTAAGGAATTATCTAACTAGGATTACAAACCTAGAGTTACAAAAGGTTTCATCAAATATGCTTTTATGATATTTAATGTTTTTCCGCTGTGATGGCAGTGTAAGTTATAATACTTTCTTATATTCGTAGAATCTAATAATAAATAACATAAATCTATTTTTATTTTGTTTTTGCTAAATAACATTTGTGCTGTAACTACGAGCTAGGTCTTGGCAGTTTATTCGCAAGGCACCTTCTACCTTTATTTCTTGGTCTGACTGCCGCAAGTCCACATTCCTCTGACTGACAGGTTATAACGAGATGTCTTTGTGCACTGTCTATAATTGTTATCGGTTTGGTTGATGCGAAATTGGTGGTTTAATTAGTTCAGTTTTATTGTAGGTAGATGACTCCTAACAGCTGCCTGTGGTCTAGTTTTTTGATCTTTTGGCCTTTATTAAGATGTGGGACATGTCTTGTTTACTTTTTGAAGAGTCTTTAAGGTTTCGTTTCATCATTAACAGCCTTACGTACAAGCTTTGCTTAGTTTGGGGCTAGATGGCGTTGTGTGAATTGTCCAGGGAATTTATTTATTGCCGTATTTTTTGGTATTTTTTGACGACCGATGTGGCGCAATGGTAGTTTGTTATGTTGTATCCTACGATTTTGGCCCCGGGGTCATCAAATCTATGCCGTGACTGCCTGCCACGCAAAGGTTCCGCGTTCAATTCTCGATGAGTCATTCACAAAGTCCATATTTATCACTTTGTGAATTTGTTCCCAGTCTGGTTAGGACAGTAAAGGCTGAACTACCTGATTGCCTGTAAAGGTAATACTTACGAAAGATTAGTTCAGGGCTTCGGAGGGCACGTTAAGCCGTCGGTCCCAGTTGCTGTCTATGATAATTGATAACGTAGACGGGGGTCGCTTCACAACCATGTCAAAGACCTGCTAGTAGTAAGTAGGCTGTTGAAAAACAGGGTTCATCGTGTCGTTGGACGACTCGGTGTCCCACTCGAAAAGAAGAGGTTTTATTCATTTACGTATTTAGTTATTTTTGTGACTTGTAAGTCTTGTGTTATACCTATTTGGTGGATTGTTCGGCGTAAGTAAGTACACCATGTATCTAAATGTACGTGTATTTTCGTGTTAGCCGCTCGGGTGCTTACGTCTCCAGTTTTATGACCCTGATACTCCTTTGGACACTTGTGGAGAAAAGCCCTGAACGAGGGTTTTTAAATCCCATTCGTAAAGGTTTTTTCTCCCTGGCTACTTTAGCATCACATGAAAGAACGAAGAAACAAAATATCTAGTAAGTTTAACATTCAATATATGAACCAAAGTAGTATTTTGTGTGTGGAAGCAAATTGAAAAATATGTCAAGGTATTTGTGCTAGCCCATTAAAAACAGCAGTTTTCCAAGTTTTGCCCACCAAACATGAATAAAGCTTTTGGATGTCGCTTGAAAATGTGTCCAACCAAGGAGGATTGTTTGGGCTAATAGCAACACTTGTCTGAACTAGGCGACGCTGTTATAATTTTTGGAGATTGGGGAATTATTTGTCAAGTTTAGTGACTTCTATCTATGGAAATTGCCGCTGAGCTGAGCAAACATTTCTCAGTACTGTAATATTTTACTTTTCCACGCGACGGTCCCGCTAAGAGACAACGGACGCGAGGCCGCGAATTAAAAGCAAGTAACTTCTCCAAGGAGTCCCCCCTCCCCCCGAAAAGTCTATCTTTTATCCCCCTCTAAGCGTAAGCAGGGTTGTCAGGGAACCATTTGTTACTTTTCTTATTTGCTGGTTTGACGCTCTGGTTCTGGCTTTTCAAATTCATCATCAGCCCACATGCACTCACTGCAGGGTATAGGGCTCTTCTCTGTTGCGCCACTCTTTACGGTTCCTTTTTTCAAGTAGATGGTCTGAAATTGTCAAAATACCTTGATAATTAGTTAATACCTAGTAGTAGGCGATACTCTAGAACCTTTCGTCCCCATCTACCATAGTCTACACTGTGCACGGGAGTTTACTGCCAAAATTGACTACAATAGCCATTTCCGGGCGCATCAGTGCCGACCTGATTAGGTGTCGGAGTGATCGCCATGGCCGAAATCGGTCGGAGAGATAGATCATCATGATCATAGTGTACACTATCGTCTCGTGAAAGAGCTAGGCGTGGTTAGGGAAAATCAAGTCTGACTCCACTTTCGAAGTTCGCAGCCCTAACTTAAGCTAGCGTTCCGTTCCACGCTGTTTTCATGCGCGAACGGGTGTCTGTTGGGTGTGTAAAGATTTTTACTGGTTTCATGGGACTTTTGTTGTGTTGACTTAGGTTTAGATGTATCTATTGTATCTATTTTTATGTTTTTTTAACTTAACTTACGGTGTTCTTTATTTTTCGTCGCAAGATTCATACATCAAAGCACCTTAGTCAGCAACCAAGCTTACCGGTTACACTGCTTTTCTAAAGTTCTGAAGTATGAAACCATCTACCTGGCTCACTGGCATTCAGTATGGTGAAGGAAAAACATCGTGATGATGACCACATGCAAATGAAGATAAAATTTGAATGTGACTTAACCTAGGATTCGGGAAAGATTAGCATTTGGGTTGCAGAATGTCAGATGGCAATGGCTCTGTGTAAAAACTTGGTTCCACGTGAAACCCCCTAGGTTGGGTAGCCGACCCCGACAGAGAACGGGATAAGGCAAGGAGAATGAGATTGTAGGTCATATCAAAAGAAACAATTTCTACTCATTTTATTACCAAGTTTATATCGGTATAATCTTCCTCGCAAGTGACAAGGTGACAGTACAGCAACGGTCATAAACTGTAGTGGCCCTTTCTGCCCTACTGTCCGAACTATAAAGGGCCATACAGAGCCATCTCTTAAGTGACACTTAGCTGAGGGCCCGAAGAGTAAAAGGGTCGGACGGTGACCCCTGGTAATGGATTAACTGGTCTAAGTTGTACTTTTTAATTGGAAATTATGATTGCTGTTACTGCTTTAGAAAACTATAGTTCGCTCACAAAGAGTGCCGGTTGCTGTCTATAATGGCTTTGACGGCGGTCGGTACTCCACCATGTCAGAGACCTGCTGTAGTAAGTAGGTGGTGAATAACTAACTTCTGGATTCAACGGGTCATTGGACGACTCGGTGTCCCACACGAAAAGAGGGATGCTGTTCTGGATTACCAAGTGTTCCTTTAGCAGATTTACACAACCCACTAGTAGAAATGGCGTACTAAACTATCAACCATATTCTAAGGCACACCACTTTGTTTTCTAGATTTTCTCGTAATACTCCTTCACACTGTGTCGTCCAGCGTGATGGCCACGTAGTCATTGCCTCCATACTAGAAACTGATAGTCAAATAACCAGGATACAGAATCACCAAAAGTCTTATGACCAGCACAGCAGTCATTATATAGCTGTTTATATCACACTTATATTTTAGTTCCTCCTTCACACTGTGTCGTCACAAACACTCACTTGGTTACCGTTCTGTTTGGCCAGTACAGGGCGTGACGGCATCGTCCTTATTGACTCCTTAGAGTCTGATAGTCAAATAACCAAGAGAGAGAGTCACAAAAAGACTTAGACATCATATAACTGTATATAATCACACTGTGTCGTCACGAATACTCACTTGGCTACCGTTTTGCTTGGCCAGTACGGCGTGGCGGCCACGTCGTGCGCGGCTGCCAACGGTCACCACCAGCCCGACAGACGCCACCAGCACCACCAGCACCACGCGGATGTACCACCGCAATGGGTATGATCTTAGATCAGCTGTTTTCCCGTAGAAACGCCATTTTGTGTTGTTTTTTTATGTAGCAGTGTTTTTTTCTTGATGTTGCTTTGTTTTTTCTTGATATTTCTGTGTTTTTCTTGATGTTGCTTTGTTTTTTCTGGATGTTTCTCTGTTTTTTCTTGATGGTATATCAGCACCAAGCGGACGTACCACCGCAATGGGTATGATCTTAGATCAGCTGTTTTCCCGTAGAAACGCCATTTTGTGTTTTTCTTGATGCTGTCTTGTTTTTTCTTGATGTAGCAGTGTTTTTTCTTGTTGTTGCTTTGTTTTTTTCTTGATGTTGCTGCGATTTTTCTTGATGTTACTTTGTTTTTACTTGATGTAGCAGAGTGTTTTGTTGATGTTTGTGTGTGTTTTTTTTCTTGACGTAACTTTGTTTTTTCCTTGCGTTGCTTTGTTTTCTCTTGCTGTAGTGTTGATTTTTGTGTGTTTTTGGTAGAGATGTCTGTGATGAGTTTGGAAACGGCGCGAAGGTCTAAAATATTGCGGTAATGTTCTAGACCTTGCGTTTTTTCTTGATGTGCCGAGTATTTTTTTGTTGATGTGTGTTCTTCTTGCTGTGTTTAGCTGTGATATGGCTTAGCTTTGCATTTTCCAAATGAGAACTTTTAATCTGCTTCCTAGTAATTTTAAGACATACGTACATAATGCAACTAGCACAGCAAATATTTCTGCACTTAATCTAATCAATAGTTATCTAATAATTTACTTTTTCATTTTGTGTTTTTTGATTTTATGTTTGCCATCGTGACCAACAGTTTTTTTTTGTAATCATCATAAAATGCTTATCATAAAGAAAGAAACACAATTTGGCGGCCTTATTGCTAATAGGCAATTTCTAAGGTGTTTCTAATAACTAGTTTTGTGCAGAATAAAGAAGACTAGCTCTACACAATGATGGTATGAAGTACACCCAGAAGCTTCGAGTAATGTCTTAACAATTAAATAGAAAAAAATAAAATATACTTACAAATAATAATGCCTGGGAAATACGACTTTAATTTTAGACTTTGAATCAAAACACTATCATATTGTGTTTCATATGACACACCAAATACGTACAAGTTTGCGTTTGAGAGATAAAACACGTATTCAGAGGTACAGTTGACTACTTACATAGCCAATAAGTGGCTCACAAAATTATCTGTCTAGAATTTTCTGGATTTTCTTGTTAGAAAATGTGCCCAGAAATATTACTATACTTCCGGGCGCATTTTATATATTAGTAAGATTATTTATTATTGCCGTGTGATGCCGGCTTAGAATAGCATCACCCTAATCCTTTCCCGTGGCTGTCGTAGAAGGCGACAAGGGCACCGAAGGGTTTCATGTGTATTGCAATTTTAGACAATAGGCTGACAACCTGTCACTATAGTTATACACGACTTATCTGAAACGACCCTCAAACATTGTCAGACGTGACGATAACGGCCGTAATTTTACGGTTTTTAACCTTCTGCCTTGCCTATCCCGCCAGGCGTGATTTGTGTATGTATGTTAACGTTGTTGTCAGGCGTGGCAATAGCGACGGTTTATTTTTTGGCCGTTGACGTTTTGCCGACCCCGTACGGGATAAAGGCGTGATACGTATATCTCTATTTATGTAATAAAATCTAGAATATAGTACATGACTTATTGTAAACGACTGTAGGTAGAAACCCAATCTAACCTTCGCCCTTAACGTATCACATTACAAGTGTTAATAATAAATTCATATTGTTTATAATGCGTTATTGATTTGCATAAATATCGAATTATTTAGAGGTTCATGTGGGAGTTTGAAGCTTGGGCCAGAATTGCTCAACGTTCTTGAACAATTTCTGGGCCCTAATGATTACAGAATAAAAAAAACTTGGCCCTTAATTTTCGACGAATCTGTACTCGTAAGAAAACAGATAGCCTTTTTCGTCTGCGATACTAAATCCACGAATAGTTTGAAAATATACCGAGTGTAATAGAATAAGTTGATCAGTTTCATGTGGTTTTGATCATGCTTGCAAATTTTTCGGTACCCCATTTCTTACATACCTTACAAGGATGATAATTGACGGAAAGAATAGTATGTTATTATGTTATCCTTTTTGTCTTATGTAAGTAGGTACACCTTAAAAATTTAGTGTTCCGAATCGGCCGATTTGCGATTGGCCCTTATTTAAAAACCGCACTCAACTCTGAGATAGACCTTCAATGCGACTTTGAGATGCTGTTAGTATTAACTGACATTTGTGAAAATCGCTCCTGAGACCGATCTCAGTGTTGAGTGCGATTTATAAATACGGACCTTAGTAACTGTTCCCACATCTTTTTTTTTAAATCAAACCTTTATTGGTACCTTAAACCTTTCGCTGTGGTATTGCCATACTCAGCGCAGTGCACCGACGACCGATGTGGCGCAGTGGTAGTGCGACTGCCTTTGACGCAGACGGTCCCGGGTTCCATTCTCGGTGGGTCACTCACAAAGTTGATATTTATCACTTTGTGAATTTGTTCCCAGTCTGGTTAGGACATTGCGGGCTGAACCACCCGATTGTCCGTAAGTAAGATGGTTCCGTGTTTCGGATAGCACGTTAAGCCGTAGGTCCCGGTTGCTGTCTATGATCACTTAGACGGCGGTCGTTACACAACCATGTCAGAAGCCTGCTACTTGTAGAAGGCGGTTGAAAAATTCTGACACTAGGGTTCATCGGGTCGTTGAACGACTTGGTATCCCACACGAAAAGAAGAAGAAGCGCAGTGCAAGATTGCATTCACGAGGAATGCCGCTGCCCATTCCCCGGACTGTTTAAAAAAAAAAACAAGTTTCCAATCTCTTCTCTCTCTTTTCGTGTGGGACACCGAGTCGTCCAACGACCCGATGAACCCTAGTGTCAGAATTTTTCAACCGCCTTCTACAAGTAGCAGGCTTCTGACATGGTTGTGTAACGACCGCCGTCTAAGTGATCATAGACAGCAACCGGGACCTACAGCTTAACGTGCCATCCGAAACACGGAACCATCTTACTTACGGACAATCGGGTGGTTCAGCCCGCAATGTCCTAACCAGACTGGGTACAAATTCACAAAGTGATAAATATCAACTTTGTGAGTGACCCACCGAGAATCGAACCCGGAACCTTCTGCGTCAAAGGCAGTCGCACTACCACTGCGCCACATCGGTCGTCAAGTTTCCAATAAGACTCATAATTGTTCTGGTATCCCACCAGCTTTCTTATAAGCAGAGGAAGGAAGTCTCAATAAAGAATGCTAATAAGAACCTTGTGTTATCGAGTTCGCCCACTGTTGAAAATACCGATTGTGTCATATAATAACCGCGTAAGTAGGTAGACCTGGTGCCTACTTACACAATAATTATACTTATGAAGGTACTTCTGTGGTGTTGAGTTGGTTCATAAAATTGTCAGCAGTACCTTTTGGCCGTGTGGTGCCTTAGAATCAATAGTGTAAGCGTAACCCCGTTTCTACACGTAGGACTTGCTGAACACAGGCCTCCCCTAAAGATTCCCACATTGTTCTATTAGAACCGGCTTGCATCCCGCATCTTCTGCAACTCCTTCATCTTGCCATGTGATGCCGGCTCAGCAATTTGCCGTGTGATGCATAGAATAGCATCACCCCATTTCCTAACCGTGGGTGTCGTAAGAGGCGATTGAGGGACTCGAGGGTTTCATGTATATTACAACTTATTTCTTTCCCGCGGGTGTCGTAGAAGGCGACTAAGTGACTCGAGAGTTTTATGTGCATTACAACTTTTAGGCGACAGGCTGACAACGTGTCACTATGTCACTATGACGTGATTTGTGTATGCGTGAATGTGTGTGTCTGTATGTGTATGCATCCCGCATTTCCCCGCGGACTTGACCAGATCTTCTGTCCATCTTGCGGCGGTACGTGGTCTCCACTCGAGAACTCTTCAGCTCCACTGTTTATCGGTCCTTCGAGCAATGTGGCCTACCCATTGCCACTTAAGCTTACTGACTATCTTAGCTATGTCGGTTACCTTGGTTCGTCTACGGATCTTCATGTTTCTAATTCGACCACGTAGAGAAATGGCGAGCATACCTCTCCATATATCGCTGAGTGACTCTGAGCCTATTCCCATATATTTGATCGAAATTAGGTAAACTATGTAGAAACCTACGTTTCTTTTAGTTTCTTTCCATTGTTACCCTTGACCTTGTACTAATAAGAACAAAACATCACGTTACATTACGTTACGTATCACGTTGGTGGAGGTGTGAGTGTGTTGCACACTTGCTTGCGAAACGGAAGATAGCGGGTTCGGTGCTCGGCGAGTGACAATGTTCCGGACACGTTTTTTGATGACGCGGTTGTAATGCAATGTGGTTTATTGTCACAAATCAAATTAGAATTTAAAGTTTAAAAATGAGAAGGAAACTAGAATAAAAACAAGGTTGCAGAAATGAAAGCAGTAAAAAAATGCTGAAACTGATGAAAGGGTATTATTGTTGGGCCGATTTTGTAGATACTTCAGAAACGAAATGATTTGCATAACACATTATGTGCATGAAAAATGATATATGTGCAAAACAGAAACTGTGCTTATTTTGCAATCTTGGCGGTAGCGGGACTGTCAAGCCGTACATTTTGACTCAAGATGTAGAGTTTATGATTTTTTTGTTAGTGGTGTTAGGGCGTGTAGAAGCTTGACGCTACTTGAAATCTAAATGTCATTTTCGCTGCGTAAGCGAAACGCTCTCGCCTGGCGACATTTTACTTAAAAATTTTTTTGGTGAAATAACATAACTATTTAGACCAAGTTAAGTAGAAGATATGCGTCATGTCGTATAAGGAAGTAAAGGAAAAAAGCTCAATTGAAAGCAGATTGGATATTACTCCACCGACAAGATCGAGGCTCTTTCTTAAGTTAATGATGATGATGAACTATTAAAATTTTGCTGTAAACTCACCATATAAAATCATTCCACATTTTGCATAAAAGCTAAAAAAAGAATAAAAGTGGTGCACATAACGTAATCAAACGCAGATTACGAAATCCCTTAAAATCCAAAAGAAAGAGCCAAGTCGAAGGGATATGCCTACCTACTCGCTTTATACCTGTGAGTAAAAGGGCACGTACCATTTTTTTGCCAGCTAGGGATGGGGTGAATGTCGATAAATACGTATCGAAGGAAATTTTGAAAATAAATATAAATACTCGTACCCCCTATTCAGATTTCCTTAACTACATAGAAATACTCACAAAGGTCATCCGAACCTAAGAACACGTAATTAAATCATCGAAATATCTGCCTCGAATAGAAATCGTACCCGGGACCTTTGCTTGGCAGGCAGACACACTACCACTGCGCAACATTGGTCGTCATATTTCACACATATCATACATACATATAATAATATCACGTCGTTATCCCTTGCGGGGTACGCAGAGCTTTGACGACCGTAAAAAAACGGTCGCCACGTCTGAGTAATTTTGTGGGCCTTTTCAAATGATTCGTATCACTGTATGAACAGGTTGTCAGCCTGTAGCCTAAAGTTGTAATACACATAAAACCTAAAGTTGTAATACACATATACCTCGTCTACCTGTTCATGCAAGAGAAACATAACATATTATGTTTACTAATTTCATACCAAATTTTCAGATAGCAATGTTTTGTTTGTAATTTGTTTGCTCTGTCAGATTTTGTGACATGTTTTTCGAGAGCAATGTTTATGGGTGTGTTAAAAACTACGTATTTTTAAGGCATAAGCGGAAAAACAAATTGAAATTCAGGCGTCAAGATGTTCTAGGATTAGAATAGTGTTAGCACATCAGTCTGACTTCTAGATTACCATTTTAGGGGTCTTTGGTTTAAATAATCAACTTCATACTAACTTATAAACATTAATAAACTGTATGTTGAATTTGAAGTAAAGACACTTGATCGAGACTTCAAAATATGATTTGAATAGTAAAAAAACTGTTAAATTTTCCGGTTGCAGATATTTAGAAAAAAAAAAATTATAAGTAAAATTTTATTTCTGGACCCTTTTAAAATGCGCTATTTAAAGACACTGATAGGTGACAGGCTGACAACCCGAAACAATAGTGATACACAAATTATCTCAAACGGCCCTCTATATTTGTCGGACGTGGCGATAGCGCCCGTATTTTTATGGCCGTTAACGCTCTACCTACCCCGTAAGGCGTGATATATGTATGTATTTAAAGGCGCCTGATTCTTACTTACATTCAAAGCTTAAAATTGCATATTTCATGCCCATGTATAAAATATGTGATTTTTTCGCAATACCCTCATTTTGACTTGTAATGAGTGTCATCCTGAATGCGACAGCGGCGGAAACCAGGTGAATTAGTTAGTGTCACGTTTGAAAGTCTAATATCGTTCTGACATCTGTTGATTCTGTCTAGTCTAGATGTTTGGGTTGGAGCTGTTTAGATTTGAACAGTGGGTTCCAGTTATTTTTCGTTACATTTCTGATACAAAATAGACTGCGTCACCTCTAGAATCCCTCTCTCTATCTCTCTCTAAAGATAAGAGGATTTGGGAGGAGAGAGTGCGAGAGCGGTATCTTAAGATTTTTTTCAGAAATATGATCAGAGTCCTTAGTAATAAATAAGCATATTAAAGTACCTGTAGACTTGTAGATTTGCCAAAGTGTAGACAGCCCAGAAAAGTTCTCACTTTTGAGTTTTACACTAAAATCTCCTTTCTACTTTCAGCAATTTCACAACTTGCTACATACCTCAACGATAGTACTTATTATTATTATTAGTTAGCCCACTTGATCCCACTGCTGGGCAAAGGCCTCCTCGCAATCTTCCACTCCTTGCACTCTAATGCCACCGTCATCCACGATAGTACTGATCAAAGACTTTTCCCACAGACCCCGAAAATTCAAAAAGACCTGTCAACGCAGACATAACATATTAGGCGAATAATCTGGCGATATATCACCTTCAGTGCATTTGCAATCATAATGTCTCGTCGTGGCCAGATTGACATCTGTTCACGCTTGCCGAAATATATGAATGCTTGAATTATTAGGTAAATCTAGGAGACAATTTTGAATATATTTTTTAAACTTACTTTAAACCTCCTAGCAAGCAACCTTACTTGTTAAATTTTCTTATTTCGAAGGCATCTCTTCAGAACTAAGCATAGTAAAATTTATAATGAAATGTATATTAAATTGAAAGACTTTAAAATTTTCATATATTTCAATTAGCGGATTTGAAACGTAAAATATAAACTTGTCGCAGTCGGGTTTTCTTTTATATACTCTATTCTATTGCATACCATTAGTTACATTTAGGAGGTAAAACGAATTATACGGTACTTAAAACATGAACCCTGTCGGCTACAACAATATAAACATATCTTTATTGAAGCTAGAATAAATATGTTAAATAAATAAAAACAGTTAAATAAATAAAAATGCTTGCTTTATAACTATTCCTTAACTCCTTGTACAACTCGATACAATATTATCGACACTCACCCCAACCCTAAACTCCCCAGTGCACAGTCGGGTCGTATAATTGCGGGGGAGCGGGGTTCGACTCCCGCGCACCTGGCGCGCGCCACCAATCGCTGCGTGCGCGCAACTTTATGCGCGGCGGTGATACGTTAGGGGAAGTGTGAACCATGTGAATTTGGAGAAATTGTCGTCAGGTCATGCCGTGTGGTGCCGGGGACAGCATCACCCCATTTCTTTCCCGCGTGTCGTAAGAGGCGACTAAGGGACTAGAGGGTTTCATCTATGTTATAACATTAGGCGACGGGCTAACGACCTGTCACTATAGTCATATATATCTTACCAAACATCTGTATGTATGTAGGTTACTCATATCATAAGGTTATGAACAAATATTCTTGTACGTGTATTGGATACACAATTTTTCTAATGCGACCCACCCTCAATATTATATTATTCAGTCATGGCGACAGCGACCGTATTTTTACTTCCGTTGACGCTCTGCCTACCCGATAAGGGGCAAAGGCGTGATGTGTGTATGCATGTTCATACGGAATCAGGTCAGTACCCTCCATGGTCAAGAAACAGCTGTTCCTGCGCCGGAGTCGAAGTCGAGGCAAAAAACGCAACGAGATCCCCGCGCGCACGAGGATTGAAAAGCGCGGGAAGCCGCCATTGTTGTATGAGAATTCAGGACTACAAGAGGATCCTCAAGTGTAGGATTTTCATACAAGCGTGCCGAGAAGTGCGCGATTTAGAAAAAAACTGTTACGCCATGTCTCAAAAAATTTAGAATCATCTACTAATTGAAATCAAAACAATCTCATCAAAACCTAAAAAAGTCCATAATGTTGGTTACTACAGCATATTTTTTACTTCATTAAAGAATATCTAGGATATAAAATTAAGATTTGTTTAGAATGTGTCTCGCAAAAATGTAAAATTGACTATTTTAATTATTTATTAGTTTAATGAACATTTGCTTACTTATTTCCAATCTAGATATGTGTGTGATACTAAACAAATTGTTATTTAAAGACTTCTGTAATGAAAGACCATATCTAACGCAAATAATTATTTGTATCTATTCCCCTGTTTTCTTCCCGTGTTATTCCTCTAAAGCTATCAATATTTTAATGACATGAAGGCATATGAGCATGCCTCTATTTATTTTCTTTTTTCGAAAAATAATAACGGAAAGCAAATGTGCATTCATCAATTGCATTATTATTTTTTGGAAAAACGTAAATAATAGGCTTGCCTTTATGTATATATGCTTTAGGTCTTTAAAACTAGACAACGGATTTTCATGCAGATTCAGTGATTCATGGGGAAATTTTATATGTATAAAACTTGTCGGGGAAATGTCTAATTTCCAATGAGTTCTTTTACAGTTCCTATTTTTTTTAATCAATGAGTTCTACATTTTTCGTTAGCAATAAGTACCCTCAATATTAAAAATAACTCTTCATTCACAAATTAATTTACGCTCTACAGAAATTAATTTAAAAATTCCGCGAAGTATATTCCGATAGTTGATGACTTGGAATAATAATACACTTATAGTATTATGAGCAGAACGATTCTACTAAAAGTTTATTAGTATGTTAGTTCTTCTTGAAATAATTGCGTACATTAAGTGTTGACTTACTCCATGATTCAAAAACTTTTATTGACCGAACTAATACTTTAATTTCTCCCGTAAAAACAAGCTGATAAAACAGTAGTTCAAGAACTATTAGGACCTTACCACCACAAAGATAGACCCAAGTCGAACGCGTGCTTAAAATTCCATACTCCAACTCCATACAAATAGAAACGCTAGACACGCGTGTAACGTGAGGCCCTTAGCTTCTTGCAAAAATACACACAAAGTTGTACCCTATATTTTATTTTGGGTAGATAATTGTATCTAGGTATCTAACTATACCTATAGATTAATATAGTAAAATGAAAAAAGGATAAAGGATAAGGTATTAAAAGGATTTCATATCCTTTAAAATAGCAAAAATATTTTAATAAAAGAAAAAAATAACGCAACTAACACAAGATTGATAACCAGTCAGTGTACATTTAAAATGTCTTTACTGCAACCTACACCAGAATCGTAACTCAAAGGGGGTGCAAGCGGGACAAAAAACTCCCTCTCACTAGGGTGCGCGGGCGCCGGCGACCCTCCGACACGCTATACGCACATCCTTTATACAGTAGGGTGGTGGTACCCTAAAACCTATAGGGGTGGTGTATTCATTCGCTTAGTGTCGCAACCAGCGTAACTTGACCTTCATACATGATACACGCACCTACGGACGCGCTGATAGTTACGCTGGTCCTGACATTGTCTGAGCGAATGAGCTGTACTTGTTCGATTCAAGGGGGTCGCTGCAAGTGCAATACTGTTTCTAGAAGGTTTAGAAAAAGACTGGACAGACGATCTGGTTGAGCTGAAAATGCAGGCCGCTTCTAATCGGACAAGGTGGAAATCTTTAAGAAAGGCCTATGTTCAGCAGTGGACGTCTTATGGTTGGAATGATGATGATGATGAACTTCTTTGAAAATATTATGATTATGTCCGCTTCGCTCTGTCGATGTTGTAGAATTTGAAAGGGGGATTGTTATTGACCAAATCAGAAAGAGAGGTTCCCAAAAAGGTAAAGGTGAAAGACTGATGTGTGGATCGACGAACCCTTATCTGAATGAGAAGGTGGAAAATAGAGATGACTGAAATAAACCGAAAAACCCTTATCAGAATGAGAAAGTGGTAAATAAATAGGAAAGACTGATATTTTTACGTCAAGGCAATAATGACGCTTTCAAATTGATGCTTTTTGAAAATTTATGATTTAGCCAAGAATCATATGAGACATAGTGTTTGTAGGGATATTTATTACTCTACATTTATCCTGCTAATACTAACAAAAGCTTTCACAGTCGTCACCTTTCTCCTGACAATAGCAAAACATTTCACACCCGAAAGATAACTTCTATTTCCCACGTCTTCACTCAGGAAGCCGGCGGAATACCGACTCCGTAATTTTCGAAAAAAAAACCTACAACTTTGAGCAAAAAAACCACCCGCATGTAAAAGTTGAACCAACTTTGAACATCTGTCTTTTAACACATACAAAAAACCTTCCGTCTCTGTCGCACTCATACGAGATTGTATGTTTCTATCCCTTTTTAGTGTTTAGCAGGTACTCGTTTGGTGTAAATACAGGTTGAATTACATATTTTTAGTTTTACAAGTGTGCGTTTTGAAATGTTTTTAATTTTAATGCATTATTGTATCGAATTTCGATACTTTTGTCAATGAACGAAAATGTAATCTTGTAATTTAAAATATTGATGGTGAGAAAATGAATATCTTTTTACATGTAAAAGACACAGACAATTTTATCCTCCTTCATTTGAAAATGATCAACCCCTGTTGAATTTTGGGCTCAGGACCCGCAGGTCCCGAGTTTGATTCTCAGCGGAGACACGAAATTGTTATTTGTCAATTTTGTGTTAACATTACTTAGTTTGACGAGCGATATGGCGCAGTGGTAGTGTGACTGCCTTTGACGCAGAAGGTTCCGAGTTCGATTCTCGGTGGGTCACTGAAAAAGTTGATATTTTACACTTTTTTTTTCCCAGTCTGGTTAGGGCATTGCGGGCTGAACCATCCGATTGTCCGTAAGAAAGATGGTACCGTGTTTCGGATGGCACATTAAGCCGTAGGTCCCGGTTGCTGTGTATGATTATATAGGCGTCGTCGGTCGTTACGCAACCATGTCAGAAGCCTGCTACTTGTAGGAGGTTGAAAAATTGCACGTTTGTCCACTCGGTGCTCCACACGAAAAAAAACTTGGTGTTTAGAAAACGTGCCACCCTAATTTAATTACAATCACAATTTGAATATCAAAAGCTTCGCTAATCAAATATCCACATCCTCAGATTTGAATTTCGAACCTCGGAAACGGAACGGTGCGTGCGCGCATTCGAAATTCGATTTTTTGCCTCAAGGGTGCTTTGTTACGCTATCTCTTTCACTCCTATGGGGTAGCTATACTTCTGTCTCTGTCTTAAGGGGTGGGTGGATAGAACAGATGTTTCGAAGATAGTTTTTTTTCGTATTCGTTTCGATTTCGTCGCGAACGGACAATGGATTGGAGATTTTGAAAGCATATGGTGCTCTTACAGGTATTTTAGACGGTTTTGGTGAAATTAACAAAGTTTTTTTAGGTTAGAAGATGGTAGATTAGCAATGTAATCTTTATACAATAGCGCATTAGTCCACTGCTGGACAAATTCATGACGATATTCACCAGACTCACCACGCTTGGCAAGAAGTGGGTAAGCGAACGTAGTGCAAGCTATTGCACTGCACTCACAGGGAACGCTGCTCCCCATTCCCTGGATGGATTTATCGCATAGCAATTTTTCTCAACGCCTTGGGTATGGAGTGATGCTGTAATAACTACCACGGCAGCATACGAAACACAAATATACAATTAGTAAGACTATACCTAAAACCTACCAATGTAATCATCATTCTCCTTGCCTTCTCCCGTTCTCTGTCGGGGTGATTTGACGTGGGACCAAATTTTTACACATAGCGACTGCCATCTGACCTCTGCAACCCGAAGGCTAACCTGGCTGGCCCGAATCCTAGGTTAAGTCACATTCAAGTATTATCTGAATTCAAACTTGTGAGTAAAAACACATTTGGAGGTACATGGCGGAATCGAACTCGGGTCTCAGGATTGTAAGACCGGTGTCCGAACCACGTGGCCACCGACGTTCCAAAAACATGCCAATGTAATCATTAAACATATTTGAAATTCATCTTTAAAAGGCTCTTTACTATTTAAAAAACAAGTGTTTTCCATTCCAATTACACTTGTAAAATGTAAATTTTAAATGCCGTATACACACTTACCCGTATTTGGTAAAAACAAGTCTAAAACAAGCGTATGTATTTAGTATTCTGTCACACAAATATCTGGATATTTATTTATTTACATCGTGTGAAATCATGTGGGATATTAAGTCGATCAACAACCTGGTAGATCACGATGTTTCGAGATGTGTATATTGTTGTTTACCCATTTAGGTTTGGTTTAACCATTGTACCTATAGTCTGTAAGTTTAGGTACTTATCATTTTGTAAACAAACTTTGTATGAAACTGACAGTTCAGAAGTGTCACTTTCATACAAAGTTTGTTTATAAAAAGATAAGTACCTAAACTTACATACTATAGTGTACCTACAGGTATGCCTCGTGCAAGGTTCACTGCCACTCTGTTATGTTTTCTTTCGTATGTTTTTGGTAATAAATATTGTTGTGTATGTCATTTTTCTGGGAATAGTTTTTTAAACTTATTGAGGCTTCCAAAGTGTTTAGAATTATCAACATTTTGTGTCTGGTAATCGAATGGGGTACCTTCGAATACTGAGACCGATCTTAAAGTGCTAGACCAGGCAGCCAACATAGTTATGGGTTATTGGGTTATCACTTTGATGGCGTAGTTTACCTCACGCATACATAATGTACATAACATTATTTATTGATTACTTTATTTGGATAGATATTTTCAATGAAGGTTATAGGTATATTAAGGTGGCTAAGTGGTTAGGACCCCGGTCGTACAATCGTGAGACCCGAGTTCGATCCCCACCATGTACCAATGTGTTTTTTCTCACGTACATTTACCGACTACTCTTACGGTGAAGGCAAAACATCGTGATGAAACCCACATTCAAATAAAATTTGAATTCAGATGATATTTGAATGTGAGTTAACCTAGGATTCGGGCCAGGTTAGCCTTCGGGTTACAGAGATCAGATGGCAGTCGCTCTGTGTAAAACATGACTCTACATCAAATCCCCTAGGTTAGTAAACCGACTCCGGCAGATGATAAAATGATAAAAATGTTTATATTCTCCCAATCATTAATAAAATTAATATACGGGATAAGGCAAGGAGAATGATGCTATTATAGGTATATTACTAAGTAGCGCTTTATCGCTATGTTAATTATCCGCTAGCGGCCTGCTCGCTGCTAATCGTTTTCCCGTGGGAAAAATACGTTTTCTCGACATGTATTATCCTTAATCCTTTCTCTTGAATAACTTTAAATTAACAGAAACCTCATCAAAATCCGTTACGTAGTTATAGTAAGTGTTAGCGGTGTCCGTGACAGAAAAACAAACGCCAAAAGAGATTATTGCGTCTAATGCATTGCATCACCTTTTTTCAAAGCCTATTTCGTTCCACCTAACTCTTTGGAACAATACCATAATCTGTATAATCCTTTACAAATACTATAAATATCACAAAGTCATCCATAAAAGACAAACTATTCCTTCATTTCCGAAACCTTTCTTTTATCTTTTGTTATCATTGGCAAATTACAGTCTATTGTTGTAAGGTGCTAAAATGACAGTTTCGTTGTTTTTGTCCAATTGTCTGTTTGTTTGTTTGTAAACAATAGTTAAGGCAACAGATGTTGTCACTGTATTGTGGGTTTTATGGTGACACCTAATATACCGTTTAAGATTTGTATTGAACCTGTTGTTTCATTTTTCCAAGGAATTTTTACTGTGGGAACTGGAATTTGACCTTCTCTCTATTATATTTCTTAGTTATGGCGTTTTCATTATGATTTTGCCAGTCTCTTAGTGAAGTAATGAGAAGTTTGTTACATTATGCCGAGGGAGAGTCCACAGCACAGAGATCCTAGTCTGACGACTATTGATAGTAAAATTTCTGCACCACGTGGCGACCGCTCGTCACTATTACACAATGTCGAATTTGTGCATTGATTACAATTTTCTATTTAATGATCAGTTTAAAAATAGTTTGTTGCTTAAAACATTTTAATGATCAGTTCAAGAACAGTTTGTTGCTTAAAACATTATCAGAATTATGCACTAGACACTCAAATGAACGAGAAAAATTAAATTTTAACCAAAACACGCCTGCCATCATGGAATAGTCAACGAACTGACCTTGTCTCTATGGACGGAGTATTTAAACTATGGCAGAGGAAACAATGTTCTTACGTAAAATTGAAATGTATCTACCCGCAAAAGGCCACATTACAGATAGGTGTTAGGTGTTTAGTATTGAACAACGAATCTACAAAACTTTCCATAAAGAAGTAAGTTGATCAATAAGCCAATTTCCACGAGTTAGTCCATTTTTTTTACCTATTACTTTTTTGGGGAAAGTTGTTCACTTTTATGATTTAACGTTCTTTATATATGCACCAGCGAGTAAGTATGCTCACACTAATTCATTTCTCCTCTCTTCACAGGTAAGTGCCACCTCTTCTTCACAAAGGTACCTGATCATGATCAGACTGAACCCCTTTGATAAGCAATCCATGGAGCCGGAATCCCAGGATATCTGAACAAAGGTATACAGTTAGTGCATCCGGTTGGTGGTGCAAGTGAAAATATTTAAGCGGGTTACCTCCGTTTCCAATACATTTATTTGTAGGGCTAGATTATTTACATCTACATTTATTAGTAAGACTTAATAATGCTTTATCGCTTTAAATAGAATCACCGCAAAACCTTCATCCTTTTGATGCAAAATGTTCCTCTGCGCAATGTCTCTCTACTCTATTCAGTACACAGTGTAAAATCGCACGCGGCACGATGTTGAAGCACGAATGATGACATGAAAGTTTCTTATCGCTTATATACAAGGTGTAAAAAAAATTGCTGCTAATATTTTAAGGGGTGAATCAGCCCATGAAACTGACCAACTGTCCCCAAGGAACATAAGTTGAATTATGAAAAAAATTTTTGGACCTCTCATACTAAACGTACCCGCCGACCAAATCAATTTGTATGTGTAGCCGAAAAAATTTTTGCATATTTCGACCTATGTTCCTTGGGGAAAATTGTTCAGTTTCATGGGCTGATTCACCCCTTAAAATATTTGCAGCTAATATTTTTACACCTTATATACAGAGACTTGTCAGTGTTGATCAAAAGCCACAACAGCCAATAATCGACATGCCCATGACATAAGAAAGTATGAAGTAAAAAAGAATTATCAAAATCGCTTCAAGCTTCCGTCTTGCACCGCTGCGGTTATAAAACCGCTCGGGTCGGATATAGCCCGGTCAAGCACCCACCGCGCCGCGGAAAGTTTTGCGATATCCTGCTATTAATTTGCAGGTTAAATAACAGCTTTTAAAGATTTGAAACGGTTTGCTCCGAGTAGTCCAAATCGTCGCTTCGAAACGTTGACATCAAAAGGTTGACACCGGTGTGTCGGTAGCTCAGTGGGACGGTATCCCACGTATCGCTCCCCGATCGAGGTTTAGCAATTTTTTCAGATTCCTATTTTCATTCCGGTGTCAAGAGATTTTACACTGCTTATTACTTGTTATAAGCATCAATATAGTTGGCCGCAGTCCAACGCTCTGGTCCGACCAAATCAGCAAGCCACTATCCATCCAAGTCCATGATGCTTTAGAAGCCGCAAGAGATCGTAAGGCATGGAGGTCTATCATCCGGGACAAAGTAATCCGTGGAGATGCACGACCCTCAGCACTGAGGAGAACGAAGCAAGGAGGATGATGATTACTTGTTATGTATTATTAGAAACATCAAGTAGGTCCAATATGATTGATCAGAAAATATACTGACTTCATGAACACATTTAAAAACTGCTTCAGCAAAGTTCTCCAATTCTCCATACAATGACCACCAATAACCAGTCAGTACTTCCCAAGTCGATTCAAAATTGCATTGAATGAACCCATAAAAGTCTGGAAATATCGTCTGGTTAAAAACCGCGACATATAAGTTCGTTATCCTGTACCCAAAGCTCGAAATAGTGCCTTAAGCATTGGTCAACCATCTACTAAATAACTTTTTTAAAAAGGTAACTGACTTCAAAGGACGTGTATAAGTGCGAATCTCCACTTTTTTGTTGGTTTATATGCCTAAAACCTTCTCCTAAGTCTGAAAAACACTTTACTAAAAAGCTCATCTAAATCGGTTAAGCCGAACACGAGATAATCGCCGTCTACCATACATGCAGGTCAAGCTGAGAACCTCCTTCTTTTGAAGTAGTTTAAAAAGTTGCATACGCACGTGTGTAGACAACCAATACATTTTGATCTCTTAAATAGGCAAGTCGAAGTGCTGCTAATAGTAGAACCTACACTTTAATCCAACGGACAATGTATGGTAATGTTGTAACTATGCACATGGATATGAGGGTCATTTGAATAACGGAAATATTGTAATAGGTCCTAGTGTGACTGCCTAGGGCGCCTATTAAAAGCCTTGCAAACAGGGACCATATTGCTGAAAATCTTAAGCAATATTTAGTGGTAACCAATATACCCCAAATTGAGCCAGCTAGCAGAGTTGATGTAGGGGCGTTGGTGGCCTAGTGGTAATGACACCGGTCTAACAATATTGTGAGATCCGAGTTCTCCATGTATCACTGTGTTTTTACTCACGTGCGGTGAAGGAAAAACATCGTGATGAAACCGAAATTAAATTTGTATTCAGATTATATTTGAATGTGACTTAACCTAGGATTCGGGCCAGGTTAGCCTTCGGGTTGCATATGTCAGATGGCAGTCGCTCTGTGTAAAAACTTGTCGCTCTGTGTAAAAACTTGGTTCCACGTCCAATCTCCTAGGTTCAGTAACCGACCCTGACAGGGAAATGGGATAAGCAGGGTTTTGAAGTAAAAGTTTAAACCTAACACCATGATCCACTCGTTCGTCGACACGGTTCATAAAACCGTAAATTCGATCACTATTTAGAAATACACACACATTACACGGATATGTTATCAGTGGACAAATATTGATAGTGAGTCAGGCCGCACGTGGTGCGTGTTTGCTGATCGGTTTTTGATTGGAGTATAACTTTCAAAGAGCTGGTCAGTCACCTTCTCAATGAATGGAAAGGGTTTGTAACAGGATATTCAGTATATCGCTTTCGATACAACCCGATTTGAGAAAATGGTCTTTGTAAAAGTTGACATGCTTCATCAGATATGCAAGTTCTTGACATCTTTTCATGTGGGATTTGATGAAGCCTAGAAGAATCCGTGCCTTGTGATGCCGGCATAGAATAGCATCACCAATTCTTCGCGCGGGTGTAAGAGGCAACTAACGCACTCGAGGGTTTCATGTGTATTACAACTTTAGGCCACAGGCTGACAACTTTTCACTACAGTGATACACGAATTACCTAAAAGGGCCCTCAATACTTGTCAGACGTGGCGACAGTAACCGTAATTGTATGACCGTTAACGCTCTGCCTACCCCGCGAGGGATAAAGGCGTTAGTTGTGTATGTATGTAGAAGAATCAACTTTATCCAAGCTGTGACTGGCTCCAAGTATATGTCTTAGGGTAACCTCTAGTGCGGTTGGCGAGAAGACCACGAGCCAAAGAGATTCAAAACAACAAAAGCTGTATGTCAGTATGGCACTCCGATGACTCGCTGACCGGTTGGGGCTCGCCGGGTCAATCCGTCCACCTGTCAGATTTGCATATCGATGCTGTGCTACTAAAGAGACGTTGTGAGTTCTTGGCAAGTGAGATTTTAACGTCTTCCTCTTCGTGTGGATTTTATCAGCAAATCACTGTTGGACTTCAACCACTATTTCTCAAGATTGGCACGAGTGAAGTGCAAGGTGTTGTCTTGGAGGCAGCGTTGTGATAATATTTACCTTCTCGCCGGGCTGATCTATTGGCCTTTTTGCGTCCCTTAGCCGCTACTCATCTTCTTCTTTATTTAAGAGCCATGCTCTTGTCGGTGGAGCGACCGCCATTCATTTCTTTTCTCCGCCAGTGACTTCACCTCCTGATACGACACAACATTCACTTTCTCTTTCAGCTGCTGAAAGTAGTTTCTTCTAGGGTCGTCCTCTTCCTCTTTTTCCTTCTACTTAATACTACTAGCCGCTACTCTGCAACTTCTTTAGTTCATCATGTCAAATCATGTGTCAATCTTCTTAGACAGAGATCAGAGCAGACGTATGTAGACAAATTCTACAAGACTTCTTCTTCTTCTTTTCGTGTGGGACACCGAGTCATCCAACGACCCGATGAACCCTAGTGTCAGAATTTTTCAACCGCCTACTACAAGTAGCAGGCTTCTGACATGGTTGTGTAACGACCGCCGTCTAAGTGATCATAGACAGCAACCGGGACCTACGGCTTAACGTGTCATCCGAAACACGGAACCATCTTACTTACGGACAATCGGGTGGTTCAGCCCGCAATGTCCTAACCAGACTGGAAACACATTCACAAAGTGATAAATATCAACTTTGTGAGTGACCCACCGAGAATCGAACCCGGAACCTTCTGCGTCAGAGGCAGTCGCACTACCACTGCGCCACATCGGTCGTCAAGACTGTATAACTTTAACTACTGCAACAGCCCAAACACTCCGCTGCTGGACACGAGCCTCACCCAATAGAATTTCTCACCACGCTTGACAGGTGGATTGGCAAGCGCAATACAAGGTGTTGTATTCACATGACACGTTGCTGTCCATTCCATGGATACTTCCCTTAATATCTCTTTATGGCACCCACGGATAGAAATGGGCTGATGCTATTCTACACACACACACACACACACACACAAATCCCGCCTATATCCCTGTCAGAGCGTTAGCAACTGTAAAATTACAGTCGGTATCGCCACTGACAAATGTTTGAGGGTCGTTTCAGTTAGGTCGTGTATCACTATAGCGACAGGTTGTCAGCCTGTCGCCTATAATTGCAATACACATGAAACCTTCAAGTCTCTTAGTGGACTTTTACGACACCCACGGGAAAGAAATGGGTCGGTGCTATTCTAAGCCGGCACCACACGGCATCTATTCTAAGCCGGCAAAAATTGACACTTAAAAGAAACTTAAATCGAGAACTATCGGTATCGCACCGGTATACGACAGTCACCAATAATTTATGCGGACCAGCTTAATATGGACATTTGTATTCTGTCTCGCTGTGTCGTAGACTTGTGACCGGACCGGTCGACTCACAGGTTCACGCGTGATTTTAGATCAATGGTTCGATCAAACATTTTCCGTGGCATAATTAAATAGTAAAAAATAGGTTGTGTCGTATAAAAGATTTTTAAATATACGGTCTTTTAGCCAAAAGAACGATTCTCATCAGAAAGGTACATTCTTAAAATAATGACATCAACATTTTATATTACGATTTTTCAGATAGACGCGTTTTCGCTCTTCTGTTGTGCACAATGTACACATGCAGCCCATTGAATTCTTTGGATTTTGCGACAGCCACAATTTACGTCCATACCCAGAAATTATGACTATTCGTAACTACATACATAGTTGTACAAAACTAGAACCGTAATCTTCCCGAAGGAAACCCATTCAACAATTACAGTCCACATATCTCCACATCCTCTCAATGCAAGTGTAAAACTGCGTGTAATTATTACTAATAAAAAAACTAATTATAATTATACGCTCAGATAATGTCACGACCAGCGTAACTGTCAGTGCGCGTCCATACGTGCGTGTGTCGAGCGTGACGGTCAAGTTACGCTGGGCGCGACACTATCTTAGCGAATTTAAGTTGATAAGTATGCGGCGGACAGCTGATGTAGACCTGTTGATCCTGTCATGTGCCAACTGGTCCATAGGCGTGGTGGAAGACGAGTTTTGTGTCTACACTAGACTCTAGGTTAGGTGCATTATAGGTAACTAGCGGCCTGCCCCAGCGGCTGCGCCCGCTGCAACTCATTTTCCCATGTGAATAAGGAGACTTTCCGACAAGTATTATGTATAAAAACCTTCCTCTTAAATCACTCTATCTATTAAAAAAACCTGCATCAAAATCAGTTGTGTAGTTTTCAAGATTTCGGCAAACATACAGACATACAGACGGACGCGAAAAGGACTTTACTTTATACTATGTAGTGAAGTTCGTTAGTGGTCTATGGACGTGAGTTTTGTCTCAGGTTCTGAAGTAACCTGGTGCACGTCATTTTATGAGAAGCGCAGTTCCAAACTGCAGCTTATCTGCAATTTGAAGACGGTGTAAACTTTGCTAAATTTCGCCTTTTAATGCATAAATGAAAAGTCCCTGGTTCACCTGGAGCCTACCTCGGTTTTATCGGCCTTAAAAACGTATTTAGCTTCTTACACTACCTATATCTAATATCCGCATATTCACCTTGACAAGCGTCGATCGGGAATCGAACCCGTAGATATAAATAAATTAACTACATCCTAAACCCTTCCTTACAAAGCCCAAGGCTAGTCCTGCCTTTATCTTAAGGTAAGAAGTAAGGAATATCCCAACAATCCGACCCTAATCTACGAATATTACCAAACACTATGATACACTGTGCTGTAATAAGCGAGAATTAAGCTTTCCCTTTCCATATTAATCTATAGCTTTAGTATTCTATAGTAGATATAGTATTCAGAAACAGGCTTCTACCACCTGCGCACACGCCGATCCAGTAGCTTAGCCAATGTGTCTTGTACTTTGTACTCAACTATCATCCCGCCCAGCGGTTATACTTGCTGCAACTCATTTTCCCGTGGGAATAAGTTGTTTTTCCAGCAAGTATTATACAAGTAGACCTTACTCTTGACTCACTAGAGTTTCTGCGGAAACCTTTGCGGGAAGAAAGTGAACTATTAATTCATTTTTACATAGAAACCCACGATCGACAACTGTCAAAGTCATAATAAGGCACAAAAGCGCCCCCAAATTCCACGCCGGCTCTTTTCCCGCACGGACTCTATATCTATTTAAAAAATTGCATCAAAATCCGTTGTGCAGTTTTAAAGATCCAAGCATATATACATTCATACAGACCATAGACTACACATATAAGTAAGTGTGACAGTATATAACTAATTCTATGATACAGACATAGGGACAGACGCGGGAAGCGACTTTATTTTCTACTATGTAGTGATGACCACTTTATATTAGCACACAAGTAGCATTCTTTATAAAAACTTTGTTTATTTATTTTGACAGTTACCAGTTTAGCATACGTCAAGTCGAACGGCTTTTAATCTTTACTTTTTGTTAAATAGTTAATACAAACAAAACAAGAGGAAGACATTCACGCCACGGATGGGATTCGAACCCACGTCTTTCGACAAGCCGGGTCAGACGAGTAAGACCACTACACCACGGTAGGCTCTGTCCCAGGCAGATAAATGGCTTTTAAACTCCTAAACCACGTTTTTTATTTTTTGAGATATAGTTAGTTGACATTTTAAGTTGCCATTTTTTTTGCAAGTCTTGTCATGTCTTATCTTAATTTTTAGAGCATCATTTCGGAAAATCTTTGAAAAATTATTTAACCTAGTATGTCAAAAAGGGTTTTTTTGTTAATTTTGTACATACGAGGATGAAAAACGGACCCTGAAAACCAGTTTTAACAATAACATCCACGCGATCTAAGCCACTAACAAAAGCAGATCGCTAATCAAATACATAACCACCCGAACCAGACAATACTAAACATACATTCATATTAAAATTACAATTGAAAAAAAAGTAAAAAATTTACATAGCTGTCTTTAAAACTGACTGGTTAAAGTCCAAAATTCAATTTAGTACGACACGAATCACCCTTTTATAGAGTGGCGTAGTGTTATAAAGGCGTATGTCGTTTTATTATGAAATCGGGGTAATAGTGTTAGTGGTCAATAAAAGCTCTCCGTGGTTCCGTACGGCTTAATTTATGAGTTTGTGTTGGGAGTTTTAAATAGAACTCGATTAAATTTGATTTTTGTTCTTATATCTCCTTTTGGTTTGTTAAAGTGCTTTGTTGCATTGCATGATATTTGATTAGTGTTCCGTTAATTGAAATATATGTACTTCAGTTGTGTCTCGATAGAGTGTATGTTAGGTGTTTAGGTCGTTTCGTAAGTTATAGAATAGAGCAGTTGTATGGAACTGCAATGTCCATAAAATATAGATATAGTGGTCTTGTCTTGTAGCTCTGAAGTTTAAACGATTTTTAGCAAATCAAATCATCCTAAATTTTGACACAGTTTGACGTATTTATGCACTGCGTTATATATGACATATAGTTTTAATGATAAACGCATCCCGAAATAACCCTACCAGTCTTTTGAGTCCCGTTCAAAAGACAAGTTGAACGACCGACTTGAAAATAAAAAAAGGCTAAAAACCGAGGGGAGCGCTGAATAGGGCCCGAGTCCTTGCATTCAGCCCTTTGGACACGAAAGGATCAGGGAATCCAGGGCTAATTCTTACACTGATTAAAATCTTATTTAAAACAAGATTACTGGTCTTTTGTAGAGATATTTTTATAAAAAGCAAAACCATTTTCAATAGCTAGATTTATTGAGATTGATAGATTTTATGTTGTGTTATTTGTGATGTTTTGGGGAATTACAGTATTGCGTGCAAGTTTATTACGGGAAAGGTATTAGAGATTAATACTTAAATAATCATTTTCTTCGTTTATATTACGCCTTTCAATACACAACCTTAGAAGCAATTTTTTTTGTCATCACTGACTTCTATCTGTATACGTGAAATACTTATAATTTATTTCTATAAGCATTTCAACGAGTTGCAGTTAGCACGCTTTCAGTTATTATTTCTTGAATATTAGTGGGACAGAATGCTACTTCATATATCATTTGAAGAATCAGTGTCCCTTTTACGACCGTCATCAAAAGTATCGCAATAAAGCACGCGACGTGCAAAAAATGCATTCTTTTCAGTTGCGACGTTTTGTGTGAATTTTGATTTATTATTCTTTTTGTTTTGATTTCGGCTTTGGGTCTCTTTGAGAGAATTTTATAGTCAGTGCACTTGTATAGGGATAATAGTGTATCTCTAAATGCTTATATAGCCGTGTGATGCCGTCTTTGAACAGCATCACCCCATTTCTTTTCCGCGGGTTTCGTAAGAGGCGACTACTACGACAGTAATTTTATGTTTCATGTATATGGCAATGCAAGTTTAGGCGACAGTCTGGCAACCTGTCACAACATTAATATCTGTGGTAATACACGAATTATCTGAAAGGACCCTCTATAATTTGTCAGACGTGGTGATAGTGGTAGTTGGTTAGTAAATTAGCCTGATTTAACAGATTTTTAATCATTAATGCCCTCACAAGAAGGTACTTGTTTATGTTTTGTTATCTTAAGGGTGGTCTTTGTCTAAAATTTTATCAACCATATCGATTACCCTGTTGTGAATATGCGGGATGATATAGAGAGGCCTACCGCTTAGAAAAATTATCTAAGATTCAATCTACACTAGGCTTATTATGTTAGTTATTATGTCTACCTACAGGACGTTAAAAACCCCTTGTAAGTTGTAACCTAAAAGCCAATGAAACTAAATTTTTACCCAAAAGATTTTACCCAAGACAGCTAAGGAAAATAATTTTGGAGTTCCCGTACAAAATTACTTTGGCAGCTTATACGTTTTCTACAGATAATAGTAACGTATTTGGTTGTAGGCATTCTGATATTCGGGTTTTCTTACATTTTTCCTATGGATAATGTGGCACATCTTTGTAAAGATTTGGCTTACTGAACTAAGATTTTACTTTCTCTCTTGGTTGTCAATAATTCAACATGTTATGAATCCAATTCTTTGAGATTTAACTTCTGCAAATTCAACTTTATGAGATTAAAAATTTTGCAATGTCAACTTTATAGGATTCAACATTTTGAAAATTCAACTTTCCCGAAATTAATATTTTCGGGAAGTCAACCTGATGGTCCAAAACGGACGTAGAAAATCTTTTAAAAAGCGTTCCAACCACGCGACAAAACTAAAAAGCTCAAAGCCCAGAACACACTCGGCGTAAACTCATGTAAGCTTCATTCGTTCAGATAGTGTCACGACCACCGTAACTTGAACTTCATGCTCGATACCTGGACCTACTAGCGCGCACTCATAGTTACGCTGGTCGCGACACTATCTGAGCGAATGATGTATACTCGTAACCGTGTAATAATACCGACGCACGCGCCGATCCGACAGATGTTCCAGTTCGGAACCCTTCGGGTACGCTCGGCCGTCTTCGGTCGGACCTCTAGGGTCTCGGGAAGAAAGTTGAGTATTGATGCGTTGTGCTTTGTTAATTGATATTGGCCTTAATTTGTACAATAACTTAACTGAAGGAAAGACACGGGAAATCTGTAGTTTTTTACAAGCTTTTATTTAACTTTCCGTGTTCGTTTGTCCGAGTCAAATCTCGGAAGCATAATTTGCGCCACTTATCGACTTCCGATTGATCTGAAATTTTGCAGAAACACGTGAATTGGGTGACAATTCATTATTATGATGTCAGAAATCTGATACGATTATGGAGCCGGAAGGTGGTCATAGCATCTCAGAGATGAAACAACCTTTGCTATCCCATAATAAAAACAAAAACATACTTTGTTATACTCGCATTCAAAACTCAAGGTGTTTCTGTCTTTAAGGTCACAAAGGACAATTTCCACCATTTAGGTCAGTGACCACAAACAAACAACTAAACAAATTCCCCCACATGTGTATCTCGGTTTATCTACCCCACAGAGGTAGGTAGCACACCTGTACAAACTGAAAAAAGGGGTATTTTGCTTAGCTCGTGCCTATGTGGGCTAGCCGGGGATAATCAGTAGTGCCAAGTTTATATATCAAGTGATGCCAGCCTAGAATGGCATCCACCCATATCCTTCCCGCGGGTGTCGTAATATGAGGCAACTAAGGGATTCAAGGGTTCCATGTGTATTACAATTTTAGGCGACAGGCTGGCAACCTGTCACTATTAGTGATACACCATTTTTCCGAATCAGCCCTTAAAGACTTGTCAGATGTGGCGATACCGAACGTATTTTTACGATCGTGTACGCTCTGCCTAACCTGCAAGGGATAAAGTCGTGATATAATTATGTAAGTTTTTTTAGTCATGGGTACGCGCAAATACTGACAGGTATGTAACGTTTTGTAGTTGTTCTCAGTTTGGTTTGGACCTTAGCAACTTTTTCATCGACTAGGTCAAACTCGGTGTCGTGATTATGTGATGTTAAAATATTAAGTCAGAGGTCCAAATACACAGTTGCCTTATTTGGCGATTCGAAAACTATGATCTCACTATAGGTTAAGTACTTAAAAAAATAAAGCAATTTTATAAAAGTAGGCTCTTTAATTCATTTAATAAGTAGAATTATTGAAATTATTTGTTGTCAATACTACACTAGAATCTGTTTAAAACTAAACTAAAATTAGTTTAATGACATAATGATTCGTTCAATCATATCATTAGTGACAGGAGCGTACTATATTTACTATCAATATGAAAGGATATCATTAACTGTTTAGCTGGTACACTTGCGGACACGATAAAAGGGGTGTTTTCATTTATTTACCTACTCCTATTTGCCGCCATAGAATAGCATCAATCCATTTCTACAGGCGGGTATCATAAAAGGCGACTATGGTATGAATCCAGGGAGTGGGCACCAACGTTCTCTATAACTGTAACACCTTGTACTGAGCTAGCTAATCGCCTACCAAGTTTGATGACTATGACATGTACTGGCCCATGTCCAGCAGTGAACTGTTGTGGCTGTTGTAGTACCCATGTTGCGGATCTCTTTGGATTATTTTACAGTTTTTACTTATCTTTGTTTGTGACAATGATTTTGATACCTGCCAATCTGTCTTTGTAAAATAACTGAATGGAAGACACGTAATTTTTCTCTGAAATACGTTCGTATTATTATTTTACGTGATTATAAGCTGGAGGCTCACGCCGGAGCCTTCACAAAGTGGCGACCGTGAAAATCTAAGATCAGATCAAAGACCAGTGAATGCCTGTCACGGAAAAAGCATACCTAATTATAGTAACATGGAGGAACTTTATTTGGAACTCCATGTGCGACGAATGCTTTTTAAGAAGGCATATAACGAATTGCAAGAAATAATGCAAATTCCGCAAAAGGCGGTGTGTAAAAAGGCCCTACTATCATTCAGAGTATTGCGTATGAGGGCTGAACTTATGTCTGCTTGTGAGAAACGGCTCCATGAAGCCTTTTTAAACGACACAAGCAGTGACGAAGACTTTTATATGGAAGAAGCTTCTAAGAGTTTCGACTATTCCGTAAAGTGGGAGATCATAAAGGTTCGTTTTGAAGCAACCTTCCCAAAAGTTCAAGTAAAGGAGGTGTGCAACTCCTGCCTTAACATTGAACCTTCCTGCCAAACGCCGGAACAGACTGACATGATCGAGAGAAACAAGAAATTTCTCGGAAAACGAGTAAACGTTGAACGCAGCAGCTTAAACTCGGATGGAACCGATTGCAACATTAAACCGTCCACAACTAGCCTGACATCTAAAAACTTTGAATGCAAGCATTACAGCGTCGAGGATTGTAAAGAAGACGATATTAACATGCCAAAACAAAATGTTATGGTCGATACTGAGGAAAAAGGCCCTCAATCTGACTTAGAGGACATATCGCAAGATAGTTGCATTCACAAAGAAATGCCTCTAAAAACTGAAGGATGTGCATCACTTCAAACTGACGTGCTAGGAGGAGAGATTTACAAAGAAGAAAAGGCAGTAGAGTTATCGTCATTAGTATGCGATTCCCGCCAAGCGCTGGAAAAAAATTATGACGTCGAGAATAACAAATTAAATAAAGAAAAAGATCAGACTCTTGAATCCGACTTGCTTGGAGGAGATTCTAAGCAAGATATGATTATAAGCAAAGAAGTCTACAAAATATTCATATACAGCCTCCTGAGTCTGGTACAGAGCACGATAAATAAGGCTGTGACACGGCTTCGAGAGGAACCAACGGTACTGAAAACGGATTATCTGCACTGGAAGTTCAAAAGACTAAACTCGCCCCGGTGGGGAGGGTGTTGGGACCGAGGAAAGTCCAGAAGGAACTTCACCACCTGTACTGGAAATCCGCTTGAAGACTGATTGTACATCTGCCCGCCCAGGCCTTCGAAAGCAGGGCTTCCTCAGCTCTGCCGCCCGGAGCGTGTTGCGGATCTCTTTGGATTATTTTACAGTTTTTACTTGTCTTTGTTTGTGACAATGGATTTTGATACCTGCCAATCTGTCTTTGTAAAATAACTGAATGGAAGACACGTAATTTTTCTCTGAAATACTTTCGTATTATTATTTTACGTGATTATAAGCTGGAGGCTCACGCCGGAGCCTTCACAACCCACTTCAAAAAAGGCGGCAGTCAGTTCGATATCTCAATTGCAATTTATTTATTCATTAAGTTTAGAATATGACAGTAAAATATACTAAAAGAAGTAGATTTGAAGATAAGAAGATATGTAGATATGAAGTAGTCAGTTATTTCTGTTTTAGAAAAATCCATGAATTTAAAAATAACATCGTAATCAATCCATTTTGACTTGTTGTTGTCGATTTATATGACTTGTTGTTAGGTTATATATATTTAGATTTAAATTAGTATCTACTAGTGTTCATACCTTTTGTAAATCTTGCTGTGCCGAATCTGTCGAAGAGCGAGGCTTTCCCGACACAAGTGTCTTTTTCGACTACTTTCTGGGAAGCCCCAGCTAAAAGTGTATGTTGATTTACTAAATAAAGAAATTTTATTTATTTTATTTTAATCCAGTAGTTACCAAAATTCTCAAGAACAAACATACCTACATAACCCTTAAGTCGACAGTTCCACCAAATATGTAGGTTCATTCTATAATATGTATATGTTGGTTCATTCAATAGGAGGCCGCTTGCAATAGGAGGCCGCTTGCTGCGCTTTCTGATTCGTGGCCGCCACTCTACAACCTTCCAATTAAACCCTATCGATCGTCAATTTTATTGTATAGTTGCAAATTGTACACAATTGCAAAAAACATGTATGAATATCAAAGGTCAGACCTTCAATGTTTTCTACACATGTATGTACGTATCACGCCTTTATCCCTTACGGGGTATAGCCACGTCAGACAAATATTGAAGGCCCTTTCAGTTGATTCGTGTATAACTGTATTGAGAGGTTGTCAGCCTATCGCCTAAAGGTGCAATATACTTGAAACATACAATACAGGGTGTAAGAGACGGTGTAACGAAAACTTTGCAGGCGTAATCAGACCATGAAACTCAACAACTTTTTCCATGGGGGCTATTTTTCTAAAAAAAAATTCGACTCTCCACACAAAATTCCCGATCAGCTGACGGACTTTGTATGGAAAATCGATTTTTTTTATCGTTTACCAACATAAACCCCATAGAAAAAGTTGTTCAGTTTCATGGTCTGATCACGCCTGTAAAGTTTTCGTTTCACTTCAATATACTGTCTCTTAGTCGCCTCTTTCGACACCCGGAAGAAAGAAATGGGGTGATGCTGTTTGTCGCCTAAAGTTGTAATGTTTCCTACCCCATAAAAAGCAAACGTAACAATTCGTCCGTAAGCCAATCCACTTACACGCCCCTCATTATTTCACGTTAACGTCCCGTAAGTCACGGCAAAATGAGTTAACCGGGGAGGGTCCCGTATTCTACGAGATCTTCTAAGTATTTGAGAAAAGTATGTGTGTTTTTGTTGTGTGTGAAACGTTTTTACCATCCCACCGGAACATACAGGGTGTAAGAGACGGTGTAACGAAAACTTTGCAAAAAAAATTTTTCCAGTTCCCATACAAAGTTAGCTGATCGGGAATTTTGTATGGGAGGTCTAAAAATTTTTCACGTCTCCCAACATAGCCCCCATAGAAAATGTTGTTCAGTTTCATGGTCTGATCACGCCTGCAAAGTTTTCGTTACACCGTTTCTTACACCTCGTATAGCTGAATAAGGAAACGGAACTGAAAACGGTTCCATATTCTCTTCCTACGATTCTGTCGATCACTAATTACCGGAAGTGACTCGAAAACAGACAGTATAAACTCTAAGAAATGCGTGTTTCCTTTGTGTTGTGCGTAAAATGTTTCTACGCCCCATTCCATCCCCATCGAACAAATTGCGAGACTAGATGATAACTAAAATTGCAACAACTACAACCCAACAGTTCATTGCTGGACATGCATACATATATCACGCTTTTATCCCTTGCGGTGTAGGCAGAGCGTTAACGGCCGAAAGAATACGGTCGCTTTCGCCACGGCTGGCATTTTTAGGATTGTTTTCCAAGGTGGTTTCAGAAAACATGTGTATCACTATAGTGATAGGTTGTCAGCCTGTCGCCCAAAAATTGTAATACACCAACCCTCGAGTCCCTTAGTCGCCTCTTACGACACCCGCGGGAAGGAAGTGGGGTGATGGTATTCTAAGCCGGCATCACCCATGAATTTATGATCATGAGAATTATTTAGTTACCATATTATTCACCATGCTTGGCAGGCGGATTGGCGGGCTCAGTGCAATGTTATATTAACAGGGAACGACGCTGCACATTCCCTAGATTCATCCCTTAGTAGCATACATACATACATTCACAAATCACGCCTTTATCCCTTCCGAGGTAGGCAGAGCGTTAACAATCGTAAAATTACGGTTGTTATCGCCACGTCTGACAAGAATTGAGGGCCCTTTTAGATGATACATGTATCACTGTAGTGACAGGTTGTCAGCCTGTCGCCTAAAATTGTAATACACATGAAACCCTCGAGTCCCTTAGTTGCCTTTTACAACACCCACGGGAAGAAATGGGGTGATGCTATTCTAAGCCGGCATCACACGGCAATCATCATCGGCAGCATCCCTTAGTAGCCTTTTACGATATCCTCTTCTAAAGTGGCACCACGCGGCTAATAAACTATCGGTAAGAAATATGAGAACTCATGGCGAAAATGTAATACGTACTAGTGTACAGTTATAAAATTTTTCCCACATAAGAAAAAATTCATACTGTAAAAACGTTCCTTATTAAAAATGTCCAGCAATATTAAAATCCGCAAATAATCCCAAGACTTCAAAATATCTATCTTAAATAATGTCTTGTAAAGTTTGACGTTAAAATGTTAACATTATACATTATAAAACTTTTGGTTGGTATTTTAGCTCGATTTGTAGAAACGGCTAGAACAACAGCGACCTAAATCCAAAGCAATCAAAGGTGTAAATATCACAATCCAAGATTCATGCTCGCTGCCAACCCCTTTCCGGCGATAGCGTGATGCATAAACTAGCAACCAATCAGCTCTGTAATTGTTAACTGAATTCTTTATTTAGGTATTGGGATAAAAGTCAGGAATTGGTGTAGAGGAAACCGTAAGAATGGTCAGTATGAAGCTGAGAAATACTGGTTCCCTACCTCTAATATATGACGCGCGCACGCGTATACACAAAAGTAAGCGACGCGTCTAAGGGTAAAATTAGTTGTCTGTCTATTAGAATAAAGGTTGACTGAGGGATGCAGACGTCTTCTCAAAACTTTTTGTCTACTTTACATTTTGTGTTCATTTTTAATTAACTACTTCTTAGAATGCCTATATTTTTGTGAATCGTATTTTTTTCCATCAAAACCAATAGGAGTTGCTATTATACTACTTTACTGTTTTTGAGAATAGGCTCTCGTAAAACTTACATGGAAACTGCGCCTGGCTCCACTGTGGTTATTCGTATCGTAGGTATGTATCCCTCTACAAATATTCTTAGCTCTCAGATATATGGTGGCTTTTTCTTGAATTTTGTATACGGGGGTGGATTTTTAAAGATTGTTTGGACTGACGTGGCCCAGTCAAATAAACACACGAACATATTTTTTAGTTTTTTTTTGTAAATAATGTTTTGTTAAAAGGGTGTGGTTGGGTTAATACTGAGGGAGTCCTGTAGTCAACAACTAGTGATTTTGGAGTAAATATTTTATACTGTAGTTTATTTGTATTTTGGAAACGGACAGCTTCTATAGAATCCTTTCACTATTTCAGTACATTTTTATTCGATATATTTTTTTAGTGCTTTATATGTTTTCGTATGGGACACAGATTCGTCTAACGATCCGTTCAGTCCAGTGCTAACTGAAAACTGTTTCGCTGAAACTGGAAGAGATAGCCTATTAGCAATTAGGCCGCCTTATTGTGCGTTTATTGTTCGAATGCTATTCGATATATGTGAAATATTTCCCCTTGTGTGAAAATTCCTATCTTTCGCAAAATGTAATCTGAAGAAGGTGTAAATCGAGATCGAGATATAAAATAAAGATACAATGTCTAATACAATATTATCAAGAATGTAATCTGCCTTGTTAAAACGGCTCAACTTACTGTGGATCTTATGTCCTAGAAATATCAGGAATTTGACAGCAGTTAAATCGGGCTTTTTGAACCGGCTCAACTGTAGCCTGAAAAGTTCCATAACGCTCCGAGTTTAGAAGTTAAAACTTTGGACCACTTAGAGCGGGGTCTAAATCGATGGCGGAAAGTATTGTTCAAGTTTTCAACTGACGTAATACGTGTTGTATGGTGATGGATATCGTGTTAGAAATGTCTAGTTGGGGTTTGATTTCCAGGAAAATTTTGGCTCCGTGCACGAAAGTCTAAATAGATCTTTAAAACTACACAACTGATTTTGATGCAGGTTTTTTAATAGATACGAGTGATTCAAGAGCAAGGTTTTTATGTATAATATTTGCCGGGAAAAATCCTTATTCCCGGCAAACATTTTGTTTCTTCGGAAAAACGATTAGCAGCGGGTATAACTGCAACCGCTTGTTGTTGTTGGACTGCTAGTGTTTTATAAGCGCCTCGCTTTTAGACTTGGGCTTTTTTACAGCTTAGAAATAAAAAACACTAAACGCCTTCAAAACACGTAATATTGCTTTAGGCCGACGCAAAGTTCTAAACAGGAATTTATACAAGCATGTTTTATAAGCACGTATTAGATACCTCGCTTTTAGACTTGGCCTTTTTTAACAGCTGAAGAATCAAACACTAAACGCCTTCAAAACACGTAATACTGCTTTAGGTCGACGGAAACTTCTAAACCGGGAGCTATGCAAGTCGTGAATGTTTTAGAAGCACGTACTAGATGCCTTGTTTTTAGACTTGGGGCTTTTAACAGCTCGGGAATCAAACTTAGGACCTTAAGACTGAACGCCTTCAAAACACGTAATATTGCTTAAGGCCGACGCCAAGTTCTAAACAGAGGGATATGCAAGTCGTGCATGTTTTATAAGCATGTAATAGATGCCTTGCTTTCAGACTTGGGCTTTTTTAACAGCTCAGGAGTCAAACTTAGGACCTTGCTTTAGACTGAACGCCTTCAAAACATATTGGATGCCTGGCTTTTAGACTTAGGCTGTTTTTTACACTTTTAAAAACTTTTAACTTTTATTACAGTAGATTATAAATCTTTAATATTGAACAAATAAATGAATGACATCAACGCAGAAATGAAACCGAACGTAACAATGGAGATACATTTGAAATAATGTATCTTGAAAACGACTTAACCGATTTTGATGAAATTGGTTAACACTCTTGTATTGAACAACTCCTAAATCAATAGAATAACATCGTAGTATCTTTAGCTGTTTTTGAGATATATGTCAGCACAAACAAATTACTGCCTTTAGAAACTCTGACAGCAGGGTTCGTCGGGTTTTTCGTCGACTCTCTGTCCCACTCAATATGAATTCATAAAAAAATCTCATAAGTTCAAAACACTTAAACAAAGCTCGATAGTCCTTATCTAGTAACTCGGTAACTATAAGTAGTTATCAATACGCTGAACTGATAGGGCTGCCAGGTCCTTATACAAAACTTAGCCACATAACTACGCTTCTCATCAGAGAAATAGAGAGATAAGTTGATAAAACATATACATACTTACACATATCACGCCTTCATCCCTTGCGGGGTAGGCAGAGTGATAGTGGCCGTAAGAATACAGCCACTATCGCCACGTCTGACATTTTTGAGAATTGTTTTCCAAGGTTGTGTCATAAAACATGTGTACCACTATAGTGACAGGTTGTCAGCCTGTCGCCCAAAAATTGTAACACACCCATACTCTCGATAAAACAGTAAACCTATAAAACTATTCCGTATTTGGGATATTTTTATTAAGATTTATAAACCTCATTTTACTCACTATCACACGATATCAGACATTTATTCGAAAATAAACACGCTTTTAAAATAATGTGATTCGTACGAAACAAACTAGCAAAGTGTCACGAATTTTTTAATGACAATTGAGAAGTATATTTATACACTACTACTTTTACACACAAGTCCACTGCTGGTCAAGGGCCTCCGCCTATTAGGGGGGTATTGCCATTCTCAGTATGCTTGGCAGGCGGATTGGCGAGCGCAGATATACACAGGGAAAGCTGCTGTCCATTCCCTTGATAATAGTTCCTTAGTCGCTCCACGGTTACGATTCGGTTGTGGACTGGGTCATTAATAAAATAAAAAAGTTGTACGCTTAAAACTATTGTCCAAAACTTCTACTGAATTCATTCATCATTTTTGAAAATATTCAAAGTTTGAATTAATAAACAGTAAACTAAGTGTTCTGACGCCGTCCAAAATAATAATGTATGATGTCATACATTCCTATTTCATGCAAAATACCGTTTTAAACCGTTTTTAAAAAGTAGGTCATATGACCAGCCTTTCCACAACTCTATTGGGGTGATGCTAATCTGAGCCGGCATCACGCGGCGCAACCCTAGCTGAACAAGTATTAAGGTACTATCGTGGCCCGGTTAGCGGTCCGCGTAATAGCTGGTCCTAATTATTTATCAAACTTGTAGTGGTAACAGTACTATGCTGTAGGTTATAAGTAGGTCCAAGTGTAGTAAGTGTTGAATAGAATTGCGAGAATATTACATACATACATACATACATAAATCACGCCTTTGTCCCTTACGGGGTAGGCAGAGCGTTAACGACCGTAAAATTACGGTCTTCATCGCCACGTCTGACAAGTATTGAGGGCCCTTTTAGATGATTCATGTATCACTGTAGTGACAGGTTGTCAGCCTGTCGCCTAAAATTGTAACACACATGAAACCCTCGAGTCCCATAGTTGCCTTTTACAACACCCGCGGGAAGAAAAGGGGTGATGCTATTCTAAGCCGGCATCACACGGCATCGAGAATATTAAATGCATGAATCGTTCAAGTTACAACTAAGTAACTGAATATTCTAAATAAGAGTCCCTGGTCTACAAACTTGTTAGATACCTACACATACCTACATACATCCATACATACACAAACACGCCTTTATCATAGCCAACAATCGCCACGGATATCTTACGTGCCTTTCGAAGCACGGAACTATCTTTATTTTCAACAATCCGGTGGCCTGTAGTCTGTAAAAATTAGAAGTTTTCGGATTTAGGACCCCTCTAATAATTTGCCGTGGAATGCCGGCTTAGAATAGCATCAACCCATTTCTTTCCCGTGGGTGTCGTAGAAGTCGACTACGGGACTCGACTCGAAGTTTTCATGTGTATTGCAATATTAGGCGATAGGCTGACCACCTGTCACTATAGTGATACACGACTTATCTGTAGCGACTTCATTTTCAGACGTTGCGATAACGACTGTAATTTTACGGTCGGTAATAATCTGCTTTACTCGCCAGGATTATAGGCGTGATATGTGTTTATGTATGTATGTTACCAACATATTACTAATACCGATTTCATTACCTCGGAGGGCACGTTAAGCGCAACCGAAACTCCATAACACAGATATAAACTTTAACTTTTACAATATTAGCGCGAAATTCTCATCTCCAAAACTTACTTGACTCACCCTAGCTAATAATACTCTATACCCATCTCTTTCACACATCGTAAGCAAGAAAGAGACGGCTAATAAGTTGTTTCATTAGCTGAGATAGTTGGGAGTTTTGGAAGTCAGTTTAACAGGTGTAATGTTAATGAAAGTTTGGAGTTGTTTGCGTGCTTTGGAGTGCACGTTAACTTGTCGACTGGGGCGCTATGTCGACGACCCGATGAACCCTGGTGTCAGAGATTTTTAACATCCTACGCTACGGGCCGTTGGACGACTTGGTGTCCCATACGGAAAGAGAGAGAGAACATCGCTACGCCTATAAATACTAATGGTTTTGTATCTAACGTGCCAAAATCTATTAAGGTACAGTACCTTATCATAGCAATCGTGCCCTCGGTAGCCCAGAACCATACTTTTGAGGAAAATCTGGTGGTTCAGCCGACAATGTCGTAACCAAACTGGTAACAAGCCAATTTCGTCGTTCTTGACGATGACTAAGACAGTCAACGGGATCACAAATAAACAGATAACTACAATAGTCCACTGCTGGACGTGGACATGGGCCTACCCATACTCACCGCGCCTGGCAAGCGGATTGGCGAGCGCAGTAGAAGACATTGCAGATATTCACTCACAGGGAACGCCGCTACCTATTTATTCCCTGGATTCATCCGTTAGCTTTAAGCAAGATATTGTAGATATTCACGCTGAACGCGCCTGTCCGTTCCCTAGTTCCCTTAGTTGCCTTTTATGGCACTTACGGGTATATTATCTCTTTTTATAGTTATTAGTTATTTTATCTCGCGATTAAATAACTATAAACCCGAAAATGTCTATAAATGCGATCGGAATCAGTGTTGACAAGCTCCAAAAGACTATTGAAGTGTTAAATACTAAAATGAACTCCCTGGAATTAATAGTGAAACAGCAATCTTTGATGATTAAATCACTGTTAAAAATTAATAACCCGACTACTGTGGATACAACAGAGGAAATTATAACACCAGCTGAGGGTAAACAGAGACGAGTTGCTTACGCGCGGGCGGCCTCGGCCATCTCCGCTGCCACTGCTGCTCGTAAACCCCGCTCGGCGTCAAAGAATAAGACGACACCTACCGCCGCTGAGGAGGAAGCGAAACGCAAAACATCACTGCCCGGCACCCCCGCCTCCAACGCTGCAACGCCGCCGCCGCCCGGGCGCGTCGAAACCGGTCGTGATCATGACGTAGTGGAATCGCCTGCGCCCGAGTGGCCCTTACCGCACGAGCCAGCTGAGGAGGACGATGACAACAAGCGACAACAATGGACAGCTGTTACTACGCGTAAACGTAAACAAACGCGGAAGGAGGTGATTAAGGGAAGCGGTTCGCAGAATAATCTCCTTCAAACGGTCGAGAGGTCGAAAAAAAAATTCATGCCTGCTTTTTTAAGCCGCAGACTACAGCAGAAAATATAAAATCTTATTTACAACAAATAGGCGCTGACGATCACTACGAAGTGGAAAAATTAAAACTTAAGCACGAGTATTACGCATCATTCATGTTATCCGTCCCAGAAAGTAAATTCCAACTGTTTATGAAACCTGATTCGTGGCCTGCCGGCACAGAAGTTTGTGAGTGGTTTCAACGAGGAGCCGGGCGCAAACGCCGCCGCTCAACGCCCGGTGAGAAGAACGCAAACGCGGCCCAGTCCAAACAATCGTAAAGTCTGCAGTTTGAATATTATATATCAAAATGTTAATGGCTTAAAAACTAAGTTAATACACTGGCGGCAGGCGGTCCAATTACTGGGCTACGATATAATTGCAATAAGCGAAACAAACTTAGACCAAAATGTGAGCGATGCAGAAATCGCGCCGCCGGGTTGGAATGTTGTACGTCGCGATCGTAGCGATGGACGGCGTGGCGGTGGTCTACTGCTCATGGCGAGGGACGGTGTTCAACTGCGCCGCCGCCCCGATCTAGAAACTGCGGACCAAGAAGACCTTTGGACTTTGGTTACTTACCGCGGAACCGAGTTGTATGTATGCGTTGTATACCTACCACCATCGTCAAGAGATACCGAGTACATGAACTGGTTTTATAACACAGAAAATGTATTTGAACGAATCAAAAATAGGCCAATCTTAATTTTGGGAGATACAAATTTAAATAGTGCTAGTTTAGATGTTAATAATTATCTGCACTACTTTTTATCTTACTGTAATTTATGTGACATGAATGAATTTGTAAATGGATGTGGAAGTAAGTTGGATGTTGTGTTGGTGCCGGAATGTATGCGTGATGTGATTGTGAGTGTAGCGGAGGAGGGTCTTGTACCACGGGAGGACCGGTACCACCCACCTCTTGATATTCGCTTCTCCCTAGTTGGAGCACACATTACGCCTCCATTGGAACCTACCAATATAAAGCCCGATACAGACTGGGATTTTAACAAAGCTGACTTTACTAAACTATATTATTGCATAAGTGAAATTGATTTTAACTTAGTCTTACAATGCACCGATGTCGACTCGGCTGTAAGTATGTTATATTTTTTATTATATGACGCTTTTAATAAGTGTATCCCAATCAAAAAACGACCTAAAGTCCCGACAAGGAGGTATCCTACCTGGTACACGCATGATATCATCTCAGATCTTAGGATTAAAGCTGATTACCACAAATTATGGAAAATGACCAACAACAAAGAGTACTACAACTCCTTCAGCGCTCTCCGCGAAAGCCTGAAACAGCGTGTAGAGTTAAGCTATAAAAACTACCTGAGTACCATTCAAAGAAATCGACAAAGCGACAAGGCACTGGTAGAAAATTATCGCCCGATTGCTGTTTTGTCGGCTCTCGCTAAAGTGTATGAGAAAATACTGCACACAAAAATATATAGACAAATTGAGCCAGCCTTACACGATGCTCAGCACGGCTTTAGGCGAGGCCGATCAGTGGATACAAACCTCGTGACTTTTACCAATCACTTGTCGGATAGACTAGACGGACGCACCCAAGTTGATGTGGCATACCTCGATTTTCGTAAGGCCTTCGACCAGGTTGACAATGATGTCCTTCTCCGCAAGTTGAGCCTCATAGGTTTCTCTCCTCGACTTCTTAGATTTTTTGCTGATTACCTCAGAGATAGGCAGCAGTTTGTCCGTCTTGGCTGCTACGACTCGCGACCTTATATCACGCAGTCGGGAGTCAGTCAGGGATCTCTACTTGGGCCCCTACTATTTAAAATCATGATAAATGACTTACCTGATTGTGTTTATCCAGGGTCCTGTCTTATGTACGCCGACGATCTAAAGGTGATGGTTGACATACATACTGCGGATGACGGTACTATTATGCAGTCTATTCTCGATAGGCTCTCTCAATGGAGTGAGAACAATCGGCTTGGCTTTAACGTAGAGAAATGTTACGTTATGAGTTTTACGCGCTCGCCCAATCCTGTAACTAATACCTACCTTCTTAACAACAAATCTATAAATAGGACAAACAAAATTAAAGATTTGGGGGTGCTGTTTGTTCCAACACTTAGTTTCCGTGACCACATTTCCAGTGTAACTACCAACGGTTTCCAAAGGTTGGGTTTCATCACAAGGAATTGCAAGGACTTTACCGAGTTGCACGTTATAAAATTATTATTCTCAGCGCTAGTGCGCTCCAAATTGGAATCAAGCTCATGCGTTTGGAATCCGCATCAATCCACTTACTCCTTAATGATTGAGAAAGTACAGAAGCGGTTCCTGCGGTATATGTATAAACAACATTACGGATACTATCCTTTTCTATATCCAACGCAATTTATTTTGGGGTGCCTGGGTTACAACTCTTTAGAAGTTCGTCGTCTACGCGACCAAATGATATTTGTTTGCAAGGTGTTGCGCGGCCGCATCGATAGCCCGACTCTGTTAGCAGAGACGTGTAGACTGTCAGTGCCGACCAGCCGGTCGAGGTTCCGGGCGGGCACCGTGCGCCTGTTCGCGGAGCCGCACTCCCGCACCGCGGCGTGCCAGCACTCGCCGCTGCGCCGCGCGCTGCACGCGCTCAATCAACTCCTCCTCTCTCGACCCGATTGTGATTTGTTCGCGGATGAATGGCCGAAAATTGAAAGGGAATGCCAGAGTTATTGTGAACGCGTGTGTTTGTGTGAGAGCTCAGTTTCTTATTAATTATATAACAATTTTAATAATGATTAATAATTTATTTATCAATTGACTAAAATGAATGACTGTAATGAAATTATTTAATTGAATTGTGAACGCGTGTGTTTGTGTGAGAGCTCAGTTTCCTATTAATTATATAACAATTTTAATAATGATTAATAATTTATTTATCAATTGACTAAAATGAATGACTGTAATGAAATTATTTAATTGAATTATTATTTAATGTAACTACTATTTAAGAATGTTAGAAGCTTTGGTTTTTACTGTTATTTGTAGCATTCTGTTTAATAATAAATAAATTTGAAATTTGAAAAAAAAAAAAAAAAAAAAAAAAAAATTATGACGCATCAAATATCAGTTTTTAATCCCCCAGAATCGAACCCGAGCCCTCCAGACCCTGAGAGTAATTCTCTCTGCCAACCCTGCAAATGATCACATTCTGACTTCCCCACTCGAACCATTGACTGTAATGTTTACAACCGTTTGTACGCGGTGTTGCCAGTACTGTTTTCTAAATAGGAGCTTTTCTGATTTAGTTAGCATTTCAGAACAGAAAAACTCTGTCCTGAAAAACTAACTTAAAATTACTATGATTGTATAAAAAATTTGGATGAACTCGATTATTGACTGGGTCGTAAATAAAATATAAAAGTTGTACGCTTAAAACTGTTGTCCAATAATACTACGGACTTAAATAATTATTTTTCAAAATATTCAAAGTTTGAAATATTCAAATTTTAAACAGAAAAATTACATAAAAGTGAGTGTTCTTGCCCCATCCAAAATGGCAATGTATGACGTAATACATTCCTATTTTCGTACAAAAAACAGTTTTATATCGTTTTAAAAGTAGCTTATTTGACCTGCCAGTCCACAACCCTAATATTGTCATCCCTAGGTTAGGTAGCCGACCCCGACAGAGAAACGGGATAAGGCAAGGAGAATGATGACATAAAGTGACTTTTTGTAATTTGAGTTAGCCATCATGATAACGATTTAAACTTTAAACAAACTTTTCCGTCAAATCATCAGTTATACTTTTTTTCAATAATGTGGGAAAAGTAGGTATCATCACGAGCCGCTGGAAATTAAGTCTACTTCAGCTCTATAAGAACTAAGCCGGCAACACAGACTCTACGAAAGCTCGCTCCCCAATCTTCCCTCTCTTTCACTCGTCACCTCTCTTTCTACCAGCTATCTTTCGTCTCTATTCTGTGAGCTCTCTCGCTCTGAAGGGGCGACGGTCTGGCAACGTCGTTTTGTGTTTTGCGAATAGAAGTGCCTTAGATAACGTGGCCGTGAAGTGAGCAAGTTAGGGATTGGAAGGGTATAGAGAAAATGGTACCTATAGGTGCTAAAAGGTGCATTAGTCAATGTAGAATCCCATAGAAGTGTCTATGGTGTCTTTGATAACAAGGTAAAGTGAGAAAGTTAGGGATTGGAATGGTATAAAGAAAATGGTACCTATAGTTGCTAAAATGTGGGTACATTAGTTGATGTAGAACCCAATAGAAGTTATGCGATGCTCTCTTAGATGACGTGGTGAAGTGAGGTGGTTAGGGATCGTAAGGGTATAGAGAAAATGGCGCAGAAGTTACCATTTAGGTAGTCGATTTTGGACCTTATTTATCTCGGGAAGGGTCTAGCTGTGATGTAGGACCGCCTGTTCGAGGAGGGCTAAGTAAGGAAATATACTTAAACGGTAACTGAAGAATATCTCGCCATTTTGACATTATTGTCTGCCGGGATATCGAGTCGAAGACCGAGTCGTCCAACGACCCAATGAACCCTGGTGCCTCTGCCATGGTTGCACAGACCAGAGACGTCATGCGGCCGCCCCCTGCGACACGATTAACATTTCTGCTCTGTGGTTAGGATAAGATAATTCATTTCAAAATAAAATAGTGCGTACGTACATTAGTAAATTTACAGATATAAATTGTTTTAAATGGTTTGGTTGTGAGCGCCATATACGATATAAATATCGGTTTAACATGCTCTCTGAAATAGGGAGTCATCGTTTTTATTCAGCCGTTCTACTTTCCTTATAGAAAATTTTCAAACTCACATTAATTTGCATGTTTATCGTATATTTTCCAAAGAGAAAATTCTTTAGAAATTCCTTTAAACTGTAAATTATAAAATGCGTTTGAGTTGAGAAATATTAACATCGTTTAGACGGAGGCGGCCATCTTTGTTTTTATAATTCTAACAAGATGTGGGTTTACGCGTTATTTATTGTTTTTACCTAGATATTAATGTGTAGATCGCATAATGTATTTAGTGTGATAGAATCTTTTTAGAGGTTACAAGAACCCCACATCCTTCCCGTGGGTGTGTGCCGTGTGATGCCAGCATAGAATAGCATCACCCTATTTCTTCCCGTAGATGTTATAAAGGCAACTAAGGGACTTGAGGATTTCAAGTGTATTACAATTTCAGGCGACAGGCTAACAACCTGCCACTACAGTGATACACGAATCAATGAAAGAGCCCTCAATACTTGTCAGCCGTGGCGTTAACGACCGTAAGTTTGCAATCGTTAACGCTCTGCCTACCCCGCATGGGATAAACGCGTGATTTATTTATATGGATGTATTAAAATACAAAAGTTGTTTGTATTTTATTAATGACCCAGGAAACTAGCGAAATATTGTTTTCTGAAGTCAATCAAAAACCACATCCAACATTGATTCATTACAAATGTCTGAAATAATATCTATTTTTGTACATCCCAGTGATACAGTCGCTCACATACGAAGCTGAACGGATCATTATAATGTTTATTATAGTTTTTATGTGGTGGGGTGAGCCTGACCCCACTTCGGGTACGTCGTTAAAACTAGATTATGTACGGCTCGATTCACAGTAGCAGTCACAGGAGTAAAATTAAAACGAGTCCAGGCCGTTTCTGTGAGTTAAAATTGGATGAAGATAGAACACCGTAACACTTGATTTACTATCAAAGTGACAGTTTAAATTTTAAAAATCAGAAGTTAGTCCATAAACTGAAATTTCTCTATAATTTTACCCCATTTTAGATTGCTTAACATAGAGAAAGATTTACCATAAAAAAATAGCGCGTATCTAGTTTTTTTTATCAAGATGTCTTTTAAACCCCCCTTTAACTCGCATTTAACTTTATTGTGGTATGTCCCAGATAATTGCGGGAAATTGCTGTCTTACTTACCTTTTTTTTATTTTGATTTGATTTAATTCTCGTAGATATAGAAAATATTTTGTTTCTTATCAATTTATTTTTATTCAAACAATTCAATTTTTTAAACGTTTTTATACTCTAAACTAAATACAGCGCTATAAAAGTAGGCTATTTTAGATGGCACTATGGAATCGAGTCCATGGTATCTAATGAAACGCGAGATAGTAAAGAAAAAAAATAAAAAGGTTAGTGTGTAATGTAACGTATCTCGTATGTACACATAGGCCTCAATTCGGTTATTTTTCTTAACTTTTTTAACTTAATATAGTGCTGTAAATTTACCTACTCCACACATCATCTTCTCCTTGCCTTATCCAGTTCTCTATCGGGATCGGCTACCTAGCCTAGGGGATTTGACTTGGAACCAAGTTTTTACACAGAACGACTGCCATCTGACCTCTGCAACCCGAAGGCTAACCTGACCCGAATCTTAGTTAAGTCGCATTCAAATATCATCTGAATTAAAATTTTATTTGAGTGTGGGTTTTTACACGATGTTTTTCCTTCAGTATATGTAGGTATATGTACGTGAGTAAGAACTCATTGGTACATGGTGGGGATCTAACTCGGGTCTCACGATTGTAAGACCGGTGTCCTAACTACTTGGCTGCCGTCGCTCATACTACCTACATAAGTAACTATTAATAAACGTTATTCACTATATCGATTTCAAAGTTTATTAATAAACAATTAAGTTTATATCACCAATAGTCATATAAAAGAAGTTATAGGTTCTATTAGCTGTAAACAAAGGAATTAACATATTATGATGGGATATAAACTTGCGACTAATATGTGACTAAGGTGTGTCTGTCTATTGACGGATAATATGCATAGCTAAAGCTGTAGGTACGTTTGTTCGTAAGAAAAAAAACCTATATAAAGTGTAAAAATAATAGTGCAAATACTTTAAGGGGTGAATCAGCCCACGAAACTATGATCAGTTTCGTGGGCTTTCCCCAAGAAACATGGGTCGAAAAATATAAAAAACTTTTTTGGACCTCCCATACAAATTGACTTGGTTGGTCGGTAATTTTGAGAGTTCCAATTTTTTTTCATATTTCAACTTATGGTCCTTGAGGAAAATTGTTCAGTTCCATGGGCTTAAAATATTTGCAGCAAATTTTTTATACCCTGTGTTTTACATTTTCAAGTCACAAGTGCAATAATGCAAAAAAATATTCTAAATGATATTCGTTACGTAGCGACTACACAGTGAAAAGTACTGAACCGATTTTGAAGTGACGTTAGTGAAGTAATACAAAATTATTTAGCAGATTTTGAGATACCTATTGAAAATGTATTAGTATTCTATAAACGCTAAATAGTTAAGTCATTGATAATGATAACCTCTAAATCGCTTAGACATGTTATATGCAGCACAAAATAGTACTCAATGTTAGTGCTGAAATAGATTGTATTTCTACCCAAATTTTCGACACAACTCGAGCGAAACCGCTAGACAAACACTAGTGTTTGAACAAGTATGGAGTATGTCGCGAAACTGGACCGGAGCGTTTAAAGAAACGGCAGGTGGTTAGGATAGTGAGGATTATTCGTATTTATAGACCCCAGAGTGCTCAGGAGTTAAAATATTCACATGGTTAATGTAGGCATGTTCTTCTTTTCATGTGGGACACAGTCGTCCAACGACCCAATGATAGCCTTTTGTCCGAATTTTTCAACCTCCTACTGTAGTAGTAAAACACGATTTTTTAAAGAAGGGGTTCCGAAAAGGCAACATTATTGTTGACATCCCGCTCATAACGACATATAGATAGATACCTATTTTGATAGAGAGACAAACAATGATGTTAATTAAATTTAAAAATCGTGTTAAGTATAGCAGGCTTCTGACTTGGTAGTGTTACGAACGCCGTCTAAGTAATCATGGACAGCAAATGGGACCGACGGCTTAGCGTGCTCTCCAAAACACGAAACCATCTTTCTTACGGACAATCAAGGTTCAGCCTGCAATGTCCTAACCAGACAGGGAACAAATTCACAAAAGTGATAAATATCAACTTTGTGAGAGACCCACCGAGAGTCCATTGCGCCACATCGGTCGTCAATGTAGGAATCCCTTAGAAATTTTCTTTTTTTTTTTTTTATCAGAAGTTGTACGCTTAAAACTACTGTCTAAAATGACTCATATTAAGACGCTATCCAAAATAGCGAGATATGACGTCATCTCTCAGTATTTTCATACAAAATATAGTTTTAAAAAGTAGCTCATTTGACTTAAGTCATGATACATGCCTACTCCTTCGTAACGCCTATTATCTAATCTAACCCCCGGAATCCCTATTCCAGTTTAACCTTTCCCTATTCTCAAGACCATCTGACCCGGACACTTCCAGAATTAGTAGTCACTTTTAGAGGTAGAAGGAGTCTTGCAATTGAAGAAACTGAGACCGAATTGAAATCTGCCCCAATAACAAGGGTAGAGGCTAAAGAAAAGTCCAAAATATGGGGAATAAAGTCCAAAATATGGGGAATAATCGAGGAGTTAATGGATCAATCATCATCACCATATTGACAAATCAAAATCAATCATTTCGTTGTTAAGAACGCGTTTGAATTCATAACTTCACAAGATGGTTGGGAATTCAAAATGAGACTGAGTATACTAAGTAATTGAAAAAGGCAATCGAAGAGGCCTATTTCCGGTATTTGTCGTGTGAGTTGCCGGCTTTGCCGTGTGTTGCTAGTTTAGGATAGCATCACTCCATTCCTTTACCGCGGGTGTCGTAAGAGGCGACTAAGCGATTTCTAGGGTTTCATGTGTATTACAACTTTAGGCGACAAGCTGACAACCTCTCACTACAGTGATACACGAATCATCTTATAGGGCCTAGGGTCGTTAATTCATAATTTCATTTCCATATCCATTACGTCATGTGCAAATAGTGTCACAGACGTTGCCCATAAAGGTGAACGCAAACTTATCCGACGCATCGAACGGACCGAATTTTTTAGAATTCTTTGTATTAAATCCTTTGAAACCTCGCATATTTGCCGACTTCGACCGATTCATTCGACCGATTCGGTTCAGACAAAATTAAATAAATAAATATAATGAATTCTACAATTCGATTTGTTCGGTTCGTTCGATGCGAATAAGTGTGCGTTCACCTATCGGCTTCACTTTGTAGCAACACTTGGATCTTTCTACCAAATTGACTGTATCTTTCGTTCACAGGAGAGGAATGTCAATATTATATTGATTAGCTAACGTCTAGAAGCTCACGTGTATTGTAGTGTATTGCGCAACCGGGGATGTGAGCGACGTTCATATAACTGTACACTTAGTGGCAATGCAAAGGGCCTGGCTTAGAATAGCATCACCCCTATTTCTACTCGTGCCGCGGTAGACTGACTTTCACGGATGCCGTGGGTATTGTAAACGGCTACTAAGGGAAGGATCTAGAGCACTAGTGTTCACGCGTGGCTGAGTATGGCAGTTTCTCCCTAATTTCTGGGAGGCCCATGTCCAGCAGTAGACTGTTGTGACTGATAAACATGAAGAAAGGGCTTTTGGGCTGTTCATGGAAGAACGAATCAGAATAGGAAAGAAGGCCCTATATTCATCTTCATCAGCAACAACAGTCCACTGCTGGACGTGCGAATTAGAGACAATTTGCCATACTCGCCATGATTGGCATTCACAGAGAATGATTTTGCTTATTCCCTGAATTCATCCCTAAGTCAGGGTACAATTTGGGTGATGTTTAAAGCCGGCGGCATCATGCTACTAAGCTAATAAATGAAATGTTGTCCGTTACTTTGTCCTCCAGTGTAATTTTGGATCCTGTGAATGGCGTTTGACGAATGGCAAATTCCACGAAACTGTATTTCGAAAATTCATGACTTTTCTTGATGTTTGCGTTATTTTAAAAGCTCTGTTTTGCTTTTCAAGAAAATCTCCAAGTTTTTACCCGACTCTTGGAAGAAGAGTTATGTTATGGAAAATTACTAATTTCCTTTCAAGAGATAAACCTTCCCATGAAACTAAAACAACTTTCCCCAAGGATCATAGGTCGAAATATGAAAAAAATAAATTGCAGCTTACATACAAAATGTACCAAGCGATTGGTCAGTTTGTGAGGTCCAAAAATTATTTCATTGTCTAGGCACACTAATGTTCTAATACGATTATTGATTATATTATGTTTTCTTTTCAGGTAAGTGACCTACAATATACTTCAGTCATCAAGTACATAGGTAAAAGGCATGTAAAAAGTACCTATGTAAAAAGGTATGTAGACAACATACAGGTACCTAAGCGGAAAACTTTTAAAAATTAAATACCTTGTTTTATTTTTTGGAGAATTCTAACTTTTCTGGAGGATTAAGTATTATACTACGCATTATATAGCAAGTATATCACCGTAATCTGTTTTTCTTACCCATAATTCACATAAAAACTTCTAACTCCTTAACTGCCACCCAAGGAAGTTTACATTATTTATCTTGTGCAAAAACGGTCAATTAATCTCCTTTATTCTAATTTTGAATCCACTAATCACAGTTCGCGGTTCACGTTATCATTATAAAGGATAATGCTTCAGTTGGTCTAATTAAAAATTCGAAAATCTTTAAAAAAATAGGCTGAAACAAAAGGGCTTATCTTCATCTTCGTCAGCCACAACAGTCCTTACTGGACATTGGTTTTCACATATTGGGGGGTAATTCTATACTTGCAGACAGTGCGCAGTGCAAGATGTTTCAATCACAGGGAATGCTGCTGTCCATTCCCTGGTTAAAAACCGTAGCCGCTTTTTATAACACCTACAAATAAGTAAGTAAGTAAAAACACTTTATTGCACAAAAATAACAACTATGTATAACATTTACAGCTAATATGCGCAAAGGCGGCCTTGTCGCTAGAAGCGATCTCTTCCAGACAACCTTTGGGTGGAGGAGAAAATATAGAAAACGGAGCAGTGCGAGAATTATTTACATTATTTTTAACATCTCGACTCTACATTATTCACTTTCCTTGCATTCAAAAATAAGTATAATATTTCGACTACGATTTAGGTCTTAAAAATACGAACCGTTAATTAGCATATCTACTTACGTAATATAACCTACGAGAGAAGTTCATAATAAAAAAAAACATAAGATGTACTCACTGAAGCCATCTACTTATCCTACACGGTCTCCACTCTGAAAATTAAAAAAAGTTGGTTGGAAACTTTAACCTCATTCTCATTACGATACGACGTAGCGAGCTGGCAACGTCGCGTGGTATTGCCCACTCGAAGAGAGCTTTTGTTACCATGAATTGGGTTAAAATATTATAGTATGGTGACGTCTTTTTGATAAATATAAGTAGATTTCATTTCAAATGTGCTGAAATCATATAATTCTCTCGGTTTCTCAATATGCCTCTATCAGATCCTGATATGAACCGTTTTAAACAAAATAAATGTTTTCCAGTGCTCAGTATAAATAAATTATACGTTACAAGTTTACAAGGAAAAATCTATGTACATTGCGTACCCGGCTAGCCATTATGACCTTATTATCAAATCTAAGCAATTTACTAACCTTTACGTTTACCTGTAGTTTTTTAGCCAATAGTTTGATAACATACATACATCGGCAAACATACATATATAGATAAAACAATATTCCCGATTAATTCAGAATTTTCTTCGTATTTTCTAGGTTAAAAATAAAAAAAATCCGCCCATAGCTGTTGTTTCTCGGAAATAATAACTAATAATAAGTCTCGGAGACAAATATATTACTGATAAAAATTGATAATTCCTACGTATCTATTTTATTTGGATACGATTATGAAATATTTGATAAAGCACATTGATTACGTATTTTTATCTTATTGCTGTGTCACTTCACTACTATCTATGCGTATCGCATTTCAGGAGCAGATTAGGGAATAAATAATTCCATTAGTATAATATTATTGTAATAGAATAAAAGTCTAGTCACTATCAAAACACAGTGAAAATCTTCAGGAAAAGCTCTGCAAAGTCAATCTTATCAGGGGTAATTTCACGTCGCACATGGCAACACAGCCCAAGTGAGCGGCAGCAGTCGAACGCCGCGCGTCGCTCGGTGTGCGCGCGTCTTTTCCGCGCCAAATAGTGATGTAACTAAAAACTCAAAACTTGTTCTCTACTTGAACTATAACAAAGTGGCCAGTGTCAAAAACGTTTTTTACTTTTTCTGTGTGGAAAATTGTAAACTCTATCATTGTGCAAAGTGTTTACGTTTCGTTTCGACCATTGTTTCGTTCAGTGTACGTTTTTTTTTCTGTGCAACGCATTCAGAGGGTTACTTTTTCTGTTCCAAGTTTGAAAAGTTTTTAAGGATTTTTTCGGATGTCGAAATGGTGAGGTAGGTTGTCGTGAGAAGTATTTTGGAAATGGCTGGAAATAATTGGATGAAATGACGTTACAGCAGGTTTTTTAAAAGCAACCGTCTGTCAAGTTCTTCAATTTGGTAAACATCAAAAGTTTTTTAGAAGAGTTTTACTGCAGAACGTTTTATGTAAAGTTAAAATAATAAAAGTTTAAAAATATGTGGAAATACATAATAAACGTGTCCTACCACGTGCTTGTGGTAGCGATTGCATTTTCTTTGTGTACGCAATACTATAGGTACGATAAACGCACTGCCCTAGTAATATTACTCTATTTAATTTTATAAATATTAAGTAGGTAATTCTATCTCTTTTACTTAGTTAAATAGTAAGAATACAACTTCTTACACTTTTCAGAATTGAAATAACGGCATACAGCTTAGCTTGCCACAAAATAGAAAAAAAATATGTAAACTCTACCTAATCAGCATTAACTCTTTTTTGTCCTTAGATTTCAGTTTGATTCACAATTAATACTTGGAATTGAATTATTTCGATTCTTCTAATTGAATTTTTTTTTATCCGTGTCGTTGAAATCTTTGAAATATCAAATCACAAAATTCACAATCACATTATGATTACCTTAAAATAACCAAAATTGGATCAATTTACGGCTAATACTAATCCGGCTCGAAGGACCAAATCGTAAAAACGGTCAGTATTTTTAAAAATGTAACCACTTTTTAGCCTTTAAAAAAAACAGACATTTCAAAATTAACTAGCCAGTATTATTTGAAAAGGGAATTAATTTGTAAACTCCAATCTAAAATTAGCATTTTCTGACTAATTTGTTCAGAATGCAACTCACAATGAAATTCTGTAGGATGTCGGTATGCTTTAGGCATTTCGTTAGTAGGCGAAGTAGCGTAAGCATATTCGGGGAACTGTTAGTAATTTGTTTGTGCCGTGTGATGCCGGCTTAGAATAGCATCACCCCACATCCTTCCCGCGGGTGTCGTAAGAGGCGACTAAGGGACTCGAGGGTATTGGTGTGTTACAATTTTTAGGCGACACGCTGACAACCTGTTACTATAGTAATACACATGTTTTCTAAAACAACCTTGGAAAACAATTCTCAAAAATGTCAAACGTGGCGATAGTGGCTGTATTCTTACGGCTACTATCGCTCTGCCTACCTCGCAAGGGATAAAGGCGTGATATATGTATGTATGTATGTTTGTACACTTCTCAATATTATTGCGTGAATTTCTATAAATTATAATTTAGTTGTTCAAAACTCGACATTTTGAATTTTGTACGCTATTTAAAGATTAGATTTGCCGTGTGATGCCGGCTTCGAATAGCATCACCCTATTTCTTCCCCGTGGGTGTCATAAGAACCGACTAAGGGACTCAAGGGTTTCACATGTATTACAACTTTTAGGCGACAGGCTGACAACCTGTCACTATAGTGCTACACAAATTACCTCAACCGGCCCTCAATATTTGTCAGACGTGGCGATAGCGACCGTATTTTTGCGGTCGTTAACGCTCTGCCTACCCCGCAACGGATAAGGGCGTGATATATGTATGTATGTATTTAAAGATTTTAAAAAAATTGCATTTTATAAAACCATCGCTGTCTTCCAGTCATGATTTTTATTTCATCGTCATCGATACTTAGTACAAAATTAAGACGAATAATATAAAAATTGGTTGTCTGTAAAGTCGGTTTTCTGACGATAGTTGAACGTGACGACGTCATAAGAAAATACTGATGGAATGGTTGCATTTCAAAAGAAAATCTTTAAACAGATTGCGGACCCAGGTCGGCCGCTGCAAAGACAATCTGACTCAGTGGGGCTACATCGATACCTCCAGTAACATATGCGAATGCGGTGTAACTTCTCAGACCATGGAACATCTCCTGTCCTGCTTCGCGTGCCCCAATACCTGTACGTTTGATGGCCTCATGAAGGCCACAGAAAATGCTGTCCGGGTGGCTGAATTTTGGGAACATAAAATCTAATTTTGCCATCGACACGATAAGAAGAAGAAAAGAAAATTTTATTTTTATTTGTTTGATAGATAAAAATTGTCCATATTCTTTTCAATGTTTTCCTTTAGGGAAAAGAGTCTTTTTCCGCTTAGATTTTACATACTCGTATCGGTATCGTTTTATCAAAATTCAGTGATAATAATAGTATTTTATCTGTAACGCTAAAAAGATTACGTACTTAGTTACTGCAAATCATGATTTACTTATTGTTTAGATGTCAAAAATATACATTCTCTTGGTTTGGCCATATCTTTTTTATTAAATTAAAAATATACATACATACATATCACGCCTTTATCCCTTGTGGTGTAGGCAGAGCGTCAACGACCGCAAAAATAAACCGCTGTTGAAGACACAAGTGGAATTAATTAAAGTCGAATAGTGGACAGTGGAAGTGAAGTGATAACAAATAGTTCTAGTCCGGGGTTTTCAGCCGCCATCACCACTGACAACCTGTCACTATAGTGATACACATGTTTTCTGAAACAACCTTGGAAAACAATCCCCAAAAATGTCAGATGTGGCGATAGCGACCGTATTCTTACGGCCGTTAACGCTCTACCTACCCCGCAAGGGATAAAGGCGTGATATATGTATGTATACTTATATTCTGACAAATATTGAGGGCTCTTTCAGATCGTTCAATCGTTTCCAAGGGAAAATTTTATTACCGCACCTAAAACATTTGCTTAATCCGTAATCATAAATGGATATTAAAGCCTCATTATTATAATGTTAAAGTAAATGTACAACTATCTAAACCCATTCATAAAATCAGTATTTCCATACAGGTTTGTATGGAAAATGTCAAAGGCCTCACGATTCTTGCTTGCTTATAAAATAAAGGCTATTTCACACTACTGGTATGTATGTATGTATGTAATCACTTCATTGCAGCACAAATTTACAAGAAGATTAATAGTAGATTACGTACTTAGGTATGTAACTTATCAACAAGAACCGAGGTTTTTCCCAGATTTTTATTGATGTTACATCCGTGGTACGTATACTGCTTTACACATCGAATGAAAAGAGAGTAAAATAAAGCGATAAATACAAAAAAACGATCCAAAACTGATGATTGTATAGTATTCAAATTGCACCACTAAACTCTTTTGTTCTATGACTGAAAAATATTGAATTAATATGAAAGTAAAGTATCCTAACATAAAGTAGTCATTTTTCTGATCGTAGGGATATTAGTAATTTTTACTTTTGTTATTGTAATACTGAGTAATAATTTGACAAACTCATTTATTGATGTTATAAAAATACAGATTAAAAATATAATTCCTGCGTTCAAGCAACACAATTCGTAGCGGCCAGTTCGAAATTTAAAACCGTATACAACTAATTGATGCAACTCCTATTAAAAATAAGAAGAAATTGATTTTAACTTTTTAATTGCCGCGATTCTATTGGTTCTTTTTCTAGTTCCATATTTAAAATTACTTACAGGCTTAGTTTCAAAACCTCGCCTGTAACGTGTTTTTTGTCAGTAATGACCTACTTTCAGAGCATGAGATATGTAAAAGTAATTAAACATAAGAGGCACAAAGGCGGACTTATCCCATTAAGGGATCTCTTCCAGTCAACCTTTGTGATACCCAGAGGATACTGTTTTTATGAAGCAACGGGAAAAAGGCCAGGACCTCTATTTTTGAATATTTACTAATAAAATTGTGCTCGTATCACCTTGTTCATTCTACCGACCCTTATTGATTTATACATACCTTACTTAGACATACATAAATTCGAAAAGAGGAAAGAGTGATACATGTGGTTAGACCAATCTTACGTGGACAATTTCAAAAAGCACAGTTCCAGAAATTGAGCACACAAAAAATGACTTACTTATGGAATCAAATCTTTCAATCTCCTGCAATAACTAATAGGCCACTGACATGGTTATGTAACGACCGCTGTCTAAGTAATCATAGACAGGCACCGAAACAGACGAAGAACATACATACATACACTTACACATATCACGCCTTGATCCCTTGCGGGGTAGGCAGAGCGTTAACAGCCGTAAGAATACCGTCACTATCGCCACGTCTGACATTTTTGAGGATTGTTTTCCAAGGTTGTTTCAGAAAACATGTGTGTCACTATAGTGACAGGTTGTCAGCCTGTCGCCTAAAAATTGTAATATACTAATAAATACTATTCGAGTCCCTTAGTGGCCTCTTACGACACCCACGGGAAGGATGTGGGGTTATGCTATTCTGAGCCGGCATCACACGGCATCACCGACGAAGAAGATGTTTTATATTTCGTTTTCTTATCTAAATTGACGATGTGAATTCAAAGAATCTTGTTTTAGATAGGTATGCATCATAAAAGATAATAAAATAAATCTCTGAGGCTGGTTTCAGAGCGGCGCGTCTCAGCAGCGCTGCTCGGGCGCGCGTCTGGGCAGCGAGCGCGTTCGCTGTGAAACGACATTCAGACGCGCGCGCTTCGTTGTGGTGTACGGTCGAGTGCGGAGAATCATTATGCCAGCAAACGTAATCACTATATTAGCTATATACGTTACATGGAAAAGAGTGCAACAACGACGTCTAAAAAGATTGCAAGTCGACGCTACTGGCAATCGAAGGAGATCCGACCGCGGCGCGGCCGAGACGCGGCCCAAGACGCGTCACTATGAAACGCTACATACAATCTAGTGTAATGCGAGGCGCGCGCGGCTGGGCAGCGCTGCCGAGACGCGTCGCTCTGAAACCAGCCTGATAGTGTAAACACTACCTTACCACACCTGGTATAGAATTTATATAGCTACATTATATATCGATATGTTTATAAATACATCACATTATATAGGGTGTAACGAAAATTTTGCGGGCGTGCTCGGACCATGAAACTGAACAACTTTTTGTATGGCGGTTATATTGGGAAACGGATTTTTTTTATCGAGTTCTATACAAAGGTAGCTGTCCGAGAATTTTGTATGGAAGGTTGAAAAAGTTTTTTCGTTTCCCAACATACCCCTCATATAAAAAGTTGTTCAGTTTCGTAGTCTGAGCACGCTTGTAAAGTTTTCGTTACACCCTGTATATAATACACTAGCGGCCGGTCTAGCGGTTGTACCCGCTGTAACTAATTTTCCCGTGGGAATAAGTTGTTTATACAAAAATACCGGCAAGTTTATACAAATAAACCTTACTCTTAAATCACTCTATCCATTTAACAAAATTGCATCAAAATCCGTTGTGTAGTTTTAAAGATCTAAGATCATACATACATACAGACGCGAAAAGCGACTTTTCTTTGTTTATACTATGTAGTGATTAGTATTCTATGGTTCGTCTTCACACACACAGACAGACGAATATTATAATATCATATACATCTGTCTATGTTTATGTGGTTTTATTAGTATTTTTTATGTAATTTTGGATGGGACGATCTAAAATTGTGATCGGCGAATGAGTGCGTCAAAGATTTTTTATTAGTTTCTGTTGTCAAATGAAATCCAAAGTTAATAAAATAAAGATAGATAGACAGATTTAGACTTATACATACAGGGTGTAAAAAAAATAGCTGCATATATATTTAGGGGTGAACTGGCCCATGAAACTGAACAACTTTCTCCAGGGAACTTAGGTCGAAATATTAGAATTTTTTATTGGACCTCCCAACCGACGAAGTCATTTGTATGGGAGGTCCAAAAAAAATTAAATTCAAAAGTTTAGTTTGCCCCACAAGTCGTTGCGTAGTTTAGGAGGAGTTATCCGGTTATATGACAGACAGAGAAACCTCCTTCGTAACAGCCATAACAGTCCACTGCTGGACAGGGGTTCCTCTTATTGGGGGTATTGACATAGCGCGCTTGGCAGGCGGATTGGCGAGCGCAGTGTAAGATGTTGCATTCACAGGAAACACTGCTACCAATTCCTTTATTATCGCTTTTTACGGCCTCGAATATAATTGGGGGGCATCACTCGGCTGGGAAACCTATGAATACTGTTTTATACTATGTATAATATGTATTAAAACGGAAAAGTTAAAAACTAAAATTACGTGTTTGAAGGAGCTTCAATTATTCAAAACTTCCTTTTATTCTATACACGTTATAATTATTCCTTTTGGCTTTAGCTTATAATTGGAGCACTTATAAAACTGCTATTGTCTAATATTCATATACATTTCATCACTACATAGTAAGCAAAGTCGGTTTTCGAGTCTGACTGTATGTATGTTTGCTTAAATCTTTAAAACTATAGAACGGATTTTGATGCAGGTTTTTTTAATAGATAGAGTGATTCAAGAGGAAGGTTTTTATGTATAATACTTGACGGAAAAAGCCTTATTCCCACGGGAAAATGAGTTGCAGCGGGCGCAGCCGCTTGGGCAGGCCGCTGGTATTATAATAAATGTGAAAGCTTGTATGTTTGTTACTCGTGCACGCTAAAACTACTGAACCGATTGTCATGAAATTTGGCACACAGATAGAGGGTAACTTGGATTAACACAAAAGATAGTTCTATCTCGAAAAAAGTACCTGTGGGATACTACTAGATTTTCACGGTTCTTCTCAATTAATTGTATTAATTTAAGTGTTTAGAATAGCATAACCCCATTTCTTCCCACGGGTGTCATAAGAGGCGATCCAGGAACTCGAAGGCTTTATGTGTATTACAACTTTAACATGTCACTACAGCGATACACGAAACAGACAGGGCCCTAAATATTTGTCAGACGTGGCGATAGCGGCTGTATTTTATGGCCGTTAATGTTCTGCCTACCCCGCAAGGGATAAACGCGTGATATGTGTATTAAACTTCAGAAAGCCTTGAGCAAAACCGCGGGTCGGCAAGCTCCTAAAATTATAGGCATTTAAAGGTATGGTTAGATCGATTTTTATTCGCAATACGCTAGTTAAATATGCAGGAGCAGACGTTTAGCTGACGTGGTGGTCTCTTATACGGTGTTTAAGACATTGTGCCTTGTGGGACACCGAGTCGACCAACGACCCATTGCCCTAGTGTGAGAATTTTTCAACCGCCTTCTACGAGTAGCAGGCTTCTGACATGGTTGACGACCCAGTGAACCCGGGTGTCGGAATTTTTCAACCGCCTACGGGTAGCAGACTTCTGACATGGTTGTGTAACAACCGCCGGCTAAACATAGACAGCAACCTGAACCAACAACCCATCTTTCAAGCAAACGGGTGGTTCAGCCAGCAATGGCCTAACCAGACTAAGAACAATTTTATAAAGAGACGAATATCAACTTGGCGTGCCGTGAGATGCTGGCTTAGAATAGCGTCACCCCATTTCTTCCCGTAGGTGTCATAAAAGCCTAAGGGTTGAATCCAGGGAATGGGCACCAGGATTGCCTGTAAATACAACGCCATTCACTGCGTTCACTAATCCGCCTGCCAAACGTGATGGGTTTGGCAAATACCCCCCAATTAGGGAGGCCCATGTCCAGTTGTGGACTGTTGTGGCTGTACTATGAAGTACTTTGCTGTTCTAGTACTAAAAATCGCCGCCCGAATAGGTCATACTTGACAGCTGTCAAACCTATACTAGAAGACATCTCAATATAGAAAACTAGCCCTAATGTCATACATACATACATACATAAATCACGCCTTTATCCCTTGCGGGTTAGGCAGAGCGTTAACGGCCGCAAAAATACGGTCGCTATCGCCACGTCTGACATTTTTGAGAATTGTTTTCCAAAGTTGTTCCAGAAAACATGTGTATCACTATAGTGACAGGTTGTCAGCCTGTCGCCTAAATATTGTAATACACCAATACCCTCGAGTCCCTTAGTCGCCTCTTACGACACCCGCGGGAAGGATGTGGGATCATGCTATTCTAAGCCGGCATCACACGGCTCAATGTCATAGCATTCATGATTTTGCCGGCTAACAAATTCGGGCGGTGATACTCTAGTACTATGTTTCTTAGGGAACTTGCACCTTTTAATATCAAGCTAAACCTACTCGACAATCTCTCCCCAGTGCAAACACCCCCGGCACTCGCCATTTAGAACGCAGGTTCGATTCCCGTAACCCGATACATTGACACTCAACTCACTGAGTGCTTCCGGCGCGGCACATCCGCCGATTTTTTTTTAATGACTTGATTGATTCTTTGTTTACGTAACTGAATTGAAACCCAAGGGTGCCAAGTTGAAATGGCAATTACATACCCAGCCTGGGGTAGCCAGAGCGTTAACGATCGTAAACTTACGGCCGATGTCGCCACGTCCGACAAGTATTGCGGGTCCCTTTCGGATGATTCGTGTATCTCTGTAGTGACAGGTTGTCAGCCTGTCGCCTAAAGTTATGATACATGAAACCCTTGCGTCCCTTAGTTGCCTTTTACAACATCAGCGGGAAGAAATGGGGTGATGCTATTCTAAGCCGGCATCACACGGCAAAATTCTTCTCGTGGGTATAGAATATCATTTGCTGTTATAACATAGTGTTTGGGTTGCAGTCGTTTTAAGGGCATCTTTCCCGTGGGAATGAGACGTTTTCCCGCACGATTTAAACACATAAACTATCTTCTTGAATAACTCTTCTTCTTCTTCTCGTGTCAATGTACGTTCCCTAAAGCTATAACTCTTATCTTATTTTATAAAAAAAAACTTCAATATCCTTGGCCGGCTTGGAAAAATGTAACAAACACCCTGTAGGTATTTCCAGTAGATTTTTTACATTCTAAATTATATCCCGTGCCGTGTGTGAATTATTTGCCGTGTGATTCCGTCTTAGAATAGCATCACCCCATTTCCTACCCGTGGATGTCGTAAGAGGCGACTGAGGGATTTGAGGGTTTTGTATATTACAATTTTAGGCGTCAGGCTGACAACTGTCACTATAGTTATACAAAAATTATCACCAACAGCCCCCTTATTTGTCAGACGTGGCGATAGCGACCGTATTTTACGGCCGTTAACGCTCTGCCAACCCCGTAAGGGATAAAGGCTTGATATATGTATGTAAATTATATCCGAATAATAAGCAAAAATGCATTATTAACGGGCTGCAATCTAGAATGCATACTAACGGCTCCTCCTAACGGCAACAAAACGCATCTGCCGCTGCAGGAGTTGCCCGTTTTCTTCGCCCCGCACTTAATTACCTTAAATTGCATCTTTGAAGTTGTTTTTACGGTTTTTTAAAATTCGGATTTGTATAAGATGTAAAAATATTAGCTGCAAATATTTTAGGGATGAACCAGTCCATGGAACTGAACGACTTTCCCAAAGAAACATAGATCGAAATATGAAAGAAATTTTTGGAACTCCCATACAAAATGTAGCAGCCGAGCGTGAGCGAACTGTATGAGAGGACCAATTATTTTTTTCCTTGAGGAAAGTTGTTCAGTTTCATGGGCTGATTCACCCCTTAAAATATTTGTAGCAATTTTTTTACACTCACGAAAATCCACTTCTGGACATGGGCCTCCCCCATGGGAGGTTGTATGTAACGATCATCCTTAGCAGGCAGATTGACAAATTCAGAAAAAAAAAATCTCCTGGCCTTATCCTTTTTCTTATTGACCTCTCCAACCCGAAAGCTAACCTTAAAAGAGTAGACTGTTGATAAAATCCCTGCATTCATCCCACGAGACCAGCGGGTTAAAATGGGATGATGCTTTTCTAAGCTGGCATATGTCATACAGTTGCATGTTGCTAAAAACGCGTTATTAAGTGGTTAACTAACGGCATACAAAATGCATCTGCCGCACAAAGAGTTACCCGCTTTTTAATTACGGAAAATTGCATCGTTGCGGGTTAAAAATGGGTTTGTTTACAAGTAGTATTTGAATTTAAAGTTAAACATACACATATCACGCCTTTATCCCTTGCGGGGTAGGCAGAGCAATAACGGCCGTTAAAATACGGTCGCTATTGCCACGTCTGACATTTTTGAGGATTGTTTTCGAAGGTTTCAGAAAACATGTGTATCACTATAGTGACAGGTTGTCAGCCTGTCGCCTAAAAATTGTAATACACCAATACTCTCGAGTCCCTTGGTCGCCTCTTACGACACCCGCGGGAAAGATATGGGGAGATGCTATTCTAAGCCGGCATCACACGGCACGACCAAAACACTTTTATATAATTTTTCTGTTTATTCATTCAAACTTAGCATATTTCGAAAAACTATAAACGGAATTTGTAGTGTTTTTAGACAATATTTTGAAGCCTACAACTTTTGTATTTTATTAATGCCCCAGTCATCTAGCGAATTATGTGGGTTTATTAAGGCACTTGCTGGACTGGCACAGAGTCTTAAATACAGGGTTTATGCTGTAACTAATAGACTGTAAAAAACAAGAAGCAATAACTAAACATTCAGTAACACATGTAGTTAAACTGTATATAGATAGTGACTACGTACATACATACATACATATATCACGCCTTTATCCCTTGCGGGGTAGGCAGAGCGTTAACGGCCGTAAGAATACGGCCGCTATCGCCACGTCTGATATTTGTGAGGATTGTTTTCCAAGGTTGTTTCAGAAAACATGTGTATCACTATAGTGACAGGTTGTCAGCCTGTCGCCTAAAAATTGTAATACACCAATACTCTCGAGTCCCTTAGTCGCCTCTTACGACACCCGCGGGTAGGATATGGGGTGATGCTATTCTAAGCCGGCATCACACGGCACTCTAAGCCGGCATCACACGGCACATAGTGACTACGGATGTAGAACATAGCACTGGATTAATAAGTTTCTTTTTCTTTGGTTATCGGAGGCTATTTATCGGCTAACTAGTTCTGAAAAAAAGCTCCTTTTCAGGGTAACTAATAATAAATTAGCCGTCTGTAAAATCCTCAAAAATGTCAGATGTGGCAATAGTGGCCGTATTCTTACGGCCGTTAACGCTCTGCCTACCCCGCAAGGGATAAAGGTGTGATATATGTATGTATGTATGAAAAATCTGTGTCACTACAACTAACACCTTAATGCTATGTTTGTAAACAAACAGCAAAATGAGGGTAACTTGGTTAGCAAAGCCACATGGTCCTACCAGCACAGGTGTCTTCCAGCGAGGGTTGGTGCCACAGATGTTCAGGATAGGTGCAGTTGAAGGTCATGGATGGTATTTTTATAAGGTGTCGGGACTAAGGGAGACGAGGGTACATGTGTATTGCAATTTCAGGCGACAGGCTGACCACCTGTCACTATACCTATACACTACTTATCTGAAACAACCTTTAAAAATATGTCAGACGTGGTGATAAAGACCGCGTTTTACGGTTGTTACCGCTCTGCCTACCCCGCGTGGGATAAAGGCGTGATTTGTGTGTGTGTGTATGTGTGTGTGTTAAAGAGTAGTTTCTTACACACACACACACACACACACACACATATCACGCCTTTATCCCTTTCGGGGTAGGCAGAGCAATAGTGGCCGTTAAAATACGGTCGATATTGCCACGTCTGACATTTTTGAGGATTGTTTCCCAAGGTTGTTTCAGAAAACATGTGTATCACTATAGTGACAGGTTGTCAGCCTGTCGCCTAAATATTGTAATACACCAATACTCTCGAGTCCCTTAGTCGCCTCTTACGACACCCGCGGTAAGGACGTGGGGTGATGCTATTCTAAGCCGGCATCACACGGTAAAGTAGTTTCTTTATCTGCAAATATTTTAAGCGGTGAATCAGCCCATGAACTGAACAACTTTCCCCAAGGAACATAGGTCGAAATATGAAAAAAATTAGATCCCCCGTACAATTTGACTTAGTCGGCTACATTTTGCATGACTTTTGGTCTAACCATGCCATGTCCCTTTTTGTCACCTACTTCTTCTACTTCTACAAAAGTCCACTGATGGACATGGGCCTCCCCAATTGAGGGGTATTGCCATACTCACCACGCTTGGCAGGCAGATTGGCGAGCGCAGTGTAAGATATTGTAGATATTCACAGGAAACGCTACTGCTTGTTTCCTAGGTTCAGCCGTTTTTATACAACTGAGTAAAAAAATGCTACCAAAATAATTTCCGCGAAATTTGAATATCAAATTGAGAACCTATCAGAAATCTGCGCATACGACCTTGACACCTAACATCTGGTGATACCGTATGAGTATGACACCTGTCAGATGGCAGTGTGGTGTGGCCACCACGTGTATGAACAAACATACGGTCACCTGTTGAGTCCATATGGGGGCACTGGATGGTTTTGTAAAATAGAGATAATTTACAAGTTTTTGTTTGAAAACAAAACTGAACTTTAGTCTATGCTAGCGAAGATTGCAGCCTCACCAAAAGCACCAGCATTTCAATACAGTGTCGAATGGTCATCATCATCATATCAGCCATAGTACGTCCACTGCAGAACATAGGCCTCCCCTAAAGATTTCCACCTTGCCCCATTAGAAGTGGCCAGCATCTAGTATATCCCCGCGGACTTGACCAGATCGTCTGTCCATCTCGCGGGGGCCGTCCTAGGCTGCGCCTGCCGGTACGTGGTCTCCACTCGAGAACTCTCCTGCTCCACTGGAGCCGAGTAGTGCCGGCTTAGAATAGCATCGCCCTAAGCTAAAAGTATCTAAGAGATACATCGATAATCCGCCAGCCAAGCATGGTGACTACGGCAATAGAAGTAGGTTTATGTCCAGCAGTGGACTGTACTGGTCCGTATTGTAAGCCAATGGGCTAACTTACCGCGAATAAAAAACATTAAAATTCCCACACGACGTACCTTCAGAAACACGAAAAATGAGCGCCCATAAAGGACCAATACATAAATAGCTTTCCCCAAATTAACCAAAACGAGATATTTAATTTAAGTACTTGGACTTTCAAAAGCTCCCCGACCGCATAACAGTAATGTGACGACAGATGCGCACGCGGCAGGTGCCGGGTTCGATTCCCGGCGTGAAAGTTGCCCGTGCCGGGGTTTCTTTAACGAGCGTGTTTGGAATTTTTTGGCGCATTTTTTTTTGGATTTGATGCCTTATGGCGTGTGATTGAAAATGTCTTTAGGTAATTGAGTTAAAAGACCCATATAGGTTATAGATGTAGTCCACTTTACCGCTACTCTTATTCAAAATACTACTCTTATAAAAAAAATTATAAATTGAAGTCGGTTGCCGTGTGATGCCGGTTTAGAACAGCATCACTCCATTTCTTTCCCGTGTGTGTTGTAAAAGGCGACTGAGGGACTTGAGGGTTTTAGTTGTATTACAACTTGTAGGCGAAAAGCTGATACCCTAAACTGCCCTCAATATTTGTCAGACGTGACGATAGCGACCGTATTTTTACGGCTATTAACGCTCTGCCTACCCCGCAAGAAATAAAGGCGTAAAGTGTGTATGTGTAAATTGAAGTCGGTTTTCGGATTTAAGTTTGCCTTTCTGTCTGTCTTTCTGTCATGACTCATGGACACCTCTTACTCCTCTTAAACCACGCAACTGTATTTGATGCGGTTCCTTATGATATATAGAGTGATTCAAGAGATTTTATCCGGGAAAACTATCAGCCGCGGGTGCAACCGCTGACTGGCCGCTAGTGATTTTACTTTGCCTCGTTTCAAACTTACTTGTTAACTTTTAATATAAAAAAAACCGCAGACAAATATATCATATCTTTTTTATCTTTGAAAAAAAGTAATTATATTCTCATTAGACATAAAACTCTTGTAATTCATAATAAAACACAACAATTTGGTAATGCGCGATTATAACTAATTAAAAGCGATGTATAAATAAATATAGATTCAGTGGCAGGTGCTTTTGGCAGCTGGGTAACCGGTTCGATTCCTGGACTAACGCTGTAGGGCTGTCACTTCTTCTTGGTGACTTTTGATCAAATTATCTTGTGTTCTTCCGCGCTTTTTACTTATCCTGCAAGATAACTACATCTATTTTAAAAACTAGCGGCCCGACCAGCGGCTGCGCCCGCTGCAACTCATTTTTTCGTGGGAATAAGATTTTTTCCCGGGAAGGTATTATACATAAAAACCTTTACCTGAATCACTCTAACTATTAAAAATCCTGTATCAAAATCCGTTGCGTAGTTTTAAAGATTTAAGCAAACATACATACATCATAAACAGACGCGAGAAGCGACTTTGCTTTATACTATTTAGTGATGTCACAATTAAATGACGAATTTAACGGATCTAACGACACCTCCTAATGTCAGCATCTAATATATACATATATATATATATTACTTAAATAACTGCATCAAAATCCGTTGTGTAGTTTTAAAGTTACATAGAGATACGCGAAAAGCAACTCTTCTTTATACGTACATACATACATAAATACATATATCACGCCTTTATCCCTTGTGGGGTAGGCAGAGCGTTGACGGCCGTAAGAATACGGTCGCTATCGCCACGTCTGACATTTTTGAGGATTGTTTTCCAAGGTTGTTTCAGAAAACATGTGTATCACTATAGTGACAGGTTGTCAGCCTGTCGCCTAAAAGTTGTAATACACCAGTACTTTCAGGACACCAGGAAGGATGTGGGGTGATGTTATTCTAAGCCGGCATCACACGGCTTGACTGCTCTTTATACTATGTATACGTAGTAATTAATACTTGAGGGAGGTGAGGCTAAAGCATATGCACAACGAGATTTAATTTAATTTATTTGTATACACTTTTTTTATAAATTGACAGCCCTGAATAAGGCATGCTCCCGCTTTTATTGTTTTGACCTGTTTGCGAGCATTTTTTCAAAACGCATTGAAATTTTAGTGTGAGTATAATGGACAGACAGGTCGTGGATTCGATTCCTGTAAGTGAGATACGAATATGATCTTCAAAAACATTTTAAAAACGGTTTTTTTCGACCTTCAATGTAATCAAAGGAACCAAATATTGACTACCTACCTACCTATCTATTATATTTTAATTGCGGCCCGCCCAGCGACTCTGCCTGCTGCAACTCGTTTTCCCGTGGGAATTAGTTGTTTTACCGGCAAATAAGTACGTATCAACCTGCCTCTTAAATCACTCTATCTATTTTCAAAAATGCATTAAAATCCGTTGCGTGTGACTTAACCTAGGATTCGGGCCAGGTTAGCCTTCGGGTTGCAGAGGTCAAATGGCAGTCGCTCTGTGTAAAAACTTGGTTCCACGTCAAAACCCCTAGGTTAGGTAGCCGACCCCGACAGAGAACGGGATAAGGCAAGGAGAATAATGATGATGCTGCATTAAAATCCGTTGCGTAGTTTTAAAGATTTAAGCATACGTGCGGGCGGACGCGTAAAAGCGACTTTGCTTTATACTATGTAGTGATGAAATTACTCTACTTTTCCTACAAAAAATCTTAGGTGCATCGTTTTAAAACTATTCAACTGTTTGTAAAACAAGGGGAATGCGACACGGTCCAAGTATCTATTATGGTAGAGTCGGCAAAAACATCAAACATACCTACTAGCCCATCCGCTTAGATACTCTCGCGACCAGCGTAACTTGACCTCAATGCTCCATACACGCACGTACGGGCGCGTACTCACAGTTACGTTGGTCGTGATAGTATGGGAATCAAGTATAGTGTCAGCCATCTTTGGAATGCTGACCGTACTTGCTTAGTAACGTCACATTATACACGCGCCGGCGTGAGTAATGTACACCTTGTTGAGAAAATAACCTTAAGACAAATGTTTTGATGTAGGATTGACAATTTTATAACAATTTCATAGATTTTATAACAATTCAATGGATGTTGTTAATATCTCACGCATTAGTGCGTTCAAATGTAAATAGAAAACATTTTTATCACGCGTGAATACGAGCACCACACACTTATCCCTTGCGGGGTCGCCAGAGTGTTAACGCCCGAGTACGAACGGCTAAGCTTAATAAGGCACAGAACTACGTCCGCATAGCTAAATGTGAAAAAACAATTATTTATTTAAAGGAAAGTTAGGGGACTCGAGGTTGCCATGTGTACCTATATAAATTTTAGGCGACAGGCTGACCACCTGTCATTATAGTGATACACCATTTTTCTCAATCAGCCCTCAAAGATTTGTCAGACGTAATGTAGCGATAGTGAATGTATTCGTACGGTCGTTAACACTCTGCCTAATCCGCAAGGGATCAAGGCGTGATATAGGTGTGTATGTAAATATGTAAACTTATTTCACTCAAAAAGTGACACTATAAGTAAAAAATTGTTGGCGATTTCACCAGTTTTTAGGTAATGATCATGCAAAAAACAACAATTTTTTAAATTCAAAAATGCTTTAATTTATCTTCTGTACTTGACATTTTAAAAGTAAGTATGTATTGTGAATCTACTTGGAAAACCTTTTTTGAATCTTTGATATTTTGCCATACAATATTTATGAAAAGGAGCGAAATCATAGATTAAATGCATGGGAAAAGCAAATGACTGAGTCTGGGCGCAAAATAAAAGATATTAAAATGACCATCTAACTCTGCCGCTTAATGTACCTACACTAGTCACACTAAGGCTTGGTATGTCAATGTAGGTATAAAAAGCTCATTCGCTTAGATAGTGTCGCGACCAGCGCAACTTGACCTCAATGCTCCACACACGCACGTACGGGCGCGTACTGACAGTTACGCTGGTCGTGACACTATGTAAGCGAATGAAGTATGCACATAGCACTGTAAGAAAACTATGTTAATGTCATACATATGCCTTTTATGTCTTCTGCCTTCCATGCGTGTTTGGCTTTTTTTATTGTGACGTCATTTTATTTTATTACCGTAATCGGAACGGACAGTTTTACGCGTTCGAATCTTGTTTGAAGTTTTAGATAAGATTATACATTATTTGATTATAATGTAAGCTATTTTGAAAAGACAAATTTGTAAATTATAAATAAAGAAAAACTTACTTAGTCATGCCTATCCTGCAAAAGATAAAGGTGTGATACGTGCATGTATGTAGAGCTATTTAACAATAATTTTGAAAGAACACGATCATTTTAGTTAAAGGGTAGTCTAAAACTCCACCCCTGTATATCAATAGACCCACGTCATATCCTCATCATTCTCTTTCCTTGTCCCGTTCTCTGTCGGGGTCGGCTACCTAACCCAGGAGATTTAACGTGGAACCAAGCTTTTACAAAGAGCAACTGCCATCTGACCTCTGCAACCCGAAGACTTACCTGGCCCGAATCCTAGGTGAAATCACATTCAAATATCATCTGAATAAAAAATTTATTTAAATGTGGGTTTCATCACGATGTTTTTCCTTCATCGTAAGAGCAGTCGGTAAATATACGTGAGTAAAAACACATTGGTACATGGCGGGGATCGAACTCGGGTCTCACGATTGTAAGACCGGTGTCCTAACCACTTAGCTATCGACGCTCTGCCACGTCAGCCTCGTCATATCCTATCCACTAATTATTTACCATTTATAACTGAACAACCTATTTTCTATTAATATAAGGGGTGAAATTATATACCTCTGTACTTAGGGTTGTCAACCCCGTAGTCTTAAGGGGTTGTTTAGTGAAAATAGTTTTTAGGTAAAATTGTTTTTTAATTAACATACATATATATATCACGCCTTTATCCCTTACGGGGTAGGCAGAGCACTAACGGCCGCAAAAATACGGTCGCTGTCGCCACGTCTGACAAATATAGAGGGCCGTTTGAGACAATTTTGTGTATCACTATAGTGACAGGTTGTCAGTGTGTTTGAATTAACTACGAAAATGTAATGCTTGAAAAAAAAACTTCTTCTTCTATAGACCAGACATAGACCTCCCCAAATTGGGGGTGTTAACATACAATTTTATTTAGATACATGTTTTTGATAAAACTTGCTGGTTTGAAATCTAGTTGGATCTTGGAACTAAAAGCTGTCTACAAAACTTTTTCTAAAGAATTGGATATAAATCGTAAAGTCCACAAAATTCTTGTTTATTACATACATACATGCATATATCACGCCTTTATCACCTACTACGGGGTAGGCAGAGCGCTGACGGCGGTAAAAATACGGTCGCTATCGCCACGTCTGACAAATATGACTTGTTTGACAAATATGACATGTTTATTACAGTGGGAAATTCACAAAGAAGTAAAAAGAAAAAAAATGTCATGTCATTAGAAGCTCGTTTTTTTCAAGGTTTTTCGTTTACTCCACGCCCCGCAGAATCAAATCACTTTTTGTATTTGTCACTTGTGTATAGTCAATCAAACCTGGTTATGCATGCACACGTACACATTGAAATTGTAACTATGGACAGACAGACAGCTCGACGCCTCACGTTTATTAGTATGGACAAAGTACGATCTACCCACTATACGCAGTGTTTCGGAGTACATGCATTGAATTGGACACGTTGTTAAGGGCACTGTACTGGACAATTTTGACTATGAGACCAATGCCCTTTCTTTCTTTCTTTCTTTTCGTGTGGGACACCATGTCGTCCATCGACCCGATGAACCATAGTGTCAGATTTTTTCAACCGCCTTCTACAAGTAGCAGGCTTCTGACATGGTTGTGTAACGACGGCTGTGTACTGTGTACGGCTTAACGTGCCATCCGAAACACGGAACCATCAGGTGGTTCAGCCCGCAATGTCCTAACGAGACTGGGAACAAATTCACAAAGTGATAAATATCAACTTTGTGAGTGACCCACAGAGAATCGAACTTATGCAAAGTCGGTTAGCTGATACTGAAAGTAAGTGGTTGACAATTTCGCTGCCTGGGACAGAGCTTATCGCAGTGTAGCGATCTAATACGTTTGACTTGACCCGGCTTGTCAAAAGACGTGGGTTCGAACCCTTGTGGCCTGAATTTTTTTTCCACTAGTTTCGTTTGTATTGACTTTGTAACAACAATTTTTTATGCGAGTAATAAAAAAGGTTTTCCCATAGTGCTCTTAAAAATAGGCATGATGACTGGCAGGTCAAATGAACTACTTACTTTTTAAAACGTTATTTTATATGAAAATACTGAGAGATTGAATGGCGTCAAGCCCCTTAGATATATATCGTTTTTCTGTTTATTAATTCAATCTTTAAATATTCCTAAAAACCATAAATGGAGTCTGTACTATTTTCGAACAATAGTTTTAATCGTTCAATTTTTGTATTTTATTAATAACCCAGTTATCTAGCAAATTGTTCAATACGATGCCCCAAACAACGTGTCCAATTCAATGCATTACCTCCGAAACACGGTGTATAGGTTACATTGCTAAAGTAGGTAGGCGGTATTTACGATTTCCGGTCGTTAAAGTTGACGTGTGCTTAGGTTTGATCAACATCATCATCTTTAGCCTAGACTTATAAGGCTTCAATACAAATTAAAATATGTGTTAAGGGACTAAAGCTAAAGAAAAAAAGATTCTTATAAAAAGTTTCTTAGGATAGAAATTACAAATTTGAATAGTTGTGTAATGGGCGGTTATTAATTAGACACGGGATAAGACATACATATATATTTGTGCTATTTCCTAGCCCTAACCAAACTTGGCACAATCTTCTCCTCAAACCAGGAACTTCTGCATTCAGATCCCAACGCTCGCACCACTAAACCACAGAGGCATAAGATTTAAATAAATTAATTCCTATGAGCAGATTCTTATGCAAGTAGAATAGGTATACTTAGGTATGCAGGCCGATAGGTACAGTAAGGAAGGTTAGTTCCGTAAGATTACATTACTAAGGACAAAGATCGACTTACAAAACATAATATTTTTTTAAGTCGACTGAATCATGTAGCTAAGTAGTAAGTATTACCTAAGCTACCATCATTCGCTTTGCCTTATCCCGTTCTCTGTCGGGGTCGGCTACCTAACCTAGGGGATTTGACGTGGAAGAACCAAGTTTTTAAAGAGAGCGACTGCCATCCGACCTCTGCAACCCAAAGGCGAACCTGGCCCGAATCCTAGGTTAAGTCACATTCAAATATAATCTGAATTAAAATTTTATTTGAGTGTGGGTTTTATCTCGATGTTTTGCCTTCACCGTAAGAGCAGTCGGTAAATGTGCGTGAGTATAACACATTGATATATCGCAGGGATGGAACTATAGAAAAATTGGCCTATTTTTGTCAATTTTCTCTAAAAAATGGTATACTGATCACCATGTTGCAAAACAGTCGATGTTTATAAAAGTGACAAGCTTTGTGGCGAGTGTTGTGGCTAGTTGACAAAGCATTCACGAATTTGCACCACTGAAATGTATTTCGCAGATTTTTTTACGTTTCACAGATTTTTTAGGAAGTTTTAGGTTTCATTTAAGTTTTAGGCGGAGAGCTGACAATCTTCACTATTACGATACATACCCATTTTCAAAGTGATTCTCAAATCGCTTTTGTCAGTCTTGCCGAGAACGGCTGTTGATAAACTACCTACCCCACGAGGGATACAGCCAAATTAGTGTTATATTTTCCAGAAGCTATTTCTTAGATGTAAAACTAAAATAGACTAGACAGATTGTCCACTGGTCTTGAGAAGCTTGATCTTCATCAAGCCTGCAAATATCTTCTGCCCACTGCTTCCAATTAAAGTGCACCATCAATAAAACTGGCGCCGCAAAGTAAATAAAATCACGAAAATTTCACAGTTCATCAAGGAACCTTATCATGAGTCTATCATTGTCTGTGGAGTTCATTGTCAGTGCTGTGTAGACTTTTTAAATCAGTTATTTGATTAACCGATTTTTCTATCATGAAAAGATAGGCTCAAAGTTTTATATGACATTTGCTTTCGAACTAATAAAAAATATTAAAGTCAAGTAAAAAAAAAAGAATAGTGATATTTAGAGACAACAAATGTTTTAATTGGACGCTTAGAGGTGTGGTTGCTGCGATAACCGTTTTTTAGACAATAGTGTTAAAATGATTACTTTCGGCAATTTTGCTTAAAAAGTGAATTCTGGTATACCTATTCCTATCAAAATTAGTTTTTCATATTATTAAAAAACAATTTATGTCCATGGTTAATTATTGACCAATCCATAATTTATTTTCCAGTTTTCTTTCCGTTATCATCTTAGATTTTTATTCTTGTTTATCAGCGCCACTACTCTGACGTTGCACCGTGCATCTTTATTGCACCTTGCACATTATAATGTTACATTTACCTTGTGTTTCGTGGGAATCAGCTGATCACGGTATCATGTGTCACCACGCCGGTGGTCGCCCACCAAAGGTGTGGGATTTGAGTCCCGGTTGCACTTTATTGTCAATTTCGTTGTTAAAGGGTTTTTGGTTTGATGGGTCAGTTTTGTTGAGGTTTTTTTGTAGACAGCTATTTTGAAAGCAGTGCAAGCGGTGCTTTTATTATATATTTAATCCGTTGATGAGAGAGAGTGTAGCTGCGTTTGTAGTATAGCGGTTTGAGTTTGGGCTTAGGATACGGAGGTTCCGGGTTTGATTCTCATTGGTGACATTTGGTTAATAAACCTAGTTGTCCGTAAAAATTGTTTGGTTCAATCGTATCTCCCGGTTGGTACTGTCTATTATAATTTAGTCATAACTGAATAACTTTCTCCAAGTAACAAAGGTCGAAATATGCAAAATCTTTTAGATCTCACATACAAAATGTACCAAACGACCAAGTCATTTTGTATGGGTGGTCCAAAGATATGGTCCAACAATTTGTATGGGAAAAGTTAATCAATTTCATTTGCTGATTCACCCCTTAAAATATTTGCAGCTAAAATTTTTACACCAAGCTTTTCTCCAAAATTGGCAATCGGAGGCCCAAGATCGAGACAGGTGGCGCGAGAGAGGGGAGGCCTTTGCCCTGCAGTGGGACGCTGAACAGGCTAATAAAAAAAATTACATCACTACCTAGTCCGAACTAACTTAACATATCTTACGAAGTAGAGAGAACATACTTAGCTTGCTAAAAGCTAACCTTGTCCAGGATGTACCACACAAAGCACACCTACTTACACTACTGCTATCTCGAGATAATCTCTCGGATACCTCGTTTAAGGTAAACCTTATCGTCGATCGGATGCCGTACATGGGCAAGCGAAAACATCCCTTGGTTTGCAATTGCTTTGCGAAAGTCTCGTCTTTAAGATACCTATACTGGATGTTAAGATATTTCAAAGGATGAACCGGGGTATATACCTGAACAACTTTCTACGAAATAGTGAAAAATGTGGACCTCGCATACTAAATGTAACTAATTTTACAGAGTTATTTATTTTAATCTATTTTTTTATAGGCTGATAAATGTCGAGGAAGCGAAAGAGATAATATAATGTAGGATCGTAGCAAGTGGAAAGATATAGTCTCTGCCTACCCCTCAGGAAGAGAGGCATTATTATATGCATGTATGAACGTATTTATTGAACTTTATGTAAAATTTTCATAGGCGGACTTAATGCCGAGAGCATTATCTACCAGGTCTACCTTATGGCATGTCGAAATGTGGTGGCAGGCGCAAAATAACTGCAGAATGATTACTTAAAGAAATCCACAAAAAAAATCCCTTCTTGAAAGCCCTAGTATTACATTATACCTAGTTCTTAAAAAATGAATAGTACTTTATCTACGTATATATGTGTATCCGTATACTATCTTGAACGTGTTGTAACTATACCCTTCATTGCTTTAGGTCTGCAGTAAGTTGATGGGAAGCCATAGAAGTTTTGTGCAAAAAGGCGCAACTCTTGCGTTACTTGAGGATTAGGTGTCAAAATCGGCTTCTGAAGTAGGCCAATAAACTTTTAAAAAGTTTATCATGTTCTATCGCTTTACCAAATTAGACTTATGTCCAGCAGTGGGCTGCTGTAGTCTGTACTATGAATAGTGCTATAGCCTGATGTGATGATAATGTTAAGAATGCTTTTGTCATAATCATTTATCTGCCTTTATCCAAAATCATTTGAGGTCTACATGCTTAAGGTTTGCGTTTGTTTATTTCATTCATCTCTGTCCACTTTCATCTTCTTTTAGACCTTTCTTTACTTTTAATTCAATAATTCGAAACTATCTAAAGTTTCCTCTCCTTCTGTCTCTATCCTACTACTTTATTCGTTATGTACTCGTTCTTCTTACTAAGTAGTAAATAGATAATAGACCTAACAGTAACCTCAAATAAATAACTCAATAATCGAATGGGCTTGTAGGACAATAAAGAACTTATTACACTATTAAACGGTTTAGTTTCTCTTATCAATCATTATAGGCATGAGTCAGACGGTGTCCGTGTAACAAAGGCGTAATACGTCAATTATTTCGTATTATTTATAAGTATGATACAGTTTCGGTACTTAATTAGGATGCTAACAATGGTTAGTAAGATGTTTTTCTCTATCTGTTGGGGTACGCGCGTGTTTTGTGGAGAAATGAGGGCATGTAATATAAAAATTGATGTATAGAACTTCTTCTTTTCGTGTGGGATACTGAATCGTCCAACGACCCGATTAATCTAGGCGTGAAATTTGTCAATATGACTTTAGTATGGATGATTGTAGACTCATAAAAAAACATAAAAAACATATCTTTTAACTGTAGAATTAAGGTAATTAAGGCTTTAAAAAGGAGAGGCTAATAAATAGGTACGCATATTAAAATAGCTTGATTTCTTGTAATGTAACATAGAAATCTCTACTATTTTTAAAGAAGTCGGTTACAAATGTCACTCAATCGGTGCAGTATCGAATTCTGTACTCTTTTATATAGATTTCTTTTACTAACAATTTCACATTGGCCCTTCATAAGTTTTATTTGATTATTCTTCATACAAATTTTAAATGATAACTTATTTGTGTGGAGTCGGTTAGAAATGTCACTCAATCAATCCATAGTCTACTAAAGACTAGGTGTTATGGACTTAAGACCTTTGCCTGTCCAATGGACAAACATTAAAAAAAAAATAGTATTCGAATTATGAGCGCTTTTATATCGATTTCTTTCACATTTCACATTGACCCTTCATTTGACCATTCTTCATACATCAACTCTTTGACACACACAACTTGCAATTTCAATCATTTTTCAACATGTTTGAATAGAAGGTTTTTCATATAATAAGGACCCTCGCAAGGTGTGTAATAATCGCAGGTAGGGCATTTCTCGTGTGAATCGGTTTTTAATTCGTCCTGCCTATTGATTTGAAAGTTGAAGAAAAAATAGGACACCAGTCGTCACAATTCTGTAAATCCTAGAATACGTTTTCTTAGCCTTCATTGATATTGTCGTTTCTTCAAAGAACAAGTAGTGCAGAAATACCTGAAATCGTTTCCATGGGTATTTCATTCATTACATTCTTCTTCTTTTCGTGTCAGATACCAAGTCGTTCAACGACCCGATGAACCCTAGTGTCAGAATTTTTCAACCGCCTTCTACAAGTAGCAGGCTTCTGACATGGTTGTGTAACGACCGCCGTCTAAGTGATCATAGACAGCAACCGGGACCTACGGCTTAACGTGCTATCCGAAACACGGAACCATCTTACTTACGGACAATCGGGTGGTTCAGCCCGCAATGTCCTAACCAGACTGGGAACAAATTCACAAAGTGATAAATATCAACTTTGTGAGTGACCCACCGAGAATCGAACCCGGGACCGTCTGCGTCAAAGGCAGTCGCACTACCACTGCGCCACATCGGTCGTCGTGCGTTCATTACATTGATTCCATCAAGCTATACTACATGTTCTGAGTAATTGTTGGAAAATCCAGTAGATGATCAGCTCCTAGATCAGATCAGGATAGGCAAAACGGATAATTGCCATATTTTTAAAAAATCTCTTAATTAGTTACTTATCGGTGAAATATTACTGATTTTGTTTCTTTAATCGCAAGTTTAATCATTAAAGTTTATAATAAACATGAGAATGACTATAGAATTTTGATAATAATTTTTAATCAATATGTTTTTCTTTCATATTGCCCGCCCTTTTCAACTTAGCTTATTCATATTGCCCGCCCGTCCCCTAAAATGTTTGTAAATCCAGTACCTAAATGATCCTGACATTGGTAGATCAAGCTAGTGCTGATAGCATCAGAAAACTTATGCTTTTTAATTTGAAATCAATTCTAAACTTTTAACTAACAAAATACAATAAAAAAAAAAACGCAAAAGATGCTCTTATTTGATGAACTAAATCTTCGCGAATAAAAGGATCCACGAATCTTTATACTCCATCATAATGATGAAGAAATTTGACAGATGTTGCTTACCTGCGCGCGCGCATAAGCCGCGGCGGTTTACCTGCTTTCTCTTTGTCCAAGATTCGATTCCCGGCCGAGCGATTTACATAAAAGGGTTCCGCTCAAGGTGTTTTCTCTAAAGAATCGATGATCAATCTCGTAGATGATTTTCAGGTTTTTTCGGAGCTTAATTTCGCGCGTTCATTATTTTCGTGTATTTTTGCGGTTTTTGACTCGGGGTGGTCTGACAGATGTTGGGTGCATAATAACCAAAATGGCGGACGAAACGTAAACACTTGTTTATTTGTGTTTGTTTTTAGTAGGTTAATACAAAGTTGTGAAACTAGTGATGCGGCCGACAGCCAAGTGTAAGAAATTTAAGTTCAAGTTATAACTAAAAGTACAAACAAAAGTGATAGTAAAAAATAAGTGATAATAAACACAAAGTGACTATGATATATCTAATAAAGTGTAAACAAAGCTAGCGATGGCTTTACGGCATGACACGAACATGGAATCGAACTTCCTACCCGCCGACCCGCCACCGCTGTCAGACATTAACTACGAAACCAAACAGGACTTGGCTAGCGAATACTTCAACACATTCAACCAAATATGTGAAAACTACCGCCCGGAGGCTGAAATCAGAGCCTCCGAGTCTCTTAGGCTCACGTCAGAAATCCTAGACGGCGTGAGAGAGTACAATACAGATCTAGATAAAGATAGGTTAAGTGAATATGTGAATACAGACTTTACCGAGAAAGTGTATAAAGACAATGTGTTCAGTTTCGGCCAGCCTGACGCGTCAGCTCTATTGAGGCATAGAGCGAGGAGAAGATATAATGAGGAGCACGGGATACCGCCAGGAGTTACCAGCCAGGAGTCTGGGGTAAGTTGGTTGTTGTAAGGTTTCTTTATTATAAATATTGTAAATGGCAAACTCACATGTCCACACTGTGCACACGTGTTTACGGCAAAAATTGGCTACAATAGCCATCTCTGGGCGTATCAGCGCCGATCTGATTAGGAGTCGAAGTGGTCGCCATGGCCGAAATCGGCCGAAGAGATCATCATTACAAATACAGGTGATAACTAATCCAGCGTTCTCTGTGCACATCATCTTGCACTGCGCTCGTCAACCCGCCTTCCAAGTAGTGAGTGTGACAAATCCTCCTCATCCTACTAAACTAACGTGCATTTGCTGCGATTGGTATTACAAAAAAAAAACATAAATTATGCCTAAAATGTTAGTCATAAATAAATTTGTCTAGAAAACTATTATGCTAAGATAAATATTATGACAAAAAACATTTATGACAAAGAAATAATAGGGGATAAATATACGCGAAACATGTTATGCTAAAACATATTAGTGGAAAAAAAGTGTCAACGAAAGGGATCCCGTAATCAAAACTCACTGTAATATGGAGCCAAAACCTTCGTGAAATATTTAGACAATCTGTCTGTTTGACTTCATTTTACATTTCGAATGTCAAAGCCGTTTATTTTACTGCGCCTGCGATCATTAGTTGGCCATAGACTGATTAGGAGAGGACTTTGCCTTAGCTACAGCGGAACTGATGGGGTTCGAACAGTAATCTAATATGAAATAGTCTTTGCACAGGTACAACTAAGTTCAAAATTACAACATACAACATATAATTACAAATTACAACATACAAATACAACTTCAAAATTAAGTGAATTACAAAACTAGACATTTGACCAATATACATTTAAATATAACACGTAGGTACAGTTAAATGGAACAGACTAAACAGAACTAAAGAACATTGTTGCCTTAAAAAAATAATCCATCAAGAACATTAATACAGCAAAAATTTTACATGAGCTGGATTTAAACCCGATTTCTGTTCTGACCCAAATAATAGCTACTCATTTTATCGACTGATTTAAAACATAAGAATACAAATTCAATAAATGCATGTCACTATCACTAACTTCCAAAGTCGTTTTATAAAATATCTACCAAAGCGCAGTCTTCTCCCCGCTACAGTCTGTGGCACTGGCCCACGGTCGGGACTCCCACGCACGAACAGACACCAATTATTATTATGCTATAGTTTAAAAATATATATTAATGTTTGAGTGTTTGTCACTTCCTAGAGTGTTGAAAGATTTTGATGCGGGCAGAGAGAATTTTGTTGTTTTGCGTATAGTTTGTAAATAACATGCGTACATGAATCACGCGTCTTTCCCGGAGGGGTAGGTAGAGACTAGGCAATGCAATTCCGCAAGTTTTCAGTCCCGGTATTTGCGGGACAAGGCATCTTCAACCGACTTTACAGACAACAGATTTTTTTAATAGATAGAGTGCACCAAGAGGATTTTTAGGTAGATAGAGTGAATCAAGAGGAAGAATACTTGCCGGGAAATCAACTTATTCCCACGGGAAAGTGAGTTACAGGTGACGCCAGTCAACATAGGAATCACAATGAAGCTGCTACACGTGCTAAGTTTAACAACTGTGAGTTTTTTACGGACGTTAAAAGTGCAAGAAGTATTTTCAAAGGCAACTAACAATTGAAGCTTCCTGAACAACTTCCCAATAAAAGAATGAGTTTCTATAAATTTCGAAAGTCAATAATCTAGTTATAGATATATTCTTCAAAAAACGGTGGTGAGGTGTTTTTAAACTAACAACGCCATCTATTGAGGCGTAAAAAACACTAAGCAAGTTCGGTCCACCATGTAGTACTGCTTAATACATTAATAGTGGTATAATATTTATAATAGCACTCAGTGCGACCGCTTTACGACTATTTATAGAGTTAGTACGCAACGTTGTGCCCTAAATATAGATGTTTGATGGCGGTTTGGCAATATTAGTATTATTAGTTACTAGTTTTTAGTTTTGAACTTAAGTTGGGTAACTTTTTGATAGTTTCGTCTGTTTGTTTGTATTTAGATAGATAGATAACACACACATATCACGCCTTTTTACTGCGGGGTAGGCAGAGCGTTAATGGCCGCAAGATATGATCCCCATCGCCACGTCTGACAAATATTGACGGGTCCTTTCAGATGATTCGTGTATCACTGTAGTAACAGGTTGTTAGCCTTTCGCCTAAACAAAAGCTTTAAGCGAAATTATTAAGCGATTTAAAAGCTGACAGCAGGGTTTATCGGGTTATTTGTCGACTGGGTGTCCCAAGAGACACGAATAAGAACTTAACGCTTTTCTAGTAAGGAAGAATCTTGCGTTCATAAATGTTATCGACAGATAATCCTTTAACATAACTCCGAACGACACTATCAAATTTTTTTAGCTGTTAGTCAGCTAAGGTCCGTATTTATAAATCGCACTCAAGTCTGAGATCGATCTCAAGAGCGATTTTGACAAACGTCAGTCCATACTAACAGCATCTTAAACTCGCACTCAAGTTCGATCTCAAGAGTTGAGAGCGGTTTATAAATACAGGCCTAAATTCTTGCTAAGTTACGTAAGGTATCTTCTTTCGTTGGAAAACGACTCTTTTCAAGGGGACCATGTTTTTAAAAGCACCTGAAAACCAGTATTGTTTCCAAGCTTAGATGTTCTTGTTACTAATTTGCATATAATTTATAAAGACAAGCCAAGACAGGACAGACTTTTTGGCGTCGCTACCAACATGGTTAGGCAAATTAGCTACCAGTCTAACCAGACAACCGCACCCTAACCAAACGTGACTTTACAATAATTGTACCCACTTCACATTGGACTATATCCCGGGCTTGAAAGTTACTGTACCAATTTTTATAATATTCGTTGTGATTCGATATTTATTGCTTCAAATTAGTCTTAAAATTTGTTTAGGAAGGGCTCAACTGATATTGGTTTTAGTATTTGGGTGTTCGGTAATTTTAATGGTTGGTTTAGTTTTTGAGACACGCGAGGAGAAACATGCAATTTTATTATTAAAGTATGGCCGTTCGAATAGGCTAAATTTGACAGCTGTCAAAATTATGTTAATGCTATGCTATAGCTATAGGTCTATTTTTGTTTATTGACAATGTCTTTTAGTATGGGTTTGATGGCTGTCAAATATGGCCAATTCGAAATATTTATATTCGATTGCTTTTATATAACTAAAAATAATCACTATACTAAAATTCGGCCAATAGTACATACATACAATTTGATAACCTCATTTTCTAAAGTCGGTTCAAAACGTCCACTGATCGTATTCACGCATGTTCTCTCACATAAATAATGTGGGACGCATAAAAAAACGATCAGAGAATCAAAAATCTTCATACTCATATCCGTTAGAATAAAATTAATTGGAAATACCGTTTGTTTGGTGGTGTAGGGCATAAGCGACGGGCTTCTCGTGTGGCACACCGAGTCCACCTACAATCTGATAATGCTTTCGAATTACAATATTCACTAGTCTTTTTTTTCTTTTTCGTGTGGGACACCGAATCGTCCAACGACCCGATGAACCCTAGTGTCAGAATTTTTCAACCGCCTTCTACAAGTAGCAGGCTTCTGACATGGTTGTGTAACGACCGCCGTCTAAGTGATCATAGACAGCAACCGGGACCTACGGCTTAACGTGCCATCCGAAACACGGAACCATCTTACTTACGGACAATCGGGTGGTTCAGCCCGCAATGTCCTAACCAGACTGGGAACAAATTCACAAAGAGACAAATATCCACTTTGTGAGTGACCCACCGAGAATCGAACCCGGGACCTTCTGCGTCAAAGGCAGTCGCACTACCACTGCGCCACATCGGTCGTCGATATTCAATATTCACTAGTTGAATTTGTTCTAAAATTATTATTTTTCAGATTGATTAGGTGTCCGGAACGAAATACCGTTTTTAGAAACAATTGACTTACTGATTAGCTGAAAATATTGCCAAGCAGGCCTTGAAAGTGATCAACTCTCCCCAAAGGCGCGTACGTAGGTACTATGTAAGAAAGAACCGCTGTCCCTCGATTATCATACAAAATTACTTACTCTATTGGCAACACATTTTGTGGGATTGTCAAAAGTTATTGTCTCTTGCATTTCAAACCACAACTCAAAGAGTACAACAAGAATGATGCGTTGCGATTTCAGGACGTGAAAGGCTCATCTGAATCATGCGCATGTCATCCTTTATTCACCTTTTGGGATGGCCTTCTTCCTACAGGAAAACGGGAGAAACAGCTGGGACGCTAGTGATTTAAACCACACGTCAAAAGCGTGTAACAGGAAGCGTGATGCGTCACAAATTCAGGACGGGAGTATCCTTCTGGACTTTGTATAAAGGGAATGTGAATCATGCGCATGTCATCTTATAGGTTATTAAGATTGTGCGGAAATATGTTTCATGTAGGTAGATTGATGCACTAGTATTCACATACCGAAGTTGCGTTAAAATATTCTTGCTAAAAAGGGTCCGATTAAAAAAACCTACCGTTCTTATGTTTTTACTACGAATGCTTTTTAAAGCAAATCCCTCACTTTCTACTTTATTTTATTATTTCGATGCACTTTTTGAAATAACATTATAACATTACTCATTCCTTTTAGTTTATTCCATAAAGAATGGCGTGAAAGTGATGAAGTTTGTCATTCCCATCTTTAAGCTGACATTTTGTTTTCAGTTTTAGTTTCATCACGATAAAAAAGCAGCTCGTTTTATGATGTTACGTATTCAATAAGAGTAACTTAAGCTGCACATAATCTGGTACAGGCAAACTGTGGGGTGATTCAACTCTTTTAATTGCGCAATAATTTGTCCGAAACTGTCCCGCACCATATCTGTCCTGCGTGTACCGAGCGCTTGCGACACGGCGAAAGCTCCGTGATTGCGCTCATTGTCGCTTGCAGTACACTGTGGGACACTGACTGGGTTATAGAGGTGATTGAACAACCTAACTATTGTTCTGATAGACTGATGATGCAGCTCTTTTAATTGTGCAATAATTTGTCCGAAACTGTCCCGCACCATATCTGTCCTGCGTGTACCGAGCGCTTGCGACACGGCGAAAGCTCCGTGATTGCGCTCATTGTCGCTTGCAGTACACTGTGGGACACTGAGTGGGTTATACAGTTTATGAACAACCTAACTATTGTTCTGATAGACTGATGATGCAGCTCTTTTAATTGTGCAATAATTTGTCCGAAACTGTCCCGCGCTATGATGATGATCTCTCCGACCGATTTCGGCCATGGCGACCACTTTGACTCCTAATCAGATCGGCGCTGATGCGCCCGGAGATGGCAATTGTAGCCAATTTTGGCAGTAAACTCCCGTGCACAGAGTGGACACGTGAGTTTGCCATTTACATAATTATAGTTAATGGCGACGGATGGACGGGCCTTCAGCTCATCGCGCTTAGCGTCGAGGTCTGCTTTACGCTGTTCCTCAAACTCGCGGACTTGCCTCTTAACCATCCCGCGCCATTCGGGACGCTGTGCTGCCAGACCCTCCCATTGAGTGGGCTCAATGTTGCATCTTTTTGCGTTTACTTAGCGCGCGCTTGCGACACGACGAAAGCTCCGTGATTGTCACTTACTAACTAGGTAAAGAGTGTCGGTACGGTACACTGTAGGACAATTGTGCAGGTTAAAGAGTCGATGAACAACTCGAGTCGTATCTGAAAGCGCGATTGTGATACGGGGAAAGCACACAGCTTTTTGAGTGCATTTTGTGTTTTCTTCTTATCAAATTGGGTAGTCTGATGGAACCTATATTCTGACCTTTCGCATCGTCAAATCGACAGTATCTCAAAAGACTGACAAGATTGAATCTAACTCTGCTTCATTTCCTGCCAACAGTTTAACGCATGCATTTCATAGTAATTGACTCTCGACACAGCATAGGACAATAAGGACTGGTGAAATAGAGAGACCGTTGGCGTCCTCTTTAAAATTAGAAACTCGAGAATCCAAGACTCCTAAATGTCGGAAGCCGAAGACCGGGTTCAGTGGCGTGCTTTAGGAGAGGCCTATGTCCAGCAGTGGACTACAATAGGCTGTTAATGATGATGATGATGAAATGTCTGGCAGATAGTATCTCCAAATCCTATATTTTCAAATTTTGGTTCATTTCCATTCACAAAAGTATCACACTAAAACGTATAATTTAGTATTATGATTCATAGATTCAGAAACCAGTTCTATCAAAGAACAAGTTTGTCTAAAACTAGTATATTTTATGGGTTTATGGTGGTTCTGGCTGGTGGTATGTGCTTATTCTTTTCGATTAGGAAAGTTGGGTAAAATCGGTCAAAGAACATGGTGATTTGGACATTGTGAGGGGCCACTTGTAGGCCATTATTTATATTTTGGGACTAATCTCTGTGTCAAAACTCTTATATATTTATTTAGTCAACATTATGCAAAATTGACATGGGCGGACTTAATGCCGGGGGAATTATCTGCCAGTCTACCAGGAAATGGGCGAGGCAACTCTTCATGTAGACTAAAAATCATGTAAAGTTCAAACTGACTGTACTAAGACGTGTATGTACACTATAATGAGATATAAAATTTTACTGCAAATATTTTAAGAAGAGGACCAGTCCATGAAACTAAACAACGTTCCCCAAGGAGCATAGGATGAAATATGAAAAAAAAATAAGCTTAATACATTTGAATCGGTCGGATGGTGCATTTTGTATAGGTAAGAGGTTCATATTTCAATTTTTGTTCCGTGGAGAAAGTTTTAACAGTTTCATGAACTGGTAATTTGCAGTCGATTTTTACATCCTACCTGTGGTAAACGCCGTGTGATGCCGGCTTAGAATAGCATCACCCCATATCCTACCCGCGGGTGTCGTAAGAGGCGATTAAGGGACTCGAGGGTATTGGTGTATTACAATTTTTAGGCGACAGGTTGACAACCTGTCACTATAGTGATACACATGTTTTCTGAAACAACCTTGGAAAACAATCCTCACAAATGTCAGACGTGGCGATAGCGACCGTATTCTTACGGCTGTTACCGCTCTGCCTACCCCGCAAGGGATAAAGGCGTGATATATGTATGTATGTATGTATTGTTACATCCTTTATATTCTGGGACTGTACCTACGTGATTAAGGAAACTCACTTTACCAATTTCATTGTCCGGCAGTGTACCAGTAAGGCGTTATCTCAACTATTGTAGCATTGTTCTCTGCATATGGATCTGGACTTAAAGAAACCACTGAAAACGGCTACCAGACGTAAACAAATCTTAAATAGGCAACGTGGCTTGGTGTTGATGATTTATTTGCTGCAAGGAAATTATATTTGCGTTGTCATTGTCAGTATTGCACCACAGCCTATAGTAGTCCACTACTGGACGTAGGCGTACGCAATAAGACACGATCTCGCGTTTTCGCCATCCAGTCGCTACCAGCCGCCTTCAAGTCATCGGATCATCTGGCCGGAGGGTGTCCAAAGATACGCTTGCTGAGCTATCTTGCATTGGCTTAGTATTTCTTTCGACCTAAGTTTCGCTCGGAAAGTTGATCAGTTGTATGGGCTGATTCACAAAAGATGTTTACAGCTTTTTCTTATAATTTTATATTTGAATGGACTGCATCATAAAGCCTTGTAAACACAATAAACCTTGCAGTCTGATACCGCACTTGTAGATTAATAAAACTAGGTGTTTGAATAAACTACCTAACAGGTAATTTGTTTTATTATGATCCGCCAGATATGAAATTACAAATTCAACAAAGTTGGAGATTTTGTAACTAACACAAGAAATGGAATATTTATCCGTCGATCGGGTTTTAGTCAAGTAATGGAAACCTTGGGAAGTAATTGTAAAGTTATTGTACAAAATATGTGCTGTTGTTTCGGTCTATAACTAAAACCTATAATCAAATCAGGTCGGGCGCTATAATGATTTATTTTTACTGCGGGTCAGTTACAGTGGTGAAGAAAGAAGTACATTTTCGTACATCTAGATATCTAAACCATATCTTATGCATAGGGTGATGCTGTTTCTGGCTGCGAAGCTACCAGAAACAGTATGGGAACTAAATGGCATGACTCTCCACCACTGGGACATTTCTCTGTGGTGACGAAAATATGTCAATTTCAAAGTTGAGCTACTGTCTATTGCTGTGCTCAGGTTCTGTCTTAGTCGCGCCTTCTACAATTATCTATCAGTTAAATTTGATACTATCGCGGTTATTTACACTATTCATAGTTATAATTTCAACGGGTTTTTACCGGCGAATAAGAACCCGTTAAAATTATGACTATGAATAGTGTAAGCTTCAGCTTTTCTCCCAGTAACCGATTTTAGCCTGTGCAATGTCACACTGCAGGGTAAAAAGCCTCCCCTCTCTCGCGCCACTTGTCTTGATCTTGGGTCTCTGACTGTAAATTTTGGAGAAATGTGTCAAATTCATCTCGCCATCTTCTCCGCGACCATCTTGTAGCATTCACTGTGTCACTAGTTTGGCCCATATGTCACCCTGTATGCGGCAGACATGTCCTGTGCTGTTACCTAATCTTTTTTATTTTCCCCTCTTCCAGTACGGCAGCGATGAATTCGGGCACGACTCTCCGTCGCGCTACGCGTCTCCCAAGAGCGGGGGGGCGCCCGCGCAGTACCAGGAGCCCTACTACAGCGGGGAGTGGGGCGCGCAGTACTACCAGCCGGTGCCCGCCGCCGCCGCCGCCCCCAACTACCACCAAGTGTACCAGTCCTCGCCAGGTAAGAACGCCAAGAAAGCTCGTTATTTTATGTCTCTCTTCTTGTGTGGGGACACCAAGTCGTTCAACGACCCAGTAAACCGTAGTGTCCATCGATGTTTTATCAATTGAACTCCGAAGAAGTTAATTGATTATCAATCTTAAATCGTTTTTTTTAAATGGCTTGTTCGATGTCCTACTTTTTTGTGATGGACTCTACGTTTTCAACCCCGGAGCCATCAAATCTACGCGGAACGCCTTGGTGGGGAGCAAGGGCTCATCTGGATAAAATTAATAGTTGTTCAAATAACCAGCTTAATCAGGCCGAGACTGGGATTAAAGCTTGTTCTAGGAAGAACGTATCTGACTAAAAAAAAAACTGATTGAACTGACCGACTGTAGGGCAAAGGCCCTCTTTCACGCCACCAGAATCGATTTCTTATTGTTGTACATGCAATTCCAGGTATCGCCGGCGCGGGCAGCAGCGCGGGCGAGGGCGGTGGCGGGGCGGAACTTCCTCTGCCGCCGATGTCGTCATTCCGCGCCGCCGCGCCGCTGCATTCGCCGCCGGAGCCCGCCATCTTAGTCAAACCTCCTCTACAACCGGTAAGACCTTACCTTCGAACTAGAGTCGTTTCTAACTACCCCAATGCAGAATAATGATTACTCTGTCACCCATGTCGTCATTGCGCGCCGCTGCATTTGCCCCCGGAGCCTGCCATCTTAGTCAAACCTCCCCTACAACCGGTAAGCAAGAACTACGACTTAAGACTGAGCTTCCTCTTCCGCTTATGTCTTCATATTTGCTGCATACAGCTGCTACACTCCACCTTTACAACCGGTAAGTAAGACCCAGACCCAGTCTGTGGGATCTTACCATTTATTGCTCTATGGTAAGACCCTACCTTCAGACAAGAGTCGTTTCTAACAACGCCAATGCAGAGTAATGATTCCCCTACTGCTTTTGTCTTCATTGTTAGCTGCTAATATCGCCTCCAGAGGCTACCATCTCTTAGTGCAACCACCCCTATAGCTCAGTAAGTTCATGCTACCATCATTCGGTATTAAAAGAACAGAATTTAAAGGCTCTTGAATGAACCAGGATCACATTCGCACACATTCTGCTTTCAACTTCAACTCAAATAATTTTTGGAGATACACTTTCTTAATCATAGAAGCTCTAAACTGCACGGTCTATCAAAAACAATTTCAACGATTAACGATTTTAATAATTCAGTTTCTACTCTCAAAATTCCAGATGTACAGCGGAGGCGCCAGCGGCACCGCCAGCACGCCAGCAGGCCCAGCGCTAGCTGAGGGCAGCGTGTCGTCGTACGGATCCTCGCCGGCGACGCCGGTGCACAGTCCCCCCCCTCACGCGCGCCTGTACCCCCTCAAACACAGCCCGCACCACCACAACATACACAACACACAGGTGAGCTAGGTGTGACAGTGTCATAGCAGGCGCAGCGCTGGCCGGTGGAAGCGTGGCGTCGTATGGCATAGTCCCCCCCCCCCTCTCACGTGCGCCTGTACCCCCTCAAACACAGCCCGCACCACCACAACATACACAACACACAGGTCGAGAGTGTCGATGTGACAGTGTCATAGCGGGCCCAGCGCTAGCCGAAGGCAGCGTGTCGTCGTACGGGTCCTCGCCGGCGACGCCGGTGCACAGTCCCCCCCCTCACGCACGCCTGTACCCCCTCAAACACAGCCCGCACCACCACAACATACACAACACACAGGTGAGTGTTGATGTGACAGTGTCATGGCAGGCCCAGCGCTGGCCGGTGGAAGCGTGGCGTAATGTGGCATAGTCCCCCCCCCCTCACGCGCGCCTGTACCCCCTCAAACACAGCCCGCACCACCACAACCTACACAGCACACAGGTGAGTGTAGGTGTGACAGTGTCATAGCAGGCCCAGCGCTGGCTGAGGGCAGCTTGTCGTCTTACGGGTCCTCGCCGGCGACGCCGGTGCACAGTCCCCCCCCTCACGCGCGCCTGTACCCCCTCAAGCACAGCCCGCACCACCACAACATACACAACACACAGGTACAGGTAGTACAATAATGGAATTAGGCTCATAGCAGTCACAAAGGACATTGACGAAACACACTTTCCATCACGACAAATTTTTTGATACTCACTTCTCCCATTTCTTCGTCTTCTCCTTCAACCTATATTATAGCCACCCAATGCTGAATTTAGGTCTCATCCAACGATCTCCATATTCGACGATCAAGGGCTTGTCTCTTCCTGCTCTTACCAATGACTTGGACAATGTCGTCTGTCCATCTCGCCGGCTGTCGACTCACGTTCCGTCGTCCCTCTCTCGGTCCAATCCAACAGTTTGCTTCCCCCATCTGTTTCATCCCTCCGGCACATGTGTCCCGCCTACTTCCACTTTCTATCTGTTATCACTTTGGCTATGTCAGTTAACCTGGTCTTCCCTCTTTATGCATTTTAAAGGCAAGGTTGACTATTACATTACTACTTTACTTTTCCACCATGACCACTATAGCTAAACCTGAAACCCCACTTGGCCCTAGATCGCATTCCATAAACCTTTATTCGACTTCTTCATCTTGACCTGTACTGTCTGAGACTCCTACCATGACCTCATAATTTTTGACACTAACAAAATTTATCTTTACCTCCACAGCAGGCGAACTGGGTGGCGTCAGGAGTAACCTCGCCTCCTGCATCAGGGTTGGTGCCCGTGCTGCCAAACGGACACCATCAGCACGTTGGCGTGTTCCCCTCACCTGTCATGGTAAGTGAAAAACGCCTGACTAGAGTCGCGTAGCAAATGGCAAGTTAGATACTAGACAGTAGTTAAAGAAAATAAGGGTTTTGATTCGAAACGCCTGGCTAGAATCACATAGCAAATGAGACTAATGGATAATAGTTGGGGTATAAAGCTTATCATTCAGAACACGTGACTAGGATTGCAGAGCAAAATCTGAACTAGATGTAATGGGGAAAAGTGCTGGGAAAACAAGATATGAATTAAAAACGTCTGTTAAGAAACGTATAGCAAAAGATAAGTAATGTGTGACATGAAAATGCTGATTAGAATCGCATATCAAAAGATCAGCTTTTTCCTAAATGACGGGATAATCACAGGGACTATGGTTGGGGGATTATGTCAGTTTTTTAAAACGCCTGGCTAAAATTGGTTAATGAGAGTAAGAAAGTGTTAGAATCGGATCAAGTTACAGTAAGGTGGGAATAATATTGAAGATTAGTTTTTATGACTAAAATTAATGTATGATACAAATTTACGAAAATTGGGGGCCAGTTTGTAAATACATTTTTAATAGTTTTCATTTCATAGTTAGGCATGGTAACTCATGCATGATTGTTTAAAATTTCGAAATAATTTTTCAGATTTCATTGAGTTTTAGTGTGTAGTGTGGAGTTTAGCAGTTTTTAGAAAGCTTTTGGATTACTTAATTTTTTAACAAAAGTGTGGTTTCATTGGACAAATAAAAGGTTTTTGACTTTGAGTAAAACCATTGCATTTGCATTTGAAACTATTTATTGAAAGAGTTCATTGCTTAGCAGTTTTAAGGAAATGTTAACGAACGTTCAATTACAATGAAACCATACTTATGTTTCTTTTATGTATTTAATATTTTTTATATTTTGTGTTTTTTTTGTGTTTTTATCCCAGCGACCAGTGTGGAGCTTGTGACCACTGTTTTTTTCATAGTTTTCCAAATTTTATAGATATTAGTTAGATATGTAATGTAGTTGACATTCAGTATTTTGTACATGTATTTCCTTAGAAAAATTCCTGACAATATAAGTAATTTAATTCTGTTTGTTAAATAGGATTGTGGACAAATCAAATGAGCTACCATTTAAAACAATCAAAACGGTATTTTGTATGAAAATATCAATGTATAACAGTATTTTTTGTCTATGGTATAACGAATTGCTATTCGTTATTATATATTGGATGGCGTCATAACACTTTAATGTAATTTTTCTGTTTATTGTTCAAACTTTGAATATTTTAAAAAATTATGAATGAAGTCCGAAGTATTTTTGGACAATAGTTTAGAGCGTAAAAGTTTTATACTTTATTAAAAAAACACACTTTCCTTCCACGATGACACCATCCATTCTATGGCTCAGTCCACAAGGTTCTATGTACATTTGCAATGATACTAAAATAATTTACAATCAATTCATTTGTAGAAATCTTTATAAACATACATGTGTGTAGAATTTTTCACTTAGACACGTCAAGGTCAAACAGTTTTATTAGATTTGACCCCCGGGTCCTAGCTCCCCTGGTCGCTGACCTATTACCCCAGTAAAAGTATCTATTTACGAGATAATTCTAAACTAGTAAGTTGTGATTCTTAATTATTCGCACGAGTATGAATGTAAGAATTTCCCAGTCAATTCTAGACGCGATTAAGTCATTTCGAAATAGGAATCGTTTATTTAACTTTCCATTAAAAATGGCGTTGCTGTCGGACTCTTTTTGTATGGACGTCCTAAACACAGGGTGTAAAAATATTAGCTACAAATACTAAGGGGAAAATCGGCCCATTAAACTCAATAACTTTCTTCAAGAAACATAGGTCGAAATATGAAAAAAAAGTTAGACCTCCCAAAACAAAATTGTATTGTTTGTCTCAACAAACAAATCAACCTCACCTCAGTTCAATTTTTTTTTTTTTTTGTGACCTGTTTATTGGCGAAAGTTGTTCAGTTTCGTTGGCTGATTTTGCCCTTAAAGCGTTCGCATATTTTTTTACACCTTGTGTTTCGCTTCTTCGAAAGCCAAGACAATTTAAGTTCTACGTCTAGATTAAATATGAATGTATGTCCATTGCACAGCTGTTACAAGAATCACAATATAATTAAACTCGTACCAAAATAGTTGCCTTAGAGAATGACCTTTTACTGGGGTATAGCGTGACCCTGACCTCGCGTGACCTTGACCTTGCGTGACCTTGCTAGGGCGGCGGGCCCGAGACGCGCCCTTTGGACGAGGCGATGGTGTTTCTACAGAACCACAGCGATGTCGGGGTGAGTAGCTTGTTGAATGCCTACTCGGCGCAGAATGTCACGTCGCAAAACGTCTTTATTGCAAAATGACAAGAATGACATTGTGCGCCGAAAGGAATGGTTCACATGGGGACAGTAAAGAAAAAGCTTAGATTCATGGCGTAATTAACGTAATCAATCAGTATTTGGAAGTGTCAAAAGCATTTACTGTGGCTTGAACATATAATATAAACACACGATGTCTCAAATTGATTGATTCATTGATATCAAAATGATTTGTAGATTTTGAAAAAATTCATAAGCGTTCTGCTACCAATGTACAACTTTATACAGGTGTTTGGAAGAGTGATGACTTCCTTCCAAGGGATGAACCAGCTCATGAAACTGAACAAATATTCCCAAGAAACATACGTCGAAAAATTAAAAATAAATTTGGACCTCCCATACAAAATATACCAACTGATTAAGTCAGTTTATAATTATGTGAGACGGAGGTTTTTTTTTTCATATTTGCACCGATGCTATTTGGGGAAAGTTGTTCAGTTTCATGGGCTGGTTCATCACTTGAAAAGAAGTTAGTCTACAATTGAACATCTCACGCGTTTTGGTCTAAAATAAAAATGTGTAATCTGTTTTCAAGCCGTGGGTTTTTCATATGAGGTTTATAGATAGGGATAAATAAAATAATCATTTATCCTAAGCTAATTAAAAGACAAAATTAGATTGCCTTATTGAACGCCCATATGTAAAAATTCCTAACGTGTTTTTACCACGTTGCTATTTATTTATTTTACCATTTATTGTACACAAGAAATACTGTCCTTATGTGAACATTTATTTTTTCATTAGATACTTTGATCAGTTCTTATGACATGTGGCATGGTTTGAATTGCAGCTTGGTATATTTACTTGCAATATTGTATCATGTAGACTATATTCATCAAATGTCAATTATGTAGATAATTATGCGAACGTTAATATCTGAGTAATTGTTATTAAGCAAAAGCAAATCAAAAGACGTGGGTTCGAATCCCATTGGTAGTTTTTTCCACTTTTTGCGTTTGTATTAACTTTGTAACAAAAAGTTCATAGTTAGCAATTTGATATTCAAATACTTTCAGACCTTAGTAAGCAACATAACCCTTCATATTTCGGGTTAGAGTTTTCAAACCGCTATGTCAGTCTAATTCTCTAATAGCAATGCACATTGCAATTCTGATACTAAGTTTCATCGGGTCGGTGGACGACTCGGTGTCCCACACGAAAAGAGAGATTGCTTAAAAATATCTGAGATATAACTACTACTCGTATTTAGTTAACAGATTTTATAAGAATATATATGACATGAGGAATAACCAGACCCATTAATTTATTGGAACATCTGATTCTAATTTGTTGTGGTGTCTGCAGGGTGCAAGAATGGAGGAGCGACTTGACGACGCCATCAACGTGCTCCGCAACCACGCTGAAGCGCCAGAGCTGTACCCACAAGATGTCCATCCGCACCAAGCACCCCCAGGTACACTAGTCTATAATAACTTAGTTCTCAACCCCCCGTAGAATCAAGAATCAAAATATTTATTCAACGTAGAAACTTTACATTTTACTTGTTGATAGTCTAAAATTTACAAATAGTCATTAATAATTCAAAATTCGTTACATCCTACCCCCTAAATAAATAGCTTCTAAAGTTGCTCTACTTTTAATTAATCTAATTCAAAATGCTTTACATCCTACCCCCTAAATGTTTAGCTTCTAATGTTGCTCTACTTTGAATTCTTTACAATCCACCACCAAAATAATTTGCTTTCAAAATTTACTTCAATTCTAATTGAATATAACAGCAAAGTTTACCTTCCTGAATTTTATAAAACTCAAACTTGTTTATTATTTATTTAATAGTTGATTAACATGAAACTATCTATGCAATGCAAAAATGTACTTTACCACAGAGCAGATACATAGAAGAGATGGCGTATGACGTTTTTAAGAAATTGGGTGAGAGGAGCGCACGGTGGTAGCGATTGGATGGCGAAAACGGGAGATCGTTCATTGTGGGGTACCCTAGCGGAGGCCTATGTCCAGCAGTGGACTGCTACAGGCTGACGTGATGACTATACCTACTTCGTGTTGTTACAGTGTCTCGACTGGGCGTGGGTGGCGAGCTGCCGCCGCACTTGCACGCGGAGCCTGTCAAAATGGAGCGACACCTACTGCCAAATACCAGTTAGTATCTACAGATTATCTACTGCTTCTTCCCCACTGACCTAAAATTAGCTCTAGATGTTGCTACAATACTGGTTGCACCATTTGAAAATCGCCATTGTGGCGCTGCCAGTCAAGGAAAGCAAATACGAAAGTAAGCGGAACTAACGTAGGTGGCGCTTCAATTGAGTCCACAATACTAGCAGACTTGTACCGTAACTTGTAAAATTATCGTTGCGTGCTGTACGTGTTGAGCTAAGCGCGGCATGAATTGACCAATCATGAGCCTCAAAATCCCCGAATCCCCGCTTCAGTGGAGACATACCCTGATTGGTCAATTCATGCCCCGCTCAGCTCAACTTAACGCAGCCCCGCTTCAGTGGAGACGCACCCTTATTGTATGTTTACCACCTCCATAGTTGAATGCTCTAAGTTTCATACTTATAACAAAAGTATACTAAACTCCAATGTATTTGTTGCAGAGAAGCGCAAAGAGCCGCCGGACTCTGGTCTGGACTCGAAGCCTTCCTCTTCAGGCTCCGGCGACGCCAACAAACCGCCCAGCAGCAAGCGCTCCCGCAGATAGTGAGTACATACATTCGTATAGGAAGAAAATAAGTGAAGCTACCGATTTGGGAAGATAATTAGAAAGTTGGGAACAACATTTGCAATTTGGGAACAAATAAGTTGGGAATAAAATTTGTGTGTTGCGACTTGTGAACAAAATAAGTAACTAGGGAACAACATTCGGGATGAAAAACAGCAGCCAGGAACAAATGATTGTGATAAGGGACCAAAGATGTGTCCTATCTTAAATTTTGATAAAAAATACCAAATAGGAACGAAATATAGAAAATAGGAACGAAAAATTGCAAATAGAAACAAAAATTGACACAAAAAAATAAAACAGTACCTACCAAAGTAATGTACAAAATAAAAGTTTACATACACTGCCTAGGGGAAAAAGGACTGACTCAGCATGTTGTTGCAAAGAGTTGATGAATCCTTAGCAACACTGATAATCTGTCAGCACAATTTTGTTGATTTATGGAATTTAATTTCTCGTATATTTATAACTTTAAATGTCTGACACGAAGGTTGCGCGATATATATAGAGACAGTAAGTCAATTTGAGCCTGGTTTCGGAAATAGCTTAGAAACTAGGGAAATAATAAACTAGGTAGACAAACGTAAAACGATTGGTAGAATAATTGGCAAGATTGTTGCATCTACACAAAATAGGGGCAATTCAGAAGATGTTTAGCCTGCGAAAATAAAGGGAATTTTCCTAGACATTAGTGTTATATTTTGTTGATTCATGTAATGAAACTTCTCGTATATGAAAAAAAAAAAAAATATTTTTAAGGAACTTAAAAAACTATTACCTGGTCGATATTTCCCTATACGTAATGAAATTACATGGGTACAAATATTATTAACTTTAAAAGTTTTGATGTTTTTTCTGCGTGTATGCTGATATCTGATGTATGGCCCTGCCCAGCTGCTCGTCTGCCGAATAGAACGACGGTGCAGACCCTGGATACAAACGCCGAGTGAAATAGAGATAGTAGATTAATTTGAATTAAGTTTTGGTTTAGGAATAGCTTAGAAACTAGGCACAATAATAAACTAGGTAGACAAACATAAAACAGATTAGCAGAATAATTGGCAAGTTAGGAGAGAGTGTTACAACTGCACAATATAGGAGCATTCGTTTGACAACTGTAGTTCGGTAACTATTTAGCGGTAGAATTTTAACTTGGAAAAATAAGCGGCAGTTAATAGAAATTTGTGTTATATTTATTGACTTATGGAATTGAATTTCTCATATATTTATAACTTGAAATGTTTTTTCTTCGTGTATGCTGATATCTGGTTTATACTAACATTAGTATGGCCCTGCCCAGCTGCTCGTCTGCCGAAGAGGACGACGGCGCGGACCCGGACACGAAGGCCGCGCGCGAGAGAGAGCGCCGCCAGGCCAACAACGTGCGCGAGAGGTGCATAGCTTACTCTTTCACTCTCATTGGGATTGTCATATTGAACAGATGTTTTATATAAGGTGTAAAAATATTAGCTCTCTTTTCGTGTGAGACACCGAGTCGTCCCACGACCCGAATTAGCTGCAAATATTTTAAAGGGTGAATCAGTCCATAAAACTGAACAACTTTCCCCAAGGAACATAGATCGAAATATAAAAAAAGAAATATTGGGCCCGCTCATACAAACTGACCCGGCTGGCTAACACATGTGTTATTTAGGGAAAGTTGTTCAGTTTCATGGACTGGTGCACCGCTTAAAATATGTGCAGTTTTGATTTGTTCTTAAACATACGTGTGTCAGTTTCCGTGTTTTGTCAGTGGTAATATGCAAACCGCGTACTTAAAAAAATAATAAGATATTTAAAGAGATGCGGTTCGTTCTTGAAAAATTTTCATTGTTTTCGATCGGATAAAACGAATCCCCTTTCTAGACCTAAATTGAATTGACTAATCAGCGCTCTTCGTATAATATAATAATGGTCAAACTTACATTCTTTTGGACCTATTGAAATGTCTTGTTATAGATTATTCGTCTTTACAAACTTGGTTGGTTGGTGAATTCCCTGTTCAATGTGACAATTTTGTATATTTGTGGGATTTCATTGGGTTTCTTGGTCTCAACAGAAAGAAAACAGTCTCGTGTTATGCGTTTATTTTCCATGGGTGACGTTATTTCAAAAGAAGCTCAAGATAACAGAAATAAAAAAAAATATGGTACTTCATACTTATCTAAAATTTAATTATTAAACGAACAAGTATGACTCATTATGGGAAGAATTACAACTTACTTGTTTTAAATTTGGTTGGGGGCTCGGGCCCCGATCAGTTGCAAAAAAAAACCTAAGAAATTTATAAATTTATCTAAAATTGTGATCCATTAATGCGTAACTCAATTGCCGCCAATCGTACGCAATAATGCGGTTTGCGTTGCTGCCTTCAGTCTGTTGAGATCCTTACAAAATCTGACTAAACAATACACGAAAACATCAAACGTGAAATGTGAACATTGGTCAGATTTACCTACACATTTTGTGTGCTATATTTTGGAAAGAGTTACTTTTTGGAAGTATATTGCTTATGGTTACTACGATTATGGAACCCTTACATTGCGTTGCAAAAAATTGCTTATTCATTTAAAATTTCTCGGAGTTTGACTAAAATATGCATGAAATATGATTCATGTCATAAACAATTATCCTTTTTAAAAAGTAACTCTAAACGTGATTTCTCGGGCTCTTTCACTTTCTTCGTATTTGAATATTGTACATTTGCATGTTAATTCGTAATTTTCATAACTTTGTCTTTAATAAACTTCTGACTCATTTCAGATTTTACACCAAACTTTTATAGTGTACAATATTCTACGATAGGGTGCAAAAAGTGTTTTTTTAGCAATTTAGGAAGTGTTTCAAATGACCAAATCCAGAATATTGCCCTATACGATGCCCCATAGTTTCAAATTTGACGTAATTCTATGGTAGCGTGAATCGCCATCTATCAGGATGACTCATTTATAGTCTGTAAAATAAAGGATGATCCCTGTGACGTTTGTGACCTTGGAGCAAATTCTATAACATAAAGTCCATTTTCCATGTAAACAAATGAAAATGGACCTTATATCGTAGCATTCGCTACAGGGTCACAAACGTCACAGGGATCATCCTATATTTTATAGACTAAAGAATATCTCCATTAAAAGTGATGGCCTGTTTTAAAAGACCCTTTTTTGTTGTTATTTTTTAAGACTTTTGCACCCTATATTATATTGAGTGTAAATATGAACTAACAAAGGTGTAATTATAGTTTCAGCATTATCATCATTAACAACACGGTCACAGTATGTAAATTATATTGAATTTCATCTTGGTCATATTCTGAATTTCTCTACTGAACCTTTTTGCGTGTACCTATTCTTTTTTAGGATGTACTTTTGCTATAGAAAAGAATTTCAGATTCTTTCTTCTTTGCATATCTCTTGCGGGGTAGGTAGAGCGTCAACGGCCATAACTACGGTCGTTATCGCCACGTCGGATAAATATAATGAGAGGCGTTTTAGAAATATTGTGTATCACTATAGTGACAGGGTGTCAGCCTGTCGCTTAAAATCGTAATACACATATAACCCTCTAGTCCCGTAATCGCCTCTAACGATACGAAAATGGGGTGATGCTATTCTAAGCAGGCATCACACGGCTTTCTTCATTTACTGCTCTTTTTCAATATTTTGATATGATATTTGTGTCTCTAGATGTGTGGGTAAGCCTACAATTGAGTACTTTTAAGTCTACAGAATTTTCAGCTACTTAACATATGCTGATGTAAAACCCTGGTTTTTAAAGCAGGCAATATCCACCTTATTTCGATAGATGGGTTATATAAATACCTTCACCTTAGTAACTAACAGATTGTAAAGATAGTTGTAAAAAGCCATTACTAACCAAAATCATAAAATCGGAAACTATTCCAAATTTTTAATTTTCAAATGATTTCTGATGTTTCAACAAAAAACAATTTAATTAATCAAAAAGTTATATTTATGAAAAATCACAGTAAAAATAGTTTCCGAACAATTTCATACATAAGTCATGGGTGTGTCTGTCCCTTTCGCTCCTAGCATAAGTCCCTACAGAAGTCTGCCGTCTCTCTCTCGCACGCTGCCTTCAAGTCAGGTAACATTTTTCCGTCCTTTTCACGCAGGAGCAGTTGGGTAAATTGTCTGATTCATGTAAGGATTTTGATGGGAAAACTTTGAAAATCAAAATAACCAAAGTGTATGTAGGACATCAAAAGAAATTATATTATTTTTTAGTTACTACAAGATTAAGTACAATACAAGTACAAAATCTTTTACTTGTCGTGTGGAACAACATGTTTACAAACGACGCGATGACACCTGCATGGCTAACATGCGTGCCACGATACGATTTTGTCACCGCAATATGTCATCTGCGACTAACTTCACTGTGAATATGTTACTCATTCCTTCGTAGTGAAATTGTGCGCATATGAAACGACAAAATATATCGTGGCATGCATGTTAGCCAGGTAAGTGTCAAAATCCACCAATTATCTAAAACATGAAGTCTAAAACGTAACATTAATATGTAATTTGATTTTAAAAGTAAAGAATTTCACACAAAGTTCGATTTCTTGAAATAGTCTATCAAGTAACAGTGCTAAAAACTTCACAAATTCACTAGTTTTCCCATCAAAGCGGTTTACAAAACATCAGAGACAATATTTTAACCGCAAAATACCCTTCAGTTGTTCATCGGCGGACGAGGGCGACGACGAGTCAGATCCACAAGCCAAAGCGATACGGGAAAAGGAGAGGCGGCAAGCGAATAATGCTAGAGAAAGGTAAAAGGACAAAAAGAGGAGGAAAGTCTCTAAGCCGTGTGATGCCGGCTTAGAATAGCATCACCCCACATCCTTCCCGCGGGTGTCGTAAGAGGCAACTAAGGGACTCGAGGGTATTGTTGTATTACAATTTTTAGGCGACAGGCTGACAACCTGTAACTATTGGTGATACACATGTTTTCTGAAACAACCATGGAAAACAACCTCAAAAATGTCAGACGTGGCGATAGCGACCGTATTCTTACGGCCGTTAACGCTCTGCCTACCCCGCAAGGGATAAAGGCTTGATATATCTATGTATGTATGTAAGTCTCTAAGGTCCGTATTAATAAATCGCACTCAACTCTGAGATCGATCTCAAAAGCGATTTTGACAAATGTGAGTCAATACCAATAGCATCTCAATGTCGCTCTGAAGATTAATCTCAGAGTTGAGTGCGGTTTATAAATACCTAAATCTTTGGATAGGCAGATTGTATGAAAGACGACTTTATAAAAAAGGTATAAATGAGAATTTATTTTCTGGTGAATGGAACAGGAAAACATGTTGCGCTGGCACTGCCGATCTTAAATAAATTAGACCAAGGAAAAGCAGCAGTGTTTTCGTTGAAAATTGCCATTACCATTTTCATCAGGTGGTTACAATTGTGCTTTACATTTCCCCCTAAGAAATGTAATATTAATGACACGTTGTTTTTCAGATTTAGCGTGTTGATTGAAGTTCTATCATGAATTTATTTAAATGTGACTGCAAAGATAAAATTCAATATTAATTTACATACTATGACCAAAATACTATTAGTTGTAAGGTTTACTAAGAGGTACATTGGTTGAGAAAGTTAGTTTCAAGTTTCAAATTGGAAAAGAAAATTTGCTCCGAACTAGTAAGGCGCAAAAATATTTGATATTTTAAGGGACGAACCATTTCTGAATTTGAACAACTTTCCCTAAGGAACGAAGGTTGAAATATTAAAAAACATATTTGACCCAGCAATACAAGTTGACTCGACTGGTACGTTTTGTATACGCGGTCCAAATTATTTATCCGTATTTCGATCTAGGTTTCTTGGGAAAGTTGTATAGTGTCACGGACAGGTTATCCCTTAGAATATTTGAAATTAAAATTTTCAATCAAATTACTTATTTGCAAAATATCCTAACAAAGCTATAATGATTCACTTTGCCTCCACCAGGATAAGAATAAGAGATATCAACGAGGCGCTAAAAGAGCTGGGTCGTATGTGTATGACGCACTTGAAGAGTGACAAGCCGCAGACCAAACTGGGGATACTTAATATGGCCGTCGAGGTCATCATGACGCTGGAACAGCAAGTGAGAGGTAATTTTCATGTTAGCCCACATTTACCAACTGGCCCTTGCTTCTTATATTAAAGAGCTCATTGCTCTTGTCGGTGGAGCATCCGCCAGATGTTTCTATCCTCCGCCTTCTCCTTGACCTCCCTATACGTCATGGCCATTATTCTTTTCTTCACTTGATCTAAATAACTTCTTCTTGGCCTGCCTCTCCCTCTCTTTCCAACTGGCCCTATAACTCTTTAAAATATCATCATGTTTTTGCGTTATGACGATCTTTATACATACTTTTACCTCGTTTCATGTAATCCTATTACTGTGGTGTAAAAATTGTATTAAGAAATAAATTATCTGAGTCTTTCTTTTTCTCACCATCAGCGGCCATCATGTGTTTTCCGAAATAAAAGATTTATTAAACAACTATAGGCCTGATTGAATCGACCTAAACATCTTTTAGTCAGCGGTGAACAAACATGACATATTCAGTAAATAATTTGATATATTCAGAAAATAATTTGACATATCCAGTGAATGATTTGACATATTCAGTAAATAATTTGACATATTCAGTAAATAATTTGACATATTCAGTGAATTATTTGACGTGTAAAATTTGGCATATTCATTGAAATATTTGACATATTTAGCGAATAAATTGACATATTCAGTGACTATCAATATTCAATTCAGTAGATATTAAAAAAAAGATCTTAGTGCCATCGAAGTTGTGTAAAAGTGAGGTCCGTCAGAAGCTGGTATTTTATTAAATGTTATGTCAGTCAAAACGTGACCAGATATTAATCTAATGCCAAAAAGGTCGCACGATATGTATTCAATAAGTACTTGTGCAGTACCCATGGCAAAAACATGGCCGACTTCTAATGGAGTAAACGTCGGATAGATTTACCTAAATGTCATCGCGATAGACCTGGAGCTCAATTTCTGAAATGTTCGTTTTCGTAACGTACTTTTTTCTGAGTGGTGATAAAAAATGAATTTTTATTCTAGAACGCAATCTAAACCCGAAGGCGGCGTGCCTAAAACGGCGCGAAGAAGAAAAAGCAGAAGAGGCGCCGAAACTGCTCGCCGGCTCCCTACAACACTACCAACCCATGCCGGTAAGAACATGAGCTCAATGGTCAATACATAGAGTAAAATAAAGTTTATTTTTCGCTGCTCAGTCATTCAAGAATGCCGCTAACACCTCGTATGAACTCTTTTCCGATGTCTCTAAATTGTTGTTTAACTTTAACAGATAACGTGTAAAGTACGCAAAAGTTTAGTAATTGTTTTTCGCAATCATTTTCTATCCTTGTCTAAGCCTGTTGAATTCGGTTGTGGATTGGTTCATAAAAAAAATATTAAAGTTGTACGCTTAAAACTGTTGTCCAAAAATACTACGGACATTCATAATGTATGAAAATATTTAAAGGAATTACATTTAATTTAAGCAGAAAAGCTACATGCAAGTAAGTGTTCTGACGCCATCCAAAATAGCAATGAATGACGTCATACATTGCTATTTTCATGCAAAATATTGTTTTAAAAAGTAGCTTATATGACCTGCCAGTCCACAACCGTATTGTAAGTGATACCAATATTTTTAGTTCAGATATATCATCGAACCAGCACCAATGCATTAGCACTAGTGCTGTTAGCTTCCCTCAAAAAATAAAAATCATAATAAAATAATATAAAATGTGTATTTTTCTTTCCCCCAGGGCATGGGTCAGCTGCCAGGCGCGCCACCCGGCCCGCCGCAGCAATAGCGACTCCCCGTCCGCCATTACGCGCCTCCATAGCACTACTCACACTGCCCCCACTGGTAGGAAGGACCATGACGTCTTATTTATAGATGAAAATGATGAGATACTGGCAGGAAACCAGATGATTTATACAGGATATGTTGGCAGAATAAGTTATGTAGAAACCGATGTAAATTTTCCTGGAAGCAGAAGGATATTAGCTGAAATACTAGAAGGAATTCAGTGTTTATGAACAGATGATTGTATCTGGAAACTGACGTATTTACAGCTGACACAAATATATTCTCAGCTGATGCATATGTATTCGTATCTGATGCAAATGTATTTGAATCAGATGCAGATATAATAGCAGCTGATGCAGATATATTTGCATCTGACGCAGATGTATTTCTATCTGATGCAGATGTATTTTTATTTATAGTTGTTATTAGAAACAGATGAGATACTGACAGGAAAATGTGTGTTTATAAAACGGATGTTCGCTGGTCAAAATTGGTACAACTGGTGTATAAACTTCAGCTGATTCTAGAGTCATCGCTCGTCGCTAAAAGTTTATAAAAGGTACAAATTTGAAATACCAGATATAAATTCGTACATTTCTTAAGATATGCCCATCTTTTAGAAAAATCTTTTAGCTGAAATGACGTATCCTACTAAATCGAAGGAATTGAAAAAGTTACATTATTGTAACACGAAGTTATATGCCTATTCTCTGGCTGGTAACAGAGTATTAATTAAATTGTATGTTTGTATATGGTAGAGTCATACTTTTTTAAACGGAAACTAAAGTACATTCTTTTTTTTTAACGCAGTACTTGGTTATATGGATAGAATTTATATAGTCATCGTTTTAAATATACAAACAGACAATAAAAAGGCAATCTACTTATTTTTTTTGTACCCCAGTGCATATAGGCAATGATAACAGTTCGTGTTTCAAGTAATTTTCCAACGTCTGTATTTTAATTCGGTCTCATTTCATTCCCTTACCGTCTGTATTCTTCGTACGACTACTTTAAAGTGAATCTACGTATTTATTTCCTTAAGATTTCTCTATTTACTGTATTATTTTATAGAAAATTACTTGAAGTACGAACTGTTGGATAATTTGAAAAAATGTATCGTAGTCGGTCGAATTACCCCAGAAAGTGTGACAAGGCAGTGCGTAGTGACCTTATAACGTCGGACTGTAGTGTAAGCGTGTATATTTTAGCGTAGGCTCTAGTTTCTATACATTTTACTATAAAAAAACGCCTATCATCGCTCTGAAAAGGTCTTTCTTTTGACAAGAAAATTTATAGTTCTTAGAATACCCACCAGCGGTTTTGTTTTTGGTAGTAATTTTTGGTTATGTATACTTAGCCCCAATTGTAATTATTACCACTATTTGGTGATATGTTAACCAGGTAGCAGTTAATAAATTGACAAATTGTAGTTGAAATTTTGGAGAAGAGATATTACGAAGATTTTTCGAATTTTTATAGAATATCTGCACTGAAAGCGTATGCCATGTAACAAAATTTATTTTACATACGAAGGAAAAAAACAACATTCCATAGGAGTCGGGCTGAATGTGAAGAGAGTTGAATTTTTCCTTTTCTTTTTGATTCGTAAAAAATGTTTATATTGATGACTTATTGCTGTACTAAGTAATTTAATTGTGTATGAAGGTGAAGCTGGATTTTTACCAAACGAAATAGCTGGTGGTTAATTTGAGAATGTGCCTGTCTTTTTACCCCAAAGACAATCGAGAACTTGTAAAATATTAGCCCTAGACGTACATTCTATGTATAGGTACATAACGATAAAATATAAAGTAAATCTAGTTATAAGAAAAGATATTTTTAATTACAACTTAAATCGATTTTTTTCGCTGCCATAAGCGTATTTTTAAGGAGGAAACTTGGGAGTACATTTTTCGAAAGATTTTTTTTATGCCACCGCCGCTTACCGTCCTTAACGTTTTTTTTCTCATATTTTTGTATGGAAGCTCGACAATAAAATTTTGGAAATGTACTCCCGACTGTGAGGCGTTTGTATGAGATGAATTGTGGACTTTTTTGTGATTTATTTCAGAAAAGGCGGTTATGTTTACTCGTGGTGCGATGCGCTAAAAACACTTCAGTTTTGTAAATAATAGAAAAATTACAATCTGACACAGAATTATTATATAATCAAAGATAAATGAGTTTTATAAAAAAAACTTGCTAACCATTTTAAAATGCATTATGAAATATTGATTTTTCTTGTATTTACAAAACGATGTTATCTTAATTTAATTTTGAAGAAAATGGCTGCTAACTTAAGGACGTACTTAAGATTTTTTTTTTCTATATTTGTACCAAAACTCCAGTGAATATAATAATTTTTGGTATTTTTTTATACATGGTGTTAAAACTGGATAAATTTAATGAAGTTTGTAACACCTTGTATAGTTGTGAATCCAGGTGATTCGCAAACATATGGTATTATTTTATTTACTTTTTTATTTAATTTGGCTATAGTTTTTGGTAGCTATTCTATTTTGACATCTTAGAAAAAATCATGCAACTTGACGTAAAATATGTTTCTGACGTAAAAATCTGTAACTGATCATTTTTGTATAAATCGAGGTAAAGAGTAGGTTTATTCCAAAACTTTTATGCTCAGGGGCCGAAAAAATTATCTTCTTAATAATAATTATTATTAAATAATGAATTAGTTACTGATTTTTACAAATATGTAATCTTTATTGATGATCGGAATTATTTTGTCTTTTTTGTTGTAAATAAAATATTTATATTGGAAGCTCAACCTTTCCTTATTAATATTTAATAGATTTTTCTTGACATGACACGTTTGACACTCTCTTTTGATTATGAATTTATTAAAATATCTCTAGCACCATATAAACTTACTATATTTTTATTCGAATTTATTTTATTGATCTTGCATCTCATAATTTTATTACAAATCATAATAAATAAAAAACATATAAAAATTACTAAGTTGTTCTGGTGCTAGCTACCCCAAATGTGACAGTTGAATCATGACATGATATGGATTTATTTTTATTTTATTTTTACTAATATATAAATTAAGTTGTTTGTCTGTCCGTTTACAATTACAATGTGTACTAGATCAGTAATCGTCAGATTATGAGTAAAGTACATTTTTGATAGTTGTTTCAAAATAACTGTGGATTTTCAAAATGGTTTATTTTCAGGAATACACGATTTTGAAAGTCTATACATTTTTCTTAGCAAAAGAATAAAACTGTATTAAATAGACTAAGTTTTTCTTATGACATAATAATTTAAGATAATTTTCACTTTGTCTATGAATTAGATTAAAATAATGTATTGTGATGTCCTTCCTTTAAGGGCAAATGCGCAAAATGTACATTTCGCATTTGGTCAAACTTTGCAGACAAACTTAATAAAATTACTTAGGAAGAAAGCGTTGACACCAAAATTATGACGAGATAAAAAATTTAGCTTAAATATTGGAAAAAATCGGCAGCCATACGTCTGGGTACTTGAAACACACTAAGCTATTTTAGATAACATAATTTTCTTTACGTAAGCATGTATTAGTATGATTTTGTATGTTAATTATATTGAATCATTACGTATATAAGCGTATTTTTGTTACTGACTGTACAGGTTCAAATAAATAAAATAGAATTTTGTCAAAGTTAACATTTACTTTGACAAGGTTCTGTTTCAGGGTTCACCCGGAAATGCGAAGTGAAGAAAGTGATTGAGTTTGAGATATTTTGTAATATTTTCGAGTACCCATTGGATGATTATAAATAATTTCGATTTGATTCTGTCGCTAGGTGTAAGTCTATTTCAAGACCTTAGTTTAGTTAACTTCTTCCATTTTAGCGTTATTCTTAAGTTTTTTTAATTAATTATTATTATATAATTTTGTTGTCTATACGTACAGTTACGTATGTCTATTTTAAGATACAGTTTTTTTAAATCGGTATTTGTCAACGGTAATTTATTGTGAAATGCTCATTTTTTATGAATGGTCCTAGGCACTTGAGGTATTTTGTTGATCCTGGAGATTTTGTACAAAATGCGAGGCTTTTTAGTCGCTTAGCAAAATGTCTAAGTCGCAAAATGTCATGCAGTAGAAGTAGCAATGATTTGACATTGTGCGAATTTGACATTTTGCGAACGACATATTTTTTATTTTTTCTGTATGGCAACACCACGGCCACCGACGTGTATCATAGAGCACTCGATAATTATTTGTTCAGTTCAAATGCATAGAGTAAAATGATATAATTACAAGAAAGGTCTAACTATAAAAATGAATAATATTAATTAAATATAAATGTGCCATTCATTTTGCTAATTTTGTGTTTTATTTATCTACACTTCTCATCAGAGAAATTGAGACACTTTCGTTTTTAGGATTTGATAAAACATGAAACCTACATACATACATACATATATCACGCCTTTATCCCTTGCGGGGTAGGCAGAGCGTTAAGGGCCGTAAGAATACGGTCACTATTGCCACATCTGACATTTTTGAGGATTGTTTTCCAAGGTTGTTTCAGAAAACATGTGTATCACTATAGTGACAGGTTGTCAGCCTGTCGCCTAAAAATTGTAATACACCAATACTCTCGAGTCCCTATGATTGCCGTATGATGCCGGCTTAGAATAGCATCACCCCACATCCTTCCCGCGGGTGTCGTAAGAGGCGACTAAGGGACTCGAGAGTAACATGAAACCTATAAAAAACTATTTCGAGTTTGGATATTTTCGTTATAATTTATACACCTCATTTAAGACACTATCACATAATATCAGACATTTATTCCATAACAAACACAGTTTTTAAATAATGTGATTCGTATGAAACGTAAACTTACAAGGTGTCCCGGATAGCATCACCCCACATCCTTCCCGCGGGTGTCGTAAGAGTCGACTAAGGGACTCGAGGGTATTGGTGTGTTACAATTTTTAGGCGACAGGCTGACAACCTGTCACATGTACACATGTTTTCTGGAACAATCCTCAAAAATGTCAGACGTGGCGATAGCGACCGTAATCTTACTGCCGTTAACGTTCTGCCTACCCCGCAAGGGATAAAGGCGTGATATATGTACACTCAGCTTCAAAAAATCGCACCTTTTAAGAAATCTATTTCAAACATCTTTCAATCGTATTTGTATCATGAAATATTGGTAATGTTCAGTATCATTTGAAAGGTAAGGAAACAGAGAATGCAAAAACAATAATTCATTCAATGTTTTTTATTGGAACTGAGAAAAATGTACAAAACAATAAAAATCCTTAACCTTTTGCACGCCAGAGTTTTTTTACGTCGGCACACCCCCGACGCCAAGCATAGAAAAATATGAAGATGGTAAAAACTTATCGGCAAGCAGCCCGGTGTCTTAAACAAGACAGAATTTAAGTTATAAAAATAGGTAAATTTGGACTACTTTAGTCGTCAGTGGCGTCGTATGTACGCGAGCGTTTAGCAACTATAGTGGTCATTGGCGTTCAAAAGGTTAAAAACCCTAATGAAATCTGATTAATTTTTCAAAACAAAGTTGCTTAAAACTAACCTAAAACCTAGTGTTACCCCCCAGCCCTAATGACGTCTTCCATGCGCTCCCTCATGGATCGCACCAACTTTAGGACCTCTTCTTGAGGGATACTGTCCCATTTCTCAATAACGGCGTCTTGGAGCTCCTGAAGAGTCGCGGGAGCGGGATCACGGGATCTAACCTTGCGTTTCAGCTGGTCCCAGAGGTGCTCTATCGTGTTCAGATCTGGACTTTTCGCTGGCCACTGCATGACAGGGATCCCAACCTCTTGAAGGTAGTGTGCGCGCGAGCGTTATCGTGCATTAATGTGAACCCGTCGCCAATAAATCCAGCATAGGGGACCACATGTTCTTCCGGGATCTCTGTGATGTACCGGTGAGCAGTCATCGACCCTTGCCCGCGAGCACCGCCGGTCCGAGAGACGCAAGAAAGTTCAGTTTTGCCATCGGCAGATATGCCGCCCCAGAACATGCAGGAACCGCCCCCGTATTCTACCGTTTCTTGGATGCAGGCTTGGGCAAAACGTTCCCAGTGTCTTCTATATACTCTTTTGCCTCTATCGTTGCAGAAAAGGCACACTCTCGTTTCGTCTGAGAAGAGAACAGTTCTCCATTGGTCCAGGGTCCAATTAGCGTGGACGCGAGCAAATTGCAAGCGTGGTCGCCGATGCGCTGCGGTCAATTTTGGAGCCGTGGCAGGTCCTCGAGCCACAATATTTCTCTCCTTTAGTCTTCTTCTAACTGTAGAGACACTCACGGCCCTTCTACGAACTGCTTGAAGCTGCTGTTGCAACTCAACAGCATTAGAGAACCGATTTCTCAAAGATTTCGATACGACGAATCGGTCATCTCTCGCAGAAGTGCAGCAATTTCTACCAGACCCACGCCTTCGGACAAAGCCACCGGTCTGCAGGAACCGCTGGTACACTCTTCGAACAGAAAAGCGACTCAAGTGCAATTGCCGAGCAACATCACACTGACGTAGTCCTGATTGCAGTAGTGCGATAACTTGGGCGGCTTCAGCAGCTGTAGTGTCCATCTTCAAGGACGTTTTTCTGATGAAAGATATTCTTCTGTGTCTTCTTTGACTGTTGGTAGCAAATTTATCCCCCAATAAGCTGTATCGACCCTTTTATACCCAAAAAACAAAACAATACAAACAAAATTTGAAGAGGAGAATCAGTTCCATTGTCATTCACAGTGACGTGTAGTGTCAAGCCTTTTCTTTATTCAAATGAAATGGATATTTTTTTAAAGAGTTTTTATAGGGCTCTCAAACGATACCAATATTGCTACGAATAACTGCTTGTCTTAAGGATTACCAGTGCTTGAAGCCTATTTTTACGGACGTGCGATTTTTTTGAAGATTCAAGATTCAAGATTCAATCGTTTATTTCCAAGTAGATTCACAATGAATACTTTTAGAATGTCAGAGAGTTACAATACAATAATGTCACTGAATAAATGAATGAGTCATTGTAAACAATAACAATTTTCAGTTCCTAATAGAATCGCGGACGAGTGGGATAAAAATAAAAAAATAAAAAATAATAATAAAGGCACTGCCTCGGGGCTGGCCAGGCTGACCACACATCATGTAATTTACATCACCACCATCAATTAATGAAATCAGTTAAATTAAAGACAAAATATTTAAAAAATGCTTGTTACATGCTAATCAGCCGGACCCCCTGAACAGGAAAACCATCCAAAAACCTGCTCAGAAGTGCTCCTAATCTCAATTTACAATTTGTACCTATAGAATAGGCCTTAAGCTACCCTAGCTAAGTTTTATAATTATATATATATTATTAGCCCAAAAGACGGCTACGCTAAAATAAAATAAAAGTATTACAGTAGATAATTCTAACTGTTTCGTCTTCCTTACTAATTATGCCAATTGTAAATTCCATGCACGTCCCGATCTGGTATTAAAAATGACTGCATGTTTCTTGTGCTGCGCTGGAATTTCAGAGGACCATGCCTCCTTGTCATTAACATAATCATCTAACTTATAATAAGCTTTATAACATAATGTTCTCATAATAATAGATTTAAATTTACTTTCAGATAAACATAATATATTTTCCGGTATTTTGTTATAGTATCGTATACTTAAACCTTCAAATGAAGTCTATACGTGGGTTGATCTAATTTATTTTTACTCCTTATATTACGATTATGTCTTTCATGATTTCTTGTGAACGTATGAATATTCTTTCTGACATACATGATATTTTCATAAATATATTGACACGGCACAGTCATAATATTAATTTCCTTAAACAGTTCTCTGAGAGAATCACGACTGCCAAGTTTATAAATTGCTCTAATGGCCCTTTTTTGAAGAATAAATATTGTTTCAAAATTCCATAGGACATAATGCTGTGAAAATAACTAAAGTAAACAAGTCGTGCAGTTGCAACATCTGTAATTTCTCTAATTTTACTGCATAGGCAGCTGAGCTTAATCTACCCGATAAAGATGTAATATGAGGGCCCCATTGGAGCTTTGAGTCAAGAGTAATCCCTAAGAAAACTGTGCTGGTACTAAACTCCAATTTTTCATTATTAAGTGCAACATAGTTATTCAAAGAATGTACTACATTTGGCAAAGTGAATAATACACATTTAGTTTTTTTCGCATTTAGAACTAAATTGTTTGCAGTAAACCAAGTATGAATTTGCCCAAGAGTGTGATTTACTTCGTCATAATTATGCGCTCGTCTATCAACCTTAAATATAAGGGATGTGTCATCAGCAAATAACACAATTTTGGACAAATTCTCTACCATGTAAGGCAAATCATTAATGTAAATTAAAAATAAAAATGGGCCTAATATAGAACCTTGCGGTACACCAATTTCAACACTAGATCCCTGTGATTTGGTGCCGTTTACTTGTACCTTTTGCGTTCTATTATCTAAATACGAATTCAGAAATTTCAGAGCTGCGTTTCGAATACCGTAGTGTTCTAATTTTACCAATAAAGTTTCATGATCTACGCAATCAAATGCCTTGGAAAGATCACAAAAAACACCAATGGCGTCCTTTGATTCTTCCCAAGCGTTAAATACATGTTTGACCAGAGCAACACCAGCATCTGTGGTACTACGTCCCTTTGTAAAACCGAATTGCTGGTTGTGTAACAAGTTGTTGCTATTAAAATGGGACAGCATTTGATTGAGTATGATCTTTTCAAAGACTTTGCTGAGTACTGGCAGAATAGATACAGGCCTATAATTACTGGGATCTTGTTTGTCGCCAGCTTTAAACAGCGGAACTACCTTGCTATCTTTCATTAAATCGGGAAAGATGCCATGTTCAATACATTCATTGAAAATATCTGCCAAGTATGGTGCCAATATATCAATCATTGACTTACAAACTTTAACTGACATTCCCCATAAATCTTCGGTGCTCTTAACTTTAATGTCTTTAAAAGTTTTTAAAATACACTGGGGACTCACAGGAGTAAATTTAAATTCTGAATTGCAAGCATCTACATTTTGTTTAAGCAAGGAAGATGAAATTGAAGGTGAAGAATCTAATGCCTCAGTCGTTTTTAGTGGTATATTTGTGAAGAATGTTTCAAATTCCTGCGCTACATCGGAATTTGCACTAATCATTCCATTGTCAGTATTAAGTGAAAAGTTATTTTCGCGTGGCTTAGTTTTACCTGTTTCGCTATTAATAACTTTCCAGACAGATTTTATTTTATTGTCTGAAGACTTTATCTTATTTGTAATAAAATTGGCTTTAGCAATTAAACAAGCTGTCTTAAAGATTTTAGAATATTTTTTTACCAGCTCATTAAGTCGAGTGTATGTATGTCCCGGATTTTTTGATAACTATATTTATCGTCTTCGCCTTGAAATTAAAACCCCTCGCGCGTCGTTCGTCAGATTTGCTATAGGACAGAAATTTTATAGGCAGAAACTGGATTGATCCCTGTAGAAGAAATTCTTTGAAAATCAGGAAGTCTGAAATTTTGTGTGAGAATAAGAAAAGATAGTCTTGTTGCGTGAAACTCATATTGCGATCCTGCTATTTTACAGTGACGTTTTGTTTTCAATTGACATTTTGATCGAACGTTATTTTTGCAAGGAGACATTCGGAATAAGTGGCGTTTTGCCACACCTACCTGAATATTTTAAATTATTTCATTAGTTGTTCTGATAAAATAAATTTTTTGTTTAATAATGTGGCATTACGAAAAACATCTTCTGAACAGGAACACAGTCCTAAAAAAATTACCTAACACACACAAATCACGCCTATATCCCTGGCGGGGTAGGCAGAGCGCTGACGACCATAAAATTACAGTCATTATCGCCACGTCTGACAAATGTTTGAGGGTCGTTTCAGATGATTCTTGTATCACTATAGTGACAGGTTGTCAGCCTGTCACCTAAAATTGCAATACACATGAAATCCTTGCGTCCCTTAGTCGGTTTTTACGACACCCATGGGAAAGAAAGGGGTGATGATATTCTAAGCCAGGCATCACACGGCAATTTACCTAACATTTGAGATTATTAGTACCTAATTAATAAATAAAACGAATTAATACAATCGACAATATCACTGTACTTTGAAAAACTTACCAAACAAACGCTGTAAACTAACACGAAGGTACAAATAAGCTTAACAAATAACTTAAACAGTGGCCGCTTAACCAAAACTACATCTAAAAGTATATAGTTGCTTAAATACAAGGGCTCATTAGCAGTAGAAACATTAAAATAAAGCTTTATATATAAAAATATGGAACGTCACCATCTAACTTTGTTTAAAAACACTATTTTCAATATTGATTTTCTTCTACAAAATATACCAAACAGGATATTGTGGAAGTTACACACAATTCTTGTGGAGGTTACTCAACAGACAGTGCAAAAAAACTACAACTTAAAAGTTAGATCTCTCGAAATTAATCGTGACACTGCTTTCACGATGTTAAATGTTATGTTTAAACTATAGTAAATTGACATTTTGTGTTACCAATTCATTTTATTTATTTTAATATGGACTCCTACGTGACTCCTACCCTTATCGTTGGCACGAACGCCATCTATTAGTAACTAAAAGTAACAAACGGATTTAAAAGATCTTATTTCACTAAATTTGAGATTACTAAAAAAAATGGCAACCCAAACTGTCATTTTACTATCCCTTAGTTTTTTCAAAATTCCGCATTTAGATTTCAATGCACTCAGTGCTCAAATCTCGTTATTTTCTCGTAACACCAAACACTCGCTGTTAACTTGTCACTGACACTATGGTTCACCGGGTCGTTAGTAGACTCGTGACCCCAATCGACAATCTAAAAAAGAAATTCTCTTAGGTCTCACGACTTGGTCTAGTAAGTAAGCTTGACGTAAAAGTAAAAATCTAGTATTTCCTAATTGCACTGAACAGTCTCTGTTAACTTGTCGCTGGACACCAGGGTTCATCGGGTTTTTCGTCGACTGTGTGACCCAACTGTCAGCTGAGATCAAAATCAATGGGCGGTAACGGAGGCAGAGTGTTCTTCTCTTTCCATTGCTCGAATTTCATCTCTTGCGAATCTGAAAAAAGGCAAAAATGTGAATAGCATGTGCTACAAAGTCATTTAGCTTAAAAGCAGTAAAAAGCAGCTCAGTGTTCAAAGCAGTATCAATAAAAGTTCGGTAGCGAAATGAACGATTTTTATTAAAAATACTGCGTGTAAGGGACAGTGTATCGACAACTGTTGCCCACTGTTGGACATGGACCGTTTACGATTTATATACCTACTTTGGCAGGCGGATTACTGAACGCTGTGTAAGATGTAGCATTCACAGGGAACACTGTCGTCCATTCCCTGGGCGAATTTATCCCTTAGTAACTTTTTTGCGGCACCCGGTATAATTGGAAAGCGATATAAGCAAATACTTCATTCGCTTAGATAGTGTCACGACCAGCGTAACTGTCAGCATGCGCCCATACGTGCGTGTATGGATCAGGCATGAAGCGATGCAGTGGCCCAGCATCGGCAGGACCCCACCTATTGCAGTCCGCAAAAAATGGTTCGAACGAAAAGCATAACAAAAAACAATCAAAAAACTATTCTCTGTTTTCCACGCATGTAACACTTTACGTATATACATACAGAACCATCTAGTATCTAATATGAAGTAATTCAGGAATGTGGGTAGTCGTAAACAAAATACATCGCATGATTTAGTCAGTCAGAGTAGGTAAAGAAAAGGGGTCCAAAAAATTTATTGCCCACAGGCCCATGAGAGGGTTCATCCGGCTCTGATTTGACTTTAAGTTACGCTGGTCACGACATCTTAAGCGAATGCGCTATAGCCGACACATACCAGTACCAACTCTGGAAGAGGAAGCCGATGCCCTGAAGAACCTGGCGAGGATCACAGCTGATGGAGAAGGTGGTTCTCCGCGTGTCGGCGCTCCCGCTGATGTGCTGCTGCATCGCTTCATGCCTGGTACAGGAATCACCATCATTCTTCTTGCCTTATCCCGTTCTCCGTCGGGGTCGGCTACCTAACCGGGATTTGACGTGGAACCCAAGTATTTACGCAGAGCGACTGCCATCTGACCTCTGCAACCCGAAGGCTAACCTGGCCCGAATCCTAGGTTAAGTCACATTCAAATAGCTCCAAGTTAACACAGATTGTGTTACAATATGAACTATTGATTTGATATTTATTTTAATCATCGTCATATCAGGAATCTGAATAATTTTCCGTGATGTAGGTATTTTAGAGGTATTTTATTGTAGAATTAGCCTCATTCATCATAATAATTTGTAGATACTAAAAATAATAGAGATACATTCTCGTCCTTACTTTCTTAAGGAAAAAGTTCAGTTTCTTCTTTGGACAGTACGTAACACCCTTAGAGCATTCGCCGTATGGAGGTGGTAGAGGGTAATTACCAAACATTTTTTTCTGCCACTTGCTGCGGGAGGAGGGGTAAACAAGTAATTTTACAACTTGACAACCACATACAAAATGGCAACTGTCAGTTTCATATAATGTGCTGGGCAAACTGGCAGGTTGAATGCTCTAAGGTAGCACCTGTTCTACTTGGTTTGAGAAACAGCCAACACACTAACGTCAGTAAACATTACCGGTTCGACGGCTCCAAGTCCACCGGCTGTCCACCCAGTTGACGGAGACGGGGCGGCCGCGGTCCCGCGCAGTGGAGCGCGAGGTCACGTGGGCCACCACAGCGCACCCCGCGCATACAAGACAAGCGCACAGCACGCCGGCAGCCGCCACCAGGTAGCCGCAGGGGGGGTACCACCACCACTACAGAAAAACATAAAAAATTTACTTGCAAGTAGGTAAGAAGTTTGCCAAGAAAAGTGTCTTTTAGCGCAGTGTTTACAAGCAACTGAGGGCATCAATACACACGAGACATCAATATTCGAAGTTACTATCTTGTGGACGTTTCTAAAAATTAGTAAGCATTTACAAATCGGAAAAGCTCCATCTCTCGTCAACTTGTATCTACCTACATACGTAATGTTGTCAGTTGAGTGACTGACTATATAGTTGTACGAAAAAGTCATAGGTGGCGCTACAAGCTACTCGTAACTAGTCAAGTAATGAAAATATATGAACGAAACAAGTGGATCATAATTACGTCGCCAGGGATAGAGCCAACCGTAGTTAAAACGTCTGACCCTGCAAGTCAGAAGACGAGGGTTCAAATCCCATCGGAGGCGTGAACTTTTTTTACTTGTTCCGTCTGTATTAACTTTATAACAAATAGTTATTATCTTGTACCTACAGTACATTCAATAAGTAGATAGGTACGTACATCGTACCTCCTGATCTGGCGAAGGGAGAGCTTGCACCTCGAGGACCCTGGTTGCGAGCAGGTGCCTGCAGGACACGAGTAGCACGTGTTCTCGGCGGCAGCGGCGTACGTGTCTGCCGGGCAGGCCGCTGGAAGGTACAATAGAATACGCATATCACGCCTATATCCCTGGTGGGGTAGGCAGAGCGTCAACAACCATAAAATTACGGTCGTTATCGCCACGTCTGACAAATGTTTGAGGGTCGTTTCAGATAAGCCGTGCATTACTATGGTGACAGGTGATCAGCCTGTCGTCTAAAATTGCAATACACATGAAACCCTCTAGTCCCTTAGTCGATTTCTACGACACTCACGGGAAAGAAATGGGGTGATGCTATTCTAAGCCGGCATCACACGGCATACAATAGAATAGAATATCATTTATCACGATCAACAACAGTTCAATAAAAATCAATAATTGGGTGGCGCAGGACAGAGATCAATGGAGGAAGCTCGTTTCGGAGGCTAAAATTCATTTTTGGTCATTAAGCCAGAGAAGTTAATTAATTACCAACAGTACAAAGCTGGACACGAGTCCTAACGGGTCATAACTCAAGTCTATTGAAAATGTCACAATAGGGGTAGGTAGAGGAATGAAAGTCAACAACGTTCAAAAGAAAGACGTCATCATACACTTTTCAGTTTTATTCTTTCAATTACTATGGCTCGATTAGATTCTTTTTGCTTTTTGATTCTTTTTCCTTAGATTGTTTTTTTAAGCAAAAAGAATCTAATCGAACCATAATAATTGACAAAATTATACGGAAAGGTGTATGATGTCATCTTTCTTTTCGACGTCGTTAACTTTCATTCCTTCTTGCCGCGTTTGTTGTTTGGTCTACCAGTAGCAATGCCAGTGTTTCGTGCGAACGAGAAAAAATTAAAGAAGAGCTATAGTGCATAAAATATAGCTCTATTCTCTTGTAGTATGGATCTGTCAACATATTCATATATCTTTCATATATCTTTATTGCATTCATATGGTACATTTGGAACATACCACAAATCTTCTGTTCCCGTATGAGATAGTACCCAGCTGGACAGGACACCACAATGTCCAGGCTTCCCGGGTACATGCCGGCTGCTACCTCATGATATTTCCTGTGCTTGCGTAAATCTGAAATAAACATAATTAATTAATATAAATAATTAACTGCAAATATTTTAAGGAGTGAACTGAACCAGTTCATGAAACTGAATAACTTTCCCCAAGGATACAGGTCGAAATTAAAAAAGAAAATGGACCTCCCATACAAATTTGCACCAGCCGAGCAAATCGACTGTATGAGAGGCGAGATCCAATTTTAAATATTTCGACTTACGTTCCATGGACTGGATACTTTTAAATTTTCTCCAACACACACATCTAAAGTTGTAATACACAAAAAACCCTCGAGTCGCCTCATACGACACCCACGGGAAATCACTGAGGTGATGCTATTTTAAATCGGCATCCGGAATGATCCGACGCATACTTCACTACATAGTACAAAGCAAATCGCTTTTCGCCTCAGACAGGCGATGTATGCTAAGTTTTTAAAACTACACAACGGATTCAGATGCAGTTTTTTTCAATAAGATAGATTGATTCAAAAGGAAGGTTTTTATGTATAATACTAGCCAGGAGAACATCTAATTCCCACGGGAAAATGAGTTACAGCGGGCGCAGCTGCTGGGCGGACAGCTAGTATTATATAGAGTGGGAATATCTACCTCTTTTCCTTAGAGTGTGAGTGACGATCAGTCTTCTGTTACCGCCGTACGAAGGCAACAGAGTTTTGTTGTACGATTGTCTGGCAAGCACCACTGTAACAAAAAATTGCGTCAGAAACTTACAGTCAAATCATTAACACAAAACGACATCGCATTTTACTCTGTCTGTCATTGATAAGCACAGCTTTTGACGCCCTCCGGCCAGTGCCTCATGCAACGAAACTACAGGCTACAAGTCTATACGTGAAATTCGATTTACATTGCATAGCCGGTGGGACATTATAAAACCGGGATCTTGACCCGCTACGCAATCTCTCTTTTCTCTCTTTTTGTGTGGCACACCGAGTCGTCCAACGACCCGATGAACCCTAGCGTCAGAATTTTTCAGCCGCCTTCTACAAGTAGCAGGATTCTGACATGGTTGTGTAACGACTGCCGTCTAAGTGATCATAGACAGCAACCGGGACCTACGGCTTAACGTGCCATCCGAAACACGGAACCATCTTACTTACGGACAATCGGGTGGTTTAGCCCACAATGTCCTAACCAGACAGGGAACAAATTCACAAAGTGATAAATATCAACTTTGTAAGTGACCCACCGGGAATCGAACCCGGAACCTTCTGCGTCAATGTCGGTCATCGGTCGTCAATGTACATCGAATTTTACTTGTCGACTTGTAGCCTGTAGTTTCGAAAAACGGGGCACAGATGGACCGATGACTGGGAGCGACTGGATGGCGAAAGCGGAAGATTGTGCCTTGTGGCGTACCCTGGGGGAGGCTTACGTCCAACAGTAAACTTCTATAGGCTAATGTTCTACGCCAAGCAATGAGCTTCTACAGGCTAATGTGACGATTTTCTTTCTTTTCGTGTGGGACACCGAGTCATCAAACAACCTAATGATCCCTAGTGTCAGAAATTTTCAACCACCTTCTACAAGTAGCAGGCTCCTGACATGGTTCACAATATCGCGATGCTGATCGAAGAAGATGATGATGATCACCTTTGACACTTTGTAACACAAGTGCATTAGACGCGCATAGCAAAGCGAATGCAGCCTGCAAGTCGCGCCTGCATTGCGCGCTGCACTTCACCACAGGATGACGGCAGGCGGTGAGGATCGCGGTGGCGCGCAGGTGGACCGAAGCGTCGTCCTGCGAAAGAAAATTATATGATTTGAGAGCTGAAATGAAGCTGATTTGTAGACATCTATCTAAGTTTGTTAATATTATATAAGGTGCAAAAATGTTAGATGCAAACAGTTTAAAGGGGCGAACCAGTCCATGATACTGAACAACTTTCCCCGAGGAACATAGGTCAAAATATGAAAAAAAAATTTGGTCTCCCAGACAAAATGTACCAGCCGAGCGAGTCAACTATATGGGTGGTCCGCGGAGGACAAACTTTATTTTGATATTTCGATATAAGCCCGCCTTCTCAACAATATCAACATGTCAATTAAAATACCCGACGGCCCGGGGTTCTTATTAATGCATCACCATCGCATTTTGTACCATAATGATTCGCAATAAATATGAATATTAGGGACTGGACAAAAAAGATAATCCTAAAGATAATCTCAATTTTGAAGGCAGCGAGCGGCAGGATCTTTTGTATAACGTACATTCAAATCGGGAGTGGGCAACGAGCGGCGCACTCCAAAGAAAAAAAAGGCGAGCGCACCCCGCTGCCCGCAAAATTCGACACCGGGCTTTATGCGTGCCTATGTCCAGCAGTGGACTGCTGATGTCAAGTAATGATATGAAATAGGTAGTAGGGTTCAACATACCCTATCCTCCATGCATATGGGTTCGTCTATTTGTATCGGGCTGCAGATTTTCGTGTCTTCGCAGGTTTCCTTCGCCATCAGCGGACCTAGGCGTTTCAGGGCTCTCAGGTCCTGTCAGAGAAAGCATTTTTTTACGTCTAGCCAGACTTTAATTAGATTGTATCTTAAAGTGGTTACAAAAATGAAGGATTTATTATATGTAGGTAACTGTTTAAGGGGCTGAGTAGAGCTAAAAGCTACTTTTATAAGTGATTTCTACCCTAGATAAAATGCAGAAACACTGACGAAAAAAAAAGGTAATAATCTTCAGGATATTTGCTGTAGTGTTATTGTTTCCAAAACATGATATTAGTAATTTAGCTTGATAGAAAAACATCGTAAAGTTACCTCTAAAAATCAATTATATCGCAAACTGTACGAACAAAACCCACGCAATAATTAAGTGTTTATTATCAGAAAGAGCGCCTTACAATACTCTATCGACATATAGTTTTTCATTCATATATCACGCCTTTATCCCTTGCGGGGTAGGCAGAGCATTAACGGCCGTAAGAATACGGTCGCTATCGCCACGTCTGACATTTGTGAGGATTTTTTTCCAAGGTTGTTTCAGAAAACATGTGTATCACTATAGTGACAGGTTGTCAGCCTGTCGCCTAAAAATTGTAATACACCAATACCCTTGAGTCCCTTATATAGTTTTTGATTTTCAAATTACTTATTTTTGACCGAGTTATCATCGAAAATACGAAAATATCATTGAATCGGCAAGATTCCGTCCCGTTCGCACGCGCGCAGTTTGACATTTGTCAGAAAGGGACCGGTTTTTAGCTCGTGTCAGCCCCTTAATCAGTAAACTTTAACAACTACAAGAGTTTGTGCGGAAAGAGAACCGTCGCGGGAAAAAGTGAACTATTTATTTTTACATAGAAACCCACCATCGACAAATGTCAAAGTCATACATAATAACACATAATAAAGCACAAGCACAGACTCTACACACCGACTGGACGAGAAAGTTTTCTAGAGAACCCTGGCCTATAGCGGACTTTGAAATATCACTGGACATAAAAGTAACCAAATGAACACAAAAAAGATTGACTCAGTTTGTCAACCCAGGATGGATATCTCAATGATGGTATCACCCTGTTTTCTTTCGTGTGGGACACCGAGTCGTCCAACGTCCAAATTTTACAACCGCCTTCTACAAGTAGCAGGCTTATGACATGTGTAACGACCGCCATCTAAGTGATCATAGACAGCAACCGGGACCTACGGCTTAACGTGCCATCTGAAACACGGAACCATCTTACTTACGGACAATCGGGTGGTTCAGCCCGCAATGTCTTAACCAGACTGGGAACAAATTCATACATACATACATATATCACGCCTTTATCCCTTACGGGGTAGGCAGAGCGTTAACAGCCGTAAGAATACGGTCGCCATCGCCACGTCTGACATTTTTGAGGATGGTTTTCCAAGGTTGTTTCAGAAAACATGTGTATCACTATAGTGACAGGTTGTCAGCCTGTCGCCTAAAAATTGTAATACACTAATACTCTCGAGTCCCTTAGTCGCCTCCTACGACACCCACGGGAAGGATGTGGGGTGATGCTATTCTAAGCCGGCATCACACGGCATCGGCATCACACGGCAACAAATTCACAAAGTGATATTATCACTTCATATCAACTTGTGAGTGACCCACCGAGAATCGAACCCAGGAACTTCTGCGTCACAGGCAGTCGTACTGCCACTGCGCCACATCGGTCGGCACTCTATGATACCTAGCCGAGAGTGATGGACACTGGACATACGTTTCCGAAAATGCACTCCAGGGTCTTCTTATGACGGCATCTTAGATCAAAACCTGGGCTAAAGTAATACGCAAGCAATAATACCAACATCATAGCTGCATCCTTGCTGGGAGGAGTACATCGGGATGAAGACCACGTAGAAATGTGGTACCGTCACCACCGTCAGCCGTACTGTGCGCGCCTTGCCGTTCTGCTAACAAAATAATAATAATAATAAATAAATATCCTGGACAATTCACACAGCGCCATCTAGCCCCAAACTAAGCAAAGCTAATACATATATACTTTTTTTTGTAAATATATACATATTATACATAGAAAACACCCAGACTCAACACAAATATTTGAAAATTGACTTAACAAATATTTGTGTTCGGTGGGGATCGAACCCACGACCCTCGGCTTAGAAGGCAGGCATACTATCCGCTACGCCATTGGGACAGTCAAAATACATAGTATGAACACTTTATTGTTTACATACACACATATAACACGCCTTTATCCCTTGCAGGGTAGGCAGAGCGTTAACAGCCGAAAGAATACGTTCGCTATCGCCACGTTTGACATATTTGAGGATTGTTTTCCAAGCTTGTTTCAGAAAACATGTGTATCAGCATAGTGACAGGTTGTCGGCCTATCGCCTAAAAATTGTAATACACCAATACTCCAGAGGCCCTTAGTCGCCCCTTACGACACCTGCGGGAAGGATGTGGGGTGATGCTATTCTAAGCCAGCATCCGGAATTCTAAGCCGTACCACATTATTATTATTATTATATGAGCCAGCCATGTCCCACTGCAGGGTAAAGGCCTCCCTCTCCTTCTTCCACGTTTCCCTATCTTGTGCCCCCTCTATCCAGTTTCGGGCGTGGGCATTTAACTCGTCTCTCCATCTTTTCCTGGGAAGACTACGTACTCGTTTCGCGTTAGGAGGGACCCAAGTGGTAGTTGTTTTATGCCCATTGTGCATCAAACATTCTGGTTTACAACATACACATGAAAAAACATAGAGAGAACTATAGCTATAAAAAGAAGTATAGAACAGCAAGGAAGTTGCTCTTAGCGTTTGTCTGTATCCAAATTTTTTGACACCGCTAACTGGCTGCTTTGATGCGGTTTTTAATAATTATCGGGAAAACGTCTTATTCCCACAACCGTTATCAACATTTCGTGCAACCTCTGAGTGGGCCACTAGTTTTGCAGAAAATACGACGAATATAAATTTAATTTCTTCGAGAATAAAAATTGTGTTGATATCAGCGGCTATGACGACCGATGTGGCGCAGTGGTAGTGCGACTGCCTTTGACGCAGAAGGTTCCGGGTTCGATTCTCGGTGGGTCACCCACAAAGTTGATATTTATCACTTTGTGAGTTTGTTCCCAGTCTGGTTAGGACATTGCGGGCTGAACCACCCGATTGTCCGTAAGTAAGATGGTTCCGTGTTTCGGATGGCACGTTAAGCCGTAGGTCCCGCTTGCTGTCTATGATCACTTAGACGGCGGTCGTTACACAACCACGTCAGAAGCCTGCTACTTGTAGTAGGCGGTTGAACAATTCTGACACTAGGGTTCATCGGGTCGTTGGACGACTCGGTGTCCCACACGAAATGAAGATGAAGCGGCTAAGCCCCACAACAATATTACATAAGGTGTGAAAATAACTGATGCATGATTTTATATAGGGCTTCATTCAGAGTGACGTCGTTTTATGCAATGTATGTATATTGACGATTTATTAACCGTACCTGACTGCAAGTGTAATTCCCAGAATGCTTCGCCTCAACTTTGTTGACGACTACAACGGGGCCTTCCACAGCCACGTTTGGTTCAGCCAACATTCCGCTTCTATCACTCTCCCATTTAAAAGGCTGGTCGGTCCTTTCACGGCGATGCGAGCCGTGAAGACAATCCAAGAAGGCTTTGTCGCCAAGCATAGCGAATAGTTCACCCTGTAAGGTGAGTTTTCTAAAAATCGTACATTTGTAAGTAAGATAATGTATGAGATTTCCAGTTTACTGTAAAATTCTAGACTCATCATCATTGACGAAAAACTTTTCGTGGCTATATAGCATGACTTTCCGCACACACTGCAGGTGAAGTCTATAAGTCCAAGTAAACTATATAAAATAAACAGAAAAGCCTACCTGAACAAGTAAAAAGACTCAAAAGAAGTTCTTTTTCTTGATTAGTTTCTATTTTTACACTTGAAAACAATAGGGAAAATGATTAATTAAAAAAAAAATATTTCTACAGAATGCCTTGTTTGGTAATAGTGACCAAAATTGCATAAGAAATTAAGTAAGTATCCTATTTGTTTTTTATTACTTACCTCCTTAGGTTGACAAGGTGGTAGATTCCTTAATCCGTGTCCAAGTTCTTTGACGTCTCCCGGTGTTCTTTTCAGCCTTTTCTTTACCGGTCTATATACATTATCCTCTTTCTTGTATAGCTTTTCAAAACCATCATCTTTGTAAATGCTATACCATTTTTCGCGGTTCCGTACATGCCTTTTCTTGGGTATTTCGTTGTCATTAAATTTTTGGCGAAATAATCGAACGCTTTCGTCGTGACTATTTTCATCTTGTTCAAAAACGTCGTAATCGTCAGCATCGTCATTTCCAAAGCCTAACAAAGACCGTTTGTTTCGAATCCAGTCCCATTTAGGGCTTTTCTGTTTAGCTTTCGTATCAAAGAGTTTGTTAGATCGTCGTCTCTGCTTTTGGTGTTTACGATTTTCGACTTTTCGTTTCCGTGGTTCCAACAAAAAGACTGAAGGTGGCTTTTTGTACCTTAAAAAAATATTTTTTACAAGAATAATAAGTGATGTTTTTTGAGAGATCTTTAAAAATTGTTTATTTGGAACTGATAAAGAAACTATCCAATAATGAAACCCACAAAAAATATTACAAGGATTTAAAGAATATTGTTAACACCGCCCTATATACAGAAAAAATATCATTCTTCCAGGTAAACATTAATAACCACATACACGATCCTTATACTTTATGGAAAAATATAAAAAAGAATGTCGTCAATTTCAAAGACAAATCCACACAACTTCCGTCTCATTTTAGTGATCCTAATGTTATTAATTCTCATTTTCTTTCACTTCCTGGAACTACACGCCCCAATAATTCATATATATCATACTTTAAAAGTAACAAATATAGTACAGCAGTATTTAAATTGACACCCGTAAATGAACACTTTGTAGCTAAAATAATAAGGTCTTTTTCTACAAATGCAACAGGTGTCGATGGTGTTTCTATGGAAATGATTTTACTCACACTACCTCAAACACTTACTCTTATAACAGCAATAGTTAACACATCTATTAAAACCGCAACATTTCCGTCTAAATGGAAGATTGCGATAGTAAAGCCGCTTCCTAAATCTACACACCCAATGAATTTGAAAGATTTACGCCCTATCAGCATATTACCATTCTTATCAAAAATTATTGAAAAAGTTGTCTGCACACAACTCACAAATTATTTAAATGAAAATGATATTTTACCCAAAAACCAGTCTGGATTTAGAAAAAGTCACAGTACAGCAACAGCTCTCCTAAGCGTAGTTGATGATATTCTTGCTGCACGTGACACTGGAGACGGTACTATTTTGACACTTTTGGATTTTTCCCGTGCGTTTGATACGATAGATATCTCTCTTCTTTTAACAAAACTTTCTTTTTACGGTTTTGATGACTCTACGACTAAGTGGTTTTCTAGTTACCTTAACGATCGCTCTCAAATGGTAGAGCTCAAATTATGTGATGGCACCGGTGTTTACTCAAATGTAATGCCTATAACTCGTGGGGTGCCTCAAGGATCTATCCTTGGCCCTATCCTTTTCGTGACTTACTGTGCGGATATTGTGTCATGCATCAAAAACTGTAGTTATCATATATATGCCGATGATTTACAGCTTTACATCTCAACCAAGCCACGAAATACATATGCAGCGGTTAATTTACTTAACGAAGATTTAGATCGTATTGCCGACTGGTCTAATGCAAACAGCCTTGTACTGAATCCAGATAAATCAAAGTATATTGTCACAGGATCAAAAAATCAAATTCAAAACATAAAATCATTGCGATGTTGGCTGTTAGGGGAGGATGGTAAAGGAAACACGTGTGTGCAGTTCAGGCGTATATTGGCGACTGACTGACGCTACTGGCTATACATAATATCTATAATACGTTATAATAGGGAGTGATGTGTCACCACAGTACACCACCCCCCTTAATTTAAAAAAAAAAATGCCGAAAGGTTTTTTTTTGCTTAAAAATCTAAAACTTAACTAATACAATTATGTGGATATAATAACTGTTTTCTTGTCATGTTAATAAAAAATGCTTAGTTTTGACAATGACGACAATGTTTTTTCCTGAAATAGGACAGTAGGACTGTTTCGAATATTTGTGTTTAAATTATATTGACTATAATTTTTTTTGTTAGAAATATTCGTAAATAAAAGTTAATGCATGTTAATTGTTATCTTAATTCATCTTACCTATTGAAAAAAATAATAATAAAAATGAGTGATTTGAAGCACAAATGTTTAAACGAAAATAGATAAATCCTGCGTCTACAGAAACCAATCCTTATATGTCTGTTTACCGTAACAATATTTCATTGCTAATAATTTTAGTAATAAAGTGATAATGTTGGTTCATAAACTTCTTGTATCAAATGGGTTGTTTTTATTTTAACAAACTTGACTGGAGTTTGAATAATACCTAAATTATGACAACTGATTGAAAATCAAATCAAGAAATTCTGGCGAATATTTATTTTTGATAGCATAGTATAGAATGTAGTATATTATGGCTTTTAGTAGCTTATAAAGTTCATATAAAAGAAATAATTCAATCAACTATTGTTTTCTTACTCCTTTTTTTTTTTGTATGTCATCGATATATAGTTTATTACACTAGGGCCTAGGTTTATCTTATACAAGTATTAAATTCGCTAGTAATAACTACATTACCAACATAAAATGTATTTATCTCGACATAGCAGGAAAGCTCTATTTAAAAAAAAAAAATAGCAGGCGTAGTATAGACAGTCGCAATGTTACTCATACTAAAAACGTTTTGAAAAGTAATCACTTTACATTTGATTTTGGTAAGTGTTATGTTTAGTAAATCTTTTAAAATTCTGAAATTTTATCAAAATCATCTGATATATACCTAGTACTATAAGGAATGATAAACGGCATTATCTAGATTAATTATATATTTCGTTTTAAATATATATCTAAAAAGATTTTTTTTTGTCAAATTTAAGTTGTAACCCAAAATTGTATTTTATTTTTATATGCCATCCAAAATCGATGCCCTTTCTCATTCCCTTAGAAATAAAATCAAAACATAATTATCCTTTTATTATCTACAAACATATTATTATCTACTTACTTAATATAACCATTCTTTTCAATCTAAGGCGTAAATTTAGATATTTTTAGGTCTTCATTAACAATATGTTGTACTTTTGCATTATACATACATGCATAATTTAAAATTGCGTTGCGTTTATAGATCTTTTTACTTTTTATGAATAAGTTCTCAATGAAACAGAATGCAGTGAAACTATCCACTTATTAGGGCTTTATATATTGTAAAATTTAAAAATGAAAATTACAAGGTATATGTAAATAAAACTTAATCAATTCATTATAATAAGCTTGTAGTGATCCAACATAAAATATATTAGGTATAACTTTCCACTATAATTACTTTCTCCTTTTTACTAAATTCAACTCAGCACTTAGCTGTAGAGAAGATGTTGTAACGATCCTCTACTTATTTCACTTCACTTTATTTATTTCTTATTAATCTCTACTAATTTATTTTATAATATGTAACTATACTATTATCCATATTCATTTATATCGTATATGCGCTATATCGTATATGAACTATATCGCATTATGAGCTATTTAGTATATATGAGCTACATCGTATATGAGCTTTTTCGTATTTATGAGCTATAACGTCTATGAGCTGCGCAGCTTTTATTAATCAATCGGTAGCAAATTAATTAATTATTATTTTTATTTGCGGCACTTTTCTACCGACCTGTCCGGACATATTATATAATATAGGCATATTAGCCTTTAATGAGTTCCTGTGAACTTGATTTTAATATAAGGTCATCTTTAAGACGTTTCGTCTCCAACGTTTCTCACGGGGAAATCTCGTTTCGGCCATGATCGAAATGAAGGATCTGATCCTTATACGTGCCTAACCCTATTGCTACATCGTAACTAATGGGCTTGTCATTATATGCATTTAAAATGCTTACTTTCCTTTACATACCTTTATCAAACTTATATGCTCTACCTATAAAATCATTTAACTAATAAAATACCAACTCTTGGTTGTACAGGCCAATCGTATAGTGATACTTTATTAACCAAAGATTTCCCAAATACAATAATTTTCTTAGGAAAATATTCTGTACTACCTATCATTGACCTTATTTATCCTGCACTTAGTTGGACCATCTGGCTGCAATACCAGTAAGTTGACGTACCAAATTGACTTAAATTACATATTAGCCAAAATGATTTTTAATACGCAACTACTGATACGCCCTTCTTACTATACACTGTTCTTCTGTCTTCGTCCGTGTAGTTAACACAATTCGTGTAGTCAATCCGATTTGTCTAGCCTCTTTATATTATTTTATATATTTTAAACCATACTTAATAAAATTTTATAACACAAATATGTATGTAAGTGAGTTTATGAGTAGGTACCGGAATTCGAACAAAACAAAATGTAATGCAATTCAATTACATCGCTCATGTATTCATCTGTCAAGTCAGCAAAAGGATGGTATGCATGAGAACGGCTCTGATTTCTTAGTAACTTATGAAACATAACATAAGTAGCAACGTAAGTAAGTAACTCATGATAACATATTGGATCGAAAATGTTTCTAAACTTTGTTACTATGCGTATCTGTTTACAAGTTGATGTAATTCTCAACTCTTCTTCATTTGGTGCGGTTAGTATTATTACGATACTGAACTCTGTTTCTAAGTATGTCTCATAAGTTTCATCTATCTCAATTTTCTAGATTACGAACACGTGTAAAATGTTTGTACATAAATGCTTTATGATAGTAAATGTATCTATAAAAAAATAGTAAATGTAAATGTATATCAACAGTAAATTTAATATTGATATTAATATACTTGACGTAAAAAATCTGTATAATTTCCTTAATTTTTATTTTGCAATAACTTTATTATCCTAAATTTAATTTATTAAAGTATTGTTAGAACCTACTTTTCAAAACAGTTCTACACAAAGAAAAAAAAAAAAAGGCTCGTGAGGGTTTGAAAATAATATTAAGTATGTAAGTAAAAGTATTCTATGGATATAATATTTATAACAGTTAAGTATTTTTTTTACACATAATTATCTAAGTCTGTCGAAATTTTGTAAAATGCAAAACTTTATTCGAAATATAGAAAGGACTAAAATAAAAACATGTTGTAAGTACGATGTTGCACGGAGGCATACGTGAGGATGGATGACTCAAGCCCATTATCATGCTATAGGTACCGCTTGCGGGGTAAATGAAACATCAACGGCCTTTTACGTAATGTTTTCTGCACCGTAATAATATGAATATTAAATAATACTTTCTGTTGATTCTAACAATTTTCTTACTGAGATATGATATGAGCTACCGAGTTACTTACAAAAGCAAGGGGGCGCCACCTCCACGTATCACTTCGACACCGTATTAAGTATTTGTAAAAAATATTAAAAGTGGTTATTATGTGATGAAGTTAATGTTATTGTGAAGATAGTGCCATAACTATAATGCAGAAGTGTTTGCAAGAAATTCTGAGCAGTAATAATGTAGATGTAATGTAATAGTGATCGCAGATGAAGAACAGAGGTGTTTGATTGCTAATGTTATATCTGGATTTAAAATATCTACACGCCGTAAGCGACGAACACCTGTGAGTACCTAATTACATAGAATAACTGCAATATCCACGAAAATTTGATATAAGTGGCTCTAAATTGGCAATTCCAAGCAAATTGTATCCCGTTAAAGATTTAAAATTATGTAAACAAAACACAGCTGACCAATCAGCTGATACCAAACACTAAGCTCTTACGCGCCATCTAACGGCGTGATCATAGAAACATTAGTTCGAAATCACAGTGGCGCTCTCTAACTAGCTGGCCATCTAGGAGAAAATCATAGAACTACTTGAACTAACAAGAGTGCATGAGTGCAGAGGGATACTATAAATTTCGTCTCAACTTCCGCAGTCAAAGTGGCGCAACGGGCAAGCGGTTGGATTAAGATACGCATAATTCGTGAATGAATCGACGCGAGTTCGGTCCCATGCTTGCTTATTTTTTATTTTTCTTTGGTTGGAAAGCAATTTATCTTCGCAATTTTATGGCTTCTTTCTGTCTTGGATGACTTTTTTAGTGTGAATAAACTAAAGTTTCATACTTGGATTAAGGATAAAAAGTAATTTAACACAATGCCAAAAAAGATTATCAGTAAAAAGTCACCACTAACAGCGTCCGAGTCCAGAAGCCACTTGACATGCAGTAATTGCAGCAATAACTTTCTAAAAAAGAGAACCTTGCAATGCGCTGGCTGTTTGAAAGTATATTGTCAAGGCTGTACTAATTCAGAAAAACTATTTTACTTGATAAAAAATAAACGCACTTGGAAGTGCACAACTTGTAATAGAAACATATTCATGGGAAAAAATTATAACTCACCTAACACGTACCAAGAAAACAGCACAAAATCTGCTTCCAGTTTATCTGACAAAAAGCTCCATCTGAACAGTGAATTTTTTGACCGGTCAACCGCACCATTTGTCTCCGAGCCTCAACCTATTGCAGAAGCGAATAGGTCATTGTTGGCAGCCTCAGCACGAAAGAAAGACCATCTAACTACAAACATAGATGTTATTGCATCGTCGCAAAGTAATCTAAGTGCAGACCGTGAAAGTCAACACATTAACCTATCGACGTGTTTCAATGTGCGGGGTGTATCAAATTCTCAACCAATTGTCGTGGACATTTGTCCCTCTACTGTCCAGGTTCTAACGGGGGAATCTCCTCCTGCACCTGAAAATTCGTTTCAAATACAATTTCAAGTTAATGTTCCTACTAGTAATTCTTTTGATAATCTGCTTGTAGATGTAGAACCTGTGGATGCGACCGGACGGTCACGATTACGTAGAAACTCAATTTTTAATGTGAATGAGGAAAAGGATATCGATGGTGAAAAATCTACGGAAATCTCCGATGTCCATGTAACTCAGCGTAAAAAGGCGGCAAGAAGATATCGTTCTGGTTCGGATGACTGTTGTCTAACTGGTCACTTATCCCATCAAAGTATGCCTGAGATTCCATTTCACTCAAAAGATAATAGTTTTATAGCTATGAAGGAAGAGATTGAGAAACTTAAGTCAGAGCTTCTTTCAGCTGATCAGCTAATAGAAAATCTGAGCTTAGAAAACATAGCATTGAAAAAATTGCTTAAGCAGCAGGAACATGCTATAAGACTCTACAAGTCAGTTGGTTTTGATGCCTCTCAACCACATTCGTTACTTTCACCTAAATACAAAAAAACTGGACCTAACAAAATACAAATCGTAGAGAGAGATCCACTAACTTTGAAGAAAACACCACAATTATTAAGACAAAAGTCACAGGACCATGAGCACTACTCAAGTTTTAATCAAAATAGAGATCAATTTACTTCATCATCACCAAAACCTATCGTTGACACGGAAATACCGGACGCAGAAAGAGACAATAGTGCTCAAGACCCTATACAGAAAAAAACACCAACTAGAAGCGGTGTACTCAAACATAGAGTTTTGATATTCGCTGATGAACAAGGTAGAGAAATGAGAAGAGAACTGCAAGAACTTCTAGGGACTTCTTTTGACGTCTCCTCAGTATTAAAGCCTTATGCACTGACATCACAGCTATTGGAAACTTGTATTAATAACTGCTGTAATTTTAATAAAAATGACTTTGTAATAATTTTACCTAGTAAAAGAGATCTCTATTTTAAACAGTCACATGAGATATTATCAAATGTAATTAGTAAGCTCAGCAATACAAATGTGTTGGTAGGTGAAGCTTCCAGTCAATTTTATAGTAGTGAGAATGTAGAGAATAATAACAATAAGATGACTAAAATATATAGTAACTGTTTTGACTTTGAGATGACTTTATACCATTATTGTAGTACTAGTAATTATAAACTTAGTTATAAGTCGTGGGTAAATAGATATGATACTTGTAGGTCAATCTGGAGAGCCATTATGTTTGCCAAATGTAAATTAGACAGCATGGAACGTGGGAAGTTTTTTCGTAAGTGTTAGTAGGGAAACTAGGGACATAATAAACTTAAATGATGATTCGAATAACCCAAGTTACAGCAAAACTGAGTCTAAGGAGAATAACTGTCTAGAATTGAATTTGATTCATCAGAATGTATGTGGAATATCCACAAAATGTGATCAATTTGAGTTGTACTTAGATAATTTAGGAATTGTACAAGATTACGTTTGTTTGAGTGAACACTTTCTAAATAAGACTTCAATTGATTTTCTGAGTTTACAAAATTACAAATTGGTCACATCATATGTTAGGACTAAAATTATTAGAGGTGGTACTCTTATTTTGGCACATAAATTGCGGAGATGTGAAGAAATAACGGCGTGCAAAAAAATTTCTAATGTTAAACATTTCGAAATATGTGGAGTGAAGGATTTGGAAAGTAATATACACATCTTTTGCTGCTATCAGAACGGTAACGATTTTGAAATATTTAAAAATAAGCTTGATAAGTTTTTACAGTCTTATTTTGACAAAAAAGTTCTTATTTTAGGTGATTTTAATGTAAATTTATTAGTTGATTCTAAGGAAAGGACTGAGTTTTTAAATTTATTAAAATGTTATAATTTTAGACATTTAATAAACAGTATTACTTTTATCAGAAATGGAAGGGAGTCCTGTATTGATAATATATTAACAAACATCGCGGACAATTGTTACATCAAAACTTTAGTTGACCATAATGGACTAGGTGATGGGCATGCGGCCATATCTACAAGTTTAGCAGTAGAAAGTCACAACTCAGAAAATTGGAGAGAAAGAGTGACTTACATAGAGCGTAGAGATTTCAGTAAAAAAAGTAAAGACAGGTTTAAAGAAAAAATAAGGGACGTTGATTGGACAGGTATGGGACTAAATGGCTTCCTTCGGACGTTTGTCGATTTATTTAAAAGCACTTTTAAAAAAAAGAAGAAAAAGATCAAGCGCAATAGAGTAGGAAAGTTAAAGTGGCTGACAAGAGGAATCAAGGTATCAAGCTCTATGAAAAGGGTACTCTGTAATTTAGATAGTACACACAACGATCCCAGTTTATTTAATTATAAAAATAAATACATTAAAATATACCGAAAGGTTCTTATTATGGCTAGATCTCTATCAGTTCAACGTGAAATTCGTGAAGAAAACTTTGAATCTAAAGGAATATGGAAAGTTGTAAATAGTTGTGGGCCTAAAGCATCTACGTCAAAAAACGAGCGCTTAACTTTGAAATTTAACAATAAATTAGTAGAAGATCCAAATGAACTGGCACAAATATTCTCAGCAGAATTCAATAAAAAGCTGGTCAAGTCTGATGGAGACTTTAGTGTAGCTCAAGACATTTTACGTAGTAATATAGCTAGAATAGGCGAAAATTTAGTTTTTCGGTTGGTTACAGCTCAAGAAATTGTGAAAATTGTTGAGAAATGTGAAAATAAAAAATCTTCAGGATACGATGACATTCCAATTTCAGTCATAAAAGACAATATTAATGTTTTGGCTGCACCTCTTGCTAGTGTATTTAATATTTGTATATCCGAGGGACTATTTCCTAACCAGCTTAAAATTGCGAAAATTTTACCTATATTCAAAAAACATTCAAAATTAGATCCGCAAAATTATAGACCTATTTCTTTACTGTCTGTATTGTCAAAAATCTTCGAAAAAATAATAAAAAAGAGATTATTAGCACATTTAGGAATACATAGAATCTTAGACTCTAGGCAATTTGGTTATCAGGCAGGTTTGGGCACATCAGACGCTATAGACAAACTTCTAGAAGCCATACTTACAGAATTAAATAAAAAAATTAAAGTAGCGGGTTTATTTCTCGATTTGAGCTCAGCATTTGATTTAGTAGAGCATTCTTTATTATTATCAAAACTAGAGCATTATGGAGTTAGAGGAAATGCCCTTAAACTATTCGAATCTTATCTGAGTAACCGTAAACAGTTCGTAGAAATCAGACAGGTGGGCACTGATGGAATTGAAAGAGTGGGTACATCAAAATTTGTTGATATGTGTAGAGGTGTTCCTCAGGGATCAATTTTGGGGCCGATATTCTTTATAATCTTTATTAATGATATTATATCCTACATGAACAGCACTGTACCGGAGGCCAACATAGTTATATTTGCAGACGATACCAATGTTGTTTTGGCTAAATCCACCATTACTGAATTAGATAAAATTGCAAATGCAACTTTGGCCGCATTTGACTTTTGGTTTACTGCAAATAAGCTTAAAATCAATGAAGAGAAAACAAGCGCTATACTTTTTAAAACTACAGCCAACAATAAAGCAACGATGAATTTGGAGTTAAATAATAAAAGAATTGTACTGGTTGAAAGCGCTAAATTTCTAGGTATACACATTGATGAATTTTTAAATTGGAAAACTGAATTACTTAATGTTGAAGGCTCAATCAGTTCTGCATGTTATGCTCTTAGAACTTTAAGAGATGTCCTTAGAATTGATCAGCTCAGGACCGTCTATTATGCGTTGGTAGAGTCTAAGTTACGCTACAGCATAAAACATTGGGGAGGGAGCTACGATTATAATATTACGAAAGCTTTCATTGTACAAAAAAGGGCAATACGCACAATAGCCAGGATCCCTTCTTGGGAATCGTGTAAAGAGTATTTCATAAAATACAAAATATTAACGGTTCCCAGCCTTTACATTATGATACTACTGACTGATATGATGAAACATAGGCATGAGTTTGAAAGTGAACAAGAAATGGAAATAAGACTGAAAACTAGAAGATTAGATTTTAAAAATATAATAAAGCCCACTTTAGACATTGTTAAACATAGTTATATGTACCAAGCTGTAGGGATTTTTAATAAGTTGCCAGTGGAGTTTAAAGCAATAAATAAATTGAATATTTTCAAGAAAAGACTTAAATCTTATTTGTTGGACAAAGTATTATATAGTGTTAATGACTTGTAGTTTAATAATATCTAGTTGTAAGTTACCAATGTTTAAAAAAAATGTAATTTTAGTGAATGTATTTGTTTGTTGTTATTGATTAATTTATTATTATAAGTTCTTTGACATCTAATCGATTTTGACATTGTAATTATTGTACTTAAATTATTTTGACATTTTTATTTTTGATTTTGTATTATTTTGTGTTCTAAACTTGTATTTTAAAAATTCGCACACAGATTGTTCTGTTTATGAATAAATGAATTGAATTGAATTGACTTACCTTTGAGTTACTGTCATGAATTTATTGTAAAATATTGTCATATATAACCTATATATTAAATATTTTTAAATTTTAAATCTATTTTAAGATTCATAAAAATGTTATCTAGTTATTTTATTAAAGTTTGTAAACTGTATGAATTCGGAACATAATCAACTTATAATCATATTTACTTTGATCTATAAATCACCAATTTTCCTTGATAAACTAACGCCTTGGATTGATTAAATCTAATTAAATCATACACCAAATTAATTCAAGTAACTGCATAATAATACAACTAGCTATGGGGTCTATAGATGTAAATGTTTAAAATAGTAGAAGTTCTACAATATAAGATGTGGCGAAAAAGCCATAAAACAAGAAATTGATTGATTGATAAGATGTTACTTTTTAATCATCTTCTGCAATATAGTATAGTTATTTGTATCACATCTTTTAAATATCAAAATTATTGTTTTTGCATGAAGTGATAATGATTTTGACAACATGATCATATTATCATCCTTTACGTAATGTTAGTTGTCTCTTTATATTATTTGCACTTACCTACTAACATTTTATGAAAAATATATCCATGTATTTTTTATCTCATCGTATTTCCCTTTTTTTAACATCATTCCATTAAATTTATAATATCAATGCTGTCAAAAATCTTTATCATTGTCATTTATATAAATCAATATAATCTTTTTTGTTATTTCTAATAAAATCGTAATAATGTTATATTAAAATTGTACAACTGTAGGTACATTAAAGTTTGTTTATTAGAAAAATAATAATCGGTCTTATTGACAATTAGTAGGTATTATCATTAAAATTTCAAATAACATTAACGTTGGTGGCTCCTCGAAGTCGGCAGCGTAAAATGTTCGTGGGTCATCTGTGCGCTCAAAATGATAAACATGAAAGAGAATAAACACTTACGGTTGGACACTGGAATTTTCTAGTCACCATGATGATATCACTGACTCTTCCCTAACTTTCATAACCTTTGACTACTAATTTCTTCAGCCTGCCGCATCCACTTCCGTCTCGTTCAACCTCCCGGCAGCCTGCTTACTCTGCTCATCTTATATTTCCACCATCGACATCCGACTCCAACAACCTCCCGGCGCCCTGCTACTCTGCTCATCATACTTTCACCTTCGACATCTGACTCCAACTCTCTCCCTGCGCCCAGCAACTTTCTTCCAAACCGTCGCATCTTCCAAACCATCGCATCTGACTGTTATATTTTTTACACGTGAAGCATCACACCAAGTCTCTATTTCCAATATTCATTTTCAATTCCATTTGGTTCTTTTCTTCTTGTTTTTAATGCAATTTGTATCGTATAAATACATATCTAGGTGCTCTCATGTCATCCATTTATGGCTAGTACATTAGCGTAAAATTTCTCGGTCCAAATTTTCAAAAGTCCACTTTTCACAATTTATATTGGTTGATGATAACTTTATATTAATTATAGTTCCCATAGTTAGTAGACAGTCCACGTCACAAGTCACGTTGCATGACACGTAACCCGACACTACTGTTTATGCAGCACTCGTTCACACGGCGATATTCTTAGTTCTGAATTTATTTCTCGCATTGTCCAAAATCACTCAAAAACTTTTTTTTAACACTTTTACTTCCCTAAACAACCAACCACATCAGAAACCACAGCTCAGCACTGCCAAAAGGCAGCGCTGGCAGGGTCGCCATGCGATGTTGGCTGTTAGGGGAGGATGGTAAAAGGAAACACGTGTGTGCAGTTCAGGCGTATATTGGCGACTGACTGACGCTACTGGCTATACATAATATCTATAATACGTTATAATAGGGAGTGATGTGTCACCACAGTACATCATATAGTCCTTCTGTAAACATATCAGGTGTACAAATAAAGCGAGTAGACGAAGCCCGTAACCTTGGCTTGCACTTTGACGGCACTTTAACTTTTGAAAAACATGTAGCTCAAACAGTCCAAAATTGCTTCTTTAGATTATCTGTTTTATATCGTTTTCGAAACTACGTCAGTACCGAACTACGCATCAAATTGTGTGATTCACTCATCCTCTCAAAGTTAAACTACGTTGATGCTGTATTTGGTGACTGTTTATTGGCACGTTCTAAAAAACTAGTGCAACGGATACAAAACGCGTGTGTACGATATTGTTTTCCTATCCCAAAACGTAGCCATATCTCCCCGTATATTAAAATGCATGGTTTATTGAACATGACTTCACGCCGTACCCTTCACTTTGCAAGTCTTCTCTTTGGTGTTATGAAATTCCACAAACCAATCTATCTGTATGAAAAGCTAAATATATCTGACCGCCTTGTTCGTTTTGCAATTCGTTTAACATGTCCAAGCTATAAAACGACTGCATTTCGTGGCAGTTTTAGATATGCTGCCACGAAATGCTGGAATAATCTACCTCCGCCAATCAGGAATTCTACATCGTTATACACTTTCAAAAAACTCTTAAAATTATACCTTTTAGAAAATCAAAAATAGCCGTTCTATAGCTTAAAATAAAATAAAAATATATAGCTTAAAATAAAAATACATACTTATACTAAAAATGTTAATAAAATATATACCTATACTAATAATGTTAATAAATTTTACTTAGAAATACACATTTATAATATTACTGCTGGTATAAAACTTTCAGAAATAATAATTGTGAGCTCTTTAATACTGTGATTATTAACTCTATTGATAATGTCTTTGTTTTCTACTTTTATATTTCAATAGCCTTGTCTCGATCAGTGCAAAAGCACGCCTGGGTACCACAGAATACCAGCGCTGTAATACCTGCTGCGTATTATGGCATATGCTGAGTGGCATACCCTTTTCAAAGTACTTACCTACAAACTGTGCCTAGTATATAAGTTAATTATGTTATAAGTTACTTTGAAATAAAGATTTCTATTCTATTTCTATTCTATTCTAAATTCTTCGAATTCAAGAAGTCAACAGATAGATTGCTACTTACAAGTAATGAAGAAAAACCAATGGAAAATAAATAGATACCTACAGGTTTTGTTTCCTTACCTAAAGCAAGTCAAATTCCTGACGTACTGCTCAAAGGCGTTCGTCGTCATGTTTTTCCTTACTCTGACGATGTGATCAGAGGTGGCGTCGGTATCGCATAAACAGACTTCGATTTTCGGGTCACAAGCCTCTTGAACAAAGAAAAGTGTTAGATAGTTGAAATAATCGCAAGGATTACTCCTTATTTTCATATGAATACTGTTACAACATTTTGGAGAAAATATTATAATTTTTATTTTCCTATTCTCATTTCTCATTAACATTATTAAAGGAAAGGATTACCTGTAATATTTTTTTTTCGTTTTCCCAAGTCTTTATTTAAAACTTTCTTGAATTTCGACTCAGCAGACCTTTGTTCATGATTTGCATCGGCTTTATTATTTGAAACACTTTGTGTCATTTTCAAAAATAATTTTTCTTCTTTTTTAATTGCATTTTTAGACAAGAATTCTCTCAGTTTCTTGAGTTTATTATTTTTTGTTTCTTCCATTTTACCGGATGTGTTTTCTTTATTGTTGTTTCGATTTATAACATTATCAGTCTCGGACGCTGTGTGTCCGAATTTGTTTGGTTTTGTTTGAGTAGGTTTGGATGTATATCTAACTCCATCAGCAATTACTGAAGAAGACGTAATAGTTACATCAATTTTTGGATCTAGATTTGTCTGCTTATTATTGGTATTGCTAGATATTGTACCCATATTTGGAGAATCGCTTCTATTTGTTGTAGTGAATTTCGCTCCTTTGACGGTTGTCCCTTTGGAAGTGGCTATACTAGATATTGTTGTCGTGTCTGTCTCGTTTTCACTATTATTCACTAACGGATATACGGGTTTGAACTTTTTTATGTTGGTTAGTTTATTTGATGCAGTGCTAGTCATTTTAGCCAAATTTTCACTATGTTCTAAGTCAACGGATTTATCTTCTAATTTTGTGGCGTTGTTATTGCTATTTAATAAGTCATTGGATATAGCTCCCTCTGCTTTTTCTTTAAGTAACTCTTCTTTTCTTTGAAAATCTACTAATACTGCAGTAGTTTTTTTATTAACTTCACTTTTTGCTAATGATATGTCAAAGTTTAATGGCGTTATAAGCTTTGAAATTTCATCAGTTGTAAAAAAATGCTGTATAACTGTGCTTTGTGCTTCTTCTTCTGGCCTTGTTTGCCGTATATCAATGTCGGAATCGACATTAATTTTGTCTTCTTGGGGTGGCACTTGTAGAAAAGATTTTTTTGCCTAAAAATATTTTAAATTAATTATGTTCCTAATGGATATTTGAATTGTCGTCGTCATTTAAGAAAAGAAAATTTACCTTTTGGCGATTGTAAAGTATACTGTTCAGCAAACTCTGAACCATAGTTTTAGGTTCTTTATCTTTTTTTGGGGTCCTCTGTTTTATGAAAAGAACATTCTGGAAAGGTTTAGTTATCTCCAAGGCTTTTTCATTTTGAATTCTATCTGTTACTTCAGTTTTCTGGCATTTGGCAGCTCCTTCTATGGAACTGAAATTGAAAGACATAGTGATATCACAACAACAACAACAAAAACTGTAAATGACAAAAGTATTTTTTTGGCAATCACATTAATAATTTTTTGTGAAGTAATCCTTCCCGCGGGTGTCGTAAGAGGCGACTAAGGGACTTGAGGGTATTGGTGTATTACAATTTTACAGGCGACAGGCTGACAAGCTGTCACTATAGTTGATACACATGTTTTCTAAAACAACCTTGGAAAACAATCCTCAAAAATGTCAGACGTGGCGATAGCGACCGTATTCTTACGGCCGTTAACGCTCTGTCTACTCAGCAAAGGAATAAGGGCGTGATATATGTATGCATGTATGTAATTTTTTGTAAAGTTATATTTTGAATTAGATGGAGCTGGTTGGCGTTTACAGTGTTGTCAATTAATGACAAAATAAAAATAGTGTTGTAAAAAATTGAAGTATTAAAAAACCTCTAAGTGGATAAAATTGTGTCGACTGTCTAGTGAATAATAATTAGTGTTCCTAAGTGCCGATATAGAAAGAAAGAAAGAAAATAAATTTATTTCGGGTACAGTGTTCGACATTTAGTCGTGCTTTGTCGTGACAAAGAGTTTTCAACGAGTAAGTTCCTATAGTTTCTATGCCCATACTGAAACCATTGCGCGGAATCTTGATGAACTGACCTATTTTTCAATACATCATTCCGTTAAAACTTTAAATGTAATATAGCAATTTTATAATTTGAAATTGGTGAAATGAGTCACTCGTTGTTCATTCATATGAATGAATGAGAACTAAACGCATCGCTATTACTTTAAATATAGCAACATTATTTTATAAAGTTACATTAGCTACTGTCAGCCAGCTGGCTCCATCTAATTAAAAATATTGCTTAAGATATTAATCGAAGAAGCACGGGTACATTCCTAAGAAGCATGGTAGGGGCAAGCCGGTGTAGGTACACATTTGCAAGGTCAAGTTTTGATTTTTACATACAATACCTCTGCTATTGAGATTCACCGTGCTACGTCGATTCATAGTATTGTTAAGATTCAACTAACCTTAAATTTTCATTGCTGTTAGTAATATTAACAAAACTATTTGAATCTTCTAAATTAGAATTATTACTGGCTTTACTCTTGAGTTTTTTCAGCTCATTAGAAATCTTATCTCGTTCATATTCCAAGACTTTCAATAATAGTTCTTCACTTTTAATATTATTTTCATCATTATCAATCTTTATTGCATGTTTTTCACTGTCATCATCATCAATAATTAAGAGTGTGGGAAATTTTGTCGTAGTTACGTCGGAAATTACGTCAGTGTTTGTAATTTTTTTAGAATCTAGTGAATGATTGTTGGAATTTTGTTTGGTGGAATGGTTTAGCCAATATCCAGGAGTAATCATATTTCTTAGTCTATTTAATAAACTTTCTTTAGTTTTCTTCATAATGAGAGAATTATTGTTCATTTCCTCATACATATTATAATCTACACTTGATAGAGAAATTTTAGAAGCTTGTCCTTTTGTTCCTTTTAAACCAAAACTTTTTCCAGTCTGTTCTTCATCCAAAGAATCAGTATTAGTTGCAGAAGTAGTAAAAGGTATACTATTTATAATTCTTGAAAAAACATTACCAGGTGTACTATTGTCAGGTTTGATTTGGCTCGTTAATGTTTCTTGCATAACTGTAGTGGATTCAACAGAAAAAAATACTGATTCAATGTTATTTTTAGGCTTAGAACGATTTATGGAACTACTTGTACTTACAGTTTTTGTAATTTTGCTAAGTAGTATAGATTGGGTTTTGCTTTCTTCAATAATCGGTTCAAAAACTTCTAAAGGCTCTTTCATTTTATTATTGAAGTGGGTTTTTGGAAACGCTTCTCGAGTTCTTATTTGTGAAACAGTATCCAAGTTAATATCAGTTGCATCGTTTGCATGGTTTTTTCGTAAGCTTTGTGCATTGGAACTTTGAAGCGGTGATTCTATTTGCGAAGAGGTATCTCTCTTGTATAGAAAACTGCGTGAATTTTTCTTTATTGAAAATAATCCTTTTAAACTTTTCCTGGGTTTTGTCGTCACTTTATCATTAAAATGATCAAACACAGGAAAATCTGTGTAAAACAGTTCGTTTATACCAGATGTTGTAATTAATGGTGGAACCTCTGTGAATGGAGAATTCTGATGGCAAATGATGTTAACATTAATATTATCCATCGAATAAACTTTCTTCTTTACAGGTGCAGATTTTTTAATCCTCTCTCTATTACAATCCTTTGCAACCTGAACTAGTTGGCCCACACTAATTTTCAAATCCCTGCTACAAGGAAGCTTATACTTTTGAGCAAATTGTATACTTTTTGATAAGTATTCTAAGTCATCTAATAGCGATTTCTCTGAGTATGAATTGTCGAAAGTATTAATTTGAGGCATGGTTATGTCTCTTTTATCTAAAACAGTACATTGCCTTCCTTGGCATTTTCCATTGACCCTTTTATAGTAATCGTTCATGTTTCTGTCAATCCTGTGCACCATATCTCTAAGCTTTCTTCCACCAGACGGATTCATCCAAAAGTAGGTTTGTATTTCTGTGCAATGATCACTCATGTATTTAGCCAGATTGTCAAATTCAAATAGCAGTTCAGTCATGACGGCATCACTTGCAGCACAAGCTTTGCACATCGTTTGATTAACTTTACATTTGCAATTACATACTCGTTCATAAGATGGTACAAAATATTTTCTTACTGCATTCCAGTTGACTTTTCTTCTTTTCCTCACGTGATCACTATGATCGGACCTATTTTTGGCGAAGTGGTTTTTAGATTGATTGCTTAAAGACTGTATAAGGTCTTTATCTTTAGTTACTCGCGCATTTTTTTTAGGACTAGCGGTCGTCATTGCAGCAAAATTATAATTTTGTATGACTTGCTTTTCATGAAAAGGTTTCAAGGCGTATCCATCTTTTGTATCTTCTATTAACAAATACATGCCTGGCGCTATGTGCGTTTCTGATTGTCTTACGGATGATTTGTTGTTATTGCTTTTGACATCGAACGAATGGACCTGATACTCAATATCTACTGGTACTGTCATTTTAGCAGAAAACACTTTTCTCAATCTGCTACATTCAGCAGCTCTCTTCTCTTTTTCCATTTTGTACGGAAGGGCTATGTGTACATGTATAGAGTTTGAACTGAAATTATGGTTTTTTCCACTATATTTTTTTGTAGTGGTAGTTTCTTTAGTGGTGCTTTCAGTTGCTTCTGACATTAGGTCAACAATAACTTCAAGCGCTACGACATTTTTGGCTGTGTATATCTTATCGCTGCCTTCGAATGCTTCACGTTTAAACATTATCCTTGGATCTATATATTTATCTTCATTAATTTTCTGAGATGTAGGGATTTTCAGTATTGTTTGCGCATACGTTTCAGTGGTAGGTCCGGTTCTAAGTTGGGATTTCTTTGTTTTATTTTTCGCTTTCTTGGCAAAGTGAGTCTTCTTAGGTTTTATTACCGATTTATTTATGGGTTTTTTGGTAGTCTTACTCTTTTTGCTTGTTTTTGTTTTCACAGTCATGGCGAGATTAGTTCTATTTGATTTACTTTGAAATTGAAATTGTTTTTTTTTGAAATCCTTTTCTATATTATCTAACGTTGAACTAAAACTAGTATTTTGATCAAATACTGGATATGGCGTGGTCAATTTCTTGTTTTTTGTAGTTTTTGGGATTATATTAACAGTTGGAACTGAGCTTTTCATAGATTTTTGTTTTACGACAACAAATTTAGGGTTTGTGTCTTTAAATTCTTGTAATTCTGAAGGTTTTCCTCGGGATTTAGTTGTATATGATGATGGTTTGACTTGATTTATGGTTTGTTTTGACTTATTTTCATTGTTAGTAATTTCCTTAAAGCTTTCAGATACCATATTTTGTAATATAGTTTTTATGTATTTTTTAATTTCATCTTTTTCTAATTCATTTAGTGATTTTAATACGTATTTTTTTTCCTGATTGGGAAAATAGTCCTGTTGTCTTTGTTTAGGGAATACTGTAGTATCAATAAAATCATTGTCCAAAAATTTATTGGGATCTATTTTTTGTTCTATTTTCGTTACTTCGTGCATCGAGAGCGAAAGTGTTCTATATTTTCCCGCAGTGCTAGTAGTAGACAATGTTGAAGATGGGGTAGTAAGAGAAGTAACATTTTCCCAAAGTTTTCTTAATTGCATATTTTTTCCTACTCTTGCTAGTTCCTGCAATAGCTTTTTTACATCGGGGACATGCATGCTGCGAATACCTGATGTTTTTGATGCTTTGCGTTCAGGTGGCGGTGTGTTAGCGGCTAGGTCTTCAATTTCATTAGGATCTAAGATATGAAACTCTAGATTCCTTTCATTTAAATATTCAATTTTATCTGGAAAACTAGATGAAAAACCATCCTGTTTGGAACTGGTCATACTAGCCGCTAGAAAACTTGACGCGTCAACAAACGTCCCATTATCATCCGCTACTTTAGTTGGGTGTGGATTCGGTTCTCCGTTTGTTTTCATTCTGATAGCATCGTAAGTCTCAGTATGTGCTGAAAAACTTAACGCATTTTGGGTTTTCACAATTTCTTCAATATTGCTGTCACCAAACGACAAATTATTCTGTGATTCGGTAGTGAATAGACTTGGTACTTCTGTTATTTCCATGCTGAAATAATAATTTGCTGGGAAACTTGACGAATCCTGGGCTTTAGGGTTTTCTTGAGTATTACTGTCGCCTAATTCCCAATTCTCATTCTGAAAATCTGTAGAGAAAGAATTTTTCTCTTCGGTTACTTGCCTGTTAACCAAATTTTTATTGTTTGTTTGTGTTACATTTGTTAGTTCAGTGTTTTGACTTGGTGTTTCCGTGACTTTCGTGTCGATAATATCATTGTTATTGTCCATTATAGTAAATTCAGGTAACGGTAGATTGGAGCTGCTAGCTGAAAATAATTGAGTAGGAGCAGAGTGCCTAAATTGCTTTCGATACTAATCAGACATCGCTTTAAGTCACTAGAAACTACAGTAAAAATTTGTGTACCTCAATGGTAAATTTTAGTACCAATCCTGTTTTCAAAGTACATGAATGATTTAATGGTAGGTATAATATTTGGCTAATACGGTGCTTTATAGTCTTGGAGCCTAGGGTCTCCTTACTATTAAGCTCACTTAACTACTGGCATACTTTATGCCACTTTGTTTAATGATACCAGGAACTATTGTGAATGATTCTATCTGAAAATGTAAACATTCCAACCACTAGATTTCAAGATGGCGGACCCTCAATTTTTTTTTGTAAGGCACTAAAATAATTCTTCTTGGACCTATCATGTGTGATATCAAATGAAACTGCTACACGAGAGATTCCAAAAATATATTGCGTTAATACACTTCAGCTGCCTGTTTTTGAAAGTAGTTAAAACATGCTGTTTGGTGTACTTCAGGTACAAAATGGTTGACATATATTTTGTTTAAAGGACGCCAAATGGTCCATCCACCATTTCATCAATACTAATGCGTAAAAAATCAAAATAGGCTTTTTGGGGCGACTTTTAGCACCTCCTCCTTAATGAGACCTAAATGGCGCAGAAGACTATCGTAAGCTGATGTAACGATAAAATGATTTACAGTGTTAACTTACTTGAACTTTTCGAAGGCAGAATCAATTGATTGTTGGTCGATGAAGCGGCGATCGATGAAGCAGTTGCCTTTAGACTAGTTTTGTGCTTATCTTTAAACAAAAATACATGAGACTTAAAGAGCTGCCATAGTTGGTATACAATAACTTTTACACAAAAAGAACAAGAGTTAAAATAAAATATCGCAATCGATCAATACGTATAAATAAATATACATACCAAATGTGTTCTTCGATAAAAAGTCGTATAGCAGTTTCGGAGATATGTGGATTCAAAAGATTAATTTGTTCTTTATGTTGTAGTTATCTTACTTACATGGCTTAAAATTGAACCATCTTCTAGAGGTTGATACATTTGCTTGCTGCTCGTTTGTTTTCAAGATTTCAGTGGAACTGGGGGTGGTAGTAGTCGATGTGGTCTTCCATTTACGCCATAAGGCTAAAAAAATACAAATCATATAAATATTGAATGTGCAGAATAGAAAGTAGAAATAAAAACCAGCGAATGAGACTGAAAAACTTAGTGCAAAGAACAGGTGGAAAGGAAAAATGTGGTATTGTCTTACAAAGAGCCCGAGCAATATTAAATAAATAAAAAATAAAATAAAAATCATTTATTTCAGACCTGACGATCCATAAATTTTTTAGTGACAAACAAACAAATTTTTAATGAAATGTGTTAGTACATACACTTAAAGTTAAATTGTTCCAGTGTCTAAGAGTGCGACCTTCGCATATCCTACTGGCTATGACAGACAGGACACCGTTGCCGCTGCCACGAACCCTCTGCAGCGCTGCAGCACACCGCTTGCGAATCGTGGCATTGAAGCCATCCACGTGTGCATCCGCAAACATGCCAGAAGCGCTGCAGAAGCGCGGCAGCCCCAACAGCATCCTGAATGCATTGTTATATTGTACATTCAGAGTCTTAATCGATTTTTGCCGATAAGTAGTCCACAGGCTGCAGGTATACAGTGATGTGCAGTATGCTCTAAATAAGGTAATTTTGACTTGTGCTGTGCATCGCCTGAACCTGTGGGCTATCATATTGGCTCTTACAGCAAGTGCCCTGCGCTCTTTTTCGATATCTTCATCATCTTGCAAACTCTCCGTTACTATGTGTCCTAAATATTTAAACGAATAAACCCTCTTCAGCGGAAGGCCGTTTAATGCTATAACAGGTACATCAGAGGGACATTTAGTTCCAGCCTTAAAAATCATAAATTCACTTTTGCAAGTATTATATATATTGTACTGGAGGTTCAATTCTGGTATTTCAAGTGAAGAAAAAATTTGAATAACCCACTCAAGGTAAGGTATACAAACAAGACTTCTTCTGTTTTAATATAACGATAATTACGTAGTCGGTCCCAAAGTTCTGTCATATATGAAAATACTGATAAAATAAAAAGTACCAATCCGTTTTTAAAAATTTATATATCAATTAAAAATACAATTATCGAAGAATCAAAATAACATAAAACTATTCGAAATGACCTCCCTTGCTTTTAATAACGGCCATCAACCGCGGCGGCCAGTCGTCTATCGCAGCACGCACCATATCCATGTCGATTTCAGCGACTGCTTTAACTATGGCTGACTTCAGGCTCTCCAAATTTTTATGGGGCTTAGCACAGACCTTGCTTTCTAAGACCTGCCAAATTTTATAGTCCAGAGGATTAAGGTCCGGACTGGAGGAAGGCCAATCTTCGTGTCTTATAAACTCAATGTTTTGACGTTCAAACCAGGCTTGAGTGGTCTTGGCTTTGTGAGCGGGCGCAGAATCCTGCTGGAACACAAAGTGATGTCCTGAAAATAGTGTGTTGGGCAGGTCTTTGACGTACCGATCCAAAACCGTCTCTTGGTACACTTTTGCACTGGTTTTGACCCCCTTTTCGCAAAAATGAACCTCAGTTGGCCCATAGTAGGAGACTCCTAAACAGACCATGACTGAAGAGGGATGATGCCCATGTTGCACCCGCGGAACTTTGTTTCCTGCTTCTTCAGAGCTGGTAGCGTACACTCTATCGTTTTGTTTTTTATACTTTTCTTCTATATCAAAAATTTTTTGTTCTGTAAAAAGTATATCGCGGTGCCGGTTTTTCGCGTACCGTTTTAACAACACCCGGGATCTTTTGAGTCTAATTTCTTTTAAACGGGCATTAAGTAAGTGCCCACTCTTTTTTTTGTATGCTCGCAGCTTAAGGTCTTCGTTTAAAACCTTTTTGACTGTTTATCTACTAACCTTCATCTGCAAAGCCATAAGTTTCTGTTTTCGGACAGGATTTCTTCGTAAGCGCGGCTCGATCGCTTTGATCACTGCTGGTGTTCTTGCGGAGCGAGGCCGGCCAGTTCTTTTCTTGTCCTCAACACTAGAGACTTCAGTGTACCTACTCATAGTACGATACACAAACCTAAGCGTTATATTCAATTTTTTGAGCAACTTGAAAATGGTACTCGGCGAGTGCCCACAGCGATGCAACGTCAAAACTGCTATTCGGTTTTCTTTCAAAGTCCACTCCATCGTGAAAAATCGCGCCAAATGATCATTTATTGTTTTAAAATAATTGTCAAACATTCAAAAACGGAATGCAATAAAACTTTTCCAAATTCGTGTTCTAAATTCAAAAATAATATGCCAGTGACAGAACTTTGGGACCGACTACGTATAATCTATAGTACCTTTTCTCTTCTTTCGACTGCTTTTAGGTGTTGTAACCTCTCTGACAGCCAAATCATCATCATCATCATCATCATCTTTAGCACCACCCTCGTTGAAGCCACTTTCCACATCAGTATTGATGGGTGATATATCTACACTAAACAAAATCTTGTTGAAGATAAGGTGCTCGAGGAAGACCAAGAGGAAATTATTTTAAATTGTTGGCTCACCGATCATACATTAAGAAATACATTATGTTCTACAGTTAAAACTCATAACCAGTCAAAACCCTGATTGACCGATAAAATCAGTCAATATCTTTTTGATCAACACCTTCAGTCAATATTCTTATTGACCGACATGCCCAGTCAAAACTGTGACTGCGGTCCGGCGGTGCGGTCCCAAGACCAAAGGATCGCTGCCGAAGTCTCCTAGGGTAGTTAACCGTCTCCAGTTTGTGTCTGTCTGAATCTTTTCTCTGCAAGAGATGACGCCAGGCCCAGCCCGCCAAGCAGTCTGCTGTGCCCGTAATAGTGGTGGAGGAAATCAGACTTCTGTGCCATCAGGGAGACGTTCGAAAACCCTCCAAACGGCGGGGAGCAGAAGTCTGCTGACTGCTACTGATTGATGTCTCTAGAGAAGAAGAGCAAGTGTCAAGGCTCTCTTGCTCCCATCCCAGTGAAGCACAGACAGAGTTTTGACTGGGCACATTGTTTTATAATGATATTGTCTAGGGCGTCTGTCAATAAGCCAGTCAGGTTTTAACAGATATAATCAGTCAATAAGAGTTTTGACCGACACCTTCAGTCAATAAGGATAATGCCTGATTTTATCGGTCAATAAGCCTATTGACTGGTTAAGGGTTTTGACTGTAACATATACGGCATAACATAACGTACACAAAAACACAAACCAGGAAGAAATCCCGTATTAAATACTAGATACACTCAGCGTGCCATTGTGTCGTGAATATAATAAAAACACCCTTTCTGGAAATATTTCAAGGGGGAATCAGCCGATGGAACTGAACAAGTTTCTCCAAGAAAATAGATTGAAATAAAGAAAAAATTCAAGCCCTTCCTTACAAACTGACCCGGCCAGCCAACACATTCATTTTTTTTAAATATTTCGACCTAGGTTTTAGTTTGATGCAGTTGACTGTTTTAACTATACACTTACACTTGTATTTAAGTGAAAAAACCAAACAACGTACCTTGCGGATCCTTTTTAGCCTGTTTCGAGATGTCATCATACATCACATCGTACTTGAATGTGTGACTGCTGAACATTACCCTTTGTGGTAGTTTGTTAAACTTTTGATGAATATGAAAATTTCCATTTGCTGGTTCAAATGGATGTACGGTAGTTACTTGCTCTTTATTACCAAAAAACTTATGCATTTTTGGAAATGCACTTTGCAAATTTGAATACGCGTTAGACAAAGGTTTGTGCGTCAACTTGGCGTTAGGATGAGTCTTTTTTACTTTTGGTTCTATCTTCAACTCGTCATAACTATGATCAAGCAGGTTTTCTATATTCTTGATTTCTTTGTCTAAATTAGCTGTGGTGGGATATGTAGGCTTTGATAGCGTTGTGGGGGGATATTTATGTTTATATTCATGGTATTTAAAATGCACAGCTTCATCTGAGTGCGGTGTGGTTATTTCAGGAATTCCTACAAACTCATCAACATTTATATGTTCAGAAAGACCACTATTTTTACCGTGAAGAGGCTTAGGTTTCTGGTCACATTGTATTTTCCCTTTAATCTTCTTCAGTCTCCTGTTAACTTTTGTGCCCAGTGATTTGAGAAAAGTATCTGATTCCACGCTATCACTATTTACGACTGGCTTGTATTTTGAAGATATTTTTTTTGATAGTTTCGAATTTTCATTTTCATGCAATGGATTTTCATTACTTATCAACACTTGGGAATTAAATTTTTGATTAGCTTTTGCCACAGTAGCTGATGCAATACTTTCTTTTGGCGCTGTGAATTCATCAGATTCGCTTCCGCTCATGATATCTTCGATATCTATGATTGTTATATCAAAATTGTTAAGAGGGTTTTCTGTATAAGGTGTTGTTGATTGAGATTTAATTTTTCTTTTTGTCTTTAGCGTATTTTGGAAGTTATAGATAGGGCTTTTAATTTTTGGTATAATTATTGCATTCTCTTCATTGGTTACGCCCCTAGTAGTATGCTTCATAGTTTCGAGAACTTTGCCCTTATTTACTTTTTGATCAGAAATTGTGTTGCTAGGTAGAGATAGTTTTGTATTAGCTGTAAAACGTTCATCCTCGTTTTCATCTTCTGTAGTATCCATTAGTTTTGACTTTACACGTTTAGACTTTGCCCAATCTTCTTCGAATTCAGATATTTTATCATCCGGTGCTATGATGTTAGTAACAGAGAGATTATGACTCTCTAGAAACTTATCAAATTCATCTGATTTCATGGGAACTGGTAATCTAAAGTAATGTTCTGGAGATGGAACTGTTTTTGTTTTTGTTGCAAAAGTATTCTGAAACGTGTAAAAAAGAGGACTCAATGATAATGATAAGTGATACTTTGTACATAATGTAAACGAGCAAATATACTGCATGATTTCTGTATGGTAGTTGGTTAATTAGCAAAAGAAGGAAGGAAGATAATTAACAAAAGATTTACCTCACTGTTCTTCGAAGACCATAGTGACTTGGGCATACGACTAGATACGTCATCTAAAAAATGAGATAAACAAACAATCATAGTTTGATAATTTAATGATATTAATATAATTTTCATCTTTATCAGCGACAACAGTCCGCTGCTGGAGATGGGCCTTCCCGAAAATATAAAAATGAGAAACAATACGAACCGTCGAAGTTTTCTGCTAAACTGCTGAGGGTAACTTTGTCAGAAAAGAATGTTGAACCTATAGTTGGCTCAGTGACAGAATTACCAGAGGGGGTCATCATGACCTCTGATGGACTGTATTTATCAACTGAATGCAGATTGCTCTTATCAAAAGAATATTGATTACGTTCCTCATTTTTCTCGCGTTGGACAATCCTTGAATATTTCATTGCCGTAGATGTTGCACTGTTTTTAGGTAGTGCAGCTGCTTGTGTTGTTGCATATTCAGAGTTCATATTTATGTAGTCATTTTCCCTAGCCAATACCACATCATCAGCGTGTAAGTTAGTGTTAGTAGCATTAATGAGAGAGCCCAATATATTATCTATACTCGTAACACGATCTAAACTGAGAATGTCTTGGTTCGAAATAATAAAGTCATTGAAATGATCAGGGAGGAATGTATACGATTTTCTGCCTTTGTATGGCTCAGTTGTCATTTCCTGTGTATATAATTCTTGTGTTAAGTCATCCAATGTACTGTGATCAAGGCGTCGTCGTTTAATTTTTTTAATATCCTGATGGCTCCTACAAAAAGCGACGTTATCACTTTTGTATTTTGTTATACCTTCTGTTGTTACATCAATCCCGAATATTAAGTTTTTCATAACAGTTTTTACGTCATTAAATCGATTCTTCTTTTTTCTATGGTTATGGATGGATTGAATTTCATTTTCGTTTTTTTTGGTTTTAAGATTATCATCTTTACAAAGTTTGTTAAATTTATTCATATTATCATGTTGGTTATTCAAGTCTTTCGTCATGCATTGATTATTCTTATTGAAGTCTTGAGATGGAGTTTCACTTTGTTTGTTTTTAGTAGTAGAGTCCTCATTTTTTATTCTGTTCAATTCATAATCGTTCTTCAGTTTTAATGTAGATACTTTTGGATCAAAATTTGGGTAAAATTTTAAATCTGTGTATTTCTTTGAATGCGTCACATAAACTTGTGGTGTATAGGACATTTGATTCTTATTCGACTTATTTTCAATTATTTTCATATGAAAATCAGTCGGAGACGCACCTGGAGTCACTTCAATTTTCAAAACATTTGTGGTTGACTTATCATTTAAACTTGGACTGACTTCAAGATTTGATGGAATTATATAATTACTATCGTAAACATAGAATTTTTTCTGTTTGTTTTCTAAATTACGTTGTTCTGACTCTGTTGTGTCTGAAAATAGTGATATGGGCTTACAAATAATAGCACAAAATAAAAATAATTATGTGTATCTTTCTTTTAAGACCAATTTTTGGGGTTAAATTTAAATAATTTCAAGCCACTTACCACGCGGAGTAAAAGTAGTGATTGTCATAGGTTTGTAAAAGATGGAAGCTACTGGAGCCGTCAGGCTTGTTAGCAAACCCATCGACTCATCCGTAGAGTCGTTGGGTACTTCCATTACTTCCTGAGCACCAATTTCAAGGTATTGCTCAGAAATAGATTGAGTAGTTTCATAGTCGTTGTCTTCTAGTTCATTTGATTCAGTTTTAGCCGTGCTGAATAAAGTCTTGAACAATTTAAAAGGGCTACGTTTTTCAATTTTTGACTTTCCTTTATTTTTGTCTTTATCGCCTTTATGTTTATTTTTCTTACATTTATCAAGGCTTAAAAAAATCCTTGTGTTCTTCTTTTGTGTGGGGGGTTTTTCAACAATGTTTAAATTGACATATCCCTGTTTATTAGATTTCGTATCTTTTTGTGGGTTTAAAGCGGCATCTTGGAATATATTCATTGGTAAAGTAGATTTTATCAGCGATTCTTTATTTGGCGTTAAAGATATTTTACTACCTTTCGAATGGTTATTTCCTGTATTTAAGTTATCGTCTTCGTTATTATTTTTAGCACAAGTTAATCTATGTATTTTTTTAGATATTGCTCGTCGTGGAAATATCTTTTTAGATATTTCAGTTGAATTCTCATCTTCGTCATTTCGAAGAACAAATGCTGAAAGGAGTTCTAAAAACAAAAAATACGTACTTTATTTTGTCTTATTTCATTGTATACTCGGTTGTACCACATTCGTAGATACTTGCGCTACCTACTCCAAAAGAACAGAATAATTTTTGGTCCAAGCTATATTTTATTCTTTACATTTACAATGGATATGTATGAAGGCAAAATGACTCAATTTATATTATGAATGTATCACTTTCTATGAGGAATCCAGATAGTATTTTTAAAAAACGTTGAAAAAAAAACAGTTTTATGAGTGTAACCTGATTGAAAATATTAACTGCATTAACTTTAAAATAACCTATAAGTACCTACTGATATTAGTTGCGTAGTACCCTATTACAAGCTATGCTTATTTTGGGACTAAATGGTACTGTGTGTCTCGTCAAGAATTGAACTTGTCTGGAATATTTGCGGGTATCAATATAAATAAATATCAATATAAATGATAATATGATTCCAAAAACCGTTTACAAGTAAAGATAATTATTAAAATATATATTAATGAATGTCCTCGGCAAGCGTTCTGTTGGACGCCCCCCGGCCAGATAAAACTTTGATTTTAAGAGAGCGGCTGGTAGCGACTAGATGGCGAAAACGGAAGATACCGTACCCTGGGGAAGGCCTATGTCCAGCAGCGGTTTATATAATGTAGATATTAATAAAATGAAAAATACATACCCTGAAAATCTATAGTTTCGTCAGTCGCAGTAGTTGTTGAAAGATGAGATAAAAGACTGTTCACATCTATAGTAATATTCTCTTCAGTCGTAGTACTTTTCGTTTCCTCAGATGGAATATTGTGTCGATTCAAGTCCGCAATAAGCATCTTTAAATCATTATTGAGATGGTTCTCTTCTGTCGGCGTTATATGTGATTGTTCAGGAACTGATATGTCAGCAAGAAGCTGTTTGAAATCAAAATCGGTAGAAACAGTCCCACTAGGTGTCAAGTAATCAGGAAAAATTATTGCCATAGTTATTTTTACTGACGTATTTACTATATCATGTAAATCCAAGTCCTTTTGCGGTTTATCGTAAGTAAAAATGTCTTCGGTTGCTTCATTTGCATTTAATGCGTTTTCCTGCGCATTATGAGCATATTGCGATACTTTTCGTCCTGGGAAAACCTTTTTCGATTTCCAGCCAAATTTTAATCCCTCCTTTTCACCTAATACATTTTTATTTCCTGGTAACCAATCTAGATCTAGTTCAGCTTCTTTCTTATTTCCTTTACGCCATTCAAATTTTAATCCATCGCTCTGATCCTTAACGTATGGCGGTTGTAAGAAATCTAGTTTATTGTCTGAGCCTGAGTTTAGCTTGAAGTGTTTTTTGAGCCATGATCTAAAACCTTTTGTTGTAAGTTTCTCATTCAAAGCTTCCAGTGATTCAAAAATCTCTACGCTTTTCTTTTGACGTTGTGTGTTTACCTTCCATTTTGGTATGTCTGGCAGCCTTGGGATAATATACTTACCGATATCATCAACGCTGTGGTGTCTATGAGCTTGATAGCGAACATGATTTGAAAACTCTTTATTGAATTTAGACAAATCTTTAGTGAAATTTAAGTAACTTTTGTAGCCATTTACAAACTCATCGAAGTGTATTTTGTTAGTCAAACCGACATAGCTGGTATCAGGATGAGATATCTCGCGTAAAGTTTCCTCTGTCATACTGTAAGTAGGTTCGTCATTATTGATTATCATAATAGGACGTTTTAAACTAAAATATGCTTTAGTTTTTGCTTCGCCTACTTGCAAATTTCTTAATGTTTCTTTAAAACTTAAATACTCTGTAGTATCTGTGTCTCTCTTCCAAAGTCCATCTTTAAATCCTTTTGTGGATAGGCGACGGTCAGTAACGGTTGTTAAAATTGTTGTGGTAGTGGATTCATCAATTAAAACGTCCTCGTAATTCTTTGGAATTATGTAGTTCATCTGTTCGGCGTCTTCTGCATCAAATTCACTTCTTTTCTTTTTTAAAGTTGTTGTCCTTCCTGTGCTATTTTTCGTTGCAGCTGGATCTTTCTTTGCAAATTTTGCTATAATCCAGCAAGGGGTAGTGGTTGTTAAGTTTTTTTTTAATTTTTCGCTTAAATTTGTATCTGACAGCTTCTGCAGGGTTTCTTTTTCCGAAGTTTTTGATTGCTCGACATTTCTTGATGTACTTAACGGTTTTCCTGGGTATGGCTCAGCTGCCGGCACTGTTTTTACTTTTTTTGACTTTTCCATTTTACAAGCAATGTCATTTAGTTTCTTAGCAGCGGTATGTAACGCACCCGAAGTGACGCCTGCCACTTGATCATACACTTTATTGATTCCTATAGATAACATATCATTAGCTTTTGACAATGTGTCTGACATATCTAGTTGGGTTTTAAGAGGATTAGGTTGGGCATTATAGGTGACTGATAATTCCTTATTCTTATCTTTTGTAAGATCAACATCTTCGTCTTGTAAATAAACATATGTTGTACGTTTCGTCAAATCAGAATATTTAACATTATCTCGTGTGCGTCGTACAGCATCAAAATCAAAAACTGTTTCAGTTGCAGCATTTGTTACTAAGGCTTTAAAAGAACCACTTTCAATAGGAATCTCATGTAAATAATGTTTTTTTACAGAGTTCAGCATTGCTTCTATGTTTGCTGTGTCAAAGAAATCAAAATTATCTTTCAAGTCGTGTCGAGAACTTAAATCCTGTGCTGGTAAGGCTGACGTTTTGATGATATCAGGCATATTAGTATCAAGATTTAGGTTGCTGCCGGCTTCCAATATATTTTTTTGATTTATTTTGTTATTTTCGTAAGTAATAGAATTTTCAGGAATCGTCTTAACTACGTTGACCAAGTTGGTAAATTCAGAAGAATCATTGAATAAAATCATATCCGTAGCAATTCTTTTGTCTCGGCTAATGTTATCCTTTGCCTTGTGTTTCTTTTGTGTGTTTTTCTTTTTCTTTTTTTTACCCTTAAAAGACGTTCTGTTCCGCCAACTGAATTTGTTTTGGACCCGCTTAAAAATATTCATTACTACTGGCTTTTCCTGTTTTTTTTTATTGGTAAAGGTGTCGATCTGAGGTGCTGGTAAAGTTGTTACAGCGTTAGTTGTTGTTTCTGTAACTTTCGGGGCCTTTGTTACTGTTAATTTTGTTGTTGTGGGTATTGGAATCATTTCGGTCGTTTCATCACTTTTAGTTGTAGTTTCAGGAGATTTTTCAACAGACTCTGATGTCGTCAGGAAAGTAATAGATTCATGTCTATATTTTGGAACCCTAAAAATGAAAAAAATAGAAAAAAAAATGTGTAAATAGAATCAAAAATTTCATAGTGGGTTGCGAACCTTTGCCAGTGGAGTAATCAGCTGAGTTATGGAGTGTTAACTCTATAGATATGCCAAATCATCGGATCCTTTGAATCGTTGTTAAATAAATCGCGTTGGCATTTTTTTTTCACACCCCGTCGCAGCAATTCAGTCACTAGTAATACAAGCGCGCGTTTTCGCACGCTGAAATCAGCTAAGTACTTATTATGCTTGTATCATAGTTCTAGTTGGCCGTGTGATGCCGGCTTAGTATGGCATCACCCCACATCCTTCCCGCGGGTGTCGTAAGAGGCGACTAAGGGACTCGAGGGTGTTGGTATATTACAATTTTTAGGCGACAGGCTGACAACCTGTTGCTATAGTATGCATATGTTTTCTGGAACAACATTGGGAAACAATCCTCAAAAATGTCAGGCGTGGCGATAGCGACCGTATTCTTACGGCCGTTAACGCTCTGCCTACCCCGCAATCCCTTGCGTGATATATGTATGTATAGTTCTAGGATTCACAGAGAATACCCTTGACCGTAAAAACATGGAGTAATACTTCATTACGTGAGTTTAGCCGTGTGATGCCGGCTTAGAATAGCATCACACCATTTCTTTCCCGCGGGTGTCGAGAGAGGCGACAAAGGGACTTGAGGGTTTCATGTGTATTACAACTTTAGGCGATGGGATGACAACCTGTCACTATAGTGATACACAAATCATCTGAAAGGGCCCTCAAAAATTGTCAGACGTGGCGAAAGCAACTGTATTTTACACGGCCGTTAACGCTCTGCCTACTCCATAAGGGATAAAGGCGTGATATATGTATCTATGTGTTTAACCAATCGTAGCGGACTTGCGTGCACGGAATCGAACCTTTTATTAAGACACGAATTAAGACCTTTGAGAATTGAGCACAATGCGTGTGCGGATTTAGCGCGTAATCTGAACGCGCCCTTAGCCATCGCACATCCAGCAGTGAACATCTTACAATAACTTTTGGAAATGATGATGGTTCCATGCGTTCGTCTAGTTAGGTTGGTGGATAATAAAAAAGCGTTCAATATCAAAATATTCAATTTGCATAATATCCAACTTTAACATTTGCAAAATGTCCAATTAGCATGATATCCCATTCGTAAAATGTCTTGTTCGCAAAAAGTCTAGTTCTAAATCATCACGAAAATTGTAATTTTTATAGTTATTTGATTATTTAATGATTAAATTAAATAATCAGATATTGTTTATACGTACCTAAATTTAGATTTTTGATGTAATAAATGTAAAAATATAAATATACCTAGGTAGTATTAGTAATATTTTCTTACTTTGAAAGAAATGGAGATTTTGCGAATTAACTGTGCTTAGCCACTTAAATTTGTATTTCAATTTTTAGGTGACAGGTTGTCACTATAGTGATCAACATGTTTTCTGAAACAACTTTGGAAAGCACACTATTAGTGATCCACATGTTTTCAGAAACAACTTTGGAAAACAATCCTCAAAAATGTCAGACGTGGCGATAGCGACCGTATTCTTACGGCCGTTAACGCTCTGCCTGCAAGGGATAAAGGGGTGATATACAAGGTGTAAAAAAATAGCTGTAAATATTTTAATGGGTGAATCAGCCCATGGAACTAAACAACTTTCCCCAAGAAACATTTTGGACCTCTTGTACAAAAGTACCGACCGTCTAACTCAATTTGTATGGGAGATCCAAAAAATCTCATATTTCGACATATGTTCCTATGGGAAAGTTGTTCAGTTTCATGGCCTGATTCACCCCTTAAATTATTTGCAGTTGCAGCTAATATTTTCACACGTTATATGTATGTGTGTAGCCACTTTGGACATTTTGCGCATTGGACATTTCGCTACAGAACGTTCACGTTCACTTACCTTTTATGCTGCCAGAAGATGCCACTTGTGAACGGATACTCGTTCACTCTGCCTATCCCGTAAGGGATAAAGGCATGATATAAAATGTAGCATCACCCCATTTCCTACCCGTGGGTGTCGTTAGAGGCGACTGAGGGACTTGAGGGTTTCAGGTGTATTACAACTTTTAGGCGATAGGCTGACAACCTGTCACTGGGGTGATACACAAATTATTAAATTATCTTAAACGGCCCTCTATATTTGTCAGTCGTGGCGATAGCGGCCGTATTCTTACGGCCGTTAACCGCAAGGGATAAAGGCGTGATATATGTATGTAGCCACTTTGGACATTTTGCGCATTGGACATTTCGCTACTGAACGTTCACGTTCACTTACCTTTTATGCTGCCAGAAGATACCACTTGTGAACGGATACTCGTTCACTCTGTCTATAATGACGTCATCGACATTATCGTAACTGGTTATACTTTTAGATATAGTATGGCTCCGCGTTAGTACCATTAAGTAAAATAAACTGCAAGAAAATAACAGATTAGTATAGAAGCTATTAGAATCTAGAATCTTTATTTCAAAGTACATGAAGCAATACAACATTAGTAACTTAAATACTGGGCACATGTTGTACATTGAAAAAGGTATCCCACTCAGCATATTATGCTATAATTCAATTCAAAATTAAATTATTCATTTAAAGTAGTAAAAAATGCTAAATGTGAAACATTTAGCTTTTTGATGGTCATGTATTAACAATTTTAACAATAATAATTTTATGAACCTAGCGCAAACGCGGCTCATAATACGAAGCAGGTATTACAGCGCTGGTATTCTGTGGTAACCATGCGTGCTTTTGCACTGATCGAGACAAGGCAACACATACATACATACATACATATATCACGCCTTTATCCCTGGCCGGGTAGGCAGAGCGTTAACGGCCGTATGGATATGGTCGCTATCGCCACGTCTGACATTTTTGAGGATTGTTTTCCAAGGTTGTTTCAGAAAACATGTGTATCACTATAGTGACAGGTTGTCAGCCTGTCGCCTAAAAATTGTAATACATCCATACTCTCGAGTCCCTATTGAAATATAAGTAGGACAAGTACTATTTTTAAAAATCTACAACCCCACTCAGCGTTTTCTTTTGTATGGGAACAACAACAGCCAAAAAAGTTCACTGCTGAACATGGCCCTCCCCCTATTGGGGGAACGCTTGGCAGGCGCATTTGGCGAGTGCAGTGCAAGAAATTTTACAGGACAAAACATAAATAAAATGGACACAACAGGCACTGCTTATCTCTAAAAAAGAATTTTCTTACAGCAGACCTAGAGGTATTGTAGGTATTAACTGAATAGGGAACGCTGCTGCCCATGGCTGGTTTTAGAGCGGCGCGTCTCAGCAGAGCTGCCCAGGCACGCGCCCGGGCCGTTCGCTGTGAAACGACATTCAGACGCGCGCGCTTCGTTGTGGTGTACGGTCGAGTGCAGAGAATCATTATGCCAGCAAACGTAATCACTATATTAGCTATATACGTTATATGGAAAAGAGTGCAACAACGACGTCTTAAAACATTGCAAGTCGACGCTACTGGCAATCGAAGGAGATCCGACCGCGGCGCGGCCGAGACGCGGCCCAAGACGCGTCACTATGAAACGCTACATACAATCTAGTGTAATGCGAGGCGCGCGCGGCTGGGCAGCGCTGCCGAGACGCGTCGCTCTGAAACCAGCCTTAGGATTCATCCCTGAGTCGTCTTTTTTTAATGGGAGAGAAGGTAATTTTTAAAAACGTGTACAACTCGCGTCTAACTTTATTGTAGTAAGCCCAAAATCACTACATAGTTTAAAGAAAAGTCGCTTTTCGCGTCTCTCTATGTATGTTTGCTTAAATCTTTACAACTACTCAACTGATTTTGATGCAGTAATTTAAGAGGAAGGTTTTTATGTATAACACTTGGCGGGAAAACATCTTATTTCTACGGGAAAACGAGTAGCAGCTAGTATTCAAATAAAATAAAAGAATTTGTAAATGTACAACAGTGTTTGTTTATGAGGGATAAACAATTTTACATTTACAATTATTTTTCCAGTCACATTTGTTGACTTGTAGTGTGGAGTGAGATAGGCTACATTTTACCGACAAATCCATCTCAGTCCCACGGAAAAACAGCGGCCGAAACTACAAGCCTGATAGTATGTCACCATGCCTTGTTTTGATATTTTTACAGTTTGGTTAAGAGATTGCAGGCTGAACTAACCGGTCGTCCGTAATTAAATGATACTTGTGTAGTTCCGAAACTAGTGTAGTTCCGTGCTTCGGACAGCACGTTCTGCCATGCAGGCGAATTTTTGACAGGCCGTTGAACTGGTGATAAAATATTCAAAGTACTCACCATAAAAAATTGCTAAATAACATTTGTTACGATCTAACACAGTCGACCCTCGCATTATACCATACAATTGCACTAAACATACAAAAAACAAACACTGTTCACAATACCACGGAATATCTGTAACTGTCAACGATTTCCAACTGTTTCTACTGTCAAAATATGTCAATCTGATGTCGTCATGAAAGGTAGCTATGAAAGAAGAAAACGATAGAAGAGTTTTTGAGAAAGAGTTTTATAGTGCCTGCGATTTTGAGTGTTGGTCTAAGATCCCGCCATACAACGACCATCACTGAGCTGTTTTAATGGATGAAAGTTGTTTTTTTATGAAATAAAATAATTTAATGATATATTGTATATGGGGACTTAAAAAAGATTTAAGTCCAGAGTATGATAAAAAAAAGTTTTTTTAATGTAAAGTGTAAATAGGTGTTTTGTTTTTTATGTAATGATTTAATATAGTATATATTCATCGGGTCTTTGGACGACTCGGTGTTCCACATGAAAAGAAAGTAGTATATATTTTATGTAAGTGTATATTATTATAATTTTAAATTATTATAGGTATATCATAGTCTGTTGTACACGTCAACTGCCTTACTTTATTAAACCTCACTACCCTAGGTCTGCTGGAAGATTTCTTTTTAAAAATAAATGACCTGTTGTGTATTGTTCTTAATGCTATGTCCTTTGTGTACCAAAGGACATAAAGGACATAACATTAAAATAAATACATACATACATACATACACAAATCACGCCTTTATCCCTTGCGGGGTAGGCAGAGCGTTAACAATCGTAAAATTACAGTCGTTATCGCCGCGTCTGACAAGTATTGAGGGCCCTTTTCGATGATACATGTGTCACTGTAGTGACAGGTTGTCAGCCTGTCGCCTAAAATTGTAATACACATTAAACCCTCGAATCCCTTAGTTGCCTTTTACAACACCCACGGGAAAAAATGGGGTGATGCTATTCTAAGCCGGCATCACACGGCACAAATAAATAATATAAATTAGCTTCAAATATTTCTAAGAGGTGAACCAGCCCATGAAACTGAACAACTTTCCCCAAAAAGCATAGGTCGACATATGAACAAACATTTGGACCTCCCATACAAATTGTATGTATGGGAGAAATTCCCGTAGTAGAGTTTTTCATATTGATGACGAAGTATGCTCTCCGGTCAGGTGGATCGATCAGCGACAGGATGGCAAAAATGGGAGAGCGAATCTGCCTTATGGCGTACCCTGGGGGAGGCCTACGTCCAGCAGTGGACTGCTATAAGCTGATGAGATGTGTGTGGTATTGATGAAAAATGATTAAATATGAGGTATGGAATAAGTAGGTAGATATAAAAGTCGTGCTAATAATCAATAACTTAAAAAAAAGGAACCACCTTCAAAGCTTGTGTGTAAGTGCGAACCTCCATTTTTATTCAGTTAATATGCCTAAAGCCTCCTAAATCTGACAAACACTGCTGAAAACCGCATCCAAAATCATTCAGCCAAACGCGAGATAGTCGCGAACAAACATACCTAGTTACATACATACAGGTCAAAAAGAGATCATCATTTTTTTTAAGTCCTTTAAGTTTTTTTTAAACAAAGTGAAGCGATGATTTGAATGAGTAAAGCCTTATCAAAATCCATAACAAATGACATCATCAAATAAAATCGAATAGGCAATAATTGATAATCAAAACAGTTATGTTAATAAGAATTAAACTATTAGAACTATTATGAATTCTTACACACACAAGCTAAAACACACACGAGCGGAACAAACGAGGAAAACACTATTATTTAAACATTATATACTGGGTCTATTTTGTTCAGTGGGACATCGTGTCAACGAACGACCTACTGTAAAATTAACAGTCGTTATTGCCACTGGTGGCAAATATTTGAGAGTCGTTTTAGATAAAGTTGTGTATCACTATAGTGACCGCTAGTTTAGTATTATGTTCCTTGATAGTGACTTATTAGATAGATTATTATGTTACTTGATTGAAGTTGTCAGATGTTTGTTGTTTATTATGAAAATTGAAAATAAATACTGAAAGTTGATGTCATGTTGCGCTATTTTGGATAGCATCAAAGCACTTACTTTTTTATTATTTTTTTGTTTAAGTATTAAATTATACCTTGTGTTTCGAAATACTTTGAATAGAATCTCTAGTATTTTTTATAATAGTTTTCAGCGTACAACTTTCGTATTTTATTAATGACCCAATCAACTAGCGAATTTCCTTGTTCACACACACACACACTTACGTATACCGTCGATTCGGTGTCTTACAACATACGAACGATTAAGATTAAGGCCCTATATGACACTTGACCTACACTATCTTACTGACCTTTTATCAATATTACATTAACATTGACCAACCAACAATCTTAGCGGTCGCACGTTCTGGAATTTGACTTGACTTTGAACAGTGAATAAAACCCAAAAACTGCCTCAAAAATGGTTAAATTAGCATCAACCCTGGCGGTACTTTTTGTAGCAACGTGTTTAGTAAAAGCGGAACATTTGGTGATAGGGAATGTGGCGAATAGAGTACAGTTGGCGAAACACGAGTTGGTTGAGTACAACGCGTTTCCGTTTATGAAAAGAGTGAAGATGTATTTTTACTCCGGACCGGATTACAAGAAAATTCAGGTGAGTTTTTTTTCCGACTGCCTCAATCGAGAGTCTTATGACCTATCATTGTCCTTGTCTTATCCTGTTCTATGGCGGGGTCAGCTACCTAATCTAGGGGATTTGACATGGAACCAAGTTTTATACACAGAACGACTGCCATCTGACCTCTGCAACCCGAAGGCTAACCTGGCCCGAATCCTAGGTTTATTTACTCAGTAGGTACACAAACTTTGTAGGGTGATTCTACTCATGATTCTGAACAACTTTTACTATTAGGGGCAACAAGCGAAATCGAATAAATTGGGTGTTTTATAGAAAAGCTCACTCTACTCGGCAAAAATGTAAGTAGGTACTATGGAACACCCAATTTTTTTGCGATTTCTCAGCTACCCAGGTAGGTACCAATTTAAGTTAATCTCTTATCTCGAAGTGTTGCTGATATACTAAGTAGGTAGGTTTACCGACATTTTGTTTAATTTTCGAACACAAATTCTGGAAGTTTTTTGAACAAGTTAACTTTGCCATCCTTCGATCTAATAAAACTTTGTTATGATGCGCATACTATTTTATCAAAGGAAAATTAGAAGGAAAATTTAAAAGGAAAATTAAACAGGTACAAAACAGAAGTAGGAATGTGAATGGGTGTGAGTATTGTGTATGTGTGTGTAAATCTGTCGGAGTTTATATGTTTCAAATTTATAATAGGAACCTAGTTTTAACTTGTAATAGAAAAAAGGTTTCTATCATTTCGTAGTCTAAAGACAGGAGCCTATAGTATTCTATACTTATATGTTTTCTCTTATTCCCAGGGCATCCAAGCGCTTGACACTCTTCACAGCAAAGCAAGCATCAACATAACAGCTGGAGGTATCGGGCATTCCTTCGTCAACATGCGAATGAAGAGTGAACGTGGAAGGGGACTGTCATATGACATCGGCATATATGTTAATCCTGACTTCCAGTAGATTATTGTATAATGCAAATATGTTAATCCTGACTTCCGACAGCTTACTACAGTATACTAATGCTTAACTTATTAATAAAGTTTATTGTTAAGTAAATAAATAAATAATGAAATAGATAAATAATGTCTTTTTATTCTTGTCATGTAAGTATACATTAATACTTTATAAAATTTTGTTTAATACCTTCGACGTCTGTTGGTTTCTGGCAAATGCTATAACATAAGGTCTATTTTCCTTTGTTTACTTATCTTTAAGTACTGATAAGTCAACCGTCACAGGTATCAAGCTTTATTTTATAAGTTATACAATATTCGCCAAAAACACTTGTTATACTTATTGACAATGATGAGACAATGGTGTGGGATATAGAGTCATCCTAAGACCCAGTGGAATATCCAGCCATCTTAAGACCTGATGAACTCAACATAACAGCTGGAGGCATCGGGCATTCCTTCGTCAATATGACAATGAAGAGTGAACGCGGCAGGGGATTGTCATATGACATCGGCATATATGTTAATCCTGACTTCCAATAAACTACTTTGGATCTATGGCTATAATACTTAACTTATTAATAAAGTTTTTATCAGTAAAATGATTTTTCTTTTGGCGTGTGGGAAACCGAGTCGTCCAACGACCCGATGCATTCAATCAACATAAAACTGGGGGCATGGGATATTCCTTCGTCAACATGAGAATGAAGAGTGAACGTGGAAGGGGACTGTCATATGACAACGGCATATATGTTAATCCTGACTTCCAATAAACTATTTTGGATCTATGGCTATAATACTTAACTTATTAAATAAAGTTCTTTTGACATGTGTGAAACATAGTTGTCCAACGACCTGATGAACCCAATCCACATACAACTGGTGGCACCAGACATTCCTTCGTTAACATGAGAATGTTAATCCAGACTTACAATTGATTCTTGTATAATTCTTAACTCATTAATAAAGTTTATTCTTAAATAATAAATAATTTAAAAGATAAATAACGTGATCTTATTCTTGTCATGCTAATAAAAATATCATATCATTCGCCAAATAACGCTTGGGATTCTCAACAATTTTGCCACGTAAAATAACAGCTTACAGGCACAGATAATGATGAGACTATGGTGTAAGAAATTAAGTCTTTAAACGACACGATGGACATCAACTTAAAACTTAGGGCATCGAATATTCCTTCGTCAACATGAGAATGAAGTTACCAACATGCTAAAATTGATGTATTCGCGTCACCATAAAATAGATTTCATCTGGCATCAGGCATCTATAAGACACCACCTAAGAGATCCGTCTTACAAGGAGTACTTTAATAGATTTAGATTTATAAGAACAATTTACACGTGTTATTGTTACCTTATATTAAGATTTACACGTGTGGCTTGTCTGTTAGTGTAAGTTGAGAAATAAATAAATGACAAATGAACGCGGCAGGGGATTGTCATATGACATCGGCATATATGTTAATCCTGACTTCTAATAAACTATTTTGGATCTATGGCTACAATACTTAATTTATTAATAAAATTAATCTTTAGAAACTGTTTTTCTTTTGGCATGTGGGAACCGGGTCGTCCAACGACCCGATAAACCCAATCAACACAAAACTAGGGGTATCAGATTGTCGTATGAAATTGGGATATATATTAATCCTGACTTCCAATACATTATTGTACATTCGTTGAAAGTAAAAAAAACAGTGCTATTTTTAGATATCGTATTTATTTACAAAGTAATACTTAAATAAGTTATCAGTCTTAATTATTTAAAAAATACAGGGTTACGCCAAACTTGGTTTCACACTTCTTCTATTATCATAACATTTCTGAAAACGGTTAGCATATTAATATATTGCGCTAGATACATAAAATCATATATCACGCCTTTATCCCTCACGGGGTAGGCAGAGCGTTAACGGCCGTAAGAATACGGCCACTATCGCCACGTCTGACATTTTTGAGGATTGTTTTCCAAGGTTGTTTCAGAAAACATGTATATCACTATAGTGACAGGTTTTCAGCCTGTCGCCTATAAATTGTAATACACCAATACTCTCGAGTCTCTTAGTCGCCTCTTACGACACCCGCGGGAATGATGTGGGGTGATGCTATTCTAAGCCGGCATCACACGGCAAACGACAAAAATATGGAATACATACAAATCACGCCTTAATCTCTTGTGGGGCAGGCAGAGCGTTAATGGCGGTATCGCCACGCCTCACCAATATTGAGCCACCCCGCTGCCCGCAAAACTCAAGACTGGGGCTTTATAGTGACAGGTTGTCAACCTGTCGGGTTAATTCTAGAAATCTCTCATAATAAAGGCGTTATATTCTTTTTCCAAAGATTTCAACGCGCCATCAGCTGTAAGCACATTTCTTTGGTCCCTGAGGTTCTGAATGAGTTTCTCTTGCTTCTGACATTGGGTCGTCAGAGTTTTTATCTTTGTTTCCAGTTTGGTTATCGTCTGCTGATGGGACGCGGAGAGCGAGCGGGTTGAATCGCGGAAATCCTGAAAACAAGGTTTTTTGTTGCTGTAATTAAGTACTTCAAACTACCCATCACCAACATGCATAAAACAATTTCAGCATATAAGAGGATACCTAAAGTATGATTTTTAATTCGATGCAGTAAACTGACGTTTGGGGGGTTGCCGCTTTTTTGAGAAAAATAAATAGTGATGTGCTAAAAAGATATAACTCAATCACTCATCTAGCGACATGTTCATATAATATCAAAATGATAATTTTAAGCTTATTAAATTACGTAAATACTCGAAGAATAACATGAGAAGTTAAAGCTGCAAAAATTAAGCAATTTCGACATTTTGGACACTTTGGCGTTAACGTATTTTTACAACAGGCCAAAAAAAAAAACAAGCTAAAATGTGTTCAATATTATATGAATTAATTTTGTAATATATCTAACTCTATCCTCAAGAAATAAACTTAGACAATAACTTCATACATCAAAAAATGGTGGCTCGATATCGGCGAGTCAGTGTGAAAAGGCTTTATGAATCAACTCATTCAACTGGAGTACGTCGCTTTGGTTTTCGAGTAGGCAACATTATTTACATTGCAGCTGTCAGTTTACTGCATCGAATTAAAAATCATACTTTAAGCTGGACATTTTGATACAAAAGTATAAGTACCCCTGTTTTCCTCCCGAGTAGTAAATAACTAACTTCTCTGGCTCAGTTTCCCGAAATGGATCTTGGCCTCCGAAACGAGCTTCCTCCACTGATCCCTGTCCTGCGCCACCTCCACCCAATTATTGACTTGGAGATGGCCCAGGTCAGGTCATAAATAATACAATATTATTACACTAGGTGTTATTTCATAAAAAAGGAATTCGCTAGTTTCCTCGATCATTATTAATTGTTCAAAAATACGGACTTCATTCATAATTTTTTAAAATATTCAAAATTTAGATTAATAAACAAAAAAAATACGTGAAAGTAAGTGTTCTGACGCCATCCAAAATAGCAATATATGACGTCACACATCCCTATTTTCATACAAAATACCCGACCCTCCACAACCCTACTGGTTACATAACTGGCAGGTCACCTGAGCATTTTTTTTAGAACGATCCAAAGTATATTTTTTTAAAGATAGTAAATTGACATCTTGGGTTGCCATTTTTGGGAATTTTTGGGCAGGTATAACTCGGGAAGAGAACAGGGGAATACATTTGTACGAAAACACCGAAAACTGACGACCGATGTGGCGCAGTGGTAGTGCGACTGCCTTTGACGCAGAAGGTCCCGGGTTCGATTCTCGGTGGGTCACTCACAAAGTTGTGGCTATCACTTTGTGAATTTGTTCCCAGTCTGGTTAGGACATTGCGGGCTGAACCACCCGATTGTCCGTAAGTAAGATGGTTCCGTGTTTCGGATGGCACGTTAAGCCGTAGGTCCCGGTTGCTGTCTATGATCACTTAGACGGCGGTCGTTACACAACCATGTCAGAAGCCTACTACTTGTAGAAGGCGGTTGAAAAATTCTGACACTAGGGTTCATCGGGTCGTAGGACGACTCGGTGTCCCACACGAAAAGAAGTAAACTGGCTCCGATATTCTCTTCAGGGAATAAAATTGCTAAACAAGTAACATTGATCACTTGAATAGTAAATTGATTTGTTACCGAAAGTACATAGCTAGAATATAGTTAAGCTTAAGTTAGTATAGTCAAACCCATCTCACAATATTTGGGTCGATGCTCATTGTAACTTTTATTACGTGCAGCTTAACAACGATGCAAGGTAAAAAAGTGCAAATCGTATTGCCAGCGACTGTTCCGATGGCATAGTGGATAGTAACCCTGCCTTCTACGCCGAGGGCCGTGGGTTCCATCCCCACCGGACACAAACATTTGTTAAGTAAATTTTCAAATATTTGTGTCGAGTTTTGGTGTTTTCTATGTATATATTTTTAAAAGTATATAAGTATTATTATCAGCTATCTAGTTGCCATAGTACATACAGCCTTTGCTTAGTTTGGGGCTAGATGGCGCTGTGTGAATTGTCCAGGATATTTATTTATTTACATATTAGAAATTCTTGCGAGAAGGCATTTTCTATCGTCTGAAAAAGTTTTTACGACATAAAAATAGTTAAAAGTGTTCACGTGTTGGCTATTTTCTGTAAATTACAATATTTCATTGTACCAACATCAAAAAGTTGTTGCAATTATTGTATAAAGACTGGGGAACTCATGGCGCTAATCTCGACTGTTTTTTTTTTAAATGTCTTCTTACGCCTGTATTAATAAACCTCACTCACCTCTGAGATCGATTTTGAGAGGTAATGCCTGATATTGTCAATATCTTGAGATCGGTCTCAGAGTTGAGTACGGTTTGTTAATATCGGCTTTAGAGTTTTGAGTTTTCCGTCCAATAGGAAATTTTCTATCGCACAATTTGCCCCTATTTATAAACTCATATTAGATGGCGTTGTGTTAAGTTGAAATTTTGACGTTTCATTTAGCTCAGCGTTATCTATGTACACTTGAAAATTGGTAGAAAGTTTATTTTCCATTACATACATACATACATATTGTATCGCGCCTTTATCCCTTGCGGGGTAGGCAGAGAGTTAAGAGCCGTAAGAATACGGCCACTGGCGCCACGCCTGACATTTTTGAAGATTGTTTTCCAAGGTTGTTTCAGAAAACACGTGTATCACTATAGTGACAGGTTGTCAGCCTGTCGACTAAAAATTGTGATACACCAATACTCTCGAGTCCCTTAGTCGCCTCTTACGACACCCGCGGGAAGGATGTGGGGTGATGCTATCCTGAGCCGGCATCATATGGCATAAAAATTTAAGATATGTTGAGAACTCCTGTTGCGTCTTGTATGCATGTGAACCACTTGAGTGAGCTTCATGTTGTAGCCACCAGAGGTCGCTACACACTCAAAGGATCAAAAATGATAAAATTAGTTGTCCAGACTAAGAATGACTACATAACGTTAAGTTCCCGCGACTGCCACTACAGCAATGCACGATTCATCAATACTTGTCAGACGTGGCGATAACGACCGTAATTTTGCGATCATTAACGCTCTGCCTAAGCCAAGGGATAAAGGCGTGATTTGTGTGTGTGTGCGTACCTTTTCAGCCTTCTTAGCCACATCCAGCTGCTGCCTCAAGTTGTCAACGGCGTCATCGAGTGAGGCGCACCTCGCTTCCAAGCTGGCGTTCTTGGAGCGGAGGCGCTTCGCTTCTGACGATAGCTTATCTGCTTCGCTTCGCTGCTCTTTGTAGAGGTGGTCTTTTCCCTGGAAAAGAAGGTTCTTTTTCTGTGGCATCTCTATGTGGATTTTTTTTTCTAGGTTGGCTAACACAATTTCAAGCACTGCACTCGCGAATCCTGCTGAGAGTGGTGAGTACGACGTTGGACGACTCAAGTCCCATACAATAAGGCGCCTCACACACTGGGAACGCGCCCCGACGCGTAGCGCGGAGCGGCAGATCCCGCGCGCGGTGACAGAGGAGCAGATCTGCTTCATCGCGCGGCTTGCTCCGCGTCTCCGCGCGGAGGGGCGTTGTACGACGGCCCCGCGCCAAACAAAGACTTCACTCCACTATCGATCGCCGTGGTTTGAGCGGCACTGCGGAGCTATATATAAGAGATAAGCAGAATCTGCGCGCGCGACGCGCCACCGCGCGTTGACGCTTTGTCGGTGTGTTGTACTAGGCGGTTTTTCGATACGCACTGATGTACTTACATACAACTTTAAAATCTGCGCTCCGGCGCTACGCGACGGAGTGCGGTGCAGTGGGATAGCCGCCTAAGAGAGCCCCATACAGTTGATATTTGCATACATACATACATACATACATACATATACATACAATATATTTTATTATTAATAAAATATACATACATACATACATACAATCGTAGATTTCGTTACCAAGAATGGTTGTTGTATTAATCTACTAATTACGACTAAAATAGCATAGTCACGTGTCACGCCTTTATCCCTTGCGGGGTAGGCAGAGCGTTAACGGCCGTAAGAATACGGTCGCTTTCGCCACATATGACATTTTTGAGGATGGTTTTCCAAGGTTGTTCTAGACACAGAACTAGGAAGTTCTGTGGTTTCAGAAAACATGCGTATCACCATAGTGACAGGTTGTCTGCCTGTCGCCTAAAAAATTGTGATACACCAATACTCTCAAGTCCCTTAGTTGATATTTGAATGTGACTTAACCTAGGATTCGGGCCAGGTTAGCCTTCGGGTTGCAGATGGCAGTTGCTATGTGTAAAAACATTTAAATCCAAACAACTTTAAATCCCCTAGCTTAGGTAGCGGACCCCGACAGAGAACGGGATAAGGCAAGGAGAATGATGATAAAATTTGGTACTCCGGGAAAACGTCTTATTCATACGGGAAAATGTTAGCAGCAGTCGTTGGGCAAGAAACTAGTAAATATTAAAAAATAATAGTTACTTCAAGTTTCTTAGCAGCAGTCTGGTATTTAGCCTTCATTTCGGTAGCAGTAGCTGTCAAATTGTTACATTTGTTGAGAAGTGACAACCTCTCGCCTTCCAATTCTGCTTGGTGGGTCAAATGGAATTCGCATTGTTTAGCCTGAAAAAAAAAATAAAGGATGTAAAAAAAATGCTGCTAATATTTTGAGGGGTGAATCAGCCCACGAAACTGATCGACTATTCCCAAGGAACGCTCTGCCTACCCCGCAAGGGATAAGGCGTGACACGTGACTGTATGCTATTTTAGACGTAATTAGTAGATTTATACAATAACCATTATTGGTAACGAAATCTACGATTGCTCACGTCAAGTATAATATCCTCTTGACCCACTGACCTGAGTTGATTAATACTTATCTTAGTTTACCAGTGGTACAGTTCAGAATTAAATTAGTAAGTATAGGTACTATTATTTGCCGTGTGATGCCGGCTTAGAATAGCATCACCCCACATCCTTCCCGTGGGTGTCGTAAGAGGCGACTAAGGGACTCGAGAGTATTGGTGTATTACAATTTTTAGGCGACAGGCTGACAACCTGTCACTATAGTGATACACATGTTTTCTCAAGCATCCTTGGAAAACAATTCTCAAAAATGTCAGACGTGGCGATAGCGGCCGTATTCTTACGACTGTTAACGCTCTGCCTACCCCGCAAGGGATAAAGGCGTGATATATGTATGTATGTAGGTACTATTATGTATTGCACACATACGTATACGCATCACGCCGTTATCCCTTCCGGGCTGTAAAGACGGTCAACGGCAGTAAAACTGGCGTAATCGCAATTGCTTACCGCCCGCGTGGAAGTCTGTTTAAATTTTTATGTTTGCCCGCGTGGCAAACATCCCATGGTATCCCATAGAAACATTAAGTCCTAGTTACCCTCTATTTGTGTGCCAAATTTCATGAAAATCGGTTCAGCCGTTTTTGCGTGAAGGAGTAACAAACTAACAAACAAATATACGTACTTTCGCATTTATAACATAATAGTGAATAATTTCAGAAAATCAACACCATACCTTTAAAATACATAGTATAAAGTCGCTTTTCGCGTATCAGTCTGTCATGGGCGTCGTTATCTCCTAAACCACGTAATGGGTTTTGATGCGGTTCTTTTAAATTGTGTGATTCATGATCAAGTTTATGTTTCACTACCGACCTGCCCAGCGGCTGTTTCCGCTGCAACTCATTTTCCCGTGGGAATAAGATGTTTTCCCGACAAGTATTGTATATAAAAACCTTCCCCTTGAATCACCCTGTCTATTAAAGCAACCTGCATCAAAATCCGTTGTGTAGTTTTAAAGATTTACGCATACATACATACTTGCAGACGCGAGAAGCGACTGACGATAGTGATATGTGGCGGGAATTCACTGGGCGGCCCCCTAGTTATGATATAAACGAATCCGTTTAAATTGGGTAATGCTATTGTGAACTAGCATCACATGGCAATAAATTACATACCTACATAACTTTATAAAAAAAAAGGAAGCGCCTTCAAAGAACGTATAAATGTGTGAGCCTCCCTTATTTGTCGGTTACTATGCTTAAAACTCTCTCCTAAGTCTGACAAGTACTTGGCCGAAAATCGCATCGAGTTCAGTTCAGCCAAACGCCAGATACATACATACAGGTCAAACTGAGAACCCCCTTTTATTGAAGCCGGTTAAAAATACCTTTTTATTGATAGTGGCCTGTAGCTTATCAATCTGCTCTTGCATCAACTTCACTTTGGATGACAGGAACTTGCACACACTCTCTACTGTGGATCTCTCTGAAATAAAAAAAACACACACATATCACGCTTTTATCCCTTGCGGGGTAGGTAGAGCGATAATGGCCGTAAAAATACGGTCGCTATGACCTACCTCTGACAAATATTGAGGTTCAGATGGTTCGTGTTTGACTGTAGTGACAGGTTGTCAGCCTATCGCCTAAAGTTGTGATATACCAACGTGGAACCCTCGAGTCCTTTAGTCGCCTCTTACGATACCCGCGGGAAAGAAATGGGGTGATGCTATTCCAAGCTGGCATCAAGCAATAAAAAAAGTATTGTGTTAATAAAAATAATCTCTTGTGCTGCCAGCTTGGAACAGCATCACCCTAATTCAGCTCATGGTGTCAACAGCATTTCCAGTGTAAACATAATATTAAATCTCACGTGACAGGTTTATTCCTAGTGTGAGGTTTACTGGAAATATATTTTTGGTAGGCAGGCTTACTTATTGTAACTAAAGTAAGTATTCTAATTTTATAGTGAGAAATGTTTTAATTCTGTTGTGCTTTTTGGATAATAAACATTTTCGTATATTTTTGTGTTTCGTATTTAGTGAATGCAATATCTTGCACAGCGCTTGCCAATTCATCTGCAGTGGACTGTAGAAGTAGTAGTAACATATCTGTTTACCTTTTATAAACGATGGCGGTAATACTTTTTCCTCTACACTGACTGATACAAAAGCGTACAAAAACTCCAAGTCTTCCGATACCCGTTCCTTCCTTCTGTCCGAAACACAGCAATCACATGACAGTCTTTTTGCACAATGGTTATCGCAATCTGTGCAATTTTTTGTTCCATTTTCAAGCTTCAAGCTCTCTGATTGGCTGCTAACTGAATTTAGGATTTTCTTCACCGGTTTTGCTTTCTTTGTGGCACTATTGATTTTAGTAGGAGTGCTTTCTTCGGAAGATGTTTTCGGTGTGTCGCAGCAATGTTTTTTCGTATTATGGTTGGTATGGTAAGGACTCAAAGTCAAATTGTGAGAGAATTCAGAGAAAATGTCTTGTTTTTGCTGTGGAATAAAGAAAATGTACTTATAGCCCTGCAGTGGGATATTTCTGGCTCAAAATAATAATAATAATAAAACTTATAGTCTGTAAAATATAGGATGTTACCTGTGACATCTGTGATCTTGGAGCAAATGCTATGACATAAGGTCCATTTTTCTAGTAAACAAAGGAAAAGGGACCTTATGTCATAGCATTTGTTCCAAGATCACAATCGTCATAGGAATCATCCTATATTTTACAGACTTATAGTGTTGGTATATTTTTTTTTTCTTTTTGTGTGGGACACCGAGTCATCCAACAACCCAATGAACTGTAGTGTCAGAAGTTTTTAACCGCCTTCTACAAGTAGCAGGCTTCTGGCATGTTTGTGTAATGACCTAGTCTAAGTAATCAATCATAGCCAGATAGCAACTGAGACCCATGGCTTAACATGCCCTCCAAAACATAGAACCATCTTTCTTACGGACAATCGGGTGGTTCAGCCATCATTGTCCTAACCGGTGGTGGTTTCTTAAAGAAAACTGAAGTGCAATAGTTTTGTGAAAATAAGAATATAAATTATTTTCTGGTTGTAAACACAAACTTATAATCTAGTGTCTTGTCTGGCTAAATGGCAAGTTTAAATACTAGGTAAATAGGTAATTTTTACGTAAAATGTATTAATGCGGGAAAAAAACTAAAATATCGACGAAACAAAATGATAAAATAAAATTACCATGGCATGCTCAATTTGCTTCATCAAACTCTCAGTTTTCTTTTCCAATTGCTTGTTGAGCTTTTTGAACTCATCTTCACGAGCTAATAGATCCACTGAATCCATTGTTTAGTAGAAATACACAGAGAAATAATGTAAAATACCAACTTTGTTTGAAGCCTCAGAAAATTATGAAAATACACGCAAAACTGACAGCTACGTCGCTATGGTAACGAGTACTACAAACGCCAATACAGTTACTGAATCAACTTATTTTAGTTATCAACTGCTTATCTTTTAATTGATTTATTATAAAAATATATATTTTTATGGAAAAAAAGTATTGCAATACGGGTTTAAAAAGCTAAAATTGATTACACATCCGAAATTTTTCAATAAAATTCAGTATTTATGTTGTTGTTTGCTTGAATGTGCCGCCATCTATCGAAGAAATGCCTTACTTCTATGAACTGTAAACAGCACGTTTTTTGTCAAAAACAGCTGTTCCATGACCAATCACGAAGCGAGGTTGTGATGTCAATAATCTATGTTTTCTTTGTGTGAGATTGCTTTGTCTACCATATGATTCAGTTTGGCTAAATGCAAGCATTTTGTTCCTTGAAATAGATAAAGTTTGCTAGCTGAGCGTGTAAAACAAGCCCGCTCAACCTTTTATATCTCGCAAAACCACGGAAACTCATCAAAAATCTAAATCAAGGTCGCTTCGTAGCGCGTAAGTGCGAAAGAGATGGAAGATTAAATTTGTTCACCACACTATGCTTCTTCACCGTACCGAAAGTGAATCAAGATGCCTTGAAAGACTACAAAACGGAGAAAATAATTTGGAACTACGTTTCGATGGTACAAATTTCAAAAAGAATTGTAAAATTACCATTTGTTGCACTAATATTTTCAGCGAAACCATTGCAAAAACACCATCCGATTACGCGTCAAAGTGTGTTATTGCTCGAAAGAGCGAGACGACACGAAAGTTTATTGTCTATTTTCAAATCGATTTACCAATGAAAACGTACTGCTCAGCTGACAATGGCTGACAGACATTTTCAGTAGGTGAGTATCCCGAGCGTAGGCCAGTCGCTCGCTCGGTCTTTGCAAGCTAAAAATCATTGAAAAGCCTCCTCCTAGACTGCGTTTGACGCGTCCTGACTTGGTGAACCAGTGTAATAATGTATGTGAAGAGAAAAAGACACGACTTTCGAAGTGTTATATTATAGCGTAGGTGTTCAAAAGTGGAGTAAGGCGAAATTAGTTTGCTTCTAAAAAAGGTACGTGTACGTTTTCTTTGTTTTATGAACGCTTAGTTCTACCATACGTTTAGGTTTTCATGCAACACGCTATTTTTACTGTATATCCGTTCATTACTCTGTTGCTAAGTGGGGGTACAGTAAAAAAACCTATGCGTTTTAGAAAGTTAAATTGACAGATACATAACATAACCCGATTGAATTACGGTGAATTCTTTTTCACACGGAAAGATAGAGCGTGCATGTGCTACGCAATTTTGTAGCGTTAATGCATACGATTATACACTGTTAGAAAATTATTTTGATACGCAGTTATCAAACAAGTGATATGTAGAAACAAAATAGGAATCAGCTGATTGTATGTACTCATGGACAAAGAAAGACGTTGGCCCTTTAGTTCGTCGCCCTAGCGTTATTTTTTCGTTTATTTTTTTGAGTTTAGCAAGTAATTTACACACAGCCCTGACAGACACCCTTTTTTGGTATACATTGGTGGTAATCTTAAGTTTATTATAACGACGCCCATTGTATAGCCAGCAATGTATATTAAAGTAAATAGGGACCCGTGGGCAGTATAGTATAATAGCCACTTTAGCAGGTACCAATCCAGCCCTTTCAACTAGTGATGTGCATGAATCAATACCGGTTTCGAAAGCCCAGAAGAATAACGGTAATTTGGCAATGGTCACTTCCTCTATACAGCCAGTTAAGTCGTGAGCGTGGCGTAGGTACTTACTTGGCTACAAATATTAACTAGATTTTTTGTTATTTTTAAGCATGTAGAAACAATGTTTAGAAGGTTTAAGTAGCTTAAATCCACCAATATTTCTTCTTTTCCTATAGCACGGAAATAACTTTTTTATCAAATAGCATAAAAAAACTCTATAAATAAAACATAACAGACGTATTTCACTACATACAGTAAGGTCATCGTAAGAAAGAAGCCAATATGCCAACTGTCAATCAATAAAGGAAAATCTACCATCTGCTATAGCATTAGCACAAATCTGAGTTTTAAAATCAAGATGGCCTTTCTGAAACAAACGTGTTACACTATGTCGAAACATGTTCTTAGGGAGGCCATTCGAAAAAAAACATGTTCTTTGTTCATTATCGGCGCTGAAAAACAAACCTCCAGGCTAGCTGACCTACTTAGCCAGGTGATGAAGTTTTATCTATGATAATTATGTGTGGGTCACGAAAACACCACAACCGACCACTTCCTACCTTATCTCTTCCTGTTAGCAACAAAAGTAACGGCTTTCAAGCCATTTTACCCAAAAAATCGTAACATTCCATACAGATGACCGTCTTTTGCATGCGTTAGAAAAGTCTAGATGTACTGCTGTCTCTTTCAACGATCAGATGTTTGATATATGACCTTGATTAATCAATAATGGTGATGCAATATATGAGAATGAGAATAGGCGCACTTGAATAAAACTGCGTTGAAATAAGCCAGCACTCCATATTATAAAACTAAAAGCTTAAATCTGTAAAATTCCTAGTACTTGCAATTTACATACTAAGAATTTATAGTTTTGATAATACCTAGGAACTAGTTTCATAAGTCTGTTAAAAACGGTACGAAATCGGTTTACATTTACCTAAAAACCATTTGACGTATGCATGCCGTGTGATGCCTGCTTAGAATAGCATCACCCCATTTCTTTACCGTGGGTGTCGTAAAAGCAGACTAAGGGACTCGAGGGTTTCATGTGTATTGCAATTTTAGGCGACAGGCTGACAACCTTTCACTATAGCGATACACGGCTTATCTGAAACGACCCTCAAACATTTGTCACATGTGACCGTAATATTGCGGTCATTAACGCTCTGCCACCCCGTCAGGGATAAAGGCGTTATTTGTGTGTGGGCGTATGCAATACTTGCTATGTAGAAATCGTTAAACAAGTATAATATCGTTAATTTAGCACAACTTGTATATGGTGATAGGTATTTGTTAGTAAGTATCTAAGTTAAATTTCTAATAAATGTGGTAAATACGTTGTTGTAATTATTGATTGATTAAAAAGCCGCAATACCAGTAAATTGAAACGCGTGTTGAAGGAAATGAGTAATCCCTGCAACGCTGTGTCGGTTATGATGAAATAATGTTGAAGTTTCGCCTGATTCATACACACGTCATGTCACGCCTTTATCCCCTGCGGGGTAGGCAGAGCGTTAACGGCCGTAATAATACGGTCGCTATCGCCACGTCTGACAAACGTTGAGGTCCCTTTCAGATGATTCGTGTATCACTGTAGTGACAGGTTGTCAGCCTGTAGCCTTAAGATTATTACACGCATGAAACCCTCATGTCCCTTAGTAGCCTCTTACGACAACCGCGGGAAGAAATGGGGCGAAGCTATTCTAAGCCGGCATCACATGGCATGATTCATGCCACGGAATAAACCATTGTGTACCCACGCAGAAGCTTAATGATTGTGACATTTGCAAGTTACTTGGAACGACTTATGTATTTCTTTATTCCATGCCCTAATATGCCGCGTGATGCCGGCTTAGAATAGCATCACTCTTCTTTCCCGCGGGTGTCGTAAGAGGCGACTAAATAGCTCGAGGGTTTCATGTATATTACAACTTTAGGTGACAGTTTTATAATCGGTCACTACAATGATGCACGAATCATCTGAAAGGGCCCTCAATATTTTTCAGTCGTGGCGGTAACGAGCGGTCGTTACCGCTCTGTCTGCAAGGGATAAGGGCGTAATATTTGTATGTACGTATGCCCTAATATAAAAAATCTTTTAGCTTGTAACCAACTGTATTGTGAACGTCAAAGGCTGGCACGTGGTGGTTTTAAAACCATGAGTCAGACGTTTTAAATTATTTGTTCTCTAGTAGCTATAGAATAGAAATAGTTAACGGTTAACATGGAATTTTACCTGCAGGTATACAGCAGGTACAGATACACAATCACGCCTTTATTCCTTTTTGGGTTGGCTGAAGATAGACGGCATAGTTTGTCATTAAAAAACAGTCATTAATATTTTTTGTATCATGGTAGTATATTGCCTTGAGTTGTAATATGTCAAACTCTCAAAATCCTTAGTTCTGTTCAAACACCTGCAAAAAAATAGGATGATGCTATTTTAAATCAGCATCACACGTCAGCTGTTTTAATTTTGCGCTTAACAAAATATTTCTTGGAGCTTAATAAAACGTCAAAAAAAACTGTTCTTTGTGTAGGACGCTAAGAATAGACTTTGATCAAGTCTAGGTCAGTTCATCATAGATATAACTATAACTTGTTTTTTTAAAGAAACGATCCGGAAAGGGCAACATCAGTGTTGACATCTAGCTCTCTTTTCGTGTGGGACACCGAGTCGTCCAACGACCCGATGAACTCTAGTGTCAGAAATTTTCAACCGCCTTCTACATGTAGCAGGCTTTCGACATGGCTGTGTAACAACGGCCGTCTAAGTGATCATAGACAGCAACCGGGACCTACGGCCGAAACATGGAACCAGCTTACTTGCGGACAATCGGGTGGACCTCTAGCTCATATTATGTCATATATTTTGAAAGAGAGACAAACAATGATGTTTGTCGACGACCGATGTGGCGCAGTGGTAGCGCGACTGCCTTTGACGCAGAAGGTTCCGGGTTCGATTCTCGGTGGGTCACTCACTAAGTTGAAATTTATCACTTTGTGAATTTGTTCCCAGTCTGGTTAAGGCATTGCGGGCTGAACCACCCGATTGTCCGTAAGTAAGATGGTTCCGTGTTTCGGATAGCACGTTAAGCCGTAGGTCCCGGTTGCTGTCTATGATCACTTAGGCAGCGGTCGTTACTCAACCATGTCAGAAGCCTGCTACTTGTAGAAGGCGGTTGAAAAATTCTGACACTAGGGTTCATCGAGTCGTTTGACGACTTGGTGTCCCACACGAAAAGCAAGCAATGATGTTGCCATTTCCGGATCGTTTCCTTATCGTACGAGATATATAAGAAGATTGACCCAAAGTCCTAAATAAGAGCACATCTCGAAACCTGCTAACGACTAATCAGCTTACTATGTAGTTATATTTAGTCGCAACAACATAATGTACTTATTTGTTATCTCGTTAGTAAATCACCTACATCCTACGTAAAGGTTTCGCCACATATACATTAGCGTTTCGATTACAAGCAACGTCGTGATAAGTGTCAGGATGCCTTAAATATAGACAGAAACAAATATACTAAGATCCGAGAGTAAATATCTCAAGATCCTGTATCCTATTAATCTTTGTCAGATTATATTTGTCAGATGTAGCTATAAAAACTGTTCTTTTCAGTTATTTACTACATTTCAGCTCTGCCTACTCCGCAATCAATAAAAGCGTGATGTATGCAAGCACAGAGCCCAGAGACACGCAACTGTCATTCTCTTGTCACTAAGTTACAAATTTTACAGTAAAAATACGATTGTGCCGAAACCATCTAAAAACTATTGAGTTGAGTGAGAGTAAGACGCCTTTTAATAAAACGGGATTCTGACTCAGATATCCTGATGCCCTCTATGCAGTGAACAGTTTAAAACTTCCGCTGCGATTCTGCACCGATAAGTGTGGTGAAACCTTTACCGCAAGTGAATGCACTGAGCGAAGATAAGGCCGGTTGTTTCTAGGCCTTTGTTACTTGCTTGCACATTAGCAGATATTTCTGGGTTAACAGTAGATCCTGCTGTGAATCCGCTCTGAGAAATATATAGTACAAAAACTGATATATTATAATTTTCTTTCTTTGTGAGATTGTTCTCAGTTCACGTACAATATTATAATAAAAATATTACAGACCGAACCACCTAATTTTCAATAAAAATAGATCCGTGCTATGGAGGAAGCGGTAAGGCATCAAGTGCAGATGATGCATATATTCTGACACTAGGGTTGATTGGGTGGATGGACGACTTGATGTTCCACACGAAAAGAGAGAAATCGATCTATGATTATTAAGATGACAGTGTTGCTTGACATAATCATTCATTGTATTTATGATCTAGATATTGCGCACGTCTCATCCGCCTTTTGCCTAATGCCATTTTTCTCCGCTAGGTCTGCCGTAAACAATTTCTTTTTCTCGGGATTAGCAGTGCCTGTTGTGACCATTTTTTTTTGTCCTATAAAATTTCTTGTGTACAATAAATGCTTAAATACATATCAGACAAAGGTAACTTAATAGACTCTGAGACGGGCGTTCTTCGACTTTAAATCCCACCCGAAACGAACGAACGCTTGTTTTATATCCCTTTATAATGTAAAATTGTCATTAGCATGAGTTGCCTCGCGAATATGCGATGCTTGTGGACTGTTTCATATTCCGTCCCGTCGCAAGAATCGATAAATAATTTACTGTTCGTGTCAGTATCGATCGCTGATGAGTTGGCTACAAAGCGTGTCTTGGTAATATGATTGGCTTATTATACGGGGTGTCAGGAAAAGTACTAAGTTCCTTTCAAGAAATAAACCAGCCGATGAAACTGAACAACTTTCCCAAAGGAACATAGGTTGAATTATGAAAGATGCCGGTTTGGAATAGCGTCACCCTTATCTGCGTGTGTCATAAAAATCGGCTCAAGTGTGAATCATTTGAGTGGCAGCATTCCTTGTAAACGCAACGTCTGGCACTGCGCTCGCCAGTCTGCCTGCCAAGCTTGGAAAGTATTATAATATGTGGCCTGCCATATCAGAAGCTTGCTACTTGTAGAAGACGGCTGAAAAATTCTGACACTACGGTTCAATGGGTCTTTGGACTACTCGATGTCTCACACGAAAAGAAAGAGCAGTACCCTGTTGTGGCTGTCAGTGTTAATGTTTTTGACGTTGTTGCTAAGACGTTTGATAACAAAAAAAAATTGTGTTGTTACTAAGCGATATTTTACAGGCTATAAATTATTGCATAAAAACGCCAGTGTATAGAAAATTGCATTCGCTTCGTTCACGATGTTGCCGTTACCTACTTGTTATGTAATAATGATGACTTTCAGTAAATTGTTTATTTCATAACTTGCTCGGAGATTGTCACGAGTCCATATTATGTTACAATATTCTACTTTTTAGCCTGTATTAGTTTGTAGTTTGTGCCGTGTGATGCCGGCTTAGAATAGCATCACCCCATATCCTTCCCGCGGGTGTCGTAAGAGGCGACTAAGGGACTCGAGAGTACTGGTGTATTACAATTTTTAGGCGAGAGGCTGACAACCTGTCACTATGTAATACACATGTTTTCTGAAACAATCCTCAAAAATGTCAGACGTGGCGATAGCGACCGTATTCTTACGCCCGTTTGCGCTCTGCCTACCCCGTAAGGGAGAAGGGCGTGATATATGTATGTATGTATGTATGTGTTAGTTTGTACCATGTCAAAATCACATCTCATCGCGATCATCTGTTTTCTAACATAGGGAAAAGTAAATCCATCTAATATTATAAATTGCGAAAGTTCATTTGTTACACCTTCACGCTAAAACTACTAACCCGATTTTCATGAAATTTGGCCCACAGATAGAGGGTAACTTAGATTAACACATAGGACACTTGTTATTCCGAAAAAAAAGGTTCTGTCTGGGATATTATGGCATCAAAAGACAAAACCGACTTCCGCGCGGGTGGAACTGCGGGCTCCCACTAGTTCTTTATTAAAGAAATAGCTATTATTGCATCTTACCACTAAAAAGCAAGACGTTCATTTTATGCATATCTAGCGTTTTTTTGTATAAAGATATTTTTAACTCGTGCTCAACGTCAATGAATTTTGTGGTAAGGCCCTTAGCAATTACCGGTTATTTACCAAAAACCGGTTAATCGTTTTCCCAGCACTCTTTCGATGCAAAATCTCAGTTCGTAGGGTCCATGACCAGGTTTTTTTAGACTTTACGGGTTCTTGTTTGGATGTGGAGCAGGGAACAGGTTTCAGCTTTCACTGAGTTTAGGGTTCTGTAGGTAAAGGTTCTACTTGACGTTTAGGACATGCAGGCGTCGAACTACCCGATGACACCCGTCAGAATTTTAAACCACCTACTGCTTCTTTACGACTCTGAAATGGCGAAAAATTGGTGCAAAGTTTTCTCTTCCTCTTCTTTGGATCAATAGCCTAACTATATCTTTTCCTGACAGTACTTGGCGACGGCAATGGCATTATCTCTCCCCAAATTCAGCTCTACTACAAGTGACCGGTAACAGAGGGCAAATTTTCTCGACTTACTTGTATTTGGTAGAGAGTTTAGCCCTCAAGGTTTTGGCTACGACAGCCTTCTTCACGGAGGTCGACACCTCACACACGCCCACCCGTTAGCTGTGATTGCTGAGCACAAGAAAACCTAAGTCCTGAACCTTTCATAATGAGTTATACCTTGTTTGAAGATTGGTGTATTAATCTTTCAACTGTTAATAGCCGTGGTCCTAACTTTTAAATGCTCAACTTATATCGTTCTACTTAGCAACTATTTGTACAACCATTTAGATGTTCATTAATTTAAATGTTCCTAATTCCACATTATTCCAACCGACACTAATATGACATTCAGAAGTTATACTGTGATTATTATTAGATATATTGGACAAATCAATGCATCAGATTATAGCCAATTGGCATTGAACAAAGAGTGACTAATTTCAAAATTCAAATTAAATATTATGTATTAACACCGAGTTTAAATATAGCAACAGCTTGTACCTATTATTTTGCCGCAAAAAGCTTAGCACTTTTTGTATTATTGTATGATCCTTATAAGCTGTCATGAATATAAAGTGGGAGTGGGTAGACTTACACAAAAAATACGGCCGATTTTTAAACCTCCATTTTGTCTTCTCATGGTAATGTAATGAGACTGATATACTAGTCTGCTAAACTATCGGATTTGTTTGATCCTACACGAATGACAGCTGCTTCTGTCACTTCAACTGTGTAACAGGAACGGCTGACAAATGCGTTCGCAAGAATCGAGGCAAATGTTAATACTGGAACAGTTAGCTCATTGTCCAAGACAACAATGGACCCTATAATTTAAAAACTACACTAAGTGGACTTAAGCACACGATGTCGACCCATGTTGAATGGAAAGTATACTGTGTAAAGATATTTATATGGTTGTATGTAGGAATGACGACCGATGTGGCGCAGAGGTAGTGCGACAGCCTGCAGAAGGTTTCAGGTTCGATTCTCGGTGGGGCCACTCTCAAAGTTGATATTTATCACTTTGTGAATTTGTTCCCAGTCTGGTCACAGAATATATAATAGTACTCAAATCTGGTTAGACATTGCGGACTCAACCACCCGATTGTCCGAAGATGGTAACGTGTTTCGGATGGCACGTTAAACCGTAGGTCCCGGTTGATGTCTTTGATTACTTAGACTGCAGTTAATACACAACCATGTCAGAAGCCTGCTACTTGTAGAAGGCGGTTGAAAAATTCCAGGAAGGCGGTTGATATCCATTTGAATTACCAACTTAAAACGGTTTTCCATATAAATGATGCTAGAAGCCAGTCAAGCGGTTTCCATCCGCTGCTAACCATTTTCCATTTCGAATAAGATATTTTCTCGTTATAAAAAACCTGCTTAGATGTGATATAGATATCTAACGTCTATATATCCTCTCGTCTCATCTATATATATAACGTATATATGTTGTTAAAAATAAATAAGCAGAAATCTGTTTTTATCCCTGGATCAATATGAATGACTGACGCAAAATGAAGCCTCCCCAGCATCTAAAAATAGAAATAGACTACGTAGAGAGAAATGTAGGCTTCGTGATTTTCTGTTCCACTGCCTTTTGTCTAAAAAATCACGGTTTTTATTGGCCTTGGTAGGCGGGCTGGCGAGAGCATTGCGGGGTGTCATTATTCGCAGAAATCACTGCGTACGAGTGGATTTGGGGTGATGATAGCCTACGCTCACATCATATGTGACGACTGATGTGGCGCAGTGGTAGTGCGACTGCCTTTGACGCAGAAGGTTCCGGGTTCGAATCTCGGTAGGTCACTCACAAAGTTGATATTTATCACTTTGTGAATTTGTTCCCAGTCGGGTTAGGACATTGCGGGCTGAGCCACCCGATTGTCCGTAAGTAAGATGGTTCAGTGTTTCGGATGGCACATTAAGCCGTAGGTCCCGGGTGCTGTCTATGATTACTTAGACGGCGGTCGTTACACAACCATGTCAGAAGCCTGTTGCATTAATTATGACACTAGGGTTCACCGGGTCGTTGGACGACTTGGTGTCCCACACGAAAAGAGAAGAACCATATGTGTATGTCTGCAGCTAGGTGACTTCCAGTTACTATACAAATAGTTGTCAGTTACGTAAGCGTAATAGGAACGAAACCATAACACAACACTGTTGTTGAAACATCCTCGAGGTATTACGTCAAATAACGTTATTTTATTTACTTTTCGTATTACGGCATTTCTTGCTATCTAGTTTTTTTTTATATCTTAAAAACAGACGGAAGAAACCGAATTACTTTTTATTCCTTATTCTTCATTGAAAATATGAATATATTTTTTTATAGGTATTTCCTTCAACGTATGTTTCTTCACCGCCATTTTTTTCACATTGATAATGTCTTTTTAACTGTGTTAATTGAGTCAATAATCGCCTAAGTGGTTCTTGCCACAGTTTTTAAACGGTCTATGATTACCTAGGCTCGGACTTGGTTGTGAAACGTTTACATCATAATAAAGAAATATTTCACTAGGGTTCATGATGGTGAATAATCCAGATCATTGGACGACTCAGTGTCCCATACGAAAAGAAAGAAAGAAAGACAAATCTTTCCTCCCGACGCATAATGTCCTTAATCCTAAAAATGTCCTAAACGCACAATGACCTAAACGCATAATGACCTAAATGTGTAATGTCCCAAATTTGACAACTAAACTATACTGACAATTAAAACATGTTTTTGCACGAAATGGTTATAATAACCGTGTAGTAATTCCATGTCATAAATAAAATAGTGAATTGTCTAAACTTCGTGCTATCTGAAAATCGAACCTGGGCCCTTCGGAACGGGAGCATACACAGTCCACTAGACCACAGAGGCTGCTGAAATATGTTGCATTTGTCATACCATTTGGAATTTGTTTACTACCGGTGCACTGTTTATCAATATTATTGTAATTTCACAATAACTGATCATAGTTATCATTCTAGCGTGATTGTGTAATCTGTTTATTCAATCAAATCACATCACACATCACATCAGCCCATAGCAGTCCACTGCTGGACATAGGCCTGCTCCAGGGTACGCCACAATGAACGATCTCCAGCTTTCGCCATCCTGTCGCTACCAGCCGCTCTCTTTAAGTCATCGGTCCATCTGGCCGGAGGGCGTCCAACAGTACACTTCCCAACGATTCTAGATTGATAAATAGTATACTAATGCCATTCTATTATAAGATTTTTTAAAAATAATACTGATATGAAATAAATCCCTAGACATGCAATATTATTATCATCAAACATATTAAGTGAACAAACTTAAAAAAATGTTTACATTAAAAACCGGCAATTAGATTTATACTAATTTAATTAAACAATTTAAATAAATGGTTGTCAATTAAACCGGTAATAACGGTAATCTAATTTAAAACATTACCGGTTATCCGCTAACTTTTAATACCGGTACAAACTATGATTGAACAACACTAAATTCCACAATCTCAACCCTTGAAAAAAATTATGGTCGTCTTTAAAAACCTGTTATAAACTTAACCAACACCTGCTAGGTTCATCCCTTGTTGGAGGTATGTATGTAATCATAGATAGATAGCAACCGAGACCGCTTAACGTGCACTCCGAAGCACGGACCTTTCTTTTTTGTGGGACACTCAGTCCCCATGTTATGATACTACAGACTACTGGTTTATAGGTGAAATTCGATGTACATTGCGTAGCCAGTGTGACATTATAAAACCAGGATTTTTGACCCGCTACGCAATGTACATCGAATTTTACCTGTAGACTTGTAGCCTGGAGTTTCATAAAATCGAGCACACGTGGTTCAGCCTGCAATGTTCTAACCAGACTAGGAACAAATGTCCAAAGTGACAATATCAACTTTGTGAGTGTTCTACTGTGAAACCGAACTCGGATCCTTTTGCATCGCAAGCAGTCGCACTACCACAAAATAACTTTTTTTAAAGATGACTTCAACGGACGTAAAAAGTGCGAACCTTTATTTTTTTGCCGGTTAATATGCCTAAAATGTCTTCTATGCCTTCTTCTAAGTCTGACAAATACTTTTCTGAAAACCGCATCAAAATCGGTTCATCCAAACGCGAAATAATCGCGGACAAACATACATGCAGGTCAAACTGAGAACCTCCTTTTTTTTGAAGTCGCTTAAGAACACTACATAAGCGATCTAGTAGGTAACATACAGCATAAATACTCTGTCGCCAGGGTCCATGTTTGACGACCGATGTGGCGCAGTGGTAGTGCGACTGCCTTTGACGCAGATGGGCCCGGGTTCGATTCTCGGTGGGTCACTCACAAAGTTGGTATTTATCACTTTGTGAATTTGTTCCCAGTCTGGTTAGGACATTGCGGGCTGAACCACCCGATTGTCCGTAAGTAAGATGGTTCCGTGTTTCGGATGGCACGTTAAGCCGTAGGTCCCGGTTGCTGTCTATGATCACTTAAACGGCGGTCGTTACACACAACCATGTCAGAAGCCTGCTACTTGTTGAAAAATTTCTGATATTAGGGTTCATCGGGTCCTTAAACGACTCGGTGTCCCACACGAAAAGAGAGAAGAGAGCCGGAGTCCATTAGGTCATTCGTAGACCCTTTGCACCACTCTAAACGAAAGTATGAAAGCAAATAAACTCGTCAAGTACCAGGCGATTATAAACCATCAGGATGTCACGAATCAAGGTTCACTGACCTGCTGGCCCCCCTCAGAAAGTGCAACGACCGCGCAAGGATCATAATAAAAAAGTGTTTTTTTGTTCAATTGAAATTATTGAAATGATTGGTTTTTGCGGAACTTTTAAGTGTTGTGTAGGCAGGCCGTGTGATGCCGGCTTAGAATGGCATCACCCCACATCCTTCCCGTGGGTGTCGTAAAAGGCGACTAAGAGTATTGGTAAATTACAATTTTAGGCGACAGGCTGACAACCTGTCACTATAGTCATACAATGTTTTCTGAAACAACCTTGGAAAACAATCCTCAAAAATGTCAGACGTGGCGATAGCGACCGTATTCTTGCGGCTGTTAACGCTCTGCCTACCCCTCAAGGAATAAAGGTGTGATGTATGTCTGTATGTATGTGTAGGCAGGCTGTTGCCTATTTTAGAGGCGCACAATTAACCATTTGATGCCGGTTCAGAATAGCATCACCCCATTTCTTTCCCGTGGGTGTCGTAGAAACCGACTAAGGGACTCGAGGGTTTCAGACTGACAGCCTGTCACTACAGTGATATACTAATCATCTGAAAGATGCTTCAACATTTGTCAGACATTCCGACAGCGGCCGTATTTTTACGGCGGTTAACGCTCTGCCTACCCTACTAAGGATAAGAGCGTGATATGTGTGTGTTCTATATTTAAATCACGTGTATATTCTTGGCCAGCTCGCAAATGTCAAAGCCAAGTCGCCATGTATAGTAATACGTGAAGGACGGACGGCAAAACCGTGCGTGCGAGTCTGTTCATTGACGTGGGGGTTCCGTCATACAAAATTTATTACTAAGTTATGGCCATTCGAATAGGCCGTATTTGACAGTTGTCAAAGCCATACTAGAGGACATGTCAACAAAGAAAAATAAACCTTACGTCATAGCTTTAATATTATTTTGACAGCTTTCAATTGTGGCCTTACTTAGGCAGATGAAATAAATCGAGGAATGAAATGAATTAAGAATTTGTCATATTAAGAACCGTTGGGGACTATTTATTTTGTTTGTGAAAAACCTGGACAATTCACACAGCCCCACCTAGCCCCAAACTAAGCAAAGCTTATATTATGGGAACTAGATAGCTGATACGAATAGTATTATACTTTTTTTTGTAAATACATATTATGCATAGAAAACACCCAGACTCGACACAAATACTTGAAAATTGAAACAAATATCCGGTGGGGATCGAATCCGCGACCCTCGGCGTAGAAGGCAGGGGTACTGTCCACTACGCCATCGAGACAGTCATATCTTCTATCAGTGTATCATATCTTTTTGTATTCACTTGTGTACAATAAATTGTTCATAAATTAATTTATTTACTTTTATCTATTTTTTACAATTAAAAACACAAGTTTTGTTTACTCGCTACGGAACCCTAATTTGGCGCAATTGTCGCCAACGAGTCTAACCGTGTAGTGATGTCATGTAGACCATCATTGTGTTGGTGTAGTTACAGACAATAATTACAATTGTCGTATTTATGTGTAGGTAGACTGGCAGTAGGCAAGAAAAAATACTTTGAATAGAATAATCCCCCCCGAGTTCGATCCCCGCCATATAACAATGTGTTTTTACTGACGTACATTTACCGACTGCTCTTACGGTGAAGGAAAAACATCGTGATGAAAACTCACATTGAAATAAAATTTGTATTCAGATGATATTTGAATGTGACTTAACCTAGGATTCGGGCCAGGTTAGCCTTCGGGTTGCAAATGTCAGATGGCAGTCAATCTGTGTAAAAACTGCGATCGCACGTCAAACCCCCTAGGTTAGGTGGCCGACCCTGACAGAGAACGGGATAAGGCAAGGAAGAAATGATGTCGTTTTTGCGTTTATCTGTCGGCTTGCCGCAAAAAACCACATTAATATCTGTTGCGTGATTTAGGAGTAAGCGATAGTCGTGATACACAGAGAAGCGCAGAAAGCAACTGATTTTTAACCAACTTTAAATAAAGAGAAGAATAATATATTGTATTATTATATATATTATATATATTGTCGAGTTTTCTAACTTTTGTTGTTTTGTTTACAGGTAAGTTGTTTTTTCCCTGTCAGTGATACCAGCAAATCGGCAGCAACGTTCCCTGTAAGTTACGTGCACTGCTCTCGCCGCTCACCGAAGCCTTGCAACAATATTCAACGCAATATTTTGATACTTTTGGAAACACGTTTATACAATAACACACTAGAATTTAAAAAATATTCGGCGTAGAAAGAAAAGCGCCATCTATTAAACAACCCGCGAACAAAACTCAATATAAACATGTTTGACAGCTGTCAAATATGGCCTATTCGAACGGTCATACTCTTAGTATGTGTAATAGTTTTTAGTGATAATAATAACCACAGAACCTTGAAATCAAGTATAATGAGGATTTTTCAACGCTTGTCTGAACTAGGTGGCGCTGTTGAGAATTTTTGCAGATTGAGGGATTATCTGTCAAGTTCAGTGTTTCTTAACTATAGAAAACAAAGCTTCCATTCGCAGTCAGCGCCATCTATCAATAACTACACGAACAGATAAAAAAAAACCTAGAATATTTATTCTTTCCGTCTATCAATGGAAAAACAAACAATGATACCATGTAACAAAATACAATGCAATTAAAAATAATATACGGAAACAACACACACAGACAGTCATACTTACGCAATAACGTATTTGTCATATACGTAATTCAATAAGGTACGTAAGGCTTCAGAGAGTAGGCTTCACTTATTTATGAGTAACTAGCTAAAATGCCCGCGGCTTCGCCCGCGTGGAAGTCGGTTTTTATCCCATGGCATCCCACTGGATCATTTTTTCGGGATGACAACTATCCTATGTGTTAATCCAAGTTACCTTCTATGTGTGTGCCAAATTTCATGAAAATGGGTTCAGTAGTTTTTGCGAGGACTATCAAACAAACAAATGAACATGCAAACTTTTACTTGATTTATAATATAAGGTATAATATTGAGGTCCGTATTTATAAACCGCACTCAACTTTGAGATGGAGCTCAAGACAAAATGTCAGTCTATACTAACAGCATCTCAAAGTCGCTCTCAAGATCGATCTCAAAGTTGAGTGCAGTTCATAAATATGGACCTTATAGTCTTGGCAAAACTTTACCTGATAAGTACTCATTCTCAAAATAAAAATTGAAACAGGCATTTCCTTCCGACAGTGCAATAAACTGGAAACAAAAACAATATGGCGATCACTGGGCCAATGCACTGGACTTATGGACATTGCTCTCTTTACACCTTATTATCTTCTAAGAATAACATTTACTTTATGATTAACACACACACACACACACACACACACACACACACACACACACACACACACACACACACACACACACACACACACACACACACACACACACACACAAACACAAATCACGCCTTTGTCCCTGGCGGGGTAGGCAGAGCGTTAACGACCTTAATATTGCCTGTCACTATAGTGATACACGACTTATCTTCAACGACCCTCAACTATTGTCAGACGTGGCGATAACGACCGTAATTTTGCGATCGTTATCGCTTTACCTACCCCGCGAGGGACAAAAGACAGATTATTTTATGTATGTATATTACGGTCGTGATCGCCACGTCTGACAAAATGTCTGAAGGCCGTTTCAGATAAGTTGTGCATCACTATAGTGACAAGTTGTCAGCGTGTCGTCTAAAATTGTAATTGTAATACATTATGAAACCCTTCCAGGGCGATAGGCTGACAACCTGTCACAACAATAATACAAAAATCATCTGTAGGGGCCCTCAATACTTCTCAGATGTGGCGATAAAGACCGTAATTTTACGATCTGCTTAACCCGCAAGGGATAAAGGCGTGATTTGTGTATGTAAGTATGTATGTATGAAACCCTCTAGTCCCGTAGTTGTTTCTTACGACACTCACTGGTAGAACTAGGGTGATGCTATATTAAGCCCATATTTACTTCAACACGTTGCTACATGTTTCATATCACCAGACAAAAACATGTTTTGCCACATGGCAGATATTTACACCAGCGACCGATGCACCGACAGGCTTATACCTCGTGCGTGTATTAATATTGGTGCGGTATAGAGATGTTGTACAGTGATCAACTATTTTGTCTGTGACCTTGTAATTGTAGGTCTGTTTCCTGAGTAAAGCTGGGGTCTGCTATTTTTTGTCATTGTAACGCCATCGAAACTCAACTGTCATTGAATTGCCATTGTGATTTTTCTATACTTCAAACTGTTAGCAGGCTACGAAATGACCGAAATCATCCCACTGAGATCCAATCGACATCCGACTGAATTTGCGATTCAGTTGCATCTCAGTTGGATGGTTTTGATAGCTTGGTAGTGTGCTAACAGTTTGAAGTAGAGAAAATCATAATGGCAAGTATGGCAAAAACAGCCGAGTGTCGATGGCGCTAAAATGACGAAAAAAATAGAAGACTTGGAACCCTAATAGTTTTCAGATCCGACAATTCAATCAATTTAGGGGGCTGATTATCTAATTTTTATACCAATACCGATTCCATATATTACCGATGACAAACATGACGACATTGACGACCGATGTGGCGCAGTGGTAGTGCGACTGCCTTTGACGCAGAAGGTTCTGGGATCGATCGATCGATTCTCGGTGGGTCACTCATGAAGTTGATGTTTATCACTTTGTGAATTTGTTCCCAGTCTGGTGTATATTACAAACCTCTTTTTCCTCAGTATTAATATAGCGTACACGCAAGGTCGTTTGCCGAATTGTCATTGGCACTAACCGTTTTAAACGTTGGCTTCCGACATAGACGTACGATTTGTTTTGTAAACGACATTCATTTTGATTATTTAGAAGTAGTTTTTCACCCCGCGGTTCCACTCAAGGCTTTTGATAGAAAGAATTAAAAAAATGGTTATCTGTAAAGACGGTTTACTAACGTGACAACGTCATATCATAAGAATATACTGATGGAATTGGTTGCATTTATGTATTGCATTTATGTCGAACGCTGCCGAATGCGAAGGCCGATTATGCCTCTTTGTCGCTCGTTCCGTGCTCTCGCTTGCACTTCAGGCCTTAAATGTAACGCCTCAGAGCGAGGTAACGCCGCACTAGTCATGTTATTTGGTGCGTGCAGCCGGCTTCATCGAATTATAAGACTTTATCACGTCAAAAAATGTTTATTGACCTCAAGTTTGCATTCAATTTTCCTCTGGGATTCGTATATTACATACATGCATACATACATAAATCATACCTCTTTCCCGTTGGGGTAGGCAGAGACTATTTCCTTCCACTTGCTACGATCCCGGGAAAGGTTTTTTAGCTTCTTCTACATTCATCAGTCTTTTCATGCACGCTCGTCGGTTTAGGGTACTTCTGACCTGACCTTTCTTCAAAACGCCCCCATTTGGTCCATGTAGGTTCTTCGCATAGGTTCTTCGTATATTACCGCTAGTAAAAAGTGACCTCTGTCACTCTCCAGCCTAGCAACTACACATAAAAAAATCACAGCATGAATTCGATGCGGTGTGACAGGAATGAGTGCGCAAAACTTTCCAGCTCAAAGCTACCTAGAAATTGGCAACTGACTCAAATATTTCCCCAAAAAACGAAAAAAAATCTCACGATCACTCTTCCTCAAACCCTGCCTTTCACAGCAGCCCACAAAAATATAACTGTCTTTTTCACACCTACAGAAAACCAGTTTTTCAGACAGAGAGGTCGGAAGAGGGCGATGATCGGTCACAACCAAGGTTGGGATGACGTCAGAGGATTTTTTTCACCTGTAATTATGTTTTTTGGTTGTAAAAAAGTTGTAATGCTAGCCAAGTTTTGTTATTCAATATCTAGTTTTGTATGTTTTGAGACATCGACCTGGGTGGATGTTATCTAAAGTAGGTAAACCGATGATATAAATAGGATCTACCTATAAAACTGAACAACTTTCCATGAGCTCTGACGTCAGAGTTTTTAAACCGCCTACTAGCAGGCCTCTGACATGGTTGTGTAACGATCGCCGTCTAAGTAATCATAGACAACAACCGGGACCTACGGTTTAACGTTTTTCCGAAACACGAATTTCTTATTTATTAATCACATTCAATTTTGAGATCAATCTCAAGAGCGATTTCGACTAATGTCAGTCAATACTTAATAATTCGACTGCTGGAGTCTAAAATCGCAACCAATTTTAGGTCTTTTGTCGTGTCGGTTCCCCGAAAAATCGTGTGCGAATTTACGCGGGAAGATTTCTGGCCACTGGGAGTCGTATTTAGGCGCTATCGACCCCCCGTGCAACGCGTGTCGCTGCTGACGCCGTCGTCGTCGGCTAAAGTGCCTACCTTATAATTTTAGTGTATTTATAGTAGTTATCTTAGTTACATTTATATTGTATAATTTTATTACTATGATATTTTTAGCGTATTTAAGTTTATTTTAACTGTATAGTATTATTCTTATTGTTATATTTATTTAGAACAATTATGTTGGTTGAGTGTTTACCTAAGACACAAGAATTACTATTCTTAGTTTAGGAAATAATTTAGCCTCATAATTGTTTTGTATAGTTTTACCTATTAGTAATTATGTTTATTTATAATAAAGAATTTGAATTTGAATTTGAACTAACAGCATCTCAAAGTCGCACTCAAGATTGATCTCAGGGTTGAGAGCAGTTTCTAAATTCGAGCCTAAAAAGACTAAGTGCGCTATTGAGAATCGAACCCGGAATCTTTGTGTGGCATGCAGTCACATTACCACTGCGCCATGCAAACTAATTAATGAAAAGTAAAGAGTGAGTAAACCCATTAAAAACAATTCACATACTAACTCGTAGTTTACTTATAAAACAACCGCTAATCAATGAAAAAAAAAAACACTTACTGTACAACATCTATGCAACTGTAAATTGTATAGTAAAAACCTCGCGTGTTGTTTGACCGTACCATAAACATTGAAGTACAGTAGAGCGCAGTTTCAGTTAGACACTTTGGACTTTTTCTTTCATTTGTTCGTAAATGGCGGCATTTCTAAAAAAGAATACCAAAATCAGTCATCAGTTTGGCAGAGGCACGCAGACACGACAAAAATGATATTCCATACATACGTTATGGTCCTAATCGTAGGCTCGAAAAATAACTTCACACTTCAGAAGAACAGATGTTGAAACACAATTTTAATTGAAGTTTAAGGTCTCCCATACATTACAATTACACGTAAGTACTAAAAATTTTAATGTAACGAGCGTCGTCGTCGGTAAATTTTAATGATACGAGCGTCGTCGGTGGCGAAGTGGTTAGGACACGGGTCTTACAATCGTGATACCCGAGTTCGATCCTCGCAATGTACCAAGGTGTTTTTACTCACGTACATTTACCGACTGTTCTTACGGTCAAGGAAAAAGATCGTAATGAAACCCACATTTAAATATTGAATTCAGATGATATTTGAATGTGACTTAATCTAGGATTCGGGCCAGGTTAGCCTTCGGGTTGTATAGGTCAGATGGCAGTAGCTCTACGTTAAAACTTGATTCCACGTCCAATCCTAGGTTAGGTAGCCGACTCCGATAGAGAACGGGATAAGGCAAGGAGAATGATGTACACGAGCTGCATACGCAGGCAGGCGGTGTGCTCGAGACTTTGGTGGGCACGTTCAGATGCTGCTTTGTGTACAACAACAACAGTAGCTTTTTAATGTATTAAATCTGTATTGTATGCAAAATGAGTAAGCCGACTGTATTAAATAATAATTTATTGACTTTTATCGACATTTTGGTTCTTAAGAATTGAGTAAAATAAACTAAAAAGCTTAAACCTTTAACACAATACTCCACTGCTGGATATGGGTGTCCCCCAATTGGGGGGGTTTGCCATACCGCGCTTGGCAGGCGGATAGGCGAGCGTAGTGCAAGATGTTGCATTCACAGGGAACTCATTTGGAACACCTATAAAGGAAAAGCTCAAATTAAGGCAAAAATCTTTATTTTGAAGTCGTAGATCAAAGATTTTCAGTTCTCCTACTGCTACCCAAATTCTGACACTAGGGTTCATGGGGTCGTTAGACGACTCGGTGTCCCACACGAAAAGAGAGAGACTGCTACTTTGTTGAGCATTACGATATAACCTCTCACCAAGTTTTTTCTTAGTAGATCTGCATATACAATATTAAAATTCACTTCCAGACTTAAATAAGATCCCTCACCCACCAAAAAGTAATTCTAGACTTCATCTCCACAGTTCTATTCCTCTATTACAACCCCACCCACTTAGACCACAGTAGAAAATAACAGTATAACATATTCATACAAACGAATGTCTCTCTCTCTCACACACACACACATGTGTGTTTGCTTAAATCTTTAAAACTATACAACGGATTTTGATGCAGATTCTTTTTATAGATAGTGATTCAAGAGGAAGGTTTTTACGAATAATACTTGAAAATGAGTTGCAGCGGGCGCAGCCGCTGGGCGGGCCGCTAGTACATACTCGTATTATACTGTCTTTGACTTCTACTATGTCTGAACTTGCACTAGGCACCCCCTTCTCCCACGTCTAGACTTCAGACGACAACCTGTGGGTATCTGTCTGCCAAAATATAAAAAAAACACACACAAATATCAGCTGATCGCGCAGTCAGTTGTTGGACGCAGTAAGGTGCGGACGCGGTTTTAGATTTTAATTATTTATTTTTGATTTATTAGTTTCTCATGAATATATGAATGCTTTGTATTGGTAGAATTGATTTTAAATATAGATTATTTTTATTGTTATTTTAGCCTAAAGTGTCCCACACATTATTTATTATATTTGTTACAGATAACTGTTTTTTTAAATATTTTTATTATTCTTTTTCATTTCTTTTATATATATTATGTTATTCAGGTGTTAGTGCTAATTTTGGTCTTATAATTATGTTATTTTTATGTTCGCTCGCTCTGCCTACCCTGCCAGGGTTAAAGGCGTGATTTGTATTTGTCTATGTATTTTTATGTTGGTAACTTTAACTAAAAACATTTAAATATTTTTTAGTTTATCTTTATTCGTTGCAATTAAATATAAATATTAGGTAATCTTATTTGTGCTTAGTTTCCGTCTAAGTGCAACATGAAGTGATTATTATGTGATAATTATATTGATAAGCAATAATTAAGGAGTTGTGATAATGTTTTGTCTATTATTCGGTGCTAGTAAGTATGACTAATTTATTAACAAGGTATTTACCTACACACACACACGCGTGTATAAGGTGAAAAATGTTAGCTTCAAATATTTTAAGGGGTGAATCCTTGGTGAATCAGACTATGAAAATGAACAACTTTCTCCAAGGAACATAGGTCGAAATATTGGGTTTATTTTTGGATGTCCCATACAAATTGACTTTGGTCGTTTTGTATGGGAGGTCCAAATTTTTTCCACCTATGTTCCTTGGGGAAAGTTGTTTAGTTTCATGGGCTGGTTCACCCCCTTAAAATATTTGCAGATATTTTTTTTACACCCTGCATATCACGCCTATATGCCGCGCGGGGTAGGCAGAGCGTAAACGTGCGCAAAAATACGGTCGCTATCACCACCTCTTACCTACTTATTAATTAAATACGATACGTAAGTAAGTAAGCAAGTAAATAATTTAATCACTATGCAGATTTTCATGCTAAATTTTGTATTTTTATATGTAGGTGTTTCTGCAAACTAAATTGTGCAAATAAGTTAGGTCATATGTATTGGAAAAAGAATATAATAGTTGTAAATATTTTAAAGACAACATGTCAAAACTGTATAATTATGTTTGGCCAGTCAACATAATCCCTGAACCCTGGTGTCCCTAGTTTTCTAACCGCCTACTATCTACTATTAGTAGACCTCGGACATGGTTGTGTAACGACCGCCATTTAAGGTGTCATAGACAGCAACCGGACCGAAGGTTTAACGTGCTCTCCGAAGCACGAAACCCTCTTCTGTGGACCTATTATGGCACCAATCAGTTTCCAGTAAAATTTGTGAATTTGTTCCCAGTCTGGTTAGGACATTGCGGGCTGAACCACCCGATTGTCCGTAAGTGAGATAGTTCCGTGTTACGGATGGCACGTTACGCCGTAGGTCCCGATTACTGCCTATGATCACTACGGCGCTCGTCACACAGCCATGTCAGAAGCCTGTTACATGTAGATGGCGGTTGAATTCTGATACTAGGGTTCATCGGGTCGTTGGACGACTCGGTGTCCCACATGAAAAAAGAGAAAGAGAGAGAGTTTCATGTAGATATCCTTAAAAAATCCTTAGTATAAAGAACTTTTGCATTTTCCTATAGGTATTTATTTAAAAGCATTTCTCCCGTCATCCCTTTACTCCTCCCTACTAGAGGGGGTGTAAACCTCCCCCCCCTAATATACGGAACCTAGCCCTTGAGGTGAATGCCCTAGCCCTAGACTTCTTTGTCGTCTGAAACCTGAACATTGACCTAGGTCAGGAATTCTAGACTTCTAGACTTTGTAGTCAACAAATTAGACGTAGGTATTATATGTTTAAAAGGTTTTATTTAATTTGTTATAAGTATTGGTGAACGACCTGACGTCCGAAGGTTCATATTATGTATGACCCTTGTCTATACTCATCACGCCTTTATGCCTTGCAGGGTAAGCGGAACGTTAACGGCTCCAAAAAATGCTTCCTAGTTTGTTTCTGCCCAAAAATTTTTTTTTTTTAAAGTTGAATATTTTCTCGATTTCTCTGACGAACCAGGCCTATTCGTAACCTGCGAAATGAAGCAAGCAATAACGCAAAATACGTAAGTTCTCAAAAACTTTATACCTAACACGGAAAATTAAGACTAATAACTTTTTTAATAAAAGGGAACCGCCTTCAAAGAACTCGTAAAAGTGCGAATTTTTTTATCGGTTAATATGCTTCAAACCTTCTCCTAAGTCTGACAAATACTTTGCTGTAAACCGCCTCAGAATCGCTTCTGCCAAGTGCGAGATAATCGCGCACAAACATAATTGCAATACCTAACAGATCAAACTTAGAACCTCCAGATCTTTTCATGTCTATAAAAAAATAGAGTTTTATTGGTTCTGTAAACAACCTGTCGTTGACCTAGGTCGTGTTCTAAGTCTAGACTGCAGCCAGACGGCATTCGAGGGAGGCGGGGTTTTTGACTTGAAATTACCTCTTGAGATTTATTGCTAGAAGAACTTTGAGAGGACTGCCAGTACGCTTTTGAGGAAAAAAAAACAAGGCTTAGACGAACCTTGTATGAATTTTCATTAAATTCAGTTTTCAAGATGTCTTATACATATAGCAGTCCACTGCTGGACGTAGGCCTCCCTCTGAGTATGCTACAAGGCACGATCTTCTGTTTTCGTCATCCAGTCGCTACCAGCCCGCCGCCTCCGGTATTAAAAAAAGATTTATATACACTACTAGCTGGTACCCGCGACTTCGTTTCGCTGACTTAGTATTTTAGATGATAAAATAACCTTGTTTCCTTCACTAACGTCCTAAATTATACATGCTAATCTGGGCTCCTATTAGTGCTCCTTGTGGACTACGTCAGGAACACTAAACCTTATAAGTCTATATGCCAGCAGAAACTACCCCTCAAGCAGAACAACTTTTGCTTTCGTGCCATATCTTTATCTCGTATAGTTTAGGTGGGCTCCTGGTTGTGCACCTGGTGGTCTACATCAGGTACTCCAAACCTTCAAAGTCTATATGCCACCAGAAGCTACCCATCAAGTTAAACATTTTTTGCTTGGTGCCATGTCTGTATCTCCTATAGTTTAGGCGGGCTCCTGGTGGTGTACCTGGTGGTCTACTGAAGGTACTTCAGACCCTCGAGTGGTGAAAAAAAGTAGCCTATGTCCGTTCTCGGTATCTTACTAATCTCTGTGTGAAATTTCATGATGATCGGTTCAGTGGTTTGGCCGTGAAAGCGTAGCAGACAGACAGAGTTACTTTCGAATTTATAATATTAGTATGGATTATCACAATAAAAAAAAATGAAAAGAGCCAAAGAAAAAGTTATATTCCGGATTTGAACCTGCGACTTGCGCTATAAGTACTTGCGTAGCGTATGGGCTACCGTAGCTCAATCTTTACCTGAGAAATTATACGACTTTATCTTTACCATTCACTTTTAATATTTCCAATAAAAAAAATATCCGATTGGCTGTTGCAAACTATGGAACATCTTTTTATCCTTCCCCCAAATATTTGTGTCCATAAAATTGGTAGAGTCAGCGGATGGAACAATGAAATTCTTCATCTCAAGTTGTATGAATCACTGTAGACATCCCGGGAATTCTACGGTCATCAGATGACTAACAGTTTCAGATTACTGAATTACTAAATCACTATCTCTCTCGCTCTTTTTGTGACCTATACATATTGCAGGAAATCTCTAGGTAAGTCAAGGTACTTACTGAGCGTCGGTGGCCAACGAATGAGCCCCGAATTCGATCCCCGCCATGTACTAATGTGGTTTTACTCACGTACATTTACCGACTGCTCTTACGGTGAAGGAAAAACATCGTGTTGAAACCCACATTCAAATTAAATTGAATTCAGATGATATTAGATGTGACTTAACCTAGGATTCGGGCCAGGTTAGCCTTCGGGTTGCAGAGGTCAGAATGGTCAGATGGCAGTCGATCTGTGTAAAAACTTGGTTCCACGTTAAATCCTCTAGGTTGGGGAGCCGACCCCGACAGAGAACGGGATAAGGCAAGGAGAATGAGTGCGGCTGGTAGCGACTGGATGGTGAAAAATGGAGATGTGCCTTGTGGCATACTCTTGGGGAGGCCTACTTCCAGCTCTGGGCTTTAATAGGTGATCATGGTGTTAGGTGTCGGCAGGCGTAGTGTTGGATGCCCTCTGGCCAGATTGACCGACGGCTGGTAGCGGCTGGATGACGAAAGCGGGAGATCGTTCATTGTGGCGTATCTTGAGGTAGGCCTACGTCCAGCAGTGAACTGCTGCTGAACGTGAGGTAACTCTACACCTATCCGTTAGTTATTCTTGATGCTGCAGTTTAAATGCAAGCAGGAAACGGGGACGCGTTTATTTATACGCAAAGTAAACGTAGAATTTAGATTTTACGTGTTGCGAAACGTTTTCGTTGTTGTAGTTCTATCAAATAATAGACAAAAAGAAGAGAAGAAGACAGAAGATGGTTTAGTTTCATGAGCTGATTCATCCCTTAAAGTATTTGCAGCTAATATTTTAAGGGTAGAATCACTCCATGAAACTGAAAAACTTTCCCCAAGAAACATAGATCGAAATATTCATGTTCCTTGGAGAAAGTTGTTCAGTTTCATGGGCTGGTTCGGCCTTTAAAATAATTGCAGCTAACTTTCCCGTCCGGGTAAGGAACGTCACATACCTATGTACAAAATTATCGACCGACGAAGTCAATTTGTATGGCAGAGTCAAAAAAAATTATATGATATCTTGGAAGAGGTAACTCGACATGTTGTCTATACTCATCATTCTCCTTGCCTTATCCCGTTCTCTGTCGGGGTTGGCTACCTAACGGATTTGACGTGGAACCACGGAGGACTGGTTACTGTCCTCCGTGCGTGGAACCAAGTTTTAACACAGAGCGACTGCCCTCTGACCTCTGCAACCCGAAGGCTAAACTGGCCCGAATCCTAGGTTAAGTCACATTCACATATCATCTGAATTCAAATTTTTATTCGACCGTGGGTTTCATCACGATATTTTTCCTTCACCGTAAGAGCTGTCGGTAAATGTACGTGAGAAAAAACACATTGGTACATGGCGGGGATCGGACTCGTGTCTCACGATTGTAAGACCAGTGTCCTAGCCACTTAGCCACCGATTCCACCTGTCAACCTTTGTCATAAATAACATCATCTTCTTAGTTGCGTCATAAAGGGATACATACACATACACATACACACATCACGCCTCCATCCCTTGCGGGGTAGACAGAGCGCCAACGACCGCAAAAATACGGTCGCCATCGCCACGTCTGACAAATATTGAGGGCCGGTTGAGGTAATTTGTGCATCACTATAGTGACAGGTTGTCAGCCGGTCGCCTAAAAGTTGTAATACACGTGAAACCCTTGAGTCCCTCAGTCGCCTCTTACGACACCCACGGGGAAGAAATGGGGTGATGCTATTCGAAGCCGGCATCACACGGAGCGGATACTAGATTGAATTGAATAAAGGGATACTAGATTGTATAATTGGGTCTACATTGCAAAATGCCCTTCATGGCCCTTCAATGATCTGACAAGGTCCCTACCTACGCTACACGTGTTTTATCATGTAATTGAGTATGTATCTATGTAGGTAATGTACATACATACACATACACATATCACGCCCTTATCCCTTACCGGGTAGGCAGAGCGCCAACGGCCGCAAGAATACAGTCGCCATCGCCACGTCTGACATTTTTGAGGATTGTTTTCCAAGGTTGTTTCAGAAAACATATGTATCACTATAGTGATACACGAATCATCTCAAAGGGCCTTCAATAATTTATCACATTTGACGATAGCGACCTTTTTTTTACGCCCGTTATTGCCTACCCCGCAAGGGATATAGGCGTGATATATGTGTGTATGTATTAAACTATCATGAACTTGCACTGTAAACAACGCTAATAAAACGGTCTGAAACCACAGTTAATGGCATAACCAGTAAGTATTGTAGGTCATTATCAAGAGATGGTCATTCATATTACGTATATAATGTCTCTCTCTCTTACATAAAGGCTTACACAACGATTTCTCTCGTTTTAATGTGTTCTCGAAATGTTGCTGTCAAATTTGGTGTAAATTTTGACACCCGTCAAACTTAAAGTCATTCATCTAGAAGTGGATTTGTGGAACACTTAAAAATGCGCTATTGGTTCTGTGTTTCGGAAAGCACAATAAGCCGATAGTCCCGCTTCTCTCTATTGTTACTTAGATGGAGGTCGTTTGAAAACCAAGTCAGAGGCCTACTCTAAATCTAGTAGCCGTCATAGAATTGTTGAATTGCCTGCTATGTGATTGTAATCTCTCTCTCTCTCTTTCTATTTTCGTGTGGGATACCGAGTCGTCCAACGACCCGATGATAGTAATAATTATGTGGAAATAAATGGATTTGTATTATATTGTCTGCAATCGTATTGTATCGTGTCGGTCGTCGACTCAATATCCCACACGAAAATCGAAGAAGAAACTGCAATCTAGTCCTTATTTTTCGATTTCCAACCAAAACGCATATACTCAGAATTTTGTAAAATTTTGTAATAATGCAATTTTTTTTCTTGTCCACAGGTGAGTGTGCCAAATCTCTCGATACAGAAGAAGAGGATGAAGGTCCAGAACAGGTATAGAACCTCAGTTTGGAACCATGTTACCGCTGCAGACTGAAGGGTCATCATCATTATCCTTGCCTTACCCCGTTATCTGTCGGGGTCGGCTACCTAACCTAGGCGATTTGACGTGGAACCAAGTTTTTACACATAGCGACTGCCATCTGACCACTGCAATCCGAAGGCTAACCTGGCCCAAATGCTATGTTAAGTCACATTCTAATATCATATGAATTCAATTCTTTCTTTGAATGTGGGTTTCGTCACGATGTTTTCCTTCACCCTAAGAGCAGTCGGTAAATGTAGGTGAGTTAAAACACATTGGTACATGGCGTGGATCGAACTCGGGTCTCACGATTGTAAGACCGGTGTCCTAACAAGTGGGCCACCGACGTTGTAGATTGACGGGTCATATCGAAAATAAATGGACGCGACAAAAATATGTGGCCGTTGCAACCGCCCCGGCCTTGACAAAAAATCTATGTGTTATTTTCTTTTTTCTATGCTTTATTGCGGCTTAAAACGTAAGCTGTTAGCTGCGTTGATCCGCCTAGTAAAGTAGGACACCGTCACTTAGTGAAAGTGACTCGGATGTCGACTCACGCGCACCTAACAACAGATCTTTGATCTTGCCATCAACTTTACCATTGAGATCTTCACATTTCAATCTCCTCGCATTTCCCGTTTCGGGGTAAAACTATATACAACAGGTCAGGTAATTTCTAATAAAAAATAATAGTTTAAAAAACGCTTCATTACAAGACCTTTCTGACAAGTCCAAACACGGCTATGATACGATCATCCATCATGAAGTTACAGTTCGTATATTCCGGCTCCATCATCAGATCAGTTCGACAGTACCACATTATCGTATAGTCATCAAAATCACATACAACTGCCAATTTTCATGACGGTACGATCTTTAGAAGATGGTTAAACTAGTTTTCTTAGATTTCATTACATAGTTACATACGATCGGGCGATCTAATTAAAGCGTGTTAAAAAAGAAATCTCTTCCAGCAGACCTAGGGTAACGCCATCGGTGGGTCGAAAGATTCTAGAGTGGCAACCAAGTGCCGAAAAGCATTAGCGTGAACTCAATTCTCAACTCTTAAGTAACTAATTGGTTTTATTATGTTCTATTAAAAAACTGGGTCATCAGAGCACTTAAGTTTTTATTAGAGTTGGTTGAATTTTCTTAGTTATCTTCGGGTCATCATCATTCTCCTTGCTTTATCCCGTTTCTCTGTCGGGGTGGCTACCTAATCTAGGGGGGTTTGACGTGGAACCAAGTTTTTACAAAGAGGAATTGCCGTCTCACCTCTGCAACCCGTAGGCTTATCTGGCCCGAATTCTAGGTTAAGTCACATTCAAATATGAATCTGCATTTCTATGCATTTTCCCATGGAAATGATTAATAGGTAATCTGTTTAAGGGATGCTTGTTTAGCAAAAGCTAAAGAAAAAGCCATGGAAAATCTATTACAATGTTGACCCGTTAAATATGGTCTGCATGTACGACTGATAGTACTTATCTTAATAAATGTATACCAAACAGTGGTCTCATACTATCAAGGTCAGTTTATTTTTCTGTGGTTAGTTGACTGCACCACTGATGTGGTTTCATGACTGTGTAGTAAGAGTTATCTTATCAAAGTAATAAAAAGAACTACATTCCTATATACACGCAAAAAACACAAATATGTGCCCGGGCTGAGAATCTAACCCGGACCCTCTTCGTTGCAGGCTGGTATACTACCAATGCGTCACATCGATCGTTGATATAACAATATCTCCTTAATATATTAACAAATGTACTTATCTATCCATTGTTATTCATGTTGGTAGCACCCGTATATGGGGTGATGCCTTTTGTGGACGAATCAAATACGAAGTTACTAAATGCGCAGAAATCAGGACAAAGGAATCGATAATATTAAGCAAGAATACTATGTCAAGCAATTTAACGTGTGAAGCCGGCTTAGAATAGCATCACCCCATTCCTACCAGTGGGTATCGTCAAAAGCGACTATAACGAAGACCTTGGAACAAATGCTGTGACTTAAGGTCTATTTTCCTAATAAACAAAGAAAAATGGACCTTATGTCATTGCATTTGCTCCAAGGTCACAAACGTCGCAGGTATCAAGCTAAATTTTACAAACTGTAAGTGATAATTTATCCAGGGAAGGAGCAGCAGTGTTCCCTGAACTCGCCAGTCTGCCTGCCAACCAAGCGTGGTTAGTCGGGCAATACCCCCTGATCAGTGTTGGGCAAATTGTAATTAACTACTAATTACAAAATTACAATTATTGTATGTAATTAAAATTACGAATTACTGATTATAAATCTTGAAAGTAATTTAGATTAACAATTACTTTGATGTAATTGTAATTAAAATTACTAAATTACTCAATTACATATGAACAAGGGCCATATAAATAATCGAACCCACGACCCTCGGCGTAGCAGGCAGGGCTTCTATCCAGTCCACTACGCCATCAGGCCAGTCCTCTGAATATTGATAGGGTGCATTCAGACCATGAACTGAACAAATTTCCCCTAGTACCTACTTAATATATTTCATTTTGTATGGGAGATTGAATATTTTCTGTTGTTGCCTGACATAATAATATGTTCCTAGGGAAAAGTTGTCCCCTATGAATATGTGGAAGGCTGTTCCATGCATTCCGTATTACTATAGCAAAGATCCATTCTATCATAGTACAAAATGTAATTGAGTAATTGAATTACGTATTATAATTACATAATTACATAATTGGAAAAATAATCGCGATTACTGGTAATTTCAATTACATGTAATTTGGATTGAATTAAATTGAATTAAAAGTAGTTAAATTATTAATCAAATTACAAAAGTAATTGATTGTGCCCAACACTGCCCCTGATTGGGGGAGGCCCATGTCCGACAGTGTTGTGGCTGTCAAGTTCTTTGTCAACCCTTCTGCTATTCATTCATTCTCCTTGCCTTATCCGTTCACTGTCAGGGTCGGCTATCTAACCTAGGGGATTTGACGTGTGATGCCGGCTTAGAATAGCATCACCCTACATCCTTCCCGTGGGTGTCGTAAGAGGCGACTAAGGGACTAGAGAGTATTGGTGTATTAAAATTTTTAGGCGACAGGCTGACAACCTGTCACTATAGTGATACACATGTTTTCTGAAACAACCCTGGAAAACAATCCTCGAAAATGTCAGACGTGGCGCTAGCGACCGTATTCTTACGGCTGTTAACGCTCTGCCTACCCCGCAAGGGATGAAGGCGTGATATATGGATGGATGGATGGATTTGACGTGGAACGAAGTTTTTGCGCAGAGCGACTGCTCTCAGACCTCTGCTACCCGAAGTCTAACCTGGCTCGAATCCTAGGTGAAGTTACATTCAAAGATCATCTGAATTCAAATTTTATTTTAATTGCGATGTTTATCCTTCACCGTAAGAGCAGTCGGTTTACCCTTCTTCTATAACGACCTTGAACGAAAAGGTCCTTGTACGAAACTGTGACGTCATAACTACGCAGCGAAAACACGCAGTCGTAACCAGGAAGAGACGAGGTTACTTCATTAGACATTCAAACCTGGCGTATTTGAAATAAAGTTTAAAGTGCCAGGTTCAAAGTTACGAGTTAGAAGTTGGCTAAAATGTGCGTAGTTGCGTTTTTAAACGTACTGTGTTTTTGTGAAGATCTGTTACTTAAAATATAAGGACTAAAATATTAGCTGCAAATACTTTCAGAGAGAATCAGCCCATGAAACTGAACAACTTTCCCTAAAAAAACATAGGTCGAAATATGATAAATTTTTTTGAACCGTACAAATTGACTTGGACGTTTAGTAATTTTGTATGGGAGATCCAAAAAAATTTTCCAATGTTCAACCTTTGTTCCTTGGGCAAAGTTGCTCAGTTTCATGAGTTGTTTCACCCCTTAAAATGTCTGCAGCAATTTTTTTACACCCTGTATAACCAAAATATGGGGCTTTCTATGAATCAGCTTAAGAATAGTGTCCTATTAGGATAAAGGCCAAGTGGCCTAGTTATTGTGTTTGTGTTCGAACATGTAGGTCGTACGGTAAACGAACGACCTGGCTCTATGACCCTACTAGAGTAACCAGAATTCGGTGCAAACTAAGAATACAAATACTTACTTAACATGTTTAAAGTACGAGTAAATATTAAAAATACATTATTTTTGTGGTCGCTATCAGTAGTCAGTACAAATAAATCAATAATAAGTCAGTAAAAAAAATACGTTTCGAAAAGGACAGTATAGGTATTAGAAAACCCAGTCGTGTAATGTTTAAAAACAACTATAGTCTGTAAAAATAAGGGATGATCCCTGTGACGTTTGAAACCTTTGGAGCAAATGCTACGACATAAAGTCCATTTTTGTCATAGCATTTGTTCCAAGGTCGCAAATGTCACAGGGATAATCATATATTTTACAGACTATATCTATGTTTTTTTGCACTTCTCTAGTCCTTTAGTCGCCATTTGTTAAATATGCCGTATTTTGACAGATAACTCGCATTTTGCGATAATTTAAAAGACAATTTTAGTCGCGGTCACGATAATTTCCAATGTTTTTCTGAACCTATTTGTCGGAAAACGACAGAGCTAATTTTAAGTTAAGAAAAATCAGCAAATTTACAGAAGTAGCTACCTATAAATTACATAGGTGATGATGATCTATCCGACCGATTTCGGCCATGGCGACCGCTTCGACTCCTAATCAGATCGACGCTGATGCGCCCGGAGATGGCTATTGTAGCCAATTTTGGCAGTAAACTCCCGTGCATAGTGTGGACACGTGAGTTTGCTATTTACATAATTATAGTTAATAGTAGGTAAGTAATGAATGTCTGATTCATAAATTATCATATGTAGTAAGTGCACTATCTTAAAATAGTACGAACATACCAATAACAACTGATAGATATAAAACAAAGTTTAAAGTATAGTAAACAATTTTTTACACACAAGAAAGCGTGGAAAGAGCATGGAATCGATAAATGCAATAAGCAAGGTTTAGTTGTTATCTTGCACTGCGCTCGCCAAAGCGATACTACCATATCTATTTGATGGCCTTTTCAGTAAATTATGTACTTATTACGTAGTTATCACTATAGTGAAGGGTCGTCAGTCCAGTGCCAAACATTAAAAAAACACATACACATATCATGCCTTATCTCCTGCCGGAGTTGCGGGGTAGGCAGAGCGTTGGCGGCCGTAAAAATGCGATCGATATCGCCACATGTGACAAGTTATGAAGGTCCTTTCAGATGATTCGTGTATCACTGTAGTGACAGGTTGGAAGCCTATCGCCTAAAATTATAATAGACATGGACATGTGATTTGCCGTGTGATGCCAGCTTAGAATAGCATCACCCCATATCTTTCCCGTGGGTGTCGTAGAAGCCGACTAAGGGACTCAAGGGTTTCATGTGTATTGCAACTTTAGGCGGCAGGCTGAGAACCTGTCACTATAGTGATACACGACTTACCTGAAACGACCCTCAAAAATTTGTCAGACGTGGCGATACAGCCGTAATTTTACGGTCGTTGATGCTCTGCCTAGCCCGCCAGGGATACAGGCGTGATTTGTGTGTGTGTGACATGGACACATACCCTTAGTTGCCGTTACAACACCCGCGAGAAGAATTGTGGTGATGCTGTCCTAAGCCGGCATCTCATGGCAAAATGCACATAGCAACGGTTAACGTCAGAAACAGCACGTTTCTAAATGAAGCGTGAACGGCTTACATGCGCACGAGTCGATATGCGTTGCGCAAACGTAACTATCTACATTTGTTCCATTGATACGAACGTGCTACATAAAATCACGGCTGTATCCCTTGAGGTTTAGGCATACATCTTGGTACTAACAAGTTCATACATACAAACACACACATCACGCCTTCATACCTGGCGGGGTAGGCAGAGCGCGAACCGCCGAAAAATACGGTTGACAATTACTGCTACAGCCACAACAGTCCACTGCTGGACATGGGCCTCCCACAATTGGAGGGTATTGTCATACTCACTACGCTTGTGCCGTGTGATGCCGGCTTAGAATAGCATCACCCCACATCCTTCCCGTGGGTGTCGTAAGAGGCGACTAAGGGACTCGAGAGTATTGGTGTATTACAATTTTTAGGCGACAGGCTGACAACCTGTCACTATAGTGATACACATGTTTTCCGAAACAACCTTAGAAAACAATACTCAAAAATGACAGACGTGGCGATAGCGACCGTATTCTTACGGCTGTTAACGCTCTGCCTACCCCGCAAGGGATAAAGGCGTGATATATGTATGTATGTATGTACTACGCTTGACAAGCGGATTGGCGAGCGCAGTGCAAGATTAGATAAGATTATATGAAGATACTCATAGGAAGCGCTGTTGCCCGTTCCCTGAATTCACCCCTTAGTCGCCTTTTACTACACCCACGGGCAAAAATGGGGTGATGCTATTCTAAGCCGGCCACACGGTACTGATGTGAATCTCATTTCAATAATTTTCATAGTTAAATTCTATCGAGTAGGAAAGATATAAAATGATTAGCATTTAAACATAGTACCTTGACTCAGATTTGGTGAGAGGGCGCCCTTGGTTAAGGCTAACCGAGGTCTTATGTTATAGTAGCGTGCAAGAGATTTGACGGGTAAACCATTCACTTAGCTTAGGAACAAAATTGACGACCGATGTGGCGCAGTGGTAGTGCGACTGCCTTTGACGCAGAAGGTTCCGGGTTCGATTCTCGGTGGGTCACTCATAAAGTTGATATTTAACACTTGGCTGATTAGGTCGTTGAACGACTCTGCGTCCTACACGGAAAAAAATATGATTATCGGCTATGTTTTCGATAAATTAAGTTTTCATCGATTTTTTTAAGTGTCTAGGTTGAGGGCAGCATCTAGCCTACGATAGAAAGCAACTTTTTAACTGGTATCCATTCCTTCCAATAGTCCAAATGTACCGTCTTAGATGCGCCTTATATCTGTCAAAATGCGATGTGATCCGCGTGTTAGTTAGCTAAACAAACTACTAACTGTGCCAAGGATCGTTGCGTCCTACTGTAGTGTGGTTAGGGACGTACTATTAGGTGAGACGTAGTTTTTGATACAGGGCCCCAAGTCTGCTATTTTATGTCATTGTAACGCCATCAAAACTCAACTGTCATTCAATTGCCATTGTGATTTTTCTACAGGGTGTAAAAAAATTCACTTGGTCGGTCGATAATTTTGTATCGGAGGTCCAAAATTTTTTCCATGTTTCGACCTATGTTTCTCAGGGAAAGTTGTTCAGTTTCATGGGCTGATTCATCCCTTAAAATTTTTGCAGGTAATTTTTTACACCTTATATACTTCAAACTGTTAGCAGACTACGAAATGACCGACATCATCCAACTGAGATCCAATCGACATCCAACTGAAACGATTTTCATTTAGCAGACTTAGTGCCTAGGCATCTGAAATGAGCTTAAACTATCGCATTGCCACGTTAGACGATCTACTTCTTCTTGTGTGGGACACCGAGTCGTTCAAATACCCGATGAACAGTCAGTTCTTCAACCGGCTGGTACAAGCAGGCTTCTGACTTGTAGTTAAATTAAAGCGCTGGGAATAGAACTATGTAAAAAGACTAATACTACTACAATAACAGCTACAAAAGTCCACTGCTGGACATATGCCTCCCCCTATTTGGGGTATTTGCCATATTCACCACGCTTGCTAGGTGGATGTGGATGATTAGTCGTGTGATGCCGGCTTAGAATAGCATCACCCCACATCCTTCCCGTGGGTGTCGTAAGAGGCGACTAAGGGACTCGAGGGTATTGGTGTATTACGATTTTAGGCGACAGGCCGACAACCTGTCACTATAGTGATACACATGTTTTTTGAAACAACCTTAGAAAACAATACTCAAAAATGTCAGACGTGGCGATAGCGACCGTATTCTTACGGCCGTTTACGCTCTGCCTACCCCGCAAGGGATAAAGGCGTGATATATGTATGTATGTACGTATGTATCCCTTGGTCGCCTTTTACGACACCCACAAATAGAAATGGGGTGATGCTAGTATATTAAGTTTTGTTTACAGAATTCCTTGTGTGTTGCTATGTAAAATTGTTTATGTATTATATTATTATTTATGTAGGATGTACTATTAGGTAATATTTGCACTATCCCGCTTCCATAATCGCACTCTCTCTTTCACCCTAAGGTAGGGAATGCAATCCCGGCCGTTTTTTCCAGCCCCGGGATTACGGGACTGAATAAAGGCAATCCCGGGATCCCGGGATAGTTTCGGGATTGGCAATTTGAAGTAAAAACGACAAAAAATATTAGTTATAATCATTATTTTAACTAGCAGTCTTGCTTAAAAAAAAAATTATCTTCTACAACATTAACCAAAATAACTTTGACTTTAAGGAAACTATAAAAATAACAAATCAAACATAAAAATCTTCTTAAAAATAATTAGGAACTTTGACTTACTACAAATCACACTTTTTCAGTCAATTTTGAGTACTATTTATTACGGAAATACGACCTTAAAAACAACAATGTGTCCAAGGTTTCGTCGCCAAGCCGTGTTCTTAATTTATTGCACATATAGGCCGCAGCAGAAAATGCTCTTTCAGGCTCTACGGACGTGGGGGGAACCGTCATCAAAAAGTTATAGGCGCGTTCTAGATTGTAGCCCCGACTGGAACCTGAAGATTCGTAAATGCGTCCAAGTTGTACGTACGATCCTCTGCGCCGGCCGGTCGATACGACAATAATAATCAGCTGTCAATTTAAGATGGCCGACGCCGTGGCTCTGACAGTAAGATCGCGTTTACAAAGAAAGATACAATAAGTAATTTAAAAATATATATTTTAACTTCAATCCCGAAAATCCCGGTATTGGACAAAAGTAATCCCGAAATTTTCGGGACTGGAATAAGGCCGGGATCCCGGGATCCCGGTTTTCGGGATCCCGGGATTGCATTCTCTACCCTAAGGTTGCCTGGTAGAGAATGCTACCTAGCACTAAGGCCGCCTTGTTGTACTGTTTCCTTTGTACGTGTTTTCTACATGTTGTTACTTTTTTGTGCAATAAAAAAATTTGTTATGTTATGTTATTCCAAATCCGCATCACACGGCATACGTACATGTGAGACTGCATTTTGACAAACGTGGCCAGAATAGATTAAAGATTATTTACGTCTAAAGGTCAATCGCGCTTCAAGGCTGATGTAGTGATGACAGAGACAAGAAAAGATATCTGTTTTAATTAGCGTTAGAACAGATGGAGTCTTTTTATGACTGACCAGATGGTTGACGGTATTTTGTTTTCACATACATACATAATATGTACAAATACAACGCCTTTATCCCTTGCGAGGTAGGCAGAGCGTTAACGGCCGTAAAAATAAGGTCGCTATCGCCGCGTCTGACAAATATTGAGGGCCCTTACAGATGATTCGTATATCACTGTAGTGACAGGTTGTCAGCGTGGACCTACCGTATAAAATGTACTAACCGACTGAGTTAGTTTGTCGAGGTCCAAAATTCGTTTCATATTTTGACCTATGTTCATTTGGGAATGTCGTTCAGTTGAATGTGCTGATTCATCCCTTGAAAGGAAGATTGTACTTTTCCTAACACCTTTAACCTTTTCGTTAAGCTTATTCTTTTTCTTTTCGTGTGGGACACCAAGTCGTCCAACGACCCGATGAACCCTAGTGTCAGATTATTAATTTTGCAGTTTGGCACCTAGGACCACGGATGCACTTAATGATTATATTTGCTAAAAACCTAAAATCTAATAAGGAGGTACTAACGTTGTGTCATTCATTCATTATGCAACTGGTTATCTTAGCGATAAAACGCACGCGCTGTAGGTACCAAAGTTCTTATGATACCGAGTACTGGTTTGATCATATTCAACAGCTAAGATGTCCACTGCTGGACGTGACGCTTCACTTCACCCCACATCGTAAAGTCAGCCTAGTTATAGCAATCCAGTCGCAAATTAGGCCATTTTCAGTTCTTGTGATACGGAGTACTTAATTGATCATATCAACAGCTAAGATGTCTACTTGTGATACCGAGTATTGACATATTCAACAGCTAATATGTCCACTGCTGGACGAAGCCTTTACCTACATCATAACGTCAGCCTAGGTATAGTCGCCATCCAGTCGGAAATTAGGCCATTTTCAGTTCTTGTGATAGTACTCACTTGATCATATTCATACATATATCACGCCATTATCCCTGGCGGGGTAGGCAGAGCGTTATCGCCACGTCTGACAATATTTGACGGTCGTTTCAGATAAGTCATGTATCACTTTAGTGACAGGTTGTCAGCCTGTCGCCTAAAATTGCAATGATCATATTCAACAGCTAAGATGTCCACTGCTGACGTAGGCTTCACCCCACATCACAACTTCAGCCTAGGTATAGTCGCCATCCAGTCGGAAATTAGGCCATTTTAATAACCTAGCAAATCTTATCGTAACACCAATACTCTGTAATCGCAAGGACGGCTGATATAACGCGTGTGTTTTTATCGCTACGATAAGCAATTGCATTATAAAATAATATTAGTGTCGGTATAACTCGTTTTTTTGAAGAAACGATCCCGAAAGGGCAACATTGTTGTTGACATCCCGCTCATAATATAATATATGTCATACGGGGTGTAAGAGACGGTGTAACGAAAACTTTGCAGGCGTGATCAGACCATGAAACTGAACAACTTTTTCTTTGGGGGCTATGTTGGGAAACGAATTTTTTTTTCTAGTACAAAGTCAGTAAGCTGTTCGGGAATTTTGTATGGTAGGTCGATTTTTTTTTTCACTTTTTTATTTTGAGTGTCCACACTGTGCACGGGAGCTTACTGCCAAAATTTGGCTACAATAGCCATCTCCGGGCGCATCAGACAATTATAACATTTTTATGTTCCTAGTAGAAACGCGGCATGAGTGGGATGATAATGAGGTGGTCATTAGTTGTTTCATTTAATTACACAACCACGTCAGAGTTCAAAGATCTAGATGCTACGGGTACATAGGTTGTGTTCTTCGTTGTGTTTACACTCGCCGGGTTCGACCCGTGGTTCATCGGGTCGTTCATCAACACGTTTCACAGACAACAAGCACCAAAAATACCTCAGCGCCACACTTCACATTCTTATCTGTCTAATCAAACCATTTATATTCATAATCCGTAGAACTCCCAAACTATCAAATAACACACCAGATAGAGATAGAACGCGGAAACACTCTGTTCTAAATTTGAATACACGCGCAATGTTGACAAACAATCTTCCTTTACGGTTGCTCTTGCGCAACTGCGCGTGTTTCTGTCTCTTTCGCGCGGAAATCAAAATGGCCGCGGGCGTCACATATGATCGTGATTATCATAGGTTTGATTACAAAGTGTTGTTGGATTTGTAGTTTAATTAATGTACGCGTGTGTGTTTTTGTTGTTTAAGTTTATTTTTGTTATCTGTGTCTTTGTGTTACTGTGTTTCCTTTGATAATGGTTTAAAAATAGATTTAGGTAAGTCTGTAAAGTATGTGTCAGTTTTCCTTAGTGGCAGTTTCTAACCGATCTCCAAAAAAAAAGGAGTGGGTAAAGTGTTTTACGTTGGTTGGTATTTAATGTTCACCGCTCACCCAAAAATACCTAGACATTATATTTTTTTTTGTAGTAACCCATGAACACCAGCGAACTTATTTTTAAATTTTTGTACGATGTGTTTTACTACACAAATCCACACATCCGTAATATATTCCAGCTCATCCTAGAAAGAAATTAGAGTTGTAGAAAGTGAATACGAGTGGTTGTACCACTCGTTCACACTTCCGTGTACGATTTCAGACATCACTCTATCAGACATTGAGCTCCTGTAGTTATCTGATGACGTGGATCCTGGAAAAAGAGTGGGAACTCTTAGGCCCGTATTTATAAACCGCAATCAACTCTGAGATCGATCTTGAATGCGGCTTTGAGATGCTGTTAGTATTGACTGACATTTGTCAATATCGCTCTTGAGATCAATCGTGCGATTTATAAATACGGACCTTAGAATTTCAAAGGTGTAGGTAACAAAATTGACGTCGTCGGTTCAATTTTTTTTTTAAATATAGATTGATTTTGCAAATATCATGAATATTCATGTGTATCTAGTGTTAGCAAAAACCTTGTTTTTTCAATACGGCAAGGACGTGCCTGTATTGTATGTACTTTAAGTATTTGTATTACAAAACAGCTGTAGAAACATAGAAACTACTACTATTAATGATGTTTATTCTGGTTGTGTAACTTGTAAACCGACCGTCATTATTGTACATACACATACACATACACAAATCACGCCTTTATCCCTAGCGGGGTAGGCAGAGCGTTAACCACCTCAAAATACGGTCATTATCACCACGTCTGACAAATCTTTGAGGGTTGTTTCTGATAGTTAAGTAATACACTATCTCTATAGTAACAGGTTGTCAGCCTGTCGCCTAAAATTGTATATGAATCATCGAGTCCTTTTATCGCCTCTTAGAACACTCACGGGAAAGAAATGGGGTAATGCTTTTCGAAGCCAGCATCACACGAGGTTATTGTTATGTTGGCAAATGAACATATTGAACTTTTTAGGTAAAATATAGAAGTCATATTTTGCCGTCTGATGCCGGCCTAGAATGGCATCACCCCATATCCTTCCCGCGGGTGTCGTAAGAGGCGACTAAGGGACTCGAGAGTATTGGTGTTTTACAATTTTTGGGCGACGGGCTGACAACCTGTCACTATAGTGATACACTTGTTTTCTGAAACAGCCTTGGCAAAAAATCCTTAAAAATGACAGATGATCCTTAAAGACGACCGTATTCTTGCGGCCGTTAACGCTCTGCCTACCCCGCAAGGGATAAAGGCGTAATATATGTATGTATATTTTACGCAATCACTAAACATAGACAAACTGGATTAACATCATACGTAAAACTGTGTTTTTTCAGCTACGTGGTCGACCTATTTTGATACAACTTAGCAATCTATAATGTTAGTTGAAGAATACGTAACTAAAAAAAAAAATATTAATTAAAAAAGGTTTTTGTCAACATGTCAAATTCTCGAATCCACCTTACATATTTGTAAACTGGTAACAATATTTTTTCTACGACTGGTTTTAAAACACCCAGGTGCTGATTTAATTAGTTTTGACCCCTCTGACCTCTGTCGAATGTAGGCCATGCATTTATTGCGCCAGGTCAGGTCAAACCGAGACCCATGTAATATTTAAAGACCACAGGCTCATTAGGTCATTGGACGACTCGGTGTCCCACACGAAGAGAGAGAGACCGCATAGCAACCAAAATATGTCTGCTGTCGGTATAAATTAGCATCATCCTATTTTTGCTTAACAGCTAGAACAGTCCACTGCTGGACATGAGCCTTCCTCCTTTAAGGGGGTATTGCCATAATCACCTCTCTTGAGGGGTAAGATGTTGCATTCACACGATCACAAGGGACGCTGCTGCCCATTCCCTTGATATATCACGCCTTTATCCCTTGCGGGGAAGGCAGAGCGTTAACGGCCGTAAGAATACGGTCGCTATCGCCACGTCTGACATTTTTGAGGATTGTTTTCTAAGGTTGTTCCAGAAAACATGTGTATCACTATAGTTACGGGTTGTCAGCCTGTCGCCTAAAAATTGTAATACACCAATACCCTCGAGTCCCTTAGTCGCCTCTTACGACACCCGCGGGAAGGATGTGGGGTGATGCTATTCTGAGCCGGCAACACACGGTTGTTTACGCAAGGGACATAGGTGAAAAGGGTTATGATGTGTGTATGTATACCTTTCATAGAAATAATGGTGGCTACTACAGCATTTTGTATGGAAGGTTTTTTTTGTTCAATTCAAATATATAAAAAAAAAACAGATTAGAAGCTAAGGGTGTCCAGAATCTAGATTTCTTCCTTTGGACGACTTGAACAGGGATACCACGTAGGTATAATAATGTGATCTAGTGACATTTTCTAAATAAAAAAAGGTGACCCTGAGACCTTTAGATCAATAAATCCTATCTTTATCACGCTTTATCTTGACAATGAAAGACAACGAAGCTTGGAATATACGGTCTAAAAATAGCCATCAACGGAATATAGGTCACTGGTACAAGTTAAGGGTGGGAGTGCACTGGCAACTAGGTTAAGGCCCGGGGTGCAATCGCGCATGCGTAATGGCTAAACTTTGGGTAATATCATCGACATATCTAGATACCACTCTAAAGCGTACTTACACACGATACAGCTTGCATTTAGTCCCTCAAAAAATCTAATAAGCTCTTAGTAAATCTCTTTTTATTAAGGAAACCAAGTAATTAGCGGTCCATTTGAATCCATTTTTAAAGTATTATATCGAAGGATCGAACGTGGTAAAAAATTACGAGGCACAAAGGTCATGTGCCATCTTTGTAAACTATAAATAGAAATGGACCCGGGATTCACCCTTGCGGCACTTAGGCCTTTCTTCTGTGTTTTGTTTGAACTTTGAACTTAGACTTTGATTATCTGAAGATTCTCAGAAGGTCTTATAAAAAAATGTACGCGAAAATTCGCTTTGTAGTACTTAAAATGTTGGTCTCGTTTGGTTTTCATGGTCAACGCTGTCGAAGGCTTTTCTAAGATTATTAGGCTCGCTCGTTACAAGGAAATGGCCATGAAAAATTGTACCCGACTTTGAACAAAGTTAAGATAATGTTAAAAGATGGAGTGATGATCTTAGCTGTTATCGGCTAGACTGGTAGTAGCTGATCAAAGATATAGACCAGATAAAAAGCAAGGGGATAGACCAGTGGAAAAAGGAAGGGGAATACCAATAATCATAGTAAATAATTAAGATAATGTTATGAAAGCGTTTGTTCAATGAGTGACGCTAGATACTACGTTATTTTATTGTAAAAAATACAAGTGGGTGACATTATCTCACGTATAATACAAAAACACACACACATAAATCACGCCTATATCCCTTGCAGGGTAGGCGGAGCGTAAACGTCCGTAAAACGGTCACTTACTCCACGTCTGCCGAAAGTTTGAGCGTAATTTCAGAAAACTGTGTATAATCATAGTGACAGGTTGTCAGCCTGTCGCCTAAAATTCGATTATTACTTAGTTGCCTCATACGACACCCACGGGAAAGATTTGGGGTGATGCTATTCTAAGCCAGCACCACACGGCAATACATACATACATACAAAAACACAGCTGTAATAATAATCTCTAATTAAATAATGAAGAGATAAACTGTAAGTACATGAATTCAGAATATAGGGCGGGGTGCATTGGAAACTAGGTTAAGGTGACGCCTGGTGCATTGACGCATGCGCGGTAGCTGCTAGCTTGTTGCTAGGCCGACGGACAAAGGAATTGAATTTATACAGCCAAGCTATGGTTAATGCTCATTGTATTGGTTGTGTAGAGGCTAGAGAATATTTACATAAGATATAGTTACAGACCGTCGGTGGCCATGTGGTTAGGTTAGGTCTTACAATCGTGAGACCCGAGTTCGATCCCCGCCATGTACCAATGTGTTTTTAGTCACGTACATTTACGGACTGGTCTTACGGTGAGGGGAAACATCGTGATAAAACCCACATTTAAATAAAGTTTGAATTCAGATAATATTTGAATGTGACTAACATAAGATTCGGGTCAGGTTAGCCGTCGGGTTGCAATGATCAGATGGCAGTCGCTCTGTGTGATAGCAAATAAAAAAATTATGGCTCTACCAAGTATGGTAATTTCAGAAAAAAAAAGCTTTTTGAAAATGCAGCCAGTTTAAAACTTGTTGTGTTCAAAAGTTTAATATAATAAAATGAATAAATCATAAGCAATAAAATTATTCAGTGAACTTTTGAATAAATAAAATGCATATTGTGCATAATGTGCCTTGTCACCCAAACTTGTCACTAACCGGACACAAAAAGCAGTTCAGATACACATACTAGCTTTACCTACTGAAGACTGCAAGACTGTAAATTTTTGAGATGTACGGATAGAGAAGAATGTAAAACACATTGCACTGCGCTCGCCAATCCGCTCTGCCAAACACTATGAGTACTATGGCAAACAAGAAGTAACCACTTGTCCAGCAGTGGGCTGATTTGGCGGCTGATTAAGTGGGACTATAAGGTTTTGAGATTTAGGGATGGAGAAGAATGTAAAACACATTGCACTGCGCTCGCCAATCCGCCCTGCCAAACACTATGAGTGCTATGGCAAACAAGAAGTAACCACTTGTCCAGCAGAGGGCTAATTTGGCGGTGGATAAAGTTCTATCATGTCATTCATCGGTCCGCTCTGTGGATTAAAATAGGGCGGATTCATTGGCCTAAATTTGTCCCAGAAATAGGTCACCGTAGGCCGTAGGGCGTGGATGCATTTAGCGAGTATATGTAGGACAAACTCTTTGTTGGAAAGGGCCATGTAGGCTAGGTAGTACCCGTATGTTAAGAGAATTCGCTAGATGACTGGGTCATTAATAAAATACAAAAGTTGTACGCTTAAACCTATTGTCCAAAAATACTACAAAAATGGAGTCTCATTTATAGTTTTTCAAATATTCAAAGTTGGAATTGATAAACAGAAAAATTATATGAAAGTAAGTGTTTTGACCTTATTGAAAGTAGAGAAACATGACGTCACCTATTCGTATTCTTATACAAAATATCGTTTTAAAAGAATAAGCTCATTATTTGACCTGCCAATCATCATGTCTATTACAATACAATACAATACAATACAATACAATACAATACAATACAATACAATACAAATGCTTTATTTGTACAAAACACAAAACAAAGAAAAGTACAATAAAATAAATTCTCTAGTGTGATACCCAATTTTCATACAAAATATGTATTCCCCTGTTTTCTTTCCGAGCAATGCCTCTAGAGCTATAATTATTTTTATTACATTAAAACCTAGCCGTGTGATGCCGGCTTAGAATAGCATCACCCCATATCCTACCCGCGGGTGTTGTAAGAGGCGACTAAGGGACTCGAGGGTATTGGTGTATTACAATTTTTAGGCGACAGGCTGACAACCTGTCACTATAGTGATACACATGTTTTCTGAAACAACCTTGGAAAACAACCCTCACAAATGTCAGACGTGGCGATAGCGACCGTATTCTTACGGCCGTTAACGCTCTGCCTACCCCGCAAGGGATAAAGGCGTGATATATGTATGTATGTATGTATGTAAAACCTAGTAAAGACATGCCTCTATTTTTACTTTTTTCGAAAAATTGTTACGACAGAGAAGAAAATATGAGCATATTTCTTTTTCCATTGAAAAACAAAAATGTTTTTTTCTATCATTTCACAATGGCCTTATTTTTAATAAAATTAAAGAGTTATAGCGCTAGAAGAAAACATTATAAAATTTTTGTATGAAGAGGTTGAAACCCCGGACTACTCACGGATGCTTTTAAATCATAAAAAAAACTACATACATACATAAATCACGCCTTTATCCCTCGCGGGGTAGGCAGAGCGATAACGATACCAAATAACGGTCATTATCGCCTCGTCTGACAAAATTTGAGGGTCGTTGCAGATAAGTCGAAAAAACGTAAGTAAAAAAACTACTAAATTCATTAATTTTTTTACTAAGTAGTATAAAAAGCAGGTGGCAGGGAAAGGCCAAATACTAATCACCCACTTTCACCTCGCTGACATTGGCAAAACTGGTATTACTTGTTGTTCATTCTCGTGCCCTTTTCGTGTACGAATTGCCGAATGTGCGGTGTTGCAATATCCAACGTGTTGTACTCAAGGCTACTGAAAGTCCGTTTACAGTTATCTACGAGACGTTTCTGGGCAATACTTGTTTTTACATACATACATACATACATACATATCTCACGCCTTTATCCATTAGGCAGAGCGCTAACGGCCGCAAAAGTACGGTCGCTATGGCCACGTCTGTCATTTTTTGAGAATTGTTTTCCAAGGTACTTTCAGAAAACATGTGTATCACTGTAGTGACAGGTTGTCTGTCAGCCTGTCGCCTAAAAATTGTAATACGCCAATACTCTCGAGTCTCTTAGTCGCCTCTTACGACACTATGATGCTATTCTAAGTCGGCATCACACGGCAATACATATATACATACATACATACAAAAATCCCGCCTCTATCCCTAGCGGGGTAGGCAGACCGTTAACGACTTAAAAGAAAGAAGTCATCGCCACGTCTGACAAAATATATACCGTATATCACTATAGTGACAGGTTGTCAGCCTGTCGCTTCATATATGGCGATTGTGCTGCCAAACCTACTATACTCCTCCGAGACTTAGTGTGTGTATTAGTGATGTAACGAATATTCGCATTCGCATTCGCATTCGCGAATATTCGCATGTTTTTGAACATTCGCATTCGCATTCGTATTCGCAAAATTCTTGCGAATATTTTGCGAATGTAAAAGGTCCATAAAATCGGGTTCGTAGATGTTTGTTTACTACCTAAGCGTAATAATCGATATTTTTTTTCCTAAAACGGGTTCACAAGTGTTCGGTTTATATCATTTTGGCAATTTTCGAAATTAAATGCGATTGCGTAGTAACAAACAACCACATCCAGCTCGCGCGGCCAATCAGCGACCACATTTTAGCCATCGATATACGGCCCTGTTTACATTCGTATTCGCATTCGCATTCGCGAATATCGGCCTCCAATATTCGCATTCGCATTCGCATTCGCGAATGCTTAAAATGGAACATTCGTTACATCACTAGTGTGTATCGTCACCACATACGCACTCTGGATCGCTTCCACCTAAAATGCCTTCGCACCATCATGAAGATCAGATGGTCCGACCGAGTGCGCAATACCGAAGTTCTGAGACGACACATGTTGTGTTGGTGGCATTGAGGCCTACGCCTACCTGATGTCCATTCCTCTATACTATAGAGTCTATAGTTATCCTTTTGAGGCCGTATGCAGCTGATACTTTGCCTAGATGCCCTGCTAACCCAATTCTTTCTGCCCTAAAAGGCTGCACACAGTTTCTATAGGATTCGATTTATATCCTATTTTAGTCAACCGGTCTTGCCAGTGAGTTCTTTTTAAAAATAGAACTATCACAGCCATATTTTTTAAAATGGCTAAAGTTTTAGTCAAGAGTTTACACAAAATTGAGATAAGATAAGGGCCTAAAATGTAGTCTATGCAGTTTTGCCCAGATGGCCTGCTAACCTAATTTTCTCTGCCCTAAAAGGCTGCATCGTCTCTATAGGTTTCCATTGCCGTCCTATTCTGGTCAGTTGGTGTTGCCAACGGCCGCGTTTTAAAAATAGAACGGGTCACGTCTTAACGCGCGAAGTTGCGTTTATACATAAGATGCAATATTATGTTTTTGAAATGGAGCAAGGCATAAATCTAGTGTAACAGATTAGATTAGAAAGATTTTTTACGAAAGCCAAGCACATGCAAAGGAAAAGCAATATAGATAAGTAAGTCTTAGATGCATACCTATCTGCCAAGCCATAAATATTTGGCTTCTCAAAAAACTAATTATCTAATGATTTAATCATGATAGTTTATTCCTGTTCGTCATTTTTTAAAAGAATGGTACAGAAAGTTGTGTGTTCCGTTGAAGCATAGTACCTACCTGTCAAAAAATAACAAAGTATTTGTTACATTTATTTCATTTCAGGGTTTTATTTTTTTGTTTGCAAAGTAGAAAAGGGTAGGAAGGACACTTGAAACTTTTCTCTTGTCTCGTTACCAATTTTCCTAAAGCGACTATTTTTGCAAATCGTTTCGAAAACCGAAGATCTGATCTCAAATTTCTCGTCTTCCAGATGCACAGTTGCGAGCCGGTCCCGCCGCCGCCCCCGGCGACGGGTCCCACTCTGCTGCAGCAGCTCGGCCGCCTCATCATCAGGGCCAGGAGTACTTCCCCATCTTCACGTAACGCTCGCGAGTCGAAGGACCCTCGGGATCGTCTGTTGCAGGCGAAGTTGAGGGCTGCCAATCCGTCTACTAGCTCCCAGGTTTGCGCCGTGATAATTTCTTCAAAACTCCTAAAAAAGTACCACATTTTGGACCTCGACCGCCTCATCATCAGAGCCATAGTAACCGAGAAGGGAATCATAATCAAAGGAACCTCGGGATCGTCTGCTGCATGTGAAATGGAGGTCTGTCAATCCCTCTACTACCTTCCAGGTCTGTTACTTTCATGACACTTTTGTTAGAAGACCAGCAATCTTCTTGCAATTCCAAAGTGCCAATTCCAACCTTACCCTTCCGACTTTTATCATAAAAAGAAGTCATCAAGCTACCCGCCATCTTGAAAATGCAAACAACAGATTGTATCAAACTTACCACTTCACATGAACCATATGTCTCTTCTGGTATTTCCAGGTGGTAACCCAGCCGAAGCCAGCTCACGAGCCGAAGCCAGGAGTTGAAGCGCAGCTGGAGAGCCACGTCCAGGCTTTGTGGAATGAGCAGATCCCCGTCTGCATTGAGGTGCGTATTGGTGTAGTTATGCGGGGAAGCAGAAGGCAGTTATGTGGCTGCTACACCTTGCTCCTATTCCATAAAGTTCAGCAGTTGAATGCTACACCTTGCTCTATCTAGATACCTAAAAGAGCCACCAGCAAGGCAGATCTTTTGTATACCCTGAGCTAAGACAGCAGCTTTAGAAAGCCTTTCACCGCCATAAGCTTAATGCTATTGTCCAGGTCTATACAGACATACATCACGCTTTTATCCTTTACGACCAAGGCAGAACGTAAAAGCATTGAAAAAGCTCATCATCGCTTTATCTGACGAATTTGAAGGAACATTTTCCTCATTTCCAGGTCCTGCTTGCCCCGAACTGCCCGGAATGTTACCAGTCGCTCACCAGAATAGACGAGGAAGGCTCCTACGACAAGTTGCACAACCAACAGCGTGGATTACTCTTGGAAAGATGGACTATGCGAGCTCTTGTCAACAAGTATGTTCTACTTCAGTCCGATCCGTTCTTCCCAGAACAACTTCTAAGCCTATACTCGTCCCAGGGGCGTGATTGTTTGTACAACCATACAAATATTTCTGGGTGAGCCCTTGCTCCTCACGAAGCGTAGTTTTGATAGCCAAAAATACATCGTAACAACAAAGTATATATGTAGAATGCTGAAGAAGTTTGTCTTGCCAATCATAAAAGTCTTTTAACTCTAATTCTCGCTTTCTGTAACTAAAGATTTTACAACATTTATCTGTAGTTCCAAGATCCAACCTTCAACTCCACCACAACATCGGCAAAACCTTCGTTATGTCCAATGATGAACTGTTTTCCAGGCCTCACGAGAACCCGGCCTTCATCACATCCCAATGGCTCCTGAACGCGGTCAGATCGCAACTCCACTTCTCCCAACTCTCCGCTTGGCTGTCCAGACTTAAGGGTGACAAGGACGAGAATCCCACCGAGCGAAGGTAAGAGTCGGAAGGTTCTAGAGTGGTCAGGTCCCAACTCTCCGCTTAGCTGTCCAGGCTAAAGGTTGACAGAGGAGAATCCCACTGAGAGAAGGTATGAGTCGGAAGGTTCTAGAGTGGTCAGGTCGTAGCTCCACTCTCCTTACATACATCTCAGCCATACATGCTAATGCAACTATATATTTTTTTACTAAAGTCGCATTTTTCTTCCATTACAGACGCAAGCTTAGCCGCGAGCAGTGCAACTACAAAAAACTGGAATCGAACTGCGACGAAACCGACCCGGCAAACGAAGAACGCAAACTGAACATAGCCTACTCCATAAAGATACCCGGCGAATCCTACAAGATGGCGGAATTCTCCAGACCACCCACAGATCACACATTTCCGGTGACCGATATCGGAAATAACGTGTACTTGAAGGTAGTTCTGGAAAGTCTGCCCCGAATCGATGACATACCAGCTGTCAAATGCACCTGTCAGAAAAGACGGGCGTCGAAAGAAATCCCGACTAATGTCCACGAGGAGTTAGTTGGGAAGCTTAATGATCTCAGTATAGAACAAAAGTATTCCGGTTCGATCAATTCGAACATAGGTACGTCAAGTCGTAGATTGTCTATTATATCTAATCCAGGGTCGACAGAGTTTCTATTCAAAACTGCAGAGGAAAAAAAAGATGAGAAAATTGTTGACGACAGAATGCTAACGAATTGTAGCGAGAACGGTAAACATAAATGCAACTGTGATGACGAATCAGATACTCGTACTTCCACTAGTTATAACCACGAGCCTAAGAAACTCGACGAAAGACGTCTAAAAGAAATTGCTAAATATAAAAGAAGATTGCGAAAAGAGAGTAAGTTAAAAAAGCTGTGTGATAGCACTAGTTCAGAAGGAGATGGTTTGAAAAAAGAAACTCATACCTCGATACCGATTTTGCAGGCATCTAGATTCGACCGTTTCAGAGCCATTGGTTGCTATAGAAACCAAACTTATTTGACTCTACCCGCAAGTAGAATCGAAACCAGATCTCCCTTTATCGATACAGTAAGCATACCGCCTCAAGAATTTAAACGTACCGTATCAGTCTCCACTCAGACCGAAGATATTTTATGCCAATGTGGTGTAAAAGTGAATTTCAAATGCGAAAATTGCAGAATGGTCAGATCTGATGCGACTTATGACTTGGCGTCTTTAAATAAAGACGAAAAAGAGAATGGAGTCAGAAGGAAAAGTGAAGACGAAAAAAAGTCTTTTAAAAAGCTCAAATGTGATAATTTTAGTAGTAATATACAGTGTGATAATTTAGTTGATGATAGCGTTAGCTTTAGTAATAAGAATTTGATCAAAAGACCGAAATTGAGAAGATTCATGCCAAGAGTTGATAGAATCGAGAAAGTCTTAACTGATAGACTTAATAAAGATACAGAGAAAGATATGGAACAATTGCATCTCAAGAACGATGATACAGTATTCTCAGTTCCAAAGCCAGAAACGAAGAGACAAAAAACGTATTCTATTAACGTTGACGACTACGTTTTGTATGAGAAATGTGACTACGGAACTTTTGATCGTTGCGACATGGAATCACCGAAAGAAATCGACAATAACGGGTTCAAATTCCCAGAGCCAAATACCTCAGATAATAAATCCCAAAACTACGTCCAAAATACAGAAAATTTGAAACAAATGACGGAACACTTGAATCAAATGACGGCGAACTTGAATTACAGTTCAGAACACCTGAATCACAATGGTGAAAATTTGAATCACGGTGTCGAAAATTTGAATCACAAAGACAATGGGGACCCTCAGGTACCATCCCCGTCAGAAATGGACAGATTTCGTTGGAGATTCGATTCGGCAGCCTCGATGGTGTTCCATACGAAGACTGGTCTTCCGTTGACGTCAAGTCCCGCCCCCCTAAGAAGGGGTAACAATTGCTTCGATTTTGACGACTCGATCAACGGAATTTCTGGTATAAAAAGGTAAGACATTTTTCTAAAGAGTATGATATGTCATGGTTTTTTTTTAATTGGCAATGAGAATATAAAGCTCTGTCAATAATTAAATAAATTTTTCATCGCCTGGCAACTGGTTGGGTTTTATATATAGTAGAATGATTACCATTTCTTGGGTTGCCTTTTATGACATTAGTACCAAACAGGATAATGCCTTGCAATACATTTTTATTATTATTTACTCATTTCGAGCTATAAGACAATCAGATTCATTTCTATACCAAAAAATTACTTGTCTCTTAATTAGCATGGATGTAAAGCCTGTCAAATCAAGATGTTAACTTCGACTAGAGTTCTTCGAGTTCTACATGATCCGATCTTTCTTTTTGTGTAAGACATCAAGTCGTCCAATGACCTGATGAACCTCGGCATCAGAACTTCGATAATGACTATTCTCTATTTTCCAGTGCTCTCTTCCACCCGATCTCGCCCCCGCCGCCGGCGCCCCCCTCCCCCGCCTCCCCGCCCGCGCCGCGCGCCGCCTCACCCCCGCCGAGACCCAAGAGGGATGCAGCCAATAGGAAGCTTAGGATGGGGCCTAGTGCTGGGTTATTGGGTAAGTCATATTTTTGATAACAGATCCTTTTTCTGCGAGTTTTATGAAGCGTTTTACCATTATTTACCAATTGTAACATTAATTTGCTACCGTTTCTACTATTTACGCGAAGTTCTGTATGTGTACTAATACTACGTTTTCTACCAATTTTAATACTATACTTACTACGCTATTTGTTTTTCTATGAATTTTAAGCTTTTGTTGCTTAGAAGACGTATTCAGATAGTCTGTTTGATTGATCAATGAATCACAATAAACATAATTGAAGCAGGTGTTTCAAACACGCATTGCAGAATACTTTGCCGAAAACTTGAATCACGGAGTCGAAAATTTGAATCTCAAGTAATCACAATGTCCGTCATTTGAATCACACCTTATCAATTATATTCTCAATTCATTTTTATTAACCTATAAACTAATAAATTCCAGGTAGTTTCGAAGAGTCCGCCCTAAAAGGCCGGTTAGAACCGGTAGCCACCGTGGCAGGTTTCACAGCTGAACTAGGCGCTTCGGGGGCATTCTGTCCGCCTCACAGACGACTGCCTGTCACTGTGTTCTTCTACGCCCCTGGGGGAACCAACGCACCCTATATGGTAAGTTTTTTCGATGTGTCAAATAAATCTGGATAAAAGTTCATTGATCCAAGTCAATGACCTTTGATCCAAAGTTGCTCTAACCAATGTCGGTTAGAGCATAGAGATTACAGTGACTGCCTGTCACTGTGTTCTTCTATGCCCCTGGGGGAACCAACGCACCCTATATGGTGAGTCACGCCTCTGTTTATTACGGGGTAAGCAGGTCTCATTCTGTCCGCCTCACAGACGACTGCCTGTCACTGTGTTCTTCTACGCCCCTGGGGGAACCAACGCACCCTATATGGTAAGTTTTTTCGATGTGTCAAATAAATCTGGATAAAAGTTCATTGATCCAAGTCAATGACCTTTGATCCAAAGTTGCTCTAACCAATGTCGGTTAGAGCATAGAGATTACAGTGACTGCCTGTCACTGTGTTCTTCTATGCCCCTGGGGGAACCAACGCACCCTATATGGTGAGTCACGCCTCTGTTTATTACGGGGTAAGCAGGTCTCATTCTGTCCGCCTCACAGACGACTACCTGTCACTGTGTTCTTCTATGCCCCTGGGGGGACCAACGAACCCTATATGGTAAGTTTTTTCGATATGTCAAATAAATCTGGATAAAAGTTCATTGATCCCGGTCAATGACCTTTGATCCAAAGTTGCTCTAACCAAAGTCGGTTACAGCATAGAGATTACAGTGACTGCCTGTCACTGTGTTCTTCTATGCCCCCGGGGGGACCAACGCACTCTTTATGGTGAGTCACGCCTCTGTTTATTACGGGGTAAGCAGGTCTCATTCTGTCCGCCTCACAGACGACTGCCTGTCACTGTGTTCTTCTATGCCCCCGGGGGAACCAACGCACTCTATATGGTGAGTCACGCCTCTGTTTATTACGGGGTAAGCAGGTCTCATTCTGTCCGCCTCACAGACGACTGCCTGTCACTGTGTTCTTCTATGCCCCCGGGGGAACCAACGCACCCTATATGGTGAGTCACGCCTCTGTTTATTACGGGGTAAGCAGGTCTCATTCTGTCCGCCTCACAGACGACTACCTGTCACTGTGTTCTTCTATGCCCCTGGAGTCCTTTCGATGAGTCAATTAAATCTGGATAAAAGTTAATTGAACAGGTCAATGACCTTTGATCCAAAGTTGCTCTCACCAAAAGTCGGTTAGAGCATAGAAAACACAGTGACTGCCTGTCACTGTGTTCTTCTATTCTCCTAGAGGGACCAACTCACCCTATGTGGTAAGACATTTCGAATTTAGTTTGAGTCAAATAAATCTGGATAAAAGTTTATCGACCCCGGTCAATGACCTTTGATCCAGATTAACTTGAACTAAAACTTCGTTGATCCAGGTCAATGACCATTGATCCAGTAGAATTAATAGTTCATTGATCAAAGTCAATTAAAAAAAAAATGTTATTTTACACTATGTAACCTCGTATTATAGGAATTTTCGCTCAAAACCAAACTTTTTTTTCCCAGGGCCACATAAACTTGGGTCCTAACGGGTACCGCGTGGCGCGGTCTGGGACCATCCAAGTCTCCCTCTTCAACCCCCACGGGACGCTGGTCAAGATGTTTGTGGTAAGAATACATACATACATACATTACATATCATTTCATTCTCCTTGCCTTATCCCGTTCTCTGTCGGGGTCGGCTACCTAACCTATGGGATTTGACGTGGAACCAAGTTTTTACACAGAGCGACTGCCATCAGACCTCTGCAAGCCGAAGGCTAACCTGGCCCGCATTCAAATATCATCTGAATAAAAAATTTTCATCACGTTGTGTTTTATTCACCGTAAGAGCAGTCGGTAAATGTACGTGAGTAAAAAAAATCTGGTGCATGGCGGGGATTGAACTCGGGAATTTTATATTTCCATCCTCCTCTCTGATGACGTCAGAGCTTCACACAACAATCGACGTCAAGTATTGGCTGCATTTTTTATGTTGAACTTTTTTTGCTGAACTGTTTAATCGCCCTCGAAGGAAGGCAGCAGGATTTGGATGGATTGTGTAAAAGACGATATGAACAAAAAGGGCATAAATGAGGACTGGACTGCTGATAGAGATGAATAGAAGAAGAAAACATGTTGCGCCGACCTCAAATGAATTGAGATAAGGGCAGGCAGATGATGCTGATGACCCTGGAATCTTACGTATCTAAATGTTGACATAATATCATGAACTTTCAGGTGCTGTACGACCTGACGTGCATGCCGCCGATGGCGCGGACCTTCTTGCGGCAGAGGACCCTGTACATGCCGGCTGGGGCGGAGCCCCCGGCGCCCCACGAGCTATACAAGTGGCTCCGCTATTTGATACATCTCAGGTGAGTTTGATTTGGCCTCAAACAAATATACAAGGTGTAACTTTAAATGCGCAAAACCTCAAACACCCTCAATCAGCCCATGAAACTGAACAACTTTCCCCCAGGAACATAGGTCGAAATGTGAGACAAATATTTCTACCCCCCATACAAATTGACCTGGTCGGTCGGTAATTTTGTATGGGAGGTCCATTCATTTTTTCATTTTTTATTCATATTTCGAACTATGCTCCTTAAGGAAAGTTGTTCAGTTTCGTAGGCTGATTAAGGGTGTCTGAGGTTTTGCGCATTTAAAGTTAGTCCTTGTATTTACAATAAAGTTGTAGTTCCCAAAAGGGAAGTCCCGAAAAGATGCTTTTGGTGCCCAAAGTATTATGTGGGCCCGAAGGGAAGCTTGAAGGGACTCCTGGTGCTTCGAGTGCCCAATGAAAAGGTTTTTGTGCCCGAACATGTAAGCTTATTTGGGACTGTTCAATAACTTGGCATTTTTTAATTTCTTTCCAGATTCATGACATCGAAATCGGGCAAACTGTACCTTCACACCGACATACGCATCCTGGTATCTCGAAAAGCTGATTTGGACACAGCCACAGCACATTCCGCACTATTCCGCCCGATTTCGACCAATCACAGTCCCGCAAAGCCGCCGCCGGCCAATCAGAACAGAGAGAAACGATCGAGCAATCACGAAGCCGCAATCTCGTTGACGCCGGCCAATCAGAAGGCGGGGGTTTCAGGGTCGTCCAATCGCGGCCCGAATCGCGTTTTCGGCGGTTGCGCGGAATACGAAGAGAGTAAAATGAATATCGGATACGATAATAATCAAAATGGCGTCTCGTACGAACTGAGAAGTTTCACATACGCTCCCGAGAATCCCAGATACTCGCCGCGATAATATTGGGCTAGATTTAAACATGGATTGGTGTATTTGTTTTATAGTGCCTGTTTAGTGCGATATGGACGTTTATGTTAATCTGTATGTACTAATAAAAAAGAATATATTTTTGGTTTTTATAAAAAAGGTGTTTTTTTCTTTTAGTGTTCAAATAATAAGGGAGAAGTGTTTGCTAATATTTATTGCACAGAGGAAGATAGGTCCGAATCCTTTTGGACCTATGTTCCTATAGGTAGATATATGATAAAAAAAAATTTTGGGTCTCCTCCCATTGTATAACATGATTTTTTAAAAAAAGGATCTCGAAAGGGCAACATTATTGTTGACATCCCGCTCAAACGTCGTATTTTGATAGAGAGACAATAATGTTGCCGATTCGGGATTCTTTCTTTAAAAAATATCATGTTATAGTAGGTATAACTTAGCTAGAAAGAGTAGAAATTAAATAAAATGGAACTAAAAATATTGTATGAACAATTGTTGCCATAGACGCCATAGTTAAGCGTTATCTGTCAGATTTGACAGATCGCGAAGAAAGTGGCGCCCTCATTTTTTATCTACTTTTTATTGTTAAGCTTATACGTCCTATGTTTCTTGGGAAAGTTGTTCAGTTTCATGTGCTGGTTCGTCCCTTGATTGAAACGTAGTACTCTTCCTAACATCCTGTATATCATGCATGAGCGAAGCGAGCTAGTCATTAACATTTGGAAAGAAAGAATATTCGACCTTTGATCCTTGGGGAACGTTATACAGAAAAACAAAGTAGGTATTAATATAAAAATATATTTCATTACATAAATGTACAAACATACAAAATAAATTAAACCAATCATTCTTATGGCCATAGCACTACCATAATAAATTATTACTTTCTTAAAATAATCTTATTAATAAGAAACACCCAGAAATTGAAAATATCGGGAAATTTTATAATTTACCAACATTTTCAGTAACAAATTGTTATTAATAAATAACCTAAAATAACTGATTATAAATAAATAATAACTAATTAATTTGTACAATAGGTACGTTTTTAATAAATGCGTGTAAACCTTTGAAAATTAAATAAAAACACGTTTACATTAATAAATACTAACACCAAATTTAAGATTACGATAACCAATGGTTTCATATATTTATATCTATAGGGTCCTTTGAAAAGTTTATTAGTTTTACAAAGAATCCTATATTTTTTGGATTTGCAACAAGTCATGTATCAAGTCAATTTTGACACTAAAAAAACTTAAAATCTTTCATACAAGAGATATTTGTCAGCATTTTAACAACAAAATCTTCCAAAATTGGATTTTGATCTGCATTTTAACATTTTATGGAGCAATTATTTATCTCAGTATTTAATAAAAATCTTGGTAAACTTAGAAAGCTCTACCTAAGTTTTGGGTCACAAACATAGGGGTTACGCCTTTAGGCGTGGTAAAGATGTTTACAGGCGTTCAACGTCCAGAGGCGTTTTTATTCTGAATTTAAAACAACTTATTTTGGCTACACTTTAGACCTAGGGCCTAGGTGAGGCCTAAGCTTTAGAGGGATAGGTCAAATAAGTCAACGGCTATAGACAGGTTTCTGTTAAAAATCTCATATTGTTCTGGTTAAAATATTTTCTGTGAATGTAGAGCCTTAAGAATTACAGTTTTGGCTAGATTTCATCTTAGATCTAGGTACGAACATGTAAGTCCTGGGCTATTAATTTACGGCTGTAGACGTTGAATTTCTTTAACATCTAAGGTGTCAACGTCTATAGCCGTTTCTGTTGTACAACAAATTTTACTTGAACTTGTTATTAAAAAAGTATTTTCTTGTTGAATGTAAAGCACATACTAATTACAGTTTTGGCTAGATTTCTTAAACCATATAAGGCCTAGGCCTAAGGCCTTATTAGGTCCTTTTTGGGCCTAAGTGCGGGCATGTAAGGCCTGGGCTGCTAAAGGACGGCTGTAGGCGATACGCTTCTGGGCGTGGTAGGGCATGTTCACGTCGAAGTCGATTTCTGCACCGTCACCTGTTTCTGCTGGCTGGAAAAGATAGAAAAAAGTAACATTATAACTAAAATAATAATAAACGAATATAAATAATATTAGTTTTGAATATAAATAATATTAGTTTTGAATTAACAAAATTAAACCGATTACCCATCCGAAATACCCATCTTGTAAGTTACAAAATGTAAATAAGAAAGCGGATAACTTTCATAAAAAGGGAACCGCCTTTAAGGAACGTGTATAAGTGCGAATCTTATTTTTCTGCCGGTTAATATGCCTAAAACCATCTCTTAAGTCTGACAAATAGGTACTTTGCTAAAAACCGCATCAAAATTGGTTCAACCAAACGCGAGATAATCGCGGACAAACATACATACATACAGGTCAAACAAAAGGAGGTTCTCGCCTTTTTTATGACGAATAAAAAAAAATAAGTTAGTGAAATAGCGCAACGTAGTTCGGACAAGTGTTGCTATCACCCCGAAAAATCCTCCTTTCAAACAGTTTCAATACTAAGGCTTAAGTAAGTACCTCAGGGTCTAAACTCCTGGACCAGGGTCCCCACCCAGGCTGCTCCTCCTCGTGGTCGTAGTGGTGCTGATGTTGGGCGTGCTCATAGTATATCACCTGGAACAATACGTAAGTGCATGTTAGTATTGGGTTGGAAGGTTCTGAAGTGGCGGTAGGAAGGCTTGTTCCAAGCTTTGGACTGACGGCATTTTGAAGGTTGTAATTAGATATACGCATGCAATCGGCCTGGCTCAATACCCATTATGTAATTTAGGGCCCGTAGTTATAAACCGCACTCAACTCTGAGATCGATCTTGAGGGCGACTTTGAGATACTGTTAGTATTGACTGACATTTGTCAAAAGCACAAGAGTCAGAGTTGAGTGTGATTTATAAATACTTCCTTAGTATACCTACGCAAAAATACTTAACCAAACCAATTTGACGTTTGTGACAACATTCTAACCTTTTTACATTCGGGCAAAGTCTTTTGTTTTGTGTGCCCTCTAAAACCCCAGTGTTAATTCTTTATTTAATATGGGTTTACAGCTTTTGTGAGTGGCAGTTTGATTTCAGGATTTTTAAAGAGATCAAGATCGATAAAGGAACAATGTACAGATTATGCCAGATATTGCCAATATGGCGTTTAGGCCTTTTAAGCTCCGACATATCGAAAACTACATAAATAGGTAAGTATAGTTGTAACGATCGTATGAAAGTGAAATACCTACACGTTATATTTTATACTTTCTTACGTAGATCACGTCGATATGATGATTCATCGAATGGCAGACTGGTATTGCGATGATCATTAACTTTTACCTCTGGCATTCGCTATGGTCAATGTTTTAAGTTTTAACAAGCATGAAAGTCAGTGCAATATGATAAGAATAAAATGTAAATTTAAATTAGTAGAAGACCAAAATAACATACATACAGACATAAATCACGCCTTTATCCCTTGCGGGGTAGGAAGAGCGTTAACGGCAATAAGAATACGGTCGCTATCAGACCAAAATAAAGAGGTTAAGCTTTTCTCTAAAAAGGCTTGACGTATTACTAAATTAGCCCTAGTTTTAGCCCTTAAACACTACTTTTAGTTTTAGCCCATTTTCACAGCTTGCTAAGATGATGGCCTGAACTAAGCCTAAACTTCACTTTCCTTTGTTGAAATGACGTTTCTTCTACCACTTCTACTTTCTTATTATGAATTCGTCAGCTGTCAAGGTAGGCCTTTATGAGTAGCCCAATTGTATCTAAGTGAGCCATCTGTACCTACACTTCCACAGTTAATGTTACGACCAGCGTATCTGTCAGTACGCGCCGGTATGTGCGTGTATGGAGCAATGAGGTCAAGTTACGCTGGTCGCGACACTATCTAAGCGAATGAGCTTGGCAAACCATCGTACCTCCATAATTTGCGGACGCCCTGAGAATAATTCTCCCAATAAACCATTGCGTCGAAAGTGGAGGTCAAGCTCCATTATTATTCAGTGAAAGTCTTTCAACAATCAAGTTGCTCCGTCAGGATTCCCAAGCAACTATTGAGGGGTCAATATAGGGTGTTACTTGAATTCGCTAGATGACTGGGTCATTAATAAAATACAAAAGTTGTACGATTAAAGCTTACAGACTGCATTCACAGAGTTACGAAAAATTCAAAGTTTGAAATAAATAAACAGAAAAATAATATAAAACCAAGTGTTTTGACGCCTTCCTAGATAGCGCGATATGACGTCATCACTCAGTTTTTTCATACAATATATCGTTTGAAAAAGTAGCTCACTTGACCTGCTTGTGATCTAGTCTATTGAATATGTGGCATACCTTCCAGCTAGGTCAGGGTATGAAGAAACCCTTATAAAACCATTTTGAGTTTTTTTTTGTAAGTAGGTGGGATGGGTACTCAACTTTTGAGCTACGGGCCGCTATAGACTACTGCTACTCCATACAATGCATGGTTTGACCCCTTAAATGGGTAGCTGGAGTTGCAGCTAATAGTTCCTATGCAAATCAGCTGCGTGGTCTTTACAATCAGGTATTTTAATGGGAAATTATTTCAAACCGGGATTACACTAAAAATGCAGATGGTAAAGTAGATAAACTACTACTAGTACTGTAGCAATACTGGAATGCAAAAAGGACATATGGCCTATGCAATTACAAATAGATGAATCAATTATGCGTAAGTATGAATAATTATGAATCTGGAATTAAGTGTTACCAAGTGTAATGCAAATTGGTAGTTATCCTAATAACGTGGGTGGTCTTTGCAAACTGAATTGTGATGAAAATTCTTTCTATGTATGACGTCACAAGTAATTTTTTTGGCTGGCGTCAAAACAATAACTTTTATACTCGTACAAAGTTTCTGTTTAAAATTTTTTGTTAAAATTTTCAAAAACAATGAGTGGGGTTAGAAGTATTTTAAGACAGTAGTTTTCACAATTTAACTTTCATGTTTTATTAAATTGCCTTGTCAAGTACCGAATTCCCAGTACACCTGTGTACACGAGTTTAATTTAAGTTCTGGTTGCAATCCATTCTCATTTTCACATAAACAAATGAACTACTCTTTAAAAATACATTTTATACGGAAATATAAAATTATGACGTCACAAGTAATTTTTTGGCTGGCGTCAAAACAATAACTTTTATACAAATTTTCTGTTTAAAAATTCTAATCGTCAAAATTTTCAAAAACGATGAGCGGGGTTAGAAGTATTTTTAGACAATAGTTTTCACAATATAACTATCATACTTTATTAAATTGTCTTGTCAAGTACCGAATTCCCAGTACACCTGTGTACTGGCTTTAATTTAAGTTCTGAGTGCAGTCCTTTCTCATTTTCATATAAATAATGTCCAAAATGGCCTCTAGAGAAAGCCGGTTCAAGTTTTACCTGCCTATAAGGACGGCCCGTGGGTGGGACCTACCTGCCTCACCTTAAGGAAGATCCTGCTTATTCAGTACCACTTTCTCTGATGATGGTTGACCCCACATTGTTTTTACCGATTTCACTTAAGGAGGTTATGAATTCGACCTTAACTTTTAATTATGTAGGTTGATACGAGTATCATAATATTGGTGACTAAAAGTTTGTGCAATGGAGTGCAAAATTAAAGAATTATAGGAATTTTTGTCCGCGCATACTCGTATGACGATTTCAATTATTGTTTTTTGGATGGGGACGTCAAATAGGTATGGCGATAAAGGCTAAAATCGACCTTCTTATTGCTGTATACGCTGTTTGTACCTCGCAAGGGATATAGGCGTGATGTGTGATGTATCTGATTTCAATTAACTCAACCACAATAGGCATGACGACCGACAGGTCAAATAACTACTTTTTAAAACGATATTTTGTATGAAAATACTGAGTGATGACGTCATATCTCGCTATTTTGGATGGCGTCAAATCACTTACTTTTATATTATTCTTCTGTTTATAAATTCAAACTTTGAATGTTTCTAAAAACTATGAATGGAGTACCTATATCACTTTTGGACAAAAAATTTAAGCGTAGGTAAAAACAACTCTTGTATTTTATTAATGACCCAGTCAACTAGCGCATTGATGTCTAAGTTTCGTTGCATGTCTGTCGATAGTCAACTAATCCTTCATTTAGTCGTGTTGGACATAATTGATTTTACTGTGAAATTGATTATTCCCATCACGTTCACTTTTAGAACGTAGAGGTATTATAATGTGGGTGACCAAGTTAACTGGTCTGGTTGGACAAGTCCATTTAGCATTTCGGATACCTAATATTTTTTTCATGTCAGCGTTTTGTTTTTGGCCCTGGGGCCATCAAAACTACGTCGGGCTACTTGGTGGGGAGCTCGGACTCACCTATCTTAACAAAAGTGTTTCAGTTTTATAACAAATTCGAATGTCGCACACGAAAAAAACCATTTTTGTTGAGATTTACGGGTCGCTACTCGGCTAAACGTAAGTGATTTATATTCTCTTGGCTCGGCTATAATTAAAACAGATGTCAATAAAAGAAAGGTGGACTTCATGTCGTCATAAAGAATTTGACATAGGTCGAAATTGGTTTCAAAAAGTCGATTGTTTCACATCGTAGTCCGGAAGTCAACAGCAAAATTCATTACAAATAAAGAAACCTCATTTGTGACTTTGCCGCAAATCCCAACTTTTAGAAATAAATATCCGTTTACCTTAGTTTCTCAACTAAGTAGCTTTCCATAGATTATCATTGGTCGGTACTACTTAGTTACAATAACTGGCTATAATAAGGCTCATTATTGTAACTGTTGTATTTTATTATAATAGAGGATTTGTACCTATCAGCAGAATCTCAACCAACCCCTCTGATTAAACTGGTTAATCTTAATAAGTGTATGGACAACTCGAATTACGTTATCGGGTAGGTGCCTCAAACTTCTCTCTCTCTCTCTCTCTCTTCGTTTGGAACACCGAGTCATCCAACGACCCGATGAACCCTAGTGTCAGAATTTTACAACCGCCTTCTACAAGTAGCAGGCTTCTGACATGGTCGTGTAACGACCGCCGTGTAAGTGATCATAGACAGCAACCGGGACCTACAGCTTAACGTGCCATCCGAAATGCGGAATTATATTTCTTACGGAATCGGGTGGTTCAGTCTGCAATGTCATAACCAGACTGGGAACAAATTCACAAAGTGATAAATATCAACTGCTGCTAATGGTATTTAGAAGTAAAGAAAGATATAAGTAGAATTATGTATAGTCCGTGTTCAGAAGTGAGACAACAGAGATTTTAATAGGTAGAAGTAGGTATTTTTAATAGTTAATTTCATACATACATACACACATCACGCCTTCATCCCTTGCGGGGTAGACAGAGCGTTAACGACCGTAAGAATACGGTCGCTATCGCCACGTCTGACATTTCTGAGAATTGCTTTCCAAGGCTGTTTCAGAAAACATGTGTAGCACTATAGTGACAGGTTGTCAGCCTGTCGCCTAAAAATTGTAATACACCAATACTCTCGAGTCCCTTAGTCGCCTCTTACGACACCCGCGGGAAGGATGTGGGGTGATGCTATTCTAAGCCGGCATCACACGGCATTTAATTTCAGTAACTTAGTTAATTTGTTTAAGACCCATGCCTGCTCGTAGTATTCACTAGCACAAGAATAAAATTATAGTTAAGATTTAATTAAACTGTATAATTAATTTGAAATATAGTTGTACTGCTTATAATAACTTGTTGAGTACTAGTGCTAACTGTTCACGTATAGATTCAGTAATCATTAATTTAGTAGGTATTCGAATACATTATATGTACTTACTACTAATATTATATAAGTTTGCACCATAAGAACTCAAAACGAAGCAAATTACGACTTTTGTTATATACGAACGAGGGTTTTAAAGTAAAAAAAATGTCGGTAGCAGGTACTTTTCGTAAAACCGTAAATAAATGATGAATTACATTTTTATCATGACGTTGCTTACGTTGATTATTCAAATAAAACACTGAAACAAGCATAAAACATTTCGGGTTTATGTACCCGACAATTGCATTTTTCTCTCTCATTAATAAAACATTAAGAATACTTATGTTTTATTAAAACAGTACCCGCGGCTTTTAAGCGAAGAAATCAAAAGACGCTTTCGCGAATTTCTTGTTCAGCGAAAGTGCAACCTCAAAACCCATGCAGTTGTGCATCTAGAGGTCGAATCGATTACTTTTTGGACCCACTGCTTTAGACCCAGTGGGTTTAAATGGTACCTAATATTTTATTTTTTACCTAAGTACTAAAGCAATAGAATTCCTTACAAAACCAGGTATGTTTTACAGTTTTCTGTACCTGGTGTGACTGATGAATTTATAGCACGGTATTTTGGTTTAAAGCTATCTATTTGTGAATGTAGAAATCGTAACGTACAGACGATTTTTTTTCATATCTTAAAATATAGTTTAAAATGTTTCTTGAGAAATGAAACGTAGTTAGATCAATTTATCTATCTCAAAACCCTTACATAGAAAATTTTAGGAAAATCGCATTTAGTAAACTTTATGATCTTAGATTACGGCAGATCATGTGTTTTTGAAATATAATTTTTCATTCTTTTCTATTTTTTTTAAAGTTTCCAACTTATTAACCAAGTTTACAGCTTCAGTAAAAACTTCACCAGACTTTGTGAGTGGATTTGGCAGGCCCAGTAAGTAAAAGAAAATGTATCTAATTATGTAGCCCCTGGGTCCAATCAGCAGTAGGTCTAGTGAACGACTCAGAGGTCGCTGCAGGGTTGGCACGAGGAAAGAGGTCCTTAAGGTCATCAAGATCCGAACAGAATGCCGTTTGTCTTGTCAACATGGAACTTGGGAAAGTAAACTTGACTTTAACCCCTAAATACTGGCGCTGTGAAAATAATGCAATTTGTCGAAAAGCATCTTATCAGACAAAATTTCAGAGTAAACTTTGGCGGATCGCACACTTAACGCACGACGAAGCGCTCAAACATCGCAGCGGTCTGTCAGATCCATACTTGATATGTCAATCCCCATCCTAAAACCGCTCAACATCGCGCGACATCGCATCGTTCGTCGAGTGCGGTTTTAGTATGGGGAGTGACGTTTCTAGTATGGAAATGACAGACCACTGCGATATCTAAGCGTGCCGTTTTGCGTTAAGTGTGCGATCCGCCGCCCACATTTTTATATTTTTAAAATCATATTCTAAAATAAAGTTCGTTAACTAATTATTTTCTGCTTATTTTGCTTTATTTTGTTTAAAAACTCTTATTTGTAAAAAAAAAATTAATACGTTTTATTTATACCCTTTAGCATCATCAATTTCTCACACTTACTTCAACGCCCACTAGCAAAGCATTTATTTATTTACAGATTATCTTCGAATGCAATAAATTTATTTGAACTGAGAAGTTTTCCATTGCGGATGTACCCGTCTCGGTGCGCAGGCGCAGCGAAAGTGCAACACGACACCGCGTATGGAGGTCAACGCCCTCTACCGGATTCTTAGCAAGGTCATGTGTCAAACTAGACTTGAACTTGACTATATTGGCTTAATGAGCTAGGTGATTCACCAAAGTATCGCGACAGGTCATAAAAAAATTACATGCCGTGAGGTTAACTTGCTGATAGGCAGCGCATTCCGTCTGTCCCAGAACTCGTTTTTTTTGGGGACTGAGACAAAATATACAGACCAAAAAATCTCAATTGTCAAAAAGTGTTACAAACTATTACTTACCTAACGTAAAAAAATTGCAATCTATGAATATGTAATCATTAACATAATTCTAAATACATAAAGGCACTTCCGACCCATAATTTTCACTCAATGACTATTCATTACATACAAATTTGTATGGAATGACAATACTAATAAGTTGGCATTAGAAATTGCCGGTCATAAGGCCGTCTCAGGTCAGTGTTTTACAGTTTACCACCTGCTCATATACATACTAGTTAGGCTGTAAGTTATCTTGTTCATTAGAATACAATAGCAAAGTGTACTTAGTAAGATTAAGTTCATGTTTTCTTAACGGTATAAGAGTCAGCAGGTCGGACTTTGCTTTCTTAAGATTTCAAGCCATAACACAGCTTAGGTATGAGGGGCACCTTTAAGGGGCTGAGTAGAGCTAAAAGCTACTTTTATAAGTGATTTCTACCCTAGATAAAATGCAGAAAAACTGACGAAAAAAAAGGTAATAATCTTCAGGATATTTGCTGTAGTGCTATTGTTTCCAAAACATGATATTAGTAATTTAGTTTGATAGAAAAACATCGTAAAGTTACCTCTAAAAATCTATTATATCGCAAACTGTATGAACAAAACCCACGCAATAATTAAGTGTTTATTATCAGAATGAGCGCCTTACAATACTCTATCGACATATTGTTTTCGATTTTCAAATAACTTATTTTAGACCGAGTTATCATCAAAAATACGAAAATATCATTGAATCGGCAAGATTCCGTCCCGTTCGCACGCGCGCAGTTCGACATTTGTCAGAAAGGGACCGGTTTTTAGCTCTTGTCAGCCCCTTAAGTATACATTTTTATTTATTTATTATGAGCCTGAAGTATCCCACTGCAGGGCAAAGGCCTCCCTCCCCTTCTTCCATTTATCCCTGTCTTGAGCCACCCCCATCCAGTTTTTTGCGTGTATGTATTTATGTGTATTTAATATTTTAATAGTTGTAAGGACATTCATAGTCATCAAAAATTGACGGTTATTTTATTAAACTAACGGCTCGGCTAGCAGTTACACCCTCTGTAACTCGTATCCCGTGGGAATAAGTTGTTTTCGCGGCAAGAAATATACATTACATATAAACCTGTCGCATGAATCATTTAAAAAATACTCTAAAAAACTGCATCAAAATCCTTTGTGTAGTTTCAAAGATCTAAGCAAACATACATAAGGATAGACGCGAAAAGCATCTGGTTTGGCTGTAAGCAAGGTAACCCTTTGCCGCCTTTTGCTCTATCCTTTCCTTTTCCTTCGCACACACACCGACTCGGAAGCAATCGTCACCGTTCGGAAGTGTTCGAATTTCAACGTGGCGCTCCCGCGGCTGCGTGAAAAAACAAAAGACTGTTGTGTGTGTATCGCTACTGCGTGCGCGTGCCTCAATTTTTCGCAAGTTTATAAATTGAACATAAATATTTAATAACCGCATAATTTAAGCAAACATCCAAACTATAATAGCCGCGAGTGTTTTTCAAACCTGTATAAAACTGTGAAGTGCAAAAATAAAAGCGTCGCTGGCACCCAAGCCGCGACGCCGTTCGAGGATCCGCCATATTCAGTCGGTGTGGTAAGTGAATTCCCTTTTCCTAAACCTAAAAGAGCAATAGGTCATATCAGTCTCCCATTCTTTTCTCTGCCATTAAACCTAATAATACAGTCCACAAAATATTATTTTCTTGAAACCAGCGCCTTCAGCTATCGAACGCATCTTTCATACACCATATTTTTTGGTCCAATCGAACCGGATTCTTAGCAATCCGAGTTATTTCGCCTATATTTTGGTTATATTTCTCTATACAACATGTCCAAACCCGTTGATGAGACAGCAAAAGCCGCCGCAGTTCATGCAGAGGCCGAAAAGATGGCGGCTGAAGTTGACCGAAAATTGTCGTATTACGAATTGCAGTCTTCCGCTTATTTTGCTCGCATGCAAGCTGTGTTTGATTCTATTCCCACATCCTCAGCCGACCAAACTATTATTGATAGTTTCTTAGCAAAGTGCGTTACCATTGATTACCTACGTTCTGAATATATTTCATGCATCCAAAAGAAGAATGATCTAGAGTCTCGTGTTAGGCCCAACTATGTTTTCAATTTTCAAGCCATATTCGCCTTTGATGACCTGTATAATAGGGTCAAATTTGAATGCGATCGCTTTCAATCCAAAACGCCACAAGTCGAGTCAAAGCCAATTTGCCCAGAGACTAGTCAGTCATATGTCAGTTTACCTCGATTGGAACTCGCCAGTTTTGATGGTGACATTCAAAAATGGCCGCTTTTCTATGAATCGTTTCGTTCAGTCATTCATGAAAACAAACGTTTAACTAACACGGAAAAAATGCAATATTTAGTAGGGAAATTGACAGGTAACGCTCTAAATATGTGCAGAGGCATTATGCCTACTGGTGACAACTATATAACACTTTGGAACGCATTGATAAACAAATATCAGGACACTCGCGCACTCGCAACCGCTTATCTCGATCAATTGCTAAAGTTAAAAAGTGTGAATACCGCCACACCCGCCGCTCTTGACGCATTTATCGATAAATATTCGACAACTATCGCCGCTTTAAAGCAGTTAAAAATAAATGAATTGGATGAGTTCATATTTTTGCACTTGGGTTTGAAATGTTTAGATCCAGAGACCGCTCGGGCATTCGAGATGTACAAAAGAGACGAGGGAGATTTTCCCAAGTCAAACGATTTGACGCAATTCGTGAGAGAACAATCTCGCATTCTAAGCCGCGCGAATTTAGGTAGTGCTAGCCACCCTGCGCCGCCTCCCGCTCGCACATCTCGTAATGTACCTACTTTAGCCGCGCAACCGCACGCTCGCCCCGCTTGTAATTCGCAACAACCAAGGCCGTTTAAGACGTTTTTGAGTGTACAAAACGCTACTGATGATGACACTAATAAAAATTTGTGCCCATATTGTCAAAGTTCTACGCACAATCTTTATGCATGCCCGCTTTTTACGCCCTTATCGCCTCGCGATAGGTATAATTATGTTAAAGAAAAACGCCTTTGCATTAACTGTATGTCCGCTTTACATTCATCCCGCCAGTGTGGGAGCACGCGCCGGTGTAGATTCTGTGCAAATTTTCATCACAGCCTTCTACATTTTAAAGAAATGACTAACTCTCACTCGCCCGCGAATAATAATAACGCTATTGAGGGCTCGGAAGCCCCCCGCGCCGCTGCTGCGAATGCTCGCGCAGCCACAACCGCACCGCATTTTACTGATAACGCTAATCAACACAGACTTAACACTTCGCATGCCACCGCCGCTACCGCACCCGCCGCACGCACGTACGCTCGCTCGCCCTCCCATGGTGGGGGAGGAAATTCGCATGGGGTTCCTATCGCCAAGGACAATCAAATATCGCTATGTGTGACTAACAAACCGCTAGAAGTGTTTTCTTTATCCCGCACGGTTTTACTAGGTACGGCCGTATGCCAGGCCTATGGACCTGACTCGCAGATTAATATTCCAGTACGTATAGTAGTGGACTCCGCTTCCATGAGGAACATCATGACCGAAGAATGCCGCTCGCGTTTGAATTTACCGCTTTACCCCTCGCACGGAGCCAGGGTCTCAGGCCTAGGAGGTAATGAGACTGAAACCAAAGGTGTCACGTCTGTTATCTTAGTTTCACGCTTTGATGAAAATGAACGCTATGACGTACACCCGTTTGTGGTTGACTGTATAACTGAAGAGTTACCCTGTGCGCCCATAGATATTTCTGAACTGTCATACCTACACGACTTACCTCTTGCGGACGATTCTTATCACGCTCCCGGTTCCATTGACATGATAGTAGGTAGCGACTTCTTTGCTCGCATATTGAAATCAAGAAAATTCAGTGGTAGTAGATCCGAGCCAGTAGGTATCGAAACCTCGTTCGGATACTTGGTTGTAGGTAACGCGCCGACTGCGACGGAGGTCATTGAACCTGAGGTCACACGCTCGTTCTTGTGTACATTTGAAAATTGCGTTTCGCGGTTTTTTGAAGTCGAGGAGATTCCTTCAAAAAACGTTTTATTGGACGCGGATGAACAACAATGCGAGGACATTTTCGAACAAACAACTACACGCGATTCCACGGGACGCTACGCAGTCGCGCTTCCATTTAAAAAGGATCCTTCTTGTTTAGGAAAGTCAGAGCACATTGCGAAACGTAGGTATTTATCTTTAGAACGAAAACTGCTCGCTAACCCCGATCTGAAATTTGAATACGACAAGATATTACGCGACTATCTGGACAAGAACTACATAGCTAAGGTCAATGACCTTGGTGGACCCGACGCTTCGCAATACCTCGTAGCTCATCACGCTGTAGTTCGCGGAGATAGGTTGACATCTAAAGTTCGCCAAGTTTTGGATTTTAGTATGAAAACAGATTCGGGTGTTTCTCTTAACGATTTGTTGTATACAGGTAAAAACCTACAATCTGACTTATTTCGCATTATTTTGAATTTTCGCTTGTTTCCCACCGCAATGAGTGCTGATATTAGGCAAATGTACCTACAAATTATAGTACAAGAGGCCTTCCGCAAATACCAACGCTTTTTCTATAGGTTTGATTCGAATGAACCGCTTCAAATTTACGAATTTAATCGCGTTACTTTTGGTATGTCAAGCAGCCCGTTTCTCGCAATGCGCACGTTACGTCAGCTGATAAACGACGAACGTCAACGCTTCCCGCTTGCCGCTTCGGCATTGGACAAAGACCCCTTGTATATGGACGATTTTGCCTACAGCTGTTTGACATACGAAGAGGCATTAAACCTGTCCACCGAATTGATTCAACTATTCGCCGCTGGGGGATTTGAACTTGTGAAATTCGCTAGCAATTCTCCCGAGTTTTTAAACGCGATTCCCGAGGAAATCCGCGTTACTGAACTGGTTGACATCGGATCTGACGCGAACCTAAAAATTCTCGGTCTGCAATGGTCACCGACTTCCGACAATTTTGTTTTTACTGTGTCGCGTGATGAGCGTGATTGTACTAAACGCAACATTCTGTCCACAGTCGCGCGCCTTTGGGATTTGATGGGATTTGTCGCGCCCGTAACGCTGCTTGCGAAACTTATCATCAAATCACTTTGGGAATCCGAAATTGGATGGGATGATGAACCCCCCTCACATGTGATCGATTTATGGCGGCGTTTTGTGTATAAATTACCTTTATTGGAAAAAATTAAAATCCCGCGTTTCGTAGGTTTTCAACCGCAATTCGTACTGTCAATCTTAGCCTTTGGCGACGCAAGTGAGCGCGCATTTGGGGGAGTTGTATACCTACACGTGTTCTGCCCTTACACCAATAAGACTATGGTAAGCCTTGTGTGCGCCAAGTCGAAAGTGGCTCCCGCTAAAACCAAGGTCACGCTCGCGCGCTTGGAATTGTGCGCTGCACTTGTTGTGTCCAAGTTGGTGTGCACTGTCAAAGATACGTATACGTCACGTTGTCAAATTCACAACATACTTGCCTTTTCTGATAGTACCGTGACGTTAGCTTGGATTCATTCATCACCAGCACGTTGGCAAACTTACGTAGCGAACCGCGTCACGCAAATACAAGCGAATGTCGACCCGCGTAACTTTTATCACATCAAAGGTAGTGAGAACCCTGCGGATTGTTTGTCACGCGGATTGACACCCGCTCAGTTGGTTGACCATCCATTATGGTTCAATGGGCCCGCTTTCGTTCATACGCCTATGAGTGAATGGCAGCTAGAAGATTTTAATCCGCAAATTGTTACTAACCCGCCGGAGCAGAAAACTGTAAAAATATTGTTAACTAAAGAAAGCAGACCAGTTACGCCGCTTTTATACGAATTAGCTCTTCGTATTTCCTCTTGGAAAAAACTGCTTCACATTGTCATTTACTTATACAGATTTATTAAAAAATTGCCAAGGAAATTAGAACTTTCTCACTTTCGTACCGCAGAGCTAGCTGTTTTGCGCGCTGTACAGGAAATACATTTCTCCTCTGAGTTGAAAATTATAAGCAATAATGGAACCTTACCGCGCTCCTTTGCAAAACTTAGTGTCTTTCTAGACGAAAAGGATAATTTATTGCGCGTGGGAGGTCGCCTAGTTCACTCGGAATTGGATTATGATAGTAAACACCCAATTTTACTCCCTTCACACGACCATGTCGTTAATCTTATTATAGATTATGAGCATAAGAAGAATCTTCATACTGGCTCTGGTCTTTTGCTTTCGATCCTACGACAAAAATATTGGATTTTCGGAGGTCGAAATGCAGTAAGAAAACGCGTTAATAACTGCAATTTATGCTTTAAAGATATAAAGATATAAAGATATAAAGATATTTATTTGCCAGAATACAGTTATTGGGATCTTATAGAATATATTACAATGGTAGTTCAGTGTATTCAGCCTGCAAGCAGACATGCAAATTTGACTCATGTATGTACAATAATTCAATTACAATATTAAATTTAATAATTTCAATTTATAATGTCACTGGAGATTTAAAAATAAAAATAGAAATCAATCTTAACTTAACATATTACAATTTTGGTTACATTTATGGTCTAGATATTCACGTACACTATAAAAGCAATGCTTCAAGAGCCATTTTGTCATATTAGATTTAAATGAATGTCCGGTGAGTAACTTTAAATCGTTAGGAAGATGGTTATACAATGATATGCTCATATTAAATATATTTTTACGGTATATGTTCTTATAACACCTAGGCTGATGTAGCAGATTCATTAACCTTGTTCGTATTTGTCTTTGCTGAACCTCACCATGCTTCGGCCAGTACTTAGGGTGGGAAGAAACAAAAACGCATACGTCTCTAATATACATACAAGGCAATGGAAGTATATTCAATTTCACAAAAATAGGTCTACAGCTATCATCGAACCATGCATTTGCGATGGCACGAACGCACTTCTTTTGTAGCTTAAAGGCGTCCTCTATATCAACCGAATTGCCCCACAACATCAGTCCGTAGCCAAGCACAGATGATACATAGCCATGGTATGAAAAAAAAACCTTAAAAATAAACCTTCTCCGCATTTTCCTTTAATGGGAGATCTACCACAATTCAGAGTTTGTGAAGTGAATAAGGCTTTTGTAGAAACTGGTTGCGACTACGCTGGTCCCATCAGAATAATACCTCATCGTCGTCGCGGAGTGCGCAGTATTAAGGCTTACATATGCCTGTTCATATGTTTGGTTACTCATGCCGTACATATTGAACTCTCATCTGATTTGTCCACACAGTCCTTTTTAAACGCGCTTACACGCTTTCTATCGCGTCGCGGCCCGATCAGCTGTATGTACTCTGACCGTGGCACAAATTTCGTAGGTGCCAGATCGCATCTGAAATCTTTATATGATTTGATTCGTTCACCTGAATATAACTCAGAGTTCTCAGCTGCATTACTTGAAAACCAAGTTGAATGGAGGATGAATCCTCCTTCAGCTCCCCATCACGGTGGAATATGGGAAAGTAATATCAAGTGTGTGAAAACTCATTTGAATAAAGTAGTTGGAGATCAACTTCTCACCTATGAGGAAATGCTCACTGTACTCACTCAGATAGAGGTACTGTTAAATTCTCGTCCTCTGTCAGTGTTGAGTTCTGATCCGACAGATCCTTTACCATTAACTCCGTCTCATTTTTTGACATTGACGCCTTTGAAGTCGCTTCCTCAAGCGGATTTATCTAATAACAAAACCCCGCGTCAACGCTTTCAATTAATTGACTCTATGGTTCAGTCATTCTGGAAGAGATGGCGAGTAGAATATTTGAACACTTTACAGAGCAGACAAAAATGGACTAAGAAGTCTGACTCCATTGAAAAGGGGACAGTTGTTCTAATAAAAACTGACAATGCTCCTCCGCTACAATGGCCAATAGGCATTATTATTGATACTTTCCCCGGAAAAGGCGGAGTGGTGAGAGTGGCGGATGTAAAAACTAAAACTGGTGTCTATCGGCGCCCAGTGGTAAAACTTTGCCCTTTACCCAACCAATAACTCTACTAAATGTTGCACTTTTGTATATAACCTGTTAAAAAAAAAAAAAAAAAAAAAAAAAAAAACTTTCTAGTTTCTACTCAATTTTGGTTTTGACTCGCTTGTGTGTAGTTATACCTTGTACGAGGTACGCATTTACGTCATAGATGACGTTTTCCCCCCAAAATTTAACACACTTTTCCCAACATTCTCTATTAACTTGGAGCGCTGTTTTTTGATATTTCTGGACTGTTGATTTTGAAAGTGGATTACTCATCCCCTTTCAAGGTGGGGGAGAATGGTTTGGCTGTAAGCAAGGTAACCCTTTGCCGCCTTTTGCTCTATCCTTTCCTTTTCCTTCGCACACACACCGACTCGGAAGCAATCGTCACCGTTCGGAAGTGTTCGAATTTCAACGTGGCGCTCCCGCGGCTGCGTGAAAAAACAAAAGACTGTTGTGTGTGTATCGCTACTGCGTGCGCGTGCCTCAATTTTTCGCAAGTTTATAAATTGAACATAAATATTTAATAACCGCATAATTTAAGCAAACATCCAAACTATAATAGCCGCGAGTGTTTTTCAAACCTGTATAAAACTGTGAAGTGCAAAAATAAAAGCGTCGCTGGCACCCAAGCCGCGACGCCGTTCGAGGATCCGCCATATTCAGTCGGTGTGGTAAGTGAATTCCCTTTTCCTAAACCTAAAAGAGCAATAGGTCATATCAGTCTCCCATTCTTTTCTCTGCCATTAAACCTAATAATACAGTCCACAAAATATTATTTTCTTGAAACCAGCGCCTTCAGCTATCGAACGCATCTTTCATACACCAGCATCTTTGTTTTATACTACGCAGTGATAAAAATATTAAACAAAATTATCAATAAGTTATGCTTCCAGTATTCTGAAGACATTATTTGTTAACATTTACTCGACAGAAGATATCCTTGAGTTATATATAAAATTATATTTCCCAGTGGATTTAAGCTATGGATGATTGTGAATGTGGTAAAAAAGCGCAAAGATAAGTTTTAAAAGCTTAATAAAGTAAGAAGGCTCATATTCATGTCATATAAAAGAAATAGAGAGTCATTCAAAATGAGAAATTGGTTATTGATGAGAAATTGGTGATAATTTTCGATCGATGAATAAGCATTATAATTTGAATTAATGCTATTAAGCACTTACTTAATTTATGATCTTGCAAAAATATTTCCAATAGACATTAGCGGTATTTTGGCATGCAAAAAAAGTATTTATTATACGAAAATTTATTATACGTCTTTACAAGAATCTAGAAAACGTGTCCTAAGTAATAAAAAACCTTGTATTGAATGGAATCATTTTAAATTATTATATGCCAAGGCATAATAATGAATAATGACTTAAAGACAAATAAAGGTCTCAAGATTTGTGATACAAATGTTCAACGGGCGTCCGTACTATAATAGTATTAAATTTACTTGTATCTGAATTTGACAACTGTCAAATCCATACTAGAAGAGTTTTCAATAAGGAATATGTATGAATCTTTTTGATAACTGCCAAGATAGGCATTTTAAAGTGGAGTGACGTAGCGAAAATGTGTGTCAGTAATTCTACGGTTAATGTTAAGTTAAAGTTAACTACGAAGTTAACTGCACCAGGTAACATTATTATTATGGTTAGATAGTTAAAGGGCAAACTTGTAGTTAGAAGAGGTTAGGTTATGTTATGGGCATGATTTTAGTAATGTGTTGTTTTCCCGTGGGAATTTGATTTGCCGTGTGATGCCGGCTTAGAACAGGATCACCCCACATCCTTCCCGCGGGTATCGTAGGAGGGACTCGAGAGTGTTAGTGTATTACAATTTTTAGGCGACAGGCTGACAACCCGTCACTATAGTGATACACATGTTTTCTGTAACAACCTTGGTAAACAATCCTCAAAAATGACAGACGTGGCGATAGCGACCGTATTCTTGCGGCCGTTAAGGCTCTGCCTACCCCGCAAGGGATAAAGGCGTGATTTGTGTATAATATGTATGTATGTATGTCCAGGTCCCCGTGGAATGTGCAAAGAATGTAACGGCAATGTGTTAGTAGAACATACAAACAAATTTACATTTGTCATGGTCTTATTAACCACAATAAAGAGAAAACTTGTTTCTATAATAGTTAACCAAAATTTAATTTATCAAAAATTTTACCGACTCTACAAAAAAGCATAGATCGAGTGAACATATTTAAATAAGTTACCTATGTAGGTACTTTGATAAAATGTGCTAAGTTAGTCAAAGTCAAAAGTTTTATTTCCAAGTACCTTCAAAAATAATACTTTTAGAATGTTACGTACAATATTATCACTAGATAAATAGATTAGCCATTTTAAAAAAGAGGAAATTGTGTTTTACAAAGTGCGTTTTTTTGTGTTTTTAGCAATTTTAAAGTCCTCGTAGAAAACGCGGTACTTTACACTTCTCGAATAAAAACTTGTTATTTATCTGGATGTTAAAAAACCGTTACAAAAAAGTGATATAAGAATCTTATTACTGGTTGCTTTGATAACTTTCTTTGTAGAAGTCGGCTAAAATAAGTAATGACATGACCTTCTAATCTTGATCTCTACTACACATCGGCAATTTCCGATAAGTGCTATACAATCTCAATAAACAGTAAAAAAGAAACGAAAAAGGGAAAGTGAGTCATCATTTCATAATTTAAAAAAAGATTTGAACAAGTCTTTTTTTTAGCTTAAACATATTCTACTGCGTGTTTTTTTTAGACAAAAAGAATGTGATTTCGCTAGTGTCAAGCTGATTTTGCTTTGTTACAATTTAATATTATACATACATCCATACTAATATTATAAATTCGAAAGTAACTCTGTCTGTCTGCTACGCTTTCACGGCCAAACCACTAAACCGATCATCATGAAATTTCACACAGAGAATAGTAAGATACCGAGAACGGACATAGGCTACTTTTTTTCACCACTCGAGGGTCTGAAGTACCTTCAGTAGACCACCAGGTACACCACCAGGAGCCCGCCTAAACTATAGGAGATACAGACATGGCACCAAGCAAAAAATGTTTAACTTGATGGGTAGCTTCTGGTGGCATATAGACTTTGAAGGTTTGGAGTACCTGATGTAGACCACCAGGTGCACAACCAGGAGCCCACCTAAACTATACGAGATAAACATATGGCACGAAAACAAAAGTTGTTCTGCTTGATGGGTAGTTTCTGCTGGCATATAGACTTCGAAGGTTTGGTGTTCCTGACACAGTCCACAAGGATCACTAATAGGGGTCCAGATTAGCATGTATAATTTAGGACGTTAATGAAGGAAACAAGGTTATTTTATCATCTAAAATACTAAGTCAGCGAAACGAAGTCGCGGGTACCAGCTAGTACATATATATATCACGCCTTTATCCCTTGGGGGTAGGCAGAGCGTTAACGGCCGTAAGAATACGGCCGCTATCGCCACGTCTGACATTTTTGAGCGGTTTTACAAAGTAGTTTCAGAAAACAAGTGTATCACTATAGTGACAGGTTGTCAGCATGTCGCCTAAAAATGTAATACACCAATACTCTCGAGTCCCTTAGTCGCCTCTTACGACACCCGCGGGAAGGATGTGGGGTGATGCTATACTAAGCCGGCATCACACGGCATTTATTATTATACGGCGTTTTTATCACCTTTTAATAGTGATAAAAGTAGGTGGCGCTCGTGTGAATGATGGAAAAAGTCGGCATAACGAGTCCTTTATATTAGTTGTGCACTGCATTATTTTGACATGTGATATAAGATACCTCAATCTAAAAAAGCGCTTACAGCGCCATCTGGTTCGGACTAGAGTCCACGCCGCAAAATAAGTCCCGCGAAAAATGTTTAATTGGCTCTTATAAACGTCAGAATAAGGGCCATTGAAGCGTTTTTCGCGGGACTTCTTTTGCGGGGCGAACTCTAGTGTCGCTATTAGTTCAGAAATCGTCATTGGCGCTTTCATTGTGATTTCGCCAGTGTCAAGTTAATTTTGAATTAATTACTGTCAAATGAAATAAAAAATTATCTCTGAAACACAGATTAATATTTTAAGGCGTTTTTATAGTGACAAACTCACGTGTCCACACTGTGCACGGGAGTTTACTACCAAAATTGGCTACAATAGCCATCTCCGGGCGCATCAGCAGCGCCGATCTGGTAAGGAGTCGAAGTGGTCGCCATGGCCGAAAGCGGTCGGAGAAATCATCATCATTATCATCATAGTGACAAAACGAAGTTTACGAAACCGGAATACTGTCATAGGTTGTCATTTGTATGCTTTAAGGAAAGACATTTCCTGAGTTAGAAATCGAGTATCTTTTCATAGTTTTAAGCCCTCTTAAATTCACTTTCATATGATGACTCTTAATACCTCTAAAACAATATAACAGGCTGCTAATATTTCATATAAAACAGTAAGTACATAGCAGTAATTACTTTCATTTTTAACTATAAACGTACGAGCGAAATTGAGTGAATACCACATTTAACACACGACGCTGCGCATTTTTGGCGCATCCGTAACGCATGCGTCTACAGATCTTAGGAAATTTCAAATTCCCCATTCTTAAAATACTGGGTGTAAGAGACGGTGTACCGAAAACCTTGCAGGCGGGAATAGACCATGAAACTGAACAACTTTTTCTATGGGGACTATGTTGGGAAGCGTGAGTTTTTTTTCTACCTTCCATTCAAAATTGGTGATCAGCTTACTGACTTGTTCTTGAAAAAAATTCTGTTTACCAACATAGCACCCATAGAAAAAGTTGTTCAGTTTCATGGTCTGATCACGCTTGCAAAGTTTTCGTTACCCCGTCTCTTACACCCTGTATAGCTTGATTACACCTACAAAGTCCGTCAGTTTCGGACAAATGCTATGACATAAGGTTTATTTTCCTTTGTTTACTTCTCTTTTAGTGTGGATCTGTCAAACGTCACGGGTATCAAGCTATATTTTAATCACTATAAAAAATAACGCTGACGCAGCACTAACGAATGAACCTGCGTTGTTTGACTGTCGCATTCATTGACGCAGGTTCATGCTTTAGACTTGTATCAATGTCAGTTTTTAGTATGGGTGTGTACTTGAATCTCACAGACGGATGCGTTACGGGTGCGCTAAAATAGTGGACCGTTGTGCGTTAAGTGTGAGATCCATAACTATAAACGTACGAGTAGAATTAGGGTCATCACGGCGCATATGATTAAAATTGTAACACTTTCTTTTTACACAAGAAAAGGAGTGAGAATGATATTGTGTGTGTTTGTATTTGTTAAACAAGTAGTAGGTAACGGAAATTTTCCCATGGGAAACAGGTAAAACAAGGCCCTTAACATTCAGTTGGTAGGAGTCGGGTAAAACATTGTTTAACAATATTTTTTTAAAGGGAACCGTCTTTAGAGAACGTGTAATGTGCATACCTACATTTTTATGCTAAAAACTTTCCTTAAATCTGACAAATTGTTTGCTGAAACCGCATCAAAATCGGTTCAGCCAAACGCGAGATATTCGTGGACAAACATGCATACATACAGGTCAAACTGAGGACTGGTCTTTTTTCAAGGCGGTTAAAAAATAAACTAATTTCGCAAAGCTTACTTAACTTTAAATTGAAAGCTACTGAATCATTTTTTATGCGTAAATTAGTAGCGCTTCCTAAGTTAAATAAACCTGTTTGTACCAGTTAACAATTATCATTAAAATCGGTCTAGTGATTTTGAGATATACACAAAATTATTCATACCTACTTTATGAGCCTTTAGTACTTTAGTTGGTATTTATCTGTGCCTTGAGAGACGCACATGACTTTTTTTAAATTCTGTGAATCATATACGTACCTACTTTAGTATGCAGGTCAAATTCATAATGAACAACCTCCTTTTTTGGAGTCGGTAAAAAGAAAATAGAACTTTCGTTCGGAGAGTTAAGAAATTGGAAAGCATACGTGCCTTAGCAAATTTGATTTTATTGATATGGAATTATAAATTATTGACGATTACTTTAATACTCATAAAATTACAATATGTTTTGATTACGAATGCGTGTCCAATATTACAACTTTCATTCAAGATCAAGATATACTACACACATTACATGTAAGTAAGTAGGTAGTTACACTAATTTGATCTCGTTCTAATTACAGCTGTCAAATCGTGCTGCTTATCTTGGCTCAACTATAGAAACGTATAAACCTTATTAAAACTAAAGTATGGCCGTTCGAATAGGCCATATTTGACAGTTATCAAAATCATGTTAATGCTATGACATAAGGTTTCTTTGTTGGTATGTGCTTTAGTATGGGTAAGACAGCTGTCAAATATCTAGCATTGCGCTCACCAATCCGCCTGCCAAGCGTGATCATCATCATCATCCATCAGGCATAAGACGTCCATTGTTGAACATAGGCCTCCCCTAAAGATTTCCACCTTGTCCGATTAGAAGCGGCCTGCATCCAGCATTTCTCCGTGGGCTTGACCAGATCGTCTGTCCATCTCGCGGGGGCCGTCCTACGCTGCGCCTGCCGGTACTTACTCTCCCATTCTCGAAATTCTCGAATTGTGGTGAGTATGGGAAAGACCCTCCAATTGGGGGATTTTTTTATGTGTTGGACTCTACAATTCGGCCCCGGGGCCATCAAATCTACGCCGGACGGACTGATGGGGAGCACGAGCTTACCCAGAAATAATAGATTGGTTGTTCAAACAACCTGCTCAATCACGCTCTTGGGGCGAGATTGGGCTTAGGATTTGTTCTGGAATGAACGGATCGGACTGAACCTACCCGGTATGTGCCGGTAATTGCCTATGTCCACCAGTGGACAGCTGTGACTGTTGAAGAACTTACCTTCTGCGGAGGAGCATGCTGCTTCTTGACGTCCAGCCAGAACCTGGCCAGGTTGATGCCGAGTCCGACCAGCGCGATAAGGAAGAACTTCACCTGGGGATGAGAAAAAACAAAACTATCAATCCAATTTCTTGTTTAGTGGCGTTTTGATTGCGATTTCGCCAGTTTCGAGTTGATTTTGCAAAGTTTCGGCTGTATATTTTATGGCGTTTTATTACGTTTTCATCATGATTTTGCCAGTGTCGATTACTTTGTTGTACTCAGTCAGAGTGAGTTACAAGGTGGTTACAAGTAATCAGTTGCAAGGAAACCGCCAGCGTAATGTTCGGTCGCGTACCTTATTAATAAACTTGGGTTAAAAGCATTCTGATGCCAGATCAGATTCAAGCGATTAAGTAGTCTTTTTGAAAATAAATTACAAATATTTTGAGGAGTGAACTAGCCCACGAAACTAAACAGTTTTTCCCAAGGAACATAGATCGAAATAATTATAAAAATCTAAGAGGCCCAAACACCACAATTTTTTTTATATTCTGTAAAGTTGCTGTTATAAATCACTTTGATATTCCACTATTATTGAATGTGGCCGAAATTTTAGAAAACGCTCATCGTGAATGACGTCTTTTCTCACAGCCTATCCAGTTTACGACTTTACATAATGGGAAACATTATGGCGAAAAGTTGCGAATACATTTTGAGCGAAATCGTTCACCGTAACTTTCTTTTTTTACGAAACATGAGAGAGATATGACGCGCCACGAAGAGGCAGTGACGTCTAAAAGAGAATACTGTCACTGCGTAGATTAACACTATCAATCACACCTTGCAACACTGTCCTCTATAGGTAGTCTCCTTTGCAAGCAAGGCCCTTTTATAGTGTGTAAAATTTAGCTTGATAAACAAAGCTTAGTTTTAGTAAACAAAGAAAAATGGAAATTGCTCCAAGGTCACAAACTTCACAGGTATCAAGCAAAATTTTACAGACTATAGTTAGTAACTTTTTCGCTATCAGTTTTTTTGGCACAGAGTCTAATTAAACCCTTTTTCCGTATTCTGTTTATGGCAGAGTCTAAGTACAACAACTTGCAACCAGTTATTGACAAAATGTGTCAGATATGGGCAACATTTGTTCAAAGTTTCGAAGACACAAAATACCTTAGAAAGGTCCTGAACACAACCTTAAGAAATTCCGAAGTATACGATGACCTACGTACTAACATTTCTTACTAAGAAATCCAATAGAACCTGTTCAACCTACATAAACCCGATATATCTCGCCGTCACAGTCAATGGACACTCAGCCCTGCCCACCCCGCAGTAGGTCAGATGACACAGGACAGGTTTTGTAAGAAAGCTGCACCTTGATCTTGAACCTTTTCCTTACAAGGGTATTCAATATTGTTGTGACTAGATTGTTAAAAAACACGATTTTCACTTTTATAAATTTTATGTTCCTCGTATAAACGCGGCTTTAGAAAAGGATAATGAGATATCTAATTCAGACCGTTTTTAAATTTTTAACCGGTTTTTCGGCTCTTCTAGTCAATTGGGTCAATGGACGATTCGTTGTCCCACTCGAAAAAGTCAATTTAGTCTTCATCGTTTCACATGGCGCCTCATTTTGACGGATGACGTGCATTTTGCTAAAAAATATTTTAAAATTAAAATTTATTATAAGTTTTTCTAAACCTAGGTATTTGACGGATGGTGACAGCCCGATTTTGGGTTGAGTTAGCGCACTTACGACAACGTGTATCGGAAAACGTTTCATACGGACAATGAGGCTCATAATATAACTAACCAAACTGATACATGTTGGCAAATATCAATGCGGGTAACCTCAAGAATCGAACCAAAGATTTTAGAAGTTTTTTTGGTGGAATCTAGGAATCTATCTCTACAGTTTGACCCCATATAGCAATACCATACACCATACAAGGTATACGCATCTTACCCGTCGTCGTGAACTTGTTTTTAAATGAAAAGCTATGTAGAAAATAAACCAGTATGAATAGAGAGGAAACAGACTTTGAACTAGAAAATAAAAAAGGATTGCCTACAGGAAATAGCCTACGATTAGTTTTTATCCAATGTTCTAACGTAATTGCCTTTCTACTATGGCCTAGACTTCATTAGGTAATTGTGATTAGGTACTATGTACTATTTTGCTGCTTTTTTATCAAGATAAAGTTCTTCTTTTTTCTTTATTTATAGAACACTGAGCTACCCAACGACCCGATGAACCCTGGCGTTAATTTTTGAACCGCCTACTACTAGTAGCCGGCCTCTGGCATGGCTGAGTCGAAATCATAATGAAAACGCCATAAAACAAGATATATACAAACACAAAAAAAGTTATCATAAACAATAATCGGGACCTAAGGCTTAACATCCGCTAAAAATACGCAGCGACATGCGTTAGACGGGGGATATGCCTTAAATGAGGTGCATATTGATGTTTCGAAGGAAATTGTTTAGGGCACCATACTTAACAACTTTCCCTGACCTCCCATACGAAAATAGTACGGTGATCAAGAATTTTGTATGAGAGATCATTCTTTTTTTCATTTTTCTGTTCTGGTCCCTTGGTTCAGTTCGATGCCCCAAATAACGTCTCCTCTGGAGCACGTAGTAAGAACAACATTTATTTTTGAATTACCTGCAATTTGAAAGAGAGGATCTGGAGTAGAGTTCCGATCTTGGCCTTCAGGATGGCGCCGAGGATAAGCAGCTTCAGGATCGCCTTCTTCTTCTTCTTCTTCTTTCCACGCATTTCTAGAAGATAGAAGAATGTTAGCAGGTATAGTAACTAGTGTAACTAAAATAAACGCATTTCTTTCTTTCTTAGTTATAGAGGATGTAAAAAAATCAATTACAAATATTTTAAGGGTGAACCAGTCTATGAAACTGAACGACTTTTCCCCAAGGAACATAGGTCGAAATATGAAACAAAATTTTGGACCTCCCATACAAAATTACCGTCCAACCAAATCATGGGAGGTCCAAAAATATTTCGACCTATGTATCTTGCGAAAAGTTGTTCAGTATTTATGGGCTGATTCACTCCTTAAAATATTTGCAGCTAATATTTTTACACCTTATACTTACTTTAAAATAAAAATCGACTTTTGCATGCCTAAGTTTGGGACTCACATGTGAAAAGTACAATCACATAAATTTTAATATCTTTGACATATATCACTCGGATATATCATATTTTTTGAGATTTTAATTTCAAGAGTTCAAAACTAGATTTGAAATTTTTTCTGGACTGCATTAAAAAACTTTTCTGCATGTGAATCCAACAATATTGAATGGTACCTAAAAAAAATTGGTTGCAATATCCATGCCATAAAATGCTTCATGCGACTGTCAAAATGCATTGAATTTAATATCATGCATCGAAGATGCAAAATAAGGTAAACTGGTTTACCAATATAACCATATGATTTTTCTCCTGTAAAAAGCAGTAAGGGCCTCGCCACGAAAGAAGTCTTGACGCAGCGCTGTCATCCGAAATATATCTGTCATTGCGTGGAATCACACTATTTAACACTCTTGCTCTTGACGGCAGCTGTTTCCACATTTGACGTCCGTTGTTGCGCATTTTTAACGATTCCGTCACAAAGCGTCTGTCAGATGCAAGACGACTTCGATACCGACGTTGACGCAGGAGCAACTTAGAAACTTACGTTGGCATGAGTCTGAGCTACACTTACTTCTCTTTTGAATCAACGCAAGTCAGGTGTGGGATTCACTTAGGCCGTATTTATAAACCGCACTCAACTCTGATATCAATCTTGAGTGAAACTTTGAGATTCTGTTAGTATTAACATACATTTTTTACAATCGCTCTTGAGATCGATCTCAGATTTGAATGCGATTTATTGGTCTCATCTACTTAAGTGTACCCAGAGTCAGTTCATAATCATAACTCATTTACTTAACTTAAAATAAACTCGAAAATATATTTCCCCATAATTTGATTAACTAGAGAAAGTTGTTACTTTAAAAGATATTTGGAAAACGGTATTTTTGAATCCATGACGTTGTTGACCATGATCAATTTCACTCAAATACCACCGTCATGATGATATGACAAATCAATACTGACTTGTCATGAATGAGTAAAAGATAAACAGTAAAGATGTGGTTAAGATTGGTGTCACCGTGAAAGTAAGTAAAGATTTGTGGAGTAAGTTACCTATAGTACCTATCTGCTCACGACCTAGTAGAAGCAGCTACTTTGAATTGCAAAGTATCTGTACAAAATCGTATACAAATGACGAGCTGTCATGACAGTGGAATGTCTCTGTCTCTGTCTGGAGGTCAATCTTTGAATTATCGTAGTCTTCGTTCTACCATTTTTTGCTTCTATCTCACGACGCATTCTAGGTACCACTATCACACATACCTACCCCTCCTGATATTAAAAATTGAGTAGTAGAAAGTGTGATACGAGTAACCATTAATTGCGGACTTCCATGCACATTTTCCGTAATCACGCGCGCCGATTTTCTACTACTTACTAACTTGATTTTTTATGGATAATGGTATGTGTAAATTTACTAGGTTATGTGTGACTATAAGTTAAGTAGAATGAGTGAAACGAGCACAATCAGTAGCAGATTTCCAAATGTGAAAATTCAAAAATAAGACACTGGATTCAGAGTCAACATCGAGACCGGCGGGCGAAATTTTGTATGGTAATATTTTGCCCTATAGAACCAAAAAGGTAAGACGGGTTTGTCAAAATAGTTGAGACATTTTGGAGAAGATTGGCCAGCTTTCAGGCCCTGCAGCGGATAAATAGAGAAAATATTGAAATATTACAAGTCCCTACAAAGAGGAATGATTGTTTTTACGTACAAGTAGTTGGTAATTTTTTAACCGCCTTCTACAAGTAGCAGGCTTATGAAATATTTGTGTAACGAAATTTCTTACGATTTCAATAATTCATGACGTCATTTTTGATTGAAATAATCGGAGGTTTTCGGCGTTTTTACCCAAAAAACAAATTATTATATTAATTAGAGACATTACTCGTGAAGAAAACAGGGGAATACGTTTGTACCAAAATGCCTTAAAGAAAAATACACTTTTGGCAAGATTAGCAGCAATTAAAATCTGATGACGCTAAACTTGATTTAGTTACTTTTTCTTACACAATAGATGGAAATCAAAAGTAAGCAAAAACAGGTTTCAAATCCAGTCCAAATGTTGAGATTGCGAACTTAAAAGGTGAAAGTGACTCTGCATGGTCATAAACACACTCGAGTGCTGGATCCTAAAACGAATCACAAACTAACAAAATAGGTGAAAAAAAAGGTATGTCGGCGAAGACCACTGGCTGAATAGAAACTCCTCGGCAGTATATCCATTGCCTTTCCCGTACGGAAAACAAAAGAAAGGTAGATCTGGAAGAACTGTCAAACAAGTAGCGTCTTTGTGTCGAATCGATTATGTGAGAGAATTATAAACTAATGTGATAATAATACTGTAACAAATATGAAAGGACAATATAATAAGATAGTTGAACAATTCGGTCGTTTTCTTAACAAAATCCCCGCAAAACATGGCGAATCCTGCCTAAACGCCTTAAGTATATATATTACATCTACCATAGTAAGTGTAACAGAGACAAATGCCACTGCTATTGCTAGTTTTTGCGTTGCTCCTGCGTCTTAGTTGGTTCTTAGTATCTGATAGGTTTAATGGTCACGGACGCGTTAAACATGCGTTAGGAACCGAAAGATGACATTATTGATAGTTTGAACAAAGACCTAAAAATTATGAATAAAATATACAGGGTGTAAGGAACGGCGTAGCGAAAACTTTGCAGGTGTGATCAGACCATGAAACTGAAAAACTATCTAAGAAAAATAAAACGATTTTCTATGCAAAGTCACTCAGCTGATCGGGAATTTTGTATGGAAGATCGAAAAAATTTTTTCGTTTCCCAACATAGCGCCCAAATAAAAAGTTGTTCAGTTTCATGGTCTGAGCATGCCTGCAAAGTTTTCGTTACACCGTCCGTCTCTTACACCCTGTATACGCCAAAAAGTTTCTGAATGTCAAAAAGACTTAACCTGTGATGTCTGCCATCTTGTGAATTTACTCATTAGAAAAATGGCCTATTGTTTGTATTCATTAGATAATAAAAACCTTTAAAACTAAATCAAAAATGCAACCAGCACCGTACCTCCAACATCTTTCTCCTCAACCTCCTCGACCTCATCTTCTTTCTGGTCATCTTCGAGCACATGCTTAGCCAGACTATCTATCCCTTTCTCTCCTACAGCCCACATATCTTCTACAATCCCCCGTCCTTTTCTAGCATTGGTGTCATTCAGCTTCTCCCCAATGGTCCAGGTTTGTGCTTTGCCAGAGAACCCACGGTTATCTTCCTTGGTCTTTTCCATCTTGACTGGCACCAGGTGGATCTTTGGAGGTTTGGTCTTCTTCTTCTTCTTGCCTCCGGAGGTTGAGATGGCCAGGTTGACGGTTGATTCCTCATGGTGTTTTCTGCTCGTCAGTGCTCTGTTGTTGACAAAAAATGTATATAAGAATGGATATGTAACTTACTTAATGTTAAGCTAGCGGCTGCTCAGCGGTTGCACCCGCTGGTGCCCATTTTCCAGTGGGAATACGAGGTTTTCCTGAGATCACCCTAAAAACCAGCTGTCAGAGGTTTTGAGTACAAATAACAGTTTGCGTAGGAGCCTTATACGTCGGGCTAGATTAGGTTAGGTTAGGCATTTAATTTCATAGAACTATTTTTTCGATAGTGTAACAACCTAATACCCAAATTTTATTGTCTTTGCTAGAATCACTGTTTTTTGAGTGTTTTCTCAAAAAATCGGTTGTCTGGAAAGTCGGTTTACTGACGACAGTTGTACGTGACAACGTCATAAGAAAATACTGACGGAGTGAGGAAGAGCGAGGTAACGCCGCATCACATCAGCCATGTTTTTATTATCTTATAATAAGATACACATCACTATCACTACACGACTACGATATTTGCTATTGAAACCAAAGTTTTGTAAACATTACCTACTAATATTCGCACTTTCACTAAAAATACACAACATAATACAAAAGTAAGTTAGAGAAACACGAAAAGTGGTCTAATTCTTAGAACAAATATGTTAATATTGGTACTTAAGTGAGATGTGTAGTTGTTGGGTGTTGAGTTTCTAGAGAGAGTCAGTTTACATACATACACAAATCACGGCTATATCCATGGCGGGGTAGGCAGAGCGTTAACGACCGTAATATCACCAGTATTTATTTTGTGGTATTATTATTGCGACTAATAAATCTCTCGTAAATGTCTGACAGATGTGGTCGTTGCTATCGTGAAAAGTAGCCAGCCTGTCACCTAAAATTGTGTGTGTGTGTGTGTGTGTGTGTGTGTGTGTGTGTGTGTGTGTGTGTGTGTCATTTCATAAAGCATCGCACGGTTTCTAATCACTTACCGAAATTTAAATTTTGGCGCGTTTACCTTGCTGTAAACATCAACATAATGACACAGATAAGGCTGCTTTTCCACCAGAGCTGTGCGAGGTAGGTAACCGGTGCGAGTTTGCGCCTTATTTTGACAATCTTCTTTTCGTGTGGGACACCGAGTCGTCCTACGACCCGATGAACCCTAGTGTCAGAATTTTTCAACCGCCTTCTACAAGTAGTAGGCTTCTGACATGGTTGTGTAACGACCGCCGTCTAAGTGATCATAGACAGCAACCGGGACCTACGGCTTAACGTGCCATCCGAAACACGGAACCATCTTACTTACGGACAATCGGGTGGTTCAGCCCGCAGTGTCCTAACCAGACTGGGAACAAATTCACAAAGTGATAGATATCAACTTTGTGAGTGACCCACCGAAAATCGAAACCGGGACCTTCTGCGTCAAAGGCAGTCGCACTACCACTGCGCCACATCGGTCGTCGAAATTTTGACAATTACCGGCACATACAGGGTAGATTCAGTCCGATACGTTCTTCCCAGAAAAACTCCTAAGCCCAGTCAGGCCCCAAGGGCTTTCTGGTTGTTTGAACAACCAATCAATTATTTCCGGGTGAGCTCGTGCTTCCTACTAAGCCGACAGGCGTAGATTTCATGGCCCCGGTGCCGAAATTCTAGAGTCCAACAAAAAAAAGGCGTTATATCCCAGTCTACCTTACGGCAGGTGGAAATAACAGGGCAGGTGCATTAAAAGAGAAATTAATAACTCATCCCCGTTCGAGACATTTTAATCGCACAGCTCTAGTGGAAAAGCAGTCTTAAATACGTCTGTGTGTTTGTATCACCGTCACAGGCAGTTTCCCGGGGTAATGGCTGCCACGCGATGATAGCCGGAAATGGCCGGTTTGCCGAGACTTGGCGCCATTTTGTTGCACTATCTCCGATCTAACTTAGCTCAGCTTTACTTAGATTCTGTTGCGAATCCCTACTTCTTTACATCTACCGCGGCAAAGGGCCTCCTTTTGCCACTCACCACGCTAGGCAGGCGGGTTTGCGAGCGCAATGCCAGATATTGTTGAGTAGATATTCATAGGAAACGCTGCTGCCCGTTCCCTGGATTCATACATACATATATCACGCCTTTGTCCCTTGAGGCGTAGGCAGAGCGGTAACGACCGCAAAAATACGGTCGACATCGCCACGTCTGACAAATATTGAGGGCCGGTAAAGAGATAATTTGTGTCTCACTATAGTGACAAGTTATCAACCTGTCGCCTAAAAATTGTAATACACCAAAACTCTCGAGACCCTTAGTCGCCTCTTACGACACCCACGGGAAAAAAATGGGGTGATGCTATTCTGAGCCGCCATTACACGGCAAACGGCGTGGGAACTCTTTAACAATATCTTGCAAACGTGCTTCGGTTGTTATGTCCATTCATTTTAAATATGAATGAACATTGAAAATTTTTTAAAAACGTAAAAATAACCTCCTAACCAAAAACCATACCGCTCGCAATATGGCGGATCGCACACTTGACTCACGACGGAGCGTTAAAATATCGCAGCGGTCTGTCAAAACCATACCAGAAACGTCATTCCCCAAACTAAAACCGCACAAGACGACACTGCGATAACGCTGCGTCAACAGTGGTTGAGCGGTTTTAGTATAGGGATTGACATTTCTAGTATGCATCCGACAGACCACTACGATGTTTTAGCCGTCGTGCGTCACGTGTGCGATCCGCCTACCATCCAAACGGACAAACCTACTACCAACCTGCTACGGAATCACTTTCTCTGCGACCGCAATGCGCGGGCGCAGGTTTTGGAGGTTAATGTCTGTTTGTTTGTAATTCAAATTAGCTATGCCGTGTGATGCCGGCATAGAATAGCATCACCCCATTTCTTTCCCGCGGGTGTTGCAGGAGGCGACTAAGGGACTCGAAGGTTTAAATGTGTATTACAAAGTTAGGCGACAGGCTGACAACCTGTCACTACAGTTATACGAATCATCTGAAACGGCCCTCAATATTTGTCTGACGTGGCGATGGCGGCCGTATTTTGACTGCGTTAACGCTCTGCCCACCCCGCGAGGGATAAAGACGTGATATGTGGATGTATGTGTATCAAATTAGCTATCGTGGTTTTCGACTGACGTAGCAAAGCTGCAGGCCCGTTTTATGCTGGCTTAAATTAGCATCACCCTATTTCGATTCGTTCTACCATAGATGTCGTATAAGGCGACAAAGGGTTGAATTGGAATGGGCAGCAGTGCAGTATACATACATACACATACATATATGACTGTCCCGATGGCATAGCGGATAGTATGCCTGCCTTCTACGCCGAGGGTCGTGGGTTCGATCCCCACCGGACACAAATATTTCTTAAGCCAATTTTCAAATATTTGTGTTGAGTCTGGGTGTTTTCTATGTATAATATGCATTTATTTACAAAAAAAAATACATATATATGTATTGGTATTAGCTATCTAGTTCCCATAGTACAAGCTTTGCTTAGTTTGGGGCTAGATGGCATATATATATATATATCACGCCTTTATCCCTTGCAGGGTAGGCAGAGCGTTAACGACCGTAAGAATACGGTTGCTATCGCCACGTATGACATATTTGAGGATTGTTTTCCAAGGTTGTTTCAACATGTGTATCACATGTGTATCACTATAGTGACAGGTTGTCAGCCTGTCGCCTAAAAATTGTAATACACCAATACCCTCGAGTCCCTTAGTCGCCTCGTACGACACCCGCGGGAAGGATGTGGGGTGAAGCCGGCATCACACGGCAGTGCAGTATTCCCTGTGATTAGTCTTTGGGGTGGTGTGGTGATATCACATGGTCATTGGTCATCAGACCTCATTTAGAACAAAAACTCTTCTATATAAAGAGTCAGTCACGCTTTATTTGCTCCCAGTGTCATTTCGGTGTCATCTTACACGACAGATGTCAAAAAAGAAAAAATCATGAAATTTTCTAAAAATATGGATTTTTCAAAATAAATAAGTCGTAAATAATATCCAAAATTATGCAGTCCCTTACGATCAATTCAGTTTTATACAAAACCATGTTATAATACACTTGAAGAAATAGCAGCAAACAGTACACATTTTGTGTGCAAAAAATGCAATAAACAAAATAAATGTGCTATCACCATATAGTCACCATAGCCAGGTTGGTGAATTTCTATACGGAGGTATTTTTTAGGCAGTACAAATACTTTGCGGGGTGTTTCTATTCTAAATAAATTTTACTATGGGGCCACCTGCCAAATCGCAAAATAAAAATTGAGTGTTGCATAGTAAAATTCATAACTACGCGGCAAAAATGTATGGAACACCCAATTTTTTTGCAGTTTCGCAAGTGGCCGCATAGTAAAAGTTGTTCAGAATCATGAGAAACACCCTATGAAGTGTGTGGACTAAAAACAACTCAGTAGGTAAATACTTATTTAGAAACTAGTAGCACAATCAATAACACGTTTCCCTGCACGTGTCACAATAAGCCTGCCTTTTTCATCACGTTATCCAATGAAAAACCGCATCAAATTCAATACCTGTATGAAAAACCTAAACCGTGTGATGCCGGCTTAGAATAGCATCACCCCATATCCTAGCCGTGGGTGTCGTAAGAGGCGACTAAGGGAGGGTATTGGTGTATTACAATTTTTAGGCGACAGGCTGACAACCTGTCACTATAGTGGTACACATGTTCTCTGAAACAACCTTGGAAAACAATCCTCAAAAATGTCAGACGTGGCAATATCGACCGTATTCTTACGGCTGTTAACGCTCTGCCTACCCCGCAAGGGATAAAGGCGTGATATATGTATGTATGTATGTAAAACTTAAACCGACGCGCATGTATGAAAAAGCTGATGAATGTTGAGGAAGCGAAAGAGGTATGTCAGGATCGTAGCAAGTGAAAGGATGTAGTCACTGCCTACCCCTCCAGTAAAGAGGCGTGATTATATGTATGCATATATTCTGAGGTCTGCTTTTGATTTCAATAACTTCCTTCAGTTAAATATTGGAATTGTTTTCAGTTTCAAAATGGATCCAAAAAATTCACTAACGAATTGAATAACAAACTGATGACAAAATGTGCAAGAAAAAACAACCAGAGCCGCCACCAGTTGTAAGAAAGTGCTCAAGATCCAGATGTCGTGGTCGACCACCTGCTATAATATGCCTCAGCACTATTTCTGCTCTCCTATTTCTTTATCTGTTGTTAAGAATGCTCAGCGTAAGTATTTTTTCTTTCTTCTTTTCGTGTGGGACACCGAGTATCCAACGACCCGATCAACCCTAGTGTCAGAATTTTTCAACCGCCTTCTACCTACCGGACCTACGGTTTAACGTGCCATCCGAAACACGGAACCATATTGCTAACGGACAATCGGGTGGTTCAGCCCGCATTGTCCTAACCAGACTGGGAACAAATTCACAAAGTAATAAATATCAACTTTGTGAGTGTTCCACCGAGAATCGGACCCGGAACCTTCTGCGTCAAAGGTAGTCGCGCTACCACTGCGCCACATCGTCGGTATATTATGCCAAATCTCTTATAGATCAGGGCGTATGTTTACTTCTTCCTCGTTCCCTTGAGGATCGCGACCAGTTGAAACATGTGTCCATTCGGAGCGGTTGTAGGCATCATGGACAGCTCGATACATGCTACCGCCCACCGCGTTCTTCACTCTGCCCGACCATCTTGCTGGAGCCCTGCCCTGAGGTTCCCTCCACACGTCCCAAAATTAGTTGCTTCTCCAGACTACATACATACATATAATCACGCCTCTTTCCCCGAAAGGGGGTAGGCAGAGACTACATCCTTCCACTTGGTATGATTCTGACACGCCTCTTTCGCTTCCTTAACATTCATCAGCCTTTTCATGCATGCTCGTCGGTTTAGGGTACTCTTCGCCTGACCTTTCTTTAGAACGTCCCCGATTTGATCTAGGTACATTCGTCTAGGTCTTCCCAGACTATGCTTTGTACAATATGTCCAAAGAAGGCAAGTTTACGCTCGTTGCAGATTGTGTACAGTCGCTTCGTGATGTTAAGCTCTTTCAGAAGGGCGTATACACGTGGAAAGATTGTTTTCGGTGCTTGCACATACGCTCATGTAACCTCTGCATAAAGAAAGCTGGTTGAAGCCGACGCAGGCTGGCAGCCAATTTATCCAAGCTATTTCTATGAGATGGGCAGACGATCTGGTCAAATCTGGTCCGCGGGAAAATGCTGGATACAGGCTGTGGTTGCAGACAAAGTGGAAATCTTTAGGGAAGGCCTATGTTCAACAGTGGACGCCTTTTGGCTGAAATGATGATACACCTTGCACTAAGCAATCCTACTTTTCTTTTCGTGTGGGACACCATGTCGTCCAACGACCTCATGAACCCTAGTGTCAGAATTTTTCAACCGCCTTCTACAAGTAGCAGGCTTCTGACATGGCTAATACGACTGCCGTCTAAGTGAACATAGACATCAACCGGGAGCTACGGCTTAACGTGCCCTCCGAAAAACGGAACCATCTTACTTACACACAATCGGGTGGTTCTACCCGCAATGTGCTAACCAGAATGGGAACAAATTGACAAAGTGATAAATATGAACTCTGTGAGTGAGTGACCCACCGAGAATCAAACAAACCCGGAACCTTCTGCGTCAAAGGCAGTCGCACTACAAATGCGCCACATCGGTCGACAATCAAGCGATCCTAGTGTTAAGCATGGTGATTACGGCAATGCACAGTTTCTAGGCGACAGGCTGACAACCTGCCACTATAGTAACCACATATTTTCTGAAACAACTTTGGAAAACAGTCCTCAAAAATGTCAGTCGTGGCGATAGTGGCCGCATTCTTACGGCCATTATTGCTCTGCTCTGATATGTGTATGTATGTAAGACACTAACCTTGCAACCCCATGTTGTATGATATCCGCAAACGACGTGAGGCATTGTTCAACTTCTCTTCCCAGGAGACTTGGTGCTGGATGTGCTGCTCGCGGGATACCAGAGAATCCCTTCCCGTGACTGTCGCCCACCGCCCCCCTCCCGCCGACACTGCTCTCGAGTGCTGCAGAAGAGTCCGCGAGATCTGGAAAAAGTCACAGGAAAAACCTCCTTGTTGAGTCTGCAGCAGGTGATTTGAAGAGCTTTTTGTGGGGCTAAGAGCATTCCTTTGTGTTCTGGGTTTTCAACCCAAAGAAACACAAAGGAATGCTCTGTGTTTGGGAAGGAGTGCTGCAAAAGAGTCCGCGAGATCTGGAAAAAGTCACAGAAAAGACCTCCTTGTTGAGTCTGCAGCAGGTGATGTGAAGAGCTTTTTGTGGGGCTAAGAGCATTCCTTTGTGTTCTGGGTTTTCAGTCTTTTCATACAAGCGTATGATTCCCTATTTTGTTTCCCGAGTAATGCCTCTAGATTTATAATTCTTTTTTGTTAAAACAAAGCGTACTAAAGACACGCTCATATTATTTTCTTTTTCCAAAAAATGGAATAAATGCATTCTGGGTTTTCTATGGATTTTTCTGTAAATTGAAAAAACTAGAGGCATGCCTTTAGTAGGCCTTAATGTAATAAGAAAATAATTGAGGTATTTCTCGAAAAGAAAACAGAGGTTGTATGAAAAGGGACCAAAAGGTTTGAAGAGCTTAAATATATTCACTTATGATAACGTCTGGATGCTAAGGACATTATGGGAAAAAAATTTCTGAAGAATGTTCTTTAATGTGAAAAAGAAAATCTGAAGTGATCTTAAGTCGGTTTGGATAGCGTCCACATGTTAAATAACTAGCTTATTGGATAAGCGATATGAATGATGTAGTTTTAAGATTTGAAAACCAGGCAATTTCGCCTCAAAGAAATCTAAATTGAAGTGAAGGCGACTAAAATAGAACTTTGCGCCCGGAATATCATCTAATCTCACAACATTTGCAGCAATTTTTTTTTATACACTGTATTCTGTAAATATCACAGCAACCGCCTCTTTTCTTTAGCCTGTTCTTCATACATTGAAAACATGTTCATACTACAAAAGAAAGCTTAAAACGTTACAGCCTAGTGAAATTCAGTGAAAATAGTCAGCCTCATACTGAAAAGAAAATTTAACACTGGGCTATTGTTTATAAAGAAGAGCCAGACTTGACTATTGGCTTTAAAGTAGAGCCAGACTTAACTATTGGCTTTAAAGTAGAGCCAGACTTAACTATTGTCTATAAAGTAGAGCCAGACTTAACTATTGGCTATAAAGTAGAGCCAGACTTAACTATTGTCTATAAAGTAGAGCCAGACTTAACTATTGTCTATAAAGTAGAGCCAGACTTAACTATTGTCTATAAAGTAGAGACAGACTTAACTATTGTCTATAAAGTAGAGCCAGACTTAACTATTGGCTATAAAGTAGAGCCAGACTTAACACTGGGCTATTGACTATTAGGTAGGACCAGACATTTTTGTAACAATCCAGTAAAAAAAACAGTAGTTTTGATGGCGCACGTACAATGAATAGGTAGGTAAATTTAAATAAATTATGTGTCAACTATAATCTCGCACATTATTTTGATTTTCAATAAATGATTTTTATTACTAAATACAATTTTCTTTCATTTTAACTATTTCTGCTTTATGTCTTTGTTTCTACATGTTATATTACCTAGAAACGGCTTTTACCCAGTTATAGAAATATTAGCTTATAAAATTTAGTAAATTGGCTCTGCCGTTTTGGCTTCAAAGATAACTTCATTACATACATATATTACGCCTTCATCCCTTATGTGGTAGGCAAAGCTGTAAAAATACGGTTTGAGTTAAGTTGTGTATCACTATAGTGACAGGTTGTCACCCTGTCGCCTAAAAGTTGTAATACACCTGAAACCCTCAAGTCCCTCAGTCGCCTCTTACGACACCCACGGGTAGGAACTGGGGTGATGCTATTCTAAGCCGGCATCACACGGCAGAAATTTCATTACACTGAATTTTATTCCTTTAATATTTAAATTATTAAGCTAACGGACATAATATTATCTTGTAAAAATATTTGAGTTTATTGGACTGGTTGACCTCTTAAAATAATTGCATTGCAGTTGTTTATTTACTCCTGTACAATATATCCCACGCAATAAGAAAGCCTAGAGACAACTCAATGAAAATAAGAGTATTGATCTGATAGATTATGATATGGAGAGATATTTTCCCACGGTAAAACAAAGGGAATTTCCACTTTCGACGTTTTTTGCGGTGAAGTTCAACAATTCACTATGAATGCGATAATTTTATAAGCAGAGTGTAATTTGTCCTACTTATCAAATACAGTGTGATGCCGGCACAGAATAGCATCACCCCAATTCTTCCCGCGGGTTTTGTAAGAGGCAACTAAGGGACTCGAGGGTTTCATGAGGCTGACAACCTGTCGATACAGTGATACACGAATCATCTGAAGGGGCCCTCAATACTTGTCAGACTTGGCGATAACGACCATAATTTTACGATCGTCAACGCTCTGCCTACCCCGCAAGGAATAAAGGCGTGATTTGTGTACATACACAAATCAGATTTAGATGATTCTTTTTTAGGTGAGTCTTTGCTTCAGAGGGCACGTTAGGTGTTGCTCCTGTAGCAATAAAAGTCTGGTGACTAACAAAAGTACCTATAAGCACCTACTGATCCTACCATATTGACCTACTTTTTCCCACGCGCAAGTTTTTGTAAGTTCACTGATGTCATCAGCTGAGAATGATCATTTCCTATTTTTTCTTCGGTTGTTTAAGGAATGGTTGACTGCTCATAGACGTGTTGCGTCTATCATCAGACATGTCGCCGCCAAGGCTAGCTGAAGCGATTTCTATGTCTGTGAGCACCTTTAGGAAGTAAACAAGAATGCCCTTTCACAATCAAGGTCAAAGTAACACCAATAAGAATGGAAAGCTAGAGTTGAATCACCTATCTGAACGATTATAGTTCGGTCCAATGGCTAATTAGATTAGCAGCGTGGGAAAAGCAACCAATCGCGAGTACGCGCGAAAATAACTAACCAATCAGTGAACTCAAACACACAGCGTGGGAAAAACAGCCAATCATAAGTACGCGCGACAATTATCAACCAATCATCGGTGAACTGCAACAAACTTTTCTTTTCAAGATCAACCAATAGAATGCGAGTGTCAAAGATGGCGTCTTTTTGTGATTTTCTAAACATAATACATATAATCTGTGAGATTTATGGGATAAAAGATAATCTATTGACAATAAGTTTTGCTCACGACCCAGATTTTTGCTGTGACCTTGATTTGGAAGTAGAAATGTAGCGATGGAAGTGAACTTAGGCCGGAAATGAAATATCATTTGTAGTAAGTAACTTTATTAGGATTCCGTACGCATAGAGTAAAAACGGGAACCCTATTATGGAGACCACTGTCTGCCCGTCTGTCTATGTCTGTCGGTCCGTCTGTCCCCAGGCTGTACCTTATTAGTGGTAACTAGAGAGTTGCAATTTTTACAGATATTTTTTATTTTTTTTAGTATAGATATTTATATTTAGTATTACTGTTGCCGCGATAACAACCAATACTAAAATAAATTGAAAACTACGGGATCCATACTAAAACAGTTTTTGCTCAATTTCATAGAGTATAAATTGCCGTGTGATGTTGGCTTAGAATAGCATCACATAATTTCTTTCCCGCGGGTGTCGTAATAGAATAGGAGAATTAGGGACTCGAGGGTTATTACAACTTTAGTCTACAGGCTGACAACCTGTCACTACAGTGATACACAAATCATGTGAAATGGCTGTCAATATTTGTCAGACGTGGCGATAGCGACCTTATTTTTTGCGACCGTTGATGTTCTGCCATAAGCAAGGGACAAGGCGTGATATGTGTAATAAAATAAACGTGATTTTTAAGAGCCCTACGTGCGTCAGTCCGACTCGCACTTAGCTGATTTTTTTACACTATAGTACGTTCGTATCGGTAGGTACATTTTGAATGGGAAACCCAAAATGTTTTTCATATCTCGACCCATGTTTCTAGCGGAATATTGTTCAGTTTCATGGACTGGTTCACCCTTTAAAATATGTTCAGTTGTTTTTTTTTACAACCTGTGTTATAATGAATGAATGCACGAAGTAAACTAAACGAACGCTTTCTTGAAATTTTTTCCTCGTGTCATACATAAGTAGCACAAGTGACAAGCTCGGGTTTCCGGATAAACCAGTTTTTTTTAATGACGCTTCGTCGAAAAATTCCTCGAAGAAAGCTGTGAGTTGCATCACACATGCGCCAGACGTTATCGCGGTTTATGATTTTTTTTAAAAGTTCTCTTTGCCTTATTCCGTTCTTTGTCGGGCTTGGCTATCTAACCCAGAGGATTTGACGTGGAACCAAGTTTTTACGCAGAGCGACTGCCATCTGACCTCTGCAACCGACACCGACGCTCGATTTTTAAAAATATGGCGTCACATCTTAGGCACTCATTGAAAATAGTTTTGGCGCTGACCGTTAAGGAAATCAAGCACGGTAGTACACAGAACTATATAATTTAGTTCCGAAGTCGCCACTGTGGCGCTGGCAGTCAAGGAGAGCAAACGAAAGTACGCGGTACTCTCGTAGGTGGTGCTTCAATCAGGGCCGCAAAACTAGCTGTGATTTGTATGCTACAACTTATCCAGTGCTTAGATAAGTTCATATCAGTGTGATATATCGTTAAAAAAACCGGATCCGGCAAGGTGTTGTGAAAACCAACTAAGTTAGCTACGCTAATAATGGAAAACGTGTGTAATTGTACCGCTAATTACATGTGATTTTGTGTATAATGTTGTAATTGCAATCATAAGGCTCGATTTCTTTCATGTGTATGTTGAAATAATTTTTGATGATGATACCTACCTAGCTAGATATACATAAAAATGATGTTTTTATATATACTTCTCATCAGTGAAATTGAGATACTTTCGATTTTATGATTTGGTAAAGTAAAACACGCCTGGGCCATCTCCAAGTCAATAATTGGGTGGAGGTGGCGCAGGACAGGGAACAGTGGAGGAAGCTCGTTTCGGAGACCATGATCCATTTCGGGAAACTGAGCCAGAGAAGTTAGTTAGTTAGTTGAAACACGAAACCTATAAAAAGTATTTCGAATTTCGAATCAAGATTTATAAAATTTTACTCCCTATGACGCGATATCAGGCATTCATTCTAAAATAAACACACTTTTTGAATAATGTGATTCGTACGAAACATAAACTTGCAAGGTGTCCCGGATATTTTAAAATGGTGTTAAAAGGAAGTCTTTCAAAATATAAGGTGTAAAATTTTTTTGCTGCAAATATTTTAAGGGGTGAATCAGCCCATGAAATTGATTAACTTTCCCCTAGAAACATATGTTGAAATATGGAAAAAAATTTGGACCTCCCATACAAATTTTCTTGGTAATTTTGTATGGAAGGTCCAATATTTTTTTTCATATTTGGACCTGTGTTCCTTGCAGAAAGTTGTTCAATTACATGGGCTGGTTCACCCCTTAATAAATTTGCTGCAAATTTTTGTACAACCTGTGTAAGAAAAAATATATATAGAAAAAACCCGACCACGGTAATTTCAAAGCCAAATTTTGCGATTAAACAAAATCCGCTATATCGAATTAATGTCACTTACGCTACTGGAACAAACATAACAACATATACAAAATTACCGAACGACCAAAACAATGGGCCACTTTTTTTTTGTTCGTTAATTTCCTAATAGGTGGCGCCCAGGGATGAGGGAAATGCTTAGTATGGATTTCCCATAAGTAGGGGTAATGAAATTGCGTTAAAAATTGTATTTTATTTTAATATTTTGTAGACATATGTTTTAATTTAAGATAATCAACTCATAATTTATAAAACTGCTTACTTTCCGTACCTCATATCGAAAATATACGCCAGTAAACTTACTTTTGAAGGACTTGCGATTTAGAAAGCGGCAACATTATTGTTTATGGTATTCATGCATGATGGTGCAAGTTGTTATTATTAAGGTTATTATCTGTCCTTCTCCTTCCTGTCTGTCTTCAGTTCAGTCATCGCTTGTCCGCCCATCAGTCGAGATCGTTTTTACGTACTGCTGTAAGCCTGACAACGTTGACTACCTACCGAGAACTCATCATTACCTATTGAATAACTTTAGGAAGAAAGTTACCAAACAAAACCACAACACAACAAAGTTTTTGTTTTGACGTCACGGGCGTCTCGGCTCATACATAGATAATACCGTAGTTTTTTTTTGTCAATTGACAGCTTTTCCTCAGTTTAGGAGCGCCATCTAGTTCCACCCAAGGAAGCTACCAGTCCAAAAAATCCTCATTCTCATGTTTCGAGCTATGTTACATGGGGAAAGTTATTCAGTTTCATCACCCCATAAAATATATGCAGCAAGTATTTTTACACCTCATATATATTTTTTTTGCTTTTTACACTCTGTATTTCATTATCTCGGTCACCGGTACCCACCTCATTACTTGATGGAGATATCGGTAGCTTGTGGTGGCTGCGGTGTATTGTACCTACTATACTACTGACAGTTGGTATCTACCTACTACACCATTTAGCAGAGGCCGATTCTCGTAACTATTTTTTAATCTTACCAATTTTGGGTGTCGTAACGTCGTAATTTTTTTTTCGTGCGGGACGCCGAGTCGTCTAACGACTCTATAAAGTTTATAGAGTGATACTAGGGTTTATAGTATAAACCTTAGTGTAAGAATTTTTTAACCGCCTTCTACAAGTAGCAGGCTTCTGACATGGTTGTGTAACGACTGCCGTCTAAGTGATCATAGGCAGCAACCGGGACCTACGGCTTAACGTCGTAGTAGTACATACATACATATATCACGCCTTTATCCCTTGCGGGGTAGGCAGGGAGTTAACGGCCGTAAGAATACAATCGCTATCGCCACGTTTGATTTTTGAGGATTGTTTTCCAAGGTTGTTTCAGAAAACATGTGTATTACTATAGTGACAGGTTGTCAGCCTGTAGCCTGAAAATTGTAATACACCAATACTCTCGTAATAGTACTCAGAAATAAGGGACTTAAGGGTTTAAATTTCCACTTTAGAATAAAGAGTAACAGTTTATGCTCTGCCTACACTGCAAGGGATATAAGCGTGACATGTGTGAAGTGTGTTTTTTTTTGAGTGATAGTTAATTGACACCTTGTGATGCTTGCAAAAAGATGTTCGGCAAATCTTAAATTGTGATGACCTTGGATTGTCATTTGTTTTGCAAACCTTAAATTGTGATGTGCAAATCAGTTGTCAAGTTCACATACATACACATATCACGCCTTTATCCCTTGCGGGGTAGGCAGAGCGCTAACGTCCGTAAAAATACGGTCGCTATCGCCACGTCTGACATTTTTTTGAGGATTGTTTTCCAAGGTTGTTTCAGAAAACATTGTGTATCACTATAGTGACAGGTTGTCAGCCTGTCGCCTAAAAATTGTAATACACCAATACCCTCGAGTCCCTTAGTCGGCTCTTACGACACCCGCGGGAAGGATGTGGGGTGATGCTATTCTAAGCCGGCATCACACGGCGGATGTCAAGTTCTGTGCATAATAAAAAATAACGATTACGCCGATCTAATGAAAATCACTGAAGAGCTTTTACATCGTTCGCACGAGCGTCATCTACTAGTAACTAAAAGGAACAGTCTGAAAAAAACCTAAAAATGGCAACCCAGGATTCGAGCCTGGTTAGCCTTCGGGGTGGGCCAACAGGTCAGATGGCAGTCGCTCTGTGGAAAAACTTTGTTCCATGTCAAATCCCCTAGGTTAGGGAGCCAATCCCGACAGAGAACGGGATAAGGCAAGGAGGAGAATGATAGCAACCCAAGATGTCAATAAACTATCTCTAAAAAAACATACTTTAAGTAATTACAACGTCTGACGACCAATGTGGCGCAATGGTAGTGCGACTGCCTTAGACGCAGAAGGTTCCGGGTTCGATTCTCGGTGGATCACTCACAAAGTTGATATTTGTCACTTTGTGAATTCCGTGTTTCGGATGGCACGTTAAGCCGTAGGTCCCGGTTGCTGTCTATGATCACTTAGCGGCGGTCGTTACACAACCATGTCAGAAGCCTACTACTTGTAGAAGGCGGTTGAAAAATTCTGACATTAGGGTTCATCGGGTCGTTGGACGACTCGGTGTCCCACACGAAAAGAAAGAGTAATTACAAAACGCGAAAGTCTTAATCAAATACTAGTTGATTGCATATAAAGATTGGATATCGCCTGTAACATTAAAAGGGCATGCCTACTTGCATCACTGAACCGTTTAATGTGACACTTGACAGCTGTCAAGCTTCAGTTGTGTTAATACTTTCTTCGGGGTCGCTCGTTGGTATTCCATCATGGCGGGTCGTGTATTGGTTATAATTTGATATTTCTTGTTCATTTGAGTGTTTGGTGAATAATTCTGATAGTGTATTAAGCAACAAACTATTCTGAAAGTGTTCATTAAATAGGAAATTGTAATTAATGCATATATTCGGCATTGTGCAATAGTGACGAGCGGTCTCCACGTGGTGCAGAAAATTTTACTATCGAGTTTTTTGTACTACATAATTTTGCGCAACACAGCCCCTAGTCGTCAGACTAGGATCACTGTGTTGTGGACTCTCCCTCGGCGTAATGCCACTTAACTTTACATCACTCTAACCTTACCGACGACCTGACTACTTTGACATTGGCAAAATACGTCTCCACCCATGAGATGTGACGCCAAAATTAAAAAAAAAAAAAAATACTTTCTTCGTTCGACATACATGGGTAACTTCATTTCTATAACACTTTTTTCTTCTAATTTTGTTTATTATTTTATTATGCAATTTTTATACTGGGTTATCTATTATATTCGTACAGTTTTTTCTAGACATGAGTTGAACGAATAAATGGCAAAATACATTTTAAATTGCCTGCTGTGACAGAACAGTATGGCCACCACCAGCCTTATTGTATTTTGCTGACAAGCTGGCAAATAGTCAAAATAATCGAATAAAACTGGTCCTTGTGGTGTCACACCACAATATATGACATTTTCTATGTAGGAGTAGATAAAAGTAAATATAGATGGCGCGGTTCAGGAGCTAGGTATGAATTTTTTGTTCATACTTGACGGTCCGATCAAAGAGATAACATTATAGTAATACCCAGTAGCCCGTTGCACGCCATCTATATTTTCTAAAAATAACGTGGCATTTCACGTATACTTCAGAACAAATATAGCGATCTGTCATCCTAGAAAGTCCCTAATTAGCACTTACTTTACACCTAAAACGATCTAAGCAAATTGGCTAAACTCTAGCAACTATATTAATTATATTTTAGCATAAAAAACATCAATGTATCAACATCAAAACTGTTATCAGAATCGGCTCCGACACAGACGGTGCGAGTAGAAAGGATGAAATCGCATTATCGAGATTAAAGATAAAGATATACTTGTGTAAAATCTTAAGCAGACTTTGGCAGCTTCCGGTAGTGTGAATAAATAACACAACTGACATTAGGCATATAAAAAAAGAACACGGAATTGAGAACCTCCGCATTTTTTATCCATCGGTTAAAAAACTACTGCTAACTGTTTTGATTTTGATATGTGAAGAAGAAGTAATAATGACAGAATCAGAAAATTATTTCAAAGTGTGGTAAACGTTAGTAACTAATAAGATTTAATATAAAAGTTTTTAATTAAAACATATCTGCACATAATTCAGCTATGTATCAGTTAAAAATAATGTTACTTGTTGACGACAAGAGAAAATCTTACATTTGCGCATGACTGATATCTCTGGTCTGTGGTTGACGACTAAATCTATTTCATAAACAACGGCCATTGTAATAATGTATCTTTTTATCAAAAATGCTACATTGATACTGCATAACTTATCCCGCGTAAAACTTTAAAGATATTATTTTGTTTATTATCATTTTTTGTTTTACTAAAGTTTACGCACTAATCTGATATTATATAATTTAAGTCATTTTCATATTAGTCTGAGTCTATGTACTATTTTAAATACTTCTATGTATTTAAGAGTCAAACTCTTGTCGGTGGAGTAATTTCCAATCTTCCATCTTCTCTGCTGATGCCTTCACCTCCCGGTACGACACGACATTGAATTTTTCTTTTATCTGGGCAAACTAAGTGTGTCTAGATCCTGTGCCTCTATTTCCTGTACTTTCCCTTTTATATACCTGCTACTACCTAAAGCTAGCTAACTAAAGAATAAAGTAATATCTGCAAGACACTAATATAATATATCTTATGTACTAATAGAAAGTGTAGTTAAAGCTTTTTTAATGTGTATGTATTTATATATATTGTAGATATATTATATGTGTATGTAGGTAATAGGTATAAACTGGTTATAATTATCTTTTTGTAAAATATCTTGGCACTGCACTAGCACCCGCTTCAATTTAAATTTTTTGCAGTTTCTTTTGTCTGATCAAGATAAGCTACATTAGCCATATGATGTCAAAAAATTTCAAATTAATGGCTCTTTTAAAGGAAATTAAGAAAAAAGGAGCTACTTTTCTAATATTATTTTTGAGAGAACTTATTTTTATTCACACGAAAAGTATAAAGTTCAAAAAGCTTACCTTGCCACGCCCTCCTCTGTTTATCATTAGCATCCTCCCATTGGTCCAGCAGTCTTCCCGCTACTTCCCTGGTGCACCCCCAAAAGTCCTTAGGCCCCACACATTCGAAAAATTGCCAAAAACTAGGCGCCACAGACTTCCCTAAATTCATTACAAATTCGTAAGAACGATCTACTATACTCGCACTTTCTGCAGTTTGAATTCTACTTAAATAAAGGAGGAATACTACGTAGAATATTTTCCGGGACGCCATTTTGTATTTCGGCGCGCGATTCCTCAGTTTTTCTAATAGGCAAAGGATGCGCGGGTCATGCAGCCTAGTGTTTTTTTTGCGGTGAAAAGCGCGCGCTTTCGCCCGCGCGTTCAAGGTTGTGACTGGATGCTCCGCGTGTGTGTGCTGACTTTATAGGCACCTACTTTCTTTTAGCAAGTTTGTAGATGTTGATCTCTTCGGTTGGGGTCTCTGTGTTTTTAATTTTATATTATTTAAGTCATGTGTTCAGGGCCCTAAGTCTGATGAATGAAAATCGTTTCAGTTGGATGTAGATTAGATCTCAGTGGGATGATTTTAGTAGTCTGCTAACAGTTTCAAGTATAGAAAATGACAATGGAATGGCAGTCGAATTGCGATGGCTTTACAATTACAAATAATAGCAGACTTGGAGCCCTGGTATTTCATAATATCCCCGCATTTTTAAATATTGAAAGCTGTAAAGTTTTTAGAGAATACAAGGTATAACATCTATCTAAGCTTGTAGGTAATTGACTTTCTCGATCTGTCAGCATTTAAGAGTAAAAGAAAGTCCCGACTATAAGGCAGCACTGGTAGTCATACAAAAAATCCGTTTTATTTGGACCCTTAATTGCTATATACTTACCAATATTTTTTTCTAAAACGTATAAATTTGTAAAATAAAGTTCCAACTGCGGAGAAGAAGAAAAAAACACACTTGCCTACTTTAATGTATGTTTTCAAAATCGATGATTCAATGAATACTATAAAATACGTTTCTTTTTGACATTTTTATCTTTTATTTAAATAAAAAATATAGATTGCAATAGGTAATTAAAATATAACATGGAGTCGCTTTTTGCGTTTCTTTGTCATAGACACCGCTTACTTCTTCTACCTAAGCCAAAAAACTGATTTTGTTGTATTTTTTTTGTATAAATAGGATGATTCAAGAGAAAGGTTATTTGTATAATACATGCCAAGAAAACGATTACAAGTTTGTGTAGTATTACCGCTGAGCGGGCCGCTAGTATTTTAAACCTGGGCCCTAAGTCTGCAATTTTTTGTCATTGTAACGCCATTGAAACTCTACTGTCATTCAATTGCCATTGTGATTTTCCATACTTCAAACTGTTAGCAGACTACGAAATGACCAAAATCATCCAACTGAGATCCAATCGACATCCGACTGAAACGATTTTCATTTAACAGACTTAGGGCCCTGGTCTAACCGAAGTGATGCTGTAAGCTCGGATCAGTCAGTGATACCTACTACAAGCACATGCGCACTTTTAATTTGTATTTTTAGGCATATCTCGGATGGGATTAACGTTGTATTTTAATCGTATTCTTAGTAAATTGATTTTAAATAATTGAGTATATTTATTTAACATAGTTATATTTTATTTCTGCGATCAGTATATAACTAGTGCTAAGCCATCGACCATTGTGGCGCAATAGTAGTGCGACGTGGAAGGTTCCGGGTTCGATTCTCGGTGGGTCACTCACAAAGTTGATATTCATCACTTTGTGAATTTGTTCCCAGACTGGTTAAGACACGATTCTCCGTAAGAAAGGTGGTTTCGTGTTTCGGATGGCACGTTAAACTGTAGGTCCCGTTAATCTCTATGATTACTTAGACAGCGGTCGTTACACAACCATTTCTGAAGCTTGCTACTTGTAGAAGGCGGTTGAAAAATTCTGACACTAGGGTTCATTGTGTCGTTGGAAGACTCGGTGTCCCACACGAAAAGAAGAAGAAGAAGAAGAAGCCAAGCCATAATTAAATTAATGTTTTAGTTAATTACACCCAGTATAGGTCGATCCCTTTTAAACAGGTAAGTAGGGTGTATGATGCCGGTTTAGAATAGCATCACCCCTCATCCTTCCCACGGGTGTCGTAAGAGGCGACTAAGGGACTCGATAGCATTGGTGTATTACAATTTTAGGCGACAGACTGACAACCTGTCACTATTATAGTGATACACATGTTTTCTGAAACAACCTTGGAAAACAATCCTCAAAATGTCAGCCGTGGCGATAGTGACCGTATTCTTACGGCCGTTGACGCTCTGCCTACCCCGCAAGGGATAAAGGCGTGATATATGTATGTATGTATGTATGTATGTATGTATGTATGTATGTATGTATGTATGTATGTATGTATGTATGTATGTAGGGTGTATTGGAATAGGTATTCCAATAGGTAATATAGGTAGGTACCTTTACCTACAGACTTTTCAAGGACAAATCTGAATAATTTAAAAAATGCTAGATACGTTTGGAATTTTAATGAGTCTTTCCAAAAAATTTGAAAGTATTCTTTAAAAAATAACGAGTTCAATTTGTATAAAATGACGTGAGCTATTAACTAGTAAATTATACATTTTGAAGCTAGAAAACTAGTAATAATCTATTTAATACTTACATTTAATCATTTTTAATATTTTTACGTCTTATATTTATGTTTTTTAAAGTATTTTTTTGTAGGAGGCGGTTGAAAAATTCGGTCACTAGGTTTCGCTGGGTCATTGGACGACTAGTGTCCCACACGAAAAGAGAGAGTATTTTTTCTTTACGTCTTTTTTAGGCATTTATGCGATTGGCTCCTAAGATTTTCGTAAAATTTCGTGGTTTCAAGGGCGATTAATCAATTTAGCTAGGTTCATTTAAAAAAAAATCATTTATCATACATTTTTAATAAGGTCTTTTTCTAATTGCTGGATAGATGGCACTGTGCTTGGTAAGTTACCGCAAAGAACAGAACGTAACATATTTTATTGTTTTTTTTTTTGGAACTTGGACTTAAACTCATTTGGAACGAAAGTGTCAGTTCCTGCCAGACGTCAGTCAGTATCGCAATGTTTTTTAGTCTTTTGGATTTGGAATCTAGGGAATCTAGTAACATAGTCAGTTCAACGCTATTTACACAGTTCTTGTTATAGTAATAACTACTCGGTTGGCCGAGCTTCATTTGGATTTTCTACTCATGTTATCATCAATAGATGGCGTTGATTGTAGAATAGGAGGTTTTCTTTTTGAGAATTAAAAAATAATAGCTTGTATTGTGTATTGTATTCAATGAGTTACTTCACTACAATATATAGATACATGTGATGCCGGCTTAGAATAGCATCACCCCATTTCATTCCCGTGGGTATCGTATAAACCGACTAAGGGACTCGAGGTAACTGAAACGATCCTCAAACAGTTGTCAGACGAGCCGATAATAGCCGTAATTTTACAGTCGCTCTGCTTACTCCGCCAGGGATATAGGCGTGATTTGTGTGTGTCATGATATTCTACCCTTTGTAAGGGCATAGCCCTCTTCGTAGAAGTTAAAGTTGTAGGGCTTCTAACCTTAATCCAACACAATGGTCAAGCGCGAGTTGAAAGTTATTATAGGGGTTCCGTAGTATATTACTTTTTAAAGGGCTTTTAATAATTCTTCTATTTAGTTCTTATTGTTATCTTCTTTATTGTTCACTGTATAGGTTCATTAAGGTCTTATAGAATAATTATGACTCACAACAGTGTATCCATTGCCAATGTAAAATAGTAAACTAAATAAAAATTAATTGACAATCCATACTAATATTATAAATTCGAAAGTAACTCTGTCTGTCTGCTACGCTTTCACGGCCAAACCACTGAACCGATCATCATGAAATTTTACACAGAGATTAGTAAGATACCGAGAACGGACATAGGCTACTTTTTTTCACCACTCGAGGGTCTGAAGTACCTTCAGTAGACCACCAGGTACACCACCAGGAGCCCGCCTAAACTATAGGAGATACAGACATGGCACCAAGCAAAAAATGTTTAAATTGATGGGTAGCTTCTGGTGGCATATAGACTTTGAAGGTTTGGAGTACCTGATGTAGACCACCAGGTGCACAACCAGGAGCCCACCTAAACTACACGAGATAAAGATATGGCACGAACGCAAAAGTTGTTCTGCTTGATGGGTAGTTTCTGCTGGCATATAGACTTATAAGGTTTGGTGTTCCTGACGTAGTCCACAAGGAGCACTAATAGGAGTCCAGATTAGCATGTATAATTTAGGACGTTAGTGAAGGAAACAAGATTATTTTATCATCTAAAATACTAAGTCAGCGAAACGAAGTCGCGGGTACCAGCTAGTTAATATAATAAAACTAGTAGATGGCGGTAGATACAATATACCGATCTCTATTGTACTAACTACCGTCAAGTGTTGCATTGGCTTCGTTCATAAATTTTTCAACTCTTGAATGTAGGCCTCTGACATGGTTGTGTACCGACCGCTGTTGACTAAGGTTGAGTCTCCTCTAGCATTTTCGTTCATGATGCAACCTCACAAAAAGACAATAAGTACCTAGGTAGGCATCCTTGCGGGGTTAGGGCAGAACGTTAACGATCGTAAAATTACGGTCGTTGTCGCCACGTCCGACAAGTATTGAGGGCCCTTTCAGATGATTCGTGTACCACTGTAGTGACAGGATGTCAGCTTATCGCGTAAAATGATGAAACCCTCGAGTCAACACCCGCGGGAAGAAATGGGGTGATGCTATTCTAAGCCGGCATCACATGGCATCAACTGATTTAAGTATTTTCTAGAAAATATGAAAATGAAGGCGAAACAGGAAAATATCGAGTCACCATGATCTTAGACAATGCGACTTGTACACGCCATGCGTCTTACGGCGTGTTGTACAGTCGTCGACTCATCGACATAACAATTCACAAAATATCTATCAAACATTGCAAGGATTTGAAGGTGGTTGAAAAATTCTACACACGTGGGTTCATTGGGTCGTTGGGCGACTCAGTGTCCCACACGAAGAGAGACAGAGAGAGATGACAAGCATTTTTGTCAACTTGACACTTTGGTTGGAACACTATATTTTTTTAACCAATTTTTTCAATTAGAAACTGTATTTTTATAACCTCAATAAATGGGTTTGTCGAATTAATACTCAATATTAGAAACTAATCTTTTTGTGTGTAGTGTAAGAACTTATTTTAAGGACCAGGCCCGAAAAGTAGTATTGACTTTCATTATTGTCGTGTTTACGCACCAATGCTAACCTGACGACTTAAATGCGCCGATTTTGGCATCCTTTTTCTAAATATAATGACGCTATTTACGAGCAAATGGAAGTACTATTTATAACCAAACTCAACATTAGGTACAAAGTGAATGACCGCGGCGGACTGTATTACATAACAAAGGACATCAATTGACTACCATTAACTAGTTATGCACCTACATTGAACTGTAATTGACCAGTTCAAACTTAGGCCAAGGGTCAGACATTTTTTATTTGGGTAGGGGTTCCGTAGAATTTTTTTTCTTGCAACGAAAATCTATTGATATCGACGCGCTTTGTTGAGTGGAAATAAAAACGATAAAAATTTAGTTTGTTTTGTAAATGGGTCCATAAAATTAAATAATGATTCCTTAAAACGTATTTAGATGTCTCACTGAGGTATGGTATGAGTATAACTCGTACAGATAAAGAAACGACCTATAAATGCCGGCGGTTACCTAAGTGTGAAGAAACAAGCATGAACGCCTGGTGTATGCAAGAGCCTCAGTGGAAGAGAGAAAGTATGACAAACGGCCGCCTTTTACAGATCGTTCTGTACGGGTTTTACAGTTTAACATGTTTCAGCCAATATATCAATTTAAAATTTGGAAAAAATCTTTTGCGGAGTCTAAAAGGAGAAGAAATGAATCATCGACTTGTACTTACCTTCTAATACTAACATACCGTGTCTTCACACATGGCGTAAGATCTTGCGATAATACACAGGTATCTTATATGTCTCATGGAAAAAATAACAGTCGCACGGTGCGGTAAATGTTTATGCGGTTTCATACATGGAACTGTTTTTTTTACCATGCCCGCATTTGTCTACTATCTTACCTGGTGCAAGACAATGCAGATGCATAATAATATGATGGAACATACTTGCCTAGATATCTTGCCTTGAAAAGGCTCAAGTTGTAATGTTTCGGAAACAGATCCGCCGGGAGGGCATTCCATTACTTAGCTGCTCGCATGATGAAGGTTGAAGCAAATCGCTTAGTGCGAAATAAAGGTATATTAACATCATAAGGATGGAACCCCAGTAGGCGACGCGTGCCCCGGAGATGGAATGGGGATGCTTGCTTCAGTTGAGCTTGAGGTACACTGGACCGGTAAAATACAAATTATTTACGCGGAGCGTATGCAAACCATCTTTGGCTGATAAGAATACGTGATTTTATTGCACTAAGCTCACGTATCGATAAAAAGAAGCATTCTGCGTTTTAAGTTATCCGCGATTGTCCAGTTGATTACAATAATTGTATTATACTGGGTTTTTACAACGATTTACTTCTAGAAAGATATTTAAGTAAATCATATTTAGAAGTGGTCAAAAGCACAAATCTGATAAATTTAATTTTAAAAAGTGATAAAACATACATTATTTTGCTACGGAACTCTAAATTAGAGCAAGTTAGCGTTGACAATTAAATACTTGCACATAAGTGTATAAGTGCCTCTACTATACACGTGTTTATTTAAAAAATAAAACAAACAAAAAACATTTATTTATTTCGGTGTATAATTAAACTAAAACTTCAGTTTAGATTGAAGGCTAATATTATAATGGTATAAAAACTTATAAAGTAACTAAAAATATGAGTGATTTAGAAGCGGTATCGAACTCAAAACCAAAAACAGAAACAAATGTTTATGTGTTAATTCTAAAAACAGTGTTTCATAGTGCTTATTTGTGTATAAACAATACAGTGTCAGTACTGGGAGGTCTGATTTGTTTAAGTATTACTGAGGAGCAAACAAAAGACCCGTTTTTGAGGACTGTCAAGTTTTACTCTTTCGGATATGGGACCAACTGGAACTATGTAAGTGATCAAATAATAGTACATTATGGTAAAGGCCCGTAAGAGGTCAATTTATGATAGTGTGATATTGGAAGACCCATGCGTTTCAATGATTGCGCTAAGCGGGATATGGTTGCGTTTGCATTGACCATCAAAGCTGGGAGAAGCTTGATGAGGATAGGGACGAATAGCGAAAGCGTGTATGACTCACGATGATGCCTGGTTCTCTGGTCTCGCCAACAAAGGGCAAAAACGTCATCTAAACATGCATGTTCCAGTCTCTACTTCCACCTTCACCTGTAGTGTGTGCGGGAAGTCATGCCCACTCCCGCATTGGCTTATATAGCCACGAAAAGTCTTGCCTCTGACACTGATAAATCGTCTCACAGATGTACGAGGCCAGTGATGAATATTTGAAACCTAGTGAACGAGATCAGAAGGCTAGTTTAGTGCTTTTCCTCATTTGCAAGGAAACATTATAAATCCGCATTTTCTTCTTCTACTTCTACAGCTAGGAAAGTCCACTGCTGGATATGGGCCTCCCTCAATTGGGGGGTATTGCCATACTCACCAGGCTTGGTCACCCACGGGTACAAATGGGGTGATGTTAATTCTATTCACACGGTGTGAACAGGGTGATTCTAATCTGGTGTTATAATCTGATAGCTCATTCGCTTAGCTAGCGTCGCGACCAGCGTAACTTGACTTCAATCCTCAAAACACGCACGTACAAGCGCGTACTCAGTTACGCTGGTCGTGACGCTATGTGAGCGAATGAAGTTATACTTGCAAAGTCTGCAAACTCGTTTGATGGAACTTAATGGATCTGTTGTTGGTCTGTTGTTTTTTTTTCATACAAAAACTGGTTTACCTTAAGGTAGGTAAACATACTGCTACCTACTAAGCTTAACCTTGCACACCACTTCGTATTAAAGTTTCTTTACAACTAGTTTATGAATTAATAAAATTTTGTGAAATAAAATTCAGTGAAAAATAATTTCGTGAAGGTATAGAAACCTTAACTTACTTATAAATTTTGTGATTTTGAAGAAGGGCATGAAAAAAATTATGGTTGACTTAGAATCCGCGAAAAATCCTTTAAAAGAAAAAGGGAATACGCCTAATTCCTTAAAGTTTTTAAGGACAGTGTTTCATCTAGGTTATTATGTTGTGAATTTAGTAGTTACCGCTATTGGTGCAAAAATATGTTTTAGTATTACTGAGGAGCAGAGTGAGAACGTGTTGTATGACAATGTAAAGAAGTTTACAACGTTGTATTTGACAAATTGGAATTATGTAAGTAATGCCTACAGGCGCATTTAACGCACGACGGACTGCTAAAATTTCGCAGCGGTCTGTCAGATCTATACTAGTATCGTTACTCCTCATACTAAAACTGCACTCGACGGACGACACTGCGATAGCGCTGCGTCAACAGCGGTTAAACGGTTTTAGTATGGAGATTTATAATTCTAGTATGGATCTGTCAGAACCTTGGTAAACAATCCTCAAAAATGTCAGACGTGGCGATAGCGACCGTATTCTTACGGCCGTTGACGCTCTGCCTACCCCGCAAGGGATAAAGGTTTGATATATGTATGTATGTATGTATCTGTCAGAACGCTGCGATATTTTAGCGGTCCGTCGTGCGTTAAGTGTGCGATCCACCTTATTACTCACCACGCATGGAGGGTGATTGGCGAGCACAGTGCATACATACATACATATATCACGCCTTTGTCCCTTGCGGGGTAGGCAGAGCGTAACGGCTGTAAGAATACGGTCGCTATCGCCACGTCTGACGATTTTGAGGATTGTTTTCCAAGGTTGTTTCAGAAAACATGTGTATCACTATAGTGACAGGTTGTCAGCCTGTCGCCTACAAATTGTAATACACCAATACTCTCGAGTTCCTTAGTCGCCTCTTACGACACCCGCGGGTAGGATATGGGGTGATGCTATTCTAAGCCGGCATCACACGGCACAGTGCAAGATGTATAATTCACAGGAAACGCTGCTGCACATTCCCTGGAAGATTATTCCTTTGTTGCTCAATTCATTTTTAAGTTAAACCTTGTATAATGTGTATTACGGCTTAGAATAGCATCACCCCACATCCTTCCCGTGGGTGTCGTAAGAGGCGACTAAGGGACTCGAGAGTATTGGTGTATTACAATTTTTTAGGCGACAGGCTGACAACCTGTCACTATAGTGATACACATGTTTTCCCAAACAACCTTAGAAAACAATACTCAAAAATGTCAGACGTGGCGATAGCGACCGTATTCTTACGGCTGTTAGCGCTCTGCCTACCCCGCAAGGGATAAAGGCGTGATATATGTATGTATGTATGTGTAAAAATGTTACTGGCAATTATTTTAAGATGCGAATCAGCCCATGAAACTGAACAACTTTCCCCAAGAAACAGTCGAAATTTTTTTAAGCCTCCTATACAAATTGACTTGGTTGGTTGGTAATTGTATATAGGAGGTACACCTTTCTTTTAATTTTGACCTATGTTCCTTGGGGAAAGTTGTTTTGAATTGTCAGTTTCATGGGTTGGTTCAACCCTGTATGGCGGGTGACAGGAGGAATCCAGGTGGTGTCGGGAAAAGGGTAGCTACCCGCCTGGCCGGGTGTTGTGGCCAGGGGACCGACGGGTCCACCTGGATTGGATTAGAAGTTGTATATATGCGCTGCGCGGTGAACACTTCGATACCGCGTTTCAGGCCCATTGTTCTGTCACGTGGCGCCATCTCTCCGATATGTTGAGAACTCCTGTTGCGTCTTGTATGCTTGTGAACCACTTGAGTGAGCTTCATGTTGTAGCCACCAGAGGTCGCTACACCTGTATTGGGAGATATATTTTTTTTTGCATCTGTATATAATTTTTGACTAGTTTTTGAGAACCTCTAGGTATCATGCTAGCATTTCTTATATTCGTTGTGAAGCTAAACATTCTACTAATTTTATAAATGCGAAAGTTTGTAGGTTTGTTTGTTACTCCTTCACTCTAAAAATTTTCCGATTTTCATGAAATTTGGCACATACATAAAGCGTAATTTGGATTACACATAGGATAGTTTTAATCCCGAAAAACTATTCCTGTAGGATGCCATGGGATTAGAAGCGACTTCCACGCGGGCGGAGCCGCTGGCACCCGCTAGTATCAACATAAGTTAAGAATTCTAGTTATAAAAATCCTTTTTTTTCAAGTCAAGTAGGTAATGAAACCGGAACTCCTTGCCTTCAATTTCCGTAGTCGAGTTTCTGAAACCAGTTTTGGCAATAATAATGAAAAATAACATTGAATTTTTGAAATTATATACCTAGCTTTTAGTTATTTTTTGTATGGCCCACTTCTTCCGAGTTTAACATATTAAACTGACGTGTATAAGTTAAATTAACCCACTTTTTTAATGTTGACAAATTAATAGCACTTATGTTTTTCAATAAATTTAATTTTTAATATAACTTCGCGATAAATTGAGAATCTCCTCCGATTTTTATTCGTCGGTCAAAAATAACCTATTTTTTTTTTAAATATTGTTGTAAATGGGTACACATCTTAAATCCACGAAAAGTGTTTTATTGTGAGGCATGTGTGGTTTTTCAGCCGTTTTTGTGTTTTTTTATTTGGTACAAAACAAAGTACAAAACTATCTCACCTGTGCTTTTTGTGAATTATATTGGGAATATTCAAAAGTAAAAAGAAAGAGTAAAAATGGACACCAAAAAGTAAGACGTTTTCAATTTATTTCAATTTCTTGTTTTATGGGGTTTTCAGTATGATTTCGCCAGTATCGAGTTTCGGTAGATAGTGTTTAATGCTTACGATTTGACGTTGTCAAACGACTTAAACATGTCAGTCAGACGTTATTTTGTATTGTATTGTATTGTAATAAATAACACGGAAAATTTTAAGCGGAAATAATCATTCAACTTTCTCATGTCCTATCAAATCTTTCTCTCTCCCTTTTCGTATGGTACACTTAGTCGTCTAACGACCCAATAAACCCTAGTGTCAGAATTTTTAAACCGCCTTATACAAGTAGCAGGCTATCAAATATTGACATGGCTTCTATTCTTAAACTACCTTCAATCCATAATAATAAAAATTCAAAAATATCACCAACAGGGACAGAATATCAGATTGTAGTGTTTTTAAGTAATAAAAATGGATTTGGAAAGGTGTATGAATCCTTTAGAAGAAGTACAGACAGGAAGAGAAGTGTCTAAAATTATATTATCTCTAAGAACTATATTTCATTTAATATATATATTCGTAACCTGTTCAGTGAGTTTGTATTGGTGTGTTATTTGGTTTGGTATAACGGAAGAACAGCAAAAAATTATTTGTATTCAAAATCTGAAGTTTTTTTCACTTTTATATGGGACAAACTGGAATTATGTAAGTATTTTCTCAATTTTTTTTTAAACATTATCACGCTTATATGCCTTGTGGGGTAGGCGGACCATAGTTCAGTCGTTGAATAATCTAATAATGGTGATTCCTAGTTCAGCATTGAATAAGTTGAAGTCGTTCCTTGCAGCTACCCCGTCAAGCTTTTTGTAGTTTTCGAATTCTGTGAAATATGACAAGATATAAAGTTTTTTTATTTTTGGTTTCTGGAAACTTCATAACTACATAAGTTAAATAGCACAATATGAACTTATAGCATTTTTTACAAGTTTCCACCTGTAAGTACATACATACATATATCACGCCTTTATCCCTTGTGGGGTAGGCAGAGCGTTGACAGCCGTAAGAATACGGTCGCTGTCGCCATGTCTGACATTTTTGAGGATTGTTTTCCAAGGTTGTTTCAGAAAACATGTGTATCACCATAGTGACAGGTTGTCAGCCTGTCACCTAAAAATTGTAATACACCAATACTCTCGAGTTCCTTAGTCGCCTCTTACGACACCCGCGGGAAGGATGTGGGGATGTGGGGAGGGATATGATGTATGTGACCTGTAGATAAATTTGTCCGAACCAAATCGGTCGATTCCGGCGAATGTGCGAGGTTTCATAGGATTTCATATAATATAGAGAATTCTAAAAAATTCGGTTTGTTCGGTGCGGTTTGCGTTCACCTTAAAGAAACTGATGAAAATGTTGACATTACGTGACGTCATTTTCATAAATATTTTTTTTATCGCTAGTACTTACTTAGGTCTATGGTCTAGTCGAAGATTGAAGCTGTCAAAATAAGATAAAATGCCATGGACAAACAGAGTTGTAAACCTATCTGACAATTCACCCCTTTTTCCTATATTCATACCAGATGGCGTTGCATGAAATAAATTTCCTTGGAATTCCTCCCTTACCTCAGCGCCATCTATAAAATAAAAATACTTATATCCTGGACAGCGCCAAGTAGCCCCAAAAAACAAGCCAAGCTTGTAATATACTCGTAGGAATATACTAGATACTAATATACTATATAGCTGATACTAATACTTATTTACTTTTTATTGTAAATAAATACACATTATACATAGAAAACAGCCAGACTCGACACAAATATTTGAAAATTGACTTAACAAATATTTGTGTCGGGTGGGGATCGAACCCACGACCCAAAGGCAGAGGTACTATCCGCTACACCATCGGGACATCACGACATTGAAGATTGGCTTAAGTAAATTATTTCCCATGCATGTTATTCTGTTTTTCATTAACTATTATATATTCTTGTTTATGTTTTCTCGTATCCTTGAAGTTTTCTTGTGTCTTTTGCATTGTTTAAGTTATTTATGCTGCAAATAATATGACGTTATTTGCATTCATTATACCTCTAATCTAATGGGTTTGTTTCAATTATAATGAACGTACATATAATAAGTGTGACTTAAGAAAACCTAAAAAAAAACTGTAAAATGCTTTTTAGCCATTGTATATTGTTTGTATTATACCTATGTATATATTTTTGGGATATATCATTAACTGGAACGGTGTAGGTAGGTTATTTTTTATCACACATCTACAAGTCTCTACAAAACATTATCATGTAAAAAAAATGGACATTATAATATTATTTTAGACCCATCGTGACTTACAAAATGTAAAGTTATAATTTGACAGTCCTGAAACAAGAAACGAAAAAAAAGAAAAGAAAGAAAGACAAGTACAGAAGAATCTCTACTTGTCACTCTCGAAAGGGGTTTTAGAACTGCCATCCGAGGAAATTTTGAGTAAGAGAAATATCACAAATGCACTCATGTACCTAACCTTTATAGTATAGGGTATATTTTCTAGTATCTTTCTAATAATGGCGTCATTACGCAACATAACTATGCATATAAGTAATATATACATATTTTAAAGTAATACTTGTATCTATTTTTATCTTAGCTACACTTTTTTTACAGTAACTAACTACTAATGTTTTTATTACATCTTGCACTTTGTCACCAAAGTATATTTAGGTAGATAGGTATCCAATGGAAAATTGTTTCATTATTTTGCAACTTTTTGCGTAGAATTGACGTAGACAGACTTGACTTGACTTTTCGAATACCTAATACTCGTTTTCAATATGACGAAAGACTTTTCGCCACAGCATTATTTAGTGAATTTATTATTTTTCAAATTAATATTCCACATACTATTTTTGAGTGCAATAATAATTGCGTGTTTATACAATTTAAATTATGATATTTCGAAAAATTTTGAAGTTCATTTCAAAAGAAAATTTTATGATGGTGATTTGATCTTGACAATAACATTTTTGTATTGTGCTGTTTGGAATATCGTGAGTACTAAATAATTTTAAATATTTTTTTTACGTTTCGTTTAAGGCTCGTATCGCACTTAACTCTGAGATCGAGCTCAAGAGCGATTTTGACAAATGTCAGTCAATACTCAAAACCGCACTCAAAATCGATGTCAGAGTTGAGTGTGGTTTATTAATTCGGGCCTTAGTCATAGAATTTAGTTTGTATAAATATGGCTTACGCTCATACTCAAACATAAAATTCAATGTCATATTTATACCTACATTCATACTAAAGTAATTAAAAAAAAATCTAGCCAATATTCAAGTGTACATAGATGGCGCTGAGCTAAACTGAAAAAAAGGGGGCGATGCTATTCTAACTCATAACATGGTAAGTAGATGGAATACAACTAAAATACTATTACAAGACATTTTTTTTTATTAATACAAGATTTTTCTCGACGCCTTGGCGTCCATACGTACTTACATAACATACACAAATCTCGCCTATATCCCTGGCGGGGTAGGCAGAGCGTTAACGACAGTAATATTACGGTCTTTACGCCACGTCTGATAAAATGTTGAGGGTCGTTTCAGATAAGTCGTGTATTATTATACTGACAAGTTGTCAGCCTGTCGCCTAAAATTGTAATAATACACATGAAACCCTCAAGTCCCTTAGTTAGCTTTTACAACACCCGCTGGAAGATATGGGGTGATGGTATTCTAAGCCGGCATCACACGGCACGACGCAAGGGATCTTATACCTAGGCGTGCATGTATATGTCTGATTTTTTTGAAATTGTTATGCGGAAATGATTACCATTCAAGCAAAGATCAGTCGAGAGTTATTTTTAACTGAGAGGTTACTTACAATTATGGAAATTATGGCTCTCACTATTGTATTCAAAAACTGGTTAGTTCTAAACATGATTTTGTACCTACATATATCACGCCTCTATCCCTTGCGGGGTAGGCTAAGCGTTAACGACCGTAAGAATACGGTCGCTATCGCCACGTCTGACATTTTTGAGAATTGTTTTCTAAGGTTGTTTCAGAAAACATGTGTATCACTATAGTGACAGGTTGCCAGCCTATCGCCTAAAAATTGTAATACACCAATACTCTCCACTCCCTTAGTCGCCTCTTACAACACCCGCGGGAAGGATGTGGGGTGATGTTTTCGCATTCTAAGGCACATGGCATCACACGGCATGATTTTGTAATTACCTAGCAATCTTTAATTTTTTACCCGACTGTCCAAAAAAGAGGGCTATGTGTTTCGAGAGTATGTAGGTATGATCGTAAAAAGGTAAATTCTATTTCACGGGCCCATAGGCATACGTATATATTGACATTTATGTTGTTCGTGTGATGCCGGCTTGGCATAGCATCACCCCATTTCTTTCCCGTGGGTATCGTAGAAGCCGACTAAGGGACCCGAGGGTTTCATGTGTATTGTAATTTCAGGCGACAGGCTGACAGCCTGTCACTATAGTGATACGTGGATCATCTGAAAGGACCCTCAATGCTTGTCAGACGTGGCGATAAATACCTTAATTTTACGGTCGTTTATGCTGCGCCTACCCCGCCAAGGATAAAGGCGTGATTTGTGTGTGTATGTGTGTGTATGTGTTTTTTTAGTCACTGGATAGATCTTACGAAACCCACGGGAAAGAAATGGGGTGATGCTATTCGGAGCCGGCAACACACGGCAAAAAAAACGTATTAAATTTAATTTACTTACTAATTTGTTAATGAATGTTATCATGACGGCATATGTCGTCCGTCTATTATGATTGCGTTGGGGTTGCAACTTTATGAGAGTTAATTTTACCCTAAATTCTGGGTATCTTACCTATTTAGGTGGATCGCACACTTGACGCACGACGGAGCGCAATAATATCGCAACGGTCTGTCAGATCCATTCTAGAAACGTCACTCCCCATACTAAAACCGAAATCGACGGACGACACTGCGATGACAGCGCTTCAGCGGTTTGAGTATGGGGATCGACATTTCTAGTGTGGATCTAACAGACCGCTGCGATATTTTAGCGCTTCGTCGTGCGTCAAGTGTGCGATCCGCCTAACCAATGCGAATCTTTTACATCCGACGTCTGTTTCTGAATTTGCCGAGACAGATGACAACGCAAGTTTTTGCGTTGCTCCTGCCGCGTCTGTTTCTAGTACAAGGAATTTCTTCTCTAGATGATGCGTTAAAAACCGACGTCAAGTGCGAATTTTTCAGTACGAAAGGGAGGAAGAACTATGTTCGACCTGGCCCCAAGTCTGCTATTTTCTGTCATTGTAACGCCATCGAAACTCAACTGTCAATCAATCGCCATTGTGATACTTTAAACTGTTAGCAGACTAGGAAATGACCGAAATCATCCAACCGAGATCCAATCGACATCCAAATGAAACGATTTTCATTTAGTAGACTAGGGCCCTGGCATGACTATGTCTTAGTTTACAATGCAATTTAAATAAAATAGGGAAATTATTTTTTTACACTGGCCACCCCATCAGTGAACCGCTTAGAAATATTGCATCTACCGTCGTAATGATTATGTTATCAATAGTCGCCCTGCACTAATAACTGTTTGGGCGTCTATTATATTAATTTAATTAATTTTAGTTTCACTTTTAATGTATTTTTGATAAATAGTTTAAGTTTAAAATAATTAATTAATTTTTAAATTTTAATTAGTGAACCAAAAATGGAAAACCTAACAGTTTTGTACAAAGAAAGCAATGTCTTCTACAATATCCTTTGTTTCTTGATCACAGAAAACGAAAAACTTTTCGATAGAAGTGACGCCAAGCTATACTGGCGTACAGTGTTACATGTGCTAGCTATATACCACTATGCGGTTATAGGGTTATTTGCTATGGATTTGGAATCGGTTCTCAAGGATAGTGAGGATGTCGAGCTGGCCATGCTGTACCAGTTTCGAGCTGGATATCTCACTGGATGGAATGCTGTGAGTAGCTTCTTCCTACTCTTTGAGAGTTGCATGAATAAGCATGCTGGCTGGCAGGTCAACTGAACTACTTTTTAAAACTAATTTTTATGAAATACGAATTTTTAAAAGTATTTTGTATGAAAATACGAAGAGATGACGTCATGTCTCTCTAGTTTGACTGGCGGCGAAACACATACTTTCATATTATTTTTCTGTTTATCAATTTAAACTTTGAATATATCGAAACACTATAAATGGAGTATGCAGTATTTTTGGACAATAGTTTTAAGCGTACTATTTTTGTACTTTTATTAATGACCCAGTCAACTAGCGATCTGGTTTGCGGCTATAATGCGATTTCATTCACCTTCGTGCGCGCGGTATAAAAATGGTTCAAAACTTAACCCAACCTTTGGGATGAAAATATAAAGTATGTAGCCAAATATAACTTAAACTGTCTGTCTACCCCGGAGAGAACTCACGCCGAAACCATTCGCGTAAGTTTATCATAATGTTATCATAAAAGGTCAAATTAAATATTTGCAGGTTATCAAACAAATGAATATCGTCTAGACGAACTAATTTACCACAGGGATATATTATGTTGGATGTGTTGGTTTGTTTAAGTGATTTTAATATGTAATTACAATATAATTTCTTTTTGGGATGAGCAGCTGTGTAAAGCCAGAGCGATGGAGTTGCTTGAGGCCTCATCGGGATCAGACTCGGCTCGCCTTAAGGCGGCTCTTAGACCAGAGTCAGGGGCTTGGCTTTACGCCCTTCCGTCACCCCACATGGGGACAGCGCTTGATGATGGCTCCCTCAGGGTGGCTGTAGCGCTGAGGCTTGGAGGCAGGGTTTGTGAGCCCCATGATTGCGTTTGTGGCGTAAAGGTGGACGCCAGGGGTCACCACGGCTTGAGCTGTGCCAAATCAGCTGGTCGTTTTCCGCGGCACCACATGCTGAACGAGATTATCCGCCGTGCCCTGGTGTCCGCTGGTGTACCCTGCGTTCTAGAGCCTCCCGGTTTAAGCCGCGATGACGGTAAGAGGCCGGATGGGCTCACAATGATCCCGTGGGAGAAAGGGCGCTCTTTGGTGTGGGACGCGACGTTCGCATACGTTCGCGGCATCTCATCTCCCACGCACAACCCGACCTCCGGGAGCAGCTGCGGAGTGGGCAGCTCAAAAGCACCAAAAATATGCCTCACTGAAGAGTGCCTACCACTTTGTACCCTTTGCGGTGGAGGTGAGCGGGTCATGGTGTGCAGAGGCAAAGGACTTTGTCCATAGGTTGGGACAGCGCCTGAGAAACCAGGGTTCAGATTCCCGTGCCGAGTGGTATCTGGTGCAGCGCATATCACTGGCAATACAGCGCGGAAACGCAGCCAGCGTTATGGACACATTAGCTCCAGGTACCATTCGGGGCCGCCTGTTTGACTGAGGCTAAATTTAGCCATCTTGTTTGTTTTGTTTATTTTGACTATTGTATTGTATTTTGACATGTTTTATTTATTAAATATATTTTTAAAGACCTATAAAAAAATATAATTTCTTGACAAATTGTTAACAGCAAAACAAATTAGTATACTATTTCTCCTACCCCGATGGCGGAGCGGGTACTACCCCTGCCGCCCGCCGAGGGTCGACCCTCACGACAGACCGCTAAAATATCGCAGCGGTCTGTCAGATCCATACTAGAAATTTCAATCCCCATACTATAACCGCTCAACCGCTGTCAACGCAGCGCTATCGTAGTGTCGTCCGGCGAGTGCGGTTTTAGTACGGGGAGTGATGTTTCTAGTATGAATCTGACAGACCGCTACGATGTTTTAGCGGTCCGTCGTGCATTAAGTGTGCGATGCGCCTCAGGACACAGATATTTTGTTATTTTAAAAAAATATAACCGAAAAATGCTACTTCGTAAGTTCATATAAAACAAGTTTTGCTTAATTACCTAATTGAATATTTATAATTGTTTAATCTACGAGCAAATCCACGAAACTAAATTAGCTTATCTATCATTTCTATTAGAAGTGATACACATGATTCTAAACAACATTTAATTGGCTAATACGTATTGATAAACAAACAAGTAGACCTTGATTGGATCCGGATTCCTAATATTCGAAAGATAGATATTTATATGGCAGGCTGACAACCTTAGAAAACAATCCTCAAAAATGTCAGACGTGGCGATAGTGGTCGTATTCTTACGGCCGTTGACGCTCTTCCTACCCCCCAAGGGATAAAGGCGTGATATATATGTAGATATTTATATGATACTTACACACACCCCGACAATATTGCGGTACAGCCTGTGGCGGATCGGACACTTGACGCACGACGGAGCGCAAAAATATCGCAGCGGTCTGTTAGATCCATACTAGAAATGTCAATCCCCATACTAAAACCGCTCAACCGCTGTTGACGCAGCGCTATCGCAGTATCGGCCGTCGAGTGCGGTCCATCTGGTGGTAGTGCAAACATACATAATACTCTCGATGCCGTGTGATGCCGGCTTAGAATAGCATCACCCCACCTCCTTCCCGCGGGTGTCGTATGAGGCGACTAAGGGACTCGAGAGTATTGGTGTATTACAATTTTTAGGCGACAGGCTGACAACCTGTCACTATAGTGATACACATGTTTTCTGAAACATCCTTGGAAAACAATCCTCAAAAATGTCAGACGTGGCAATAGCGACCGTATTTTAACGGCCGTTATTGCTCTGCCTACCCCGCAAGGGATAAAGGCGTGATATGTGTATGTATGTACTCTCGAAAATAAATCTCTTGCTTCTAAGGCTGTCGGGTAAAAAAAACGCTAACGGGCAGTGTGTGTGATACCCGCCTAATCATTTAAAGATAAATAAAAATAGTAAAAATGTTTTCAAGGAGTTTCGTCTGTCGTATGTCTAGTGATATAGTTTTTAATTATAGTGATAATGATAAGCGTCATTAACCGACTTAAAAAAAAAATAATCTTTTTTAGAGATAAGCAGTGCCTGTTGTGTCCATTTCATTTATGTTTTGTCCTGTAAAATTTCTTGTGTACAATAAATGGTAAAATAAATAATAAATAAAAATAAAAAGGGTGGCGTGTGATGCCGGCTTAGAATAGCATCACCCCATTTCTTTCCCACGGGTATCGTAAGAGGCGGCTAAAGGACTCGAGGGTTGCATGTGTATTGCAATTTTTAGGCGACAGGCTGACAACCTGTCACTATAGTAATATACAAATCGTCTGAAACAACCCTTAATTTGTCGGACATGGCGTTGGCGATCATATTTTAACGGCCGTTAACGCTCTGCCTACCCCGCAAGGGATAATGGCGTGATATGTGTATGTGTGTATGTATACAGGATTTCTTTCAAACGGCCCCCAAGTTGTTGACAGACTTGGCGATAACGACCGCATACTAAGGTCGTTGATGTTCTGCCTACCCCGCTAGGGATGATAGCGTGATATGTCTTTCGCATCGCTTCCTCTATGATAAGCTAATACTAATAGACCGTCCACGTGTCTTATCACGTTTCTACCTATTCTGTTATCTGTGGAACTTTGACCTCAGGGTTGCCCAATTTGAGTTATCTGTAATTTAGTGCATCACGTGAATTGGAACGTGAGCTGATTTAAATTTAGAACAGCTCACAGCTGGACATGGACCTACACTTGGGGGGTGTTTGCCGAGTGTCAACAGATTGGCGAGCGCAGTGCAAGTTGTTCTATTTACAGGGAACGCGAAATTCCCTCTCATTCTTTTCGTGAATGACACCGAGTCGTACAATTTCCTGAACTTATCCCTTAGATACTCGCATTTAGAAATGGGGTGATGCTGTATTGCTGTTCCATGCGCAATTTCAGCAATTATTATAACTTTTCTAGGTGCAGTAACATTTACTGAACGTGCATCATCATTTCTATCCGGCTTGTTGGTAACGATCACAAGAAAATCGAAACCTTAAAAATCAAATTTGTCATGAGTTACGTTCATCGATTGCACCTATGAAAAAACACTCCAATAGGTATTACCAGTATCCTTGGAAGAAAGTTAAATTATTATCAAAACCAAAATCGGTAAAAACATGTCTAAATTAATTTAATAGTTAAACTTAAAATGACTTAATACATCTTGATAATCATATCTTCAGTCATCTTATAACCTACTTACTTTTTTTTTACATTTATTGGAAATGAAATTCAAATGAATCATAAATCACATTTTTTTAAACTGCTTTCGGGGTTTTAGGTCAAGATCCGAAGATCAAAATGATACAAACCTACATACATATACAGATCACGCCTTTATCCTTGGCGGGGTACGCAGAGTGTTAACAACCATAAAATTACGGTCATTATCGCCACGTCTGACAAAATGTGTCTTGTCGTGTATCACTATAAACAGGTTGTCAGCTTGTCGCCTAAAATTGCAATACACATGAAACCCTAGAGTACGTTACTCGATTTAGTTCGTTAGTCTTCGACACCCACGGGAAAGAAATGTGAGGTTTTTTAGTATGGGGAGGGGAGTATGGCGAGTGACGTTTCTCGTATGAATCTGACAGACCACTGAGATATTTCAGCGGTCCGTCGTGCTTTAAGTGTGTGATCCGCGTATATTTTCACCATAAATACCATAAACCTAAAATGTGATGTAAATTTTTGGATTTGTTTGACAGAATATTGGACCCTATGTTGGTTTGGTGAAAGTCGAAATGTGTAGAATTTTACGCCAAACTATAACTAGTGTTGTTATTGTATTAACTTTACCTAGATTTATCGATACACGCTTAATAATAATTCTACTATTGACATACATGGTGGTAAAAGAGTACTGTTCTAGTTATTGAATCGATATTAGGTTTGAATGCCTCAATTCCAAAAGGTCCATTTTCCTACTAAACAAAAGAAAATGGACCTTATGTTATAGCACTTTGCTCCAAGGTCACAAAAGTCACAGGGATCATCCTATATTTTACAGACTATAGCTGTACAGCAACGTGCCTATTTAAATTTTCACAATTATTAATACGACGCCAAAGATTTTGAGTCATATTAAAGCCATGAGGTGTCATACCTATATTAACTACTAAATTATGACAGTAACTTACGCAGTCATTTAGAAAAGATTAATAGGAATATGACAACTTGAATAAAAATCCGGTTTTAGCGTTTGAAACGCAGGAAAATTTCTACTACGTGTATACATTCGTTGTATTACAAGATAATGACGGACTCGGTGTCCGACACGATCGAAGAAGAAGAATCGATAGTGACACTATCGACAATATCGCAACACTTAAAAAATACTAAAAATTTTGGAATCTTCGCTAAAATTTTGTGAAAGCAGAGAGATTTTGGGTTAGCCAATTCGTAATTAAACATACAAAATTGGAAACTCGTTTCTATAGGCTTAGAAATTTAAATAATTTACATATGTAATTTTTTAAGGAAACTATCTGTGAGATAGTACTTACAACTGTGATAAAAATAATTATACCCACGTTTGTTTTTATTTATAGGCATGATTAAACTACAACCAGAGTCTTTCCAAGCAAATATCCCAAGTTCGATTCCCAGTTACACCTTTTATTCCCGTTCGTCGCCCCCCGGGGTAAATTTTTCGGGTGACCATCGGAAGTATCAAATAGTTAGTCACCCCAAATGCTAGTGATACTACTAAGAGTTTTCGCATATTATACGGATGTAAAAAAATCCACTGCAAAAATATTACAGGGTGAGAATAGAATAGAATATAGGTCGACATATGGAAAAAAAAAATGGGATGGGGTGACGAACTACTATTTCCGATGGTCACGGGGAGTAACCATCGGGAACAATGACCACCCCGGTGGCCAACATGGGGGTGACAAACGGGAATAAAAGAGTCTCACACTCTTATCAAGTATTTCTCTCTTTTCCAGCTGTTCCAGACAGTATTCCTGTTCTTGGCACTGGCACACGACGCACTGGAATGGTCAAGTAAACAGGACAGTACAGTTGGGCAGAAGATACGCTACTGGCGCGATGTCATCTTTGCTGCCCTCGTTGTGCCTTATACCTGTGTAAGAATAAGAACCTCATCAAAATTGGTTCAGTGGTTTTTTTAAATAGATACCTATTGGGTTAGTGGAGCTAAGGCGTGTGGTTTCAGACACTTGGCTGTATTACGGATCGCACACTCAACGTACGACGGAGCTCTAAAACATCGCTAGGTATCAGAAATGTTGATACTAAAACCGCTCAACTGCTGCGATTTTAGCGCTCCGTCGTGCGTTAAGTGTGCGATCCGTCTATTTGAGATCCAACACCTATTTCATATTAGATGTGTTTATGTTAACTCTACAGTCTGAGAGACCCAGGTACCTAGGTATATGCTTTCGTCATAACTACATTTACAATTAAAATGTTTTGGAGGGTAAAATGTAAGTACTAGAAATATCATTACATACATACATCTCGCCTGTATGTCTTTCGTGGTAGGCAGAGCATAAGCAGCCGTAAAATTTACACCACATACAACGAAAGTTTGAGGGTCATTTCTGAACACTGAATCATCATCGGACAGGTTGTCAGCCTATCGTCTTATATAGCATTTCAATCAACCCTCAAATCCCAGTCGTCTCTTACGACACCTAAGGATATGGGGTGATACTATTCTGAGTCAGTCAGTTTGAGACTGCCACTCAAAATATTTCTTTCCACATTTCAGTTTGTCTTCACAATGTTCTGGTCCCTCTACTCCATCGACCGTGAGCTGGTCTTCCCGAAGGTCTACGACGCCGTGGTCCCCTGGTGGTTCAACCACTGCGTCCACACCAATATCCTGGCGATGATCATCGTTGAGACCCTCCTGCAGCCAAGAAGGCAGCCGACTAACAGGAAACTGGAGCTGATGATGGATGGCGCTGTGGGGATCCTGTATGCTATAGTGTGAGTATAAACCTACATGGATGATTAGCTGTACACTAACTCTGCCTGCACTCCGCTCGGCAATCTGCTTGCCAAGCGTGGTGAGTACCACGTCCAGAAGTGGACTTTTATGACTGTAAAAGATAGACTCTGACTCTAGTATTAAAATCAAAAATTTATCTACCAGCCGCAATTCGTTATATGACTGGGTCATTAATAAAGTACGCTTAAAACTACTGACCAAAAATACCACATACTCCATTAAAAAAAAAAAAAAAAAAAATATAAAATAAAAAAATAAAATAAAAAAAACATAAAAAAATAATAAATAAATTTTATTTTATTTTATTTTATTTTATTTTATTTTATTTTATTTTTATTTTATTTTATTAAAACTACTGACCAAAAATACCACATACTCCATTAATAGTTTTTCGACATATTTAAAGTTTGAATTTATAATGTAACAGTAAGTGGTTTGGCCCCATCGAAAATGGAGAGACATGACGTCATCTATTCGTATTTTCAAACTAAATATTGTTTTAAAAAGTAGCTAATTTGACCTGCCAGTCGTCATGCCTCTTTAATGTCCTTTAGTCGTGTGATGCCGGCTTAGAATAGCATCACCCCACATCCTTCCCGTGGGTGTCGTAAGAGGCGACTAAGGGACTCGAGAGTATTGGTGTATTACAATTTTTAGGCGACAGGCTGACAACCTGTCACTATAGTAATACACATGTTTTCTGAAACAACCTTGGAAAACAATTCTCAAAAATGTCAGACGTGGCTATGGCGACCGTATTCTTACGGCCTTTAACGCTCTGCCTACCCCGCAAGGGATAAAGGCGTGATATATGTATGTATGTATGTATTAATGCTGATCATTCATTGAGGCATTAAAATTCATTTAAACGACAAAAACCATATAAGTCATTTTAGTTTTTTTTTATTACAACGGTAGAAAAAAACCCAAAATTAGGAAAATAAATTATAATTACTATTTTTTAAGTCATGAGGATGTTCTTTCTTTTTGAAATAAATATACTTTTCTTCTCTATCTTCAGGTACTACTCCATCTACTTCTTCGCCGGCCGCTGGCTATACAACGTCTTCGGCATCATGACCTGGTGGCAGGTCTGCCTCTTCCAGATCCTCATCTGGTCCTCCTCCTACGTCTTCTACGAGATACAGTGGCCCATAAACAGGCTGATTCATGGAAAGGTCAGTCAAATGTCATGTAGGTATCACCATCATCATCATTATCATTACATTATTTTTAAGCTTTCAATTCATGTTAAATTTTAAACATTTTATCACAGAGGTGATTTCTGGTATTTTGGTGCAGTGTGATGCCGACTTAGAATAGCATCACCCCGTTTCTTTTCCGTGGGTGTCGTAGAAGCTGACTAAAGGACTCGAGGGTTTCATGTGTATTGCAATTTTAAGCGACAGGCTGACAACCTGTCACTATAGTGATACACGACTTATCTGAAACGACCCTCAAACATTTGTCAGATGTGGCGATAACGACCGTAATTTTGTGGCCGTTAACGCTCTGCCTACCACGGCAGGGATGCAGGCGTAATTTGTGTGTGTGGTATTTGGTTTCCTATTCAAAGTCCATAATCTTACTGGTATTCTATTGTAATCAAGTTTGATTTTTAAGTTCGCATTTCATTTACAATTAGGTACTATTACTAACTTCTACTATTCTATTATATCAGGAACTGGCCTAGTAGTGCAGAATATAGATGATATATGAATTGTAAACCTCAATAAAGCTTATCTTTATTCTATTAAAATGTGAATTTTTATTTTACAGGCACCTGAATATGAAGAAGAGAAAGAAGTCACAAGCGCGGAAAGCGCATTCCAAAATGGTCTGACACTGAATGGTGAAATGAGACAAACCAATTATGCTAAAGAAAATTTAGAAGAGAAGCCTAAAAACGGTGAAATCAATCAAAATTGCGAAGAAAAACCATCAAATGGTGACACGAAACACAATGGAAAAGAAAGAAATGCAGAACAAGATGGCGGTATTTTACAAAATGGCGGCCAAACAAACATTGATTTTAAAGCACCGCCGTTTTCAACTAGATCATGGAGTTTGAAATATAGAATGATAAGAAATCAATTTGAAAATTCTAAACTGTGAAAAAGTGGTTGCCATTTGGTGTTGTAAACATTGTTTAAGTTATACCTATGTCCGTATTTATAAATCGCACTCAACTCGGAGATCGATCTCAAGAGCGATTTTAAATGTCATTTAATGCTAACGAAATCTCAAATTCGCACTCAAGATCGTTCTTAGAGTTGAGTGCGGTTTATAAATACGGGCCCTAGTTACTTTACATAAATTGTGATTCGGAGGAGAACATATATCTGATCATTTCAACGTTATATTTTGCGTTTTTATACCGCAGTTTTGATATTTTGCAATCTTAATCATTAAAGCCAGTGCATATCAGGCTGCTGAGTCAAATCTGACTTTTCATCAGGTTAACGCACATCGCAGCGGTCTGTCAGATCCATACAAGAACTGTCAATCCCCATACTAAAACCGCTCAACCGCCAATTACAGCGGTTTCATGGTATTGACGTTTCTAGTATAGATCTGACCATGATCTGACAGACATTTTAGTTAAGGCTGCGTTATTTAAGCGCTGCGTTGTGCGTTAAAGGCTTTAGCCTCTTGGACTGTAATTTTCTGCTGTCAGGTAAATAATTATGGAATACAATGTTTTTAAATTCGAATCTTTGAAAGAATAGTCATTCAAAGTGTATTCTACCTACCTACTACTAAAATTGAACAACTTTCGTAAGGAATTTGGACATCACATACCAAGTGACCTATTTCTTGAACACTTTTGTACGGATCCACATTTTTCATATTTCATAAAAATAATCGTAATAAAAGTTGTGCAGTTTCATTAGTAGAAGAAATCCTGAAAATATTTGTATTTATTTAAATGTAACCTTAGTTATGGTCTAAAAATATTAGCTGCAAATATTTTAAACTGAACCAGCCCATGAAACTGAACAACTTTCCTCTGGGAACATATAATAAATGTCGAAGTAAATGAAGAATTGTTTTAGACCTCCCATAAAAAAATTATCAGTTTGTATGGGAGTCTAAAATTCTTTTTCATATTTCAACCTATGTTCCAAGGAGCTTATTCACCTCTTAAAATATTTGCAGCTAATATTTTTACATCTTATAAACACCCTAAATAGTGTAAGTATGTAATAGAACATCTTCTAAAATTATGATAAAAACGTGACATATCGATATTGTTATAAGAATTAATCAACTTTTAAAGACACCAAAGTAAGTATTTTATAGGAGGAGGAATTAATTTATAATATTTGTTATAAAATGGCAATAATTATATAATTGATAGACTTATAAGTAGCATTAAATTAGAATAATAAATGTTTTATACGATAAACTTACACATTGTTGTTTTTATTTTACTTTGAGTTGATTGGTTGATTTTGAAGAATCTAAACATTTGGTTTAAAATTTTTAATCGTGTAATTTTTTTTTAACATAAGACAGATTTAATCATAGAATATGTACAATAAAGGATCCTCATTGGCGGATCACACGCTTAATGCACGACGGAGCGCTAAAATATCGCAGGGGTCTGTCAGATTCATACAGGAAACGTCACTGCCCACAATTATTTTAGCGCTCCGTCGTGCGTTAAATGTGCGAACCGCTATTTGTGTATCTATAAATCATTCGTAGGTCACCTCGTACATACAGACTGTATGATAAATGACAACTTGCACAGAAAATCTCTGGAGTCATGTCATATTCCGATGCTATGCGAATTTATGATCCTAGTTTGCATGAGATGTACCCGTATTCGAGTATGATGAATGTGATTGATGAATGAATGAACAGAGCACAGGAAGCAGAAACTTTTCAAGGGGGTAGATATAATTTATTTTGACAGATTAAATAATTGTTCCGAAATCTCCTTAAATAATAAGAATATCGATTATGTACGTTAAACCTAGAAATCAATCATGTTTGACTTACTCCAGGAGTCCCTACTAATTACATTTTAGATTCTCTCTCTTTTTGTGTGGGATACCAAGTCGTCCAACGACCTACTACAACAACGGTTTGCATCTAAAATTGCGACGTGACTTGACATGATGGCTCAACGCAACGAAAAGAAGTCTGAAGGCTGGGAAGAGATCTATCCTGGCGTGTACAATAGAATAAAGAACTTGCTTCGCACGCGCGAGTGGGCTGACTGCTCGTTCCAGGTCGAAAGCTCCTCCGACCAAGGTGAAGTGAAGACCTTTACTGCGCACAAGCTTATCCTCGCTACAGCATCACCGGTCTTCGCTGCGATGTTCTACGGCGACGTTGGCGACAAAGAAAAACCTGTTACTATCAACGATATAGACGTGAATACATTTGCGGATTTGCTGGAGTATATATATACGGATAAAACTACTATTTCTGACGCAGAAGCTGCTGTGGAACTATATAAAGCTGCTCATAAGTATATGATAGATGATCTAGAAAAGGTGTGTATAGAAGTTCTTCTTACAAGGTTAGAACCCGATAGTGTCTGCTATGTATACGAATTTGCTTGTTTGTTTGGTGAAAAAGAACTCGAAAAAGCGTGTTTGGAAATGTTCAGCGAAAGGACTCAAGAAGTTCTGAAAGGCAGCAGTTTCAAGAATGCTAGCACCAATACTGTGAAAACAATTGTTTCATTAGACGATCTTAATGTTAACGCAGAAATTGAGCTCTATAATGCTCTGTTAGAATATGTAGATAACTATAAAAAATATTATGACGAAGAAAATTTGGAATGCAGCTCGGATATGATGCACCATAAACAAAATGATAAGGAAACAAATAAAGAAGATACATATGGTGAATCCTCTAAAAATATATCAATGAACTCAAGTATCAATAAATTTGAAGAAACTAAAAAAATCATTCACGGTATTATTGAACAAATCCGTTTTCTTACTATGACACCGGCTAATTTGGCTAAAATATGTCAAAATAACAAACTACTGACAAAACATGAGTGGCTTGCTTTATTTTCTAACGCGTTTTCGCCCAATAGCTGCCTGCCGATGCCAAAAGGATTTTCATGTTCCAGAGATCGAAGAATCAAGGGTGGAGCAACTATAAATCACACATTGAATGTTAGAAGTTTAGCTATTGGCAATAAAGTATATTCTTCTCCTTGCTATGTCCGCAAACTACCTTGGCGGGTTATAATAATACGACCATACGATAACATGTTGACGTTTAACTTGGAATGTAATGCAGAAGCTTTTAAGTTGACTACAATGCCTCAAGATTGGTCCTGTGAAGCCAAAATGAGCATGACCATTCACTCGGACAACCCGTATATAAACCACACAGACACAGCCATGAAGAAGAAACATAGATTTTGCCAAAATGATAACATCGCAGTGTGTATGGGCCTTCCATACGATTGGCAATGCGCTAAATGGGACCCTCTTAATGTGGAAGTATACTTTTGGACTAGTCCTGTACAAGGAATGGATTAATACGAACAATAATAAATAACAACAATTGAGTCTGGGTGTTTTCTATGTATAATATGTATTTATTTACAAAAAAAAGTATACATGTATTAGTATCAGCTATCTAGTTCCCATAGTACAAGCTTTGCTTAGTTTGGGGCTAGATGGCGCTGTGTGAATTGTCCAGGATATTTATTTATTTATTTAATAGACCTATGAATTTTCGCAGTTTTGTCGTGTAGGTATTTCAAAATCCTCTTCTAAGTACAACTTTACTTCAAAAAGATATAACGCATCTATTTAATGACATCTTTTGATTTGTGGAATTCATGTGAAATACATTTACATTTACATTTCACATGCATTCCACACATTGTCCATGTTATATGTCAGACATACATAACAAACATATTATTATAAATAGTTGACTATAGTCTGTAAGTTTAGGTACTCATCTTTTTGTAAACACACTTTGTATGAAAGTGACACTTCAGAACTGTCAGTTTAATACAAAGTTTGTTTACAAAAAGATAAGTACCTAAACTTACAGACTATAGATAGCTGATTGCTAATACATGTATACTTTTTGTTATACATGGTGTAAAAAAATTAGCTGCAAATATTTTAAGGGCCAAGGGGACAAGCCCATGAAACTGAACAACTCTCCCCAAGGAATATAGGCCGAAATATGAAAAAATTTTTAGACCTCCCATACAAAATTACCGACCGACCAATTCAATTTGTATGGGAGGTGCAAAAAATTTTCTCATATTTCGACCTGTGTTTCTTGGGGAAAGTTGTACAGTTTCATGGGCTGATTCACCCCTTAAAATATTTGCAGGTAATATTTTTACACCTTATATAAATAACGTTATATCGCACTCAACGGATATTAAATACCAAAGCACATGTTCTTACTAAATTCAATAAAACGCAAGCTGTCATTACTATTTTTTTTATTATTTTTTAACTAATTTTATCTTAAAATAACTTTTTATGTATAATACAAAATAATAACTCAATTTTCTTTTAATTACAAATATATAAAAAGTCAGTGCTCGCTCGATGTACGAAATAGGTAACCTCAGAAATATATATAATTTATTTATTTTCCTTACAAATAGGGTAACTTAAGAGTATTTTCAAGAGACCTTAAAAAAGATCTTATATTTAAATAAAGTGGCAGTGGTAAAATTTTGCGATTTCGTATTCTTAAATATTAAATTACAAATTAAATTTAAAATGACTAATTTTATTGAATTTTTATTCACAAAAACCTAGAGTGTTTTTGCCGTAAAACCCTGCAGGTTTTTCATGAGCGGGTTTTTACCCAAATGTTAGTACGTGCCGGTTTTGTAGATTTTTGTTCAGTGAAGTGGTAAAATTTTACATTGGGAATTGAACTTCTAATAAGTTCCATCAAGACGTACCTATATGAAATCATCTCATTCAATTTCAATATTTGCAGGTTTTTGATATAACCACTTACACGAATCCTACAATGCTGGCTTTGCAACACTACGCCAATTTTTATTAGTGGCTTAGCTAAAATGTCTGCCTTAAGTTTTTCTAGTACACATCACCTTTAGCAATAGTAATTTATTGATTTTTATTCTTTTATATGAATAGACTATAAAACTTAAAACTACGCTAGTAGTGATGTTCAGTTTTTTCACCGTACATAGTCCATAAAAGCAGACTCAAATGGGTGTTTGTCAAAAATAGTGTTTTCTTTTTCTCGACCATATTAATCTTAATTGCATTGCATAGTATTTCAGTTATAAAAATATAAACACAACCAATGAGCCATAAAAATAAACCTTATCATTGAAAAACTCAAGGCAGACGAAGAGAATTTACAAAGGCCTAAGAAATCACATTTTCTTCAACTTAATAAATATCTTGCGGGTAAATTGGCCTATATACTACTTGATCGGGTAGCTGTCTTGTGTGTCTGGGGTTATCGTCATATAACCTCTGCGGCTGCAAGAAATATGATGAAGGGGTCCTTATGGTGACCCCAGTAATTTGGGGACGTTTCCTCAGTTGAAAGGTGGTCAATTGTGACGCTGCATATTGTGGTTCCTGCTGAAGATTGGTCCTGTATCTTGAAAACGAAAAGTCTCTTTCAAGTGGGATTACGAAACCACTTGGAGTTCTAATGTTGACAGATGGTGGTAAACTTGGTGCAAGAGCTTCGTTTAGACGGACGTCGTAGTCATTTTCAATGGAATCAGCAAGATTGGCTTTGATCGAAATGTTTTCTAAAAGCGGTTTTCCGGTTGCTGTGTACGGTTTTGAGATCTCGGGTTTCGGTTGCGGTTTCAATATTGGTCTGAAAGTATCCTCTTCGCTGCTCGGTTTGATTGTGGCGTAGTTTTTGGTAGGTTTTAGATGTAACGGGTGTTTCGGTTTATGGAAGTCTGGTTGGTATTCTCGGTAGAACGCTTGATCCTTTGGAGGTTCGTATTCTTCCGGAGATTTGGGATGACTTGGTTTTCGTTTAGGAACAGGTGTAGCTTTCGTAGCTAAATAAGGTTTAAGGTAATCTCCAGGAGACAAAGAGCTTTCAAGTTGTTTTTGAATTGCTTCATAATGGTCATTATAAGAATTCAAGACTTTTGAAGCTAAACTTTTAGCTCTTTCTTCAGTGGTTGTTGGTACAGTCGTCGTTGTAGTTGTTGGTTTACTTGGTTGTGTTGTAGTTGGTTTTTCTGTTGTCGTTTTTTCAGTTGTTGGTTCTGAAGTTTCAGGTTCAATAGTTGTTGACGATTTAGGAGAGTCTGAATACTCTTCATCTTCATAATATTCGTATTCGTCTATCAGTGCTGTTTTTGTTGTCGGTGTATCAGTGGCAGAAGTCGTAGTAGGATGGTCAGTTGTCGTTATATATCTCGTCGTTGTATATTCTGTTGTTGTTGGTTCTGTTGTCGTTGTAGGTTTTGGTGTAGTTGTTGTAGTCGTTGTTGTTGTTGTTGTTGTTGAAGTGGTAGTAGGTTTAGACGTTGTGCTTAAAGGGCTACTTAAGTTTCTGCCACCAACAGGTTGCAGTCCTCTTGGTAAGTACGGGCTACCACTTCTCGAGGGTAAAAAAGGCCTTCTAACTACTTTTACATTGGGTTTCAAATCTTTCATCTTATACGTAATATCTTCTTCAAAGAGTTTTGGCCTATCATCTGCTTTTTCGTCGTAAAGATAATAGTCATCGTCGCTTGGACGTCTAGCTGGTCTCTCTTTGCTTTTATATCTCTGAGATTGAGTCTGAGGTGGCACTTCATAATCGTAATCTTCTTCAACTGGTCTAGAAGATTTGTAACTTGGTGGTTTCTTATGTGGCCTCGATGGTCTAAATTTTTCTTTTTCCATGTGCTCAGGTATAGGCCTTTTTTCTATAGTGCTGGTTTTTCCAGAAGATGACGGCCTGCTTGTGTCTTCATCCTCATAGTCATCGTAATAGTAATCGTCTTTAGACGGCGCTTTGGTTGTTGAGACGACAGCAGGAACATAGTCATACTTTTCTCTTTCATTTACTGGCACTGGTCTCTTAATTTTTGGAGGCATACGAGGCTGAGCGAAAATCCCATGCCCATTAGGTTTTACCAAAGGAGTGTCCGGTCCAGTGCTCGGTCTCTTTTCTTCAAGTCTATCATCATCTCTATATCTGTCATCGCGATTCCTGTAAGGTCTTTCTTCTCTGTATCTTCTTCCTTCACTATAAGAAGGTCTGTCTCTTTCGTCTCTTGGAGGTATTCTATCATCACGTGGCCTCGGTCTGGGTCGTGGTTCATCTCTGGTTCTTTTCTCATCGCGTGGTCTGATTTCATCTCTAGATCTGATTTCATCTCTAGGTCTGATTTCATCTCTAGGTCTAATTTCATCTCTAGGTCTGATTTCATCTCTAGGTCTGATTTCATCTCTAGGCCTTATTTCATCACGAGGTCGAATTTCGTCTCTGGGTCTTATGTTATCACGAATGGGTCTTTTTTCATCTCTTGGACGTATTTCATCTCTTGGCTTTATTTCTGATTTGACAGATTCGTCTCTTCTAGTCGTTTCCGTTTCTTGAGGTCTTTCATTTCTTACGTCATCCCTTGATTTTATTTCATCTCTCTGTCCTGGTCTTGGTCTTTCGTCAAACCTGTCTTCATCACGAGGTTTAGGTCTTTCTTCGCCGGGTCTTCTTTTACCTATAAAACCAGGTCTCCTAACGTCTGTTGGTCTTCGGTCTTCACCAAACCGTCCTTCTGCGACAGGTCTCCTGTCTTCGATTGTTCTTTTTTCTTCAGTAGTCCTTCTGTCATCCACTGGTCGTTTATCTTCAATTGGCCTGCTACTTTCCGACGTTCTTCGGCCATCAACAGGTCTTCTATCATCAGATAATCTTCTATCATCAGGTACTCTTCTATCATCATCTTCAGTAGGTCTTCGATCTTCGTCATCGTAAGGTCTTGATCTCTGGCCTCCGTAATGATTCCGCTTCCCTGGTCTTCTATCATAAGGTCTTCTATCGTCATATTCGTCTTCTTCCTCATCACGAGATCTTGGACGGGATTCGTATCTGGAATTTATAGAAAATATTTATTAAGAAAGATAAATTTTACTGTTCTTATGCATCGATCGGATACAGAAAGGATCCCGAAAAGGCAAAATCATTTTGTACATCCAGCTCATATTTTGATAAAGAGACAAACAACATTTTTTTTTTATATGGGTACTTTCTTTATTTAATAGAGTTTTATATATTTCTCTCAGCCACGATTCACTTAGGACCCGAATCAAGTTTGCCAAAATTTTCTTTTATCTGATGGGTGCTGTGATAGAAACCACTTCTATAGTCTACCTGTAATCTTCATCATCATCGTACGGCCGGCGCTTGCCTGCTGGTCTACGATCAGGTCTTCCACGACCTCTGGCTCCACCACGTCCCCTGAAAGAAAAAAATGTTATGAAAATTGGATCAGGCTTTTAAAAACTACCAGTGCCTTATGTTTGAAGGTGAATCTTGAAATGGTACCTTGGGAATCCACGGCTGGACTTAGGCTCCTAGAGACTAGGACTTAGGATGCCCGAACCCCTAAAAAACCATTTGCTACGGGACCGACCGTCTCACGTTGCGTATTTACTAATAGTGGATCAAAATCATAATCACCTTTCTTCGTAATCGTAATCATCCTCATAGTATTCATCGTCATAGTTATATCTGTAGTATGGTCGTCTTCTATGATGGGAGGGTCTGCGGGGGGCAGGGGTGGTGGTGGTTGTAGTAGTGGTGGGCGGAGGGGGAGGCGGGGCTGATGTTGTGGCCTTGTAGAGAGCCTCGTTCCTGGAAGAATGGAGAAAGATTGTTAAGAAAATTGCTAAAGATGAAAATTGGTGGCAAGAGCTCAAGTCTAAGCAGCGAGGGGTTCCACCCCACTAGGACATAGAATATTTATATTGGTCTAGGACATGACCCTGCAGTTTTAGGTAAGGGTAAGTCATTCAAATGTCCTTGGGACATTTAGCAGATATTTTCTGTGAATGAGGGTTTGAGACATCGAAATGTCTGTCGTCAGTCAGATCACGTCACATTACATAAAAAAAACTAAAACTGCTCTTGACATTATAATGAAAATAATAAATACATTTTATTCAGTTGCAAAAAATACTGATAGTTTGACAATAATGACACCGAAATGGCGATGACGTCAGCTATGCTGTTTTTTAGCAATCTCCTGACCGGCGCAATGTATGTATATACACGAGACAAGTAATCCGGGACGTGTCTCACGGGTACAGTCGGCGTCGTTTCTGTTTTAAATAGTTTGTATGGAAACGGTTCTGAGCTTCGCGCTGGCGCCCACCAAAGATTCTACTTTCAGTTCATTTATTGATTAACTCTTCAGTCTTCACAGAATTGTACCTGCTGAAGTAGTTCGGCGAGTTCTTGCAGTCAACCTCGGAGACGAAGTGACAGATGAAGGTCTTCTGGTCGAAGGCGGTGTAGTTGGCACACAAGAAGTCGTAACGGGTCCCGAACAAGCAGTGGTGGTAGACCTGGAAAGTATATGAATGATCTTTAATTCCAATTGAAATCCAAATACTTGAGGAGTTGAGAGCAAAAAGTACGATTCTTGAAATATGAATTCATGCTCTTCTTGGTTTATGCTTTACTAGTTTTTCCTTAATAAAACTATGTCACCGGGTTGGTTTTCTATATTGCAAGTGGAAACCCAGAACAGAATTAATCTCAAAATCAAACCCTGAATGACCTGGAGAAGTGGACATGTCAGGAATGTCGTCATCGTGACATTGGATTTACTGTATAGGTTTGCTGTCTTATAATAGCATCACCCCGACCAAGCGTAGTGACGTGACAATTCCGTGAGGCGGACAAACAAGCGTAGTGAGTACGGCAATGCCCCCCGTAAGGGGGAGGCCCACGTCCAGCAGTGGACTGTTGTGGCTGCTAAGATAAATGTGAAAGAATTGGTTTGCTTTATATCGGACTGTCATTGGACTGTCACACTTGAAGTCAATGGTCTGATTATACTTAAATTGGAAAAGGAAACAAGGGAAGAGAAAGATGATAATAGCAACAGCATCATCATTCTCCTTACCTTATTCTGTTTCTCTGTCGGGGTCGGCTACCTAACCTAGGCGATTTGACGTGGAACCAAGTTTATACACAGAGTGACTGCCATCTGACTTCTGCAAGCCGTAGGCTAACCTGGCCCGAATCCTAGGTTAAGTCACATTTCAACATTTGAATTCAGATTTTATTTGAATGTGGGTTTAATTACGATGTTTTTTATTGACCATAAGAGCGGTTGGTAAATATACGTAAATAAAAACACATTGGTACATGGCGGAAATCGACCTAGGGTCACAAGATTGTAAGACTGGTGTCCTAACCACTTGGCCACCGACGATCGATGATGATAGCAACAGATATACCAGACGATGATACCTGGCACTTATGCGGCACAGAGGCGTAGAACCCATCGTGCAGCCCATCGCACTTGAAGTCCATGGTCTCCGGCGGCGGCACGGCCTCGTAGAACGGGTACTCGGATAGATTGTAGCCGTTCAACTCCCGGGGCAGGTTCGGGTCATAGATGTAGTCTATCTGAGGTATGCCTGTGTACTTGCTGGTCGTGTTAACAGGGTGCTCGCCGCCTTCTGCCGTTGTTTCAGTCTGGAAAAGGAAGAAATAGGTACCCATATAGATAAACTTATTTGTAAAGGATCATTTATAACCGCCTTTATAAGTCATAGGTCAGGACGGCACGTTATGGTATGTTGTAGAATCGATAGTGGAGTAAGTGGATTCTCCAGTGGAGGCATAAAATAGATAATGCAGGTCACGCTGCCGAATAGCACAGCATTGGACGCCCATCGGGCCGGATGTACCGATGACTTAAAGAAGACGGCTGAGGCACATTCTCCTGAAATCAGGAGAGTGTGCCTTGTGGCATACCCTGGGGGAGTTTCCGTCCAGCAATGGGCTGCTATAGGTTATTGTTGTGATGTGACAAATACATACTGTGAGTATCATGTTCTCCTGAAACACTTTGAATTCGATGTATCGTTTTAGTTTTTGGCATATACTTTTCTTGATTCTGATTAGATAAGCCACGAGAAGATGCCTGGGAGCCAAACTGGTCCTACCTATTATAAAAGGTTTGTAGGACTCATATATACTGATCGGCGGAAAAACTTTGATACCGCGTTTTAGGACTTGTATGGGCAGCTCAAGATACAGTAATCGCTAAGATATTTGCTTCACATCAGCATATGTTAAGCATTGTGGATCTCACCTGATTTCCATCTTCAGGAGCCGAAGGTGCCTCCACGGGAGCTGGTGTGGTGGACGTGGTCTTCGCGAAGATCAGGGAGGTGGCTTTCACTGCTGACGTTATTGGCAGCTGGGTGGTGGTGATGAATATACCTGGAAGATGATGATATTGGTTTAATTTATAACTTTGTTTACAGAAGTACAATAAAATTGTATAAAAAAATACCTGGATAAAACGTGGTGGCGTAGTAGCACTAAGGATCACATAGCTGAATAGGATTTTTTCTGGCCTATTTTCAAGTGAAGGTACCTACATAGATGGCGCTAAGTTACATTGAAAATAGCTTCTTTCCAAGGAAATCTATGTATTTTGTCTACTTGAGTATCATTAGATATAACTCATATGTCAAAATTGTAACCTACTGTGACGCCGTCTAGTATGACATCATAAACTAGCTCGCGATCTGTCAAATACAGACCGATAGAATTAGAAAAAAGCCCCTATTGTCTAGGTACTTGTATGACAGGTAAAATGAGCTACTTTTTAACACAACTAAAAACGACATTGACTTATGTAAAAATAGTGAAATAACGTCACATCTATTTAGTATGGCGTCAAAACAATAAGTTTTATTTTAATTTATATTGTTTAAAAATAATAATATTCAATATATTGAAAAACGATGAACAATAGTGTTTTTTCAATTGATCTGTTGTATCTCATTAAATTATCCTGTCAACTGTGAAGTACCGTAACATGGCACATGGTTTGTCTACTTGTCTTGCTTGCTGCCAAAAAACGCAAAATCGTGCAGTGTGGTGCTTGTGTTCTCCACAATATTTTTATTTTACATAATATTATTTCTAATCCAATATATTCCTTGTACATTTTACCGATATACCTACCTACTTTGCAAGGTCCAAATTAAAATGTTATTGAAATTATCATTCACAAAAACTTATAGTTTCTGAGAATGCACTATAAAAACTTGAGGAAAAAGATCTCACTCACTAATTTCATCATCAATATACTTTTAGTAATGTCAAGGGTTTTTTTGTACGTTAAAATTACATTCAAATTTCGAACTTAAAAAAGTGTTTTTTATCTACCACAAAAAGTTTTTATTTTTGAATTGACGTTAAATCCGGCCAGTGATGAATCTAGAAAAAACCATATCGATAATAAAAGGATAATCAAGATTTCATTTCTGTTGACAGTAGTAATTGTTTTTTTTAAACGTACTTCCTTCATTCAGAAGACCTAGATTTATTTCTCTTCAGAATAGGTAAGTATATAGAAAAATAAAACCATTTACGTATATAAACTACCTATTTAAATTTATAGTGTGATTCGTTTGGCCTCTTTAGTTTAAGAAGGCTAGTTTCCAAATATGAATCTTTTTTACGACAAATAATTACCATTAAATGTTTTGCTTAAAAGGAAATATCTTCTTCTAAATGTCAGACGGTGCAGAATGGTATAACACTTTAAAAAAGGATCGCGAATTGGCAACAGTATTGTTGACATCCCGCTCATATGACATAAATTTTGATAGAGAGACAAACAATAATGTTGCCGATTCAGGATACTTTCTTTAAAGAATCGTGTTATTCTAAGGTCTAATTCTAAGTCATAGGTTTACCATAAGTCATAGACTAGGACAGACTGGGCGCAACTAAGAAACTGAACAACTTTCCCCAAGGAACGCACGTTGAACAAATTTTGTTTCATATTTCGACCTATGTTCCTTAGGGAAAGGTTGTTCCGTATCATGGGCTGGTTCATACCTTGAAAGAAAGTTAGTACTTTTCCTAACACCTGTACGTATACTTTTTTTTTGTAAATAATAACATAACATTATAACAAAGAAAACATTGACCTAGAACCCGTACAGATTAAGAAACGATCTGTAAATGGCGGCGGTTACCTAAGTGTGGGGGAGAAAGCATGAACGCCTGGTATATGCAAGAGCCTCAGTGGGAGAGAGAAAGCATGACAAACGGCCGCCATTTACAGATCGTTTCTTAATCTGTACGAGTACTGTCTCGATGTGGTAGCGGATAGCACCCCCTACCTTCTACGCCGAAGGTCGTGGGTTCCATCCCCAACGGACACAAATATTTGTTAAGTCAATTTTCCGTGGTCTGGAACCCAGATCTATGTACTTACAAAATATAGTCAGCCCCAGCCATCTGTGCCGCGCCCGCTTCATATTTCCAGTTTAACCTGAAACAACACAAAATTATAGTTTAGTTTTGTTTAGCTATAAATATAAATATCCTGGACACTTCACACAGCGCCATCTAGCCCCAAACTAAGCAAAGCTTGTACTATGGGAACTAGATAGCTGATACTAATACTTATATACTTTTTTTGTTGTAAATAAGTACATATTATACATAGAAAACACCCAGACTCGACACAAACATTTGAAAATTGACTAAACAAATGTTTGTGTCCATAATACCCGGTAAGTAAACTTTTTTTTGTAAATAAAAACATATTATACATATAAAACACTCACAAATATTTGAAACAGACTCGACGCAAATATTTGAAACAAATATTTGTGTCCGGTGGGGATCGAACCCACGACCCTCGCCATAGAAGGCAGGGGTACTATCCGCTACGCCATCGGGACAGTTAATTAAGCTATGGCTAAGTTTAGTCATTTTAGTGTAAACTAGAGGCCTGCCCCAGCGGCTGCGATCGCTGCAACTCATCTTCCCGTGGGAATAAGGTTTTTTTCCCGGCAAGTATTATACATAAAAACCTTCCTCTTGAATCATTCTATCCATTGAAAAATCTGCATCAAAATCAGTTGTGTAGTTTTAAAGATTTATGCAAACATACATACAGACAGACGCGAAAAGCGACTTTGCTTTATATTATGAAGTGATAGTGATGGTGTATGGTGTTTTTAGCCACATACATTTACCGAATGCTTTTACGGTGAAGGAAAAACATCGTGATAAAAAACACATTGAAATTAAATTTGAATTCAGATGATATTTGAATGTGACTTAACCTAGGATTTAGGCCAGGTTAGCCTTCAGGTTGCAGAGGTCAGATGGCAGTCGCTCTGTGTAAAAAGTTGGTTCCACGTCAAATCCCCTAGGCTAGGTAGCCGACCCCGACAGAGAAGGGGATAAGGCAAGGAAAATAATGAGTTAAGTATAGTGTTTATGTGTATTTTATTAGTTTACAATACAGGGTGTAAGAGACGGTGTAATAAAAATTTTAAAGGCGTGATCAGACCATGAAACTGGACAACTTTTTCTATGGGGGCTATTGTTAGTAAAAATGACAACCTTCCATAGAAAATTCCCGGTCAGCTGACTGACTTTGCATGGAAACTCAAAAAAAATTTTCGTTGCCCAACATAGCCCCCATAGAAAAAGTTGTCCAGTTTCAAGATCTGATCACGCCTGCATAGTTTTCGGTTCACCGTCTCTTACACCCTATACGTACCTACACAACACGCATGACACATTTCTATTCTATTCAATTTTTAATTCTGTCCTAAAGAGTCCTCAACGCAGTCTCATCAATCTTCGTCAGAACCAAGGTCAAAAACGCAATAAAAAGTAGGTTGCCCTACAAACCCCCGGTCACTATGTAACCAACATATCCTTATTTAATACATAATGGGCCACTTAAACCTTTTTTATTAAGTGATAGTCACTTGTCACATTGGTTGATTTAAATTCACTTATGGCAACACCGTTATATTTGTCCTTGATGGAACGTAACGGTTTTTAAGTGATGTATGACTGTTGAGCCTGTGCCACGAAAGGGGTTTTACGATATAATAACTGTGCCGGGCCAAAAGTTACACGAAATTCCAAGTTTTCATAATTTTCTACCTTGTGGCAAAGAAACTTTAAGTTTCTGTAACAGCTACAACATTATCTACCTCCATCTATGCAGCGCAAGGTGTGTTATATCACAGGGAGCGATGCTGGGCCCCAAGACTGCATTTTTTTGTCATTATAACGCCAACGACACTCAACGCCATTGTCATTTTTATTTTGTTGTTAAATTGTTAAAAAATTGTTAGCGTACAACGAAACTACTAAAATCATTCAACTGATATCCAATCGACATCCAACTGAGACGATTTTTATTTAGCAGACTTAGGGCCCTTATCCCCTATTTAGTCACTTCTTACGGCAACAACGGGTTAAGTTGGGGTGATGCTATTCTAAACCAGCACCACCGATCATAAACTTGTCATACAGCCCATCAAGGGTAAAAGTTATAAGTTTTTTCTTCCCTGGATTGTTTTCGTGGCGTGGGCTCTATGGTGGCATTTTCCTCGTTTAAATATGGAAGGTGTATGGAAGAGGTCATTGACACAAATATCAGCTGTTTCGTTGACAATTAAATGTGTCAGTTGTTGGTCTTTACGCTTCTTCAAAAAGTTATCACTTCACAAGTCCGTATGTAATATATATTTGCGTGTGTGAAAAACTGAGAAGCAAGTTTGTTCGTAAGAAAGAAAAAAAAATGCATTTATACTAATTACGATTATCCCATAACCTACTATAGGTCATACTTTTGAAATAGACATCAGTTGTAGATATATTGTGTTTTCTATATAAATAACTAGCGGCCTGCCCCGGCAGCTGCGCCCGCTGCAACTCATTTTCCCATGGGAATGAGGATTTTTCCCCGGCAAGTATCATACATAAAAACCTTCCTCTTGAATCACTATATATTGAAAAAACCTGCATTTAAATCCATTGTGTAGTTTTAAAGATTTAAGCAAACATACATACAGACAGACGCGAAAAGCGACTGCTTTATACTATGTAGTGAAGTTCTTATGAGAATTTTCTAACCAATCTTCAAGTAATGAAAAAAAAGTTCTGTTCAAGTTATGTTTTAATGTGAGTGTGGCGGCGCGCATGCGCTCCATGCAAGTCCTGAAACGCGGTATCGAAGTGTTTCCGCCGATCGCTATATATACAACCTCCAAATTTGTCCGGTTGGACCAGTCGGTCTCCTGGTCACAAGGTCACAACACCCGACCAGGCGGGTAGCTACCCTTTTCCCTCCTCCGTCGTCACGCGGCCTACTGGCCTCATCATTCATCACTCCTCTTCAAAAACTGATTAAATATTACGATTCAAAGATAACATACCTAACCTACAACGTAGTAGGTACGTATTGTTACGTATCATAATGTTATTATGACCAAGTTATGACAATACGATGATGTATTGTTGCGCTAAAGTTACAAAACGCGACCATGGCTAACCCATCCTTTATTCCCAAGTCGGTTAAGAAACTAGGTCTCGCTATACATACAAATCACGACTGTCTGTCCGTCTGTCGAGTTGCATAACTGTCTATTATGTCAGGAGTAACTTACCATTGAGCATCTTTGTAGTATTAAAGAAATGGTAAGTAAGTAAGTAAAACCACTTTATTGCACATTCAAAACACAAACACATAACTGGAAAACATAAACTTAACCCTGTGGGCTAGACAGAGAAACAATGGCCGCAAAATGGCCGTAAAAAATGTTGACAACCTCTGACTTACGTGATTCGACGTTAATTAATTGTCCGTCAAAAGTACTGTTGATTAAATATTTTAATATGTTTTGTTTGAGAGCATAATAACATATTACATGACAATTCATATTAACAAAGCCTCTTTGATGTAAGAGGTTATTGACACAAATAAACAGACAGACAGTATTTAGTATTAGTGTATTACAATTTTTAGGCGACAGGCTGACAACCTGTCACTAGTGATACACATGTTTTCTGAAACAACCCTGGAAAACAATCCTCAAAAATGTCAGACGTGGCGATAGCGACCGTATTCTTACGGCTGTTAACGCTCTGCTTACCCCGCAAGGGATAAAGGCGTGATATATGTTTGTATGTATAAACAGACAGACAGAAACTTAATTGATCATTTAAGAGGAATGATGGATGATGAATTTGCCGAGTGAAGACATACATACATATATCACGCCTTTATCCCTTGCGGGGTAGGCAGAGTGTCAACGGCCGTAAAATACGATCGTTATCGCCACGTCTGACAAATTTTGAGGGCCGTTTCGGATAATTCGTGTATCACTATAGTGACAGGTTGTCGGCCTGTCGCCTAAAAATTGTAATACACATGAAACCCTCGAGTCCCTTAGTCGCCTCTTACGACACCCACGGGAAAGAAATGGGGTGATGCTATTCTAAGCCGGCATCACGCGGCACGGAGTGACGACGGAGGAGGGAAAAGGGTAGCAACCCGCCTGTGCCTCGTTTTTCGAAACTACAGGCTACAATTCTACATCTGAAATTCGATGTACATTGCGTAGCGAGTAAAAAATCCTCGTTTGTTGTGTTGCACCGGCTACACAATGTACATCAAATTTAACCTGTAGAATTATAGGCTGTAGTTTCGTTGCATAGGCCACTGGTTGGCTGTTGTGACCAGGGGTGAGGCGTAACCGTAAGGCATAACAGAAACAAAAATCGAGAGATCTCGGTCCACCAACTAATTGAACAAATTTATACTTATAAGTCAAGGCCATTTCACCCATCATCCTACATAGCACTTCCTAACTTTCCATACACATCCGTACACATATCACACCTTTATCCCTTGCGGGGTAGGCAGAGGGTCAACGACCGCAATAATACGGCCGCCATCACCACTTCAGGCAAACACTGCGGGCTCTTTCAGAGGATTCGTGTATCACTGAAGTGACAAGTTGTCAGCATGTCGCCTAAAGTAGTAATACACATGAAATCTCGAGTCCCTTAGACGTTCTTACGACGCCCGCGATAAAGAAATGGGGTGGGTGAAAATCCTAAGCCGGCATCACACGACGTATAAATCTCTCGTCACGTCGCTTCTTACGACACCCGCGGGTAAGAATGGAGTGATGCTATTCATGGCAACTTACCGACCCCAATTATTTAAGATACACGCATGTATACATACATCACGCCTTTATCCCTTGCGTTAACGGCCGAAAGAATACGGTCGCTATCGCCACGGCTGACATTTTTAGGATTGTTTTCCTAGGCTGATTCAGAAACCATGTGTATCACTATAGTGACAGATTGTCAGCTTTTCGCCTAAAAATTGTAATAAACATGAAACCCTCGAGTCCCTTAGTCGCCTCTTACGATACCCACGGAAAAGAAACGGGGTGATGCTATTCTAAGTCGGCATCACACGGCATATAAATGTCTCTTGGCTCGTCGCTTCTTATGACACTCGCGGGTAAATGGGGTTATGCTATTCTAAACCGGCATCACACGGCAACTTTCCGAGTGATTAAAGATTTTAGCCATATAGGCCAGTTCTTTCAATGTCTATAGGCAAAACGTGAAGTAACAAGCGCATTACTAATACGAGGTCGATACGGCTATTAATATTGTTGGTATTGGAGTAGTTTATGTCCATTGTCAAAAGAGATACGATAACAACATCGTTATCGATTTCCAGTCCACAGGTGGATATGGGTGAAGGAAAAACATCGTGATGAAAAACACATACATACATACACACATACCTACACAAATCACGCCTTTATTCCTTGCGGGGTAGGCAGAGCGGTAACGATTGTAAAGTTACGGTCATTATCGCCACGTCTGACAAATATTGAGGGCCCCTTCAGATGATTCGTGTATTCCTGTAGTGACAGGTTGTCAGCCTGTCGCCTAATGTTGTAATAAAGTGGATTCAGATGATATTTGAATATGACTTAACCTAGGATTCGGGCCAGGTTAGCCTTCGGGTTGCAGAGGTCAGATGGTAGTCGCTCTGTGTGAAAACTTGGTTCCACGTCAAGTCCCCTAGGTTAGGTAGCCGACCCCGACAGAGCATGAGATATGGATATGTAAGGAGAATGAATGAACGGATACAAAAGTCCACTGCTGGACAGGGCCCTTCCTTTATTGGGGGTATTTGCCATATTCACCACGCTTGGCAGGCGGATTGGCGAGCGCAGTGCAAAGTGATGTAGATATTCACAGCGAACGCTGCTGCTGCTGCCCATTCTTCTTTTCGTGTGGGACACCGAATCGTCCAACGACCCGATGAACCCTAGTGTCCGAATTTTTCAACCGCCTTCTACAAGTAGCAGGCTTCTGACATGGTTGTGTAACGACCGCCGTCTAAGTGACCATAGACAGCAACCGGGACCTACGGCTTAACGTGCCATCCGAAACACGGAACCATCTTACTTACGGACAATCGGGTGGTTCAGCCCGCAATGTCCTAACCAGACTGGGAACAAATTCACAAAGTGATAATTATCAACTTTGTGAGTGACCCACCGAGAATCGAACCCGGGACCTTCTGCGTCAAAGGCAGTCGCACTACCACTGCGCCACATCGGTCGTCATGCTGCCCATTTCCTACATTCATCCATTTACGAAACCAATTGGTAGACATGGGGTGATGCTATTCTAATCCAGCATAAACGTAAGTATATCGTACGACAATGGACTCAAAGCAGCCACGCTCCGCTACCCACTTTCACTATTGGACAAGCGCAATGCGCTACAATTTTAAATATAGAATGCTCCGATGCGCACGCGTCAGATTATCAGTGACATTTTCATAAATGAACACGCGTCACGCGCTGATCCCTTGTTGGGTAGGCAGAGCTTATAACGGATTATATTACAAATAGTATCCAGGATATTGCTGTGTGGTTCCGGCTTAGAATAGCATTTCTTTTTCGTGGGTGTCGTAGAAGACTAAGGGACTAAAAGGTTTCTTGTGTGTCGCAATTTTAGGCGACAGGCTGACAACCTGTCACTATAGTGATACACAACTTATCTGAGACGACAAACATTTGTTAGTCAGGGCGATAACGACCGTAACTTTATGATCGTTAACGCTCTGCCTACCCCGCCAGAGATATAGGCGTGATTTGTGATGTGTGTATATTATGATATCCTTGGATCCCACCCACGGGAGATTTGGCATCACACGAAAAAAAACTGATGTCCATCGATTTCAGATGTGGGAGCACCATAATATACGCCGATCTCACACTTAACGCACAACGCTGTTAACGTTTTTAGCACGGGGGATGACGTTTTTAGTATGGATCTGACAGATGGATGGCGGTAAGTGTGTAAACGATCATAATCAGGTCTATTGAGGGCTCGATGTCCTTTACGATATGATGATGAATTAAAATCACAATTTAAAAAATATGTAATCAATCATCATTTCGACAACTGGTCATCAATTCTTTACACAAGGCCTTAGCATCACCAAATCCTGTCATTCTTGACATCTGCCCTAAATACGTCGCATAAAAAACCTTCTACCCATAATATACCTTATAAACTTTGCTAAGACAATATAGCTGGTATTATGTATGAAATAAGGATGGTTATGTGAAAATAATTAAGGTACCTAATAATGTACGGAACCTTGCTTTGTTTGCTATAGTAGTGATGGGATGTGTATGGGAAAATGTCGGTGTCGATAAGCCATGCAAGCATTTTGTTTTTCATCTTTAGCTACTCACGTTGCTTCAAACACAAGCCTGAGGCGATCTTACTCTAAGGCGATGGAGATAAAATTTTAATAAAAATAAATACGTAGTCAAAGGCAAGACAGCGGCTGGTAGCGACTGAATGGCGAAAGCGGGAGGTCCGTTCATTGTGGCGCACCCTGGGGGAGACCTATGTCCAGCACTGTACTGCTAGAATAGACAAACTAAATGTTACAGATAGATAGTAAAAGAACTATGTTCCTTCTAGAATCTGAACCAGCTAAATAAAGCTAAGCAACTTTGTTGTAAGGCACCTATAAAGTCCTAAAGAACCTTTGAATGCAAATAAACTTCCCGTACTAAATTATTATTATGTAAGTATCTACTATAACGCAATACCCAACATTTTAGTATGAGAGGATGAAAATTTTATAATGGGATATAAACCTTAGGCAAAATTCAATCAGTAAGTCTGGTCACAAAAAGTGAAAAGTAATAAGTCACGGGAAGTTTTAAGAAACTAAAATAAACAGTAATTCTTTCAATATCGATATTTTTCTTATGTGAACTCCACCAGTAAGTCTATGGACACAAAAAGTGAATAGTAAGTTACTGGTTGGTTTATAAAGTTACGGGAAGTTTTGAGGAAGTAAAATAAACAGTAATTGTTTCAATATCGATATTTTTCTTATGTGAACTCCACACATCACTAAAACAACAGACAATACCAGCATCGATATGGTTCTCTTCCGACCATTGTCGTAGTGTTTCCAAAATAAGTACCAAAAATGTAATAAATACATGATAAGTTGGTATTTTTCTTTGTTATTGAGAGGAAGTGGAAAAAGGTATAATTTTCCCTTCATAGGATGTTTTTAAGGTCACTAAGGTTGATATTATGCTAAATTATCTTTGTTTAGTGACATGTTATCGTTTTCACACTTAACGCACAACGCAGCGCTAAAATCACACATCCGTAACACAGCGGTCTGTCCGATCTAATTAGTACTAGAATAGAAACGTCAATCAATCGTAATTTCAAGTATAGATCTAACAGACCGCTACGTCATTTTACCGCTGCGTTCTGCGTTAACTGTGAAAATACATCTACTTAAAGAGGTGCACACCCATTCGGTACCTACTTGACAGGGTAAATTAGTAAGATACGAAAGTTATACAGGAAAATTGTCTAAAAACACTGCTGAACCCATTCATCGTTTTTCAACATTTTAGAGATTAGAATTTTTATACAGTAATTTATAATAAAAGTTTTTGTTTTGACGCCATCCAAAATAGCAATGTATGATCATAGGTTGTTATTTGCATACAGTTTTAGAAAAGTGGCTCGTTAGACCTGTCAGTTCACAACCCTATTCAAGTCTACTTACGTATGTGTATACATACACATACATGTAGGACTCTAGTGGCGGTACCTACAAACGTAGTCCAATAGACTGAAAACTATAGTTTACCTAGCCGTACGGTAGGTCGTTCACCTTTCCTAGTAATATATATTTATATATATGATTTTCCTGAAACTTCCCTCAAATATTTGTCAAACGTGGCAACATCGATCGTATTTTTGATGGCCATTGACGCTCTGCCTACCCTGTAAGGGATGAAGGCGTGACGTGTATTTATGTAGAATTTTTGTGGCGTGTAAAACGCAGTCGCTTCCCCTGTCTGTACCTATGTATGCATATTTATATCTTTAAAAACTGCTACAGTGATTCAAGAGGAGGGTTTATATGTATAATAAAAAATGTCTTATTCCCACGGGAAAACGATAAGAAGGGGTTGCAACCGTAAGGCAGGCCACTAGCCAACCACAAACATAGTCCAATAGACTGAAAACTATAGTCTATCTGGCCGCTTGAGGTCGTTCACCTTGCCTCCGCGGCCTTGTATACGCTGAGCGCTTACTTTTGCCACACAGCATTGTATTGTTTTCAATACTATAGTGTACTTGTACTACTGTTGAGATATAAGAGGGATACCGAGGCGATAAATGACCCGATGACGACCGATGTAGCGCAGCGGTAGTGCGACTGCCTTTGACATAGGTTCCGGGTTCGATTCTCGGTGAATAACTCACAAAATTGATATTTATCACTTTGTAAATTTGTACCCAGTCTGGTTGGGAAATTGCGGGCTGAACCACGCGATTGTCCGTAAGTAAGTTGGTTCCGTGTTTCTGATGGCACATTAAGCCGTAGGTCCCGGTTGCTGTCTGTGCTTACTTAGACGGCGGTCGTTTCACAACCATGTCAGAAGCCTGCTACTTGTAGAAGGCGATTGAACAATTCTGAGGGATTGAAAGGTATTGTATGCTATGACATGGAATGAAAAAGCATAGGCACTGCATGACACTACCTCACGTTTTCGTGCTGGTTCCTGACTAAATAATAGACCAATACATATATATTGCATGTTTTAATACCACTTCACAGCTAAGTTTCGTTAAAGCTTAGAAATCTCGGTTAAACCAAGGTTAACACCATGCTAGTCTAGTTCCTATCTCCCTTGACTTGTTTAAGATGTAAAAATATTAGCTGTAAATATTTAAAGGGGTGGATCAGCCCAAGAAACCAAACAACTTTCCCTTAAAACATAGGTCGAAATATGAGAATTTTTTTTGGACCTTCCATACAAATTGACTTGGTTGGCTGGTAATTTGGTATGGAAGGTTCAAAATTTAGTGGACTTCCCATACAGATTACTTAGATCCAGATAGCGTATGTAGATAGAGGTCCCAATGTTTCATACCTATGTTTCTTGAGAAAAATAGTTCAGCAGTGGTCAAAATATTTTCATAAGTTTTTGATACCATAAACATGCTATTACGCTTCAATCTTCCCTTCAATGTTTGTACTAAAGCTATCAAAAGATTTTGAATGGAGTTTCTTTGGCGGATCGCACACTTGACGCACGACGGAAAGCAAAAATATCGCAGCGGTCTGTCAGATCCATACTACAAACGTCACTCCCCCATACTAAAACCGCACTTGACGGACGACACTGCTGACACTGCTATAGCGCTGCGATGACAGCAGTTGAGCAGTTTTAGAATGGGGATTGACATTTCTAGTATGGATCTGACAGATCTCTGCTATATTTTTGCGCTCCGTTATGCGTCAAGTGTGCGATCCGCCGTAATATGGTGTAGATTCCTTTATTTCTAAATCCCATCAACGCATTCGACACGCCTCAGTGAACGTGCAAGTCCTTGGTCCCAGTCCATTCTCTCAACCATAGGAACTTAATACCTACCTCAATCTATACAGGATGTAAAAAAAATTGCTGCAAATATTTTAAGGTATAAATCGGCCCATGAAACTGAACAGCTTTCCCCAAGAAACATAGGTCGAAATATGAATAAAAAATTGGGCCTCCCATACAAAATGTAAAGGCCGACCAAGTCAATTTGTATGGGAGGGCAATTTTTTTTCATATTTCGCTTCCTTGGGGTAGGTTGTTCAGTTTCATGGGCTGATTCAGCCCTTAAAATAGTTGCTGCTAATATTTTTATACCCTATATTTAAGCTATACTGTAACTGATTACCTGTCTACGTACCAAGCTAAGTCACGAAGAGAATGGACCAACAGGGCCGCAGTTAGTGAGGAGGGCCACCCATATTTTGATAATGCATGACTTTTTAGGGCCTCTTTGTTTTTTAGGATGATTTGAGTTAGCAGGAAATAAATTAAAATAGTCTGTATTTGAAAATTACTGTACCGATTTTGATGAAGAACAATGAAAAATAGTGAAATAGATAATACATGCATTAGATAACATTATAAATTTATGTTGTCGTTTCTATCTTATCCTAAACCTTCAATCTATATTCAAGCTGCACTGTAGCTGATTGCCCGTCTATCTAAGTCACAAAGAGAATGGACTTACAGGGCCGTAGTTAGTGAGGCCTTGACATCTAGTTCAACACGACTTTTTAGGGCTTCTTTCTTTTTTAAGATGAACTGAGTTAGTAGGAAAGAAACATAAAATGTTTATTTTAAAAAATAGTCTGTATTTAATTTGTTTCGCAGTATAACAGGAATCATCTGAAAGGAAAAGAAAATATTGAGGATATTTATCAGAGTAGCGATAACGACCGTATTTTTAAGGTGATTAACGCTCTGCTTATCCCACAAGGGCGTGCTATGTGTATGTATTAGAAAATATGTAAACCGATTTTGAGAATTTTTTTCGTGGTTCCCACTAAGATAGTTCTGAACACAATTGCCTGACTAGCTCAGTCACGAAGAGAATGGACTTACATGGTCCTATTTACTGTGACCATGGTGTCTAGTGTATCACGACTTTTTAGGACTACAAATTAGCAAGTGTGGGATAATAGGTATAGCGTTTCGTCATTCCGTATATGGTAAAATGTCGTTATTTTGCACAAACAGCCTTATCTTATTTAAAAGTTCGCAAGGGAAAAAGGTAAGTGTTTGTAATTTTGTAAAACCCTATTAAGTCATTGTATAAAAATACAAAAGTAGGCTGACTCTTTGCATGTTATGGTTTTCAGCCCCTTTTTAGTGTCCCTTAATCCAGCCCTGTGGAATCCTATTCGATCTCCTTCACCATTGAACAATGAGTACAGAGATGGTTTCTCTTCACTTAGAATTGTTATTTATGGTGTAAATTGTATGGTGTTTATAATTTTAACGAACCTAAAGATTCACTATTTATTCCAATAATTGATGCGTCCCGTGGAAAAATTTATCTCGCGCGCGAGTGGGCTTCAGACGAATCAAAGTGTAACTAAAGGTTTTAACAAAATAAGTGAAGAATTTTGGCACAAAGGCTTAGAGAAAATTTATGAGCCATGAAAATGAACAACTTTGTCCAAGAAAGATAGTTCAACATATGAAAAAAATTATTGGGCCTCCCATGCAAATTGACTTGGTCTGTAGAGAGGTCAAACTTTTTTTCGTATGTCGACCTATGTTCCTTGGAGAAAGTTGTTCAGTTTCACGGACTGGTTCACTCCTTAAATCATCATCATGTCGTATGGCATTTCTCTGCGCAGGATCCTATATATCCTTAAATTATTCGCAGATACCTTTTTCACACCCAGTATCAGTAGCTAACAGTAAGTTTGACCGACTTTAAATAAAGAGGTTACGCAATATTGTACAAGTTACACGTTAATTACCGCCTCCGGTCTTACTTGACTGACGACGAGATGAGCTATGGCATTTTTATATACTAATTGACATACTTTTAAAGTATCTTTATATTTATTTTTAGATTTTATCGTGAGAAGTTTTTGAGTTGTATGTCGTGTGATGCATGCAAAATATTTAAGATTATTATTTTTAAACAATATAAATTTAGATTTATAAATTTACATAAATAAAATTTTAATATGATGAATGCCGGCTTAGAATAGCATCACCCCACATCCTTCCCGTGGGTGTCGTAAGAGGCGACTAAGGGACTCTAGAGTATTGGTGTATTCCAATTTTTAGGCGACAGGCTGACAACCTGTCACTATAGTGATACACATGTTTTCTGAAACAACCTTAGAAAACAGTACTTAAAAATGTCAGACGTGGCGATAGCGACCGTATTCTTACGACTGTTAACGCTCTGCCTACCCCGCAAGGGATAAAGACGTGATATATGTATGTATGTATGTATATTTAAAACGCCGTGTGATGCCTGCTTAGAATGGCATCATCCCATTTCCTACCTGTGGGTGTCGTAAGAGGCGACTGAGGGACTTGAGGGTTTCAGGTGTATTACAACTTTTAGGCGACAGACTGACAACCTGTCACTATAGTGAAACACAAAATGATCTCAAACGGCCCTCTATATTTGTCAGACGTGGCGACAGCGACCTTATTTTTGCGGCCGTTAGCGCTCTGCCTACCCCGTAGGGTATAGAGGCGTGATATATGTATGTATGTATTTATGTATTTAAAACTGACGTTGACGCAGCACCAACGGATGAAATGCGTTATTTGACAGACGCGTCCGTTGGCGCAAACCTGAGGCTGCGTCAAGACGTAGGTTTTTAGTATGAACCTGACAGACGCATTTTTTACGGATGCGCTAAAAATGCGCAGCGTCGTGAGCAATAACTATCGAAAAAATAAATAGGTTGATACTGATTGTATTTTGTACATTATGAACGGAACCTTTCTGCGTGAGTGCAACTCACACTTCGCCGATTTTTTTAAATTCTATCAGATATTTTACGATCATGTCTTCCAAGAAGAATACTGTCATCCATGGCCAAGTTCTTCGACCTCCGGATTCTTTCTTTGTTTACTTACATCAGTATGCAAGTGACGAAATTTCTTGCAAGTGTCGTGTTTCTGTAGAGTTTGGACCTTGGGAATGCCGAGTGATGCCGGCTTAGAATAGCATCACCCCATTTCCTTTCCGCGGGTGTCGAAAGAAGTGACTCGAGGGCTCAATGTTTATTACAATTGTAAGCGACGGGCTGACAATCTCACTATATACGTATAACTACAAGCTTTTTCTGAAATGACCCGCTAATATTTGTCAGACGCGGCGATAACGAGCGTATTTTTATGACAGTTAACGCTTTGCCTACTCCGCAAAGGATAAAGGCGTGATATATGTTTGTGTGTATGTATAATATTATACACTCAGTGGGACACCGTGTCGATGAACAACCCAATCAACGAATTATGGTGTAAGTAATTTCTTTAGTAAAAGTAGTTCAGATTAAAAAACTGTCGAAATCAATTTTTAAAAGCTGAGTAATGAATGACAATGAAATTGTACAACTACCTACCTACCTTTATTGAAGATAGAAGATTAGAAAATCAGCGAAAAGAAACAAACGAAATATAATATGAAGAATCGAACCCTCGAAGCAGTAGCCGATGCACTACCAACTGCGCCGCCCGTAACTAATCAATATGCGAAGTTTTGAAATTCTGCGTATTGGCTATTGGCGTATTGGCTAGTGTCTGTTATGCAGTTATGCGTCTTTTACGTGTGTATGCGCCTTGAATATTTTATTTGTATATTTGAGCGCAACTGTCGGACTATATCTGCATTCACAAAGTCGACTGCTGGACATGGGTTTCCACCAGTTTGGGGGTATGGCGGTTGGTCCACCGACAAGAGCATGGCTCTTAAATAAAGAAGAAGGGGGTACGGCCATCCTCACCACGCTTGAAATGCGGACTGGGGAGAGCCAGGGAATTTTCAATATTTTGCACTGCGCTCCCCAATCCGCCTGCCAAGCGTGGTGAGTATGTCAAATATGGCAATACTCCTCGATAAGGGACGGCCATGTCCAGTAGTGGACAAATGTTGCTGTTAATTTGGAATGTTTCGAACTTAGTGTCAAGACCAGCGTAACTGTCAGTGTGTGCCCGTACGTACGTGTATCGAGTATTGAGGTCAAGATATGCTGGTCGCGACACTATCTAAGCTGACCTAATCTTACATAGTGTCACGACCAGCGTAACTGTCAGTCCGCGCCCGTACGAGCGTGTATGGAGCATTGAGGTCAAATTACGCTGGTCGCGAAACTATCTAGGCGAATGAGATATACCTAGGCAATATTTAGGCAACATCTAAAGTCTAGATTACATAACGACCCAAGCCTAGGCAATTAATTACGAAACAAACTGACAGGTCAGGCGTGTCATCATGTCAAATACCTGCTCACCCTGACATGAGCCTGTGGTTTAGTAGTTTGAGCTGTAGGTTTTTGGTCTGGAGGACCTGGGTTCAATTTCCACGGAGGACAGCATAAATGATATGGGCCTTCTTTGTATGGTAATTTTGGTAGTTAGTTTAGCAGACGGGTTGTGCAGAATTCAGCTGAAAATTTCAAAAAAGGTACCCATAGTAATCAATGTAAATAGTTTTTTTTATACGGATAAAGACCCATCATTCTCCTTGCCTTATCCTGTTATCTGTCGGGCTCGGCTACCTTACCTAGGGGATTTGACGTGGAACCAAATTTTTACACAGAGCGACTGCCATCTGACAATCTGCTCCGAATCCTAGGTTCACTTTCAAATATCATCTGAATCCACATTCATCGGTTTTTAGAGGATTTTCGAAAAACCTCTTCAATAGACCGGATGCGGCACAACACCGCATATTTATGCGTTCCGTGTAAGAACTGCTTAACCACAAGATAGCTGAATAAACTCAGGTTCTCAAATTGCTATCCATACATGGGTGGAAGAAAATTGCCTTTGCAATGTTTGTGGAGCCTACAAATTGCATGCGTCTTTCGCAATCAATGTGGTGCCGGCTTAGAATAGCATCACTCTATTTTCATGCGTGAAAAGGATGAAGCTAGAGAATAAGCAGTAGCAGTATTTCCTGTGAATCTTATACTGCGCTCGCCAATCCGCCTGCGAAGCTTATTAATAAGGAGAGATTCATGTCCAGCAGTATACTGTGGTGGCTGTTAAATATTGTGAATATTATAGTAAATATTGAAAATAAGCTAAAAATATCAATATTAATTTAGTATAAGGTGTATATAGTATGTAAAATATTAAATTTGTAAATAAATATATACGTGTCTTAAAAAAAATTTCGAATTTAATTTCCAAATTCAACTGTCTGCCCTTATCAATCACGGTTTTTTAGGAGGATGTCCTTGCCATATCCCGTTCTCTGTCGGAGTCGGCTACCTAACCTAGAGGATTTCACGTGAACCAAGTTTTTACACAGAGCGACTACCATCTGACCCCTGCAACTCGAAGGCTAACCTGGCCCGAATCAAACCTATTAAGTCACATTCAAATATCATCTGAATTCAAATTTTATTTGCATGTGCTGGTTTCATCACAAGGTTTTTTTTCCTTCACCGGTAAACGGTGTACGTGAGTAAAAACACATTGGTACACGGCGGGGATCGAACTTGACTGTAAGACCCGTATCCAAATCACTTGACCATTCTTACTAAATATAATAAAATCCCCATAAAAGGCAGTTTAAAATAAAGATGCATCTTAAATCAGTATAATTAACCACTAATACACCATTTAACTACTGATATCCGGCTGTGATCATACAAAATAGTGTTTGTATGACCTTGTGGGACGAACGACGACTGTCGAAGGCCGACTTGTATCATTTGTTGGAGAGTTATGTAAGACTAGACACGGCATTGAAAATATATGGTCGTTAATAAGCATTTGACAATGCATTTCGGTCCATGTGTATAATTTTTTGGATCAGCTTGGGATGCGAGAAGTTACTCATCGATTGGGGACTGACAGGAGTGACAGGTCCAATGAGCTGCTTTTTAAAACGATCTAAAAGAGTATTTTGTACGAAAAACTGAAAGTATGACCTTAAGTCACGACATGACAAGACATTTACTTTTATATTATATTTCTGTTAATTAATTCAAATTTTGAATATTTCAAAAATTATGATTCAAGTCCGTACTATTTCTGGACAATAGTTTTAAGCGTACAACTTTTTTATTTTATTAATGACCCAGAAAACTAGCAAATTCGTCAGTGCCGACTTGTGTGAAATCGTCTTTCTTTCTCATCACTACGAAAATTAATTGTTGCCAGATATGCTAAACTTAGCTCTGATTTATTTTTGATCAAAAGCAGTATAATCCTATTTATACTCTTTTCTATTTCAAGTGGTTATAACCATGCTTTAAGAAGATTCTATTGCGAAAAACTTCAGAGTCCCTGCATTCAAAATAACTAGGTATTCTTGCAAAAAACGTGGTTTTTGGCATTAGCAATTCTATTAGTTCTTAGCTCTATAACTGGTGGCAACTGGCCTTTTACCAGTCTGGTGACATTTCACAACCACAACTGTTATAAAAAAAAAATTACCTCTAATTTACACTACCATCTTTATAAAGTAGGTAATAATTATTTTTATATATCAACATATGCAGATGCGTCAAAATCACGCAGCTGCGTCGACAGTGGTTGAGCGGTTTTATTATAGGGATTGACTGATAGAGTGTCTGGTAGAGATCTAACAGGTGCGTTATTTTGGCGCTGCGTTGTGCGTTAGGCCTAAATTAGCTCGAGATGTGTCATATAGAAAAGTCCACACTAATTTAAAAATTCTTATTTATGACATTAACCTACGGAATAAATCCACTAGCTATTAATATAATAGGTACTAAGTTTGCGAAACCAAGAAAATGATACCATGGGAAAAAGCTTAATTTGGTAACCACAACCAGTCGTTAAAATATCGTTAACTGCACCAAACTGACATACAAACATACATTTTTATTGTTATTAATAGATCCCACACAAAATTTGCTATATCAAATCGATTTATTAGATCATCTATAAGCAATAAAATCGATATTTTGATCGACGATCAAATGTAATTGTTGATTGGTGCAGTTACTACGTGAATTACGTGATTTTATGATTGTAGGACAGTGATTGGTCTCTTTTTGTGTTGTCAGACTACTTTGCAGGTTATTAACTAGTACTTTGGTCTACTTTACTTACATTTGATATGGTCCCATATTAAAAAATACGAAAATAATCAACTCTTTCATAGATTGGTGATGATTGCACGGAGACGGAGGAACAATTTTCAGTTTGTTTTCTTTATTGTATGTTTTGTATGATTTTGTATATTTGATGTAGGTATAGCATTGTGTTTTTTTCATATGCAATTTGTATTGTAAGCATGACCATAAAAAATGCTACTAGCACACCCTCCTAACCTCCACACTTGACGCACGACGGAGCGCAAAAATATTGCAGTGGTCTGACAGATCCATACTAAAAACGTCACACCTCATACTAAAACCGCACTCGACAGACGACACTGCGATAGCGCTGCGTCAACAGCGGCTAAGTGGTTTTAGTATGCGGATTGACATTTCTAGTATGGATCTGACAGACCACTGCGATGTATGCGCGATTAAGGTGTGCGATCCGCCTTAAAATCATCAATCTTCAAATTATTAAATCCTTTCAACGGCTAACTTGAGATGTTATTTTAACACGATTTTTTATTCTACTTTTAAAAACTTATGCAATATTTGTCGCCATAATTTAATGTCCGAATTAAAACATAAACATAGGTCATTTGTCTTAGTCAAATCAAATTAATTCAGATCATAAATTATAAAAGACACATTGCAAAAATCTGCCATGTCACTGTAAAAAATGCATAAATGCATTAATTTTGAGATCATACAGTTATGTCTTAAGTTGCATAATTGGATAAAAAATATTACTGACCTAGACGGGTTAAAAAAATAATATGACATATCAACATAAAAAAATTTAATTAAACATTCAAAAAAAATTTGTTGAAGAAATGTGGCATTTATTTGTTAGCAGGGAAAAACTTATGTCTTGTAGGTATATAATTATGTATTTTACCCACCTATGTCGACTAATTATATCTATCACTAAACATATTTTATACTCGTAAAAAAATCTGTCGAATTTACCGATATTTATTTTAATACGATATGGTTAAAACATGATATTGGTATGATAAAATCATTTATTGGTAAAGACGATGAGTTGTACTACCTACTGCCTACTCCTTACAAAACACAGGCGTGATAATTTAGTGTGTATGGTGAATTAATTTGTTTTTTAGTTACATAACAGCCGACTTTTTCCAGTTCACTGATAAGATTTAGTTTATGTGAGGAAAGTTTGTTTTTATTATTATAACCTTTGACCTTTTTTATAAGATTAACGAAATTTTGATGACGGCTTGTTTTTTTATAGAGAAACTACATACATAACCATTAGCACTCTGCCTACCCCGCAAGAGATATGAGCGTCATGTAATGTATGAAACTACATGGTTTAGCGTTCCGAGTGAAGTGCTATGAGCAGGAGGTCGTGTTTCGAAGCGCACGTTTTACCTACTTAGACCCCGGTGTTGTCTGTGATCGAATTTTCCACAATGGACCTATTAGGTCTTTCGTTAATTACAGGATATGAATGGGTGAATAACTTTAGTTTTGAACAACTACTCAAATAAATAGGAAAACTATCACTACATAGTGTAAAGCAAAGTCGCTTCTGGGCCCTAAGTCAGCTAAATGCAAATCGTTTCAGTTGGATGTCGACTGGATCTCAGTTGGATGATTTCGGTCATTTCGTAGTCTGCTAACAGTTTAAAGTATAGAAAAATCACAATGGCAATTGAATGACAGTTGAGTTTCGATGGCGTTACAATGCCAAAAAACAGCAGACCTGGGGCCCTGTATGTATTTTTGCTTAAACCTTTTAAACTGCACAACGGATCTTGACGCAGTGTTTTAAGTAGATAGAGTGATTCAAGAGGAAGTTTTTTATGTATAATACTTGCTGGGAAAACTTATTATTCCTACAGGAAAAGGAGTTGCAGCGGGCGCAGCCGCTGGGCGGGCCGCTAACTTGTAATAATTAGAAAATCATAACAAAAAACATAATTTAAATCATCAAATTAGCACGTTAAACCCTTTTAATGCTAATAGCTTTATTATCGATCTAATTTAAGTATTAAAATAGTATTACCATAAATAGATCGATAGAAAGCTGCTGAACCGATTTTGATAGGATTCGATGTCGAGGTCGCATTGCGTCAGAGGTGAATGTTCGTGGTTGGTTGAAACAGACCGAGGGATTTGGTCTGCACTAAAATCATCATTCTCCTTGCCTTATCCCGTTTCTCTGTCGGGGTCGGCTACCTAACCTGTGAGATTTGACGTGGGAACTAGTTTTCACACAGAGTTTTTGGCCCGAATCCTAAGTTAAGTCGCATTTTATTTTTTTATTTGTATGTGGGTTTCATCACGATGTTTTTCCTTCACAGTAAGAGCAGTCGGTAAATGTACGGTAAAAACTAAAAACGCATTGGTACATGGCGGGAATCGAACTCGAGTCTCACGATTGTAAGACCGGTGTCCTAACCACTTGGCCACCGACGCTTGGTCTGCACTAAAGTACACACAGCAAAGGAATAAGCTGGACAGGGTACTCCAAACACCAAATATCTGCCTACTTACAGCAATAGGCCAAAAAAAGGATTTTAATAAGTTAAGTTATGGTATGGTATTCGTCTTCAGTGTCAAATTCATTGTATCAAATTAGACAAAAAATACCTACATATGGAAAAACTTAAAATATGATCATCTTATTCATATAAGGCAAAAAAGTGTGGTTTATATAATAGCAGATTTAGACAATATCAATATTATTTTAAAAATACCTTTCTTTATAAGTGCTTTATGTACTTATATTTCACTAAAAGGCTTTGCCTAATGTATGAAAGATAAACTATAATATGAATACTTAGGGAACTTAGCACGTAGTATAGCTCAGTAGCGGAAGTTTAGATTGAATGATGATTAATTCAGTACTTGGTGGGTATTTCATAAATACAAACAAACGTTTTTTTGTTAAAACTATTGTCCGAAAATACTACAAACTCCATTGTTATAGCTGTTCAAAATATTGTCAATTTAGTACTTTCCTGTGAAACAGAAAATTCATTATATTAATGTTAAAAAGTTATCGTATTCACGTCATCCAAAACAGTGAAATATGACGTCATATTTTATTTACACAATAGTTTTTGATCGTTTTAAAATGTAGCTATATTGACCTGTTAGCCAAGTAGGTACCCAATTACGAAAGTAAGACAATCAATCTTTGAACAATCTACAGGACGCAAATATTTAGATTCAAAAATAAAATGTATATATTAATATATTTCATCAAATTGTTGAGACCAAATCCCATCGTCTATACGAATTTAAACAAAATAAACTAAACACTTTTACTTTGGTCACGATTTCAATGTTGATTGTGTTAATATCGATAATCCGACAAATCGATTCTGTTATTTAATCTATTGTGTTTGATATCGATTTTGTAATCGTCATAATTATTGTATTGTGTAGGACACCCAGACGATAAACGACCCGAAGAGTTCTGATGTCAGAGTTTTTCTAAAAACTATTTGGTAAGGCCTCTGACATGGTATTTGTATGGTTAAAAGATAAGACGGAAGTATCGTAGACAGCAACCGACACTGATAGTAGCTTTACGTGCCCTCCAAAACACGGAACCATACTTCCAATGTCCTAACCGTATTATTTACTGGAAAAAATCATTAAGTGATCATAAATACATACATAAGTCACGTCTGTATCCCGGTGAGGTAGGCAGAGAGAGACTTTATCCTTGCTTTTTGCTACTGCTCGTATATTTCGCTTCTTCTATATTCATCAGTCAAATCTTTACAAAATATGTAATTATCAAGTTTTTCCTCGAGAATCGAACCAGGGACCTCCGTATTCAGAATCCAACGCTCAAACGACTACACCACGAGAGCTGTCGATAATCCGACAAATCGATTATGTTATCGCTATTGTTGTGTTTAATATCGATTTTGTAATAACTTATATTAGAAATGAGATCTCATTGTTTTGATGTTACTAGGTGTTACCGATTAAAGTTAAGCAATTGACGTATTAGTTCGTGATCTGAAGATTGCAGGTTCGATTACCAATAGTGATAAAATACATTTTAAAAAGAGGTGTTGTATTCAGATGATATTTGAATGTGGCTTAACCTAGGATTCAGGCCATGTTAGCTTTCGGGTTGCAGAGGTCAGATGGCAGTCGCTCTGTGTAAAAACTTGGTTCCACGTCAAATCCCCTAGGTTAGGTAGCCGACCCCGACAGAGAACGGGATAAGGCAAGCAGAATGAGTTTTATCTAGGATTTCATCAGATGCTCATTAGGTACTGTCCGAATCATTCTCATCAAATGATTGCTTCTTGTAGGTGATGCTTAAAAAAATATGAGTCTTGAAACTGTACCTTGTACAAGTCAATATAAAAAAAATGCTTTACCTTTTTCTAATCCCAGAATTTGAGACAATTAATTTGAATACGTGGAATAAGACAACTCGCTCAAAAAATAATGTCATATTAAAAAAAAAATATTTGACACGAGTCCGTACTTATAAATTGCACTCAACTCTGAGATCGATCTCAAGAACGGTTTTGACAAATATTAGTCAAAGTCGCACTCAAGAACGATCTCGAAGTTGAGTGTGATTTATAAATATGGGCCCTAGTATCTTGCCAGAAACGAATTTTAATTTAATTTTAAATCACAACTGGTAACGCAGGTGCGTATTGACACACACACACACACATCACGCCTCTATCCCTTGCGGGGTAGGCAGAGCGTTAACGGCCGCAAGAATACGGTCGCTATCGCCACTTCTGACATTTTTAAGGATTGTTGTTTTCGAAGGTTGTTTCAGAAAACATGTGTATCACTATAGTGACAGGTTGTCAGCCTGTCGCCTAAAAAAATGTAATACACCAATACTCTCGAGTCCCCTAGTCGCCTCTTACGACACCCGCGGGAAGGATATGGGGTGATGCTATTCTAAGCCGGCATCACACGGCATATTGAATCTTGAGAATTTATGTTATGATATAAGTATTAGCTAAATATTTTAATACGATACATAACAAAATTACTGTAAAAAATATCGTACCCAGCTGACAATGTTAAAGGTCTTAAGAGAAAGGGAAAATGACAACTATTTAATAGTTCACATTAAAAAAAAATCCCTCGGACTAGTTCACCTTGGAATGCGTTGTCAGGTGTGGTTGTATTAATACTAAGTAGTCTCGATTCTGCGTTACCGTCTTAGCAAATTCTCTAACCTTAGAACCATAAAAGCCCACTGCTGGACATGGGCCTCCCCCCTGTTGGGGGTCATACTCACCACGCTTGGCAGGCGGATTGGCGAGCGCAGTGTAACATGTTGCATTCCCAGGGAACGCTGCTGCCAATTATTCCCATTTGTTTCTAGTGACGAATGGGAATTTTTAGTCCCAATTGTCACTAGTGACAACCTTGTCATCCTAAGCCTATTCGTTTGCAAGTATCAATGCTATTTTTTAGTTAGACGGTAATGTGGAATCGAGACCTAGGACTTAGTATTGTGAAGAATTCTTATAATGTAGCTTCTACTTCTTCTTTTCGTGTGGGATACCAAGTCGTTCAACGACCCGATGAACCCTAGTGTCAGAATTTTTCAACCGCCTTCTACAAGTAGCAGGCTTCTGACATGGTTGTGTAACGACCGCCGTCTAAGTGATCATAGACAGCAACCGGGACCTACGGCTTAACGTGCTATCCGAAACACGGAACCATCTTACTTACGGACAATCGGGTGGTTCAGCCCGCAATGCCCTAACCAGACTGGGAACAAATTCACAAAGTGATAAATATCAACTTTGTGAGTGACCCACCGAGAATCGAACCCGGGACCGTCTGCGTCAAAGGCAGTCGCACTACCACTGCGCCACATCGGTCGTCATTGTCGTCATAATGTAGCTGTAAGCTAGCTAGTTGAGCTATGTTATTATTTTACTTAGTTATCTCGAGAATTTTTTTTAATCATGTCGAAATTAATCACATACCTACTACAATACACTATTACCTACCTACATAATCAGACGTCTATGTTTTTAGGGGAAATTTGTTCAGTTTCATTGTCTGATTGAATATTTGCTGCTAATATTTTTACACCTAAGGCGGATAGCAAATTTAGTGCACGATAGAGCGCTAAAACATCGCAGCGGTCTGTCAGATCCATACTAGAAATGACAATCCCCATACTAAACACGCTCAACCGCTTTCATCGCAGCGCTATCGCAGCGTCGTCCGTCGAGTGCGGTTTTAGTACGGGGAGTGAAGTTTCTTTCTAGTATAAACCTGACAGACCGCTGCGATATTTTAGCGCTCCGTCGTGCGTTAAGTGTGCGATCCGCCTTATTCCATAAAACGTACTTAGGATGACGGTGTTTGTTTTAAAATTTGAGTTATAATATACGTAAGTGGTTACACTGATTAAGAAATGAATAAAGTGTTCTCAACATATAAATACATAATATTATTACGGAAACAATTATGATTGTTATGAATTTTTTTATACATTTCAAAATAATAACAATCCAAGTATTGTGAATCTTATTATTTTTACAAACAATTGAATACACATAAAAGTCTTTGTATTGTTTTATGCATTTGGAAATACTTAATTCTGTTTATATTACAGATTTATGATGTGTAGGTTTTTCAACATGATTAACATGTAACATTTTAAATATTGACTTTAATTTGATTGATTTCATACCTTGATACTGGTGACGTAAGTTACATGCTGTGTGGTCAGCCTGGCCAGCCCCAAGGCAGTGCCCTTATTTTTTATCCCACTCGAGCCGCGTTTCTAATAGGAACAAAACTGTTATAAAAAATAGAAAATGTGTCTGACAAATATATCTTTTTTACAATGACTAATTCATTTATTCAGTGACAGTATTGTATTGTAAATATCTGACATTCTGAAAGCATTCATTCTGAATCTACTTTGAAATAAACGATTGAATCTTGAATCAATAAATGTTTATATTTGTCCAGAAGTAGTGTGAATATAATGTAAAAGTTTACATTTTTAATTAGCAAAAATATATTATGAAACATTATACAAAAGCACTAAAGAATTTATAATACTGGGTTATTTTTAGCCACTACACACACACACACTTCGTACAGTCTACTCATGATTCTGAACAACTTTCGGGCCACCTGCGAATCCGCAAAAAAAAATGATCATCCTGCTGTGCACATCATAAGCCTACATGAAACTGAACAAGGTGCTAGGGTGCTTGGTAAGGTGCCTATGTACAAGAAAAAGAAATCGCGGAATTTCATTTGTTTATCTGACTGAATATGACATCGTAATTCGTACTAATATCCTAGATGTGAATGTTTGTTTGTATGTATGTTTGTTGGTTTGTTTGTTTGTTACTCCTTCATGACAAAACTATCACTTTTCATGAAATTTGGCACACAACTTGGATTAACACATAGAATAGTTTTTATCCCAAAAAAATTTTCCTGCGGGATGCAACGGGATGATTTTTGTAACCAACTTCCACGCGGGTGAAGCCGCGGGCAGTCGCTAGTCATACATATTTTTTACCAAAGTTGTTTTAGTTCGTACAAATCAAAAATTCCGGGACTGAATTAATTAATTTTTAATTTAAAAAAAAATCCAGCCCTTACTACCTAAAAATGCCTAAATTTTTATGCGCAATCGCCACGCCTGACAAATGTTGAAGGCCATTTCATATTATTCGTGTATCACTTTAGTGACAGGTTGTCAGCCTGCCGCATTAAAAATGTGATAGTCATAAAACTTTCGAGTCCCTCAATTAGCCGTCTCTTACGACACCCGCGGGAAACAAATGGGGTGATGCTATTCTAAGCCGACTTCACGCGGCATTTTTGATTCTAGAAGCTTCTGAAGCAGTTTAAATTTGCCGAACACGACCACTGACAATAAATCTTGAATACTCCATTATCATGCAAAACATAAAAATTGACCGCCAGATCGTATTACAACACGTTAACACATAATACCACTTTGCGTCACAGTCGGTTAGATGTAGGTCGGCTCGTTTATTGAATACTAGTGAGTTGCAAAATTTTGTATCGAAAGCTACTGTGTTTATCGTTGTAGTGACAGGTTGTCATACACACTATACCTACTATTATTCTTAGAGTAAGTATACATGATTGTTCTGAAATAACTCTCAAATATTCGTTAGAAGTGGTGATAACGATCGTATTATGTGAGTAAGCATAGTCCTTTTAAATCTGTAGAACATACATACATACATATATCACGCCTTTATCCCTTGCGGGGTAGGCAGAGCGTTAACGGCCGTAAGAATACGGTCGCTATCGCCACATCTGACATTGTTGAGGATTGTTTTCCAAGGTAGTTTCAGAAAACATATGTATCACTATAGTGACAGGTTGTCAGCCTGTCGCCTAAAAATTGTAATACACCAATACTCTCGAGTCCCTTAGTCGCCTCATCATCATTAAATCTGTAGAAATAACTAAAATATACCTAAAAATTAAAAATATATATAAAGTGTAAATATATTAGCTGCAAATACTTTAAGGGGTGCATCAGCTCATGATACTGAACAACTTTCCCCAAGGAACATAGGACGAAATATGATAATCATTTTTGGGCCTCCCATACAAAATGTAGCAGCCGAGCGAGTCAATCTGTATGTCCAATTTTTTTTTCAAATTTCGACCTATGTTCCTTGGGGAAAGTTTTTCAGTATTATGGGCTTGATTCACACCTTAACATATTTGCAGCAAACAAATCCTGCCCTTTTTTACACCCTGCATATATAAAAATTCTGCGTTTGAACTGTGTTTTGACATTTTAAGCTGAAAAAAAAACTTAAAATACAACTTACCAAAAATTCGTTTCACTGTAAAAACTGTCCAAGTTCAAAAATCCTTAAATCACAACACAGCACTGTTTTCAAATATTCTTTCAAATTTCACTTCACATTTCTGTCTCTAAAACACTGATGGGGAAAGAATATTAACTAAAATAATAATCGTAGTAATAAAACAGGATATAGATGGCGACAGCGTACAAAGCGAATTTTATGTACAAATATAGAAAGTCTTTGATAAATTCCCAAATAATCTGAATTGCACCCTTTTGCTTTCGGATCGGTGGTTTGGTTTCTTGCATTTATATAAATATTCTTTCTTTTTTTCTTTTTTCTAGTTTTTTTACCAATTCTGTAACAACATAAACGGATTTTTTTTAATTTTCATGGAAATTAATGATTTTTTAATGATTTTAACCAGTTTTAACCACTGGAATGTGCAAATTATGATATGAAGTCGTTTTAAATATGTACCTAATCGATAATGGTAATATAATGTGAATAGTTATGAGTGAAAAAAAAAACAATACGCAAATAATATTATTAATTATTATATCTACATTGAAAACGAAATTAATCACTAAAAGAAATTGAGAATACGTGTATAAATTCTAACCAATATGACTTAATCATGAAATTTGACCTTTTCATAGTTTTAAATATAATTATTTTTTACAAGCAACGCCGCTACTTATTTTAGTTGTGTTTTTAGCAGTCACAACTAAAATAATTTATCAAGATCCAAGAGTTTTTACAGACACGTACATAATAATATTTTGACATTGACTATCTAGCTGGTGTAATTAATTACATATACAAGTTTTATTTATAAAAGTAACCTTCAAGGTTGTAAGTTTCTCTCTAATATTAAATACAGGTATTATATACCATTATATACATATATATTCCAGATCACTCCTTTTTCATTTATAATATATATATACGTATATAATATTCCTATATTATATGAAAAACATAAGAATAGTCCATTGTATATGAAATGTACAAAGTTCTTTGACCTACCATTACGCTATTGAAACCAAAATTGACGTAATACACAGATTTAACCTAAAATAGTTACTTAACTAACACAATAACCAAAAACCTTTATATATCCACCATCACTTATATATAAGATATATATAAATGACTACTTACACCAAAAGTAACTACTCTTCAAGGCCACTATATACAATAATTATTTACATGAAATTTAAAAATGGAATGCTAACGCGGTGTGTAGGTGCGCGCGCGCAGGCCACTGAGGCACTTTCTTGCGACGGCGCGAAGTTAGCGCATAGTGGGGGGTAGGGTGAGTATGCGTTGCAAGGAAACAAGGACAAGTTTACCGGGTCGTTCGTCGACTTTATGTCTTCTACAGCTGAATAAGTAATCAAGATATTTTAGACAGTTATGTAATCAATAATAAGATACAAGTTTCCGTTACGGGAGTATTAGGCGAAAAAAATAGTTTTGTGTTATATTTTTTATAATAATTTTGATGTCAAATGTTTGCCCTCTATTACACAAAACACATAGATGCATGCAGGCATTCAAAACAAATTGTTCCAGTTTGAAAAACTTACAAAAATACCTAGGTATGTATTTAGGTATGTTTTTTCAGACACAAAATTCAGATCATTTTCATATGCCATAAAAAATCTACACGTGGTATTATATCCCATACCATCTATCTGATTCATGAGTGAAATAAACCCTTATTTGAAAAAAATTTTTGATGAGGCCTAATTAATCTGCTTTAGCATGATTGTATCACAAAAAATCACTTAATCGATTCAGACATACCCTAATAAAGTCACACATATACATACTTACCCTCCGACATCATACACTGGACTTATAAAATCACAGATAAGTAGAAATTTAAATAGGTACGTGTAACGTTAGACTATTGCGGACTTTCTACAAGGGATCAAATCACAACGTTTCAGAGATTGATTCCCTGATCCTCAAATTCAAAACATTTATCAAATTTACAAAATTTCATCACAAATAGTTATTGTAAAAAGAGAAAATCGCAAGACACAATTTTCTCTTTTCCACGACAATTTTATGTTTCTAGTATAGACGCAGCACAGGTGGGATAAAAAATAAAAATAAAGGTACTGCCACGGGGCTGGCCATGCTAACCACACGGCCTGTAACTTAAATCCCAAAACATGCCTACTTGATGGTCACCCTATGGTATTGCGTGCCGGCCTATACACTCTTGCGCATGAGAAACTGCGCTAGCCCGACTGTATGCACTTGGTTGTAATGCATTGATTGTATTGTCTTGTAAATTGTCTTAACGTGCTCTCTGGAACACGGAGCCATCAAACAAGCAAATGATAGTTAAAAAGTTAACGATAATCTCTGTTCTATGTCTCAGTGGTAGTCACACAACGCAAACACAATTTTAGGCAAGCGGCTGATAACCTGTCACTGTAGTGATACACGACTCAGCTGATACGACCCTCAAACAGTTGTCAAACGTGGCGATAATGACCGTAATTTTACGGCCGTGAGCGCTCTGCCTACCCCGCCAGGGATATAGGCGTGCTTTGTGTATGTATGTAATTTTATTTATTTCTACCAATTCTTAGTTTCTTTTTCGCGTTTTATCTGAAAATAACGGCAAATGGAGAATTTTCTATTTGTCGGTTTCTGACAGATCTCGAGCTTGTTTAAGATGTCATACCAGATGGCGTTGCATTAGGTTGATATTTTGACATTTGAGTTACATTGATACTCAACTAGACAAAATACATTTCCTTCGTAATAAACTTTTTAAATTTAGCTGAGAGACATCTATGTACCTATCCTTGAAAACTGTCTAGAAAATTTTCTAGAAACAAAGGACACTGTCAAAATCAAAACTGTGTGGAAATGGCAATTTGACACTGTGAAAGTACCTTACTACATACAAACTTACATATATCACGCCTTTATCCCATGCGGGGTAGGCAGAGCGTTGACGGCCGTAAGAATACGGTCGCTATCACCACGCCTGACATTTTTGAGGATTGTTTTCCAATGATGTTTTAGAAAACATGTGTATTACCATAGTGGCAGGTTGTCAGACAGTCGCCTAAAAATTGTAATACACCAATACTCTCGAGTCCCTTAGTCGCCTCTTACGACACCCACGGGAAGGATGTGGGGTGATGCTATTCCAAGCTACGTTAGTACCTTACTAACCTACAAAATAATAAATAACTGTATCAAATTAGCCATAGACAAACAAACTAATTAAATCTTCACTCGACATTGCAACTACACGCTTCAGTGGCATACAACCCACTACACTACTTTCCTAACCTTTACGTCTTTGCCGGATACCACATTTAACGCACGACGCAGCGCATTTTTAGCGCATCCATCATAGCGTAAGGACAAATTCCATATACTAAAAACACTTTTCGTGTGGGACATGACCAATGATCCCTAGTGTCAAAATTTTTCAATCGCCTACTACAAGTAGCAGGCTTCTGACATGGTTGTGTAACGACCACCGTGTAAGTAATCATAAACTGGGACCTACGGCTTAACGTGCCATCCGAAACACGGAACATCTCTCTTACGGACAATGGGGTGGTTCAGCCCGCAATGTCCTAACCAGACTGGGAACAAATTCACAAAGTTGTAAATATCAACTTTGTGGGTGACCCACCGAGAAACGAACACGGAACCGACGTTGTCGCAGCACCAACGTTGACGCAAGGTTCATGCGTTGGATCTACGTCAACGTCAGTTTTAGTATAGGTTTGAAATTCCTTGGCATGCGTTACGGATGCGCTAAAATAGCGCTCTGTTAAGCGTTCAGTGTGAGAACCGCCTTACGTCTTTACGTAAGTCATTCGTGCAATACAACTTCCTGAGGAAGCCAATGAAAAAAAAAACAGCTGAAATTCAGGAAATCTGAACGAGGAAGGAAGATGTTAGTTTTGTTCATGATTTGGCTGAAAATTCTTCGGATTATAAAGTTTTAAGTAAGATTAAGAGAGTAAGATTTGGTTGGTTTAAAAAAAGTCGGTTTACTGACGGCAGTTCAACATGCCAACGCCTTAAGAAAATACTGATGGAATGGTTGCATTTCTCAAAATAAATTTTTAATTTTGTTTGAATTACTTATACGCTGCCGAACGTGAAGGCCGATTGTGCCTCTTTGTCGCTCGTTCCGCGCTCTCGCTTGCACTTCAAGACTTAATGGAACGGCGAGGTAACACCGCATGAGTCATGTTTTATGGTGCGTGCAGCCGGCTTCATCAAAGTATAACTCTCGACGCCGCACCGCCGTGCGGCTGTCATAACTGATCATTTACTTGTAGTCATGCGGTACATACGCGAACGGCCTTAAGGCACAAACAATAGTAGCTGGTTAATTACCATTGTAATTCGCTGTTATTTGTAGGTCAGGCGTAAAAATTGCATGCCAAAGTAGTTAATTACTTTTGCATGGTTCGTGTTAACATCCGAATGATAAGTATAGGGAAACAGTCAAACACTTTCATTAATATTTATTACTAGCTTTCCGTCCCGCTGGTTTGCTGCTAACTTTGGTCGCATTCACCTATTTGTCCGTAAGAAAGATGGTTCCGTGTTTCGGATGGCACGTTAAGCCGTAGGTCCCGGTTGCTGTCTATGATCACTCAGACGGGGGCCGTTACACAACCATGTCAGAAGCCTGCTATTTGTAGAAGGCGGTTGAAAAATTCTGACACTAAGGTTCACTGGGTTGATGGACTACCCGTGTCCCACATGAAAAGAAAGTAGGTACAGTTTGTAAAAGAATCAACTGAAAATATTTTATTTCTATTTCCAGTCCATGAAACTGAACAACTTTCCCCAAGGAACATGGGAGGTCGAAGTATGAGAAATATTTTCGGGCCACCCATACAAATTGCAAATTATCCTGGATAACATTCGTAAAAAACTCTAACAGGAAAAAAAATAATAATTACAAATGTCATTTTTTGCGTCATTGTTACCATGCTAATATTTGTTCCAAACAAAATTAAGTGTCTAGTACTTTTGGACAATAGTTTTAGGCGTACCCCGTCATCTAGCGATATTCATTACCGCATATTTATCATGTCAAGTTGTGACAAAAAGCAATGTTGTTACAAGAAACATGATCCATACATATCAACACCAATTCATCACATTTATGAATGAAATAACTTCATAAGCAGAAGTGAGATCATATTGTGCAGTTTTCCCCTGACAGAGGACACGCTCCGATTACCGCGGGAAAAACGTACAGTGTGTGGTTTTCATTACACACACACACACACATATCACGCCTCTATCCCTTGTGAGGTAGGCAGAACGTTAGCGGCCGTATTTTTACATCGCCACGCCTGACAAATATTGAGGGCCGTTGGAGATGATTCGTGCATCACTATAGTGACAGGTTGTCTGTCGCCTAAAAGTTGTAATGCACCTGAAACCCTCAAGTCCCTCAGTCGCTTCTTACGACACCCACGGGTAAAAAAATTGTGATGTTATTCTAAGCCGGCTACACACGTCACGGTTTTTATTGCATTGATGGAAATCATCATTCTTTTTGCCTTATCCCGTTCTCTGTCGGGGTCAGCTACCTTACCTAGGGAATTTGATGTTGAACCAAGTTTTGACACAAAGCAACTGCCATCTAACCTCTGCAAACCGGTAGGCTAACCTGGCCCGAATTTTTATGTCACATTCAAAATTAATTTGAATGGAGGTTTCATCAGGATGTTTTTCCTTCACTTGTACGTAAGTAGAAACACATTGGTACATGGCGGGGATCGAACTCGGGTCTCATGATTGTAAGACCGGTATCCTAACCACTTGGCCACGGACGCTCGTAAAAATTTAAATGTCATTATTCAAACAATATTTAGGCATTCTGTGCTACGTAGGTGAATTCCAATGTAAGTAACAACTAACAAAGCAAAATTTTATCACATAAGTCATATCATATTTCACAAAGCAAAGTCATAATTTCGCGTGTCATTCTAGACTTAGGGAAAGTGATATTTGTCTAAAATGTCATTGCGAGTAGGATCATATCGCACGCGAGTCTTGTAACTTATAATACCGAGTGTCCCGTTATTAGTGGTTCACCTTCGGCGAGGAACAAACTTGACGCACGACGGAGCGCAAAAATATCGCAGCGGTCTGTCAGACCCATACTAGAAACGTCACTCTCCATACTAAAACCGCACTCGACGGATGATATTGCAAAAACGCTGCGTCAACAGCGGTTGAGCGGTTTTAGTATGAGGATTAACATTTCTAGTATAGATCTGCGATCCGCAGACCGCTGCAATATTTTAGCGCTTCGTCGTGCATCAAGTGTGTTCCTCGCCTTCCACTGGCGGAAAAATTACCACCGGGGGGCAGACCTTCCCTGGGCAGTTTGGAAGTATCTTAACAGACTCCGGGCTGAAGTCGGAAGAAGCCGAGAAAACCGAGTGGAGTGGGGTTTTAGGAGGAGTGATGGATGTTGAGGCCAGTAGGCCGAGTGACGGCGTAGGAGGAAAAAGGGTAACTACCACCTTGGGTGTTGTGACCAGGGGACCGACTGGTCCAACCGTGATTTTACGGGCGTTAACTCTGCCTACCCCGCCAGGGATCTAGGCGTGATTTGTGTATGTGTATGTGTGTCTACATCACTTGTGAAGTCTATCCAGTACCTACCTTTCACTGCAATTAATACAAAAGTCATTTGTATTTATAATGTGCAATAATCTAGGAAATGAATTGGTTAAAACTATTTTAAACTGTCATATTAGCTTTAAGTAGGTTGTTAAAATGCATGTTAGGAAGGAATTTTCTTATTCTCAAATCTCTTCTCTTTTCGTGTGGGATACCGAGTCGTCCAACGACCCGATGAATCCTAGTGACAGAATTTTTCAACCGCCTTCTACAAGTAGCAGGCTTCTGACATGGTTGTGTAACGACAGCCGTCTGAGTGATCATAGACAGCAACCGGGACCAGGGTCAATATATTATTTCTTATTAACTTTATTATTTTTATCATGTTGTGTGATGCCGGCTCAGAATAGCATCACGCCATTTATTCCCGAGGGTGTTGTAAGAGGCAACTAAGGGACTTGAGGGTTCCATGTATATTACAACTTTACGCGACAGGCTGACAACCTGTCATTAGAGCGATACACGCATCATCTGAAAGCGCCCTCAATATTTGTCAGTTGTGGCGATAGCGGCTGTATTTTATAGCCGTTGACGTTCTGCCTACCCCGCCAGGAGCATAGGCGTGATTTGTGTATGTGTATATTTAATTAAGTAAGTAAACTATATATTTTATATTTACCAATTCTATACAAATTACATTTACAATAATAATTTATACCTGCTGCAAACTTACATTTTGCCACTGCATACGATTTGTCATTTTCCATATGTTTCCTAGTTATTATAAACATACAATGTACTATGTATTATGACAATAAGATATTGTTTTTAAATATGAAAGTTGGAAGTAGATAAAATGCCATGATAGCAAAATAACAATAAGCACAATGTCAATGTCTTATAAAGTATTTTCCGCTTTGCAAACATTGTAATTATTCACTGTGGTTGGCTTGCGGATGTGCAAGGTGTTGTATTCACAGGGAACACTGCTGGCCGTTCCCTGGGTTCTTCCCTAGCTGGCTTTTTTTGACATTCACGGGAAATAATGGGGTGTTGCCAGTCTATGCCGGCACCACACAGCAGTTAAGGATAGAGTTTTTTTCTAACAGGCTACTATGCGTAGATCTGCCTACCCCATAATAGGTTCTAAACATCTTTGTCTTGCTTTATCCCGTTCTCTCTCGGGGTCGGTTACCCAGGGAATTTGACGTGGAAACAATTTTAGATAGAGCGAACGCCATCTGACTTCTGCAACCCGAAGGCTAACCTGGCCCGAATCCTAGGTTAAGTCACAATTAAATATCATCTGAATTCAAATTTATTTGAATGTGAAGCCCACATTTGTCACGATGTTTTTCCTTCACCGTAAGGGCAGTCGGTAAATGTTCGTGAGTAAAACACATTGGTACATGGCGGTGATCAAACTCGGGTCTCACGATTGTAATACAGGTGTCCTTACCACTTGGCAACCGACGCTTATATCAGGTTACATAAGATGTATCATACATTATAGCTAATAATGAGTATCAATTACTTCCGCAGAAGATAAACCTCCGCGACCCAGATTTTTAACAAAAGGTGCAATTGACAAGTTGTCAGAATGACCCACAGATCTTTTGACCCCAGTTTTTGACATTACAACCTGTCATTACGCAACAGCTGTCAATATATTGTAATTTTTGTAGATGTGCAATAATATCAAGGGTCGGAATTTACCAAATTATTGTTCAAATCTGTAAGTAATACTCACGTAATATCCCTTGCAGTGTAGGCAGTTACCAGTCGTAAAAATATCTTGCAAGGCTGACATGATCTAGAAACCGGTCCCTTTCCGAAAAACGTAAAATTGCGCACGTGCAAACAGGACAGAATCTTGCCGATTCAATGAAACGAAACCAATTTGTTGATAGAGTTTTGAATATCATTCTCCTTGCCTTATCCTCTGTCAGGGTCGGCTACCTAACCAAGGGACGCTGGCCTCAATAATTTATCTATGGTCGCACCCAACGGAAGGGAATTTGACGTGGAACTAAGTTTTTACACACTGACATCTGCCCTCTGCAACCCGAAGGCTAATCCTACGATATCTATATCGCCTTCTACGACTCTTATAGGGACGAAATGATGTGATGCTATTTCAATCCGGAATCTCACGGCTGTAGCTTGAGGTAGGTCCCGGTTGCTGTCTATGATTATTTAGACAGCGGTCGTTACACAACCATGTCAGAAGCCTGCTACTTGTAGAAGGCGGTTGAAAAATTCTGACACTGGATACATCGGGTAGTTGAACGATTCGTTGCCCCACCCGAAAAGAGAAGAGAGATTTATTTCTTACTGGGGTGACACTAGGGTTCATTGTGTCGCTGGACGACTCAGTATCCCACACGAAAAGAGAAAGAGAGCTTGAAGTGTTGGCAATTGTACCTCAAGATATTTCCAAAGAAATTAGTATGTAGTTTTTTTTTGTCGAATAAAGCCACTGTACTGCAGTAACAGTTTAATTTTAACCGTGAAGTTTAAGTCAAATCTATTTCAAGTGCCGAAACGTGGTGTAATTTTCGTTTGTAATTTAGTTAATGATTGCCAAGTTGCTTGTGTTTGAGCAACTAAGTTAAACATAGGCTTGCATTAACCTTTTTTTTTAACTTGAGAAACAGCTATTTTTCCAATGTCAGTTGGCGACACCATTGAATGAAAAGTTATATTTTTTAACTAGCTGGTACCCGCGACTTCGTTTCGCTGACTTAGTATTTTGGATGATAAAATAACCTTGTTTCCTTCACTAACGTCCTAAATTATACATGCTAATCTGGGCCCCTATTAGTGCTCCTTGTGACCACGTCAGGAACACCAAACCTTCGAAGTCTATATGCCAGCAGAAACTACCCATCAAGCAGAACAACTTTTGCTTTCGTGCCATATCTTTATCTCCTATAGTTTAGGCGGGCTCCTGGTGATGTACCTGGTGGTCTACTGAAGGTACTTCAGACCCTCGAGTGGTGAAAAAAAGTAGCCTATGTCCGTTCTCGGTATCTTACTAATCTCTGTGTGAAATTTCATGATGATCGGTTTAGTGGTTTGGCCGTGAAAGCGTAGCAGACAGACAGAGTTACTTTCGAATTTATAATATTAGTATGGATTAAACTACCTAGTTAACGTTTTTATTTCGGTGAGTTGGCAATTCTGCTTGCATGGGCCCCAAGTCTGCTTTTTTGGCATTGTAACGCCATCGAAACTGAACTGTCATTCCATTGCCATTTTGATTTTTCTATACTTCAAACTGTTAGCAGACTTCGAAACTACCAAAATCATACAAATGAGATCCAATCGACATCCAACTTAAACGATTTTCATTTAGCAGACTTAGGGCTCAGCTAAAAAAACGTACTAAACTAAACTACTATTCTATTGCTACTTGCATACTAACATACTTATGACAATCACAACAGTTCAGCAATCACTATTATCCTCAAAAAAGTTTTTTTTAAAATACTACATACTAGAAGAGGAAGATTACTACATAGTACCTAAAGTTTCGTTTTTGAAACTATACTGGCATATGATGCGATTTGCTGTTAATAGATAGTGATTGGAATGGAATAGAATGCAATTAAATAAAATTAACGCTCTACCTACCCCGCCAGGGATAAAGGCGTGATTTGTGTGTGTGTGTGTGTGTGTGTGTAAATAAAATTTATTTGCATAACATTTTGGGTAAGTACATTACAGGTATTATTACATTGTATTAGTTCCATTCAAAATCTACCTTATAAAGGCGTGCGAACATTTTATTCTATTTCTTGGTTATGGAGTTTTCATTATGATTTTGCCAATCTCGAAGTGAAGTAATGAAAATGTGGCATTACGCCGAGGGAGAGTCCACAACACAGGAGACCCTAGTCTTACGACTAGGGGCTGTGATGCGCAAAAATGTGTAGTAACAGAAACTTGATTGTATAATTTTCTGCACCACGTGGTGGCCGCTCGTCACTATTACACAATGTGGAATATATGCATTAATTACAATTTCTTATTTACTGATTACATTCAGAATAGTTTATTGCTTAAAACACTATCAGAATTATGCACCAAACACTCAAATAAACAAGAAATATTAAATTATAACCAATACCCAACCGCCATGATGAAATAGCAGCAAACGACCCGTGCGGACATTAATAAGTCACAACAGTTAACATTTCTCAAATAATTCATTGTTTAAATTGTTTTAATTCTTTGAAAGGTTTATATGTATAAAACTTGCCGGGAAAACAACTTTTTCGCTCGGGAAAATGAGTTACAGAGAATGCAAACGCACAAAATGCAGCAGTTAAAAATATTTTGATAAGTGTGAGAACATTTTTTTTTTACTTATGCAATGTTATGTATTAATTTATTGCTTACGTATTATTACAATATTACTAACTGTGAATCTAACTATCTCTCATTTAAATAATTGGTTTGTCTGATCGTTCAATCAATTTTGCAATCATCAACTATATCGGTCTATTGAATATCGATCAATTGCGTAATTATATTATGGTTTTGACATAAAAATCTTATTCTGCTTTTCCTGTGGGAAACTGAGTCGTAAAACGACCTAATGACATGAAAATCGAAACTGTTGAAAGAAAACCGGCGATATGGCGCAGCGGTAGTGTGACTGACTGCGACGCAAAGGTTCCGGAATCGATTCTCGGTGGGGCACTCACAAAGTTGATATTTATCACATTGTGAATTTGTCCCCAGTCTGGTTAAGGCATTGAGGGCTGAACCACCTGGTTATCTGCAAAAATGACTTAGTTATCATAGATTGCATATCTATGTCACCGGGACCGACGGCTTTACGTGTCCTCCGAAGCACGGAGCCATCTTTCTTGTGAACAAGTGGTTTAGCCTATCATAACCAGACTTTAAAAAATTACAAAATGAATCTTCTTGTGACTGCCCCACTGGGAATCGAATCCGGGACCTTCGTCGCAGGCGGTCACACTACAACTGCGCCACATCGGCCGTCGAACAGTATAAGGCGGATCGCACACTTGACGCGCGATGGAGCGCTAAAATATCGCAGCTGTCTGTCAGATCCATACTAGTACCGTCAGTCCCCATACTAAAACCGCACTCGACGGACGACACTGCGACAGCGGTTGACCGGTTTTAGTATGGGGACTGACGTTTCTAGTATTGGTCTTACAGACCGCTGCGATATTATAACGCTCCGTCGTCCGTCAAGTGTGCGATCCTCCTAAAACCGGTGGTCTTTACTTTTATATAACGTCTGTACTTACCTACAAGTTGTTGTGCAAGAGTTGGTGAAATGGCGACACGACTGCTACTACACCAACGACCTTGAAAATGTATGGCCGACTTTTTTTAAGTGATCTTTTATCTGCGTGCCAGTTAATAGCTTGGTATCTGACAACTTATGCCGTGTGATGCCGGCTTAGAATAGCATCACCCCATTTCTTCCCGTGGGTGTTGTAAAAGGCAACTAAAGGATTCAAGGGTTTCATGCGTATTACAATTTTAGGCGACAGGCTGATAACCTACAGTGATACATGAAACATCTGAAAGGGCCCTCAATACTTGTCAGACGTGGCGATAACGACCGTTATTTTACGATCGTTAACGCTCTGCCTACCCCGCAAGGGATAAAGGCGTGATTTGTGTATTGATAACCTAATAACCTATCATATCAAGCGTTACTTGCAGTGATACGCAAATTTATCAGGCGTGACGAGCAATTCACGCTCTACCCACCCCGCAAGCTTAAGCGTGATCAGCATTGGCCTCATACGTCTGTAATAAGACAATTTACTGCGTTGCCTGGGATGCAATTATGGAAAACTCAGGGTTGCCCAGGACCTACACCACCCTCTCGGCCTCCCTGGCTGACTCCACAGGAACGACGAGTCGATACGTGCGGAGCCAGGTCGGCTGCAGGAGTCTACCGCACGATAGACCTCTGACACGCGCCTGACGGCGACTCCGTTCCGGGTTTAAATGTGGAGTTGTCCTTCTCCAGGACCCTGGTCTGCTTGGGTCGGGTTTCTCCCTCGGTTGCTTGTTATGGGTTCTATCTATTCGCATAAAATTATTAGGCATAACATAGGATGGCACAATGTACATTGAACTAATGATACGTACGCATAAAAATAGTAGACATAACACGTTAAGCATAATTTATTAACCTAACCTAACCTATTGTAATGTCTATAAAAATACTAAACTGACTTAAATTTGCTGCCATTGAAATTGCAAAAAAATTGTTAGCCATATTATTATGCCAATATTAATATTGTGCGAAAAAATGTTTATGACAAAGATATAATAGGGGAAAAGAATTAGCGAAACATGTTATGCTAAAACATATAAGTGGAAAAAACATTATGCTAACGAAAGGGGTCCCCTTGTTATGACTCACGATATACTTTTGCACATGCCCCTGACGGAAACCCCGTTCCGGTTTACAGGCGTGATGTGTGCGAGATAAAAGATTATTCTTAAAGACATCCATTAGGCCCATTATTCTAATGGTGAATTCAGTCCCATTGTTGTGTTGGGCCGAAAATTCGCTTCCCGCGCACTTTCTCTGAGTTACGCAAAACTATAGCAACTCGGCAACTCTGCGCGCGCGCAGCCCGGCATGCTAAATAAGTATGGCGCTGAAATTCGCGATTTAACAGCACCTAATTTAAAACTATAGACATAGTCCTCTGTCGGGGGTATTGCCATACATAGGCTTGGCACGTGGATTGGCGAGCCTACCAAACCCTGTGTTTTCTTTTTTTTTTTTCGTATGGGACACCGAGTCGTCCAACGACCCGATGAACCCTAGTGTCAGAATTTTTCAACCGCCTTCTACAAGTAGCAGGCTTCTGACATGGTTGTGTAACGACCGCCGTCTAAGTGATCATAGACAGCAACCGGGACCTACGGCTTAACGTGCCATCCGAAACACGGAACCATCTTACTTACGGACAATCGGGTGGTTCAGCCCGCAATGTCCTAACCAGACTGGGAACAAATTCACAAAGTGATAAATATCAACTTTGTGAGTGACCCACCGGGAATCGAACCCGGAACCTTCTGCGTCAGAGGCAGTTGCACTACCACTGCGCCACATCGGTCGTGTGTTTTCTTGAAAAATAGAAAAATTACATTTTAGGTTGCCATTTTTTATATAGTGATGTGTCAACCATCTGTCAAGTTCAGTACATAACTATTACGCCGATCTATGGAAAATCTCTGCTATGCTTTTACATCATTCGCACGAGCGCACTTTACTAGGAATTAAAAGAAACTGATTAAAAAATCCCAAATAGTGGCACATCACTATTTAAGGGGCTGACAAGAGCAAAAACCGGTCCCTTTCTGACAAATGTCAAACTGCGCGCGTGCGAACGGGACGGAATCTTGCCGATTCAATGATATTTTCGTATTTTCGATGATAACTCGGTCTAAATAAGTAATTTGTAAATCAAAAACAATATGTCGATAAAGTATTGTAAGGCGCTCATTCTGATAATGAACACTTAATTATTGCGTGGGTTTTGTTCGTACAGTTTGCGATATAATAGATTTTTAGAAGTAACTTTACGATGTTTTTCTATCAAGCTAAATTACTAATATCATGTTTTGGAAACAATAGCACTACAGCAAATATCCTGAAGATTATTACCTTTTTTTTTCGACAGTTTTTCTGCATTTTATCTAGGGTAGAAATCACTTATAAAAGTAGCTTTGAGCTCTACTTAGCCCCTTAAGATTTGCAAAAAAAAATGGCGACTCAAAATGTCAGCATACTATTTCTCTAAAAAACAGGGATTAATCCCCTAGACGAATTATTTATCCCTTAGTTGATTTTTATGACCGCCACGAGTCAATTGCGACGATGCTATTCTAAGCCAGCACCACACGGTAAGTATCTTCAGCATCACATGTTAATTGACCTCAATAAGTGGACCTAGGTTTTATAAAAACGCCGATTTCCTGCCCGTACTCAACCGCGCAATTTGAAAACCTAGCCGATGACTATTACACTTCGACAGCCTAGTTGCAAAAGAGCTGTAACTAAATATTGCTCAAATATAGACTAGACTCTAGAACTTAGAGTAAACTCTACTATACATTTAAACCCTGTTTTTTTTAGAAACCTTCCGTGTGATGCCGGCTTAGAATAGCATCACCTCACATCCTTCCCGCGGGTGTCGTAAGAGGCGACTAAGGGACTCGAGAGAATTGGTGAATTACAATTTTTAGGCGACAGGCTGACAACCTGTCACTATAGTAATACACATGTTTTCTGAAACAACCTTAGAAAACAATCCTCTAAAATGTCAGACGTGGCGATAGTGGCCGTATTCTTACGGCCGTTATCGCTCTGCCTACCCCGCAAGGGATAAAGGCGTGTTATATGTATGTATGTATATAAAGAGTGTAAAGGACGGTGTAACGAAAACTTTGCAGGCGTGCTCAGACTATGAAACTGAACAACTTTTTTAATGGGGGCTATGTTGGTAAACGTGAAAAATTTTTTGACCTTCCATACAAAATTTCCGATCAGCTGAGTGACTTTGTATGGGAACTCGAAATTTTTTCTTCGTTTCCCAACATAGCTCAGTTGCATAGGCTGGTTTACCCCTTAAAATATTTGCAGCTAGTTTTTTTACCTTAGTTTTTTTAGCGTTATTTGAGATACTCCCTTTTACATACGCCCCGGTGCCAGTTACGCTGTATCTGTATCGATTTCCGTCTCAACTAATATCCTTAACGACCTGTTCTGAATGTACTATCAGTTGCAAGAGAAGTTATCCTAAGGATTAATTTATACTGGTTGCTAGTATGAACTGTATGAGAATCTACTTTATGTTGGTCTCTTAAAAGTTCTACAGTACTAACTTTGATCAATAACGTGTAAGTAGATGAATTTCCTTTAGAGACACGTGTGACACTACTTTATAAATTTAAAACTGAGATATCTTCATGATTTTATTTTAATAAACTAGGGAATTTGACGCGGTACCAAGTTTTTACACAGAGCGACTGCAATCCGAAGGCTAACCTGACCCGAATTCTAGGTTAAAACACATTCAAATATCAAATGAATGTGGGTTTAATCATGATGTTTTTCTTTCACTGTAAGAGCAGTCAGTAAATGTACGTGAGTAAAAATATATTATTGGTACATGGCGGGGATCGAACTCGGGTCTCACCACGTGTTCTACTTACTTGGTCACCGACTCTTGATGTAAATTTTAAAAAAATATAGTGAGTAACCTACTTTGGTTCGCAAAATACACCACACTATATTTTACAAATTTTATCGCTCATCTTATGGGACATCGATTCGACGAACGACCCGATTTGGCGTAGAAAATATCGCACATTTATTATAAGTAAATTGGTTATTGACAAGGTCGTTTGAAACTTCAAGGTCACATTTGACGGATGTGAGTATCGTTTCCGTTTCCGCTCTACTTTTAGTGGGAAAAGTACACCTAGTGTCAATGACCCTACATTATTGGTACCAAGCTTTTTTTTTACCGCATAAGTTGTCACATCAAAACACAGGGTGTAAAAAAAATTGATGCAAATATTTTAAGGGGTGAACCAGTCCATAAAACTTAACAACATTTGCCAACGAACATAGATCGAAATATGAAAAAATTGGACCTCTCTTTATGTGTGCTACAACTTTAGGCCACAGTCTGACAACCTGTCAGTACGGTAATAGACGAATCATCTGAAAGGGCCCTCAATATATGTCAGACGTGGCGATAGCGGCTGTATTTTTTTGGTCATTAATACTCTGCCTAGTCTGCAAGCGATAAAGGCGTGATATGTGTTGGTATTTTAAGCCGGCATTTCGATTTCTAGAATGTTCGATAACACACAACCTCGATTCAGCTTAAAATCGCTTAAGCAATATATATGAAGGTTGGTTCGTGATTTCTTTCACGAATAACATTATTTAAATGTATAGTTATACAAGCGAAATGTTATTGTTATATGTATGTATTATTTTATTATAATTGTTGGACATAAAGTATAAATATTAAACATTCCTGACCTTTTCAAATTACCTCATTAAGTCATCGACATGAATCCACACTTATAAAGTATGAAATGCGAAGTAAACTATTAAATATATTTATTTATATTAATCTTATTATTAGTAATATATATTATTATTAACACTATTTCCTTATTGTCAATTCTACTTATATCGATATTAGGAGTATTAATATTATTATTTTCTACATTATACATACGCAAATCACGCCTTTATCCCTACCGGGGTAGGCAGAGCGTTAACAATCGTAAAATTACGGTCGCTATCGCCACGTCTGACAAGTATTGAGGGCCCCTTTCGATGATACATGTATGACTCTAGTGACTGGTAGTCAGCCTGTCGCCTAAAATTGTAATACACATGAAACCCTCGAGTCCTTTAGTTGCCTTTTACAACACCCACGGGAAGAAATGGGGTGATGCTATTCTAAGCCGGCATCACACGGTACTATATATATATTATTATTAATAGGTATGATTATAAAAAATACTAATATATTTGTCTTACTTTTTCTGCTGACCGTACGTTATTAATGCAACTATCTTGCGTAAGTCAAAATCACAATAACTAAACTTGTATTGACTTTGTTGACAACGTTGACGATTGAGTCGTTAGTGACCGGTTCTGTGTAAGGTGACAGGTTCGGTTCCTTGTTAATTATTGTAGGAAGTTTATTTACGTGAATAAGTTATGTTAATACTAACATTACAATTAACATTTTACGCTCGAGTTATCATATTTCATATTTGTTTTTAATGTTATTGTAGTGTTTTTATAGTATGTATTTATATTAGATTTTAAGTTATATTGCATTATTTTATTCTATTTATTTATTAAGTAATAGATTTAGTTATTTATTCATTTTGTTTTTTTTATATTTTAAAGGAATTCGGTAATAAAACGTCCAAATAATAATCATAGTATTTTTTCTATACAAAAGACATCAACGCAATCTTTACCTTTTTTTTTTGTTTTCGTGCAAAATGTAAGTGTAAAATAAAAATAAATAGTGTATTTTATAAAATATAGATAATAAATACCTATGCCTTAGGCCCACGTCCAGCAGTGGACAGTTGCGGCTGTTAAGTAAGGCTAAAACATACAATGTATTTCTATAATACTCATATACAGGGATAAAAAAATTTGATGCAAATATTTCAAGGGCTGAATCAGCCCTTAAAACCGAACAACTTTCCCCAAGGAACATAGGTCGAAATATGAAAAAAGTTTTTTTATATCCCATACAGTTGACTCGGCCGTTACGTTTTGTATGAGAGGTCCAAAATTTTTTTTCATATTTCGACCTATGTTCCTTGGGGAAAGTTGTTCAGTTTCATGGACTAGTTCACCCCTTCAAATATTTGCAGCTAATTTTTTGATATTTTATATGCTAATTACAAAAATAATTTCTATATTCAGTGGTGACGCGGATTTCCACAAGTTATTCATATATCTTAAGTAGTTAAAATCACATCAAAGTTAATGATAGATTTCCATTAGACACAGTTAAACACACATAATATTAACCGCAAAATTGAACTAAAGTAACCTTACTTAACCAAACTAGTGAAAGTACCGGTTTAACTTAAACCAAAATAACTTGATCTAGTTCTGCAAGTAAACTGTATCAGGGCGTAGGTCAGTACAAATTGGTTGTAATAGTAACAAATTAAGGTTGAGCTCATGTTTCAAACAGTTTGTTGGTAAAAAGGGGTCAGCTTAAAATAGTGCAGTTTTCGTTTTGACCATGTTAAAATGACACGCGAATTAGAAATAATTGTATCAAATTATAGGTTTATTCAATTTGGTCGGAGTTTTATTAATATTTAAGCACTATTTTCGGTGGTATTATCTAATTTTAGTGTTATTTTGGTGTTTCGTGTAATATAAGGTTGTATAATATTACGTCAGGGTTTGATGAGTAGCTGTTTTGATCAACTTTTTTTTTTGCACATACAAGTACACTAAAATTTTATACAGTTTTCCTTAATTGTGTGGTGCCGGCTTAGAATAGCATCACCCCACATCCTTCCCGCGGGTGTCGTAAGAGCCGACTAAGGGACTCGAGGGTGTTGGTGTATTACAATTTTTAGGCGACAGGCTGACAACCTGTCACTATAGTGATACACAATGTTTTCTGAAACAACCTTGGAAAACAATCCTCAGAAATGTCAGACGTGGCGATAGCGACCGTATTCTTACGGACGTTAACGCTCTGCCTACCCCGCAAGGGATAAAGGCGTGATATGTGTGTGTGTGTGTTCTTTAATTTGTTGTAAGTTTAAGTACTATGTTTGTAACAACTAAAAAAGTTTTTTTTTCATTTCAGTTTTTTTTGCTTACGAATTAACTTATTGTTAAATCTGCAATTACTTTATCATATTTATAAATTTCGTACTTTATAAAGATTTTTTAAACAAAAAATATTATCTTCCTCTCAAGGGTTGAACCAGCCCATGGAACTGAACAACTTTCCCCAAGGAACATAAATCCAAATATGAATAAAATTTGCCTCTCCCATAAAAAATGTACCAGCCGACTGAGTGCAAAGTTTGAATCTTAAGGTAAGAAATAATAATTCATATTTCGATCTATGTTCCTTGGGGAAAGTTGTTCAGTTCCATGGGCTGGTTCATCCCTTGAAAGAAAGTTAGTACTTTTCATAATACTCTGTATTTTTTGAAAACTTAAAAAAATAATAGTTTTTTTTATAATCAAGTGAGTCTTAAGAATTACTGCTCTAGTACATAGAAAGTAATTTAAAGATTTTGAATGCATTTTAAGTTCAATAATTTTATTTTATTTAAATTTTCCCCCAATAATCTACATTTTTGCTGTGCCACTTACCGAAAAAGGGCGCAACTCAGTAATGCCACCGAAAATGACAAAAGCAAATGACCCTATTAAAAAACAGGTCCAAGAAATGTGACACAAAAAAAATTACGAAATCTCTTACGCAACGTCACACATAAGATACTGGCCGGTGTTTACTAACCGTGCAATAAATCCAGTGAAGAAAAAAAAGAAAACACAGGCACTTGAGTCACTTTTGAATTTAGAACTATTTTTAAATTGCTCTTTTTTCACGCGCGGTTTTCTTTTTAAATTTGGAATATGTACGTCCGTTTATGAAGGCGGCTACCGCGGACTGCAGTGGTTGGATTCGATTCGTGGTGACAGATGTTGCGAGCGCTGTGATTGGTCGAACGAACGAGTAAGAGCGTGGTGGTCTGACGTAGAGTTGGGTTCTGTATAAAATGGTATCATTGGGATGATGTTACAGAATTTCCATGTTATTTTGTTTACCAGTTTGGCAAAGACAAAATATTTACTTGTCATTCTCTTGAAAAGGTAAGGATATGACTGATATGATGACTTTTTAAGCATTTGACTTGTAAACACTCAAAACAATTTGAATTTAAAAAAGGACATCCCGTGTCTTTTGATGGTGGTTTGATTTCAGGAGGAATTCTTTCTTTATGATTTTTTTGTTTTCTTTTCAGCTGAAAATAATAATAGTTTGTAAGTATTTTACTTAGCCTTAACCTTAACAGCCACAACAATCTACGGCTGGACATGGGCTTTCCCTCATTGGGTGGTATTGCCATGCTCATCACGCTTGGCAGGCGGAATGGTGAGCGCAGTGTAAGATGTTGCATTCACAGGGAACGCTGCTGTCGATTCCCTTAATAATTATTATATAGTCGACATCGACATCCAAGAGTTAAATTGGGGTGATGCTATTCTAAACATGGTGACATGGGTTTCAGTTAAACTCACCGACTTAAAATTAGCTGTAGTCTGGTTGTTGCTACAATACTGGTGGCACTGAAAATCGCTATTTTGGCGCTGGCAGTCAAGGGAAGCTGTTGCGGCCCATGATAGTTTTCAGTATATTTCATAGTTCAGTAATATAGTTCGTTAGTTTCTTTAACTTTTAAAATACTTCTTACTTAGAATTACAAGTTTGCTATGCATAATTTCGCAGGCGCTTTTTATATCGATTTGCATTGTATAATGTCATTTCTACTTGCAATCTTAACATGGCGGCTTACACACGCCTCATTTTGTAAAATATTCGTTTTCTCTTCAATAAACCACAGTTTGGTTAAACTTATCCAAAGTTTTATTCATACTTATGTCCCTGCGGGAACAGAAGCAAATACGAAAGTACGCGGTACTCTCGTAGGTGGCGCTTCATTAGGGCCGTAAAACTAGCTGTCACTTGTATGGACAGCCTATCCAGTGCGTAGATAACTTCATCATCATTCTTCCTTATCCCGTTCTCTGTCGGGGTTGGCTACCTCGGGATTTGGCGTGGAACCAAGTTTTTACACAGAGCGACTGCCATTTGACCTCTGCAGGCTACCTGGCCCGAATTCTAGGTTAAGTCACATTCAAATATGATCTGAATTCAAATGTAAACTAGATAACTTCATATCAATGGTTAAACTTATTGATACTCTATGCGGAACCCTAATATTGGTTTTGAAATGTATTGGCTTGGTCCTGTTGGTCATTTTAACGAGTTATTCTAGTTTGCAAATCACACATTTCGCAAATAAACATTTGGCATTGAACATCTAAGCCAATATGGTTCATGCTTATGCCATTTTTAGCTTAGAAACTTAAAACAAACCTAGGTATAGTTTACGAAATATATTTTGAGCCGTACCGCCGTGGCTAAAATTATATTTCTTAAACTACGTACATATAAGTACTTACTTATCGTTCAGTCCCAGATTTTTGGACTTGATTGATAATAGGCATTAGTAATTTAAGGCATTATTTTCACAAGTTTGACAAGTTGGACAATAAAACGATTTTGATATATGGAACTAAGTATAGTAAAAACACTTCTCTGCGTTTGATTCAGTCGCGGAATTTCAGCCTGTACGTAAGTCGGCATCTTTTGACATTTAATTAATTCTTCCGGGTTCATCAAGTCTGTGAAAATTATCTAATTCAATAAATCTTGTCATATAAATAGCTCTATCACATTTTAATCACCTGTAGAAGTTTAGGATGTTTTATTAATTCGAGAAATAATGGGCTTAGCATATCAAAAACATGCTTAGGAATAGTTTATTAACTGTCTCGTATGATGCCGCTTTGTATAGCATCACCCCATTTTTATCCGTGGGTATTGATATGTGCGACTACGGCGCATCGCACACTTAACGCACGACGGACCGCTAAAATATCGCAGCGGTCTGTTAGATCCATACTAGAAACGCCACTCCCCATACTTAAGCCGCACAAGACGGATGTCACTGCGATAGCGCTGCGTCAACAGCGGTTAAGCGGTTTTAGTATGGGGAGTGAAATTTCTAGTAGGGATCTGACAGAACGCTGCGATATTTCAGCGGTCCGTCGTGCGTTAAGTGTGCGATGCGCCTGAAATGGCATCACCCCATTTTTATCCGTGAATGTTGATATGTTCGACTTCCCAGGGAATGGGCAGCACCGTTCCCGTAAATGCAATGCCTTTCACTGCGTTCACCAATCCGTCTGTCAAGTGGGGTGAGTATGAAAAATACTCGCCAATTTTGGGGAGGCCCATGTCCAGCAGTAGACTGACGTGGCTTTTGAAGAAGTTGAAGATCCATATTAGAAAATATATCAACCAAGGAAAATGGACCTTTTACAAAAAAAATAAGATTGTCATGGAACTAACAGCTGTCTCATTGGCTATGTAATAAATATCCTTGACAATTCACACAGCGCCATCTATCCCCTACTACTACTCAAATACTATTAAGCAAATATTGTTTTATGGGAACTAGATAGCTAGATACTTACTTACCTTTTTCTTAATAAATACATACTATACTTAGAAAACACCCAGACTAAATACAAATATTTGAAAATTAATTTAAGAAAATATTTGTACCCTTTGGGGATCGAACCCATGACCCTCGGTGTAGAAGGCAGGGGTACTATCCGCTATGCCATCGGGAATTCGGTAGAGTCGATTGGATGGTCGATTCAGTTGTATTGGGTACTTACCTGCTAGGTATAATAAATAAAACAACAATTTTTTAAAAATATGATTATAAAGTTTATCTTATTTACAATAGAAAACACTAAGATAGCAAAAATATTGTAAAAATTCATCTTCGTAATCGAAATTCGAAAAAATTGTAACATTGGTAACTAAATTATAAATTAAATAAAATAAAATTCATCGGTAACTGTTCGCAAAGCTTAGTATTATGGCAAAAAGACTTATTTATAACTAAATAAATGTTTATGCCGTGTGATGCCGGCTTAGAATAGCATCACCCCACATCCTTCCCGCGGGTGTCGTAAGAGGCGACTAAGGGACTCGAGAGAATTGGTGTATTACAATTTTTAGACGACAGGCTGAAAATCTGTCACTATAGTAATTAATACACATGTTTTCTGAAACAACCTTGGAAAACAATCCTCAAAAATGTCAGACGTGGCGATAGTGGCTGTATTCGTACGGCAACTATCGCTCTGCCTACCCCGCAGGGGATAAAGGCGTGAGATATGTATGTATATAATTATTATGTATGTATAAATGTATATTTTCAAATCAATCTGTATTTTCGGATAATGTTGAACAGACAAGGTACATAATCAATTTTGTTGCCACGCCTACGACGGAGTTATTATACCTATCTGACAAAATTTGTAAGGCGGATCGCACACTTGACGCACGATGGAGCGCAAAAATATCGTAGCCGTCTGTCAGATCCATACTAGAAATATCAATCCCTATACTAAAACCGCTCAACCGCTGTTGACGCAGCGCTATCGCATTCTCTTCCGAGTGCGGTTTTAGTATGGGGAGTGACGTTTCTAGTATGGATCTGACAGACCGCTGCGGTATTTTTGTGCTCCGTCGTGCGTAAAGTGTGCGATCCACCTAAGACCTTTTTTACATGCTTGTACAATATGGAAATAAATAAAACTTGAAACTTGACATGGTTTTCCAATATAAACCAACTTTCGCACACTTGCCTTAAATTACTTCTATGAAATTGATGGCCTATTTTGTTTGCATGACTTGATTTTTTTAAAGAAAAGATCCCTAATGGGCAACATTATTGTTGACATCTCACTTCTTCTTTTCGTGTGGGACACCGAGGTGAACCCTAGTGTCAGAATTTTTCAACCGCCTTCTACAAGTAGCAGGCTTCTGACATGGCTGTGTAACGACCGCCGTCTAAGTGATCATAGACAGCAACCGGGACCTACGGCTTAACGTGCCATCCGAAACACGGAACCATCTTACTTACGGACAATCGGGTGGTTCAGCCCGCAATATCCTAACCAGACTGGTAACAAATTCACAAAGAGATAAATATCAACTTTGTGAGTGACCCACCGAGAATCGAACCCGGGACCTTCTGCGTCAAAGGCAGTCGCACTACCACTGCGCCACATCGGTCGTCACATCTCGCTCATATGTCATATATTTTGATAGAGAGACAAACATTGATGTTGCCAATTCGGGGATCGTTTCTTTATCTGTACATGATATAACATACATACATACATACATCACGCCTTTATCCCCTGCGGGGTAGGCAGAGCGTTAACGGCCGTAAGAATACGGTCGCTATCGCCACGTCTGACATTTGTGAGGATTGTTTTCCAAGGTTGTTTCAGAAAACATGTGTATCACTATAGTGACAGGTTGTCAGCCTGTCGCCTAAAAATTGTAATACACCAATACCCTCGAGTCCCTTAGTCGCCTCTTACGACACCCGCGGGTAGGATATGGGGTGATGCTATTCTAAGCCGGCATCACACGGCACATGATATAACATATAAATAAATAGTGTGGATAATGACGAGATGATGATGATGAATGATGTCTTTCAACTGGTTTAAATTATTATTTGAAAAATTGCATTTTGAGTTCGTAAAACTTAAACAATTTTCTGCAAGAAACATAGCTCGAAATGTAAACAATTTATTGAACTGTACTTACATGATCATCTTAAAGAGACCATGATTTCATATTCATTTATTTGTCATGATATAGAAGGTGTAGAAAATAGCTGCTAATATTTTAAGGGGTGAATCAGTCCTTGAAACTGAACAACTTTTCGAAAGAAACATAGGTCGAATTGAGAGTTTTTTTATCATCATCATCAGTCTCGTTGCCTTATCCCGTTCTCTGTCGGGGTCGGCTACCTAACCTAGGGGATTTGACGTGGAACTAAGTTTTTATACAGAGCGACTGCCATCTGACCATCTGCAACCCGAAGGCTAACCTGGCCCGAATCCTAGGTTAAGTCACATTCAAATATCATCTGAATTCAAATTTTATTTGAATGTGGGTTTCATCACGATGTTATTCCTTCACCGTAAGAGCAGTCGGTAAATGTGAGTTTTTTTTATATTCCATACAAATGTCTTGATCGTTTGGTTATTTCGTATGGGATGTTCAATTTTTTTTCATAATTTGACCTAGTTGCTTAGGGAAAGTTGTTCAGTTTCATGGGCTGATTCACCCCTTAAAATGTTCGCAGCAAATTTTTTTATTACCCTGTAAATCACACTTCGACTTACGTTTCTTGGGGAAAGATGATAAGTTCAACAGGCTTTATCCCTTGATTGGTGGTGGTGAAAAAATGATACTTTTTTTATTTACCACTCAACTGACTTTATCGTTGTACTATTATCATTATTGTTCTCATTAGCATCAACACTCTTTTCTTTCTTCGCTTTTCTGTTAATTTCGTGATATTTCTTCTGTCTATTCGACTGCCTCGCCTCTCTCGCCGTCTGTCTTTTTTTGTGTTTATTCGAGCTATTTTGTGTACTATCTGTGTTATTCTGTGTATCCGTGTTACTTTGTGTTTTGGCCATCTCCTGTCGTTTCCGCCTTGCTGTCAGTCTTCTGAGGTCATAGTTATTGTCATACGAGTAGTCCCTGAAAGGTATGATTTAAGCCAATCGTGATATAAGAATTTGGAAGAAATTTTGAAAGTTACGATAAACAAATTTTGAAAGAAAATTTAGGGAACTTTTATTAACACTAAGTAAAATAATATTAAGTAAATTTATATTACCCAGGCCGCAAGTTTAAAAAGTTTTAGAATTTGGTAATACAATGTTAAACATGCAATTTTAGTTAACCAAGTTTTATTTAACCCTTAATTAGGCTAAGTCATTCATTTTAATATAATTTCATGCGTGTTTTTCTAGTTCACATGCAAAATAATAATGCAATAAAGAAATTGAATTGAATTGAATAATTATGATTGTAAAAACTAATATAATTCAGACATGTCAATTCTAAATTCTAAAATAATTGAGTGAGTGAGTGAGTGAGTTATACATAAGTGCTAATAATTTTGCTATGCGCTCTTCTAAAACAAAATTCCAATTTTATTTTAAAGTTTTTCGATACAGGATTGTGTAACATTCTGTGAAATTGTCCATGAAAGTTAGATTGATTAAATAAATACCTTCTACATAATTATATTGTACTTTGAAGCAGTCTACTTTCTAGAATTAAATACAAAATTGTAATCAAATCCTAAAAATTGAGGATGGCATGTGTATTTTATGGTTGCAAGATATGACACAATTCTTTTGATTTTGTACTTCAATTGTATATATCATTAACTTCGTATAAAAAACGATAATTTATGTACTTTATGCTTAGACAAAGTGAAAATATACATATTATTTCAACATACTAAATCTCTACATAGGTTACAAAATCTTTTTGCAAAATAATATCTCGATAAAATTTTCACTTTGTTGATTATGATGACACACTTAAACTAATTTGACTAAATATAATGGTAACTTTAGTTTCAATATAAAATAAAATATGTTTTTGTAAATAAAACTATGATACGGGTTTTGTATTAGATAGAATTATCACTCTCCTTGCCTTATCCCGTTCTCTGCCGGGGTCGGCTACCTACCCCAGCGGATTTGACGTGGAACCAAGTTTTTACACAGGGCGACTGCCATCTGACCTCTGCAACCCGAAGGATAACCTGGCCCGAATCCTAGGTTAAGTCATATTCAAATATCATCAGAATTTTTGTATTAGATAGAATATTTCTTTTACAATCTGACGACCGATGTGGCGCAGTGGTAGTGCGACTGCCTTTGACGCAGACGGTCCCGGGTTCGATTCTCGGTGGGTCACTCACAAAGTTGATATTTATCACTTTGTGAATTTGTTCCCAGTCTGGTTAGGACATTGCGGGCTGAACCACCCGATTGTCCGTAAGTAAGATGGTTCCGTGTTTCGGATAGCACGTTAAGCCGTAGGTCCCGGTTGCTGTCTATGATCACTTAGACGGCGGTCGTTACACAACCATGTCAGAAGCCTGCTACTTGTAGAAGGCGGTTGAAAAATTCTGACACTAGGGTTCATCGGGTCGTTGAACGACTTGGTATCCCACACGAAAAGAAAAGAGACAATCTTTCTATTCAGCACTACAATATTATTATTTAGTGTGAAATGTTGACATAATTATCTTCTTCTTCTTTTTCGTGTGGGATACCAAGTCGTTCAACGACCCAATGAATAATAATAATAATTATTATATCTGGTAAATTAACCAAATAAACAAAATACAATTTTCTACCTACTTCATGCTCCAATCTATGTAGTTCAAGTTAGGTATGCAGTGCAAATAATTCCAGATCACGAAGTAAGCAACAGTTTTTTAGTAGGTTATTGATTAAAATCGTGAAAGATCATGGATGTGATCGTCAATCAAAGTATGAATATCCAAGATTTTTCACGAATTTTGTCTCACCTCTTACCTCGAAAGTGTAAATAAAAAAAAATATTTTTGACGTGACAACGTCTCATAATTCGATGGAGCTGGCTGTACGCACCAAAAACATTAGGCTGCGTTTCCATTGACGCGGAGCTGGGCGGAGAGGAGCGGAGAAGAGCGGTGAAAAGTGGTGAGTGTTTCCACTGAAGCGGAGCGGAGCGGAGTAGTGAAGCGGAGCGGAGTGGATCGGAGCGGAGCGGAGCGGAGTAGTGTAGCGGAGCGGGAGAAAACGGAGCGGGGTAGAGTGGAGTAGAGCGGAGTGGAGTCGTCCACTACACAACACAACCTAGCAGCCCTCCGCACCGCAACGCCCCTCTGTCGTCCGCTCCGCACTTCCCCGCTGTCCTCCGCACCGCCCCGCTGTCCTCCGCTCCGCACCGCCCCGCTGTCTTCCGCTCCGCACCGCCCCGCTATCCTCCGCTCCGCACCACCCCGCTCTCTTCCGCTCCGCACCGCCCAGCTGTCCTACGCTCGCTGTATTTTATTATGAATATCCGTTCAGCTCTGCTCCACTCCGCTCGTGCTGTTTCCATTGAAGCGGAGCGGAGATTTCGAGCATACTGATTGGTCAATTCATGCACCGCTAAGCACCGCTCCGCCCAGCTCCGCGTCAATGGAAACGCAGCCTTACTCATGCGGCGTTACCTCGCTCTGAGACGTTCCATTTAAGGCTTGTTCCATCAGTATTTCTTAAGACGTTGTCACGTTCAAAAAAATCTTGAAAAAAAAATCTTAGACCACTTTTGCTGCCCTCGTTTCCAACACAGTTTTTTTTTACAATTTTAGTTGACATGCAATCTATTGGGATTGAAGATGTTGATGCTATATTATTGGCAACTCATCCGACAACTCATATATAGGATCAATGTTAACAACAAAAAAACATTTTAAATTAGTTACTTATATGAGTAGGTGATGTGCTGATGCCAATAGTTCCAATACTACTATAATGCTACATCCCAAGAAACATACTGTTAATAACTAATAAAATAACAAAATTTCAAAAAATATTATTATTAAAAAAACATTTTCATGCTTATGAAAGTAGTCACTTTCTTGTCACCATGTTTCTTGTTTAATATAACCATTAACGCTCTGCCTACCCCGTAAGGGATAAAAGCGTGAAACATGTATGTATGTATGTATACTATGAACTTTATACTACTTACGTGTTTACTACTACATGGCATTTGACAAATAGAAAGATAAGTGCTATAGGCAAATTTCCCTTCGTCGGACATGCGTTGCGGATGCGCTAAAAATGCGCAACGTAAGAAATGTGGCTTACAGACCAACTACATATTGACAACTGCAAACTACAAGAAATATTCTACAAAGTACAGTGAGAAGCTAAAACGGTGAATAGATAGGTATATTATCTACTTTTTCCCGGTGATGAAGTTGCCCTGCTCATCTTTGTAGAGGTCCTCGTTGATGCCATAGTATGCCGCTGAGTTGGGGCAGTCCGTCTGAAAAACATGGGAATAGATGCATCAGTCTCTTCTCTTCTCTCTTTTCGTGTGGGTCACCGAGTCGTCTAACGACCCGATGAACCCTAGTGTCAGAATTTTTCAACCGCCTTCTACAAGTAGCTGGCTTCTAACATGTTTGTGTAACGACCGCCGTCTAAGAGAACATAGACAGCAACCGGGACCTAAGGCTTAACGTGCCATTCGAAACACGGAACCTTATTACTTACAGACAATGGGGTGGTTCAGCCCGCAATGTCCTAACCAGACTGGGAACAAATTCACAAAGTGATAAATATCAACTTTGTGAGTGACCCACCGAGAATCGAACCCGGAACCTTCTGCGTCAAAGGTAGTCGCACTACCACTGCGCCACATCGGTCGTTACGCATCAGTACCTGGACCCTAAGTCTGCTAAATGAAAATCGTAATAAGATGATTTCGGTCATTTCGTAGTCTGCTAACAGTTTGCAGTATAGAAAAATCACAATAGCAATGGAATGACAGTTGAGTTTCGATGGTGTGACAATGACAACTATACCACGAAAACCTAACTAAACCCAAAATAAAAATAATTGTCTAATATCTAGTAATAATAATCTTTTGTAAGATAAAATATACACAAAACAATCCGTCAAACCCTTTTGCTGTCTACAAATTCGTAGATGGCGTTTGCTAGGCAACCACGTCAGAAGTAGGTGATAATAAAAGCTTTGATATCATAGTTCATCAGGGTTCAGTGGTAATATTAATGTCCAAAACGACAAAAAAATCTTTATCACTTCATACATAGTATAAAGCAAAGTTGCTTTTCGCGTCTGTATCTATGTTTGCTTGTTTCTATAAAACTACACAACGGATTTCGATAAAATGTTTTTTTAACAGATAGAGTGATTCAAGACAAAGGTTTTTATGTAAAATACTTGCCGGTAAAACGTCTCATTCCCACGGGAAAACGAGTTGCAGCAGGCGCAGCCGCTAGGCGGCCCGCTAGTAATGTATAAAAAACAGTCCAAACCTTGAAGAACCAGTCGCATACTCTCGTTCTCTGGTTGAAGACCGTCCCAGGTCCACAGATGAACGAGTACTTGGTGTTCCCTCCTAGACCTGGCACGCACCAATGCCAGACCTGCAAGAAAACACTTCAAGATGAGCGCCTGACATATTGTATATAGCAGAAGGTGACTATTTTGATGATGAAATTGCTATTACATTACCACAGGCAAGGGCCTAATGTGCTATGTAGTCCTAGAAATGAAAGAAGGTCCACAGCCACGATATATAAAAAATATCTTACACTTTGACTGTCCCGATGGCGTAGCGGATAGTATGCCTGCCTTCTACGCCGAGGATCGTGGGTTCGATCCCCACCGGACACATATATTTGTTAAGTAATTTTTCAAATATTTGTGTTCAGTCTGTGTGTTTTCTATGTATAATATGTATTTATTTACAAAAAAAAGTATATATGTATTAGTATCAGCTATCTAGTTCCCATAGTACAAGCTTTGCTTAGTTTGGGGCTAGATGGCGCTGTGTGAATTGTCCAGGATATTTATTTATTATTTACTTTATTTCACTTCACTTAATATTTAAAATTATTAATTGCTGTTCTAAACAACTATAGTATTTAGCAACGTCAGCCTACCAATGCAATGGCACAAAATAGTATTTATTTTGTGGCAATGGGGCGCTGTAGTGCCTTGTTATGACTTTGACATTTGTCGATCGTGGGTTTCTATGTAAAATAGTTCACTTTTTTCCCGCGATAGTTCCCTTTTCGCACAGACAGACTTTAGTCCTTAACAGTAGTAAAAAGATTTTATGCATAGAAACTGGCAAACATTTGTCAAAACTTAAACAGGAGACCTTATAACGAAAAAAGGAAATTATAAGAAAAAAAGACGGGAAAATAAAATTAATGTTTTTCTTTTTTAAAGGAAATGGCTTTCAACATTTTTTGCGTCATATAGCCAGTGTCTGCTGAAATTACATTAGAATCTTTTTGGAGTAGGCCTAATTTTTTTAAATATTTACATACTTTTTTAATCAGTTTTATACTTATACAGCCAAAAAAAAAAACATACAAAAGAACTAGGTCTTAGATGACAATCCAGTCACGTGAGATGCCTATATATCTAACCACAAAGTGAATTAAGAGTCTGAAACCAATGTTTATTGGATTGTTCATTAACTCTATGGCTCACCTGACACATAGTCTCCGGGTCAGCATAGTAACCAGGTATTTTATCATCGCACGTGAATGACAGTCCATCAGCGACCTCTGTGTACACAGGGTCGTTCGTGGACTCTATGGCTCACCTGACACATAGTCTCCGGGTCAGCATAGTAACCAGGTATTTTATCATCGCACGTGAATGACAGTCCATCAGCGACCTCGGTGTACACAGGGTCGTTCGTGGACTCTATGACTCACCTGACACATAGTCTCCGGGTCAGCATAGTGACCAGGTATTTTATCATCGCACGTGAATGACAGTCCATCAGCGACCTCTGTGTACACAGGGTCGTTCGTGGACTCTATGACTCACCTGACACATAGTCTCCGGGTCAGCATAGTAACCAGGTATTTTATCATCACACGTGAATGACAGTCCGTCAGGGACTTCAGTGTACACGGGATAGTCCTCGCCGGGTACGTAGCCGTCCAGCGCCTGAAAGATTTGGAATAGCAAATGTTATTGATTAAGTTTTGCTGGGAAATAGAGTCTGTGCGGAAAGAGAACCGGTGTGGGATTTGTGGGCTCTTTGTGCCGACTTTGGCATTTGTCGATCGTAGGTGTAAAATTAATAGTTCACTTTTTTCCCACTCCGTTCTCTTTCCGCACAGACTCTACTAAAGTATATACTCTGTAAAATTTAGCTTGATACCTGTGACGTTTGACAGATCCAAACTAGAATTAAAGTATGGCCGTTCAAATAGGTCATATTTGACAGCTGTCAATCCCATACTAAAGAACATGTCAACAAAGAAATATAGGCCTTATGTCATCGCAGTACGACAATTTTGACAGCTGTCAAATATGGCCTATTCAAACGACCATACTCTAAACAAAGGGAAATGGATTTGTTCATAGCATTTCCGTGAAACTGACAGACGTCGTCGCAGGTATCGAGCTATTTTAAAGCACTATACAATCAAACCCAGGTCCACATTTGAGGTTACATACTACAAAATGATGAGGTTACAAATAAATACATCCCGTTACATTGCGTTTCCATTTACATTTAGAGACATGTAGAGAGAAAACTTGAACTAGTTTTTCATACATGAAAAAAAAAAACATTTTATTTTTGAGTTGACCCTTCTAACTTATACTTTTACTTGCACCTTTCTATATGATGTTATACTTAACTCACTATGTATTTTATTACCAAACTAACTAAAGAAAGATTAACACATATTTTAGTCAAAATTAACAACAACCTACCTATATACTAATGTTAACACGCTACTTTGTTAGAAACTGATTGTAAAACTATGTTAAAGAAATACAAATTACATTGTTAACAACTAATCTTTAGTTCTCTACAAATGTTAAAGAAAGAACAACATAGCACACAAAGACTTAGAAGAAGAAGAGAAAAGTAAATTAGACACAAACAGAAGATAAGAGAAGATGACTATAGTGATACCTGTCGTGGGATCCTCTTTGCCTACCCCGCAGAGACCGCAGCGTGAGGATTGGAACAAAGGAACATTCGGATTAAAAACATATTAAAAAAAAAAACTAGTTACCTACCTAAACTTGTGGATAGGTCAAATATGACAATCTTGGCTAGTATTTTAACGAATTTTTCAGAATTTCCTTATTGTTTAAAATATGACAACTCACGCGGATTTTTTTTTAAGTCATATTTTCAAATCTGTCATGAACTTATAATTTTCTTTGATAAACTCCTAAACTCCAAAATAAAGGGGTGTAAGGGGCCCCAAATTACATCTCTCGGACCCCAAGCCAACCTCTCCTGCTCGCGGTGCACCCTGCTGGACTACTAACGAGGCTCTGGCAACCAAATCCCCACCAACCCGCACTGGGCCAGCGTGGTGGGTGACGGCCCGTACCCCCTTATGGATTCTACTAACAGAAATCGGCCCCAAGTGCCCGGCGGCCCCGGTGGCCGGGCAGATTCAGGCGAAAATCGACCCGGCTCCGAGACCAGGGGTGCTAGGAATCCCCGGGCGGCGTGGATCCCCCGCCGAACGACCTTGGCCCTGGCAACATATAACGCGTGCACACTGCGGACGGAAGAGAAGTTAGTGGAACTCGAGGAAGAACTGAGCAGGTTACGGTGGGACATAGTGGGACTGTCCGAAGTCCGAAGAGAGGGGGAGGACACGATAGCCCTGAAGTCAGGTAACCTGCTCTACTTCCGGGAGGGCGACCATCTGTCTCAAGGTGGTGTCGGGTTCATCGTCCACAAGTCCCTCGTGAACAACGTAGTACAGGTCGGGAGTATTTCAAATAGGGTGGCATTCCTTATACTCAGAATAACTAAACGTTATTCGCTGAAGGTCATACAGGCATACGCCCCAACTTCGAAGTACCCCGACGAGGACGTGGAGGCAATGTATGAGGACATATCCAAAGCCATACATACCTCCAGGACTCATTACACGGTGGTCATGGGGGATTTCAACGCTAAGCTGGGCAATCGAGAGTTGGGCCATTTGGTATTGGGGTGAGGAACAGCCGAGGTCAAATGCTGGTCGACTTCATGGAGAAGGAGGGACTCTTTATGATGAACTCGTTCTTCAGGAAACGGCCGCATCGAAAATGGACCTGGAAGAGCCCCGACGGTGTTACCAAAAATGAGATAGACTTCATCATGACAGACAAAAAACGGATATTCAACGATGTCTCTGTGATCAATTCGTTCAAAACGGGTAGCGATCACCGAATGGTAAGAGGCACGTTGAATCTTAATGTAAAAGCCGAGAGATCACGTCTGATGAAGTCTACGCTCCGACCAGCACCTGCCCAAATCCAAAACCCTGAGAGCTTTCAGCTCCACCTGCAAAACCGCTTCGATTGCCTGGGTGAGTGTATCGACGTGGACGACTATAACGACAGGGTCGTGGAAACTGTCCTTACGGTTGGCTCTAAGTTCTTCAAACCCAATCGTACGAACAGAACCAAAAAAATCTCAGACCATACTTCGATGCTCATGGAGGAACGACGCGAGATGATTCTGCAGTCGTCGGAGGATACTTCCCAATATCGGCAGCTCAATAGGCAGATCTCTAAGTCTTTGACCCGCGACATACGCCAATTTAATACTGACCGTATTAAAGAGGCGATTGAGCGCAACAAAGGCTCCAAGGTGTTCGCTAGAGATCTGTCGATAGGCCAGAGCCAACTAGCGAAGCTAAAGACCGACGATGGCAGAATCGTATCGTCCAAGCCCGAGCTATTGGAAGAGGTCGAGAAGTTCTACGGACAGTTATACGCGACAACATGCACACCTGTCAATAATCGGGTCGCAGATCCAAGAGCTCGATTAACCCGGCACTACACAGAAGACATCCCGGACGTCAGCTTGTACGAGATTAGTATGGCTCTGAAACAGCTAAAAAACAGCAAGGCGCCGGGTGATGATGGAGTTACGGCAGAGCTTCTGAAAGCCGGTGGTAAACCGATACTTAAAGCACTGCACAAATTGTTTAACTCTGTCATACTCGAGGGCAAAACGCCACAGGCATGGCACAGAGGCGTGGTGATGCTGTTCTTCAAAAAGGGCGATAAGTCTTTGCTGAAGAACTACAGACCCATCACGCTTCTGAGCCATGTCTACAAGCTGTTCTCAAGAGTCATAACGAATCGTCTCGCACGCAGGCTCGACGACTTCCAGCCTCCCGAACAAGCCGGCTTCCGAAAAGGCTTTAGCACCGTGGATCACATTCAAACGCTGAGGCAAGTTATACAGAAGACTGAAGAGTATAACCAACCACTCTACCTCGCGTTTGTGGACTACGAAAAAGCCTTCGATTCGATCGAAACATGGGCCGTACTTCAGTCTCTTCAGCGGTGCCAAGCTGACTATCGGTATATCGAAGTGTTGAAGTCCTTGTACGAAAGCGCCACCATGTCAGTTCGACTTCAGGACCAGGACTCGAAACCTATCCAGTTGCAGCGAGGAGTGAGACAGGGAGATGTAATATCACCGAAACTGTTCACAGCAGCACTGGAAGACGTCTTCAAGCTTTTGGACTGGAGAGGACTTGGCATCAACATCAACGGCGAGTATCTGACTCACCTTCGTTTTGCCGACGATATCGTGGTCATGGCGGAAACCCTGGAGGACCTCGGTACAATGCTCGATGACCTCAATAGAGCCTCCCAACAAGTGGGTCTAAAAATGAACATGGACAAGACCAAGGTTATGTCAAACTCTTTTGTTGCACCCATTACTCTGACAGTTGGGGGCTCTACTCTGGAAGTTGTCGACGAGTATGTCTACCTGGGACAAATAGTCCAGCTGGGTAGGTCCAACTTTCAGAAAGAGGTCAATCGTCGAATCCAACTCGGCTGGGCAGCGTTCGGGAAGCTACGTAACATCTTCTCTTCTCAACAACTACCGCAGTGCCTCAAGACAAAAGTCTGGGATCAGTGCGTGTTGCCAGTGATGACTTACGGAGTTGAGACGTGGCCGCTAACAATGGGCCTCATAAGAAGGCTCAAGGTCACTCAAAGGGCAATGGAAAGGGCTATGCTCGGAGTTTCTCTCCGCGATCGAATCAGAAATGAGGAAATCCGGAGAAGAACCAAAGCCACCGACATAGCTCGAAGGATTGCGCAACTTAAGTGGCAGTGGGCGGGGCATATTGCTCGTAGGATGGCCGCTGGGGCCGGAAAGTTCTCGAGTGGCGGCCACGGACCGGTAGACGCAGCGTAGGTAGGCCTCCCACAAGGTGGACCGACGATCTGGTGAAGGTCGCGGGAAGCCGCTGGATGCGGGTGGCGCTGGACCGATCATCGTGGAGATCCTTGGGGGAGGCCTATGTCCTGCAGTGGACGTCTATCGGCTGAGACGACGAGGACGACGAAACTCCTAAAGTTACTACTTAATCTGAAAATATTTTACAAATTAAATTAAAAATTTATTGTCTCATACAAATTGACTTGACCAGCTGGTACATTCTGTATGGAATGTTCAAATTTTTTTCCCAATTTTGACCTAGGTAGGTTTTTTTTTGGGAAACTTGTTCCCTTTTCAAATATTTGCAATTTATGTTTAGTCCATTAGTACATTATTTATGCATAACGGATACTTTTAAATTAACCTATTTTCCAAGAAAATGCAGAAAAGGATAGCTGATACAATAATCGATCCATAATTATAATTGAATCATCATTAATTCAGATTCATCATTAATCATTCTATAATAAGTAGGTTATCAGATTAAAGAATAATTAAACAGCTCTTAGACATGCAATTGTGACAGTTTGACATGTCTTTTTCATTCTTTTTTTATCCTTGACCTATTGTTTTGTTGACGGTACTCGTGTAAGGATAATCATTGTTTTATTTATAGGACTAGGTTATGAATATCATTCATCATTCTCCTTGCCTTATCCCGTTCTCTGTCGGGGTCGGCTACCCCTAAGGCATTTGACGTGGAACCAACTATTTACACAGAGCGACTGCCATCTGACTTCTGCAACTCGAAGGCTAACCTGTGCCACATGCAACGAAACTACAGGGTACAAGTCCACATGTATATTCGATATACATTGCGTAGCCGGTGGGACATTATAAAACTAGGATTTTTGACCCGTTACGCAATTTACATCGAATTTCATCTGTAGACTTGTAGCTTGTAGTTTCGAAAAACGGGGTACTATAGATATTGAATAGGTAGTAATAGTTTAGGTAATATAATATGACCTGATTCATCTTGAAATTTCATAGTTGAATCGGCTCAAATAATATCTATTCAGCTATACCTAATCCTATGTTTTTATTGATTTTTCTTTTTCTGTAGTTTTTTTCTTTTTTGTTTTTTCTTTTTTTTTTCTTTTTTATAGGATTAAACCCTGGAATCATTGTAATTTAGTAAATAATTAGCTAAGTAATACTCACTGCTATACTTCTGTCAATGAAGTATAGTAACGCAGCCATAACTCCTACGGAACCCAAGTTGAACCCACATATCCTTGTTTGCCTCGACATTGTGTGCGGTACCCTAATTTGATGAGATCTCTATCAAACCTGGAACAACGAAAAAATACGGTTAAAAAACCGATCATTTGCGAGAGGCCAGTAAAAATGATGCCGTGAGATGCCAGCTTAGAATAGCATCACACCATTTCTTTCTCGTAGCATCACCCCGTGGGTGTCGTAGGAGACGACTAGGGGACTCGAAGGTTTGTGTATTGCAATTTTAGGTAACAAGCTGACAACTTGTCACTCAGTGATACGCGAGTTAGCTGAAACGACCCTCAAATATTTGTCAAGCGTTGAGAAAACGACAGTATTTTTTACGATCGTTAAAGCCCTGCCTACCCCGCGCGGGGTAAAGGCGTGACTTGTGTATGCAAGTAAAAATCAAGTTTTCTAAGGCAACTTTAAGCTGAATTCCTATAAAATCATGCCCTATTGCTTTTCCATGAATGTCATAAGAAGCAACTAGAGAATTTATAGTAAAATTTTGATCATAAACGACAAATACCATAATATAAGCCGTTGGTCATTCTATTGCCATTTTAATTTTCTATACTTAAAACTGTTAGCAGACTACGAAATGACCTAAATCATCCAACTGAGATCCAATCGACATACAACTGAAACGATTTTCATTTAGCAGACTTAGGGCCCTGGCCGGAGGGCATCCAACGGCACGCTTGCCGAGGCGTGAAAACAAATGGGGTGATGCTATTGTAATCTAGCATCGCACGGTAACCACAAATTAAATATTGCCAAACGTCAAAAATCACAGAACTTTGCATAATGGCAATACCAACAGTGATTGTACGCATGTTTTTGCTGACCGTACCGAACGCTTAGGGTTGCCAGCAGGCTTATATATTAAGGTGTAAAAATATTAGCTGCAAATATTTTAAGGCGTAATTCAGCCCGTGAAACTGAACAACTCTCCCCAAGAAAAATCGGTCGAAATAGACCTCCTATACAAATTTACTTGGTCGGTTGGCAAGTTTGTATGGGAGGATTTTTATTTAAGCTTTTACATAAGTCTCCCTGTTTTGTGCAACAAATAATGTTGCTATTCTTAATATAAATTGGCGATATTATACATTGCATTCATTTGTTTTGACGCAAGACACATTGCTTGCCAGTATATGGGCATTCTCTACGCAAACTTATCCACACCGAACGAACCTAATTTCTTAAAATTCTTTATATGAAATCCTATGAAACCACGCACATTTTCCGGAATCAACTGATTCGACCTATTCGGTTCGGACAAATGTATGAGGTTTCATAGGATTTTATATAAAGAATTCTAAAATTCGGTTCATTCGGTTTCTCTATCTCTTTTCGTGTGGGACACCGGGTCGTCCAACGACCCGATGAACCCTAGTGTATTTTTCAACAGCCTTCTACACGACTACTTGAGTTGTGTAACGACTGCAGGTACCTAAGCAACTGGGACCTACGGCTTTACGTGCCATCCGAAACACGGAACCATCTTACTTACGGACGGACGGTTCATTGGGTTCAAGCGTGCGTTCACCTTTAAGGAGCTGACAGCCCTACGTGCACATGCGCAATAGTCGATCGGAGTGACTTTTTTGCTATCCGTACCTTTTGTTCTATTCTTTGAGATGTAATTAGCCATAGTGTGTTATTGTGCATTCATGTGATTAAATGTTGGGTTAAGGCTCTAGCTGTCATTTTGGGTGATAATGACAATAAGTAATGTAATAGAAAATACCTGGTTGACCGAGCATTGCTCGGATTTTTCTGCCGTTCGGAGTGATTTTTGGAAAATTAAACTAGATTAGACCGTGTGATGCCGGCTTAGAATAGCATCACCCCACATCCTTCCCGCGGGTGTCGTAAGAGGCCACTAAGGGACTCGAGAGTGTTTGTGTATTACAATTTTTAAGCGACAGGCTGACAACCTGTCACACATATTTTTTATTTTATTTTTTATATGTAATAGGCCCGCATTTGTCTGCCATCTCACCTGGTGGTAAGTGGAGATGCAGACGAAGATGGTACATGCTTGCCTAGATAATGCCTATTCACTCTTGCCTTAAAAAGGCCCAAGTTATATTGTTCCGGAAAAAGATCCGCCGGCAGGGAATTCCACTCTTTAGCCGTACGCATGATAAAATTTGAAGCGAAACGCTTAGTGCGGATCAGAGGTATATCTACAACATAAGGGTGGATAATATTTTCTGTAACAACCTCAAAAATGTCAGACGTGGCGATAGTGACCGTATTCTTACGGCCATTAACGCTCTGCCAACCCCGCAAGGGATAAAGGCGTGTTACATGTATGTATGTAAACTAAGCTAGATTGATTTATCGCCCCCGAATCCCTCTATATACGAATTTTCGTGAAAATGGTAGGTGCCGTTTCCGAGATCCCGATTATATTAATATAAAATTTTTTCTCGTATAAAGCTGTAAAGCAATGTAATGTAATAGTAATCTTACTTCGTGGACTAGTGGTCTAAGTTTGGGCTTCGGATGTGGAGGCTTGAGATTCGATTTTCTAGGAAACTAAGGCGGTTACCACATCCTAAGCATTCGAAGCGCATACGTCTGCTAGATGCAAGGAAATTTCGAATTCGCCATGCTAAAAACCGACGTCGACGCAGGAGCAACGCATATTTTGACACTTGATATTTGACAGATGCGTCCATCGACGCATCGAATTCAACTAATTCATGAAAATACGTGGCGGATCGCATACTTGACGCGCGATGGAGCGCTAAAACATCGCCATGTCAGATCCATACTAGAAATGTCCAATCTCCTCCGTACTAAAACCGCTCAACCGCTGTCGACGCAGCGCTATCGCAATGTCATCCGGTTTTAGTATGGGGAGTGACGTTTCTAGTATAGATCTGACAGTCCGCTGCGAGGTTTTAGCGCTCCATCGTGTGTCAAGTGTGCGATCCGGCTTAGGTTTTATGTAATTTTATCAAAACCCATATGTACTAGTAAAAACCCATACAAGTAAACAATATAAAACAATGAGATCTGATACCGCTAATTCACATGAAGTATGTACATGGGTTTTTTGTTATACTGGACAATAGTTGCCGTTTTTGTGCCTTTTTTGTGGTGATGCTGATTGAGAATAGCAACACCACATATATACCATACATACATACATATATCACGCCTTTATCCTTTGCGGGGTAGGCAGAGCGTTAACGGCCGTAAAAATACGGCCACTATCGCCACGTCTGACATTTTTGAGGATTGTTTTCCAAGGTTGTTCAAAAAAACATGTGTATCACTATAGTGACAGGTTGTCAGCCTGTCGCCTAAAAATTGTGATACACCAATACCCTCGAGTCCCTTAGTCGCCTCTTACGACACCCGCGGGAACGATGTGGGGTGATGCCATTCTAAGCCGGCATCACACGGCAATTTTTTTCTGTGATATGTGTACATATCAAAACAACAGGTATACCAATGATACAGGTACAACATATCTAAATACATACACATATCACGCTTTTATCCCTCGAAGGTTAAGCAGAGTGTTAACGGTCGTAAAAATACAGTCGCTACCACTGCGTCTGACAAAAAATGAGGGCCCTCTCAGATGATTCGCGTCTCACTGTAGTGACAGGTTGTCAGCCTGTCGCCTAAAGTTGTAATACACATGAAACCCTCGATTGCATTTTACAACACCCGCGGAAGAAATGGGGTGATGCTATTCTAAGCCGGCATCACACGGCACATATATACCTTTTTACTATATATATTGCTTTTTTCCGTGTGATGCCGGCTTAGAATAGCATTACTCCATTTCTTACACGTGGGTGTCGTAAGAGCCGACTGAGGGACTTGAGGGTTTCAGGTGTATTACAACTTTCAGGCGACAGGCTGACAACCTGTCACTATAGTGATACACGAGTTACTCAAACAGCCCTCAATATTTGTCAGACGTGGCGATGACAACCGTAATTTTGCGGTCGTTGACGCTCTACCTACCCCACCGGGGATATAGGCGTGATATGTGTATGTGTATGTATGTACGTATGTATGTAATGTATGCCGTGTGATGCCGGCTTAGAATAGCATCACCCCATTTCTTCCGCGGGTGTCGTAAGAGGCGACTAAGGGACTCGAGGATATTGGTGTATTACAATTTTTAGGCGATAGGCTGACAACCTGTCACTATAGTGATACACATGTTTTCTGGAACAACCTTGGACAACAATCCTCAAAAATGTCAGACGTGGCGATAGCGACCGTATTCTTACGGCCGTTAACGCTCTGCCTACCCCGCAAGGGATAAAGGCGATCACATATATCAATATGTATGTATGTATGTATGTATACTGCTTTTTTGTAGTGATGCTGATTGAGAATAGCATCACGACATATCTACCTTTTTACTATATGCTGCTTTTCTGTGGTAATGCTGATTGAGAATAGCATCAGTACATATCTACCTTTTTACTATATATACCTACTCCCTTTGTGTGGTGATGCTGATTGAGAATAAGAGATTGAAATTGAGAAGATATATTTGAATATTTGTCAGAATATTTGTCAGACGTGGCGATTGCGACCGCATGTTTACGACCGTTAACGCTCTGCTTACCCCGCAAGGGATGAAAGCGTGAATGTGTATGTATTTATGTACCTACCTATGTATTTACGAGTATTATTGTCTTTTCAATACCTTGCCGTGTGATGCCGGCTTAGAATAGCATCACCCCACATCCTTTCCGTGGGTGTCGTAAGAGGCGACTAGAGGACTCGAGAGTATTGGTGTATTACGTTTTTTAGGCGACAGGCTGACAACCTGTCACTATAGTGATACACATGTTTTCTGAAACAACCTTGGAAAACGATCGATATCAATAGCGATAGCGACCGTATTCTTGCGCTTTAACGCTCTGCCTACCCCGCAAGGGACAAAAGCGTGATTAGGTATCTATGTACGTATGTATTTACGAGTATTGTCTTTCCAATACCTTATATAGAACAAGTGGGAAATATAATGGAAAGTAATCGCATGTTTCTGGGCGGTCCAATGTTCACGGATGCGCATATGTACGTATATACGAGTATGTAAATCTAACAATATAATTAATGTAATTACGACCGATGTGGCGCAGTGGTAGTGCGACTGCCTTTGACGCAGAAGGTTCCGGGTTCGATTCTCACCCTTAGGAGGCATGTCGCCCGCAAAATATCTGGGCCGTAGGCGAGTTGACTTTTCTTGAAAAATCTGTGGTTATTTGTACCGAATGCTTTTTTAATATAGGGCCTTGTGGGTTACTCACAAAGTTGATATTTATCACTTTCTGAATTTGTTTCAAGTTTGGTTAGGACATTGCGGACTGAACCACCCGATTGTCCGTAAGTAAAATGGTTTCGGATGGCCCGCTAAGCCGTAGGTCCCGGTTGCTGTCTATGATTACTTAGACGGCTGTCGTTACACAACATGTCAGAAGCCTGCTACTTGTAGAAGGCGGTTGCAAAATTCTGACGCTAGGGTTCATCGGGTCGTTGGACGACTCGGTGTCCCACACGAAAAAAAAATATATAATTATGTATTTGTACAAAAGCATCGGTAGCCATGTGGTTAGGACACCGGTCTTACAATCGTGAGATTTGAGTTCAATTCCCACCATGTACGAGTATCAATGTGTTTTTACTCACGTACATTTACCGACTGCTCTTACGGTGAATGAAAAACATTCAAATATTTGAATTCAGATTATATTTGAATGTGACTTAACCTAGGATTCGGGCCTGGTTGGCCTTCGGGTTGCAGACGTCAGATAGTAAAAACTTGGTTCCACGTCAAATTCCCTAGGTTAGGTAGCCGACCCCGACGGAGAACGGGATAAGGCAAGGAGAATGACGATGATTGTCACACCGTACGATAACAACCATATTTTACGTTCCTTGATGCTCTGCCTACCCCGTAAAGTATTTACAATTTGAATTCACGACACTAAACTTTCTGTTAGTAAGAGTTATATGGCATATAAGTCGATTTTACCCAGTCGTTTACATTTTTATTTTTTAAGCGACTTATATTTATTTAACTGTTTAATGCACACAAGATAAAACACAGGACAATCACATTTAGATAAAAAACACAACATGTACTACTTATTTCTAAAAAGAAATCTCTTCCAGCAGTCCTACGGTAGAACTAATAACTTTTTTTATAACTAACTTTGACGTACAAAGTGCGAACATCCAGTTTTTGTCTGTTAATATGCCGAAAACCTTCTCCCTAGTCTGAGAAACACTTTTCTGAAAACCGCATCATAAACTATTATTTACTTTGAAACAAAGCAAAAATTACCACTTTGAAACTAGAACATAAACATATTTTACAAGTATTGCCCGCCATAACTAAGCAATCCAAACTTGCACAAAATATTCACATGCCTTACAAGCCTTATCGGAAGCATCAAATCAGTATGAGAATTGACCAGCTGTCATAACGGCATCATTATATCAACATGAGTATAGCAACGTGTGAATTTAGTACCGATAGCATCTAAATTTTCATGAAAACAATGGATTTCGGCTTGACTTATTTGCTAACCGTAGGCAAGGCTGTGACCATTTATGAATATACCAAATTTTGACACAATTTTTATCTAAATCTGTCCTTGGATTTGTATGGGAAAATTATGCTTTTAATTAGGTGGTAAATCCTGACAAACTTGTATGGGAATTGTGTTTATTAGATGTTAAAAGTTTTTTGGTAATATTGCTTGTTAGTATAAAGATTATCGCAATAATTAGTAGCTAATAAGTAGTTAAATAGATAGGAAAACAATAGGCACACTTAACGCACAACAGGGCGCTAAAATAACGGATCCGTAACGCAGTGGACTGTCAGACTACATAGAAACGTCAATTCTCATACTGAAACCGCTCATCCACTGTCGACTGGTGCGTCACGGCTGCGTTATTTTGACGGATGCGTCAACAGCGGTTGCGCGGTTGTAGTATGGGGATTGACGTTTCTAGTAAGGATCTGACAGATTACGCGTTACGGATGCGTTATTTTAGCGGAGCGTTGTGCGTTAAGTGTGCGATCCGCCTTAATATAGGTAACTATTATAGAAATATTTATACCTGCAAAAATGTATGGAACTGACTTTGTTTTGCGATTTCGCAGGTAGCCCCGTAGTAAAAGTTGTTCAGAATCATGAGTAGAAACACCCTACAAAGTTTCTGTACTGACCAAAAAATAACCCTGTATTTTAAAAGGACATACATACATACATACATATTATTATTATTATTATTAAATACATACATATATCACGCCTTTATCCCTTGCGGGGTAGGCAGAGCGTTAACGGCCGTAAGAATACGGTCGCTATCGCCACGTCTGACATTTTTGAGGATTGTTTTCCAAGGTTGTTCCAGAAAACATGTGTATCACTATAGTGACAGGTTGTCAGCCTGCCGCCTAAAAATTGTAATACACCAATACCATCGAGTCCCTTAGTCGCCTTTTACGACGCCCGCGGGAATGGTGTGGGGTGATGCTATTCTAAGCCGGCATCACACGGCATTTAGAAAGGACCCGACGAATTATACTCAAGGACTCGATTCTGAAATTCGTACCTTCATTACATTTAATTATATTAAAGTGACATTACATTTAATTATAATAAAAATTACGATGATACGCCTCAGCGGGTTTCACAATTTAATTAAGTTAAAGTGTTGCAAATAAAATCTCTGTAGATAAAACAATTTAAAGGTAAAACTTAGTTTAGTTTGCCGTGTGATGCCGGCTTAGAATAGCATCACCCCACATCCTTCCCGCGGGTGTCGTAAGAGACGACGTATTGGTGTATTACAATTTTTAGGCGACAGGCTGACAACCTGTCACTATAGAGTGACATAATTATTACTATTAATACACATGTTTTCTGAAACAACCTTGGAAAACAATCCTCAAAAATGTCAGACGTGGCGATAGTGGCTGTATTCTTACGGCCACTATCGCTCTGCCTACCTCGCAAGGGATAAAGGCGTGATATATGTATGTATGTACTTAGTTTATACAAAAGCTCAGTTGCAAAACTTGGAATAGTTGGAATATGATATCAAAAAACATTTTAAAGATTTTAAAGATTTCACAAAGTTTATTGAATCATAAGTACCTCTTAAAAAATCGGTGAAAAGATGTAATTAATTGATTCAAAATCAAAATCAAATTATATCAAGCATACCTACATACAGACAGACGCAAGAATGCCCCTTCTTCTTCTTCTTTTCGTGTGGGACACTTACGGTTTAGCAGAGTGGAACTTTTTTCGTGATAAAACTATTCTGTGTGTTAATCCTAGTTAGCCTTGTGTGTGTGCCAAGTTTCAAGAAAATCGGCTCAGCACTATTTGCACAAAGAAACAAACAAATAAACAATCAAACATACGAACTCTAGCATTTATAGTATTTTTTTTTTCATTTATATTAATTTATCTTTAGCATTTATATTAATTTTATTTTTTTCTGCTGTCCGTACTTCTCACGGTGTGATAGGAAACAGTCATCTATTGGCAATCTTACAATGTTTTTACAACTTCCACGTTTGTTATTGTTTTTACTAATCTTTGCCATTCAACTTGGTTTGAATTGTATTGTCAAATATTTACTTGATTAGGTATTGTCCAATTCTGGCTTGTTATCTATAGTATTGTAAAATTTTAGGGAGTCATTAATCCCACACACACACACACACAAGCACACAAATCACGCCTTTATCCCTGGCAAAGTGTAAACGACCGTAATATTAGTGTCCTGATCGCCACCTCTGACAAACGTTTGAGGGTCGGGTCGTTTCAGATAAGTCGTGTATCACTATAGAGACAGGCTGTCAGCCTGTCACCTAAAATTGCAATACACATCATCAATCCTCTCATTAATACCCTCAGTCATATAAGCTTGTCATTATCATATCAAGAGGGATATCAAATCCACGTACGACTCGACGAACCCTGATATCAAAAGTTTTTAACCGCCTAATACTTTAAAGGCTTTTTGACATAATTGTGGAATAAATAACCGTAACCGTAGTCTACAACCGTGACCAACAGCTTAGCGTGTCCTACGAAGCACGGGAACATATTTCTTACGGACAATCACTCTCCTACAATTTCAAGAAATTCAATAACGGTCAGACATCAAGTAAGAATCGAACCAGTGACCTCCGGATCGTGAGACTAATCTCAAACCACTAGATCATTTTGTGGTTATAATACACCTGTGGTTAAATAAAATTTAATCCAATATTTTGAAACCAGGAAATACTTAACCACGAAATCGATATTTAGTACAAATAGAGGTTAGAATTCCGACTAAAATTAGAATTTAGTGTCTCAATCTCTATAGTCTGTTAGTTTAGGTACTTATCTTTTCGTAAACAAACTTTGTATGAAACTGACAGTTCAGAAGTGTCACTTTCGTACAAAGTTTGTTTACAAAAAGATAAGTACCTAAACTTAAAGACTATAGGGTTGACAGGTTGTCAACCTGTGCTGTATCACCTAAACTTAGACTTAACAGTTCTTTACACCTTAAGCTGAAAATGGAAATTTTAAAGTAAGGCCGTTCGAATAGGCCATATTTGACAGCTGTCAAAAAATAGAACTAGACATGTCAAAAAATAAAAATATACCTTAGTCAAAGCATTAACATGATTTTGACAGTATGACTTATTCGAACGGCCATACTTTAAGTGGTGCACAAACCAATGAAACTAAATTTCCCGTGTTCGACCAAATAATTTTGTGTATCAGAAATTCTTATATATTGTCTACTAGCCACCAGTACAGCGGCTGCGCCCGCTGTAATTAATTTTCCCGTGGGAATAAGCTGTTACACGGCAAGTATTATACATATAAACCTGCCTCTTTAATTACTCTATCTATGTATTTAAAGAAACTGCATCAAAATCCGTTGTGTAGTTTTGAAGATTTAAACATACATACAGACGCAAAAAGCGACTCAGCTTTATACTATGTAGTGATAATGATGTGATCAACAAAATCATTTGATATTTATTAGGTAAGGTATGTGCATTTTGTGTTATTTTTCTCAGAGAACGATATAGTCAGTTGAACTAAAAAGCTAAAATACTGTAGGTTATTTTTTCTTTTTTAATTAGCCTGTTCAGCGTCCCACTGCAGGGCAAAGGCCCTCTCAAAGGTAAATACAATAGATCAAATGACCACGACTATGACCGTCTATTGCTTAACCTTAGCTCAATTTACCACCACACAATGTTTCGTAAAGAAGATCCCACAACTATTATAGAGGTACACAGTATCAAGATTACATGGAGATTGCTATTTGGAAATATACTATGATTAACTGTTTTGAAAAGAAAATTGGGGGGTTCGTGATTTATTTACACTGGCGATTTTGGTTTTGATTTGAGTTCATGACATCGCTTTATCTAGGTTATATCATGTTTGGACATACGTAATGTGTTTGTCTTTGTTAACCTAGGTGGATCATCATTATCACATCAGCCTATAGCAGTCCACTGCTGGACATAGGCCTCCCCCAGGGTACGCCACAATGAACGATATCCCGCTTTCGCCATCCAGTCGCTACCAGCCGCTCTCTACAAGTCATCGGTCGATCTGGCCGGATGGCGTCCTAGGCTAACCTAGGTGGATAAGTAAAATAAATATTTCTAGGTATAAATAATGTTCTAGTACCTATTAATACTATGCGTCATATTATTATTATGTGCCGTGTATGTGTTGCCAGGTTGTCAGCCTGTTGCCTAAAATTGATGGTACATATGAAACCCTCGAGCACCTTTGTCGCCTCTTACGATACCCACGGGAAAGAAATGGGGTGATGTGATGCTATTCCAAGCCGACATCATCCGGCATTGGTTAAATCCATAGCACATAATATTACGTTATATTTATCTTTTAAGTACATAACTAACGCCCACCTATTAAAAAAATATAAAGTTAAAAGAAAGTCTCTTAAAGATGTGCGTAATATTTAATTACTCTATCGTGACAAAACGTCAATTTTGCCAATGAAGCGAAAAGTACTTATGTTTGACATTTTGAACAAACATTCGTTCTGCGCATTACGTCATAAAAGATTATGTTATGGAGATCGTAAAAGTTTGCGAAATGTCAAATCATTTATTTGTCTTACTCTCTATTGACAATGTCTTTGACTAATCATATGATTCATCCTATTCGTATCTCGAGTAACTTTATTATATATTCTTTATTGCATAAACATTATGGAAAATAAGTACAAGAAAAATTGTTGCAAAGGCGGGCTTATCTCTAAATGAGAGATCTCTTCCAGCCAACCCATGTGTTGTGAGAGAATCTAAAATTTTGGGGCAATTAGGCAATAAAAGAAACTACATGAAAACTAAATAAATAAATACTTTTACTACTTCATACACAAATCACGCATATACTCCTAGCGGGGAAGGCAGAGCGTTTTAACCGTCTGACAAATGTTTGAGGGTCGTTTCAGATACATAGTTTATCACTATAGTGACAGGTTGGTCACTTTTACTACTACAGCTGGAATAGTCCACTGCTGGGCATGTTATGCCATACTCACCACGCAGGTGAATTGGCGAGCGCAGTGCAAGACGTTTTCGTTTCAATTTGTTAAAAACTTTCTCAAAAGAAAGTAACCTTAAAGTAATTAAAAGATCGCTCAGCGGGATTTCTATCAGAAATGGAAGATTTCCCGTGGTAAAAAGAAGCCTTTGCTACGCCTTGTGATGTAGGCTCAGAATACCATCACCCCATTTCAACCCTTGGGTGTAGTATAAAGCGACTAAATAATTAATCCAGGGAGTGGGCGGCAGCGTTCTTTGTGACTACAACACCTTTTACTGCGCTCGCCAGTCCGCCTACCAAGAGTGGTGATAATAGCATATACCCCCAAATAGGGGAGCCCATGTCCAGCAGTGGACTGTTGTAGTAGTTACTGACGGAAAAAACATGGAATTCTGCAACTAAACTACACACACTAAAGTATGGCCGTTCCAATAGGCCATATTTGACAGATGTCAAATCCATATTAAAGGACATGTCAACAAAGAAACATAGACCATATGTCATAGCATTAACACGATTTTGACAGCTGTCATACAGGGTGCAAAAATATTTGCTGCAAATATTTTAAGGGGTGATTCTGCTCATGAAACTGAACAACTTTCTCCAAGGAACATAGGTCGAAAAATGAAAAAAAATTTTGGACCTCCCATACAAATTGACTTGGTCGGTCGGTAACATTGTAAGGGACAGCCAAATTTTTTTTTTCATATTTCGATCTATGTTCCTTGGGGAAAGTTGTTCAGTTTCATGGGCTGATTCATCCCTTAAAATATTTGCAACTAATATTTTTACACCTTATATATTATGGCCTATTCGAACGGCAATACTTTAAGTTCCACAGCGCACCGCATTTCTCTCTGTCTTATAACTGCTTAATTTATTGACTTATTTCACAGCTCATAACACAAATTTCACACATTCACACAACAACGAGGTTACAAAACAAATAGATAACATTCCTACTGATATTATCTAATAAACAGACAAATGAATCGAAACTAATTTTCATGCTTACATACGGTAGGAAGTAGCAACTAGGAAGAATAGTACACACGCATACTGTATAGATATATGTATAGTACTCGTAGGTAATCTGTTTTATTGTCATTTTCTACGATATGTTACAGGGTGTAAAAAAATTTGCTGCTAATACTTTAAGGGGTGAATCTGCCCATGAAACTGAACAACTTTCCCCAAGAAACATAGGTCGAAATGTAAAAAAAAAAATCGGCCTTTCATACAAAATTACCATCAAACCAAGTCAATTTGTATGGGAGGTCCAAAAATTTCTTTCATATTTCGACCTATGTTCCTTGGGGAAAGTTGTTCAGTTTCATGGGCTGATTCACCCCTTAAAATATTTGAAACCTAGGTTAAGTCACATTCAAAATATATTCTGAATTCCAATTTTATTATGAATGTGGGTTTCATCACGATGTTTTTCCTTCACCGGAGTAGTCGGTAAATGTAAGTGAGTAAAAACACATGGGTACATGGCGGGAATCGAACTCGGGTCTCACGAATGAAAGACCGGTGTCCTAACCACTTGGCCACCGACGCTCCAGTAGACTGTTGTGACTGTAGTAACAGTAGTCGTAAGATTTGACTAAGAAATTCGTATGCTCAATGATTATTCAATTTAAGCCGATGTAATGACAAGCTGTCACTAAACGTCTATACCTAGGTAGGTATAACATTTTCTGAAATTACTATCAAATAGGTATTTTGCGCTATACCTATCCCACAAGGGATAAAAACTGTATACAAAATATAAAATGCGTTGATTGTATCAGGAAAATTCATGGTCAAATACTTTTTATTATTTAAATAAGTCTGTACATTGTTGAAATGACAATATCGTAAAAGCATTGCAACATTTGACCTTAATGATGGGCTAAAATGAGACAAAATTCACAAAGTACCACATGAGAACGACAATGTCAAATTTACATTTTCTTTACCACACTACTGATGGCCGTGTGATGCTGGCTTAAAATAGCATCACTCCACATTCTTCCCGCGGGTGTCGTTAGAGGCGACTAAGGGACTCGAGAGTATTGGTGTATTACAATTTTTAGGCGACAGACTGACAACCTGTCATTATAATAATACACATGTTTTCTGAAACATCCTTGGAAAACAATTCTCAAAAATATCAGACGTGGCGATAGCGACAGTTTTCTGGCGGCCGTTATCGCTCTGCCTACCCCGCAAGGGATAAAGGCGTGATATGTGTATGTATGTATGTTGAAGGGCCACTACTGATGGGCTTCCCTCAGTCCTCCACACTCATAACTTGGGCTGCAGCGTTCCCTGTGAATGCAGTGCAATGCACATGCCAAGTGTGAATAAAGCATAAAAGTGTGAATAGTGCCGTGTGATTCCTGCTTCGAATAGCATCACCCCATTTCTTCCGCGGGTGTTGTAAAATGCAATCGAGGGTTTCATGTGTATTACAACTTTAGGCGACAGGCTGACAACCTGTCACTACAGTGAGACGCGAATCATCTGAGAGGGCCCTCATTTTTTGTCAGACGCAGTGGTAGCGACTGTATTTTTACGACCGTTAACACTCTGCTTAACCTTCGAGGGATAAAAGCGTGATATGTGTATGTATTTAGATATTTTGTACCTGTATCATTGGTATACCTGTTGTTTTGATATGTACACATATCACAGAAAAAAATTGCCGTGTGATGCCGGCTTAGAATGGCATCACCCCACATCGTTCCCGCGGATGTCGTAAGAGGCGACTAAGGGACTCGAGGGTATTGGTGTATCACAATTTTTAGGCGACAGGCTGACAACCTGTCACTATAGTGATACACGTGTTTTCTGGAACAACATTGGAAAACAATCCTCAAAAATGTCAGACGTGGCGATAGCGACCGTATCTTTACGGCCGTTAATGCTCTGCCTACCCCGCAAGGGATAAAGGGTAGGTATTTATCATTGGTAGGCCATGTAGATTATTAAGTCATGAAATTTATGAATGATTAAATATGATAACACAACAACCCAAAGTAACTCAGTAAAACCAATTTTCCCAAAGGAACATAAGGTCAAAATGAACATGAAAAAAATGTTAGACCTCCCATGCAAAATGTTTCTTTTTTCACATTTCGACCTATGTTCCTTGGAGATATTTTTTATATCACCAGCCAATCCTAAGGTTTCGGCGTCTAAAAAAATTCACCCTTTAAAACACAAAAAATATTATCCATGAAAAACAAGGGTGTCACTGTCGTGAATCAACAAAGAAAAAAATTCCCACTCCCACCACTTTATACTCATAATTTCCAAAAAAACAAACAAAACATACCCAGACCACAATTCACTGCACAATTTTTTTATCTATGTTGTTGTTTTTTATAAACACTGAACAGAACTGATCACAATGCGGGTTTCCGTGCGACTGAAATGAGTAGTTGCGACGGAGCTACGTTTTATACATGCGGATGGATTAGTATGGATACGATATGTTATTTAGCGGGTTTTCTGCAAGTTGAAAAAAAGTGATGAAAGAATATTTGTATAAGCAGCGTGATGCCGGTTTAGAATAGCATCACTCCATATGCGAATGCGGTGTAGAACAAATCACGGACCTTCTCTCCTGCCCCAACTGCCCTAATAATTGCACTATGCAGAACTTGCTGGAGGTTAACCCCAAAGCAATCAGTGAGGCCAAATACTGGTCCAATAGAATTTATTGTCCATCGATTCGATGAAGAGGAAGGCCCCATATCTTTCCCGCAGGTGTCGTAAGAGGGACTAAGGAGTTTGAGGCTTGTTGTGTATTACAATTTTAGGCGATGTCATGACGGTAATACACAGTCTTCTGAAATTACCCTCCAACTTTTGTCGGACGTGGCGTAAATGACTCTGCCAACGCATGCGGTATATAGGCGTAATTTATGTATGTATTTCTGCAAGTTTTATAACAGATACTATCTTTGTCATTTATTCGCCGAATGACTCGATATATGTCATTTGATATCACAATTTTTTTTTTACTTCTTCTTTCTATTATAATTAGGATACCCCTGCAGATACAGAGATCAAACACGTGCATTCGTACACTATATTAAAAATTATATATCTAGTTTGAAAAGCCTTCATAGAAATTGATTGAAATGAAATTTGGATTCAGATGATATTTGAATGTGACTTAACTTAAAATTCTAGCCCGGTAAGCCTTCCGGTTGCAGAGGTCAAATGGCAGTCGCTCTGTGTGGAAACTTGGTTCCATGTCAAATCCCTTAGTTTAGGTAGCCGACCCCGACAGAGTACGGGATAAGGCAAAGAGAATGATGATGAATTTGAAAAGTCTTCATTAACATTACCCAAGAACTTTTACTCCGCCGGTCATATCCATGCTAGTCTAGCGCGACTCCCACGCACCCTACAAGACAAAATCGCAAGTGAAATAAACAGTAGTAATTCTAATTGTATATTACTGATCACTTGATTAATTTGATCAATATTACAAATGTAATTGCGTGAGTTTTTTTTCGTGTTTCCAGCTCTGTGAGAAACGTTCGGAATGTTGATTGGGTGTTGCGGAAAAATGTCTAGTTAAGATACACCTTACGGGGTAGGCAGAGCGTAAAAACATATGGGTATGTGAATTATTTTAATCGATATTTTATGTATAAAGTAAGACGGTTCCGTGTCTCAGATGGCACGTTAAGCCGTACGCCCCGGTTGCTGTCTATGATAACTTAGACGGCGGTCGTTACTAAACTATGTCAGAGACCTGCTACTTGTAGAAGGCGGTTGTAAAACTCTGACACCAGGGTTCATCGGGTCGTTTGACGACTCGGTGTCCCTCACGAAAAAAGAGAGAGAGAGAGAGAGAGAGAGAGATTGATAAAGTCGCATCCCTGGATAATTGTGAGACGATTTGGGCGGATTACACACTTGACGCACGACGGAGCGCAAAAATATCGCAGCGGTCTGTCAGATCCATACTAGAAATGTCAATCCCCATACTAAAACTCTCAACCCCAACTAAAATAGCTGTCGACGCAACGCTATCGCAGTGTTGTCCGTCGATTGCGGTTTTAGTATGTGGACTGACGTTTTTAGTATCGATCTGACAGACCGCTACAATATTTTTGCGCTCCGCCGTGCGTCAAGTGTGCGATCCGCCTAAGGTGACTCAAAAAGATTCTTACCTAACATTATTTTGATGTGTTTATTATTGACCTTAAAACTGTCAATATAGGAAATGCAATTATTATATCAATAAATACATCGAACTGGGACAGAGCTTTTAACTAATTGCTCAAAGAGTCGCGTTTGCCCTAAGACTTTTAACTCTTTAACTGCTGAGGGTTCCTTTCGATACATACATTTTTTTTTTATGTAATAGGCCCGCATTTGTCTGCATACATACATATATCACGCCTTTATCCCTTGCGGGGTAGGCAGAGCGTTAACAGCCGTAAGAATACGGTCGCTATCGCCACGTCTGAAATTTTTGAGTATTGTTTTCTAAGGTTGTTTCGGAAAACATGTATATCACTATAGTGACAGGTTGTCAGCCTGTCGCCTAAAAATTGTAATACACCAATACTCTCGAGTCCCTTAGTCGCCTCTTACGACACCCACGGGAAGGATGTGGGGTGATGCTATTCTAAGCCGGCATCACACGGCATAAGCCTGGGGTTCCTTTCGAGTCCGTAACTAAATGAAATGAAATGAAATGAAAATTTCTTTGCTAATAAATATGGTACAATGGGTCTTGTCTTGTTATAATGTATAAAAGAATCACATATTTAGCCACACAATGATGACATGCAAATATTGAATACATTAATAAAATTTAAAGAAAAGGATTAATTAAATAGGTACATATATTAATGTCAAGTAAAATTTAAGAATGTCATATAAATTTAAATTCGATGTTATATGCATAAGAATATTAAATAATTTAGATATTTATTTCTATTGTTTTACATTATCTGCAATTAAAATACTCTTTTAAGGAATAAAAACAACTGTCACACAGCCAGTTGAACAATTTTCTTTTAAATATTGGTAGAGGCAACGTTTTTAAATCTTTCGATAAGGCATTATGTATTCTTACTACCATTCTTACTAACATATATACACACAACAAGTCTTTATATGTGGGTTTCATCACAATGTTTTTCTTCAGTCCAGTTCAGTCAGTATCAGTTCGATCAGTTCTTCTCAGAACAACTCCCAAGCCCAGTCTCGCCCCAAGGACGTGATTGGGCTGGTTGTTTGAACAACCAACTAAATATTTCCGGGTGAGCACGTGCTCCCCACCAAGCCGACAAGCGTAGGTTTGATGGCCCCCGGGCCGAAAACGTAGTGTCCAATACAAAAAAATGTTTTCTTTCCCCGTTAGAGCAGTCGGTAAATGTAGTGAGTGAAAACACATTGGCATATGGCGGTGATGGCGGAGATCGAACTCGGGTCTCACGATTGAAAGACTAAGTGTCCTAAGCCAACTACGCTCCACAGTGTGGACATAAGTAGCGCAGGTAAAGTGTTAACTATTATTCAAAGGTCAAAAACAAACTGACAAATTGTTTTGTTAGGAAATAGACACAGATGTAGGACGAGCATGTAATTGTTGTTAATTTTTCTAATTGTTTGCGAATATGACCGTTTTTGGACCTTTTGGAGAAAGATAAAAGTATTTATTTTGTTATGTAAACTTCAGAAGACTTTGAAAGATAAACCAGCAGCGATGAACCGTGATTAAATTCGGTTGTGGACTGGGTCATTAATAAAATATAATAATTATGAAAACACTATTAAAAGACACACGCACAAACACACTTAAAACTATTTTTTTAATACTCCGGACTTCATTCATAACTTTTCAAAATATTCAAAGTTTGAATTAAAAATAATAAAAGTAAGTGTTCTAGCGTCATCCAAAATAGCAATGTATGAAGTCATACATTTAGTTTTTTTCAAGCGAAATACCGTTTTAAATAGTTTTAAAAAGTATCTTCCTCTCCACAACCCTATTATAAGGCAAAACCCACATCTAACGCACAACGCTGCGCATTTTTAGCGTAACTCATTTTTAGGTAATTCTGTATTCTATTCATAATTTGTATATTTGCAAAATGGCCTTATTAATTACCTACAGCTAAAACACACATCCACCTAATTATGCAAAATCTGATATTCACATAGTTTTGAATGCGGTGTAAACTAGTCTTACATTGTTTAAGGCCCCGGTCTCGGCTTTTGGGGGCAGCGGGGCGGCGCGCTCGGCTTTTTTTTTCTAGGGAGTTTTTTTTCTTTGTGTTGGCTATGTGTTTTTGGCCCCGGGGATTGGTGGGCAGCTTGGACTCACCAGGAACTTATTGATTGGCTGTTCAACCAACCAGCCCAATCACGCCCTCGGGGCGAGACTGGGCTTAGGAGTTGTTCTGGGAAGAACGGATCGAACTGAATCTACCCGGTATGTGCCGGTAATTGCCAAAGTGAGCGGCAAATGAGGGACGTCCGCGACCCCACCGGCGGCGGGGACGTCGGTTTCTAGGGAGGTCGCCGCTCGTTGCCCGCTCCCGCGCCTCTGTTTCCGAGAATCTTTTCATTTGAATGTATGCAAAAGATCCTGCCGCTGCCGCCCCGCTGCCCGCAAAACCCGAGACCGAGGCCTAAAAGATTTTTTTATGATAAAAAATATCTCATGTCATGACATGAGAGTTTCTTGTTGAAATTTCATGACATTGGTCAACATGTAAGCATTAGGTAGGTATGTAATCTGTGACTGCCTGTGTGATCTAGCAATCACAGGATCCAAAGGTCACCTAAGTTCAATTATTGTACACTTAGGCTCGTATTTAGAAACCGCACTCAACTCTGAGATCGATCCTGAGTGCGACTCTGAGATGCGGTTAGTACTGTATTGACTGACATTTGTCAAAATCGCTCTTGAGATCGAACTCGGAGTTGAGTGGGATTTATAAATACGTTTACATTTAATATGTAATACAAACATACATACATCACGCCTTTATCCCTTGCGGGGTAGACACAGCGCTAACGGCCGTAATAATACTGCCGTAATGCAGGTTTTTTTAATAGATAGAGTTATGAGAGTATGGTAGTTACATTTTACAAAAATAGGTTCAAGGAGGAGCGGAGTCCTCGAAAAAAGCGAAAGAGCGGAGTTCTTCTTCAGAGCTTAAAGGAAGACTCCCACACTTATGTGTTATTGTAACTTGTGAGAATGAAATAAATATTTTTTGATTTTTGATTTTGTTTTGATTTGATTTTGATTTAAGAGGAAGGTTATTTGTAGGTAATGTAATACTTGCCGGGAAAAATCCTTATTCCCACGGGGAAATGTGTTGCAGCGGGCGCAGCCGCTGGGGCAGGCCGCTAGTATGTAATATAATAAAGCATCTATCTAATAAAAGATACGTAAAAGATATAGTAGAAAGTGTAAAGAATGAATCAATAATATTTTATGACATATCTCTACATTTATTGACAGAGCAACTTTCGTGTAAAAAATCTAGTTATTGCCAGATCATATTTCGTTAGATTGGCGTCTCCAATAGTCCCGCGCGAATCGCAGTTGACATTTTACTTACACTTTTTTTTTCGTGTGGGACACCAAGTCGTCCAACGACCCGATGGATCTTAGTGTCAGAATTTTTCAACCGCCTTCTACAAGTAGCAGGCTTCTGACATGGCTGTGTAACGACCGCCGTCTAAGTGATCATAGACAACAACCGGGACCTACGGCTCAACGTGCCATCCGAATCACGGAACCATCTTTTGGACAATCGGGTGGTTCAGCTCGTAAAGTCCTAACCAGACTGGGAACCAGTTTACGAAGTGATAAATATCAACTTTGTGTGTGACCCACCAAGAATCGATCCGGAAATCGGAACCTTCTGCGTCACAGGCAGTCGCATTACCAATGCGCCACATCGGTCGTCGACCCCATTAAAACCAGAGAGATAATAATATCATGACGTCATGTCTTCGTATTTTCATACAAAATATCGTTTTAAAAAGTAGCTCATTTGTCCTGCCAGCCATCATGCCTATTCTCATGAATGGAGATTAAGGGGCTGACACGAGCTAAAAACCGGTCCCTTTCTGACAAATGTCAAACTGCGCGCGTGCGAACGGGACGGAACCTTGCCTTGATTCAATGATATTTTCGTATTTTCGATGATAACTCGGTCATAAATTAGTAATTTGAAAATCAAAAACAATATGTCGATAGAGTATTGTAAGGCGCTCATTCTGATAATAAACACTTAATTATTGTGTGGGTTTTGTTCATACAGTTTGCGATATAATAGATTTTTAGAGGTAACTTTACGATGTTTTTCTATCAAGCTTAATTACTAATATCATGTTTTGGAAACAATAACACTACAGCAAATATCCTGAAGATTATTACCTTTTTTTTCCTCAGTTTTTCTGCATTTTATCTAGGGTAGAAATCACTTATAAAAGTAGCTTTTAGCTCTTTAAGTTATATATTATATTTTGTGAATCATCATCATTGGCCTCATACGTCTGTGATAGACAATTTAATCAGTGTCTGAGGCAAGACCACAGACACTGCATTGCCTGGGATGCAATCATGGAAAACGATGGATTTCCCAGGCACCCTCTCGGCCTCCCTGGCTGACTCCACAGGAATGACGAGTCGATACGTGCGGAGCCAGGTCGGCTGCAGGAGTCTACCGCACGATAGACCTCTGTCACACGCGCCTGACGAAGACGCCGTTCCGGGTTTAGTGTGGAGTTGTCCTTCTCCAGGACCCCCACGGAAAGAGAGGGGGTGGTGCTATTCTACTCTGCCGACACCACATGGTATGGCATTTTGTGAATGGAGATTAAACAATACATTGACTAATTCGCTCTCAAGTTATACTTATCTTTCACAAAGCGCTCAAGGTCGGATGCGCGGGCGCAGTTCCCACAACAATTTGACTGCAATATTGGTATATGATGCTAGTGTTGAATAGCATTACCCCATTTCTAACAATCTGTATCTGTGTGTGTGATGCCGGCTTAGAATAACATCACCCCAATTCTTCCCGCGGGTGTTGTAAGAGGCAACTAAGGGACTCGAGGGTTTCATGTGTATTATAAGTATAACTTTAGGCGACAGGCTGACAACCTTTCACTACAGTTGTCGAGGACCTGGCCACCTAGATCTCTCGTCACCTTTATCTCAAATGGCCATCAATACTTGTCAGACGTGGTGAAAACGACCGTAATTTTACGATCGTAAAAGCTCTGCCTACCCCACAAAGGATAGAGGCGTGATACCGGGTGTAAGGGACAGCACTCCGAATACCGATAGGGTGTATGCAGACTTTAAAACTGAATAACTTCTCCCCTAACCTAATAAAGGTAACCCTACCAGCTCGTTTCGTCCCTATCGCTGAAAGCTTGCCGCCTGGTCATGGATTACCTTGGCCAGTTTGGAAGTCCCTGAATAGACTTCGGACCCAAACTGGCCGGAGCAAGGAAAACATGGCCAAGTGGGGCTTCTTGGAGGGTACCGACGTAAGCTGTTTGTGTGGTGCAGTCCAAACGATGCACCTAACATCGTGTCCGGCGTGCCCCAACACCTGCACAAAGGACGACCTTATGACAGCGTCTGCCAGCGCTGTTAATGTGGCCAAGTTCTGGGCTACGACGGTGTAGTGTCTGCCATCGACACGCTAAGAAGAAGAACTTTTCCCAAGGAACATAACTCGAAATGTAAAAAAGTTTTGGACCTCACATACAAACTAACTCGGTTGGTTTTTAGCAGTGATATTCTATAGATTGACGTAATAGTTATTTTTAATTATGCACTGAACTTGACATGATTGGCACGTCACTATTTCAGATATGCAAAAAAAAATGGCAACCCAAAATGAAAAATCTCAAAAAAAAACAATGTTTTGTCGCCTCATACGACACCCACAGGTAAGAAATATTGCGATGCTATTCTTACACGGCCTAACAACATAAGACAATACTAATCCACTATATATTGCGATTACTATTTTTCGTCTCCGTGTTTCACAGAGCGCGCAAGGTCGGATGCGCACACGCAGTTCCCACAACAATTTGAGCTGCAATACTGGACGGTTGAGAGTAACTGGTTTTGATACTTGGTTTTACGCTTGTGATGTAGTGTAGAGTTTAAACAGGATGACTGGAAAATTGATGCATTCCTTTCAAGGGTGAACCAGCTCATGAAACTGAACAACTTTCCCCATGGAACATAGGTTGAAAAGATTAAAAAAAATTTGGCCCACCCATACAAAATTACCGACCGACTAAGTCAATTCGTATGGGAGGACCAAATTTTTTTTTCATTGTTCGATCCATGTTCCTTGAGGAAAGTTGTTCAGTTTCAAGAGCTGGTTCATCCCTTGAAAGGAATGCATCAATTTTTCAATCACCCTATATACCGTGATAGAATGTCACAACTCTGAGGATCCTATGCTTGTGTGCATAGCTGATCACACAGTTAAATTTTCTATCCTTCAAAGCAAAACTCGAAATATCTTTTCAATACAGGGTGTTAGAGACGGTGTAACGAAAACTTTGCAGGTGTGATCAGACCATGAACCTGAACAACTTTTTCTATGGGGGCTATGTTGGAAAACGTAAAAAAAAATTCGACCTTCCATACAACATTCACGATCAGCTGACTGACTTTGTATGGGAGTTTCTAGAATATGTTTAAAAACATAGAATACTTGCGGACAAATAATTTATTTACAAACTACTAAATCCCAAACGATAATTTTATAACGATAATTTTATCGTTTGGGATTTAGTAGGATTTAGTACTTTTTTAAAAGCATTTTTCATTCGGCGTTTTTGCAATAGGCCTAATCTTTTGAACAATAATTTAAGTGAGAAATAAAAGTAAAGTATCAAGACCGCTCGCGCAGTAGAGTGACCGGAGTAAGTACAGTCAAATCGTTACAATTATTACGTCACGATCTTGTGGCCAATGTACAGTTGGACAGACAATTTGCTAATGAAGATCTTTTGAGCTGATAGCAACACTCGTCTGAACTAGGTCACGCTATTGACATTTTGTAGATTGAGGGATTATCTGTCAAGTTCAATGACTCCTATCTATGGGAAAGCTCAGCAGCGAGTTTAAAAAAAATATCCAGTCAGCGTCTCCTACATACTAGTAACTAAACGAACGGATTAAAAATTTCCTATTGAATATTATCTCTTTCTTTTCGTGTGAACACCGAGTCGTCCTATTATATTGTACTTATTAAACTTTTTATTCAGAAAAATATATAACGAATGATCAAAAAAAATCTTAAACAGAGCAGAAGAGCGTGACTGGTAATTTTGTCCATATCTAAGGTCCGTATTTATAAATCGCTCTCAAGCCTGAGATCGATCTCAAGAGCGATTTTGACAAATGTCAGTCATCTAACAGCATCTCAAATTCGCACTCAGAGTTTATAAATACGGGGCAAAGTAATTATAAGGTATTTTAACTTACAGACAGGGTGAACCAATTTAAATGAAATAAAATTAATTTTATTTAAAATTAGCAGCCTGTCCAATCTGTTAATCATTTTCCCGTGGGAATAAGATATGTAGCATAGCCGTACCTCTTGAAAAACTATCTATTTCAAACTAAACTGCATCAAAATCCGTTGTGTACTTACTTATAAAGATGTAACCATAGCTACATACTATAAACAGACGCGGGAAGCGACTTTTTTATACTATGATGTGTTTGCCTTTGAGATCTTTGTATTTAGCCGACTGTACAAGAGATGTTCTCCGTTTCGACACACAAACTAATTTTCGTACTAATAATCATTTGTAAATGTTAATATACTAGTGTTATTGCGCTATGAATAATTGTAAATAGCCCTTTTATTGTTAATAATGAAAGTGTACAACATCTTTTGTTGACACAAGGTAAAATTGCACTTACAGTGTTTTTATACATACATACATACATATATCACGCCTTTATCCCTTGCGGGGTAGGCAGAGCGATAGTTGCCGTAAGAATACAGTCACTATCGCCACGTCTGACATTTTTGAGGATTGTTTTCCAAGGTTGTTTCGGAAAACATGTGATATGTGACAGGTATAGCTATAGTGACAGGTAGTCAGCCTCTCGCCTAAAAATTGTAATACACCAATTCTCTCGAGTCCCTTAGTCGCCTCTTATCTTACGACACCCGCGGGAAGGATGTGGGGTGATGCTATTCTAAGCCGGCATCACACGGCACTACAGTGTTTTTATATATAAGTGTAGGTCAAAATTATGTGAGAATATAATTTAATTATCCGTATTATGTATTTCTTTCTAGTGCTGTGTGATGCCGGCTTAGAATAGCATCACCCCATTTCTTTCCCATTGGTGTCGAGAATCCGACTAAGGGATACGAGGGTTTCATGTGTATTGCAATTTTAGACGACAGGCTGACAACTTGTCACTATAGTGATACCTACACGAATCATCTGAAAGGGCCCGGAATATTTGTCAGACGTGGTGATAGCGACCGTATTTTTTACGGCCGTTAACGCTCTGCCTACCCCGCAAGAGAAAAAGGAATGATATGTGTATGTATGTAAGTATGTTTGCTGATACAAGGTTTAAATTTCATTTACAGTGGGTTTATTATGTTCTCATATAAAAAATTATATGAGAACATAATTTAATTAACTATATTATTATGTATTTCTTCAATTATTATTTTCCCGTGGGAAAAAACGTTTTCAAGCATGTATCATACATAAAAACCCTTCGCTGAAAATGCTCTATCTAGTGGAAAAGGTAGGTTTAGGAGAAGTGAACCGAGTCCACGAATGACGGACAGACAGAAAAATGCAAATTTCACAATTTTTTACCTTTAAATGGCGGTATAGCAACCCCATTGGCGAGGAACACACTTGACGAACGAAGGAGCGCACAAATATCACAGCGGTCTGTCAGATCCATACTAGAAATGTCAATCCCCATACTAAACCGCACTCGACGAATGACACTGCGATAACGCTGCGTCCACAGCGGTGAGGCTGACCGCTGCGATATTTTTGCGCTCCGTCGAGCGTCAAGTGTGTTCCTCGCCAATCCAATGAGACCCCTAATAAAGGTAGACCCATGTCCAGCAGTGGACTGTTGAGGGTGTTGATGGTGGTCATACGGCGAAGATGCGGAAGTCTAACTAAAGACAATAAAGAAATAAATCTATAATTATCTTGTTGAGAAAATTCTATTTCTTTTGCTGTAAAATCTCCATAAAATAACCATTAGTAATAAAAAGCAACGCATACAAACAATTGAAATAAAAACCAAGATTGATTTCATTGATTGTTTTATTCAATTAATTAGTGCAATCTCTATCATGCTATACGCTACTTAATATTATTTATGGTTTTCCATTGAAACGTGAGTAAAAGGATGTTAGGGTTAGTGCAGATCCAATATACTTTGTTGGATCATATCACATCAGCTTATAGCACCGACGACGATGACGACCGATGTGGCGCAGTGGTAGTGCGACTCCCTTTGACGCAGAAGGTCCCGGGTTCGATTCTCGGTGGGTCACTCACAAAGTTGATAAGATGAAAAGTTGATATCTATCACTTTGTGAACTTGTTCCCAGTCTGGTTAGGACACTCTATTGTCCGTAAGTAAAATAGCTCCGTGTTTCGGATGGCACGTTAAGCTGTATGTCCCGGTTTCTGTCTATGATCACCTAGACCGCAGTCGTTACATAACCATGTCAGAAGCCTGCTTCTTGTAGAAGGCGGTTGAAAAATTCTTACTTTAGGGTTCATCGGATCGTTGGACGACTCGGTGTCCCACACGAAAAGGGAGAGCCTATAGCAGTCCACAGCTGGACATAGGCCTCTCCCAGGGTACGCCACAATGAACGATCTCTCGCTTTCATCATCCAGTCGCTACCAGCCGCCCTCTCCGACTGTAGCCAATTGCAAAAACATGTAAGACATGCCGTGCGATGCCGGCTATGCCGTGTGATGTCGGCTTAGATGCCGTGTGATACCGGCTTAGAATAGCATCACCCCATATCCTACCCGCGGGTGTCGTAAGAGGCGACCAAGGGACTCGAGGGTATTGGTGTATTACAATTTTTAGGCGACAGGCTGACAACCTGTCACTATAGTGATACACATGTTTTCTGAAAAAACCTTGGAAAACAATCCTCAAAAATGTCAGACGTGGCGATAGCGACCGTATTCTTACGGCCGTTAACGCTCTGCCTACCCCGCAAGGAATAAAGGCGTGATATATGTATGTAAGAGGCTAATGAAAAGATTCTATGCAGGTAGGAGCTAAAATTATCTCCCTACCAATTTTTTGCTAGTAGGTAGTATTTACTTAAGAGCGTCGGTGGCCAAGTGGTTAGGACACCGATCTTACAATCGTGTGATCCGAGTTCGATCCCCGCCATGTACCAATGTGTTTTACTCACGTGCATTTACCGACGACTGCTTTTACGGTGAAGAAAAAAAACATTGTGATGAAACCCACATCAAATAAAATTTTAAGTCAGATATTTGAATAAAATTCAGGCCAAGTTAACCTTCGGGTTGTAGAGGTCAGTCAGATGGCAGTCGCTCTTTGTAAAAACTTGATTTCATGTCAAATTCCCTAGGTTAGGTAGCCGACCCCGACAGAACGAGATAAGGCAAGGAGAATAGTGAGGTAATATTTTACTTAGTCTGGTGAATAGTCTGTAAATACATACATACATAAATCAAGCCTTTTTCCCTTGCGAGGTAGGCAGAGCGTCAACGATCGCAAAACCACGGTCGTCAACGCCACGTCTGATATGTAACCCCTAAATAAGGCATAAAAACTTGAGAAAAATCGACTATAACAATTTTTTTTTTGGAAATGACTTTTATGTCCCTAATATAAAGGCAAAGATACAATACAATACAATACAAATGCTTTATTTGTACAAAACACAAAACAAAGAAAAGTACAATAAAAGAAAATTCGGTACAATGAAAAGATCATGATGGTCATGCTGCCATCTCTGTACAGCGCCCTCTATTGACTGAAAGATTACTAGCACTCATTCACACCACAGAATCAAGTTTTTCTTGGGTTTCCAGTATATCTTGAATTAATTTGTTCAATTAAAATCCTTTTAGCTGTCAGTTACTCCGTTAATAAGGATTAATGGTAATTATTTGACACGTGATTAACAATGAAACAAATTATCTTAGCATAAGCATTAGTATTGGAATCATTAATTTAAACGTGACAACAATAAGTAGGTAATTTCAGAAAAACGCAGGATTAGGCAAAGAACACACTTGACGCACGACGGAGCGCGAAAACATCGCAGCGATCCGTCAATCCATACTAGAAATGTCAATCCCCATACTAAAACCACTCCACCGCTGTTGACGCAGCGCTATCGCAGTGTCGTCCGTCGAGTGCGGTCTTAGTATGAGGACTGACGTTTCTAGTAAGTATCGATCTGACAGACCGCTGCTGCGATATTTTTGCGCTCCGTCGCGTCAAGTGTGTTCCTCGCCTTTACCCAGGACCTCCCTCTCGGCCTCCCCGGCTGGCTCCACAGAAACGACGACTCGATACGTGCGGGGCCTGGGCCCCAAGTCTGCTATTTTTTGTCATTGTAACGCCAGACTTGTAATTTAGCAGACTTAGGGCCCAGGTCGGCTACAGGAGTCTACCGCACGATAGACCTCTGTCACACGCGCCTGACGGAGACCCCGTTCCGAGATTAGTGTGTAGTTGTCCTTCTCCAGGACCCGTCTTGGATCTGGTTTATCCCTCAGTCGTCTCTTACGACCCCCACGGGAATACATGGGGTGATGCTAATCTGCCTTAAATAAAACTAAAAGCAAATGTTACTCTTACGGTTGTTGAAATCTTTTATCAGGCGTGGTACTACATTTATACTAAGACACTAGGGTTCATCCGGTCGTTGCACGACTCGGTGTCCCAGGGTTCATCCAGTCGTTGGACGACTCGGTGTCCCACACGAAAAGAAGAAGAGTTTTACTACACTAGCAGCCCGCCCGGTTGCACCCGCTGCATATAAATTTCCCGTGGGAACAAGACGTTTTTGACGCCCTAAACTTCTGTTGGTATATGAAGAACCACTAACTTACTGATTTAATGAGTAAGTAACTCTAGATTATCATCATTCTCCTTGCCTTATCCCGTTCTCTGTCGGGATCGGCTAACTAACCTAGGGGATTTGACGTGGAACCAAGTTTTTACACAGAGCGACTGCTATCTGACCTCTGCAACCCGAAGGCTAACCTGGCCCGAATCCTAGGTTAAGTCACTGGATTCAAATTTTATTTGAATGTGACTTCATCACGATGTTTTTCCTTCACCGTTAGAGCAGTCGGTAAATACACGAGAGTAAAAACACATTGGTATGTGGCGGGGATCGAACTCGGGTCTCACGATCGTAAGACCGGTGTCCTAACCAGTTAGCCAACGAGTAACTCTAGATTATCGACTTTCGAAAATGAATCTGATCTACAAAAACCCCAGCAACCCGACACCCCCAAATCCCGGGCATCGAACCCGCAACCCTGGTAGCTAACCGCTGAACCATATCGTCTACATGTTACGATATGCTGTGAGGTTGGCGCGTTACCGGTGTAGCGCAGGGAAAGATGCTCTACATGCTATAGGGCTCCTTGATAAGCAGTAGTGTAGCTACACTTTATAAAATTTAATTTGCTACTTGTGACGTTTGCCAGATTAATACGACAGAATTTTGGAAGGGGAAAGCCGCGAACACACCTGGATCAAATCAGGGACGTATTGAAGAAAGGTCATGTCAAAAGTGCCCTAAAGCGACGAGCGTGCATGAAGAGAAGACTAATGAATGTAGAAGAGCGAAAGAATTAGGTTAGTATCGTAACAAGTGAAAGCAAATAGTCTCTGCCTACCCCAACGGGAAAGCGGCAATACAGAAAGATAAGTAAACAAAGAGAAATGAACCTTACGTCTTAGCATTTTTAACTAAAACTGACAAACGTCACAGCAAAATTTTATATAGTTTTACTGTATTTCAAGTTTAAGCCCGATATTTCATTTGTTTATTTATTTAACAATTTAATTTACACGAAATTTTTTATAAATACCGATCAAATGGAGGATCATTTAATGAAAGAGAAGGGAAGCAGTCGGTCCCAGTTGCTGTCTATCATTACTTAAACAAGTTGTTTTGGACATCTTTATTTTTTAGTATTTTACCTATTCGCTCTTAGGAAAGTTGTTTAAATTAATAGGCAGAATAAATTAAAAGGCCCTTAAAAGAAAGCAGCATTACTATATAATAGAATTTAAAGTTAAATCACGCCTTTCTTCCGTTGGGGTAGACAAAGAGGCAAAGTCTATTTTATTATTATTATTATTATGTTGGTATTTAATAGGATGAGGTGCCGAAAGGATGGTAAACTGGACTATGGAGAGGACTATGGCGCCTGCCTGATCTATGTTGAAAAACACGAAACAAAATGGCAGACGGTGACTAGCTAACTCGACAGAATGGGCCCCATAAAACGGCCGAACGCACAAGGAACGGCAAAGGGGCAACATTTCTATGAGCAGCTTAGGGGTGCAGAGGTATTGCTGGACTTTAAACGCACGATCATTTGCATCCTTAGAGGGTCCCATCACGTGCGCCCACTCGCCACTTACGCTCCACATGCACTCCTCGAGCCGAAGCTCTCGCGAGTCCACTCTGACCGGCCGGTGAAGGCAAGCCAGAGGTGGGGGATCTGCTCCTCGTCATTGTTCACTGCGGCCGGCCGGTGAAGGCAAGCCGCAGGTGAAGAGCAGGGACTTCCCCCGGGAGCACTCAGGTCCGTGGGGTCGCTACTCCTCAACAGCTCGCCACAAGCTGCCCTGCGGGCATTATTATTATTATTATTAATCAGGCAGGCAGTTTTTCACGCCTGTATCCTGCTCTTCAATTGTTCTAGTTGCCTTTTTGTGACGTTAAGTGACTGTCTAGTTTATTCTTGAATGAGTTGATGGATGAAACCAGTACAATTTCCTCGGGCAACTTATTCCATGTATCAACTACCCTGTTCGTCAGAAAGTGCTTATGGGGATTATTATTTGGGCGTCTTTTCTTTAGTTTCAGTGTATGCCCTCTTAGACGGGTATTCAGGTCTCGCTGGAACATGTTCTGGAATCCATTAAGTTCGTAATAGCCACTTAGAATTTTGAAGGTTTCTATTAGGTCACCTCGTTCTCTTCGCTCTTTTAGCGTGGTGAGTTTTAATTTCTGTAGTCTCTCTTCATACGATTCATTACTTTATTACATTGAGCTGTCGTGGGACTTTGGTGAAACTCCTTTGAACCTTTTCGAGTAATTGGATATCTTTGGCAAAGTATGGAGTCCAAACTTGGAAGGCATACTCCAGTAGTGGCCTTACATATGTTTTATATATTTTCATCATCATGTCAGGAGTCAGTTAGTCAGGAGTTATTTCCTTCCACTTGTTACGATCCTGGCATACTTCTTTCGCTTCATCTACATTTTTAATGAAATAGAGCATCATTCAGCGCGGTTACGCATCACCTCCGTCACACAATGACGTGATGCATGTGTGCACACACTCACACACACACACACATGAAAACAGGTGCGGAAACAATCGACTTTACAGGATGTGTATTTTTTTTATTTGAATCAAATATTTGGCCGACATTGCATCGAAATATTGTAGCAAAGTGACTACGAGAGGGTAGTAAAATACCGTTTTTTTACACTTAGTATGAATTACAAAAAGATTTTTTTTTAATTACAAACTTTTCATGCTAAATGATTGTGTTGCACAGTCCAAAATATTTTGGCTCATTCAGTAATTTTATAATTATTATTATGTTGGTATTCCTTTCGAATCACGGGCCCACAGGGACCCGGTCCTTTGAGGCATGCGTGGGGCTGAAGCCAACAGCCATTCAAGACCTCCAGGACGCAAACTCTAGAGGAATTTCCGTTACTAAACACTGGAAAAAATTATACAAGTACATTTGTTACCATTGACTCGATGTAATAGAAAAAGTAAATAAATCGCGCATATTTAAAAATTTACTGAAAATCGATATAATAAACATCCTGTATCTCTTATCAGCTGAAGCACTTAACCTGTTCAAAATCTACAAAAATATAACTTTCACTTCATTTCGACGTTATTATTTACGAGGTAGAGTCTAAGTTTGAATATCACAACTGTATCTTAAGTTTGTAGAGTCATTCTTACAACCAGATAGTATGAAGCTCTTTATATTTCGCTACATTTGTACTGAAATTATTTCATATTTAAAAAAAAAATATTTATCGTGTAAAAATATTAGCTGCACATATTCCAAGAGGTGAACCAGCCCATGAAACAGAACAACTTTCCCCAAGGAACATAGATCAAAACTGAAAAAAAAAATGCATTTGGGATTTTGGCACTTATCTTATACACCGTTAATTTAAATTCTTAAGCAAGCATGTGACAATATCAAACAAAGACAACTACGTGTTTTTAAATTACAACTGCTACGCAGACTCATAATATTCTAGACAATACACAATCTAAGTAAACAAACACAACAATTTATAACAATTATTTAAACATTGTTGAACTCATAAAGACTTTTCCATACAGCCATCCGCAGCTCAACCAACGCTGGCCGCGATACGCATTCGATTTTCAAAACTCCGTCATTCGTATTCCGCGCGCAACTGAGACGGACGCGCCGCCATTTTTATTCGAAAAACTTTTTAAATTTTACTTTTCAAAAGTGCGTTCTCATAGTGCCAGTGTTGTTAAAAAGTTGTGTTTCGAAAAAGGATTGCTATAATTTATTTCTGATTGGTGAGTTGAGTGTGTATTCAAATATTTAGCATTATCATTGTAATAATGAATTACCTAATCACTCACAGGTGTTTTATAATATTCGTACCGGAAATCCTACTTATCTAATTTTTAGGAAAGTTTATGTTACATGTTATTATCTACGAGTTTAATTAGAACTTCCGTATTTAAGAATATGATGTATTATACGTTTGTTTGTGTAAGGTTTGTTTTGTTAATTAGTATGACGTCAATCAGTGTAGTCGTAGCCTTAACCGTAGGTTTCAGAAAAACATGATAATCCCTTAACAAATTCGTCAAATCTACACACAAATCACGCCTATATCCCTGGCGGGGTAGGCAAAGCGTTAACGACCGTAATATTACGGTCGTGATCGCTACGTCTGAAAAAGGTTTGAGGGTCGTTTCAGATTTGTCGTGTATCATTATAGTGACAGGTTGTCAGCTTGTCGCCTAAAATTGCAATACACATGAAACCCTCGAGTCCCTTAGTCTGCTTTTACGACACCCACGGGAAAGAAATGGGTGATGCTATTCTAAGCCGGCATAAAAACTAATACCTTGATAATTGTAGGCTGAACTACCCGATCGTTCGTAAGAAAAATAATTTCGCGATATTTGAATTTGACTTAACCTAGGATTCGGGCCAGGTTAGCCTTCGGGTTGTAGAGGTCAGATGGCAGTTGCTCTGTGCCAAAACTTGGATCCACGTCAAATCCCCTAGGTTAGGTAGCCGACCCCGACAGAGAAACGGGATAAGGCAAGTAGAATGAACTATCAAAAATGCCTTTGTTTGCAATCAAATTCAATTATAATTTTAATAAGGCAGGCTTCCTTTCAACTATATTGATAACAATAGCAATGATAAGAGATAAGCAATGATAACACGATAGGTAGATTAAGATAGCATGACGGCAAATCACTTATTATAAAAACTGTTAAAAAAAAATTGCTGCAAATATTTTAAGGGGTGAACCAGCCCATGAAACTGAACAACTTTTCCCTTGAAACATAGGTCGAAATATGAGAAAAAAAATGTAAGCCTTCCATACAAGTTCAAGTTCTTTATTGCGTAGTCAAATTCACATACAAAGATGGTACAAATGACACCCTGTTAGTTAGGGTACAGCAACATAGAGAGGGCACATAGAGCGGTCCCAAAAGTAGCCGACATACATCCTACTACTATTATAAAGGCGAAAGTTTGTAAGTATGGATGTATGGATGTTTGTTACTCTTTCACGTAAAAACTACTGAATGGATTTGAATAAACTTTACCACAACATAGCTTATACATCAGAATAACACATAGGCTATAGCTTATACGAAGACGGGACGAACCTGAAGTCCACGCGAACGAAGTCGCGGGCAAAAGCTAGTACATACATAAATCACGCCTTTATCCCTTACGGGGTAGGCAGAGCGTTACTGGCCGTAAAAATACGATCGCTATCGCCACGTCTGACAAATATAGAGGGCCGTTTGAAATAAATTTGTGTATCACTATAGTGACAGGTTGTCAGCCTGTCGCCTAAAAGTTGTAATACACCTAAAACCCTCAAGTCCCTCAGTCGCCTCTTACGACACCCATGGGTAGGAAATGGGGTGATGCTATTCTAAGCCGGCATCACACAGTAGCCGACCTAACGAAGAAAAAACAAAATATATGGGATAAATTATATTTATTTCTCTAGATACATAGCTTCCCTGTAGTCCCTTAACATTACAAAATTAACAACCGATCAAATCAATTTGTATGGGAGGTCCAAAAAAAATTCGAATATTGCGCTAAATCTGTTTCTTGGGGAAAGTTGTTCACTTTCATGGGCTGATTCACCCCTTTAAATATTTGCAGCTAATATGTTTCCACCTTATATGTACTGGATTTCACATACCTAACTATTAAGTAAAAACTAATACAATTTAGTACATACTTAAATATCACGCCTTTATTTATTTATTTTTTATTTTACTTATTTATACTTATACATAAATATCACGCCTTTATCCCAGTAGGCAGAGCGTTAACGGCCGTAAGAATACGGTCACTATCGCCACATCTGACATTATTGGGGATTGTTTTCCATGGTTTTTCAGAAAACATGTGTATCACTATAGTGACAGGTTGTCAGCCTGTCGCCTAAAAATACGATTTAGTCCCTGCGTGTATACTAGCTAGTATACTTAATAGACTCAAAGGTTTTTAAGGTTATTGTAGAGTTCAAATGACATACTTACTTACTCATATCATAATAGACATATTTATACAAGTGTAAAATGTATGACACACGTAAAGTTTAACGAAAACTATTGTATTTACTTAGGAGTTATTCTATTATTGGATTTAACTTATTTAGCCTACATATTCTTTTGAATTATCTCCATATTTTTAACATCATAATATTTTACTTCGCAATCTACATTTACTTAGGTGGATCGCACACTTACCGCACGACGGATCGCCAAAATATCGCAGCGTTCTGTCAGACCCATACTAGAAATGTCAATCCCTATACTAAAACCGCTGAACCGCTGTAGACTCGGCGCTATCGCAGTGTCATCCATCGAGTACGGTTTTAGTATGGAGAGTGACGTTTCTAGTATGGATCTGACAGACTGCTGCGATATTTTAGCGGTCCGTCGTGCATTAAGTGTGCGATGCGCCTTAGAAATATGACAAACAAATGCTTTGTCTAAATCCCGTATCGAATTATTTACAATACCTACAGATATATGTGATTGTTTAAGAGTGCTACTTAAATTATTATTCAGTTATTTGTAGTATTTGTAGAAATAGCGTGTTTTGTGTATTTAGCACTAGAAACCGAACGTGTAAAAATATTATCTGCAAATATTTTAAGGGATGAATCAGCCCATGAAACAATACAACTTTCCCGAAGAAACATAGGTCGAAATATAAGAAAAAAATTACTTGGTCAGTTGCTTGTATGGAGGGTCTTTTGTTTTTCATATTTCAGCTTATTTTCCTTGGGGAAAGTTGTCTAGTTTCGTGGGCTGGTTCACCTATTAAAATTCTTCATTCAAAATTTTTCAAAATTTTCATAGTTTATAGTAATAGATAGCAGAATTACATAAAAGTAAGTGTTCTGACGCCATCCAAATAGCAATATATGACATTATTGATGGTTCCGTGTTTCGGATGGCACGTTAAGCCGTAGGTCCCGGTTGCTGTCTATGATCACTTAGACGGCGGTCGTTACACAACCATGTCAGAAGCCTGCTACTTGTAGAAGGCGGTTGCAAAATTCTGACACTAGGGTTCATCGGGTCGTTGGACGACTCGGTGTCCCACACGAAAAGAAGAAGAAGAAGACTATTTTCGTACAAAATACCGTTTTAAAAAGGTTCATTTAACCTGCCAGTTCACGACCCTATTTTGCCCTGCTGGGTTGGGCTGTCCTTGACATAGTAGCTTTTATGCCTCATGGGGGAAGGGTCATTGAATAGATGCCTTGCCTACATACTATGCATTACACTTAGACATATTATGTATAATGTGTAAACATATTAGCTGCAAATATTTTAAGGGGTGAATCAGTTCATGAAATTGAACAACTTTCCTCAGCTAACATAGATCAAAATATGAAAAAAAAAATTGTATGGAAGGTTGAAAAATTTTCTTCGTTTCCCAACATAGCCCCCATAATAAAGTTGTGCAATTTCAAGGTCTGTTCACGTTGGCAAAGTTTTTGTTACACCGTCCCTTACACCCTGTATAGAGAAAAAAATGCTGACCACACACAATGAGCAAGAAAGTCAACTTTCACACAAATTGGTTTGTCCACAATAGGTAAATCACATCATCGTTACATGGATTGACCATATCATTATCCTATAAGTGCGTTTCTTATCATTATACGAGTGTTAAATTTTTTGAATCCGTAAGAAAAAGAGTTACAAACAAAACAAAAACGTTTCTGGATTTAGGGTTTTTTCATACCTATTGGTTTGCCGTGTGATGCCGGCTTTGCCGTATGATGCCGGCTTAGAATAGCATCACCCCACATCCTTCCCGCGGGTGTCGTAAGAGGCGACTACGGGACTCGAGAGTATTGGTGTATTACAATTTTTAGGCGACAGGCTGACAACCTGTCACTATAGTGATTTACATGTTTTCTGCAACAACCTTGGAAAACAATACTCAAAAATGCCAGACGCTCTGCCTACCCCGCAAGGGATAAAGGCGTGATATATGTATGTATGTATGTATGTATGTATGTATGTATGTATGTATGTATGTTGATTTGCGATTCATACTTTGACATATATAATACGTATTAGATACGGTACATTTGGCTAGATGACTGGGTCATTAATAAAATACAAAATTAAATCGCTTAAAACGATTGATCAAAAATATTACCTACTGCATTTATAGTTTTTAGAAATTTTTAAAGTTCGAATTAATAAAAAGAAAAAGAATATAAAAGTAAGTGTTTTGACTCCATCTAAAATAGCACGTGTCCAAAATATAACGTCATCTCTCCAGTCATCATGCCTATTTCAATCGCTCTTACTTGTCTATAGTTATGAACACTTTTGCAAGATAATATATCATAGTGTCTTGCCTAGGCCAAAATTATAAGAAAAGCGTAGTCATGTAATTTAATTAAAGCCGCGTTAGGTCTATGTACCTGACAATTTAGGTAGGCATGTATACAGAAAAGTTTTTAACTATGATTCTTGCAAAGTCTTAGAAACAAAAAATTAAGCTCGTAACATATCAACCACAATACCCAAAACATTGCAAGGATGTCAAATAATATAAATTCGCTAGTTTCCTGTGTCATTAATCAAATATAAAAGTTGTACGCTTAAAACTATTGTCCAAAAATACTACGAACTTCATTAAAAAAAAACCGAAATATTCAAAGTTTGAATTAATAAACAGAAATATTATATAAAAGTAAGTGTTTTGACGCCATCCAAGCAACGCATGGCGTCATACGTTCATATTTTCATACAAAATAACGTTTTAGATCGTTTTAAAAAGTATCTCATTTGACCTACCTGTCAAATAGCCTATTTTAAAGAAATGACAATTCAAATGAGCCAATCAGAATCGCCTGCCGATCAGCTGTTTGGCTGTTTCGACAGGGGTGCGTATGCGCAGGTATCACAGATGGATCGGCCGTTAAGACAGGTGCGTGAAAGGACGCATAATAATGTGGATATTAGGTAAGTTGAGCTTTTTTGGTTGGCACGTGCTTTTCGAGAAGTTTTGGAAAGGAAGTTTACGAAAAAAATTATGGTTTGGTGCCAGTAGCTCAGTGGTAGAGAGTAGGACGGTACTTACCTCTGTGTTTTGGATTCAATCCCCAGCCAATGTTAATATTTTTATTTATTTATTAGGTTCATTAATAATATTTTAATAGGCTTGTTTCCTGACAGATCAAATGAACTACTTTTTAAAACGATCTAAAACAGTAATTTGTATGAAGAATAAGAAGTATGACGTCACGCCGTAAGTATTTGGACAGCATCAAAACACTTACTTTTATATTATTTTTCTGTTATTATAATTCAAACTTGGAATATTTCGAAAAATTATGAATGAAGTCCGTAGTATTTTTGGACAATAGTTTTAAGCGTACAACTGTTATATTTTTTAATGACCCAGGAAACTAGCGAATGCCTTCTTTTCAAATAAGTATGCTTTGGGCCGTGTGGTGCGGGCTTAGAATAGCATCATCCTATTTCTAACCTTTGGTGTCGTACATACATAAAGACGACTAAGGGATGAATCCATGGAACGATCTGCAGCGATCCCTGTGAATATCTATATCTGTCTGTGAATACCCCCCAATTTAGGGAAAGCCCATGTCCAGTAGTGGACTGCTACGCTGTTGTAGTAGTATCAGACTGTCTTCTCGTGTGGGACACCGAGTCGTCTAACGACCCGATGAACCCTAGTGTCAGAATTTTTCAACCGCCTACTACAAGTAGCAGGCTTCTGACATGGTTGTGTAACGACCGCCGTCTAATTGATCATAGACTGCAACCGGGACCTACGGCTTAACGTGCCATCCGAAACACGGAACCATCTTACTTACATTAATCAAATAAGAGGGATCCTTTTTTTAAATAGTTTTTATTTTATAATAGCATGTTTGTTCAGACGTAATTTTATTTACCATAATATCATCTCTCTTTGTCTTTTCGTGTGGCACACCGAGTCGTCCAACGACCCAATAAACGACATAATATCATTAGGATTAGGAACTCCCACTCGGTTACCTAAATAACTAACCCGGGTCCCCAATTTTTTATCTTTCTTACCTTAGAGAAAAACATCGATCGTTTTTCGTCCAAATTCTATATTTGTCTATAAAACGTAACTAAAATTTCTATTGTCAAAACTCGATGACAAAGTGTCACGACATGCAGTCACGATGTCCGATAAAAAGCCATTGACAATCGTGACCAAATTTTTTTGTAATTTTTTTAAATCTAAATTTTGGTTCAAATTCTTTTTTCTCATTTTGAGCTACCTATCTTCCAGAGGGAAACTTTGTTCGTAGATTTTTAAATTTGCAAGTGTGTAGGGATACAGGCGTGATTTGTGTGTGTGTGTGTATGGCCGTTCGAATAAGCCATATTTGATAGCTGTCAAACTCATAATAAAGAACATGTCAACGTGGAAAAATAGACCTCATGTCATAGCATTAAGATGATTTTGTCATCTGTCATATATGGCCTATTCAAACGGCCGTAATTTAATGATCAATACCTCCTGATATTACAAACGTACTTCGATATTTAAGAATACTGATAAGTCATAAAAACATACATACATATATCACGCCTTTATCCCTTGCGGGGTAGGCAGAGCGCTAACAGCCGTAAGAATACGGCCGCTATCGCCACGTCTGACATTTGTGAGGATTGTTTTCCAAGGTTGTTTCAGAAAACATGTGTGTCACTATAGTGACAGGTTGTCAGCCTGTCGCCTAAAAATTGTAATACACCAATACCATCGAGTCCCTTATTCGCCTCTTACGACACCCACGGGAAGGATGTGGGGTGATGCTATTCTAAGCCGGCATCACACGGCATTACAATCATAAAAAAGGTGTGTTAAAGTAGATAACATTTTGTTTTTAAGTACCTTTATAACTTTAACAACGATAAGAAGACATTTTGGGGCAAAGAGAATGTAAGATAAATAAGGCCTAGTAACAAAATATCATTAGATACAATCACAGAATATACAGTGTGTAAAAAAAATTGCTGCAAGTATTTTAAGGGGTGAACTAGCCCATCAAACTGAACAACTTTCCCCAAGGAACATAGGTCGAAATATGAGAAAAAAAATTGGATCTCAATTACCGATCGTCCATTTCAATTTGTATGAGAGGTCCAAAAAAAATTCCTACATTTCGACCTTTTTTTCTTGGGGAAAGTTGTTCAGTTTCATGGGCTGATTCACCCCTTAAAATATTTGCAGCTAATATTTTTGCACGTTATTAGTCGTCGTCGTCGTCGTCGTCGTCTCAGCCGATAGACGTCCACTGCAGGACATAGGCCTCCCCCAAGGATCTCCACGATGATCGGTCCAGCGCCACCCGCATCCAGCGGCTTCCCGCGACCTTCACCAGATCGTCGGTCCACCTTGTGGGAGGCCTACCTACGCTGCGTCTACCGGTCCGTGGCCGCCACTCGAGAACTTTCCGGCCCCAGCGGCCATCGGTCCTACGAGCAATATGCCCCGCCCACTGCCACTTGAGTTGCGCAATCCTTCGAGCTATGTCGGTGGCTTTGGTTCTTCTCCGGATTTCCTCATTTCTGATTCGATCGCGGAGAGAAACTCCGAGCATAGCCCTTTCCATTGCCCTTTGAGTGACCTTGAGCCTTCTTATGAGGCCCATTGTTAGCGGCCACGTCTCAACTCCGTAAGTCATCACTGGCAACACGCACTGATCCCAGACTTTTGTCTTGAGGCACTGCGGTAGTTGTTGAGAAGAGAAGATGTTACGTAGCTTCCCGAACGCTGCCCAGCCGAGTTGGATTCGACGATTGACCTCTTTCTGAAAGTTGGACCTACCCAGCTGGACTATTTGTCCCAGGTAGACATACTCGTCGACAACTTCCAGAGTAGAGCCCCCAACTGTCAGAGTAATGGGTGCAACAAGAGAGTTTGACATAACCTTGGTCTTGTCCATGTTCATTTTTAGACCCACTTGTTGGGAGGCTCTATTGAGGTCATCGAGCATTGTACCGAGGTCCTCCAGGGTTTCCGCCATGACCACGATATCGTCGGCAAAACGAAGGTGAGTCAGATACTCGCCGTTGATGTTGATGCCAAGTCCTCTCCAGTCCAAGAGCTTGAAGACGTCTTCCAGTGCTGCTGTGAACAGTTTCGGTGATATTACATCTCCCTGTCTCACTCCTCGCTGCAACTGGATAGGTTTCGAGTCCTGGTCCTGAAGTCGAACTGACATGGTGGCGCTTTCGTACAAGGACTTCAACACTTCGATATACCGATAGTCAGCTTGGCACCGCTGAAGAGACTGAAGTACGGCCCATGTTTCGATCGAATCGAAGGCTTTTTCGTAGTCCACAAACGCGAGGCAGAGTGGTTGGTTATACTCTTCAGTCTTCTGTATAACTTGCCTCAGCGTATGAATGTGATCCACGGTGCTAAAGCCTTTTCGGAAGCCGGCTTGTTCGGGAGGCTGGAAGTCGTCGAGCCTGCGTGCGAGACGATTCGTTATGACTCTTGAGAACAGCTTGTAGACATGGCTCAGAAGCGTGATGGGTCTGTAGTTCTTCAGCAAAGACTTATCGCCCTTTTTGAAGAACAGCATCACCACGCCTCTGTGCCACGCCTGTGGCGTTTTGCCCTCGAGTATGACAGAGTTAAACAATTTCTGCAGTGCTTTAAGTATCGGTTTACCACCGGCTTTCAGAAGCTCTGCCGTAACTCCATCATCACCCGGCGCCTTGCTGTTTTTTAGCTGTTTCAGAGCCATACTAATCTCGTACAAGCTGACGTCCGGGATATCTTCTGTGTAGTGCCGGGTTAATCGAGCTCTTGGATCTGCGACCCGATTATTGACAGGTGTGCATGTTGTCGCGTATAACTGTCCGTAGAACTTCTCGACCTCTTCCAATAGCTCGGGCTTGGACGATACGATTCTGCCATCGTCGGTCTTTAGCTTCGCTAGTTGGCTCTGGCCTATCGACAGATCTCTAGCAAACACCTTGGAGCCTTTGTTGCGCTCAATTGCCTCTTTAATACGGTCAGTATTAAATTGGCGTATGTCGCGGGTCAAAGACTTAGAGATCTGCCTATTGAGCTGCCGATATTGGGAAGTATCCTCCGACGACTGCAGAATCATCTCGCGTCGTTCCTCCATGAGCCTCGAAGTAAGGTCTGAGATTTTTTTGGTTCTGTTCGTACGATTGGGTTTGAAGAACTTAGAGCCAACCGTAAGGACAGTTTCCACGACCCTGTCGTTATAGTCGTCCACGTCGATACACTCACCCAGGCAATCGAAGCGGTTTTGCAGGTGGAGCTGAAAGCTCTCAGGGTTTTGGATTTGGGCAGGTGCTGGTCGGAGCGTAGACTTCATCAGACGTGATCTCTCGGCTTTTACATTAAGATTCAACGTGCCTCTTACCATTCGGTGATCGCTACCCGTTTTGAACGAATTGATCACAGAGACATCGTTGAATATCCGTTTTTTGTCTGTCATGATGAAGTCTATCTCATTTTTGGTAACACCGTCGGGGCTCTTCCAGGTCCATTTTCGATGCGGCCGTTTCCTGAAGAACGAGTTCATCATAAAGAGTCCCTCCTTCTCCATGAAGTCGACCAGCATTTGACCTCGGCTGTTCCTCACCCCAATACCAAATGGCCCAACTCTCAGTTCGTCACCGCAACGATTGCCCAGCTTAGCGTTGAAATCCCCCATGACCACCGTGTAATGAGTCCTGGAGGTATGTATGGCTTTGGATATGTCCTCATACATTGCCTCCACGTCCTCGTCGGGGTACTTCGAAGTTGGGGCGTATGCCTGTATGACCTTCAGCGAATAACGTTTAGTTATTCTGAGTATAAGGAATGCCACCCTATTTGAAATACTCCCGACCTGTACTACGTTGTTCACGAGGGACTTGTGGACGATGAACCCGACACCACCTTGGGACAGATGGTCGCCCTCCCGGAAGTAGAGCAGGTTACCTGACTTCAGGGCTATCGTGTCCTCCCCCTCTCTTCGGACTTCGGACAGTCCCACTATGTCCCACCGTAACCTGCTCAGTTCTTCCTCGAGTTCCACTAACTTCTCTTCCGTCCGCAGTGTGCACGCGTTATATGTTGCCAGGGCCAAGGTCGTTCGGCGAGGGATCCACGCCGCCCGGGGATTCTTAGCACCCCTGGTCTCGGAGCCGGGTCGATTTTCGCCTGAATCTGCCCGGCCACCAGGGCCGCCGGGCACTTGGGGCCGATTTCTGTTTGTAGAATCCATAAGGGGGTACGGGCCGTCACCCACCACGCTGGCCCAGTGCGGGTTGGTGGGGATTTGGTTGCCAGAGCCTCGTTAGTAGTCCAGCAGGGTGCACCGCGAGCAGGAGAGGTTGGCTTGGGGCCCGAGAGATGTAATTTGGGCCCCCTTACACCCCCAAGATTCTATTCACACGGCAATTTTCTGAAACGGTCCTCAAATATTTATCAGAAGTAGCTCTGCCTACCTTTTTACGGATAAAGACGTGATATATACGTATGTATGTAAATAAACTGGTTTCTCGTACAATTAATATGAGTGACTACTATAAACTGATACCTTTATTTGGCCAATCAAAACGCTGATAGTATCTTACACTCAGTACAATAGGTACCTATCTACATACATATCTATCTACATAGATATGACATTGTTACATTGATAAGAATTACCTTGAAACAGATCTATGTTGGGTATTTCACAAATGTAGTAAACTGAACCTTGCCAAGGAAAAACCTGTTTTTTTATTATATATACCAAGTGAGTTCTGTTGTGATGTCTGTCACCATTTGACCTCTATGACACGAAGATTATCATCATTATTGGTCTCATACGTCTGTGTCAGATGATTTAATCAGTGTCTGAGGCAAGACAAATCCGCATGAAGCGGGTGAAGTTTCCTCTCCACAGACACTGCGTTGCCTGAGACGCAATTATGGAAAACGGAGGATTTCCCAGGACCTGCGCCACCCTCTCGGCCCTCCTGGCTTACTCCACAGGAACGACTTAAATTAGTCGAAGGAACGACGAGTCGATACGTGCGGAGCCAGGTTGGCTGCAGGAGTCTACCGCACGATAGACCTCTGTCCAACTATATGATAATGAGCCAGTCAACTAGCGAATTGTTCAGTTACGTGGATTTTTTATTTCTTAAAATATTTTCAGTAGTTTTTACACCCACGTATATCAGAAACACATCGTCTATTATACAGGGTGTAAAAAAATTGCTTTGCGGCAAATTTTGTAAGGGAACCAGCCCATGAAACTACACAACTTTCCCTGAGGAACAATGTGTAAAATATGAAAAAAAGATTGGGCCTCCCATGCAAAATTACCGACCGACCAAGTCAATATTCTGTGTTGGAGGTCCAAAAAAATTTATCTTGTTTCGACCTATGTTCCTTGGGGAAAGTTGTTCAGTTTCATGGGATGGTTCACCCCTTAAAATATTTGCAGCAATTTTTTTACACTTTGTATAAACAAACATACCAACATAGAGGTAGATATTCCATCCATCAGACCTAAAGGTCATTTAATCTCCCCTACACCGTGGGAACCTTACGTTACGGTTGACCTTTCCATAGGGGTGCCTCATCCCTGAATGAGGTTAAAAATTGCAATAACTAACTCACACACAACGCGCTTGTAGTCCTTGCAGGGTAGCGAATGGGTCGTTGGGCGACTCGGTATCCCACACGAAAAGAGAGAGAGAGCGAATGTATGGCCCTTTCGTTGCGTCTGCCGATTCCAGGGGTCATTCCAGAATATTGTGTATCAGCGCAGTTACAGGTTGTCATTTTGACCCGTTAGTACCTATGAATGTCTAAGTAAGAGTAAGGTGAGGTTAGGTAATAAAGGTTGTAATATGTATGTATAAAATGTATAAAATCGATAGGATTATATGACCAAACACTAAAGTGACCGCTTATCGACACCCGTTGAAAGATGCATAATAGGGTGATGCTATACTAAGCCGGCATCATACGACTATCAGGACTAAAAGTCATTTAACTTCCCTTTACGTCACGGTTGACCTTTCCATAGGGGTGACTCATCCCTAAACGAGGTTAAAAAAATTGCTATGTTTTTTTATGGTTATTGAACTATATGGTCTGGTGGTTCTAACGTACGCCTGTGTACTTAGCGTATGAGAAGTACTGAGTAAGCCACCTGGGCTTGACATTTTTTTATGTATATGAACGGGTGCGGTGATGCCGTGTGATGCCGGCTTAGAATATGCCGTGTGATGCCGGCTTAGAATAGCATCACCCCATTTCTTCCCATGGGTGTTGTAAAAGGCAACCAAGGGACTCGAGGGTTTCATGTGTATTACAATTTTAGGCGATAGGCTGACAACCTGTCACTACAGTGATATTGTGAGTACTGAGTAACCCACCTGGGCTTGACATTTTTTTATGTATATGAACGGGTGCGGTGATGCCGTGTGATGCCGGCTTAGAATAGCATCACCCCATTTCTTCCCGCGGGTGTTTTACAATGCTACTAAGGGACTCGAGGGTTACATGTGTATTACAATTTTAGGCGATAGGCTGACAACCTGTCACTACAGTGATACACGAACCATCTGAAAGGGCCCCCAGTACTTGTCAGATGTGACGATAACGACCGTAATTTTACCATCATTATTGCTCTGCCTACCCCGCAAGGGATAAAGGTGTGATTCATGTATGTAATATGTATGTATGTATAAACGGGTGGGCACACTACGCGTTGACGACCGAAGTGGCGCAGTGGTAGTGCGACTGCCTTTGACGCAGAAGGTTCCGGGTTCGATTCTCGGTGGGTCACTCACAAAGTATTTATTACTTTGTGAATTTGTTCCCAGTCTGGTTAGGACATTGCGGGCTGAACCACCCGATTGTCCGTAAGTAAGATGGTTCCGTGTTTTGGATGGCACGTTAAGCCGTAGGTCCCAGTTGCTGTCTATGATCACTTAGACGGCGGTCGTTACACAACCATGTCAGAAGCCTGCTACTTGTAGAAGGCGGTTGAAAAATTCTGACACTAGGGTTTATCGGGTCGTTGGACGACTCGGTGTCCCACACGAAAAGAAAGAAAGACAACGCGTAAAAAAAATCAACCTAAAAAGTTTAAAACAAAAATGCAGCTAATATTTTGGTGTCATAGCGTCACCCCATTTTTACCTATGGGTGTCGTAAAAGGTCCATGGAACGGCAGCAGCGTTCCCTGTGAATATCTACAATATCTTGCACTGCGCTCACCAATCCGCCTGCTAAGAATAGAATAGAATAGAATAGATGTTTATTTGGTTCTACAGTCATACACACATAATTAATTGTATAGCGTGATGAGTATGGCAATACCCCCAATTTGGGGAAAGCCCATGGCCAGCAGTGGACTGTTGTGGCTGTAGAAGATGATTCTAACAATTTTCATATTCTTTTCACTGGACGGAAGTAAAAACCTAAGCTAACATTTTTTTTTTGTTACAGTAACAAAAATGGACTACAGTTTACTTCGGATATTGAGAAGATAACTTCAAGGAAACAACAAAAAAAGTTTGTAGTATGAAAAATAGAAGATAATAATTCAAAATGGCGGAAAACGAGGGACCAGTCAATGTAGAGGATTTGCCTGTGTCTTTTCAGGTAATATTTTCTTTTTATTTTGGTTGGCAGAACGTAGGTGGCCAAGTGGTTAGGAAACCGGTCTTACAATCGTGAGACCCGAATTCGATCCCCGTCATGTACCAATATGTTTCTACTCACGTACATTTTACCGACTGCTCTTACGGTGAAGGAAAAACATCGTGATAAAACCCACATTCAAATAATATTTGAATTCAGATGATATTTGAATGTGACTCTTAACCTAGGATTCGGGACAGGTCAGCCTTCGGGTTGCAGAGGTCAGATGGCATTCGCTCTGTGTAAAAACTTGGTTCCACGTCAAATTCTCTAGGTTCGGTAGCCGACCCCGGCAGAGAACGGGGTAAGGTAAGGTAGGCAAAACGTAAACGGTCGTAAATATACGGTCGTTATCGCAATGTCTGACAAATATTTGAGCGCCGCTGCATAAATAATGTGTATCACAATAGTGACGGGTTGTCAGCCTGTCGCCTAACATACTCATACACAGGAAATGCTCAAAAAAAGGGTGATGCTATTCTTAGATGGCATCACACGGCATAACGGCTCGGCACGAAGTTCTACGTCTAATAAAATTACGCAAAACCACATAATACAACTAGTCATAAGAAGCGGTGAGGTCAAATACCTCAGCGGTAGAGTCAAGTAATTTGACCTAAAAGTTAGATTATGATTACAGACAGTCGCAGATTAGTGAATGAGACTTTGGGATTTTGAATTTTGCTATAATATAAAAGTTGTACGCTTAAAACTATTGTCCAAAAATAGGTACCTACTACAGATTTCATTTATACGTAGTTTTTCGAAATATATAATATATATTTTTAGCTTTTTTTATGTTTTTCGAAATATTCAAAGTTTGAATTACATACATACATATATCACGCCTTTATCCCTTGCGGGGTAGGCAGAGCGTTAACGGCCGTAAGAATACGGTCGCTATCGCCACATCTGACATTTTTGAGGATTGTTTTCCATGGTTGTTTCAGAAAACACGTGTATCACTATAGTGACAGGTTGTTAGCCTGTCGCCTAAAAATTGTAATACACTAATACTCTCGAGTCCCTTAGTCGCCTCATACGACACCCGCGGGAAGGATGTGGGGTGATGCTATTCTAAGCCGGCATCACACGGCAAAGTTTGAATTATTAAACAGAAAAATAATGTAAACGTTAAGTGTTTTGACCACATTAAAACTAGAGAGGCATGACGTCATGCATTCGTATTTTCTTACAAAATACTGTTTTAAAAACGAAAAACGTCCATGTTTATATTGCAAAACACGACAGATATTTGAGTAAATACTTATCTAATAAAAAATGGATTGTACCAAAAAGTTCGATAGATAAATTCAACATGAACTGGCCACATCAGGCAAAAAAATACCGGCGAAGGCCTTTTGTTTAAAAAAGGAAATATATTTATTTGATTTTTTTTTAAATGGCGTCTTCTGTCAAAGTTTTCGTGAATGTTCGGCATACATGGGTTGTTGTGTGTAGCATACTTATTTTAATTACAACTACGTAAACATAAAATTGAACGTAAAATATAGTGAGTCAGTATTGCAGTACCTAGTAAAAATGACATCACTTACATTTTATCACAGCGTATCAAACGTAGATAATTACCTGCATATATACAGAAACACCTGTGTATATGTAGATGTGTTTGTATGTGGCCATAGAGCGTGACTGAAGTGTTACACACGGGGTAAGCAGAGCGTGACGGGTTTAGAAATCTATAGTTCAGGGATCAAAGTTAAATTACGTACTATTGACTATTGGTAGGTACTTGGATAATATTTTATTATTGGACGACCAATGTGGCGCAGTGGTCTTCACTACTGCCTAGTGCGACTGCCTTTGACGCAGAAGGTTCCGAGTTCTATTCTCGGTGGGTCACTCACAAAGTGCATATTTATCTCTTTGTGAATTTGTTCCCAGTGTGGTTAGGACATTGCGGGCTAAACCACCCGATTGTCCGTATGTAAGATGGTTCTGTGTTTCGGATGACACGTTAAGCTGTAGGTCTCGGTTTCTGTCTATGGACGGCAGTCGTTACACAACCATGTCAGAAGCCTGCTACTTGTAGAAGGCGGTTGAAAAATTCTGACACTAGGATTCATCGGTCGTTGGACGACTTAGTGTCCCACACGAAAAGAAAGAAGGAGATATTTTAAGCGGTGAAGAAAAGACATCGTGATGAAACCCGCATTCAAATAAGAACTCAGATGATATTTGAATGTGACTTAACCTAGGATTCGGGCCAGGTTAGCCTTCGGGTTAGCCCAGACAGAGAACGGGATAAGGCAAGGAGAATGATTTAATAAATAGTTTTGTTTTATTAAGTTTATCTACAATACTCGAATGAGATCACATTTTCATTGTTTTTCTGATAAAATTCAATCTGTTCGAAATACAATGATCTAAATTATCTCATGTCTGTCCTTTATAAATTTTAATTAAATTCATTCTCATAGTCTCCATTGATTCATATTGTAATAGTTTTTAAAGTATCAGAGTACTGGGCCTCTGACGTGTTGAGTGCTCTCCGAAGCACGGAACCCAGGAATACATACACATATCACGGCTTTATCCCTTGCGGGGTAGCTGGAGTCATAACGCCACGTCTGACAGTCTGACAAATATTGAGGGCCCTTTCAGATGATTCGTGTATTCTATAGTGACAAGTTATTAGCCTGTCGCCTAAAGTTGTAGTACACACTAAACTCTCGATTCCTTATGACGTGGGAAAGAAATGGGGTGATGCTACTATAAACCAGCATCACACGACATACCTTTTATATAGGTAGTCTCATCATAGCGTATGGCAATCCTTGCCTGGATCAGATGTCTAAATCAAGGTCTTTAAGCTAGCTTTCTACGTTTGAGGTGAATTTATGCAGGTCGCTGATACCGTGATAGATAGGTTGCCGTGTGATGCCGCCTCAGAATAGCATCACCCTATTCTTCCCGTAAGTGTTGTAAAAGACAACTAAAGGACTGGAGGGTTTCATATGTATTACAATTTTACAGGCTGACAACCTGATACATGTATCATCGAAAAGGGCCCTCAATATTGTCAGACGTGGCGATAGCGACCGTAATTTTACGATTGTTAACGCTCTGCCTACCCCGGAAGGGATAAAGGCGTATGTGTGTGTGTGTGTGTCTGTGTATGTGATACCACCGGGGAAACAACGCAACTGACATTCATTCACAATATGAGAAAGGGTCTGGACAGGCTCTCCGCAGTCGCAATTTGGTGACTCTCTTAAACCCCATATATGAAGGTGGTTGCCATGTGATGCCGGCTTTGCCGTGTGATCCCGGCTTAGAATAGCATCACCCTACATCCTGCCCGCGGGTGTCGTAAGAGGCTACTAAGGGACTCGAGAGTATGTGTGTATTACAATTATTAGGCGACAGGCCTATAGTGATACACATGTGTTCTGAAAGAACCTTGGAAAACAATTCTCAAAAATGACGACAGTGAGTGGCGATAGCGCCCGTATTCATACAGCCGTTAACGCTCCGCCTATCCCGCAAGGGATCAAGGCGTGATATATATATGTATGTATGTATGAAGGTGGTGATTAGATTTGCCATGGTTTGTTCTAAACCGGTTAAAACCGGGTCCAGATCTTCCTGCTGGCATCGAAATCGGGCTGTTTTATAGTAGGATCTTTCACCAGTCCTGCTTTTAAATAGGTAGTCTCTTTTCGTGTGGGACACCGAGTCGTCCAACGACCCGATGTCAGAATTTTTCAACCGCCTTCTACAAGTAGCAGGCTTCTGACATGGTTGTGTAACGACCGCGGTCTAAGTGATCATAGACAGCAACAGGGACCTACGGCTTAACGTGCCATCCCAAACATCCTACTTACGGACAATCGGGTGGTTCAGCCCGCAATGTTCACCAGACTGAAACAAATTCACAAAGTGATAAATATCAACTTTGTGAGTGACCCACCGAGAATCGAACCCGGAACCTTCGGCGTCTAAGACAGTCGCACTACCACTGCGCCACATCGGTTGTCGTTTAAATAGTAGTGAAAGGGACTTGACTCGAATTGTCCAGCGATCCACATACGTACATGGAATAATAAACCATGGTACGCATGAGCCGCCATGGCCGCCGTGACGTCACATCCGGCCACAATATGGCCGACCTGGTTCTGATTGTTGACACTTTGAATCGCATACAGAGTGTTAGGAAAAGCACTAACTTCCTTTCAAAGAATGAACCAGCAGATTTCTGTGAATTTAACCAGTCTATGAAACTGAACAACATTCTTTGCCGCAAGTCAAGGAACATTAGTCGAAATACGAAACTTTTGGACCTTACATACAAACTGACTCAGTCGGTTGGTACATTCTGTATGGGAAACCCAAATTCTATTTTCATATTTAGACCTATGTTCCTTGGGGAAAGTTGTTTAATTTGATGGGCTGGTTCATTGCCTAGATAATTATCCATTAGTCGCTTTTTACGACACCCACGTAGAATTGGAGTGATGCTTTTCTAAGCCAGCATTACATGGTACTTACTAAGTCAAAATTTTCTGTTCTTCTAAAGGCACGTTGACGCGGCTACCTTTGACCAATATTTTGTGTAATTTTTAACATATTTTTATTTTGATTCATTACAGGTGAAATACTTGGGGCAAAGCGACGCTCGAGGACTATGGGGGATCAAACATACAAGAAAACCTGTGGATCTGATGGTAGCAGCAGCGAAGGCGTTACCACCAGGTAAGGAAACTATTTTTATTAGGCCTCCTTGATACCTCATCATCATCATTGGCCTCATACGTCTGAGACTGACGATTTACGCAGGCAAAACCACAGACACTGCGTTGCCTGGGACGCAATTATGGAAAACGCTGGGTTGCCCAGGACCTGCGCCATTCTCTGGGCCTCCCTGACTGATTCTACAGGAACGACGAGTCGATACGTGCGGAGCCAGGTCGGCTTCAGGAACGAGCACACCCGAAGCGGGGTCTTCGTCAAGCGCGTGTGACAGAGGTCTATCGCGCGGTAGACTCCTTAATACCTATACCCAGCGAATTCAATTTAAGGTGAACGAACACTTGTGTAGGAGTGGGCTTGTCACATCTGAACCGGTGGCTCCGAAGCGTATTGTCGAGTGGAGACCACGCCTCAGCAAGCGTATCGTTGGACGCCCTCTGGCCAGATGGGCCGACGACTTAAAGAGAGCGGCTGGTAGCGACTGGATGGCGAAAGTGAGATTGCTAGTAGACTGCTATAGCCTAATGTGATGATGACGTGTATTTAACACTTCTCACAGCCGTATTCCGGCAAAGAAGCAGTGGCTTGTGGCGTATCGCACACTTGACGCACGATAGAGCGCTAAAACATCGCAGTGGTCTGTCAGATCCATACTAGAAATGTCAATCCCCATACTAAAACCGCTCAATCGCTGTTGACGCAGCGTTATCGCAGTGTCTTAGTATGGGGAGTGATATGGGGGGTTTTAGTATGGGGAGTGATATTTCTAGTATGGATCTGACAGACCGCTGCGATATTTTAGCGCTCCGTCGTGCGTCAAGTGTGCGATCCACCTATGGTTCTGACAACAGTACGTTCATCTTACAAGAGTTAAAAACACACCCAAACAAAAACCCGAGAGGGAACAGGCATTTGCCAAAAATTTGTGACAATCTGTGAAGACGCGACTGCACGGAAGTCATTTTTCGGTCTGGTAAGTTGACGAGCCTTGAACCAGTATCGTATAATGTGATATGAGGAAATGTAGTTTCGAATCAGATGGAATGCGACATCGTATACCGACTGTAACAATTGGTTTAATCACTCGTGTCACACATTCTTTAACACGAATCATGAAGTCTGTTTTTTTTATAGTTAGTGAATTGACATCCTGGGTTGCCATTTTTGAGATTTTTTAAATGTTTCTTTTAGTTTTGCAATAATTAATAAATTTAAGAAACAGTGGCAACCTAAGGTGTCAATTTACTATCTCTAACAAACCACACTTTAGTCCCTTTACATCAATGAATTTTAGTAAATAGCTTCATTTTTAGTACGGACACTATTGTGATACCTATCTGAAACGACTCTTAAATATTTGTCAGGCATGGCGATACCGTCCGTAATTGTACGATCGTTAACGCTCTGCCTACCCCTAAGGATATAAGTGTGATTTGTGTATGTGTACTATAGTGACAGGTTGTCAGCATTTCGTCTAAACTCCTGATTGCAGGATATGTACATAGATATTTTAGCATTTTTTTTTGCATAATATGCTAAATTATTCAATTTTTGATTTCCAGGTCAAATCCTGCCGATAGTGAAGCTGGTCATCACGGTAGACGGCGTCCACCTGGAGTCAGTCAGTCAGGGGAAGAAGGATGAATACGACCAGATGTCTGTATTCTTCAACATTGAGTCAATATCTTATGGAGTGCAGGTAAGAAACTCCGTTCATTCTCCTTGCCTTATCCCGGTCTCTGTCGGGGTCGGCTACCGAACCTAGGGAATTGGACGTGGAACCAAGTTTTTACACGGCCATCCGACCTCTGCAACCCGAATGCTAACCTGGCCCGAATCCTAGGTTAAGTCACATTCAAATATCACCTGAAATCAAATTTTATTTGAATTTGGGTTTCATCACGATGTTTTTCCTTCACCGTAAGAGTAGACGGTAAAGCTTGTGAATAAAAACACATTGGTACATGGCGGGGATAGAACTCGGGTCTTGCGCTGGTAAGACCGGTAAGAAATTTTATTATCTTAAAAAAGTCTACCAATGGACATAATCCTTCCTCAAGAGCTACCTTTACTATGAATTCAGACCGACTGCATACAAGGGTTGATCCGCAACTTCTACTTTAGAAGAATGTTGTGTTGTGTAATACTCAGCTAGCATTGCCCCATTTCTTACCCACGCGGGTCGTAGGAGGCGACTAAGGGACTCGAGGGCTTAAAGAATTTAAAGCTGTAGGTCCCGGTTGCTGTCTATGATCACTTAAACGGCGGTCGTTACACAACCATGTCAGAAGCCTGCTACCTACTTGTAGTAGGCGGTTGAAAAATTCTGACACTAGGGTTCATCGGGTCGTTGGACGACTGTATTGCAATTTTAGGAGATAGGCTGGCAACCTGTCACGATTTATCTGAAACGACCCTGAAATATTTGTCAGACGTGGCGATAACGACCGTAATTTTACGGTTCTTAGCGCTCTGCCTACCCCGCGAGCGCCAAGGATGTCGTGATTTGTGTGTGTACGAAGAAAAGATTTAATTAATAAAGATTATCCAAAAAAATCTCATCTTAACATCAAGGTATAGTTTTCCTTAGACATATTTTATTCTAGCTTTATTAAAGAATGAACTTATTTGCTTAGTTTTTTTCTTAAACACCTAAATCTTTTTTTCCAGGACTTGGTGTACACAAGGGTGTTCTCAATGATCATCGTTAAGGGTAACGCTGACATTAAAGGGCTGAATCCCTTCGAATGCCATGCCTTCGTCTGTGAGTCAAGGTATCGTAACGAAACTTGCCACAAGATGTCGTTGTTAGTTTTTAAAACTCGCAAATCTGAGTGAAACTTTTCACAAGATGCCCTGGTTAGTTTTTAAAACTCGCAAATCTGAGTGTATTATTTTGACTTACCATCACACCAGATTTTTTTTATGGAAGGAGGAAAAGAAAAAGAGGGAAAAAAGACCGGGTTTCAGAGGAAATCCATTAAATTGGAGACGTTATCTAAGGCATCATACTGAACAATTTTCACTGGTGATACATGAATAAAAATCGACCAGTCCAATAGTGAAAATTGTTCAGTAGGACAGCTAAGTTTTGGCAAAAATCTTTGACACATCAATCACATTCATACAATCCATTGCTGAAATATATTTGTGATAGGTATTGAATGTGGTGGTTGTCGTGTAATACCGGCTAAAAATAGCAACACCCCATCTTTCCCACGGGTGTTGTAAAAGGCAAATAAGGTTCTCAAGAGTTTCATGTGTATTACTATTATAGGCGACAGGCTGACAGCCTGCTACTACAGTGATACACGAATCATCTGAAAGGGCCTCAATACTTGTCAGAGGTAGCGATAATGACCGTAATTTTACGATTGTTAATGATCTGCCTACCCCCAAAGGGATAAAGGCGTAATTTGTGTATGTATGTTTTTTGTGTAAATAGGTGTGTTCGAATATGTTGCAATGACAAAATCTCACAAATATACGATTGATAAATTATTTCACATAGAGATTGACGATTTTTTATCACAGGCATCTTAAGATTAGACGTAAGATTGATGTGTTTATTTTGCAACATGTAGAAGTGGATCTTATCTTAGAATTTTGACCTAAATCCTGCTCTCACGAACGCTGTCCTAATATTTTAGAAAGACGAATCATGTCGGAGATAAGATATTATGATGCAATAAAAACCTAATTTTCATGTCAAACTTTGTTTACTGTTTAATTTATAAGAATTGTCTTTTAAATCAGTGAATTAATTATAATATTACATTATGCTACTTTCTAAGTTAGATTTAAAGGATGCTGGTGTTCCTATCTGTAATTTAGAAAAAACACTCATTTCAGATGTTAGCTAGGATTTACTCTTCATATTATAATTACCTAAAAACGTATATAGTTGGCTGAATGCCATCACTCCAATTCTACCCGTGGGTGTCATAAAAGAAGGGATAATTGTCCAGACAATTGGCAGCATCGTTCCCTGTCAATGAGACATTACACTGCGCTCGCCAGTCCGCCTGCCAAATGCGATAGGTCTCCCCATACTACCATTGCAGTTTCTGAATCAGACAATTATCTACATTTCAGGAACGCAGCCAGAAGACTGACGTATTCTCTTGCAGCAGCCTTCCAGGACTACTCCAGGAGGGTTAAGGAAATGCAGGCCACGCCAGGTGAGATATAAACCTACTATATAACATCGGAAAGCGCAACATTGGACAGTCAAAAGACTGATGTACTCACTTGCATCAGCGTTCTGGGACTATTCCAGGAAAGTATGATCATACATACATATTATCACGCCTTTATCCCTTACGGGGTAGGCAGAGCGCTAACAGCCGTAAGAATACGGTCGCTATCGCCACGTCTGACATTTTTGAGTATTGTTTTCTAAGGATGTTTCGGAAAACATGTGTATCACTATAGTGACAGGTTGTCAGCCTCTCGCCTAAAAATTGTAATACACCAATTACTCTCGAGTCCCTTAGTCGCCTCTTACGACACCCACGGGAAGGATGTGGGGTGATGCTATTCTAAGCCGGCATCACACGGCAAAGTATGATCATAGCCTCCTAAACATTATTTATTATAATATTTATACAGAATGATGCCGGTTTAGAGTAGTATCACCCCATATCTATCCCGTAAGAGTCGTTAAAGGTGAATAAGGGACTCAAAGATTTCATGTGTAGGTATTACAATTTTAGGCTGAGAACTTGTCATTAAAATGATACACAATATTTCTGAAACAGTCCTCATTTTTGGTAGATTAAAGTAAAAAACCATTTTCTATTATAAAATAGATTATATTCAATAATCTAAGAAAAACATGATTTTTTAAACAAAATAAAAAATGTCAAATAAAAAAACATGATTTTTATCAACATACAGCTCTAAAATGGCGTATTTTTGTTACAGAGTTAGACGAAAGACCGCCGAGCCTAAAAAAAAGATTTGCCATAGACCTAAGAACACCGGAAGAGATAGAAGCGGAACTGGAAACTGAGGCATAGAGTATACACTATTTTATTAGATATTTTATTTACAGTCAAGTCACATTTAATAGGTCATTTTGACAGCCTTCAAATCTATACTTATGCTAGCAATAAAGTGCTTCTTTCTTTGTTCGCATCTGTTTTAGTATGGATCGGACAGCTGTCAAAATTGGATTTTGAAAGTGGTCTGTTATTAAAACACTTTTTTTTTATTTAGGTGGTTGATTTGTTTTTTTTTTTCATAATAATTTTTTATTCGATTTTGGCAGTTCACATACGTCCTAGATATACCTATTAATTTGACTTTATTTATTGCATAAATGTGTTGTGTATAAAAAAATCGATTGGTTAAAAAAAATATAATCATATATTGGTGTAGCAGGTATTAGTAGCAATTTCACATATCCATAGGATATAGTTATCATGAAACTATTTAAAAAAACTAAATAAATTGTTATAATAAATGCCAACAATCACACACACGTTTTTAAAAATATAATTATATATTTTTCCGCAGTTAAAATAAATTCATTATTATCCTCTATTTCAATGTTTTTGTATTTCAATAAATTATTTTTTACCACTTCTTTACCCATAAATGTATTATATTAAAATAATAATCAAATATGTAACAAGGTACATTCCCAAAGAGGTATTATATGAGTAAGAAACATGTAAATATATGAAATATATTTTTGTAACTTAATATAAGTCTTTTAAATAAGGTATCACTTATGCAGGATGTAAACAAATGAGCTGCAAATATTTTAAGGGGTGAACCAGCCCATGAAACTGAACAACTTTCCTCAAGCAACATAAGTCGAAATTAACAAAAAAAATCGCCTCCCATACAAAAGTACCAACCGAACCCATTCAATTTGTATGGGAGGTCCAATAATTTTTCTTTTATTTCTTAAGGAAAGTTGTTCAGTTTCATGGGTTACCACTTTACATATATGCAGCTAATATTTTTGCCTTATATTAACTCTATATTATTTCAAATTTTCCAGAGCAATTATAAAAAAAGCAACATAGTCTGTAAAATATAGGACGATCCCTGTGACGTTTGTGACCTTGGAGCAAATGCTATGATATAAGGTCCATTTTCCTTTGTTTACTAGAGAATGGACCTCATGTCATAGCATTTGCTCCAAGTTCACAAACGTCACAGGGTCATCCTATATTTTACAGACTATAGTGATTAGCTAGCTATTAATTGTTTTCTTCTCAAACAAAAAATTTGCAAGCATTCTTTAAAGAAAATAATATATGAATATTAGAATATGTCGGCTTTCACTAAGCCTTGCAATACCAAAATATTTTTGTGATTGATTTAAATTAATTGTTAAAATAAACGTTTTTGCGAATTTTCGGTGTATTCACTCATAATAATTGCCATATAGCTTGACCGTAGAGTAGATAAAAAATGAGGGCGCCACTTTCTTCGCGATCTGTCAAATCTGACAGATAACGCAACGCGGATAATGGCAACAATTTTTCATACAAAATTTTGAGTTCCATTTTATTAAATTTCTACTCTTTCTGGCTAAGCTATACCATGGGGTCTCATTCCTTACTAAAGGAAATTAGTCCAGAAAAAAATCAATAGATGGCGATACGGGTAGCGAATATAATTTAAAGAGTCTGAAATAAAGGCAAATTTACAAAAACAAAGTATTGGAAAATTATAAATACATTATTTAAGATGTTTTGAGACGTAAAACATGCGAATTATTCCAATTTTTGCAATATTTTTCGTTGATACGAAGTATCCAATAAATAACCTAGATGTCGCTAGCAACGCACGTGCTATGTCGACATATCAAATAGCCTGCCAATAGCCATCTTAGGGTAATCGAACTCCCTCTATGACGTTAGGTATCTGTACTACTCTAGTAGGGCATTTCTACGGCAGGAGTAAATTTTTCTCACCTCCGTGTGCAATTTTACTCTTAACATTTTATTGACTTTATTATACTGAAAAAATAGGAAAAAAAATAGAAATATATTTAATTGTATTTGCCATCATTTGCTTCAGTAGATTCTGAAATAATTCAATTTTAATTTCGAGTGTTCACGGAGTTGAGAGTGCACGTTTGTTTTAAGGTTTTCATGCACTCATTCAAAGTGATTTATTGTTTTTTAAATGAATAAACAAAATAAGATAAATTTCTCCCCATTTCCTCTTGCAGATTCTGAAATAATCGAATTTGAATTTTGACTGTTCACGGAGTTTAGAAATTACAAGAGTTAATCGTCGTTAATCATCTCTCGAGCTAGTTTCTTAGTCGCCTCTTACGACACCTACAGGTAGAATTGGAGTGATGCTATTCTACGCCGGTACCACACGACATCATTCTAATCACAGTTTTATAAAAAACCTCAACTCCGTGAACAAAATTCTCAACTCCGTGAACAAATGCACACGGAGTTCAGATTCCCGGAGTTGAGAAAAAGCTGGTTTCTTTGAAATTTCTCTCTCACAGTATAACTTTGTGCAAATTCAATTTTACCTACGTATTGGTATACTATCGAGGCACAAATTACACAAAGTAACAACCTTTTAGCTCTTATAGTTTCAAAAATATTTATGATCCGGAGTTGAGAAATTACCCTGCACCAAAGACGAAGTAAAATTTCTTATCTTTGAAAATGGTAAATCCCGGCAGCATGTCACAGGTTCACTGCACTTGCCTACTCGGACGCAACTGGCAGTTTATGTGAATCGGATAAAGAAGTGCAAATCGCGCGTATTTACAGATGTGCGTAAGAGTTTGTGAGTGATACCGAATTAAGTCATAAGCTCGGGACAAATATTTAAAGTGACATAAGTGGTACAAAATAAAACATTATAGCCATCTTGGTAATAAATAAACCTTTGTCATACATCTATATACATGTGAACATAGGAACATTATTATAAATTCCGGAAATTTTCGAATTATGGACCAATTTAGATTCAATTCCGCCAAAGGGACAGGCCTAAATCAGGTAAATTTGGTGTTTTTTTTCAATTCGGTATTTTTTTCAGAAGAAAGTATTATTAAATTAGTCATAATAATTATGCTCTCCAAATAGTACATACATTAAGGATTATGTGTTATTTTTTTGAGATTTTAGTTTATATGTTTAACACGATTTCTGGACCAGGACAAAAAAAACGGCGTCTCTGTAGAAATGCCCAGTAGTATTATATTATCTGTGGCTATACATAATCCATAAAAGAATCATGCCCACGAAAGTATGGATGTTCGTACTGTTTTTCATCAATCTTGCGTCTCCACTTGCATCAAAGCCTACATCATTAATCTCCTTGCCTTATCCCGTTCTCTGTCGGGGTCGGCTACTTTACCTAGGGGATTTGACGGAAACCAAGTTTTTACACAGAGCGATTGCCATCTGACCTCTGCATCAAAGCCTATAATAATTATTATACTGCCTAATTAGAGAATGTTTACTATTTTGTAGAAATGTTAACTAGATAGTAATTTAGGGTTATAATCAAACATTAGATATTGGCTTTCCAACAATTGACACTTGATTTTCTAACAAAAAGTTATTTAACAAAATAATTTTATTAAGACAAATTTATATTACACACACACACACACACACACATATATCACGCCTTTATCCCTTGCGGGGTAAGCAGAGCAATAACGGCCGTTAAAATACGGTCGCTATTGCCACGTCTGACATTTTTGAGGATTGTTTTCCAAGGTTGTTTCAGACAACATGCGTATTACTATAGTGACAGGTTGTCAAATTTTATTTACACAATTTAAATCTTACATAAAAGCGTAATTAAGTTTTTGGCAAAAACCTACTTTAAACTGTGTGTAAATTGAGATTTTTAGTTTTTAGAGATCAGAGTTGACGTATAAATACAATCTAAAGACACACCGATAAATATTTGCTCACCGATAAATTACACCAAATGGGCAAGACAAGTATGGAAGGTGCTTTTTAAAATGACGTTTTCAATACTGTAGATTCATAATGAATACGACAAATTTTTTACTGTAATTTCTTTAATTCTAAAATCAATTTAACAACAAAAGCGAATTCCTCTTTAGCTTTATCCACCTCTGTTGGGTTTTCCATTCCATACTTCACATAGTTCTCTACTAATCCGTCGGCGGCGCTGCCTTCTATGAGATCTATCAATCTGGTGGTCTCAAGGTGAAGTATTATTTCTAGGGCCTGTTTTCTCGTAGGAGGCGATGATAGGTAAACTTCTTTAAGATTCTCGAACCATCTTTGTTTGCGATAGCTGGTGACTACCGATATGTGTTGTATTGCGTTGTGGAACTGAAAAGTGCAAATTAATAAAAGTATAAAAATACAATTTAGAAAGGTAGACAATATATAGGGAGACAGATTTCCAGTTTATTGAGAACATAGCAGACCTAGCTAGCAGAATAGCTTTTCTTAAGAAATATGGTTTTGTTCGAATTCTACTGTATTATATTGTAATATTGGAAAAACTTGCAAATTTTTCCACTGCAGGCTGGGCTCCATTCTTCTATTTTTTTGCCATTGTGGTGCCAGCGACACCACTAGATATCATTGTAAGTTTACGATTCATTGCCACTGTGATTTTTAATACTTTAAACTGTTACCAGACTACGAAACGTCCCAAACCATCCAACTGCGACGCTATCGACACACAACTTAAACAATTTTAATTTAGCAGACTTCAGACCCTGGATTTGAACCAGCGATTATCGCTATTAGTACTGGTGACGCCCCTTCCATCTATACTGCCGTGGCTCAATCGCAGACCGCGAAGCAAGTGTGTCTTGGCCAATATAGTAATTGGTGTTTAACTTACATCATATAATACAGAACTAAGATCTTCGATAAAGTCACTTAATTCTACCGCCATGTCTTTGAGGCCTCGTTTATTCAGCCATGGTCTTTGTAAGCCAAGTGTTTTACCCTTATATCTTCTACTTATCCTTCTTGCTCTATTCTCTTTTGCCAATTTTTTATAGATCTCCATTGAATCCATATTGGAATATTGGATAGTTGATCTTGTTGATGATTTTGCAGCAGGTATATTTGGCTTCGCTGTCATCCAAAGCAGAGTCTGGTCGTCAAAAAGAAATTTTGTCGTATTGTATAGATAGAGGACGTATTTCAGCAGTTGTAAGTCTTTTTGATGAATGTTTTTGTCGTTGTTCTGTATTTTTTTACTGAAACATTAAAACTTGTAATGTATACCGTGGCTCACGAGATTAAAGTAAAGATGGGCTCTTGCCTGACTAGACAGGACATGGAAAGCAGTCACAGGTGGCCAAGGAAATAAAAAAGGCGGTGGGAAGACCATCATCACGGTGGTTCGATGGCATCATCAAATCGTACCGGGTCCCAATGGACGAGATTGGCACAGGACCATGAGGAGTGGCGCAATCAGAAGAAGCCTTGCATGGGGTGGATGTAAGCTGAGGAATGTATACCATTTGAAATCAAATTGTGATGTAATTGTATAATATATCGCTCATTTATGATCCCAGTATCGGATCAGCTACTTTGCTCTTCCGCTGGTGATATTTTAACTTTAACAGACATGTACAAAGGCATAGCTTAGGTAAAAACGACCTAGAAGGATATCAAAACATGAACTCACCATAAATTAAGTAGTTTAACAAAAGCAGATCTAATATCAATCGTTGTTGACAGCCAGTTATAATTATTAAAGGCTTTACTATTTGTTTGTATCAAATCTGTCATCACTGTTACATACGGTTCCATGTTTCTTTCATCTGATAGTATCTTTTCAATTGCATCGTGTCTTTGCGGAGGGTTTTCCGTGGGGTAATTCAATTTATTTTGTTTTTTATTTTTTTCAATAAGCTTCTCTTCTACATGTTTGTCTTTTGACTTTGATATAATTTTTATTATCCTGCTTACAGTGTTCAAGTTAACCCTTTTTGATTCTTCTGAATCTAATTCACTTCCAGAGGAAATCGCTTGGAGCAACCCTGTATTCAAGTTATCATAATATCCTGAATGTTTTGTAAATATTTTTAATTCTTTTTTATTTTTAGGTTTTTGGTGTTTTTGTTTCACATAATCATTCATGCTGCTCATCGGAGGATGTAATAGTAATTTGCTAAGATCAGCAATATATTTTGCGAGTTTCTTAACAATATTTTTTTTATATATCCTTTTTCGGTCGTCATTTTTATTATGACCACTGTAATCCTTGTTTTGAAGAACAATTATTGCATCTTCATCACTATTGGCATTATTGGGTCCCCCAGATGGTAAAATCACTGGTCCTGTTCTGGCGTCACTCATTGCGAATCTATCCTTTAAAGTTTGAAGATGATCTCTGATTTTAGCTCTTAAGTCTTTGGGAATTTTCATTTTTTTTACTTCCCTTGTAATTGTTCTTAGTTTCATTTTGGATAAATTATTCTGAAATATCGAAGAAAGATCCAGTGAACTTTTTTTCTTCTCATCTGCTAGATTTTTGCCGTTGTCTACGTCATAGTCAAATACTTTTTCAAGCTCATCGATGTTTTCGGTTTCATGACTGCGCTCGTCGACAATTTTTGCCTCGTCATCCAAGGTTGGACCGTATTTATTTTTCGGATTGAAATATGCAAATTCAGGTGCATAATTATATACCGGTGCATAATATGGCTGTTCAACTTGGGATGGTGGTTCTACTTTCAACGGTTGATTTTGATTTGGCTTATATTGTACAATCTTAGAGTCGCTTATTTTGGATTTGCCTTTAATAGACATCTTTTTGACAAAAGGTTGTTGCCCTCGTGCTGAAATTTGTTTAAAAATTGCGTTACGAATCAAGAAATCCTCTTAATAATTTACGCTACGCTACACTTTTGATAATGAAGATAAATTTAAACTTAAGAAAATTCTGCCGCTCTTAGAAACTAAAAGTTTTTTATCAGTAAATATCTGTTATATTTTTTTCAATCTACCTATGTAAAATATACCTTTTTAAATTATTTACTTACGTATTTCAAAAACAATGTATTCTTTTAAAGTAGATGATCCCTGAGGGTTTATTTTTTTCAGATTTGTTTTTTTCGGTGAAGGTTTATCAGATTCATGAGATTTTATTAAAAACGAATATTGTAATATTTCCACAGGAGCCTCCATAGCCACGACATCCTTCGTTTTTTCAATTTTCGGCGTAGTTGTTCTTTCAAAACCTGGGTTTGTAGGTGATATGGGTCCAGTTTCATTTATTTTAACTTTTGATTTGCTAGGTACATTAATTTCTGGAATATTTATGCTTAAATTCTCACCCCCAACGCTAAACTCCTTGTCTGAAAGTTTATGTACATAAAAACTTGCATTGAAATTGAATTCGATAGGAGTGACTGATTCTGTTATTACAGCATTTTTAATGTTATGAACGTCTACATGATCAGCTGTTGTTGAATTATCATGATAGTTTTTTGGATACTGTGCAAGTTTTGGTTTATATTCATCCAATTCTTGCGTCGTTGTACTGTAGGTTTCAGTGACGACATTCTCATTTGCATTTGATTTGGAATCATAAGTTATGGTCTGATTATCTATTTCTTTAGCAGTTGTGCTTTGAAGATCATCGTCCATCTCGTTCTTTAGGGTAGTCGTTTCTAGTATGTCTATGAAAGGTTTTTGAGTGATGTTTTCGAAAACTACAGTAGATGTGTGGTTCTGGTATTCTGTTGTAGTTTCCGATTTTAAGTTTGAATCACTACTTGGTTGAGAGCTTAATTTTTCGCCGATGTCAGTTTCATTGCCACTTTTGGTTTCATTACTTATCGTAGAATTGCCTTCAACGACACTGTCTGCTTCACTATTAGATCTCCTTTTTTTTCTAGATATTTGATTATCTGAAATAAGTTCTATATTTTGTACATTATCTTTAATATCTGAATAGTTTTTTGTTAACAGCTTCTTATTTTCATCTGCTGCAAACGATTCTTTGTTTTCGTTTATATGCATACTTTTTTCAGGATTTAAACTGGATTTATTTTCTATAGCTTTCTCACCATAAACAATATTTACTGGTATTTCATCTTTATCATGATTTTGACTCTTGTTCAGATTGTCATCTTCATTAACAAAAGTTATTTCTATTGACACGGGGCCTTCTTTATTTCTTTTAGGAGCATCTTCTATTTGTTTTAATACATTTTTCTTATTTTCTTTGGGTAAATTAGTAACTACATTAATACTTTTATCGTCTAGTGTTTCATTAAGATTATGCAAAGTGGTACTTTCTAACATATTTTTTGTGCTTGTTTCTGTTTTTTTTCGAGATTGTATCTTTTCTTGGGAGTTGCCCGATTCCGTTTTGCTATCGTGAGAGCGAAATGTGAGATCAACAAATGCATTTTTATTTCCATCTTTATTGTCCCCCGTGCCTAAATCTTTCACATTTGCTAGTGCTTCGTTGCGTAGATTTGATTTTGTTTCATTATTAGCCAAACTATTAGTATTATTTTTCCCTTGATTTCTTCTTTTTAAATTTTCAGTTTCTTCTTTTAATAATTTCTTTACATACTCACCATGGGCATTCAATTCATCATTATTTATTTCACCACTTTTTCGACCTGGCTCAGCTTCATTTGATTTGACTTCTTCTAATAGTCTTCTCGCTACTTTTTCCAAAAACTGTCTTTTCAGATCTTCTGGAAGACCATTGATATACTTATTTTCTGCGCTTTCATCAACAGAGCTTGCATTAAATAAACTAATGTTAATAAAAATCAGTAAAATAAATATCACCATTGTTTTAAATAAATGTCATTTTCATTAACTCTGTGTCCACGTCCTGTTATAGAACACGCAATCAAAAAAGCCATCAGAGAATATAACGAATCCAATTATTTTCTCCATGATAGCGTGAAATTAATTTCACCATCGTATAGGCAGGTGGCGTCCACAGTGAAATTTATGCACAGTGCACACATAAACGGTATGCCATTTTTCATAGCTTCTGTGGTCGTAGCTGCTTATATACGCTATCGTTTGACACATTTATAACAGCCCATGGCTAGAGCTATAAAAAATTTCACTGCTATTTCAATTTCAATCTTTATTGCATTGCAATTTTGATCATGCTTTGCCTTTAAAATACCAGTTTCACAAACCTAAGTAACCTAGATCCCAATAAACAATATTTATTGGTCTTACGCAAGCTTTTTTTTTATTGTTTACAAGACAAGATTAACAATAAATATGTTTTGCATTTCATGTACATATTTACTTTTTTAAACCCAATTTTTCATTATTTTTCCTTTTTTTCTATATGTATGGTATTACCGTATTTTATGTATGGTATTACCGTAGCAGGATAAAAATATACATACATACATACATACATACATACATATATCACGCCTTTATCCCTAGTGGGGGGTAGGCAGAGCGTTAACAGACGTAAGAATACGGCCACTATCGCCACGTCTGACATTTTTCATTTTTTTTGTTTTACAAGGTCGTTTCAGAAAACATGTGTGTCACTATAGTGACAGGTTGTCAGCCTGTCGCCTAAAAATTGTAATACACCAATTCTCTCAAGTCCCTTAGTCGCGTCTACGACACCCGTGGGAAGGATATGGAATGACGCTATTCTAAGCCGGCATCACACACACGGCATAAAAATATATCTATAGTCTGTAAGTTTAGGTACTTATCTTTTTGTAAACACACTTTGTATGAAAGTGACACTTCAGAACTGTCAGTTTAATACAAAGTTTGTTTACAAAAAGATAAGTACCTAAACTTACAGACTATAGGTACTTAATTTAATTTTTCGGATATTTGAAACTAAAATAAACGACCATAAGGATGATCTTAATTATTTATATTTCCTTTAAACTAAACATTACAATTTAAATCTAAAAGTTCCTCGACTCATTTTTTTTCCACGTCTTTTTAAACTTCTCTCCGACGACAATCTGGCGTTTTCCATTCGTTTCCCTTTCATTTTATATTCTCCGTTCACTTCATGTATTACTGGCTTCTTCTCTATTTTGAAAATTTTGTCTTTAACCGTATCTACTGACTTCTTGGTCGCCATTTCTTCAAATTTGGTTTCATCCAGTTCTTCATTTATCACTGGAACTTTATCATCAATATCTACTTCGATCATTGAAACTAATTCTTCTTCCAGATTTTCGACAACCAAGTTTTCTTCTTTCACTTCTTTCATTAAATTCTCGACTATAAGATTCTGTCTTTTAATAGGTTTTCTTCTTTGAATGTTGTTGGTACTTGTATTATTTCCAGGACTAGCTTGGGCTTCAGTGTCATTGACTTTTCCGATGTCCATATTCAGATGGTAGAACATTGGTGAATCTTCACAATCGATTGAATCTCTTGGCCTCGTGCAGGTTAATACTTCCTGTAAACAAACAAGTTTATTAAGCAGAGAAAATGTATGTAATTGCAAACTAGTGATGTGTCAATTCATACAATATGTACTATGTACGAGTACAAGTATCATATTCATTCAATAACGTTTATAGTTTTGAATTCTCTTCGAAATGGCCTTCTCGGAAATAACAGAAAACGAAAATTTTACTTAAACATAATCGCGTTTTAATAACCTACAGCGCCATCTTTTGATTACCAACAGTAACTAACTCGTACCTGATTGAAGATAGTCTCGTTGGGGCAGATGAAGCTCCATCTATACGTGACGTTGCGTCCAGAAGACGTCTGTGAAGTGAGGCACACGTGGAACACTTGACATTCGTTGTCGACATCGGCGTAGTAGCCGTATGTGCGGTTTTCGCATCTGTTGATCAGATGAGATTGTTAGCTATAAACATGTACATGAAGAAATAACGCACCTAAGTATTCCACTACAAAAAAGACTGAGTGCTATGGACTTAAAGAAGGTTGTTAATACACTGCCGTGCCGTGTGATGCCGGCTTAGAGTAGCGTCACCCCATATCTTTCCCGCGAGTGTCGTAAGAGGCGACTGAGGGACTCGAGGGTTTCATGTGTATTACAACTTTAGGCGACATGCTGACAACCTGTCTTTATACACGAATCATCTAATAGGGCCCTCAATATTTGTCGGACGTGGCGATAGCGACTGTATTCTTACGGCCGTTTATGCTCTGCCTACCTCGCAAGGGATAAAGGCGTGATATATGCATGTATGTATGTTAATACACAAAAGAATTATTCAGTTTTAGTTATGTGATGCAAAAATATTCAGTTTTCTGTAGAAAACTGCCCACAGTTTCCTGGAATTCTGCATAACAGAATTTAAGTCCTATCACAGTAGGTACCACAATAGATAAAGACCCTTACCTGAATGTATCAACAATATTCTCTCTTATAGAAGTAGCGTTTGCTGGCAAGTTTAATGTATCTGCTTTCGTTTGATTCACCATTTCCTGAAAGAAGATTATTAAGATTATATTGTAAATATTACAGTCAAAACTCATAACCTATACTGACCGATAAAATCAGACAATTTAATATTCACTGAAGGTGTCGGTCAAAACTCATATTGACTGTGTTTAGCTTTTAAAAGCAGTCAATATAAGTTATTCATTATACATTTCAAGGGGTAAATCAGCCATTTTCTTTAAAGATTTATTTATTATATTAAGGAATACCAACAGAGTTTTAGTATTAGTGGCAAAATTAATGTTATGTAAGCATTTCAGCAAAAACTATATTTTCAGTTTTTTTTACAATTTTTATCCATGATAATGGAAAAAAGTTACGTACCCTTAACAATTTAAGGACCCCTCCTCGTCTGGCAGACCTCTCTATATCATCAGCAGAACCATAGGAGATGTAGCTTGCACACAAGAAGAGTAAAATTAGTTTTCCTTGCGACGCCATTTGATTATTTTGTTATATTATATGCTAGGTTATATTTGTTGTTCGTTCTGGAAAAAATTTAAAATATTAGGTTCGGACACTTTTACGTACCTCTAGGTATACCTGGTTATAATATAGGTCGGAATTTTTTTGTATGTTATTAGACAAAACAACTCGCGCGAAATCTATATTTAGGTATCTTCGCTTTCTAAACCTCATATTGTGAAACCAATTAAATGTTAAAATAAATGAATAAAAATAATAGGGCATGTCCTTGATCAAAAAACTAACCCTCTCATAATTAAGTACAATAAAAAAACATTTTGCTTATATTTATTGTTAAAAAATATTTGGCATATGTACCTACAATTTAGGTTTTAACTTTATTTATTTATGTACAATGCATCTTACAAAATCACCCTCGAGATAATAATGTATTTCTTTGACACTTATATATATATATATATATACAGGGTGTAACGGAAAGGGGGTATCAAGCCGAAGTGAAAATTAACTATACCTTTCGTAGATCAGTTATGCAAAATTTCAATCCAATATACCCAACTTTGTAACACATTGAAAAAAAAATCCAGCATACGATTTTAAAGTATTTGCATGTAAACAAATGTGGCACAACACTATTGAGGTCACTGATCTTTATTTCATTCCCATAGCACTATCACTAGCACCGCCCATTACACTTTCTACGCGTCCTGGGCGCCTGGTACCTGACGCTCGCACTTTATTCGCATTATAGCACTGCGCGGGAGGCGCGGGGAAGCGCGGGTCGCGGGCCGCGGCGGCATCTTCAAAGGTGTCGGCGCGGCGGCGGCGGCGGCGCACAAAGTGATCTGCGGCGGCGCGTGGCTATGTCACACGCGGCAGATAGCAGGAATCAGCTCCTGCGTCCTGGTCCTGCGAAGTGATAAGGGTGCTGTCCAGATTCGTGGAACATTCTCGACACTTGTATGTGGTTCGCAGCCCCCAACACCTCGGCACCACGTTGCGTGCTGGTCCGCGGGTTCTCTTCGAAGTGCTCCAGTACGGCTTCTTCAAAATTCGGATCTCGGGTCGTAGTGCGGCCAGACGCAGTTGTCGCGTGAAACGAACCCGTCGAATACAGACGATTCACCATGCGCCTTAAGCACCGCAATAAAGGCAGATGCCTTGCTTCAGCAGCTCGTCTTCCTTCAAAGAATCGCTCACGAGAGAGCTCCCGTGCTGCACTCAAGTTGCCGTGAGTGGCACCGACGCACAGAATCATCTCATAATATTCTGCATTACTCAAAGACGTGACGCACGACACAGATTATTTTAACTTTACAATTAGGTACACTAGTTTACGCCGCAGCAGATGAACTAAAGAAACTTAAGGACCTAGGTGTTGCCAGAACGGTCTAGACGATTTAAAAAAATAGTTTGTCATTTTCACATATTTTTTACCTATTTAATATTAACCGTATTACAACGGCCGCAAACGCTCTGACTACCCCGCAAGGTCGTGATATGTGTATGTGTATGTATGGTAATTTTATCGAAATTCACATACCTAAACACCATTAAGTACATACGCCACACAAAATTTTTGTTCTGCCATATGTCACAGAATTAGACAACAATTATGAACAAAAAAAAATACGCATTTTGCTCCAATACTAAAGTACTGGCAACTCATTTGGTCCTGCCTACCAGCCCCCACCAACTAGTCCCGAAAGAAAGTGACCGCAGGGATTCCCGCTCCCGGTAGGGCTGTCACATTTACTGATACTTGCAAAATAAATCAAAAGTTACGTGATTCATTTTAGAATAACCTTTAATGATTATTAATATGTCAGTCTCTCTCTTCGTGTGGGACACCAAGTCGTCCAACAACCCAATAAACTCTAGTGTCAGAATTTTTCAACTGCCTTCTACAAGTAGCAGACTTCTAACGTGGTGGTTGTGTAAGGACTGCCGTCTAAGTAATCATAGATAGCAACCGAGACCTACACGGTTTAGGCCCAAAACTCGCTCACGCGCGAGCGGCGAATTCGACAAACCGCGGCGCGGGCACGTGCCTGTTTACCCGTACGTACACGATGACACCCTTGCCATATTACAGCTACTATGCGCCTTATAAATTCGGACTGATAATAAAGGGGGGGCTGTCAAACCGCCGCGCGGGAATCCGCGTAAGGGAGCGTTTAGCCTTAACTTGCCATCCAAAACACGGACCCATCTTTCTTACGGAAAATCGAGTGGTTCTAATCGCAATGTCCTAAACTGAGAACAAATTCACAAAGTGATAATTGAACCCGAAGCTTGCTGCGTCACAGGCAGTCGTGCTAAGTACCATTGCGCCACATCGGTCAACGAACACTTCAGTAAAATAGTTGGCATTTATTCAAAACGTTTGGCGTAAAAATTACGCTGGATCCCGAGTTTATCAAAGATGAACAACTACCCATCGAATATCCAATATCTGAAATAATACATAGGTACTTTGTTAGTCATTGTGGGATATTATTGTGTGATACACATGTTTTCTGAAACAACCTTGGAAAACAATCCTCAAAAATGTCAGACGTGGCGATAGCGACCGTATTCTTACGGCCGTTAACGCTCTGCCTACCCCGCAAGGGATAAAGGCGTGATATGTGTATGTATGTATGATAAGGGCATAATAGGCTGGATAATATGATTTTTTTAAATTATTGGAATCCGTGCTTCGGAAGACACGTTAATGATTGCAATCTACTATCTGATAAGTAGTACGTATCGAGTTAAATGCCTGAGGATAGTCAAAGAAGTGCGTTTCGAAACAAAAATTTATCATAATTTGCGGGCAATCAGATTCTTTCCGTGCCTGTAATATCGAACTACCTAGTTTGCTTTACCTAAGGAACACACTGGTTATTGAATCCTTATCCTTCCCATCAAGAAGGAACCAAGCGTTGTGATGATAAAAAATAAAATACCCATCATTATTTTAAGGAAAATCATTAAACGCTATCGTTTAGGTTTTTTGACACCCCTAGCCCCTACCTAAGGGATGGTACCACTATGGTCGGCCATTTTAGTGGTTGATCCTTATTGGTTATTGATTTGATGTTATTATTATTATTGGACAACGGGCGGGGCCAATAAATTAGGGTTAAATTTTGAAATTGATACATGACACAGCTTTGACCTCTTTCATACTTATGTACTCCTGGTACTGCCAATCGGATTTTCAGTCTAATAATTTATTTCCTAGGGGTATTTGTGTAGAAATCGACCGTGGAATGGAATAATGCGTGCCGAATTTTATTTCAAGTGATGTAGTGTATTATTAAATTTATGCGTGCACGCATTCATCTATCGATTATGAAACCCGTGAGTTTTGATACTTACGAGCGCGAACGATTTAAAAAATACGATTTTCGGTAGCGTTGAATAATATTCAAGTAAGGATCACGGATTCAATCCCTTAGGCCTCAGTCTCGAATTTTGCGGGCAGCAGCGGGGCGGCAGCGGCAGAATCTTTTGCATACATTCAAATGGACCGGTACGGAAACAACAGCGGCGCGGGAGTGGGCAATGAGCGGCGCACTCCCTAGAAAAAAAAGCGACCCGAGAGGCCGCTGCCCGCAATATCCGAGACCGGGGCCTTAGACGGTTGGACAATGGCCCCCTTATCAGGAGCGTTTGCCATATTCACCGGGCTTGAAAAGTGGGTTGGCAAGCGCATCACAATTACATTTACCGGTCACGCTGCTGTCGTTTTCCTGAACGCTCAGTCTTATTGCACTCTATGGGTAATTCTAATCCGGAACCCTTTCTATGAAATACAAATACGCACTTGTAGGATAACTAGACCACGCCCTTTTAGGGTTCATTTTGTTGCAGACAATTTAAAGAAATCTACAGTTACTTTCTTTTAAAAAATTCATGATTTATTGAAAAAAAAAATGTAAATGATATTGTTTCTCGATTATCGCGTGAGGCAGCGTAATTTTTTATTATCTGTCACGACATTTCCCCTACAAATACAAAATAAAACAATAGGCCGAGTTGGTATCCGGAACCAAATGTGATTTATTAGATTACCAGGAGCACAGGTCGAAGAAAAGGAGGTGGGAACTATTTCGAAAGAGGTGGTCTGAGGTGGTTGACCCCAAAACAGCTGATAGCTCACTAGTGTTGTGCAAAGTCAAATTTTGTAACATCTGGACCTGGATTTCAATAAGGTTTTGTTCATTAAAACGTCAACTTAGAAGTTTAAGATTTTGCTATTTTGTTCTTAGTCAATACCAGAGTTGGTGCACTTCGGCTTGATACCCCCTTTCCGTTACACGCTGTATATATATATATATATATATATATACACTTATATGTACATACATGCAAATGTCAAAGAAAGACATAAACGAAAGATTAGATATACGTATACATATTTTTAAATATGGCATCAATGATTTTTTTGCACAAGTTGTCAAATCGCATGCAACCTAAAATTTATACAGCTAAAATACAAGATACAGCAACGTAATTATATTTTTGTATAGAAAACTTTTATGCAATTAATAATATTAAAAGAAACAAGAAATAAAGATAGAAACGTTATAGTAACTTACTTATAAAATATTAAAATAATCCATAAAAACAATCCTCGTGGTCTATGCACTATCTCTCCATATTGTATGTTTTTACTTGAAATTACAAAAAATATATAAAACCGTATTAACACTCTTATAACACCATACGTTTTCGTTAAATTCCAAAGTAAAATGCGAAAATCTTGAAACAATTTCGCTCTTTTATAAACAATCGGCCACCTGTGTGATACCGGCTGAATTTGGAATTAGGATCAAAGTACGGTCAGCAAAACATATTGTCAATTCACATTAAAAACAAAAATGTAACGGTGACAGTACATATTTTATTTTTGTAAGAAGTCGAAAGCTCAAAATTAAAAAAGTAGAATGTATGCAGAAATATAAATGTATGTAGATAGAGTATGCACAAATCAGAATTTCTGCTTCGAACTAAGAAACGTGACGAGGGTAGTTACGCTGTCTCTTGATAATACAATAATACCTATCTATAGTAGTTATAAATAATATTGATAAAAGCGAATGAGTAGTGCGTTGGAGTAGCGCGTAGTACCTACCACAAATAGAGTTGTAGTTTGAATATAGCTTTAACTACATCTATATCTTTTTATATTTTACTCTTTTAAGCGGTAGAAATCGCTAAAATAGTTAGTCGTTAGAATAGTAACTCGTATTTTATTTTATTTGGATAGCTTACAGCCTTAAAACTTATGTTTAACATAAAAGAAGAGTAGGCAATATTATAGAAAAAAATATCATTTATACACATCAATTTGTATACTCCTGGTACTCCTGTACCCCATGCAAAGAAACTACAGGCTACAATTCTACAAGTGAAATTTGCTGTATCACACCAAACATATTTGACCCGCTACGCAATGTACATCGAATTTCACCTGTAGTCTTGTAGCCTGTAGTTTCGAAAAATGAGACACTGGATGTCTCTTTCAGGATACGCCATAAGGCACGAATTCCCGTTTTCGCAATCCAGTCGCTACCAGTCTTCATCGGTCTATCTCTCCAAAGGGCGTCTAACGCTATGTTTAGAAAAAATGTAAATAGACTTTTTCTGCCAACCGTACCACCGTCTGAGAATGTGACATGAAATTATATCGGATATTAAACCAGCCTTGACTTTGGGAACTTCCAGTAGATTAGAGGCTAAAGAAACAAGTACTTAGATTTATTTAATTATTTCTTGGGATTGGAACTGACTTAGGAAATTTCGTGGAAATTATCTTGAAAAAAACACTCGTGTGTCTAATTAGGGTGACCCTTTTGTGAATCGCTTGTAAGAACACGTATAAATATATATTTTTTAACATACGTTCATACATATATCACGCCTTTTTCCCTTGCGGGGTAGGCGCACTGTTAACGGCCGTTAGAATACAGTCATTTTTCGCCACGACTGACATTTTTGAGGATTGTTTTCCAAGGTTGTTTCAGAAAACATGTGTTTCACTATAGTGACAGGTTGTCAACCTGTCGCCTAAAAATTGTAATGCACCAATATTCTCGAGTCCCTTAGTCGCCTCTTACGACACGCGCGGGAAGGATATGGGATGATGCTATTCTAAGCCGGCATCATCTAACCTAACCTAACAGCACTCAACTCTGAGATTGATCTTGAGTGCGACTTTGAGATGGTATTAGATTGACTGACTTTTTCAAAATAACTCTTCAGTACGATTTATAAATACGGACCATAGTTGAGTAACGACGGCCGACTAAGTAGTCATCGACAGCAAACGGGACTGACGGCTTAACGTGTCATCCGAAACACTGAACCATCGTTCCCTTTAGATAGATAAAGAATGATATAAATCTTCAAAGCTACGAGGATTTTTGCACGTATCTATAATGGACAGTTCGTCGACACATAAATATGATTGTTACCGTTACCGGTATTAACAATCAACCTAATTTCTTCACAATACCGAAACGCCTAACGATTCCCGATGATCTTTGGATAAAGGTGCGCTTCCACCAGCCAGAAACACGTTATGTTACGAAAACAGAGATTAACTAACATGTAGTTAGGTTAACTTACACAACCTCATACACCAAAACCGAAGAAAGTAACCATACTAAAACTACTCAACCGCTCGCGACGCAGCGCTATCGCAGTGTCGTCCGTCGAGTACGGTTTTAGTTTTAGTATGGGGACTGGCATTTTTGGTATGGATCTGACAGATCGCTGCAATATTTAAGCGCTCCGTCTTGCGTTAAGTGTGCGAAATGTGTATGAATTTTCAATGTGTTTTGGCGAGTTTTTCAGTGTTGGGCTGCGGTCTGTGTCCTAGGCTACAAATTCTAATACTAATCTGCATATAAATCACAAACAGAGTGTAAATTTGATTGAGTAATGAATGATACTAATCTGAATGAGAATCTAGAGTAGTTAGGTACAGTTTTGAGCAATGAACTGCCAAAAGATTTTGGGCAGATATGAAAATAACTGGTCATAGAAGCTTCTAAGCACGTTACAAAATCTTTGATTCTATAGATGGTTCTATCGAATTCGGTACTTAGTGGTGGACATTAACCACAATTATACTAGTAGAATTTATTCCGATCACGTCGAAAATAGAGTTACGTCCGCAAGATAGTATAAATTTCGCACGAGGTTGTTCAACCAAGTAGGAAGAATAGAATATTATCGAGTAGACTTTGTGAACAAAAATAATAAATAGAAAACAGCGGTTATTTCAAATCTACCATTTTTAATTAACGTTTTTTATATATAATAAAGCCAGTGTCATTCGTCAGAATTCACTGACTGGCCTCATACGACCGTGACAGACGATTCAAACAGTGTCAGAGACAAGAGCACAGACATTGCGTTGCCTGGGACGCAATTACGAAAAACGCAGTGTTGCCTAGGACCTGCACCACCCTCTCGGCCTCCATAGCTGACTCCACAGGAACGACAAGTCATAGACAGCAACCGGGACCTTCGGCTTAACGTGCCCTCCAAAACTCGGGACCATCCTTCTTAAGGACAATCACCAGTTCAGCCAGCAATGTCCTACCCAGACTAGGAACAAATTCACAAAGAACTAAATATCAACTTTGTGAGTGTCCCACCGAGAATCGAACCCGGAACCTTCGCGTGGCAGGCAGTCGCACTACCACTGCGCCACATAGGTCGTCAAGTAACCCACCAAAAACGCCTTATTAAGGTATTCTATTCAGGTACAGTCTCCGCAAATATTTTTGGGTCGTCTGGTACAGTTAGCGACCTTAAGGTACTGTTAGCAAGGATTAGGCGTGTTACTTTTTTTGCTGACACTACTAACCCGGTTGAAGGCATGCCAGAATTCGAAGAATTTTGTCTTGACTGACCTACGTTACATTATTGTTATTTTTTATTCTTATTAAACGATCGAAATTTATTACATTACATACATTATATTAATATACTTTTAATGGAAGGATATTGCCACATCCTCGCATTTTATGCCTTTATCTCTTCCGGGGTAGCCAGAGCGATACAAGTCGTAAAAACAGGGTGGTTGTCGTCACGTCTGACAAATATTTGATGGCTGTTTCAGAAATATCATATTAATTTTAGTGACAGCCTTTCGCCCTAAAATTTTATTACAATGAAACCCTCGAGTCCCTTAGTCGGGAAAGAAATGGGTTGATGCTATTCTAAGCCGGCATCACACGGCAATAGGTAAGAATACCTACTGCTACCAATGACTGCCACTGAAAGACCATGGGGTAGTTAAGTATATTTATGTTATCAAAGAACGGGATAAGGCAAGAAGGAGGAGTAGAGTAGTTTATTAAAAATTATAGCAGACGTGGTTTTTGAGTTCGCCGAAATATCCTCTGTTTGCCATAGGTACTCACCACGCTTGGCAAGCTGCTTGGCGAGCGCAATGCAATGTGATATAGATATTTCCACATGTATAGCGGACGCTGCTGCCCATTCCCTAGATTCATCCCTTACTCGCCTTTGACGACACCCACGAGCAGAAATGGGGCGATTCTATTCTAAGCTAGCACCACGACACAGCGGCGCCTATGTGGCGCAGTGGTAGTGCGACTGCCAGCAAAAGGTTCCGGGTTCGATTCTCGGTGGGACACTCACGAAGTTGATAGGTATTTATCACTTTGTGAATTTGTTCCCAGTCTGGTTAGGACATTACGGGCTGAACGCTGAACCACCCGATTGTCCGTATGAAAGATGGTTCCCTGTTTTGGATGGCACGGATGGCACTATGATTACTTAGACGGCGGTCGTTACACAACATGTCAAAAGCCTGCTACTTGTAGAAGGCGGTTGAAAAACTTTGACATTAGGATTAGGAAATGATTCACTGGGTTGTTGGACGACTCGGTGTCCAGCACTACAATACTGATAGCATAGAATAAGATAGTCTTCCTCATTCCTGAATAAAATTACACTGTAGAATATGTAAATTTTGCTCAAAGTCGACATTTATACCAAATCACGGAGAATCTTGGCAACGTACATCTTGGCGTATCAACTCCTGGTTAGAATTTCAATGGCGAAATAGCAATTTATAGTAACTTACGTCTAGCTTTAGGTTCATGTCAAAGACCCTAGACCTAGGAAATTCCTATAAGAATTTTAGTGCGGTTGTAGACTTGATAACTTCACTGGCCGAGACCTTCAATAATGTAAGATTGATAAATAAAATAGAAACGCAAAATAATATTAAAATGTCGTATTATCGTCTCCAAAGGCATCCGTTTTGAGTTTTGTTTTTAACTTTAGTGTGGACACCACCATCAGTGACATTGTTAACCACATAGATAAGCACTTCAAGCTAAAAAACGTCCGCTGCGAAAAGTTGGCAACTCGAGGCGAATATTCATCTTTTAAAGTAGATATTCCAGCTGCACGAGTACGATCAGTTCGTAACAGTAACCTATGGCCCGAAGGTGTGTCTATAAGACCTTTCAACGACATCACAGCGAAAACCGGAAGCAAAACTGAATCAAAAAACTCGCGCACATGGCGGTCAACACGGCACCGCTAACCTCAAAACCAAAGCCTCAGCTAAAAGTTATACACCAGAATGTGCGATCTATTACTGGAAAAACGGGATTATTAAATATATTGTTAGATAAACAAAACCCGGATATTTTATGTTGTACCGAGACCTGGTGCAAGTCTAATGAAATTCAACGCGTCAGGCTAAGCGGCTATCAACTCGCTAACTACTTTTCTCGCACCACCGTGGAGCACGGTGGCGTAGCACTATACATACGTACTGACCTTATGCATAGACGCCGATCCGATCTAGATAGCCTAGCAGTTGAATTTCATTGCGACTTATGTGCCATAGAATTATGTGGATCTAAAATTGTTATCATAGGAGTATATAGAACGGGGAACGGCGACTTTAGTATATTTTTAGACACTATTGAATTATTATTATCCAAGTTGAATGACGAAGGCAAAAGATTTATTTTGATTGGAGATTTAAATGTTCACTACATTACTGAAAGTGCATCGGAGCACTGTAAGCGGCAGGAACTAGATGATTTGTTGCACTCATATAACTCCCACAATATAGTGGACTTTCCCACGCGTGTAACGGACACACGCATATCATCTATTGATTGCGGAATTGTTGGGTGTAATGACAATGACGTCAGTGCTGCATCCTTGGACACGCCGGTATCTGACCATTGTGCTCAAATATTTTTAATCACACTACAATCCGAGGAAAACAGTGCGCCAAGGTTCATGGAGCGTCGAATATTTGATGAAAGTTCTATTTATAATTTTTATATGGACATAAATAATTACGATTGGAATTTTATTAACTTACTTGACATGACTATAAATGAAAAATTCACCAAATTATTTTCTATTCTGACATTTTATATTAATTCAAATTTCCCAATTAAAAAGAAATGTGTTAAAAGGAAGAGCTGCGTTCCATGGATTAGTGACGAACTAGCTTCCTATCTTAAAATATTTGACGATTTTTGCGCGATAAAGCACCAGCACCCAAACGACACAATAGTAAATAGTTGTGTGACTCATTACTCGACACTAATTAAATCAATTAGCCTGCGTGATCGGCGCACTTACAACGATAACAGGCTCAAAAGTGCACAAAATCCGTCGAAAGAAGTGTGGCAAATAGTTAATGAGGAAGTATCAACTAAGTGTAAGTCACGTAGTGTGGGGTTAACAGACGGGGGGTCGGCAGTTAAAGTACATTGTATTCCAGATTGCTTCAATAACTATTTTCTAACTTCAGCAACAAACTTACCAATTGTTAGTGACAAAGACCAAGCAATCACTTACCTGAGCGAATACCTAAATGGGTTAACTCCGCCAAAGTTTTTATTTCCGACTGTAACTGTACACAAACTGAATGGGGCGCTGAAAAGTATGCTTCATAAGTCACATACTCTCGATATTTATGACATATCGGTTAATATATTATTATCAATTTGGCCAGTTTTGGCCGATATATTAAGAGTTCTGGTAAATGAAATGTTCCGTGATGGTGTCTACCCTGATGTTTTAAAAACCACTAGGGTGTGTCCTGTGTACAAGGGCAAAGGGGATAGGACTCAAGTGGAAAGTCACAGGCCAATAACGATCGTCCCTACCATCTCAAAAATTATTGAGTCGATTCTATCCAGGAGTATTATGGAACATTTGGAGACTAATGACCTACTTACGGACAAACAGTACGCATATAGGAAAGGTAAATCCACAACTACCGCCGCGCACCAGGTAATCGATTCGATACTAACTAGTATCGACGATAGCTATAAGACGGCAGGGATTTTTTGCGACCTCACGAAAGCCTTCGATGTTATTAAAACTGATATACTCCTGGATAAATTATACTGTTATGGAATCAGGGATAATGCCCATGGACTACTAAAGTCATTTCTACAAGGCCGCAAACAACGTGTAGAGGTAACTAGTAACGGCCGAAAGTACAGATCTGAGCCAGGTGACGTCACGATAGGTATTCCGCAAGGATCAGCGCTCGGAAATACCCTGTTCTTAGCATTTGTTAACGATTTGCCACACTCCATCACAGACGGCTTAGTCGTTTTATTTGCTGACGACACAACAGTCGTTGTCTGTGCAAAAAACTACGAGCAGCTTAACATTAAAATCCATAGTACATACGATAGACTGAAACAGTGGTTTTCTGCAAATGGGCTCATACTAAACGATTCCAAGTCTAACCTAATGATATTCACAGCAAAACATATCGAGAGGCCAGTTAGTATCAATAGTCCTATTCCTATATGTAACAGTTGCAAGTTTCTGGGGTTTATGCTGGATACAAATGTAAACTGGAAATCCCATGTTCAGTACCTATGCGACAAACTGAGCAGTGCAGCGTATGCCCTAAGAAAACTGCAACCAGTAGTGTCCAGTGCCGTACTTAGGCAAACGTACTTTGCGCATTTTCAGTCACTTATGACATATGGCCTGTTAATGTTTGGAAATAGCACAGACTCAAAGCGGATCTTCATAATACAAAAACGTGCAATCCGTATAATGGCTAGACTCGGACCTCGTCAGACGTGCAGAACCCAATTTAGAAAGAATAGTATAATGACAATGCCTAGCCTGTACTTGTTACAAGTCATATCGTATGTTCGCCGCAATATTGACCAATTCGATCGCCGGCTTGCTGGAGGGCGGTCACTACGTAACGTGGGTAGGCTGGCCAGTGTACGTCACCGTACGGAAATGGCGACAGCAAACCCACGTGTAATAGGTCCCACTTATTATGAGAAGTTGCCGGCGAGTCTTAGGAATGAGGCTAACGACGAAACATTTTATTGCCAATTAAAATATCTTTTGCTGGAAAACGAATTTTACTCTGTAAATGAATTTTTAGTATGTAAGTTCTGAATTAACTACAAAGTTGTAGTTATTGACATGTACCTTTGTACCGATTTATTTAATATTTTATTTTTTATTTTTGACATTGATATTTTAATTATAAGTTGGCATTTGTTATATTGTAATTTTGTTTACCTATTGACATATTTTTCATCTATTTGACATTTGTTATTATTTGTTATTCTATTTACCTATTGACATGATTTTATTCTATTTGACATTTGTTATTAATTTTTTAGTTAGAAATTGTTTACAATTAATTTGTTAATCTTACCTATATTTTATTTTAATTTTTTTGACGATTGTATTATCCTTTGACATTTTTATTTTATATAATGATAACTATGAATTTGATAATGCAAAATAAACTAATCTAATCTAATCTAATCTAATCTGTTTATTATTATGACAAAATAAAAGTTAAAAACAACAACATTCATCTTGCTCAAGATAGGAATAACCTATGACCGGAAGAAAAAATGAAGAGTACGTGTTCATCATCATTCTCCTTGCCTTATCCCGTTCTCTGTCGGGGTCAGCTACCTAACCTAGGGGATTTGACGTGGAACCAAGTTTTTACACAGGGCGAGTGCTATCTGACCTCTGCAACCCGAAGGCAAACCTGACCCGAATCCTAGGTTAAGTCAAATTCCAATAATTATCATCTGAATTCAAATTTTATTTGAATGTGGGTTTCATCACGATGTTTTTTTTTCCTTCACCACCGTAGCAGCAGTTGAGTTTAAAAACATTAGTGCATGGCGGGGATCGAACTCGGGTATCACGAGTGTAAGACCGGTGTAGTCCTAACCACTTGACCACCGACACTCTTTGAAAATTTTGTAGGTACCTAGGTACTTAAATAATTAAAACCCTCTCCTGTAAATTTCCTGACCAAATCAGACACCATCGTCTGTAGAAACGAAAGAACCTCAGTCTTGAAATGTTTAAACGGCCCCGTCACAACATAGAATAAGTACGAAGCTGCCATACACAACCTAAGTGATGGATGTCTAAGCTAGAACTGTAATTTCTTAGGTATCACTTGATATAGTATAGTATAAAGCAAAGTCGCTTTTCGCGTCTGTCTCGATAATGTTTGCTTAAATATTTAAAACTACACTATTGACTCTAGTACAGGTTTTTTTAATAGGTAGAGTGATTCAAGAGGAAGGTTTTTATGTGTAATACTTGGCAGGAAAGATCATTATTCTCACGGGAAAATGAGCGGGGGGCAGCCACTGGGGCAGGCCGCTAGTTAGGTATATAAGAAGTTACGAGTATAGTTGTCCTAGAAGTGTGATTTTGAGACTCGAGGAGAAATCTATCTCCTACACGAGCACTATTAGCTGATACTGATTTTCTTTGAAAACTAAATTGCTGTTTTTTTACAGAAAACTTAAAAAATATTCTTGCATTGCATGGCCAGAGAAGTACCGCACACACGGTCTTTAAAACAAACAATCTTTGTTATTTCCTAGTTATTTCTCAAAGTAAAAGTTGTAGCGAAGTAACTCCTTTGTCTAACTACCTACCCCATAAGGAAAATACGTGACTCCGTTATGGAACCAAAAATACCAGTAGTAGAAAACTCAATGTAATATGGTAACATCGGAAGTAAAGCCCATGCTACAAAAAGAGTCCCGAAATCAAAGCCAAAAAATAAATGTTCAGTGACGATGCGCGCTTATAAGACACTGCTATATCGAGTCCAACGAATAATATTAAACTTTTCAACACTCTATGACACTGAGCTAATTAAAAAAAATCTGCTTTTATAAATTTTCACTGCATGACTTCATTCGTGGCGCAGGCCCTAGCATCGTATGTAGTAGTTTTTGATGCCTTAAATTGGCAACCCTGAGCTAATCGCACAGAGCTGTCATTTTGTGTTGTCAAAAATGGTTGTTGTTTTATCGGCATCGCTGTGTTTTTGTTGAAATTCATCGATTTCCTTATATACAAATGCGTGAATTCATTTGAAATCCGGTATGGAGAATTCTGAAGATACTTACTGCAGACTCTGCGCAGAACCAACGCCCACAGAGCAGCTAATTTCGGCCGAAGAAGATGTAGCGGTCTCCTCCAAGATCGCAACAAAAATGCGCTGGATAAACATTGATATTTCAAGCAATAACCATTTACCGAGCACAATATGTTTCGCCTGCTTCGATCTACTGGAACGCACTTGGTCTTTTCTGCATAACGTAAGAACTGCGCAAGAGAAATTATGCGAGATATTCGGGAACAAAACTGTCACTAAAAATGGTGAAGCATCGAGCGATGTCAAGCCGCTTGAGGCCCAAAACGCTGGCAAACCTATAGACAAGGACTGGCAGGCTTTTGAGGATGCTAAAATGGAGGTCAGTATGCGTTTTTGTAATTATTCTTATCAATATAGAGTTCTTATTTGTTTCTATTAAGAACCAAGCAGTGGATGAACTGTGGTTGCTATCGATGATGATGGGTATTCCTCTCAGATTTGGAGCCAGTTATGGCGAGACAAATTTGAAGATAGATTGGCAGAAGCCTTTAAAAGTCAGCCCTAATCACACATCCTTGGAACATTTGCGATTGCCGCCAATGTTAGGCACCTTAAGCAATTAACGCTAGGAAGTTAATTTATCAGCAGCAATTATCCATTTAGTATCTAACCTAACAATATGCATGTAACACAACATTTTTTTTCTCTTGGCATGAACTCAATGTTATTTTATTTACCACCTGACGTTAAATGCTGTTTGGTTAGCTTGGTCAGCCCCGAGGCAGTGCTTTAGGGGCTAGTTTTAAGTTTTTAGTCCAAGTTAAGTTTACACTAGGTTCATAAAATTGTTATTGTTAAAATTGTAAATGCTTGACCATCAAAAAGCAAAATGTACTACTTTGAAAAAATATTTTGAGTTTGAGTTGGAGTGCATTAAAAAAAGTTAGTTGTTATGTTTAAAATTAGTTCATCTTTCTAAGAGTTTTATTAGGAGGAGTTCTTAAACAAGTACATCTCTGCTGTTTCCCCTGTTTTATTTACCAGTTTTTTTGTATTTTCCAGATCAAAATTGATCCTGAGGGTTATTCAGAACTTCTATCAACAGTGGACCCGAATAATCTGCTCAATTTGCAAATAAAAAGAGAAAATGACTCTGAAAACGATGTACCAGCAAACCACACCGACGGATTTAACACAACGGACTCAGATATGCCTTTAAAGTGCACCGTAAAAAGAAAAAAGTTAAAGAAAAAGAAGAAAATTAAATATGACCCAGAAATATCAGCTGAAGACTTGCTGAAAACAGAAGTCGATGCAGAACCATTAGATATATCAGCGTTGAATATGTCCTGGGAAGACTACATGTGTCGGTGTGCAAAATGTGATGCTCTATGTAAAAATATTTCATCGTTACGATTGCATGCCTTACAGATACACACTAGATGTTGTACATTCAAATGCTCTGATTGTGGTAAAGTCATACTAAACTTTAAGACATTTGTTAATCATGTACGTACACATAAAAGTATTCTACGTTATTGCTGCGAATATTGCAACAAACAATTTAATTTACCATCTTTTTTGAAGAAACATATAAATACAGTACACAGCAATGCACCGTTGATGACATGTCTAAACTGCGGTGCCTATTTCGAAACCGAAGAACTATTACAAGACCATTTAATAATATACTCAAGGCGGACTAAAAAAATAAGAAAAAAAGAGAAAATAGAAGAATTAGATTTGAAATGTGATGTATGCGGGAAAGAGTTTAAATCACGTAGTAATCTACAGCAACACAAGTTAGTTCACACGGAGCGAGCTAGGGAATTTGCTTGTCACGTTTGTGGCAAAATGTTCTTTACAAAAGGGACGCTAAGTACACATATGATCACTCACGAAGACACCAAACCTTATAAATGTGAATTCTGTCCGTTAGCCTTTCGTGCCCGAGGTAACCTCCAATCTCATATAAGTCTCCACTCGGCTGCTAAACCATTTGTTTGCGAGCAGTGCGGTAAATCTTTTAGAGTGAAACGTCATTTGAAATCGCACTCGATAGTTCATACAGACCTAATGCCTTACATTTGCGAGTATTGTAACAAACCATTCCGTTTTAAGACCCGTCTTAACCTTCATTTAAGACAGCATACCGGTGCAAAACCATATTCCTGTGCTTATTGTCAAAGAGATTTCACAAATGGATCGAATTTCAAAAAGCATATGAAGAGACGGCACGGTGTAGATACTTCTAAGAAACGGTATAATAATATTGTTGACGATAATATTGTTGGTGGTACAGACATTTTAGAAGATCAAAATGAACCGTTGTAAGGTAAAAGATACTCATTATTTTAAAGGTCTAAGTAGATCTTAAAATCAATTCTGACAAACATTTCCTTATTTAAAAAGAAATAGAAATTCTAGCTAGAATTTATATCAACCCCTCTGGCCTCAATTGTCCTAAATGACATTTGTGGCGAAAGTGAGTTATGAATGCAATTTTGTCCAGTTTTTGTCGCCCACGATTTTAGCCGAACAATTCCTGCCTTTTTTATATTTGTCAGAATAGATTAGTAGACCATGTTGAGTTTTAGGGTGAGACGATACTCCGTTTTATTTAGGTACTGTACGAATATTTAATTTCCAACCATACGAAAATGGTTACGTAATATTTGAAATATTCTACCATCAATGCAAGAATTATTATTTTATTTTCGTGATATACACACATGCATACTTATCCCATTAGCCAATCAACGTTTTTTTTTTTCGTGTTTCGGAGGGCACCTTAAGCCGGTTGCTGTCTATTATAACTCAGACGGCGATCGTTACACAACCATGTCTAGGCTAGTAGAAGCTGATATGAGGCCTACTGCTAGAAGAAGGCGGTTTAAAAACTGACACCAGGGTTCACTGGGTCGTTGGACGACTCGTTGGTTAATATTTCTGTATTTTAGTTTTTTCTTTCTCATTCCTGGAAGAGATTAATGATGATACAATCAATAAAACCAACCCCTCCTACCGAACGTTACCAAAAACTTCCGTATAAAACTACTAGATGGCGTTGATAGATCTCGATCATTTATCTCTGCGCAGGATCTCGTAGTGTTTCTACCAAGGCGCGGTTTCCCCTCCCGAATACATTAGACGCGCGCCAATGCACATAACACTTTGATGAACAAACAATTCCACATATTCTTATTAATATACTTTATGGTTTTAGGATTGCCGTGTTATGCTGGCTTCTTTCCTGCGGGTTCGATATGAGGCGACTAAGGGAGTCGAGGGTTTCATTTGGGATAAACCTTTAAGCGACAGGCTGACAGCCTGCCAGTACCAGTGATATATGAATCATCTGAAAGGGCCCTGAATATTTATCAGACATGGCAATAGCGACTGTATTTTTACGGTCGTTGACGCTATGTCTACCCCGCAAGGGCTAAAGGCGTGATATGTGTACTTATGTATGTATGGTTTTAAGATTTTGCAGTTGCTCATAATAAATGCGTATTCAAATCGTGGCAGTATCCGCTGGGTACTTTGAAACGTGGTACCCAATCGCTTACTAACTGTACTAATCAGGATACCACGTACTTAGCGGTCCTAAGTTTCCATTTATCCCCACAAAATCTGTCACTAGTGACAAATGACAGTAAAAACTATTTTTCCCCTCTCGCATTTGATATAGATACATTGCTCTAGCCATAAGTTTAATGAAATTATTCACATTTGAACACTTTATTTTTTCGCGTGGGACACCGAGTCGTCCAGCGACCCTGTGAGTCCTAATTTTCCAACCGCCTTCTACAAGTAGCAGGCTTTTGACATGGTTGTGTAACGACCGCCGTCTAAGTGAACATATACAGCAACCGGGATCTACGGCTTAACGTGCCATCCAAAACACGGAACCATCTTACTTACGGACATCTTACGTTCAGCCCGCAATGTCCTAACCAGACTGGGAACAAATTCACAAAGTGATAAATATTAACTTTGTGAGTGACCCACCGAGAATCGAACCCAGAACCTTCTGCGTCGCAGGCAGTCGCACAACCACTGCGTCACATCGGCCGTCATTTGAACACTGTACCATTACGTAGTCGGTCCCAAAGTTCTGTCATATATGAAAATACTGATAAAATAAAAAGTACCAATCCGTTTTTAAAAATTTATATATCAATTAAAAATACAATCATCGAAGAATCAAAATAACATAAAACTATTCGAAATGACCTCCCTTGCTTTTAACAACGGCCTTCAACCGCGGCGGCCAGTCGTCTATCGCAGCACGCACCATATCCATGTCGATTTCAGCGACTGCTTTAACTATGGCTGACTTCAGACTCTCCAAATTTTTATGGGGCTTAGCACAGACCTTGCTCTCTAAGACCTGCCAAATTTTATAGTCCAGAGGATTAAGGTCTGGACTGGAGGAAGGCCAATCTTCGTGTCTTATAAACTCAATGTTTTGACGTTCAAACCAGGCTTGAGTGGTCCTGGCTTTGTGAGCGGGCGCAGAATCCTGCTGGAATACAAAGTGATGTCCTGAAAATAGTGTGTTGGGCAGGTCTTTGACGTACCGATCCAAAACCGTCTCTTGGTACACTTTTGCGCTGGTTTTGACCCCCTTTTCGCAAAAATGAACCTCAGTTGGCCCATAGTAGGAGACTCCTAACCAGACTATGACTGAAGAGGGATGATGCCCATGTTGCACCCGCGGAACTTTGTTTCCTGCTTCTTCAGAGCTGGTAGCGTACACTCTATCGTTTTGTTTATTATACTTTTCTTCTATATCAAAAATTTTTTCGTCTGTAAAAAGTATATCGCGGTGCCGGTTTTTCGCGTACCGTTTTAACAACACCCGAGATCTTTTGAGTCTAATTTCTTTTTAACGGGCATTAAGTAAGTGCCCACTCTTTTTTTTTGTATGCTCGCAGCTTAAGGTCTTCGTTTAAAACCTTTTTGACTGTTTTTCTACTAACCTTCATCTGCAAAGCCATAAGTTTCTGTTTTCGGACAGGATTTCTTCGTATGCGCTCCTTGATCGCTTTGATCACTGCTGGTGTTCTGGCGGAGCGAGGCCGGCCAGTTCTTTTCTTGTCCTCAACACTAGAGACTTCATTGTACCTAGTTATAGTACGATACCCAAACCTAAGCGTTATTTTAAATTTTTTGAGCAACTTGAAAATGGTACTCGGCGAGTGCCCACAGCGACGCAACGCCAAAACTGCTATTCGGTTTTCTTTCAAAGTCCACTCCATCGTGAAAAATCGCGCCAAATGATTATTTATTGTTTTAAAATAATTGTTAAACATTCAAAAACGGAATGCAATAAAACTTTTCCAAATCCGTGTTCTAAATTCAAAAATAATATGCCAGTGACAGAACTTTGGGACCGACTACGTATAATTTAAGACCTTATGTAACCATGTGGCAATGCAAATAATGTCAAGACTTTTGCTAGACCAGCAGAAAAAGCCAAGCAATGCTCGGTCAATCTGGGCCCTAAGTCTGCTAAATGAAAATCGTTTCAGTTGGATGTCGATTGGATCTCAGTTGGATGATTCCGGCCATTTCGTAGTCTGCTAACGGTTTGATTGAAGTATAGAAAAATCACAATGGCAATTGAATGACAGTTGAGTTTCGACGGCGTTAGGCTGGTTTCAGAGCGGCGCGTCTCAGCAGCGCTGCCCAGGCGCGCGCGGCTCGGGCGCGCGCCTGGGCAGCGCGTTCGCTGTGAAACGACATTCAGGCTGGTTTCAGAGCGACGCGTCTCGGCAGCGCTGCCCAGCCGCGCGCGCCTCGCATTACACTAGATTGTATGTAGCGTTTCATAGTGACGCGTCTTGGGCCGCGTCTCGGCCGCGCCGCGGTCGGATCTCCTTCGATTGCCAGTAGCGTCGACTTGCAATCTTTTAAGACGTCGTTGTTGCACTCTTTTTCATATAACGTATATACCTAATATAGTGATTACGTTTGCTGGCATAATGATTCTCTGCACTCGACCGTACACCACAACGAAGCGCGCGCGTCTGAATGTCGTTTCACAGCGAACGCGCTGCCCAGGCGCGCGCCCGAGCAGCGCGCGCCTGGGCAGCGCTGCTGAGACGCGCCGCTCTGAAACCAGCCTCAGACGCGCGCGCTGCGTTGTGGTGTACGGTCGAGTGCAGAGAATCATTATGCCAGCAAACGTAATCACTATATAAGCTATATACGTTATATGGAAAAGAGTGCAACAACGACGTCTTAAAAGATTGCAAGTCGACGCTACTGGCAATCGAAGGAGATCCGACCGCGGCGCGGCCGAGACGCGGCCCAAGACGCGTCACTATGAAACGCTACATACAATCTAGTGTAATGCGAGGCGCGCGCGGCTGGGCAGCGCTGCCGAGACGCGTCGCTCTGAAACCAGCCTTACAATGACAAAAAATAGCAGACTTAGGGCCCAGGTACTTTTTTTATTAATAGACTAGCTGTCATCCCTAAAACTTTGCTCATGTTTATATAATTTATTCCAGTCTAAAGACTATTGTAAATATTACGTAGATAAGAATTTTAAATATTTAGTTAGTATCATTACAAGACTATACGATTTCTGGTAAATATCTAAGTATATTATTTAGATTAATAATGGCATCTCATTGTATTATTTATACGTAGGCTCGAAGAATAAACATATATTTTTAATATTGATAAACTACCGTATTATTTATTACGTAAGCTCCTTTTAAGATCCTTGCAATCTGTTGGAAATCTTGCAATTTTTTTACATAAATACATACACAAATCACGCCTTTATCCCTTGCGGGGTAGGCAGAGCGTTAACGATCGCAAAATTACGGTCGTTATCGCCACACGTCTGACAAGTATTGAGAGGGCCTTTTTAGATGATGTCTGTATCACTGTAGTGACAGGTTGTCAGCCTGTCGCCTGAAATTGTAATACACATGAAATCCTCGAGTCCCTTAGTTGCCTTTTACAACACCCGCAGGAAGAAATGGGGTGATGCTATTCTAAGCCGGCATCACACGGCAATTTTTTTATTTGTCTAAAGAATGCGTTGGCCAGAATGACACCTGTCTAAATTCATCTAATATAATACATCTATCTAAAAACTGTACCTACTCTAAACATAATTCCTAAATCGAGGTAGCGAGGCCAGTCGTATAAAAAGGCACTGCCTCGGTAACAGCCAGATTAACCACACGGCATGTAACATTGTTAATGTTGACTTGTCATCGTCGCTAACAATAATAGTTACTAACGCAGCATTCCCTCTCACAAGCTATCTATATGTAGCTTGATTTCTAGAGCTAAATTTCTGAAACGTTCGTATTCGTTTAATGCGAAAATCTGCTACATATTATGCTTGTATCACACGTTCTACTTATCGATTCACACTTACTCTGATAAATTGCCCTTGACTATAAAACATAGAGTAATAGAAATTTTATAACATGTGGTTAGAGCATAATAAGTAGCCGATTTTTGCATGAAACAAAAACGAACCTTTCAGCAATGTCGTAATTAGTTTCATTCGAAAATCTGCTACTGATGCTTGAATCATTCGTCCTACTTTACCTATCGACTCCCACATACATACCTTTGACTACAAAAACAGAGAAGTAGAAATTTAAATTCGTGTGGTTAGCCTAGTCGCGGAGGCCTTCCGTGTACGGAACCGATTTACGCATTTCTGAAATCCTGTCCTACTGAAATCTTGTCCGCCGCCATATTGTCCGCCATCTTGGATCCTGCTACCGTAAGGACCGCACAATGAGGAACGTGACACCAGTTCACGCTCCGAATGCCTCCCCTTTGTCTGTGATTAGAATAGCCTGACCAGGGCCGGCGGTAGGCCACAGAGAAATCTATGTAATCTTTACAAACATCTAGAAAAGTTTTTAGTATAACTTCAACTGCACCTGTGGAATTTGAAGATTTCACCAGGATCTCATTCTTTCTGGATTCTGATCTGGGCCCCAAGTCTGCTTTTTTGTCATTGTAACGCCATCGAAACTCAACTGTCATTCGATTGCCATTGTGATTTTCTATACTTCAAACTGTTAGCAGACTACTAGAATCATCCAACTGAGATCCAATCGACATCCAACTGAAACGATTTTCGTTTAGCAGACTTAGGACCTGGCGACTATAAAAACACCTTTTAAATGAAAATTAATTTTCCAAAAATAGAGGAATCTGTGAACAAATATAAAAACAACGTATAGACACGTATAGAGACCATCCTCCTCTTTTGAAGTCGGTTAATAAACTACCCACAAATAACTAGTGACACCATATTGTTGTTGTTAAGTATTTATTAAATAACTTCAATACATCAAATTTCCATCTTAGTCAAGTAGATGAACGTAAAATAGAATATTATAATTATATTCACACAAAATCGTAAGATATTATGTAAGATAACCTTAAAATTTACATAAAAATTAAGTCAAGGAATTCAGAATGTTAAATTAAGTACTTACTTACAATAGTCTAGTTAGATGCTCTCTTTTAAGATAAACCTAAATTAATGCCATAGATTAGACAGCGTAGAACATCCTCAATGAAATTGTACCTAACAGCTTGGTAGGTGAGTAGGTACCTACTTAAGTAGTTTTATTCCACTAGCGAATAGTAGGTCTTGCTTGCTGTAGGTAATGTAGAAATTAATGTAATAATTAGAGAAAAATACATCTAGGTGCGTATTTATAAATCGCGCTCAACTCTGAGGTCGATCTCAAGAGCGACTTTCACAAATGTCAGTCATGCAATACTAACAGCATCTCAAAGTCGCACTCAAAATCGTCATTATCAACATCTACCGCCATCTATCTAAGCTATATTTACCTAAGTAAATTACCTACCTACCTATACCTACTTACATTAAAATCAAAATAACTACGCATACGTCATTAGAATTGTCGATGATTAGAAGCTATTATTGAGTTCCATTTCTCTGCTTATTATTGAAAAAAAAATGCCTTTTATTAGGTACATTTTATGCCCGTATCATGTTTTTGAAAAGGCTTTGTCTATCGCGATTAGGCATCTTTTCCTTAATTTTGCCTGTAAGGACCCTCTGCTACTCTTTGGCCGGTATGTCGCAGTAACGCACGCGATGGCGCGACGCGACTTGCGCACGCGCACATGAGATTGTAGAGTAAGATCAAGGAAGATTTTGTTACTTTGTAGTTGGTCGGGTTACTTTTTACTGCTTCAAGATTTCATTTTCAAGATTCCGTCTGATATTCAAGCTTTTATTGGGAAGGGTTCGACCCGTTTGTAATAGGCACTTTTTGCAATGCTTTGTATTTGTATCCTGACTGTGCCAAATACGAACCGATTTGAAAAGTTATTTCGTAAGTATCTAAAACTATATTTTCATCGCTGGAACAAAATCTTATGATGGTATCCTAAAGAATTTGAAATTACTCTTCAAACTGTAGTTACCTGAATTGTTTCAAACCGATATCGAAAAGTTACAATCAAATGGCGATTTTATAAAGCCAGTTTCCTTAATGCAGCAATGTCATAGAAAAAAACATTGAAATTCAAGGATCAAGATATCTTATGATCAATCTCAAGACGCCGCCATCTTGGCTCGTGCCGATCCCGTGTGGATCGCACGTGTCCACCAAACCGTGAAGAAAACAAAAGCAACGGAAATATTCCCCAGTCGACGACAAGAAAGGCCGCGAGACAGTTTTCTAAAAAAACTAAAGCGTTCTGCATTTGAAAAACATTGAAAAATCTGTTGAAAAACTTTTTGGAACTTTAAGAGTGCTAAAAAAAAGGAAACTAGTAAAAAATTCTGTGTTGCGGATGACATTGCGGGTTTAAAACTGTGTAGAATTAAAATTAGTGTAAAAAATTTGTATAAAAAATCATAAAATGTAAATTACCTTCTAATAATTGAACAACCGAAAACTTTAATTTGAAAGTGTCTGCCAAAATTGCCGCCAAAAACTGCTTAGCTACCGGAAACGGAAAAACAAAAATATCGTTACCAAACTTAATAATATTTCGTTAATAAATAATATTTTGAAATCAGAATGTTACAATGTGAAATTATATGAAAGACAACCAAAAATACTGTCTCTAAAAGAAAGTGTTCTGCTCATTAAACATAGTGAAGTGACAGATTTGAAAAATGGCCGCCAAAGGAACGCTGATCACATTTTTAGCTTTCTTCACAAGACTTGCATACTCTCAAGATTACTTTAGGATGGTAAGTATAAAATTGATGTGATTCATATATAAAATTGATGTGATTCATATATATTATAATTATGTGATTCATATACATAATTGATGGCTTGTGATGCCGGCTTAGAATCTGCCGTGTGATGCCGGCTTACTATAGCATCACCTGATCTCTTTCCTGCGGGTTTTGTAAAAGACGATTGAAGGGTTTCGGTTTTAGGCGACAACCTGACGACCTGTCACAATAGTCATTTTGTAATGTTTTTTAACGGCCTCAAATATTTGACAGATGTGTGTGTATTTGATAGATAAGGACTTTCTTTCGGCCAGCCACTTACGCTCTACCCGCTCCGCAACGGGTATACCTAGGCGTGATTTATGTGTGTGTATTTGATTGATACGATTATGTTAACTGAATTCATTTATTATTCATAAATCGCGAATTACTCAGAAAATTGGCAGAATAAATTATTCGCCGTTGCCTGTTTTTGTTGATCGGTGAAAAGTTGACATTCCATTTGCCGTTTCATTTAAACCAGGGATTATTTAACGAACTCGGATTAACTAGAATGAGTCACAATTGACAACGCCACTTAATAAGAAATGAAATTGAATTGATTAGCTAGAATTTGTTTTTCCGTGTGATGCCGGCTTAGAATAGCATCACCCCATTTCTTCCCGCAGGTGTTGTAAAAGGCAACTTAGGGACTCGATGGTTTCATGCGTATTACAATTTTAGGCGACAGGCTGACAACCTTTCACTACAGTGATACAAATCATCTGAAGGGGCCCTCAATACTTGTCAGACTATTCAGAGAATTTTACGATAAGGAATAAAGGCGCGATCAATGTATGTATGTGTTCAGTATATGTTAAGTACTCGTATTTGAGTAACCTAAGAGGATTATAATTATATGTAATACCCATATTTCTATGATAGAAATTAGGTAGGAACGGTACCTACTATAATTACTTAAAAGGTTTACCTACTTTAATAGAAAGTCCAAATTCTTTTTTTTATATAGCGACATAAATTCCTTTTTTGAGTAAATTAACTTGGGTCCTGTTTCGTGGACTTACTAACATAATAGGTAAGGTTAAACTTAAAAAGAAAACTTATTGGACTATTCTACATCTCTATCTGTTACATTCCATTTTTAAATGAAGAAATATTAAGCATTTAAACAAGTAGATACATTAAAAACATGGGATTTTAAGACTAGGTCACCTTCCTTGCCTTTGACTAGACTCAAAAACAATCAAAAACAATAATCACAAAAAATACAATAGTGATGATGGTGACGCGATAGTCATGCTGACTTGACCTGAGACTGTTTGCTGCTTTAGCTGATCATAAAGTACCTACCTATATACCTTACCTACTCATCATATTGTTCAGTTTCACGGGGTTTACTTCTTGACGGGATCGTGATATATTACCAATGACCCCTTGAGGAATCGTGATATATTACCAGTGACCCCTTGAGGAGATCGTGATATATTACCAGTGGCCCCTTGAGGAGATCGTGATATATTACCAGTCACCCCTTTAGGATATCGTGATATATTACCAGTGACCCCTTGAGGAATCGTGATATATTATTACCAGTGACCCCTTGAGGGTTCGTGATATATTACCAGAGACCCCTTGAGGGTTCGTGATATATTACCAGAGACCCCTTGAGGGATCGTGATATATTACCAGTGGCCCCTTGAGGAGATCGTGATATATTACCAGTGACCATATGAGGAGATCGTGATATTACCAGTCACCCCTTTTCAGGATCGTGATATATTACTCAGACGAGAGCACAAACACTGCGTTGCATGGGACGCAATTATGGAAAACTCAGGGTTGCCCAGGACCTGCGCCATCCTCTCGGCCTCTCTGGCTGACTCCACAGGAACGATATGGGTCGATACGTGCGGAGCCAGGTCGGCTGCAGGAGTCTACCGCACGATAGACGCCTGTCACACGCGCCTGACGGAGACCCTGAATTAAATGTGGAGTTGACCTTCTCCAGGACCGGTCTTGGGTCTGGTTAATCACTCGGTCGCCTCTTACGACCCACCCAAGAAAAAAAGGGGGTGGTAATATCGAGTAGCAAGGCAAACCTATCAAACATGAGTTAGGATTTTTCCGGTAGACTGATAAAAAATGTCATAAAATTACTGTAAGTAATCCAGTTAATGAAATGACAATAAATTTTTCTCTTCAAAGCAACAGTCGACGATAATTACGACAAGTGCGAGTAGATCTGATGTATCTGGTGAAAACGAATGCATAATGCATGTGCAAGATGCAATTTGCGATGCAGTTTTTGCACTGAAATGCAAGTGACAGGTAGAATAACCATTTAAGTTAGTGCTAGACTGCCGTGTGATGCCGGCTTAGAATAGCATCACTCCACATTCTTCCCGTGCGTGTCGTATGAGCCGACTAAGGGACTCGAGAGTATAGGTGCATTAAAATTTTTAGGCGACAGGCTGACCACCTGTCACTATGTGATACACATGTTTTCTGAAACAACCTTGGAAAGCAATCCTCAAAAATGTCAGACGTGGCGATAGCGACCGTATTCTTACGGCTGTTAATGTTCTGCCTACGCCGCAAGGCGTGATATATGTATGTAAGTATGTAGACTGGCAGCCCACCCAGCGGTTGCAACCGCTGTTAATTTTCCCGTGGGAATAAGACGTTTCCCCGGCATGTATTATTCATATAAACCTTCGTCTTAAATCACTCTATTTATTAAAAAAACTGCATCAAAATCCGCTTACCGCCACTGACATATGATTTTGTTCAATCGAGAATTGAACCTTGCACCATATAACCACGTGCTAAGGCTCTCACCACTAAGCCATAGAGGCACCCTCTGACCTGGTTCCAACTTTGTCTTCGTTCCGGAGTGGTACCTCCACAAACTAACATATGATTTCGTTCTATCGGGGATTGAACCTTACACCACGCAACCACGTGCTAAGGCTCTCACCACTAAGCCATAGAGGCAGCCTCTGACCTGGTTCCACCTTTGTCTTCGTTCCGGAGTGGTACCTCCACCAACTAACATGTGATTTCGTTCTATCGAGAATTGAACCTTGTACCACAAAACCACGTGCTAAGGCTCTCACCACGAAACCGTAGAGGCAGCCTCTGACCTGGTTCCACCTTTGTCTTCGTTCCGGAGTGGTACCTCCACTAACTGACATATGATATTTGGCCTTAGTGCGCAGATGGCGTGACTGTCGCCAAAGTATACTTCAATTTTGGAGCCAAAATTGCATTAGTTTTCTGCCTTATGGTTTTGTATAGATATCTTACATACATACAGATATCACTGCTGGCTGACAACCTGTCACTACAGTGATACACGAATCATCTAAAAAGGCCCTCTATACTTGTCAGACGTGGCGATAACGACCGTAATTTTGCGATCGTTAACACTCTGCCTACCCCGTTAGGGATAAAGGCGTGATTTGTGTGTGTGTGTGTGTGTGTGTGTGTGTGTGTATACAGATATCACGCCTTTATCCCTTGCAGGGTAGGCAGAGCGTTAATGACCGTACACATACACTAATCACGCCCTTATCCCCTGCAGGGTAGAGCGTTAACGATCGCAAAATTACGGGGCCAATTCAGAAAAAGTATGGATCGTTATAGTGATAGGTTGTCAGTCTGTCGCCTGAAATTGTTCTCGTAATACACATGACACGGAATAACTCTGATATCAGAGCTTTTAAAACGATAAATACAAGTAGAGATTCAAAGAAATTGGACCTAAATAATCTCGTGTAATAGTAGGTAGAACATCAAGACCAAACTGGAAACAATCTCAATGATCTACTGGCAATCTCCCATTAGACTCGAACCGACGACCTCAGGGTCGAGTGCCACGTCTCAGACCATTAAACCACAGAGGACATTATAATTAAAGTAGCAGCGAAAGTAAAGTCCCGGACATAATGGCCATTGTCCAATATCCGTTCGCAATAAAGTTATACTGACCACAACAATAGGCAGGTAGAAACTGAAAGTTTTTGATATATTTTCAACTTGGAGCATGAAAAGACAAAAAACAGTCAAGTACGAGTCGCACCAAGAATGCTACAAGATAACCACAAATCACGCCTTCATCCCTTGCGGAGTAGGCAGAGCAATAACGGCCACTAATACGGTCGCTATTGCCACGTTTGACGAAATATTACTGGCACTTTAGATGATTCATGTATCACCATAGTGACAGGTTGTCAGCCTGTCACCTAAAGTTGTAATACACATGAAACCTTTAAGTTCCTTAGTCGCCTCTTAAGACACCCGCAGGAAGAAATGGGGTGATGCTATTCTAAGCCGGCAACACACTACTACAAGATACTAACTAATATTACATTTATTAATAATAATATTATAAATGCGAAAGTCTGTATGGTTGTTTGTTATTCCTTCACACTAAAACTAAACTAAAGTAAACCAATGTTCATAAAATTTGGCACACAGATAAAAGGTAACTTGGATTAACATAGGACAGTTGTTATCCCGATTTCCGCGCGGGCGGAGCCGTGGTTGTCCACTAGTCTGTCTGTATGCTTCTATCCCCCTACTAGTGGTATGGCCATACTCACCCTTCTTGGCAGGCGGATTGGCGAGTGTAGTGCTGGGGACCGCTGCTGACCATCCCTTAGTCGCTTTTTACCCACGGGTAGATTTGGGGTGATGCTATGCTAAGCCGGCATACAGAACACTGCTTAGCACAAAAAAAAACCATCAACATCTTGATAAATGGCCCTCAATATTTGTCAGACGTGGCGATAACGACCTTACTTCTACGGCCGTTATTGCTCTGCCTACCCCGCACGGGATAAGTGCGTGATATATGTCATCTTGAGACGCAGCCCACCCGTGAAGATCAAATCTTTTTTATTAACTTGACTCAAATCGCAGGAAATCCTGCATAAGAAATTAAGTGAATTACAACAATTTCAGAATAATATTGTTATTGTTAGGTTTTACCTTGAAAGATGCACGCGTGACAAACGTTAGGTCACTTATATAGGTACACCTACACCTACCTACACACACACACACACACACACACACAAATCACGCCTGTAACCCCGGCGGGGTAGGCAAAGCGTCAGACGTGGCGATGATCGCGTTCCAGGCAACGCAGTGTCTGTGCTCTTGTCTCAGACACTGATTAAATCTTCTGTCATAGACGTATGAAGCCAATGATGATGATAATCCTTTGCGGGGTAGGTAGTGCGTAAAAGTCTATAACAAAAACAATCATTATCGCCTGACAAACCTTAACTCGGTGTCAGTTTCAAGAGTGGTCAGTGTCGGTTCAGTTTGAGAGTGAAGAGTTTTTGAACGACTTTCTTTCTACTACTAGTATAGTAGGTCCCTGGTAGGTCGTTGTGTTGAGTCTGACGAGATGACGACTTAACATGTCCTACGAAGCACAGAACCACCTAGTTTAGGCTGCAACTCGCAATATCCTAACCAAACTAGAAACAATCTGACAAAGAAATAAATTTGTCTAACTCACAGGTAGGCGAGTGCTTTTGCCTAAAGTTAAAGCAATTTGAATAGCAACTAGATTGTGACAAATAATTAACTCTTATAATTCGCAAAGGGTCACATTTCGGTGGTTCCGTACACATTAATAGGCCTTTATTCGCTTACATAGTGTCACGACCAGCGTAATTGTCAGTACGCGCCCGTACGTGCGTGTATGGAGCATTGAGGTCAAGTTACGCTGGTCGCGACACTATCTAAGCGAATGAGCTATAACTGTATTTTTAGTATCTTCGTGATCTTTTATTTATACATACATACATCATGCCTTTATCCCTTGTGGGGAAGGCAGATCGTTAACTCCCGTAAGAATACGATCGCTATCGCCACGTCTAACAACGTTCTTATGCCATTATTTACAAAATATACCGTGATTAGACGTGTGATGCTGGCTTAGAATAGCATCACCATAAGAGGCGAATAAGGGACTCAAGGATTTCACATGTAGGTATTACAACTTATGCAACAGGCTGACAACCTGACACCACAGATCATCTGAAAGGACCCTCGAGATTCGTGAGACGTGGTGATAGCGACTGCATTTTCCCGTGGTAAAAAGCATCTCTATAAACTACCCGAATATTTTTGTTTTACATCAGTTATTGTGTACATTTTCAGGGTGTCAACACAAATTCAGCGGAAGCGACGCAGTTTCTACGGGAATACGACAGAGAAGCGTCCTCTATGTGCTACAGGTGAATTTGACATGTTTATTCTACTAATTCTTCTGAGAGGGGGAGGCACATGTCCAGCAGTGGTCTGCTATGTTAAGAGCCCTAATCACAGAATATTATTAAAATACCTACTAGCCATAACCAAAGGTAAATTCTTCTTCATTGATTTGATAATGGTGATATGGTTTATATAAGGTTGTTTGATGCTCGTTGGATGTGTGGACTGTATTTATTATGGCTGGGTATGGCTCCTGTAGTGTGATTTAAAATCAAACAATAGTTTGTAGGTACGCACTGAAAACTTGTATTATTTGGAAATAATTTAAGTACAAAAATATAAAATTTACACGTCTGGCTTCGATGCCGCTTGGGTCGAGAAATACCTATATATTAAAGTACTTTGTGGTCGAGAACACGTCGAGAAGAAGGATCTTTTTAAACATCGAACAAATTAAATTTTTCACTTGAAAAAAGTTTTTATGTTTTGAACAAAGGTGTAAAAATATTAGCTGCAAATATTTTAAAAGGTGAACCATAAAACTGAACAACCCATGAAACATAGGTCGAAATAATATATTATGAGAAAAAGTTTCAGCCCTTCCATACAAATTGACTTGGTCAGTCGGTGACTTTGTACGGAAAGGTCAAAATTTATTTCATATTTTGACCTATGTTCCTTGACGAAAGTTGTTCAGTTTCATGAGCTAATTCACCCCTTAAAATATTTGCAGCAAATTTTTTTACACCCTGTGTAAGACCAGAGTTTGATTGTCGGTAAGAAAGATGGTTAACGTGTTTCGTGATAACTTAGACAGAGGTAGTGACTTAACCAATTCAACCATATCAGTGGCCAGCCTCCAGTAGTAGGCGGTTGAACAACTCTGTCTATCATCGCATCGTCCCACAAGAAAAATACGCTTTTTTTTTCATTCCAGAGTAACCATGTCGCAATGGAAGTTCGTGACCAACATAACGGAATACAACCGTCGCAGAATGCTTGAAGAGCTGGCCCTGTCTTCCAAGTTTGAGAGGCTGTCTTGGCGGAAGGCAGCAGCGTTCGATGGCTCCAGGCTGCCTGACTCCCAGGGTCGGAGGCAGCTGATGAAGGTGGTCCAGGCGAGTCGGGCGGCGCTGCCTGATGATAAGTTTTCGGAGGTTTGTATCGTATACCCTTGAACTAACTCATTCAATCAAGAACGAATAGGATAGAACCAAATTATTAGGACACACAATAATTATAGTTTTTAGGCAACAGGCTGACAATCTGTCACTATAGTGATACACATGTTTTCTGAAACAACCTTGGAAAATAATCCTCAAAAATGACAGTCGTGGCGATAGTGACCGTATTCTTACGGCCGTTAACGCTCTGCCTACCCCGCAAGGGATAAAGGCGTGATATATATATATGTATGTACAATAATTTAACACGGGATTCTTACCGCGATACAATTTTGATGAATTGTCCGATATAAAGCGAAAGAATCTCGGAGAATCCCGTCTTAAATTATTAAGTCAGTACGTGTTAGTTTGAAACAGTCAAAATATTACCTAGGTTTTTTTTATTAAGTATTTATTTATAAACTAGTTAGTTGAATTGGTGCTTACCGTACCTATTTATATGATACTCTTCTATGCTTCGCTGGAATGTGTCAGGACTATACTTACTTTAGAGAACTTACAAAATTGCTACGCATGCAGGGTTCGAATTCGAACCTGCTACTTCCGCTATGCCTCTACCGACTAGAGCACCGCGTTTCATCTGCCATTGGCGAAATCATGCAAGTGTTTCCTAAACAGTTTTTCTCAAATTATATCAATGAATGAATTTAGTATGGGGATTTCTAGTATGGAACTACAGACCCCTGCGATATTTTAGCGCTCCGTTGTGCGTTAACACATCTACCCGAAGAAGTTTTCTGATAAAGTAGTTTTACTTCCAGCTGCAACAACTAATCGCCGAAATGAAAGAGATCTACAACTCAGCCAAGATCTGTCCCTACGGGCAGAAGCCGTACGACCCTCATGTACCGAGAGTAGGGCACCCGGAGAACCAGAGCCCTTTCAGCGGTCAGAGCTACCAGCTGACCAACCAGCCCTTCCAGCATTACCAGCCTTACACGGAAACCCCTGAATATCCCAGGTATTTGGTTTTTTATCAATTTATTCTGTTTCATGTCTAGTATTAGGGTCCATTTGGTCGTTAGATGACTCGTTGTCCCATACGAAAAGAGAAGAGAGATTATTATTTATTGTTTCTATTTTTTTATTATTATTTTGTTTGTTTTGATCGTTTGAATGCGTTTTGAAATTTTCATGTCAATTTTTTTTTTCTTCACTATAATAGTTATATTAAGTAGGTTAACTACCTACTTATTTTTTTTCGTATTTTAATGTTTTCGATCATTTTCAGGCGAACTTATGTTAGTGGCCTGCTACAAAAAAGGATCCTGATTTGGCAACATTAAATATTTGTCTCTCTATCAAAATGTATGACAAATGAGCGGGATGTCAACAACAATGTTGCCCTTTCGGGAGCCTTTCTTTAAAACTCGTGTTAAACCATGGTATTTCACGAAAACAAGAAAACTTATACATACCTACCTACCAATGGCTTTGCTTTTTAGAGAATACCCGAACTACTGCGACATGCAACTGGACCCTGAGATCTCCAGGATCCTAGCGCATTCGAGGATCGAGAGCGAGCTGCTGTATGTATGGAGAAGCTTCCGGGAGCAGACTGGGCCCAAGCTGAGGAACAGGTTTATGAGATACGTGCAGCTGGCGAACCAGGCCGCTGTCGCTACTGGTGAGGATTTTTAAATGGTTTTTTTAGAGGTATAGAACTTTTAGCCGTGCGATGCCGGCTTAGAATAGCACCACCACATATATTTCCCGTGTTGCAATTCTAGGCGACAGGCTGACAACCTGTCACTACGGTAATACGCAGTCTTCTGAAATTACCCTTGACCTTTTGTCCGACGTGGCGTAAGTGACCGTTTACGCTCTGCCTAACCCGCATGGATAGATATAGGCGTGATTTATGTATTACTTTTCAAGTTGGAGGCCGATTTGACAGCTGTCAAGTGGTTTCTTCTCTAAACCAAACGGTAACTACTTGTTATTTTCGGAATCCTCTCTTGTGAACGTTGTCCGGGTAAAAATGGGACAAGGTGTAGCATAGTTAGACATTGCCCCACCACCGTCAAGGATCCTAGCACATTCGAGGATCGAGAGCGAGCTGGTGTATGTATGGAGAAGCTTCCGCGAGCAGACTGGGCCCAAGCTGAGGAACAGATTCATGAGATACGTGCAGCTGGCGAACCAGACCGCTGTCGCTACTGGTGAGGACTTGTGAAGGTTTTCTTTAAGAGGTATAGGGTCTTACCACAAAAAAGTCGAACGAACGCGTTAAACGCGTGTTTAAGTTGAACTTACAGAGCGGGTTTTTGGTCAGTAATGACCTATTTTCAGAGCATGAGATATGTAAATTAACTTTATTTTATCTTTAAACGAACAAGTATAACTCATTATGTAAGTTTAAACGATTTACGTTGATGTTGATAAATTAACTGTTATGTTATGAGTAAAGAAACAATCTAATTTCTATATTTCCCCAGGATACAGAGACGCTGGGGACCAGATGCGGTCAGCTTACGACGACCCATCATTCAGAGCTAGCGTTGAAGAGATCTACAATCAGGTACCTACGAAAATATTTAATTATTATTTGAATAGAAGGTTCTAGAAGTTCTAGAAGTTCTGGAAGTCAGTGCATGCAGTCATCCCTAAATAGCTATCTATAACGTTGAATGTCTCTCACTTACGGCTGTTGACGAACGATGAGTAAGTACCTACCGAAATACCTACCGTGTGGACACTCCATACGTACCTGATGATTCCAAATGAAGATGAAACAACCTGTACGTTTCGTCTTCGGTATTTCGGCACACATCGTTTCAGCTTAAATGCTGGCTAAGTAATCAAAGATTACCATAATTGGATAGGTTATATATAGTAGAGGACGAAACTCACAAGAGTTGTCGCAAGACGCTCGTACGACTGATGATTTGCGGGTGAGTACATCTGGACGCTATTCTATCCTACTGGTAGTTTTTATACCAACTCAAACATTCTGTTTTTTTCTAAAATAATGCTTAATTTCTTATCAGGTGGCGCCACTGTACAAACAGCTGTTCACGTACGTAAGACGGCGATTGGTGCAGCGCTACGGGGAGACGACGGTCAGGTCTGATGGTCCAATACCAGCACATTTGTTGGGTAAGTTCAGATTTAATTCGGTTAGATTGATATTGTTGATACAAAAGGTTTGGTCTTCTTGAAACTTTCACCAATGTGTTTTATTCACGAGAATCTAGCGACTTCTCTTACGATGAAGGAAAAACATCGTGATGATACCCACATTATTTTTTTATTATTTAGATAATATTTGATCGGGTTACAAAGGTCAGATGGCAGTCGCTCTGTTTAAAAATTTAGTTCTACATTAAATCCTCTAGGTTAAGTAGCCGATCCTGACAGAGAAACGGGATAAAGCAAGGAGAATCATGATTAAAGGGTACTTTGGATTCTTTGGGGATTATAAAATTTCCATAGAACGTGTAAAAGTATAACAAGGGGATCCTAAACGCTGATTTCTGTCCCCAGGCAATATGTGGGCCCAGAATTGGAAATCCATTATGGACCTCGTGATGCCGTTTCCTCAGTCCCCCAACGTGGACGTCACCAGCGAGATGCTGCGACAAGGATTCACTCCACTCAGGTAAGGGTTGGAAAGCGCAGTATGGAATAGCTAAATACGGGGTCATGCGGTTTCCTCAGTCTCCCAACTTGGACGTCAGATGTTGAGACAAGGGTTCACTTCACACAGGTAAGGGTTGGAAAGCGCAGTGTGGAATAGCTACATGTGGCGTGATGCCGTTTTCTTAGTCTCCCAACGTGGACGTCAGATGTTAAAACAAAGGGTTCACTCCGCTCAGGTAAGGGTTGGAAAGCGCAGTGTGGGATAGCTACAAGTGGGGTGATGCTGTTTCCTCAGTCCCCCAACGTCACCAGCGAGACGCTGCGATAAAGCTTCACTCCACTCAGGTAAGGGTTGGAAAGCGCAGTGTGTGATGTCGATACCTCAGTCTCCCAACGTGGACGGCGATCGAATACATATTAGAACATTCTGTCGAATCAAATCTATAAGTAAATCAATCGCTGTATTCAGAATTCTTCAATAACATGTAATCATAAAAAATTGGACATTTAAAAATTAAGGCTTGTTTACTACGAGGCTTCATACCAATTTACCCATCCCCACCACTTCCAGAATGTTCCAGATGGCCGAAGACTTCTACACCTCAATGGGTCTGAAGCCAGCCCCCCCGGAGTTCTGGACGGGCTCCATGCTGGTCAGGCCTCCCCAGCGGAGTGTGCAGTGCACGGCTAGCGCCTGGGACTTCTGCAATAGAATCGACTACAGGTATACCAACGACCTTGCCATTTTCAGAACGTTCCAAGTCTTACTTAAAACGCGGTATCAAAGTGTTTTGAAGTTTTTCCGCCGATTGCTATATATACAACCTCCAAATATGTCTGGTTAGAGCAGTCGGTCTTTTGGTCACAACACCCGATCAGGCGGGTAGCTACCCTTTTCCCTCCTCCGTCATCACTTGGTCAACTGGCCTCATCCTGATCCCATCCTATAGTTATATTTCTGGTGGAAAAAGTCAATTTTAATGAAAAAAATATAAAAATAACTATTAACTATCTATTTGCCCGCAGAATAAAGCAGTGCACAGAAGTGACAATGCAAGATCTTATCTCTACCCACCACGAGATGGCGCACATACAGTACTACCTGCAATACGCTGAGCAGCCGCAACTATTCAGAGATGGCGCTAATCCTGGTGAGATTCTTACTGTAAAGGTCTTACAAAACAATAATAAATAAAAAGTAAATAAAAAGTCGGTTAACCGGTTTTTTACATAAAAAACCTGTTTTTTAGAGATAGTTTTTTATAAATTGACATCTTGGGTTGCTATTTATTTGCAAGTCTTAAATAGTGATGTGCCAGAACTAATGTATCGAAATACGATTTTGAATCTGATTCTTTTAGTTTCTAGAAGATGGCGCTCGTGCGAATGATGTAAAAGCTCAGCAGTAATTTTCCATAGATCAGCGTAATAGTTATTTTTTGTTATACACTGAACTTGACAGATGATTGGCACATCACTATTTAAGATTTGCAAGAAAAAATGGCAACCTAAAATCTCAATTTACTATCTCTGAATAAAAAACATGGTTTAATTAGATATTTTGTTTTTAGCTTTCCACGAAGCTGTAGCTAATGCGGCCACACTATCAGTCTACAACCTGCCACACCTGCAGAGAGTCGGTCTTTATTTAAACAAGTAAGTTGGAAGTTAGTAACAAAGAATTTTATGTAAGTAAGTTAAAAGTTCGCCGTATGATGCCGGCTTAGAATAGCATCACCCCATTTCTTTTCCGTGGATGTCGTAGACACCGACTAAGGAACTCAAGGGTTTCATATGTATTGCAATTTTAGGCGACAGGCTGACAACCTGTCACTATAATAATGCATGGCTTTTTTGAAACGACCCTCTTACATTTGTCAGACGTGGCGATAACGACCCTAATTTTACGGTTGTTGACGCTCTGCCTACCCCGCCTAGGAATATAGGCGTGATATGTTTATGAAACAAAAGCTGTTCTTTGTGGTTTGTATGGACCATAATTTTGAAGAGTTTAACCGTTTCCTTGCTGTGTCAGGATTTTTCCTTTTCACTTAATAAGACTGGTTTTATGACACATTTCCCAGGACCCACGACCCTTACGAAGTGAGCATGAACTTCCTGATGACCATGGCTCTGGAGAAGGTGGCATACCTGCCCTTCGCGTTTATGGTAGACCAGGTAAGTCCAATGACTTTTTTAACACGAGAACCGACTTCAACGGACGTAATAAGTGCAAATCTCCACTTTTTTGTTTAATACCTTCTCCTAAGTCTGATAAATACATTTCTGAAAACCGCATCATAATCGGTTCATCTAAACCCGAGATAATCTTGAACATACATACATACAGGTCAAACTGAAAACCTCCTATTTTTTGAAATCGGTTAAAAACAGACGGAGTTGACAAAAAGAAAAGCGAATGATTCTGTACGAATGCCACAGAACCAATACTTAACAGAGTTAAATCAAGTATCTGTCTCTTTTATACAATTTTTACTTTATTATTTGATTTTAATAAGTTTGGTAAAAATAATGATCTTATTTCTAGTGGCGGTGGTCAGTGTTTGAAGAGGGCGTACAAAACATGAACAACAGATGGTGGCAGATGAAACTAAGATATCAGGTAATAAAACGTAATCATTTGTTTTAATTAGTATAGTGACCAGTATTTTTATTTATTTATCGCTTTTACCTTTATTATCCTTTTTACCTGTCTAGTTTTATTGCTACTTCTCTCTAATTATGACATAAATTACCTACCAATGAAAGTATTTTTGTACTATCACTTAATTGAAATACCTTAATACGATCTCATAAAAGTTTTTGTTTTTCAGGGCGTGATTCCTCCGATGTCAAGATCTGAATCCGACTTTGACCCTGGCTCCAAATACCACATCATATCTGATCAAGTAAGTCTGAAAAATTCGCTAAGATTTTCAAATCAAAGAGCTTTCTTTTAAGTCGCAAGAATCTTGAGAATAAAATTACGAAAGGTAAACAGTATATTGAAATATTTGTTTTACCTGTTTTGATAAAACCTATACGATCTTACACGAGATAAGTCTTTCTGCGGGACGCATCATAGGCCAGTAGGTAGTAAATAGCTTATAAGTTTTGCATGCATAAATAATTTGTTAGTTATAGTAATGTATAGGTATTGCAATGTTAAGTAAGCATAGAGTGCTATCTTGCCAACAAACTGCTTTCGCAGTTTGGCGAGAATGTTAATAGTTTTATATTGTAATACCTGTAAGTTCTCAATAAATAAATAAATAATAATAAATAAATAATTATAAATTAAAATGTCCAGTCTTCTTTTAGACACTTGCATTACAATTTTCCTTTACTGTACAATTTGGTGCCAAAATGTTTTCATCCTGGTCACGGCACCAAATCGTAACTAACACACCTATTTTAAAAAAGATTTCAGATGCTCAAGTTCAAGTTGTTCTAAGTATTTTCGAAATCACTTAAATTGTTTACATTTATCTTTCCAGGAGTACATAAAATACTTCCTGGCGACGATCCTTGAGTTCCAGGTGTTTGAACAGCTGTGCCAGGTGTCGGGGCACGTGGGGCATCTACATGAATGCGACATTTACAGAAGTAGGGAAGCTGGAAGGCTATTGAGGTAACTAAATGCAAAATGTCTAAATACATACATACACATACACAAATCACGCCTTTATCCCTTGCGGGGTAGGCTAAGCGTTAACGATTTTAAAATTACGATCGCTATCGCCACGTCTGACAATATTTGAGGGTCAAGTATCAATATAGGGACAGGTTGTCAGCCTGTCGCCCAAAATTGCAATACATATGAAACCCTCGAGTCCCTTAGTCGTATGCCGTGGGTGTTGTAGGAGCTACAACACCCACGGCATAGAAATAGGGTGATGCTATTCTAAGCCGGCATCACACGGCATATTCTAAGCCGGCATCACATGGCAAATAAGACCAAATATCTAAATAAGACCAACAAAACGAAATAATTAATGTAAACAATATGCTTAGAGAGTATACCTACAGAATCTACAGACAGACAGGTAAGATCAGATCATAATAGCTGTCCCTTACATATCTTCATTCTTTATCTTGTTCTGTTCACTATCACTTCACGTATTGTAACGACCCTCCCTAAAGGAAAAATTATAATACTTTGAAATGAGTATCAAACGATTCAATATACAGAAAACGGGAAATTCAGTAGGTATAGCAATAGAACCACGCCGGTCCAGGTTGATATTTATATTTTTACTTATTCATATATACATACACACATATATCACGCCTTTATCCCTTTCGGGGTAGGCAGAGTATTCATATTTATACTTTTTATTGTTACCTGTAATTATACGTATATAACTCATTAAAGTCTAAACATACCTTTTTTCAGTGAAATGATGCAGCCTGGGTCTTCAAAGCCGGCAGCGGACATCATCAGAACCATGACGCGAGGGAAAACTAACCGAATATCTCCAGAATCACTTGTCAAGTAAGCATTACCAGCAACATCATTGTCCGATAGAAAAATACGATTTGTTAGTACAAGTTGTAACACGGTTATGAACATTTCCAACGGTACAAAATCTCACCGTACCAACCAGTACCAACGTTAGCCGTGAAGTTTTTTCAGAGACTGGTATGCCCATCGCATAGCTAAATATCCTTGTACCTATATTTCGACCTATGTTTCTTGGGAAAAGTTGTTCAGTTTCATGGGCTGATTCACCCCTTAAAATGTTTGCAGATAATATTTTTACACCTTATAGTATTTCACTCTCGATTTATTAATCTACTACAAAAATGGACCAGAATTATTGTGTATAGAATTATTTTTAACTTCTATAATTCCTATATTTCCAGGTACTTCAGACCTCTAGAGCTCTGGCTGAGGGTCCAAAACCGCGACGAACCTCTAATAGGTAATTCACTATATACTTACACCTAAACGTTACCTATTTGTATTGAAAAAGAATTACGTCAATCAACATGAACGAATGATTTCTAAGACACTAAATTGCTATTTCAATGTATTTTTTCAAACTAACTATATTTTATTTTTTGTTTTAGGATGGAACTCCAACTACCACGACGTTGCTCTCTTCGCGCCGCAGCGTGGCGCCACTGAGCAACATGGAGTGTCGCTTCTGTTGATATTTGTATCTATGTTCTGTGCTCTGCAATGGACTATGTTTGGTTAAATGTTGAATAAAATTTGTGTTAATAAAATATGGGCTGGATTTTTATTGCCGTGGGAAACGAAGCAGCAAAGAAATCCCAATATTTCCAACAATAAACTCCTATTATTCCTGAGCCTTTGTCATTTTTCTCCTAATGTGGTTTTAATAGCCGTTTTCTGCATTCACAAAATATAAAGTTAGTCTAAGCTAGGTCGTCTAATCTACTAGTATTTGGTTGGACGCCTACCTTAATTGCAACCAGTTCGAGTAGGCCATATTTGACAGCTGTCAAAATCCCATCCTAAAGGACATGTCAATAAAGAAAAATAAACCTTATGTCATACATAGCATTCACATGATTTTGACTTTTAGTACACAAAAATATGCGCATTAATGGTGCAAAAAAATCGATTGTAATTTTTTTAAGGGGTGAACCAATCCATGAAAGTGAACAACTTTCCATGACAATATAGGTAATTATGAAAAATTTTTTGGACCTACTATACAAAATGGACTCAGTCGGCTATTGGTACATTTTGTATGGGAGGTCGAAAATTATTTTCGTTATATCGAGTATCGAACAATGTTCCTTGGGGAAAGTTGTCCAGGTTTATGGACACTAAAACTACTATACTTATCGATTCCTACATACCCTCAAAAATTCTCACATGAAAACATCAAGTAAAAGTTGTTTAAAAAAGCGTGGTTAAGACCATCCTTTTGGATCTTCGTGCAATGAACTGAAAACGAACGTTTCAGAAATTGATCTCTATGACAAAACGGTTATCAATCTCTCTTTTCTTTTCGTGTGGGACGCCGAGTCGTCCAACGACGCGATGAACCCTAGTGTCAGAATTTTTCAACCGGCTTCTACAAGTAGGAGGCTTCTGACGGACAATCGGGTGGTTCAGCCTGTCCTAACCAGATTGGGAACAAACTCAGAAAATGTTAAATATCAACTTTGTGAGTGAGCCACTGAGAATCGAACCCGGAAGCGTAAATACAAACCCGACTACAACACAGACATCCATACTCTGTGTTGTAGTCTGGTTGGTACAGAGTTCGGACGTACAAACCCGACTACAACACAGAGCACTCATACCAGCCTCTTTGCAATTACATTAGTTTTGAAATGCCCTGTGTCGGTTCTGGCACATCGCCGGCCCCTGCCGGGGCACGCTCGCTCCGCTCGCTCGGCTCGTGCGTTGTGGACGCAGTTCTAACCTAACCTAACCTAACCTGGCGTTGACGCCAAGTTAGGATAGGTTGTACCTAACAAACCTATGTTTGAGCTTGAGTGGCTTTTGAATTTATCATTAAAATTATCATTAATCATTAAAAACATCATTTATCATTATAATTTCGTTAATCATTTAAGTGTCATTAATCATTAAAATTATCATTAATCATTTCATTAACTGTTCATTATGACTGGTTATTCATCATTATAATATCATTATACTTCAATTTATCATTAAAACATCATTAGGTAATCGTTTAATAATAATTACAATCGTTAACTTGGCATCGATGATGTCTGTGTTGTAGTCGCCTTTGTAGCATAATTTAATGTTCCAACCCGACTACAGCACAGACAGTCCCCTGTCTGTGCTGTAGTCCGGTTTGTACTAGCGCAACCCGGAACCTTCTGCGTCCAAGGCAGTCGCTCTACCATTGCGCCACATCGGTCGTCAGCAATAGCAATAGGTGATAATACTACCAGACTTGCGTGCGTACCTACATATGATTATTATTATTTTTTGCTGTCTTCTATCGTGGTTTCCGTTAATCTCTATAGAATAGGCAGTGTTTAAAAATCGATCAGCCTGACATTTTCACTTTTTGGCGGTTGTGGTTACTTTATGCACGCCTCCTGTTGCCAAAATCTGTCACTTTCGCTCACATGGTCTGCTTTTAAAAAAACTGATCAATTTTCTGATTTTGCAACTATTTACTTTTTACTCAAGCTATAAACTTGTGGAAAAAAAAAGATAAAAATCAAAAAGTAAAATCCAAGAAAAAAATGGGCAACCCTCGCATTGAAAAAATGGACCTCCTATACTATAAAAAACAGCTGAAGAACATACAGAGTGTTAGAAACAAAAAATTTAACCTCACATCGACGGTCCCTACGTACAATCGCGTAACTGACACTTAAGTCATTTGCCTTTTTTCTTTGATTTCGCCTCAGTTTATCATAAGGGTATTGTTAGTAAAGATAGCGAGTTTCAATATAGCCTGATTCTACTCGAAATCGACTCCCCGTAACTGCAAAATTTACACAATTCCAACGTAAAACGACGGTAGTGGTAGTTAAAAACCCACGTGACAACACATCTTCCGACGTAAAATGACAGTAGTTACGCTACGTTACTTTACGCCTTTACGTCTATCTCGTATCTGGCACTTACGGAGTAAAACCATTTCTTTTAATATTCTCTATACTGTTGATTTTATGAAGCTTAAAGCTGTTCTCAAACAACAAGTTACTTTTCTTTTTACAATTCCTAATCGTATACATTTGTAAAACGTAAAATACGAGGTAAAAACCTATTTATAATTATGATACGTGTGCACTAACTCCAACGTAAAATCTCTTAAATGACAGTTACGATTTTTGGTGGCTTAAAATTTAAACGCATAAAATTTTAAGTACCACATAAGCTTTCTACAGCTTAATTTTTTGTGCCGTAAAACTACGGATGTGCTTATTTTTATAGAAATAATTATTATTTTCAATTTTTTATCCGTTATTCTAATAAATGACGACCAAATACATCTATGTTCAAATTTTCAAAGCTCTATCTATAAAATGACTTGAAATATACTCATTCGAAACTGTAAAACGCTCTCCTGTAAAATTTGAAAATTTCACTTGCGTCATTGTACGTAGGGACTGTCGACATACAAACTTTGTGTTGAGAGGTTCATATTGCAACCTATGTTCATTGTGCGGAAAGTTGTTCAGTTTCGTGGGCTCATTCATCTCTTGAAACGTAGTAAGTACTTTTTCTAACACCCTGTATATACTATAGCGGCATGCAAGGCACACCACAGTCCATTGTATGTGCCTTGGTCTTGACCATGGCTCATGACGCGTTAATGTGGTTTAAATAAGGTCTTTTTTGAAAAACACTTAATTTCACTTTCAATCATTATTCATTACGGAGATTTCTAGACCAGTCGCATTTTGAGTCTAGCGTGAACACACGCATCCAAAAAATTGGATGAATAAAAACTATTCCTGTATTCAAAACTTTAAAAAGTTATGTTTCCGCGCGCTTTTTCCGTATTGACATTGACTTTATTTCTTTTAAATAACGCAAGCAAAGGATTCAATGAAACAGCCAATGTAGAAATTTCGCAGAAGAATGAAAGTTGTTCTTTGTCTTTGGGAGACATTTTACAGGATAAAATTGAAGAATATGTGAAAATGTTAACGAAATATTTGGAGGATTTCAACGACAGACATTGGGGAAAGTCGGTTCTTGGGAAACTTATTCAATATGAAAAAATTAAACCCAAGGGAAGTTCTGGTAAGTAGATAATTTTACTATTAAGCTCGCTCGGCGCATCGCATACTTAACGCATGACGGACCGCTAAAATATCGCAGCGGTCTGTCAGATCCATACTAGAAACGTCACTCATCATTTATCACAAGCGAAGCGCACACGACCTTTAACTCCGCCGTATGTAAGGCACGAGCTCATCACACCTTTCATGTGTAGAAACAATACATAAGATTACAAACGCAGTTAAAAACCTGGCAGACTTTAGTACAAATTAGCTTTTTTATCTCTTTAAGGTGTAAAAATATTTGTTGCAAATATTTAAACGAGTGAAACTGAACAACTTTTCCAAGTCCATGATACTGAACAAGTTTTCCCCAGAAACGTAAGTCGAACTGTAAGAAAAATTTTTAGACCTCCCATACGAATTGACTGGTCGGTTCGACCTATGTTTCTTCGGGAAAGTTGTTCAGTTTCATGGGCTGATTCACCCCTTAAAATGTTTGCCTTAATATTTTTACACCTTGTATATCGTGTCTAACCTGAAATTTCACGCTCGCTATGCTCGTTATTTACAGGTTTGAAACCAACAGGCCGCATGAAGAAGATGGACATGGCGATGTTGCCGCTGGTCTTCCAGGTGGGAGCCATGTCCACCTGGATGATGATCTCCGCCATCATGAGCACCAAGAGCGTGATGATCGGACTCGCGCTGTTGGCTTTCAAGATTGCTGTCAGTTCTGCCAAGGTGGGTTATTGCGTGAATTTTGAAATACCTACACAGTAAAGCATAAGTGCACAGACTCCGGACCCAAGTCGGCCGGAGTAAAGAAAATAATATGTGCAAATGGGGGTACAGCTCGGAAAGTGCTTGCCAGTGCGGTATATCACCGTAGTCCATGGCACATATATTGTCTTGTCCCGCGTACCCAACTACCTGCACACGCGAGGACCTCTACAAAGCATCGGCTCATGATTGGGTATTGGTCCAAATATATTTGAACGCAAGAATCGATTCGCTAAGAAGAAGCATATTTTTTTCTTTTACAACATGTTAATATTAATTTCATAGAAATAGAACCCTTGCGACTGTTTGTGTGTGTTGCCTTTACGTTTTTGGCCCCACGGGCATCAAAACTACGCCTGACGGCTTGGTCAGGAGCTCGGGCTTGCCCAGAAACATTTGAATGGTTGTTTAAACAACCAGCTTAACAACGCTCTTGGCTATACTACGACTGCAGCTTCACTTGCGTAGCCATTTCATTTATGTCTAGGTACTTCTTCACAAAAATCTATTTAATCAGATTTAATAAATCAAGGCACCAAAGTTTCCGGAGATTTTTTGTTTTTTCCTGTCCAGCCTACTTAACTTCTCGATGTTCTTTTTTCGGGTGGGTTTTCTAACGTTTAATTTATCTTGCAGCTGGCTGGATTCTTCAACAAGTGGAAGAATGATCAGCATCACCACAATGAACATACAAGTTGGAGTTCATATGGTACGTACCTACCGACCAAATTTTCTCTTCTTCCACGAAGTAAAAAAATACTTTTATATTATTCAGTTCGTCTTATATTTATTATTTAATTTACAGGCCACGACAGAGGCTCTTCTTTGAATGGTAAGATACTTCTTTTATCTTTAATTCTAAAGAAACCACATTGATTCAACTTAACTATTATTTACGGAACTGTCGGCGAATTAATATATGACAAAATTTCGCGCTCGCTCCGCTCGTGGAATTTGAAGTTGTTTACATATTATAGATAGTTTCGAAGTTCGTGGTTTATGATAACTATTACTTAGATTTTATATTTTTTTCGATTCTAAAGAGTGGTATCTCGCAAAAGTTACATGATGTGTCATGTTGAAAACTGATCTAATGTTTTCAGGCCCTTACTCAGAGCACGCGAGCTACACGAGCCCCGATTCAGAATGGCGCTCGTACTACCCGGAGTGGACGCCGAGCGACCAGGAATACTTCCCGCCAAGACAAGCGAACGTAGACACATACAAGCCTTTCTCTCATCCCATAAGGCAGTACCTTCATGCTGATGAGAGGAAAGTTGTTGACAACGCGATGATAAAGAGAAATTTGCTAAATTAAAGAAATTAGCCATGGCAGAAAGACACTAGATATTATCGATTTATTTCTGTACAAAATTTTACGCTCGCTACGCTCGTGTTGTACGCGCACCTACGCCGCGTTTACTCACATATTTTTTGTGATGGTTATGGATTTATGCATTCGCTGTCGATATTAATCGTAATCAGTATTTGCATAAAACCACTAAATAGGTATTTTTACCTACTTTTCATTTAGTCTTAATTTCTAAGATTATAATTATTCTACTTAGGCATTCTAGGATAAGATAATCAAACTTAAATAACTGATAAAATATTTATATTTTAAATAAAAATATTACAAGTTTTGGACGGATATTCATTTCATTTTTCCTTACTTACAATAAAAATGTATAAAAAAATATAAAATAATGTAATTTTCAAAATATACAAAAAAAAATATCCATATCTATAAAAATATGATATTGGAATGTCAGTTAGTAAAAAGTACTAAAGTTCGACGAAAAATCTTATAAAAAATATTTGAGCTTAAAATCACAACATCAGAGTTTGAAATAATATTTAAAGCTTATTTTGTGATGTGATGATTAATAATAGAATATTTAAAAAGGTATAAAAAGCAGGATATGTCTTATAAACTTAAAAAAGTATTGTAAAAATATTGGCAGTGATAATACTTTTTTGAGATTCTTAAAGTCCGAAATAAAAACACATAAAAATTTAAAATTTAAGATTTCTATCGTTTCTCTTAAGCCTAAGAAAAAACCTTTTTAACATTGGTCAGAGGTAACTTCAAATTATAAAGCTTTGACGAGCAAAACCCCGCGGTTAAAACCGAGGGTTTACTTTCATATTTGATTCGATCGTTGGGATAGAATTAAAATCTGTCAATCACAGTCATTATCAGAAATGGCCCTCAAAATAACAGATGTAACTAGCCGGCCGCTGATATTCTGCCAACTCCGTAAGTGCACACGCATAACTCTGTGTACAGAAATTACCATATCTCAACATCATTTAACCTTCTAAAACAGACCCCCAAAAATATACACAGCGTGATCAAAATTGAATCACTTATTAACCCTAAAGTACTGTTCCTTCTATATTTATTCTTCTTCGTCAACCTCCTTTTATCAACTGTCAACTTCTTTGGCCAACTGTCAAAGTCAGTAGGCACGTCCTGGCATTGGCTTTTGTACCATTTGCGCGCGAAATTCTTGGAATTCTTCGCTTGTATGCAAATCTCAAGATGGCCGCCAGATTTTAACTCCGTTTTGAGGTTATCTTCGATAGTTATGGTTAGAGAACGCAAGTTGTATGTTATGTCTTGTGTGTACAAATAGTTGTTTTTGTCGTTACGTATGTACAAGTAAAAGTCGGCGATGTCGTCCGTCGATCTGACAAACCAGTTGGCGTATATTTGGACTTTGGAGCTGAAAAACAAAGTTTTTATTTATAATATTTCACCTAGCTAAAAACCCAATACACTATCAAAAAATATAACCTATAAATCTATTTCACGTACAGAATTAGTTGCGTTTCTGTTTTATTATAGATTTATTGCAACAATAACATGTTACTTAAATCCAAGATTAATCCAACTATGGCCAGTCAAATCTAATGGATTCGAATTATATCGAAATTGGTTCACCAAATCCAAAAACGAGAAAGTCGATTCCAAAACAGATTTCATCTGACTACGGGCCAATCAAATCCAATAATCGACCAATCAAATCCAAGAATGGTCCAATCAAATCAAACAGGCCAATAAAATCCAATGACGAGCCAATAAAATCCAATAATAGGCCAAAGAAATCTATAAAAGGCCTAATCCACTTTTAAAAACTGCTATTTTATTACAAAATTTTAATACTCACTATTGCACATCCCTAAACGTCAAATCGGGTTCATTTTCCAGCTCAAAATCTCCATACATTTTTATCTTTTCATCCAACTCTACATTTGACGCACATAGTAGTCTTTCCTCGTCAATAGCTAGTAGAGTTTCGTTGTTGAGGGAGGGGGGTTCGGAGCAGGTTAAGGGGGGGTAGGGGGAGAGGGGGAGCGAATGAGGGGGGAGACGGGAGATGAAGTGTTTGAGGGGGCGCGTGAAACAGTCGCAGTGTAGGGCGTTTCCTGGGACAAAACATAGGTAATTTATAGTATTTAAATACCCACAGATTTTAAGAGAAATATCGTAAAAGACATATATATCTACATATATATATATATATATATTGGTTATATATTATATATATAACCAATAATATAATATTTCTTTTTATAATTATATATAGGCCTTTGCCCTGCAGTGGGACATCGAACAGGCTACGTAAAAAATATATATATATATATATATTATATTATATATGGTTGTCATTATTACCAATTATAAAAAGAAATACCCTCTTTTTTACTATTTCTAAAACCCGTGTAAATCAAAACTAACTTGGACATTATTAATTTCGTGTTTCAAATGTATATCTTCTGGTAAATCAAATAAAAAATATATATCTGTAGAGATCAGGAAAAAGCAAAGTCATTATTTCGAGTGAATAAAAAAAGCAAGTCATAGAAAAATCATTTTTTTAAATTATTTTTTTGATTTATTACTTTCTTAGATACAAAAAGTAATCTTACCTTCAAAATAGACTACCAATCCTTGTTCCTTAATCATTTTAACTAGTTCGGGTCCGAAACTAGTCAGTTCGTTGTTTCTGACATCCAAAACTGTCAGTTTAGTCGTGTTGAGCAGCTGTTTTATAGGGAGGCTGTGTAGCATGTTGTTTTGTAGGTAAAGGCGGGTTAGGTTGGTGGGTAGGTTGAATTTTAATTCCGCTGTAAAAGAAAAAAAAGTGTATTCTTTTTTAATACTTATAATAGTGTGTAGCTGCTTTACTTTTAAGGTGTTAATTTTTCCATATAACTGAACAATTTTGCTCTTCCATATATATATATTTTGCTTTTCCATATAACTGAACAAAGCTTCATTCGAATGATTATGAAAGGTGTAAAAAGAAACAACTGCAAATAATTTAAGAGGTGAACGAGTTCATGGAACTGAAAAAATGTTCCCAGGGACAAACCTTTTTGTATGGGAGATCCATTGTTTTTTCATTTTTCGTCCTAACTTCCTTGGTAAAATTTGTTTAGTTTCATGAAGTTCACCCCTTGAACTATTTGCAGTTATTACATCTTATAATTTGACCCATCTACAATCGACACATTTTAATACGGAATCGATTCATGGTTCTTGGGAAAAATTGTTCAGTTTCGTTGAATCAACAAACAACCTAAGATTCGATAAGCGTACTTACATGTTCTAGAGATTAAATCTCTCAACTTGTTGTTGGATAAATCCAAAACTTCTAGAGCTGTCAAATTTCCAAGCACATCTGAAAATAAAAAAGTCACTTTTGTCATGTTACAAGTTAATACAGAATGCTAAAATAGACTGATGTATCATTTTCCCATAATTAGTGTTCTTATTCCTGAAGGAAGGAAGACATTGCCGTGTGATGCCGGCTTAGAATAGCGTCACCCCTTTTCTTCCCGCGGGTGTTGTAAAAGGCAACTATGGGACTCGAGGGTTTCATGTGTGTTACAATTTTAGGCGACAGGCTGACAACCTGTCACTACAGTGATACACGAATTATCTAAAAAGGCCCTCAATACTTGTCAGACGTGGCGATAACGACCGTAATTTTGCGATCGTTAACGCTCTGCCTACCCCGTTAGGGATAAAGGCGTGATTTGTGTATGTAAGAAAACATTAAGATCTTTTTATAACGGTTGGAAGCGAACTAGAAAAACTAAGAACACTTACTATTCCGAATATCATTGATAATATTCACAGCTAAATTCAGTTTTTTGACTTTCTGAATTTCAAAAGTGAAAACAGGTATATCATTATAACTCGGATCTATTTCTGACAGATTATATGACGTCAAATTTACAACATTCCTGCGGTAAATTACCGAATTCGCATAGTAAAATTAAAATACTTACTATTCCGAATATCGTTAATAATATTCCCAGCTAGATTCAGTTTTTTTACTTTCTGAGTACCAAAAGTGATGTCAAAAGTGATGACAGGTATGTCATTGTAACTCAGGTCTATTTCTGACAGCCGGTAAGGTATCCAGGGGTTGGATGGAAACATTTTCTTGGTGAGGAATCCGAAGTTGTTGTGGCTTAGGTTCACCTGAAAATTTTATAGTATCTATAATCTGTATTTTTATACATTACGCAAGTAATAAGAAAAAAGTATAATGTGAAGGAAAATTGAGGTCAATTTTTTATATAAACTCAGTACTTTGAAATTTAATTTGAGTTTATTTCTCTCTTGTAAATAATATTTATTTTATTTATTCTAGTTCTCCTTGTTGTACTCTTTCCTTTTTTGTGTTTTTCTACTGTTTTTCCAAGCATCATACCATTTCTTACCCGCGGGTGTCGTAGGAGGCGACTAAGAGACTTGATGGTTTCATTTGTATTACAACTTTAGGGGACAGGCTGACAACCTGTAACTACAGCGATAGGTACAGGCAGAGGTAGCCGAATCATCTGAAAGGGTCCTCAATATTAGTCAGAATGGGGGCCGTAATTCTGCGGCCGTTGACGCTCTGCCTACCCCTCAAGGGTAAGGCGTGATATGTGCATGTTGTGTTATTTGTCAATAAACGCTAAACTTACCATTTCAAGAGACAAGCAGTCATCCAAAAGTCCGTGCGTCTTATTATCAATTTTCTCCAATGTGTTGTACGAGAGGTCCAATTTTCTGAAATAAATATAGGTACAACAACATAACACTAACAAACCTTTGTTGCTGTCTATGATTACTTAGACGGTGATCGTTACACAACCATGTCAGAAGCCTGCTACTCGTAGAAGGCGGTTGAAAAATTCTGTAACTAGGTCTCATTGGGTCTTTAGACGACTCGGTGTCCCACACGAAAAGAGAGAGACACTAACAAGCCAAGCCAAAAAACAAAAAAACACGAATCTTTTGACTGAATCACAAATATATATCATGCTTCGAATGGCGTAATGCAATGCCTGACATATACGGGGTGTAAGGGACAGCGTCCCGAATACTGATAGGATGCAAGCAGACCATGAAACTGAACAACTTTCCCCTAGGAACAAATGTCAGGAAACGACAAAAAATTTCGAACTCCCATACAAAATCGTGATCAGCTGACTGCATTTACTATGAGAAACCAAAACTTTTTTGACATTTATTAAAATTATTCAGTTTCATGGTCTGCTTGCATGTTTTATGTTTCGGGACGCTGCCCCTAACACCCTGTATCTATGAATAACTGGGACTACCTCTTAATGTGCTTTCCGAAGCACAAGTATTTCACTTACCTCAAAGCCACTAAGGTCTTAAAAGCCTCATTTGGTATGTGCTCCAATTGGTTCCCAGATAAACTGAGGTCCAAAAGTTGTTGTAGACCTTGAAAAGACTTCTGTTCAACGCTGGTGATTTGGTTGTATGAGAGGTCCAGTTTGAATAGTGTGGGGAGATTGCCGAAGGCCGATCTTGATAGGGATGTTAGGTTGTTTCTCTGAAAAGTCGTGAGTTATTTTTAGATTGCATACGCCTCGAAAAAAATACTAAGGAATATAAAGCATTCATCACACACATAATCATATTGTAGCAACACAACACAAACATCTCCTTTGCAATAACACATCTCGTCTAACACAAAAACATCTTGTCAATCACAAAAAAAATTGACAAACACAAAAACAACTTGTCAAACTTTTTTTTTGTATTAAAATATAAAATGAAATTATTCGAATCTTAAACACAAAAACATCTTGTCAATCACAAAAATATCTTGTCAATCACAAAAATATCTTGGCAATCGCAAAAGCATCTTGACAAATAAAAAAACATCTTGTCAAACACAAAAACATCTTGTCTAAACACAAAAACATCTTGTCAAACACAAAAACTATCTTGTCAAACACAAAAACATCTTGTCAAACACAAAAACATCTTGCAAAACACAAAAAACATCTTGCCTGTAAATACAAGTACTGTAGACTGGTGAACGTGTTCAATGCTTCCCATGGTGGTCTGGTGATGCCATTCTCTGACAGATCCAAAACTTGAACTGTCAGTAAACCGGAGAAACTATCGCCGTTTAACCTGAAAATCATAGAAATCAGATTAATTATGAGGCTTTCTGGCGGTTAGTGCCACTCATAAGGGTTAATCAAAGATCTGACAATAGTGACCCTATCACTGAAATTCAGAGAAAGAATAAAGTAGATCAACTTGGGAGATGGGCTAATTAAGCAAAGGGTAAATGCAAAAAACTGAACCAATAAAAAAGTGGACTAAATATGATAGTATGAGAAAGTGGGCCAAATGGGAAAGCGTACCAAGTGGGAAAGTGGACCAAATGGGAACAGAATAAAGAACAAACCTGTCTTCCAAATTGTTGTCAGATAAATTCAACCGGAGCAACGCGTTCATTGTTGGCCACGTGTTCGCTTTGATTTCTGTCAAATTATTGTGGGCCAAGTTCAACTCACTGTAAAAATCAATGCACAGTGTAAGACCTCGGTTTAGGGTTTTGCTGGCAGCGGCCGGATCTTTTGCATACATTCAAATGGACCGGCTGCCCGCAAAATTCGAGACCGGAGCCTAAAATATAGGTCGAAAATGACGAAATATAAGAAAAATTAGTGATCTAAATTCCATTTTGTACTACGCCCTATTGTGTATCTTATAAGCTGATATACTCCGTGATATACAGAATGAAAAGAATACTACAAATATTTCAATTACATAAACAATTCCATGAGACTGACGAACTTTCCCCAAGGGACATAACCCGAAACATAAAATATAAAATTGTCTTGGTCGGATACATTGCTACATTTTGTATGGGATGTCCAAAAATGTTTTTTCATATTTCGACATACGTCTCTTGGAGATAGTTGTTCAGTTTTATACGCTGGGGTGAACCTTAGAATATTTGCAGCTAATATTATTACACCTTATATTCTCATCAAGTACATAATCATTAATAACGTAATGGTTAATAACGGAAGGTCGCGGTTAAGTGTAGCAAAAGATAAAATTATCAAACAGACCAAACTGCCAAAAATATCATGAAAATACTTGAAAACAGAGTTAAAACCTACTTACCCCAAACTGATAGGAATCTGGAATATCTTCTCCAGCTGATTATGGCTGACGTCTAAACTCCTGCAGCTTGCTAACTTAGCTAAACTTCCTCTAGAAATCTCCTTTAGCTTATTATGCGATAGATCCAGTTCTAGAATTGTGGGGACTGTTCCAAAAGTGGCGATTTTTATAGCTTCCATGTCGTTGTGGCTTAGGTTTAGAAATCTGGAAAAATAAAGAAAATTATGTTTTTTTTTTACTACATAGTATAAAGCAAAGTCGCTTCCCGCGTCTGCCCCTGTGTCTACATTTATGCATGCTTAGATCTTTGGAGACCTTACCTTAAAGAAAATAGATTTTGGAACACAGCATTACCAATCTCAGTGAGATTGTTGTGAGATATATCAACAGTATGCAGCTCGTAGAGTTTCGGAAATGCGTTCTTGGGTATATTAGTGATTCTGTTGTATGACGCGTTCAGGACGCGAATGCCGGTCATGTTTTGTATAGGTATCTGTAATAAATGTGTAAATAAATATAAACGTCATAAAAGGGTAAATAAGAGGGACATGACGCCAGAATGCCAGTTGCACTGTGGGCAAAAATAACAACTACTTGGGTCCCATCTAACGCTAAACGGGCGCGCGGTCGTCCCAGAAAAGAAGGAAAGACGAGCTGCACATCCACGCCCAGAACTGGATGGAGATGGCTCAGGATAGGGAAAAGTGGAGGAAGGAGAGGGAGGCCCTTGCCTTGCAGTGGGGCGTGTCTGGCTTATAATAATAAAGGGGTAAATACGAACAAAGTTTTATAAAGATTCGACGCAAATACAAAATCGCAAGTCTAACCTTGTGAAACGTTTAAAGGCGTCAAATTACGAAATATATAAAATGACAAACAAATTGGGCAAAACGTGAAAAGATGAAAAACATCAAAAGCAAATATACGCCACTTTTGACTTTTAAATATCAATAATTGTTAATTCGTTTAAATGTCGATATCGACACATATTTGACTTTTTGCTTGACGTCTTACATCTACCGACATTTTGCGTTTTGTGCCATTCTGCTCTTATTATCATAAGTATAAGTTTAACTTTTAACAAAAAAACTCACCTGCGCAAAATCCTCAAACTCATTATACGCAACAACAAACTCAGATGCGTAACTATTTTCATCAAACGCGTTTTTTTTAATACTCTTCAGTTTATTATGACTCAAGTCCAGTAAGGTCATGTTGTTGCAGTTTATGAACGACCCACTTTCAATAGTCTCTAGTAAATTATGGGATACGTTGACGACGGCTAGGTATAGGTCAGAAAATGCTTGGTTTTCTATTATTGTTATGTTGTTTTCGGCTAAGTTGATAAGCTGGAAAATAAAAAATGTTATATCGCGAGTGTTTTTAATAGGTATGGTATATTTAAAAAATTACTGTAAACGCAAAGTTGTGTGGACACTCTGTGTTAACTAGTGGAGAAGTTATATACAAGATGGATTATAAAAAACGGAATCAAAAAGCAATCATTTTTTAATTTTATGTTCTACAGCACAATGACTGCAAAAATATTAAGCTCCATAAATGTAAATAAAAAATTGAAAAATTGACAAGCGTCGACCGGGAATCGAACCCATCTTACTATGGTTTAAAATCTTACGGTAATGTAGACTAAGCAGGTAATAACTACTAAGTAGTTAAGTACTACTACCAGATGTCGCTAAAATCGTCCCTTCGAGACCGCATAAAGAGATTGAGAAATTGACGAAGGTCAACCGGTGCTTCGATAGCTCAGTGGCAAAGCAGTGGGCCGGTACCCTATGTCCCCGGGTTCGATTCCTGATCAACGCTTGTCAAAATTTCTTATTTTAATTTTTGAGAATATTATGTCAATTTTCTCTTTTTTATAACAAGTTATATGGAAAGGTGAAGTGAATCTATACCTATATACAGGGTGTAAGGGACGGTGTAACGAAAACTTTGCAGGCGTGATCAGACCATGAAACTGAACAACTTTACTATGGGGGCTATAGGGAATACGAAAAATTTTTTTCGTATTCCCGTACAAAATCAGTCATTAACTTTTTTGTTGGATAATATCAATATCTAGTGTTTGATTAAAACACCAAGTAATCGAAATTACTACTAATTACGATCTTGTGGATATTACTACAAAATAGTAAACATAGTCAGTCAGCTGATCGGGAATTTTGTATGGGAGGCCAAAAAAAATCACGTTTCCCAACATAGCCCCCATAGAAAAAGTTGTTCAGTTTCATGATCTGATCTCGCCAGCAAAGTTATCGTTACACCGTCTCTTACACCCTGTATATGTCACTTACCTCGGCGTATCTGACTTGTTGGAACATCTGGTAATCTACTTTAGTGATCTTATTTCTGGCCAAATCGACGGTCCCAATCCTGGTCACGCTTGAAAATGTGCTCTTCCCTATTTCCGATATTTGGTTGTCTTGTAGGAAGAGACGCCTGTAAAATAACAAAATTTTTAGGTTTGCATTTTTTTCCAAATCTTAAATAGTTATGTGCCAGTACCGGTAACTGTTGTTATCGAAATGGGATTTTTAAATCTGTTTCTTTAGATGATGCGCGTGCGAATGATGTGTAAGCTCAACTGTGATTTTTCATAGATCGGGCGTAATTGTTATTGTTTATTATGCACTGATAGTGAAAAATTATTGGCACATCACTATTTAACACTTACAAATAATTTAAATTAGCAACCCAAAATCTAAATTTTATATCTCTCAAAAAACACAGTATATTTATGTTTGTATTAAAAAAAAAATTACCTCAAAAATCTCATTCCTCTGAAACTGTTAACATCTAACTTCTTGAGTTTATTTCCATTCAGATGTAGCACCTTCAATACCGTGTTTCTTGCAAACATGCCTCTGAAAAACAAACAAATAAACTTACTACAAAATGCGAGGACAAAAATTCTGTAAAACATTATGTTGTCTGTAAAGTCGGTTTACTGACGACAGTTGAACGTGACAACGTCAAAAGAAAATAATCCTTTTTTAACACACACACATCACGCCTAGATCCCTTGCGGGGTAAGCACAGCGTTAATGGCAGCAATATTACGGTCGCTATCGCCACGGGCCTTTTGAAATAATTCCTGTATCCCTACAGTGACAGGTTGTCAACCTGTCGCCTAAAAGTTGTAATACACCTAAAACCCTCAAGTCTCGCAGCCGCCTTTTACCACCCAACCACGGGTAAGAAATGGGGTGATGCTATTCTAAGCCGACATCACGCGGCCAAAAATACTCTTTTCAAACGAAAATTTTAATTTTAATATAGGCCGATTGTGCCTCTTTCTCGCTCGTTCCGCACTCTCGCTTGCACTTCAAGCACTTTACTTCAAACCTTAAATGGAACGCCTCAGAGGTGATAGGCGAGGTAACGCCGCATGAGTCATAGTTTTTGGTGCGTGCAGCCGGCTACATCGAATTATAAGACGTTGTCACGTTAAAAACAGAAGCAGGGAGTCGCTGAAATTATTTCTACGCTCATACATTTGTATAAAATGCTAAGAGAGTCCTTTTAATTCGACATAAAAAAAATATTTTGAGCCTATTTTCTGTATAAATCCCTCATTTTACTTTGAATTTGCGAGAGACATCTCGCCGCGTCTGACAAATATTGAGGGCACTTTCAGATGATTCGTGTCGCCTCTTACGACACCCACAGGAAGAAATGGGCTGATGCTATTCTAAGCCGGCATCACACGTAACAAATGTATACTAACCTAGGCATATCAGCGATTTGATTGTAGCTGACGTTGCACCATCCGAGTTTTGTGAGGTCTCCGATGTGAGAGCCATCTAGTTTTGTTATGTTGTTGTAACTGAAAAACGGTCAAAAGTAAAGATTATACGAAAAGGAAAAATAATCCTCTATTTTAAAATTTTAAGCAATAAATCACTACATAGTATAAAGCAAAGTCACTTCGCGCGCGTCTGTATGTATGTATGTATGTGTGCTTATATCTTTGAAACTACCCAACGAATCTTGATGAGGTTTTTTTTCAAAAGATAGAGTGATTCAAGAGGAAGGTTTTTATGTATAATAACATGCTTAATATATTAGAGAACTACTTATAATTTTAGGATTTCTGATGTGAAGTCGTAAATAAACACAGTTTTTTGGGCTTACATTGCAAACGCTGGCTGAAATATAGGAGATAGATCAAAATAATGTTCTGAAGTATTGTACATCTTAAAGAGGTCTACAAAAAAGTCCGTGGTGTTATATGTGTACCTCTTAGGAATAACCCACAATAACCACTTTTTACACTTTACTTTCCACAATAAATAATGGCTTATTTACGAAGCGATTTTAAGTAATACAGCATTAATCCTTATCGAATTAAGTAACTTAAACAAATTTTGCATTTATTATAGAACAATAAAGCCCTTTACAGCATATCATTTAGATGAATATTTTCGAAGATATTACAGATTTAAAATATAGGGACAGCGCCTTTGCCTCCGGGCTTATTTACGAAGCGATTTTAAGTAATACAGCATTAATCCTTATCGAATTAAGTAACTTAAACAAATTTTGCATTTATTATAGAACAATAAAGCCCTTTACAGCATATCATTTAGATGAATATTTTCGAAGATATTACAGATTTAAAATATAGGGACAGCGCCTTTGCCTCCGGGCTTATTTACGAAGCGATTTTAAGCAATACAGCATTAATCCTTATCGAATTAAGTAACTTAAACCAATTTTGCATTTAATATAGAACAATAAAGCCCTTTACAGCATATCATTTAGATGAATATTTTCGAAGATATTACAGATTTAAAATATAGGGACAGCGCCTTTGCCTCCGGGCTTATTTACGAAGCGATTTTAAGCAATACAGCATTAATCCTTATCGAATTAAGTAACTTAAACCAATTTTGCATTTAATATAGAACAATAAAGCCCTTTACAGCATGTCATTTAGATGAATATTTTCGAAGATATTACAGATTTAAAATATAGGCGCCAGCGTCTTTGCGGCCGTAGGTAGGTACCGGTCGGCTGGCGCGCGGCGGCGCGGCGCGTGCCTGTCTATAAATGGCACACGTTTGCTGGTAAAATCATTAAAAACTTTCATAATAGAGTGCACAATACTAACAGGATGTGGTACTGGGGAAGATGTATTGATTCCCCGAATTCCTCTGATACCATCGGATTTACCGTTCGAATTTAAACGCCTGCAGTTTCCAGTAAAGACTTCTTTTGCGATGACCATAAACAAATCGCAGGGTCAAACTTTCAACGTTACAGGCTTAGATTTGAGTGTTAAGTGTTTTTCACACGGTCAGCTATATGTCGTTCTTTCAAGAGTAACCTCTAAAGAAAACATGTTTGTATTGTCTAATAACAAGAAAGCTGTGAACGTTGTATATAGAGAGGTTCTGGTAGTAAATTTTATTGTATAAAGGTAAAATAAATAAGTAAAAGGTGCAAAAAAAAAGTAAATATGTAGTAGGTATAATTGAGATATTCCAAAAAAGATAGCGGGAAATTCTCACACTTTCTTCCCAGCAGGGAATTATTTTACTACGATATTAACGCGTGCGAAGCCGCGGGCAAAAGCTAGTAGACTATAATTATATAAGGTGTAAAAATATTTGCTAATATTTTAAGGGGTGACCAGCCCATGAAACAAAACAACTTTCCCTAAGTAACACAGGTCGAACTAAATTACCAACCGACCAAGTCAATTTGTATGGGAGGTCCAAATTTTTTTTTCATATTTCGACCTATGTTTTTTTTTGGGAAAGTCGTCCATTTTCATGTGCTGCTTCACCCCTTAAAATATTAGCAGCTAATATTTTTACACCTTATATTAAGCAATAAATAGACTCTATAATTATATAACTTGGGCTTTGTTACCACGCAAAACTGATGAAAAACAGGATGAGCATGCAAACAAAAGTTGGCATGATCCTTTAATCTTCGTGTTTACCTGATATCAAGTACTTCTGTGTCCCGAAGGCCCTTGAACTGATTTCTCTTCAAGGCTGCTAGTCGGTTTCCATGCAAATCTAGGGTTTTCAGTTTCTTAAGGTTCTGTAAAAGAAAAAAATATAATATTAAATTATATAGCTTTTGGAAACAACTTAAAGTTCCTATTTTATCCATGAAGTAAATCTGACAAATTTAAACTGTATAAAAGTTAAAATAGCAAGCAATATTGATGACATGTATATGAGGTTTACCCTCGTAGGTTTATCCAAAGTATTACTGCCAGCGAAAATATCTAAACATGCCTTCTGAAACACAGAAACTACTCAGAATCTCACCTTAAAAGTTTCAGGCGCGAATTCTGTTATTAAGGTATTGGAAAGATGCAGTCTGTAAAAAAACCCACGCCTCGCTACCAACGAAAGAATCCTAACATGCTTTCCGAAACACAGAAGTTACTTAGAACCTTACTTGGAAAGTCTCAGGGGCGAATTCTGATATTAACCCGTTGGAAAGATGCAGTCTTTCCAACTTGCCCGCCGCCTCGCTACCAGCGAATATGTCTTTACTTAGTTTGGCCATCGCATGACCGTCTATTGACAGGATTGACAGGTTGCCTAGGATCTGAAACGCAGAGGAAAATTTTACTGCATAAGATGTAAAAATATTAGCGGCAAATATTTTAAGGAGTGAACTAGCCCATGAAACCGAACAACGTTCCCCAAGGAATATAGGTCAAATTATGAAAAAAAATTTGGACCTCCCATACAAAATTACCAACCGACATAGACAATTTGTATGGGAGTTCCTATATTTTTATGTATTTCCAAAATCTTTGCATGCGTGTGTGCGTGCGGGTATGTGTATGTGTGTGTGTGTTTGGGTGCACGTGTGTGTGTGTGTGTGTGTGTGTGTGTGTATGTGTGTGTTTGTGTGCATGTGTGTGTGCGTATGTGTATATTTGTTTGTATGAATGTGAGTGTACTTGTTTGTTTATCTGATTTAATGCATACTGGTCTACGCTTTTGAGTATGTTTATGTAAGTGTGTAATTATACAATTCTGTAGATGTGTGTTTATAATGTATATGTATGTGATTTGTGTTTATGTGTGTCTAGATGTGTCTGTGTATGTGATCATATGTATTAGCTCGTTACCTTAAAAGCTTCCTTAGGGAACTCATTGATCTTAGTATTGACCATATAAATTTCCTGTAAGGTCCTATTGACCCCAGCGAAGGCATACTGGTCTATACTCTTGATTGGTGTGTCCTCTATATGAAGAACTCTTATTGAGGACCGATGGAAGAGTGGCCCGAAGAGATTTGCTGAAAAAAGAATGGTTTTATATGTATAGTCAGTTTTGGACTCTCATGACATGACATATTCAGCTTTTAAGGTTTTGATTATTTTGTGATCAAACAAGCCCAAAAAAAATGATGTTTTGCTATTCATGCATATTGAAAAGTAATAATTATTGCTGTAATAGGTGATAGTCTGAGAAAAAAATGTTATACCATATAAGTATTTTTAGATGGGTGAAAATTAGTACATGATTTGGTCACGTGTTTTTTTTACCTTTATCTACCTAGTTTCTAATATTTATTATTATGCAGCAGGTTGTAAAAAGCAACTTACTATTAAAAATACAATTTATTTTTGATCATGTTAGTATTATTTACAAGACTTCCACAATCCCAGAGCACTACAGCATTAAACACCAACACCTACTAACTTAGAGCAATAACCTATAACATAAAAATATACCTTCTAAGTAACATTTAGTTTTCTACCAAGATAAAACTACTTTGTGGCATAAAAAAGGTCTAAGGGATCTAGGGAATGGGTAGCAGCAAGTAAGAAAAACACCCCTAAAAGGGGAATGGAGGCCCATGACCTGGGCAGGTACTAGGGAGTCTGCAATTTTTTTGTCATTGTAACGCCATCGAAACTCAACTGTCATGCCATTGCCACTGTGATTTTCTATACTTTAAACTGTTAGCAGACTACCAAACTATCAAAACCAGCTAACTGACATGCTATTGGGATGGAAATGAAATAATTTTTGTTTAGCAGACTTCGGCCCTAGAGGTAGTTCTATTGTGGCTTTTTTTTATTGTTCTGATGATTTTTACAACTTACGTTGTTACAATACTTACTGATTTTACACTCCTTCAGAGACAGTTTTTCCACTGGCAACCCCATTCCTGCAATATTCCCGATCCCGACACTCAGTGTTGCCAGACCTGAATTTTCGCATCTTATGTACAAGCCAGCGTCACTCCCTTTCTCGCATACACATGGGTATAATAGGTTGTTATCTGTGGGTTTCGGACAAGGGTATAGAGGGCCTTCCGGGATGTATTCTGTGCTAACAAACGACAATATTGCCAGGAGGAAGAATATTTTGATCATTTTTGTGGGGTAGAGCCACGTGTGGCCACCTGAAAAATAAACAAAATTTAAGAATTGAACACTAAGCACTGTTTTTTGTTGAGAGAGACAGTAAATTGTCATTTTGGGTTGCCCTTTTTTTACAACTCTTAAATGGTGATGTGCCAGCACAAATGTAAGAATTTTTTAATCTGTTTTTTAGTTCCTAATAAATAGTGCTCATGTGAATGATGTTAAAGTCCAGCAGTGATTTTCTATAAATTGATGTAATAGTTATTTTTTTATATTATGTACTGAACATGACAGATGATTGGCGCATCACTATTTAAGATTTGCAATAAATGGTAACCGAAAATATTAATTTTCTATCTCTCAATAAAACAACAGGATTTAGGAATCTCACATATAATGTAAAAGCAAAACAATCACACTGATGGGACTACACGTAAAACTCAAACTAAAAAAGTTTAATATAAAGTATGATTTTTAATTCGATGCAGTAAACTGACAGCTGCAATGTAAATAATGTTGCCTACTCGAAAACCAAAGTGACATACTCCAGTTGAATGAGTTGATTCATAAAGCCTTTTCACACTGACTCGCCAATATCGAGCGGCCATTTTTTGATGTATGAAGTTATTGTCTAAGTTTATTTCTTGAGGATAGAGATAGATATATTACAAAATTAATTCATATAATATTGAACACATTTTAGCTTGTTTTTATTTTGGCCTGATGTTAAGATACGTTAACGCCAAAGTGTCCAAAATGTCGAAATTGCTTAATTTTTGCAGCTTTAACTTCTCATACATTAATTTTGTAGCGTCACAACCACTCCATATTACATCAACAAAACATCAATAAACAACATTTCTAAGTTGCCACAACTGATAATTAAAAACTGAAGCTGTGCATTTTTTACTTTAACTGTCGGAACCATAAAGAATAAAGAAGATTTTAGGTAAAATTCCTGACAAACAGTCAAATTTTAAACTTGGCGATTCAACAAAAAAAAAGGCTTTGAGCATTGACGATAAAAGTTCAACTACACAAAAAGACGAGTTTTCATTTTTCTATGTTACGACAACTCTCTTTAACGCTATAACTTTTCCCTATGAATGGGCACTAAACCCTATCTCTGTGCCAAATTTCAGCTCTCTAGGTTTTTGGGAAGCACTATTTTCTTATTGGTGATCAGTTCGCGCTTGACTTGCTCAGATTGAGCCATGTTATTCTTCGAGTATTTACGTAATTTAATAAGCTTAAAATTATCACTTTGATATTATATGAACATGTCGCTAGATGAGCGATTGAGTTATATCTTTTTAGCACATCACTATTTATTTTTCCCAAAAAAGCGGCAACCCCCCAAACGTCAGTTTACTGCATCGAATTAAAAATCATACTTTAGAAAGTAGCTGATATGTAATTTGCAAGGCTGTACAGATTGAATGTTCTTTGCAAAAGGAAGCTAAAAAATTGCGTGCAAATGTCGAAGGTCAAAAAACCTGTTTTCATACAATAAAACCATAAATCACCTATTAATTTGCACTTTTAGACAAATAACGTAGATAATTATAACTTCATTAGCGAACGACTCACTTGCAACTTGCAATAAGTCAAAATATTGCAAAACTACAAGTACGTAAACAAAAGTTTCTAAGAAACTTTCACTAATTAAAAAGAGCATTTTAAGTATTTACCTGCTTGTAAATATAGGTCCATTGTTGACTATAAGAAACCGTGGGACTTTGGAGGAATCAAGGATAGTTCTATCATAATAATTCCACGATAAAATCACATATTAATTTTTCGAAACTTGTAGCCATCCTACCCCTCCATGGTCAAAGAGAAAACTGTCAAAGTTTGTGTTGCAAACACTTAACTACTTCTCACACTTTGCGGTATTTATTGCACCTTTGCGCACGGATCAAGGAATTTCAGAGAAAGCTCCGCTGCTTTAACAAATGTTTTCGAATGTCCGATAAATTGCAAAACAGTCTCGAAACCGCACCAACCTATTAGATGTCTTCTTAACGTGTTGGCCGGTGGTAAATAAGAATGCAAATAAATATGGGACAAATATCTCTTGGTGTTTGCAGTATTGTCTTGCTTTTTCTTTTCATACGTGGCTTCTCGTCTTTTTAGTCTGGCTGTCAAAAGTACGACCATTTTTGGTGAAATAAGCCATCTGTTATCGAGTAGTAGAACTTTTTTAATTCCCGCCATCTATTATTTCAAAACAGCAAGCACCGCGCCGCGGTTTAAACTGGATTTTAACTTCCAGCTTTTGATGATGTGGTCCTATATAACCCCACATCAAGCAAACGTACATACACACATACCATATACACAAGCTAAAGTATATTATCATTTATTAAGTTTCTACAAACTTCTGATTTTGGAGGAAGGTGGTTCAAGTCAATTTCAAAAACGTTAGTTTTTGTTTCATGCAGAAATCTGTTACATCTTATGCTTACTTGTATCACACGTTCTGATTTACTTATCAATTCCCTCATACTCTTAGACCATCGTCATTCTCCATATCTTGTTCTCTGTCGGGGTCGGCTACCTAACCTGGACCCTTGACTTTAAAAACATAAGAGCAGTAGACATTTAAAAACGTGTGATTAGACCAGGAACCAAGTTACAACGTCTCAAAAATTTATTTCCAGTACAATGCAGTCTGTATGCTATATGTCGCATATGTCTAGGTACACTGTGTAGAGGCGTAATCAAAAATCATTTTCGTAATAAAATATCGTTTATTACTATATTCAGTCATACAACATTATCACTATCAAAATACATTTTTACAATAGAATATATTCTTAAGTTATAAGTAACAATAAACTACTTATTCTTATTAATTACAATAAAAATTTGGTAGAACCTAACATTATAATTATTAGTAACTGTACATTAATTCATCAGGCACTGTTGAATCTCACAGATTTGGTCAAAAAAACTATTAACAATAATTTTTAATTGTATATGTAAAGCCATTGAAAAAGGCTAATATGAATACTTAGCTAACCTTGATTACCTATACCTAAGTACATTTTATTTTTTATTTTATTTTATTTTATTTGGGTAGCTTACAGCCTTAATATTAAATTTCCATTACACAGGAATCGTAAATTAATAGTATAACATTATATCAATAAATAGCATCACTCTCAATTCCACAATAACGTATTCTCAAATTCAGTAACACTGTAATTTAACTGGATGAACTTCAGTTTACTATTTTAGTGAGATAAAATAAAAGCTTGTACATAAAAACAAAAAAACAATAACAAAAGAACATTAACAGTGGTATGAGAATGAGAGAGAGAGAAATAAATTCTGATTGGTTAGTAAGTAAGATATGTGTAGACAAGTATAAAATGAAGGCTTTTTTTATGACGTCGGCAATGATTACTCATCTCTGTTTTCACAAAACTGTTTTTCATGACTTAAACAACCCCACCTACTCCCAAAGTTCCGGCCACAATACTTACAAGCAAATGGCTTCTTCCCAGTATGAGAAATCATATGCTTTTTCAAACTCCAACTTCTTATAAATTTCTTATCACAAATTTCACATTCATACATAACTTTTGGCACAATCATATGGTGTAGAATATGGCGAACCAATATATATTTTTGAGGGAAAACCTCGTTGCAAAAATCACATATAAGGGTCTTTTCATTTGAGTGGCGCTGTAAGTGTTCAGTCAGAACATATTTATGTGAAAATCCTTTGTTGCAAAGGTCGCAAAAGAATTTTTTTTCGTCGTTCGATGGATTCAGTTTGCAGTAGAAATCGGAATGTTTTTGTAGGCGCCATTGGTCGTAGAATTTCTTTCCACATTTACATTCTAACAATTTCTTACATTGAGACTCTTTTGATATGGGTTGAGACTTTTTTAATGATGTACTTTGAGATTGAGATTCTTTTATTGATATATTTTGAGAATGTTTGAGTGATTTGTGTTTCACTAAATAGTCTGTTCTGTGGAAGCTCATATTACATTTATCACAAGGATACATTTTATATGATGAATGTAGATTCATGTGCCGTATCAAGTTAGCTTTTAGAGTAAATGTTTTGTTACAAACTGGACATGTTCTGTCACACTTTTTGACTATTTTTTCTTTAGTATTTTTTTCTTTCTTTATATTACTGTTGTATTTTCCTTGTTTTTTACCATCACTGACAGCTCTACACATCTTCGCTTCGTTTCCTAAGTTTACCACAGAAGAGTCATAGCATTTATTAGAGTCAGTACCTTTATCAGATTTCTGTCTCAACATAGGACATCTTTTCATATGCGCACGCAAATTCGTAACGGTAGCAAAATGCTTGAAGCAAACGCCGCATGTTATCGAATCATATTCACTTTTACTATTTTCTGCATGTTTGTTTTTGTAAGACTTTTTGTTAAGTTTCTTGCTTTGATGGAAAAAATATGATATAACTGTAGTATTATTGTTATGTTCTATACTTTTGTGTTTATTTAGACCTATTTTGTATTTGAAAGTCTTGCTACAGAGGCGACATTGGTAATTTGTTCTTGGATTCACTGCAGCATTGGGTGTAACTGAAAAAAAATTGTACAGTTGATTAGTTAAAGTTCACAAGTTCGTAACAGAATACAGAGATACTCATCTTAAAATTTATAAATCAAATAATTATCCAAGAAAAAGCTGAAGACTTTTTTTTAGGGTTATAATAATTTAACTGGCATAATGGTTTAATCTGACTATAGAACTGTCAAACTTTAAATGCTATTTTCAGTAAGTAGGGTCCGTATTAATAAACCTCACTCAACTCTGAGATCGATCTTGAGAGCGACTCTGAGATGCTGTTCATTACTATTGACTGACATTTGTCAAAATCGCTCTTGAGATCGATCTCAGAATTGTATGCGATTTATAAATACGCACCCTTATTTGAAAAAGACAAGAGGAAATTTATGACTAGGGACATTATTGACTATAACACAGAGTTCTATAAAATAATTAGTGAAATTACATCTCAAAACTTTTTCTCACCTGTGCTCTGTGGAAGGATTTCCGTTGGACCGATCACCATTTCCTCCTTGACCTGATGGTCTACATACAGCACCGGGTCAAAGCTGCACTTAATTTCTACTGGCTCCGTTTTAACTGAAACTGAAAAGAAAATGTCTCAGGTGATTGAAGATAAAAGATTGATTGAAATGAAGAGGCAATAAATAACACCTTTTTGTTCCAATACAGTTAAAAATAAACTGATTCAAAATATTTTTTAATTGTGTATATATCCAAAGGGAGCAAGGGAAAATCATGATTGTAACCAATCACAGACCTGAGATGTCATACACCATAGTGAGCTGAGCGACACAAATATCATTTTTTCTCTGTTTAACCCATATTATTTTAGCAACGCAGTATAAATCCTCGCATCAAACTATAACTATGCAAATTGTTACCGAAATGTTTGAATATCTTAAAATATACTGGAGTGGAGATATCCAAGTTTGGAAGTTTGAGTTTTATTTAAATAAATTAAGAATAATTTTATTATGATCTAGTTTATTTGTATTATATTGATTTACATGTAGGTAGCTATAGCATGGTCTACCATGGTAAATTTTTTACTATCAATATAAATAAATAAACTAATAGGTAATATTAATAGGTACCCACATTCAGATTTCTCTTCATTTTCACTGAACAGTTCTTCTTTCACAGTTAAATTACATTTATACTCCGTTTCATCATCTTCTTCAAACTTTATAGATGTTCTTGAATTCATGGTTTCTAGTGGTGGTAATAAATCGTACAGTTCATAACAAGTCTGAAAAAAAAATTGGTTTGTAGATTTCTGTAAATTAATTTTAAAAACTTAAAATAATTAATTATTTATTAAATAAATAATTGTAAATTAATTTTATAAATAAATAAAATATTCTGGACAATTCACACAGTGCCATCTAGGCCCAAACTAAGTAAAGCTTGTAATATCGGTACTAGATAGCTGATATTAATACTTTTAAATACCTCTTTTTATAAATAAATACATATTATACATAGAAAACACTCAGACTAGACAGAAATATTTGAAAAACACACAACACAAATAATTGTGTCTGGTGGGGATCGAACCCACAATCCTCGCCGTAGAAGGCAGGGGTCAAAAGACAGAGGGAAAATAAATAATATTCTTACCTACAGGAAAGATGGCTTGTAACTTTATTCTATAAATTATCATAAATAATGCATTTCAAACTGATGAAATATGTACTTCCTTAATCTAAATGACCTTCAGTTAGCTAAGTAAATAGGTACTTACTACTGATACTGCTGCGTTAACATTTTTCAAGAATCTAGCACTTGACTTGGCATGCCAAAACACGTAACTACCTACCTACCTACTTAATGACAATAATTATTTAAGGAAGTTTATTTAATTTATGTACATTAGCAAAAGATAACTTCAAGTCTCAAAATAATAAATATGATAAAAACAGGAAGAAAAGGAGATAAAATTAAACTAAAAAATTGTTTATAAACTTTGTCAGGCACTCATATCAAAAGTATGAATGATTCATGATATGTCAAACTTTGTGTTGCAAACACTTAAGGTACGAAACTCGACATAATTATTTATTTATTTATCATCGGACGACATGACGAGGTTCACATAGTAAGAAAGGATCATTATCATTGGTTTCATGCGTCTGTAACAGACGATTTGATTTGATGATCCTTTTTCAATAAATAAAAATAAAATAAAAGTGTCTGAGGCAAGACTTGAAGTTTCCTCTCCACGTCCACAGACACTGACTGCGTTGCCTGGGACGTAATTTTCGAGCGCGCAGGGTTACCCAAGAGGGAACATGATATAATCCCCTCTGTCTATTTTTTATTTATTTCAAAAGAATAAAAAACAAAATTATACAACAAAATTTACAAGTAAAATATCTCTCCTAGGGCGGCACACCGAGGCAAGGTTCCCAAAAGACTGGCAGCATTGCCTCTTTGAATTGCCAGGCTAATTCTTTGGCCTAAATAGCTGCCAGCCTTTGGATCTCCCGTTGCCTCGATGAGACGCCCCGAAAGATCTTTTATAAAGTCTTTAGCCAATGGGCCCCAAGGACCCATACTTTCAAATGCTAGAGGAACAAACATAAATACCTCCCCCAGACTTGAGTACTTCCGCTGTTTCAAAACTTCTGCTGCGGCAGCAGCTGCACCCGCTCGCACAGAGGTTGCGCCTAAATGAGAAGGAGCCAGGGTATCGGTGCAGGTCGCATCCCATACCAGGCTTTTTCCATTCTTCCATGGTACTAAAGACATGCCGTCGGGGCGCTTGCCATCGGTTCGTAATACTCCGCTTGGCTCCAATACAGCGGGTACGTTGGCTGTACCCAGCGCCCTTCTGACGATGTCATTCAGAGTGGAATGGCGTGAGATGCGGCCTGCACTTTTCTGGCAGGAAAGGCCATGGTGACCTAGTTGGCCCACCATCTCCCCACACTGACAACGATGACTTTCGTTTGTTTTGGCACCTAAACGAAGTCTTACAGCTACAGAGAAACTGCAGTTGTCTAACAGCGTGCCTATGTGAGAAGATGGATAGGCATGGAGCCACATACCCGACTCCTTTTCAGAAACAGCCAGTAATCGTGCACGATCAGCTGCACCGCAGAGAGAAGCGATTAAACTTTTTTGTTGCTTTTTTGATAAGGGCTCATCCCACTGTCTTTGTAAGTGACGATGAGTTGGAAACTTCTCTGAACTTTTAGTACTCCATGCATTTCCAGCATCCGTCAAACCCAAAGCCTCCACGGTACCCAATGCTGGGTTAAGTATACTGCCGATAAGAGGGCTTAGAGCATGAACGGAGGACAGAAAAGCTGGCAGAGCAACATCTGAAACCCGCCTTACGCCCAATCCCCCAAGGCGGACGGGCAGCGAAGCTTGTATCCATGCTGACTCTTCTAGAGAACAGTTCAAAATCTCTACGAGAGTTTCTCTGATAATGTCGTCTAAATACCGTAAATGATTGTCGTATTTCCAGAAATGCGTACAACGCAGCACATACGTGAATTTCGGAACAAATAAACAGAATCGTACTATAAAAAGAGCCATATGGGCGTTTATTTGAAATAGTCGGGCTGAAGATTGACGAAATTTGTGGATTTGTTCCTCTACAAAGAATGGTATTGCTGCGTCTAAAACGGGTGCTCCTAATAGCTGCAGCGAATCTTCACCTACAATTTTAATGTTTGGTGCAAGTTTGTTGAATTTTGTCTTGATATCTTCCTTTAAAGAGTGTGAGACGGACGAGTGAATAAAAAGCTCACACTTTGAGAAATTTCACTCCAATCCAATGGCAGCGAAAGCAGAAATCAAGGTCTCCAAATCCTCAAGCACTTCGGATGAGTCACCTCCCAAAGTACCATCGTCTAAATAGCATGCGTTAAACCTAGACTTCAGCTCCGCTACCACTGGATGGATGGCATATTTCTGGGCGTTTGCAGTACACTAGCCCTTTTTCGAGGTTTGGCTTCTCGCCTTTTTGGCTAGAGCTGACAGAGTTGTCGTATAGCGCCATCTGTTATTGAGTAGCGCAATGGCTACCTAATTTTTTTTATTAGATGAGATGGCAACACTAAAACTTCAGTGTCATTTTTACGCGCATGGGAGAGTGATGTGAATTTTGTAAACTTTTGCTTTTTCTTTGTTTATTTTCTATTTTTTTACGTTAAAACCATGTAAAGTTAAAAGCTGCAGTGTATAAAACGCTTCGCTGTCGTTTGTTTAAATGAAAATGAAAGTCATCGAGGCGAAAATTGTAGTCCTAGGATCGCAAGGTATTTTGATCGAAAAATTATCTTTTTATAACTTGTATACCTGTTTTGTGATATAATAGCCTATTAATCAGTTGGTTGTACGCAACAATGAGTAATAAGGCTGCAAAACTAGTTTATTACTTGTGTTTTGTAACTAAAAGTGTATTGTTATTCAAGAAAGTAATTTTTCTACCAGTATGTTGGTACTTTCATCATTCAGATCATTGAAATTTTATTATTATAAGGTCTGACTATTAGCATCTTATTATGTATAAATATACAGACAGACTTGTAAATTAATGCAAGTTTTTAACCAATTTGTGGGAGCCACATAACACTTAAAACTGTTCTAACACATACCTATAATTTATTACACATACTGTGTAGGAGTTTTAAATAGCGTCACCCCTATGAGGATTCTTTGAGCTGATAGTAACAGGTCTGAACTAGGTGGCGCTATTACAGATTGAGGAGTTTGTCAAGTTCAGTTCAGTGTCTAATGAAAACTATTATCCCTATTTCATGGGATTTATTGTATTCAGTGCTTTATTATTCTCATATATAAAAATAAATTTTTATACAACTTTATAAGTTACTTAATACCCCTATCTATAGGAAATTGTACCATACAATTCACTCCATCTACTAGAAACTAGGCAACCAAAAGAAAAAGATTCCCATTCTACTCATGGGTGACATATAAACCTGCTAAGGGATAGTTATCAAGATATGGGTAATAGTGTTCCCTGTGTAATACTGTGCTTGCTAATCTGCCTGCCAAGCATGTTGAGTACTGGTGAGTATGACAGAAAATATCCCCCCCCCCCCCCCCCAATGTCCAGCAGTGGACTGTTGTGGCTGTTCAGGTTCAGTTGAAAGTTTACTGGACATCTTTTCAATTTTTGTTTTTCGCTGAGCATCTGAGGCTGCTCGGCCTATGAAGACGCACCTAATAACAGACAAAAACACTATTTCTTACATTGATTAGGTTGATTTAGGTATCATCATTCACATCATTCACCTTGCCTTATCCCGATCTTGGTCGGGGTCGGCTACCTAACCTAGGGGATTTGACGTGGAACCAAGTTTTTACACAGAGCGACTGCCATCTGACCTCTGCAACCCTGAGGCTAACCTGGCCCGAATCCTAGGTTAAGCCACATTCAAATATCATCTGAATTCAAACTTTACTTGAATGTGGGTTTCATCACGATGTTTTTCCTTCTCCGTAAGAGCAGTCGGTAAATGTACGTGAGTAAAAACACATTGGTACATGGCGGGATTCGAACTCGGGTCTCACGATTGTAAGACCGGTGTCCTAACCACTTGGCCACCGATTTAGGTATATAAGGTGTAAAAAAAATTGCTGCAAATAGTTGAAGGGTGAACCAGCACATGAAACTGAACAACTTTCCCCAAGGAACACAGGTTAAACTATGAAAATAATTTATGGGCCTTCCATACAAACTGTATCGCCTGAACAAGTCAATTTGTATAGGGGACCCAAAACTTTTTTCATATTTTGACCTATGTTCCTTGGGTAAAGTTGTTCAGTTTCATGGGCTGGTTCACGCCTTGAAATATTTGCAGCATATTTTTAACACCCTGTATACTTTAGATACCTGTTGTTAGCTAAGAATTTAGACAAAGCACAAGCCAAGGAAATAAACTTTCAGTATTGACACTACTATTACCATAATATTGTGTGGGACATACAGTCAACAAATGACCCAATGAACCAATAAGCTTGTTTTACATCTTAAAGAAAACTTAACAAATGCTAAGAAGTTGGTTGACCAACTGTGAATTGTCTATTGGAAAAATATTTATAAAACAGGTTTTATATGTAAGTTATAAAAGATAGGTAAACATTATGCATGACTGACTTATCTATTTTTGTGGCTGAAATAGCTTATTTAGGCTTACATTTTTAGATTACCATTTTAAAAGGTAACTTGTTTAGGGCAACTGCATATCTGTCGCCGCGCCGTTTTCTGAAAAATCGTTAATCAGTATAGTACCCCGTGTGATGTCGGTTTAGAATAGCATCACCACATTTCGTGGGTGTCGTAAAAGGCGCCTAAGTGATGAAGCCAGGGTCCAAAGCATGGGCAGCGTTTCCTGTGAATATCTACAACACCTTGCACTGCGCTCGCCAATCCGCCTGCCAAGAGTTGTAAGTATGGCAAATACCCCAAATAAGAGGAGGCACAGATATTTTTGTTCAAAATATTTTTACACTTCTCAGCGCAATCAGCGCGGATAAGTGTGAGTTTATCCATACTAATATTATAAATTCGAAAGTAACTCTGTCTGTCTGCTACGCTTTCACGGCCAAACCACTAAAACGATAATCATGAAATTACACACAGAGATTAGTAAGATACCGAGAACGGACATAGGCTACTTTTTTTCACCACTCGAGGGTCTGAAGTACCTTCAGTAGACCACCAGGTACACCACCAGGAGCCCGCCTAAACTATAGGAGATACAGACATGGCACCAAGCAAAAAATGTTTAACTTGATGGGTAGCTTCTGGTGGCATATAGACTTTGAAGGTTTGGAGTACCTGATGTAGACCACCACGTGCACAACCAGGAGCCCACCTAAACTATACGAGATAAAGATATGGCACGAAAGCAAAAGTTGTTCTGCTTGATGGGTAGTTTCTGCTGGCATATAGACTTCGAAGGTTTGGTGTTCCTGACGTAGTCCACAAGGAGCACTAATAGGGGCCCAGATTAGCATGTATAATTTAGGACGTTAGTGAAGGAAACAAGGTTATTTTATCATCTAAAATACTAAGTCAGCGAAACGAAGTCGCGGGTACCAGCTAGTCCTTATATAATGCATAAATATTGGAATATTCTGCTTATTATCAAATTATAAGTCCTTATCAGGATTAATACACTAAATAGGGAAATTACAAGATGATTCATACATACACATATCACGCCTTTATCCCTTGCGGGGTGGGCAGAGCGTTAACGGCCGTTAAAGTATGGTCGCTATCACCACGTCTGACAAATAGGGCACTTTCAGCACCAAATGTGCCATTTTTTGTCCTTGTAGCGCCATCGAAACTCAACTGTCATACCATTGCCACTGTGATTTTCTATACTTCAAACTGTTAGCAGACTACGAAGCTACTTAAATCATCCAACTGAGATCCAATCGATATCCAACTGAAACGATTTTCATTTAGCAGACTTAGGGCCCAGATGATTAGTGTATGACTGTATAACTTTTTTAAAGAAACGATCCCGAAAGGGCAGCATTACTATTGTCATCTCGCTCATATGTCATAAATTTTGATAGAAAGACAAACAATAATGTTCCTAATTCGGGATTTCTTTATCTGTTTCGTGCACGGAACCGAAAACGAACGTTTTAGAAATTGAGATAGATAAACTCTTTATTGCTTACAACAAGCACAATATTAAAACACAAAACGGCACAATATATATATATATATGTAGCTTCTGTTCTTGTATTATTTGGTTCAAGTAAACAGCTTAGTTCGGTAGAGCATTAAGCCTACTAAACCAAGGTCGACATTCGATCTTGGTACCTAAACATACAATGAAGGTCATTTTCAGTACTTTTCGTTTTTTATTCATAAACACAACATTTCAATAAACCTTTAGTCGGAAAATCTGTTTGTGTAGTCTAAAATCAGGGTGCTGCATTAATACGAACGCCCACCTATACTTAGAATAGAATAGAATAGAAATCTTTATTTCAAAGTACATGAAACAATACTCGTACAACATAAGTAACTTACATACTAGGCACAGGTTGTACATTGAAAAAGGTATCCCACTCAGCATATGCCATAATACGAAGCAGGTATTACAGCGCTGGTATTCTGTGGTACCCATGCGTGCTTTTGCACTGATTTACCTTTCGAACTAGACTCCACGTTTGACAAATATTTGAAGACTAGCGGGAGCCCTGGTGGAAGTCGAGTTTAATCCCATATCATCCCACAGGAACATTATTTTCGGGATTAAAACTATCCGATGGTTAATCCACGCTACCCACTATGTGTGAGCCAAATTTCATGAAAATCGGTTTAGCAGTTTTTGCGTGAAAGAGAAACAAATAAACAAACATACTTACTTGCAAACTTTCGCATTTATTATATTAGTAGGATCAGATGAAAAACTGCTCTTTTAGTCTCTTTTATCTAAGATTTGAGGATAATTTAAGTAAGTAGATATGTTTAAAGTTAATCTGATTGTTTGTCGATTTGGTGTCCCAGTTCCACACGATCGAACCTTCGATAAACCCTCGAGTCCTTTAGGCCACTTACGATAACGAAACCCGCAGCAAACAAATCTTATTTGCCTCTTACAAGTCACGGTCAAAAAATGGGGTGATGCTATTTTTATCACACGGCATTTAGGTAAATGGATTAGTTCATTAGAGCACAAAGCGGCACCAAGGTCGACACCCGACACCCGATCTCAAAACAGTACCTGTGACTTTACATCCAAATGTACAGACGGGGACAAAAGTTCATTATAGAACATCGAGGTAATATGTACTATGTTATAGAATAGAATAGAAATACGTTTATTCACTGTAAACATACACAATACACAACAAGTACAAAAAAACAACAACAAGGTAATAAGCGATAATATGACAATTGATGTAGGAGGGTGCAACCATGTCGCTGGAACCCACTGTGCACTGTGTGTGTGACAGTGAAAAGGCGCTGGCTCAGCTTATCATTAGCATTATCATTCTCCTTGCCTTATTCCGTCTCTGTCGGGGTCGGCTACCTAACCTAGGAGATTTGACGTAGAATCAAGTTTTTACACAGTGTGACTGCTATCTGACCTCTGTAGCCCGAGAGCTAACCTGGCCCGAATACTAAGTTTAGTCACATTTAAATATCATCTGAATTCAAATTTTATTTGAATATGGGTTTCATCACGATGTTTTTCCTTCACCGTAAGAGCGGTCGGTAAATGAACGTGAGTATAAACACATTGGTACATGACGGGGACCGCCGGGAGTTAAAAAGCTATAGTCTCAAATATATCTCAAAAAGGACTTTTCGCACGTGACTGTACCTCCATATACCGTCTCCAGTTACAAACAGCTGGTGTCACTGGTGGGTGACCGCTAAGACAATTTTGCGAATAGTCACCAATATTATAAACATTAATATGCATTTACATACATACATAGTCTGACTGACTAGTCAGTGATATTACTATGTATGTATGTTCTATGTATGAATGTTAATACATACATAATAACATCGTTTATGCCGTCTGTAAAAATTGTAGAGGTCAGTGTTTTTACGAACAGCGCCATCTATACACACACAAATCACGCCATTATCCCTTTCGGGGTAGGCAGATCGTTAACAATCGTAAAATTACGGTCGTTATCGCCACGTATGACAAGTATTGAGGACCCTTTTCGATGATACATGTATCACTGTAGTGACAAGTTGTTAGCCTGTCGCCTAAAATTTTAATACACATAAAACCCTCGAGTCCCTTAGTTGCCTTTTACAACAACCACGGGAAGAAATGGGGTGATGCCATTCTAAGTCGGCATCACACGTCAACTATAGAGGCGTAAAAAGAACGATATACTTGGCCGGCAGTCTGATCTAACTGACCTGTGTTCAAATATAAGGAAATCTCAAAACCGCAGACACTGTTAGTGCTATTTCCTTACTTATAAGAAATCATATTATACATAATAATTTCATCATCCTCTTTGCCTTATCCCGTGCTCTGTCGGGGTCGGCTATCTAACCTAGGGGATTTGGATCCAAGATTTTACACAGAGCGACTGCCATCTGACCTCTGCAACCCGAAGGGAAGTAACCTGGCCCGAATCGTAGGTTAAGTCACATTCAAATATCATCTGAATTCAAGTTTTATTTGAATGTGGGTTTTATCACGGTGTGTTTCCTTCACCGTAAGGCAAGTCGGTAAAATTACGTGAGTAAAAACACATTGGCGGCGATCGAACTCGGGTCTCACGATTGTAAGACCGGTGTCCTAACCACTTGGCGACCTACGCTTGTCAACTGTAGGTACCCAAAAGAAAAACCGTCTTAAAAATAATTTTATCGTTCAGTATGAATGTAATTTTTCATCCTTATCTGAACAACAGAAGTCTTATTGACATAATACAGTTGTAGATAAGCGTAACTGCTGGTTTTAAATAAAATAATCTTGTTGTATTCAAGTGGGAATTTATCGATATCCTATCTGATAGAGACTTAGAGGAAATAGAACATTGTTGTCGAGGTTTAGAAATATTACTTGGAGGTTAATTTTCATTCAGTGTAGTGGTAAAAGCACATGTTTTTAATCACGTACTTTTACCGATTGTTGTTACGGTGAAGGAAAAACATCGTGATGAAACCCACATTTGAATTCATATGATATTTGAATATGACTTCTAGGATTCGGGCCAGGTTAGCCTTCGGGTTGCAGAGGTCAGATTGCAGTCGCTCTGTGTAATAACTTGGTTCCACGTCGAATCTCCTAGGTTAGGTAGCCGACTCCAACAGAGAACGGGATAAGGCAAGGAGAATGAAATACAATTGACAAGGCTTGTTTTATAGGTTTTCTTCTTCCTTTTACTTACCCAATTTGGACATGGAGTAATGAGCTGTCATAATTTTGCTGCGCCATCGTTACATCTCACGTCACATCAGCTTATAGCAGTCCACTGCTGGACTACCTCTCCCAGGTTACGCCACAAGGCACGATCTCCTGTTTTCGCCATCCATACATACATACATACATATATCACGCCTTTATCCCTTGCGGGGTAGGCAGTCACTACCATATAAAGTATGACGGTTCGAATAGGCCATATACGGCAGCTGTCAAACCCATACTAATGAGGACGTGTGAACAAAGAAAAATAGACCTTATGTCATAGCATTATCATGATTTTAACAGCTGTCAGATATGGCCGATTCGAACGACCATACTTTAGGTTTAGTAATAGAGACAGACTGAGTGTTGAGCCTTGGTGGAGTCCGACTTTGAAAGCAGAGGCTTCTTAGAACGCGTACACCGGCTCTAACTCAACCCAGGCGTGTTGAGTTAGAGCCGGTGTACGCGTTCTAAGAAGCTCTAAGAAGGCGGATTGGCGAGCGCAGTGCAAGATGTGTAAGGCCCACGTCTCGGGTTTTGCGGGCAGCGGCAAGGCAAGATCTTTTGCATTCATTTGAGATGGATTGGTTCTCTAGCACAGCGGCACGGGAGCGGGCAATGAGCGACGCACTCCCTAGAGAAAAAAGGCGAGCCGCCCCGCTGCCTGCAAAACCCGAGACCGGGGCCTTATCCACAGTAAACGCTGCTGCCACATCCCAGTGCCACAACGGCTGAAAAGCCGCAATAATTTTGTAAAGTGCGTGTCTCCTCTTTGCATCGACCCCAAACAAGCGAGGTGCAAACTTTGGCAGGAAAAGGTAACCCTACCAGCTCCTTTCGTCCCTATTGCCGTTGCCGCCTGGTCATGGATTACCTTGGCCAGTTTGGAAGTCCCTGAATAGACTTCGGACCCAAACTGGCCGGAGCAAGGAAAACATGGCCAAGTGGGGCTTCTTGGAGGGTGCCGACGTAAGCTGTTTGTGTGGTGCAGTCCAAACGATGCACCACCTAATATCGTGTCCGGCGTGCCCCAACACCTGCACAAAGGACGACCTTATGACAGCGTCTGCCAGCGCTGTTAATGTGGCCAAGTTCTGGGCTACGACGGTGTAGTGTCTGCCATCGACACGCTAAGAAGAAGAAGAACGCTGCTGCCTATTCCCACTCTCTATGATTCTCCCTTCGCTTTTCACGACACCCACGGACAGAACTGATGTGATGCTATTCTAAGCCTGCTCCACACGGCAATCTGCCTGTCTGCGGTATTTTTTTGTAAATATTTTATCCTTTTCCTTACAGGAGTGGGCAAAACAAGCCTTGTGGTCCGCTACATAGGCAAAATGTTCTCCAAGCACATATCCCCGACCATCGGCGCTTCGTTCTTCACTTGCAATATAAACGTCGGTGACTCCAGGGTTAAACTACAGGTAAGCATCATCGAAATCAGTCTAGTGGTCCGTTAAATTGGCAAAATGTCCTCTGAACACGTATCATCGACCATCGGCGCTTCGTTTTTCACTTGCATCGTAAGTGTTGGTGACTCCAAGGTTAAACTGCAAAATTACGGATAGGGAGAGCTGTCAGTCTGTCGCCTAAAATCCGTAGCGGATAGTACCCTTGCCTTCTACGCCGAGGGTCGTGGGTTCGATCCCCATCCGATACAAATATTTGTTAATTAAATTTTCAAATATTTGTGTTGAGTCTGGGTGTTTTCTGTGTATAATATGTATTTATTGACAGAAAAAAGTATTTATGTATTAGTATCAGCTATTTAGTTCCCATAGTACAAGCTTTGCTTAGTTTGGGGCTAGATGGCGCTGTGTGAATTACCCAGTTTTTTATATATAATGGTTTTCTAATGCATCTCGCGTTCATTTCCAGGTGTGGGACACGGCCGGCCAAGAGCGGTTCAGGTCAATGGCGCCGATGTATTACAGAAACGCGAACGCGGCGCTACTCGTGTTTGACATATCCAGTGCTGCCAGCTTTGCCGCTATCAAGTCCTGGGTGAAGGAGTTACAGAGGTGAGATTGTTCTCAGTTTGGTTGACAAGAGCGGTTCAGGTCAATGGCGCCGATGTATTATAGAAACGCGAACGCGGCGCTACTCGTGTTTGACATATCCAGTGCTGCCAGCTTTGCCGCTATCAAGTCCTGGGTGAAGGAGTTACAGAGGTGAGATTGTTCTCAGTTTGGTTGACAAGAGCGGTTCAGGTCAATGGCGCCGATGTATTACAGAAACGCGAACGCGGCGCTACTCGTGTTTGACATATCCAGTGCTGCCAGCTTTGCCGCTATCAAGTCCTGGGTGAAGGAGTTACAGAGGTGAGATTGTTCTCAGTTTGGTTGACAAGAGCGGTTCAGGTCAATGGCGCCGATGTATTACAGAAACGCGAACGCGGCGCTACTCGTGTTTGACATATCCAGTGCTGCCAGCTTTGCCGCTATCAAGTCCTGGGTGAAGGAGTTACAGAGGTGAGATTGTTCTCAGTTTGGTTGACAAGAGCGGTTCAGGTCAATGGCGCCGATGTATTATAGAAACGCGAACGCGGCGCTACTCGTGTTTGACATATCCAGCGCTGCCAGCTTTGCCGCTATCAAGTCCTGGGTGAAGGAGTTACAGAGGTGAGATTGTTCTCAGTTTGGTTGACAAGAGCGGTTCAGGTCAATGGCGACGATGTATTACAGAAACGCGAACGCGGCGCTACTCGTGTTTGACATATCCAGTGCTGCCAGCTTTGCCGCTATCAAGTCCTGGGTGAAGGAGTTACAGAGGTGAGATTGTTCTCAGTTTGGTTGACAAGAGCGGTTCAGGTCAATGGCGCCGATGTATTACAGCAACGCGAACGCGGCGCTACTCGTGTTTGACATATCCAGCGCTGCCAGCTTTGCCGCTATCAAGTCCTGGGTGAAGGAGTTACAGAGGTGAGATTGTTCTCAGTTTGGTTGACAAGAGCGGTTCAGGTCAATGGCGCCGATGTATTATAGAAACGCGAACGCGGCGCTACTCGTGTTTGACATATCCAGTGCTGCCAGCTTTGCCGCTATCAAGTCCTGGGTGAAGGAGTTACAGAGGTGAGATTGTTCTCAGTTTGGTTGACAAGAGCGGTTCAGGTCAATGGCGCTGATGTATTATAGAAACGCGAACGCGGCGCTACTCGTGTTTGACATATCCAGTGCTGCCAGCTTTGCCGCTATCAAGTCCTGGGTGAAGGAGTTACAGAGGTGAGATTGTTCTCAGTTTGGTTGACAAGAGCGGTTCAGGTCAATGGCGCCGATGTATTACAGGAACGCGAACGCGGCGCTACTCGTGTTTGACATATCCAGCGCTGCCAGCTTTGCCGCTATCAAGTCCTGGGTGAAGGAGTTACAGAGGTGAGATTGTTCTCAGTTTGGTTGCCAAGAGCGGTTCAGGTCAATGGCGCCGATGTATTACAGCTGTTCGCACTAATCAAAGTGAATCTTCTTATTCTTAAACCGATGATGGCAGCTTTTGGTTTGAGATGTAAGAGTACAGATGTAATAGTACACGGCACTAACTTTTGAATTGGATAGCGAGAGAAGCGAGCAAGATTTTTCATTTAGGCGAATATTGATGTTATGATTATGACAGATGAATGAATTATGTTTCGTGAGCGCACGCAGCTAACTGCTATTGCAATATGTATAGGCTTTTTTAGACCAACCTGTCCCGCGAGTGAAGCGAGCTGGGAACGTAATAATCAGGTGAAAAACAGAAACTGTAAATTTATCTTAGTGAGCAACATTATAATAAATGATAAGAGTGTACAAATACTAAAGCGTGAGCGTAGCGAGCGACACCTAAAAAACACATAGACAATATTTTGTATTGCGTGGGAAGATAACTATAGCGAGTTTGACATGAATTTCCATCTTTTTTATTCCAGCAACGTTCCCGAGCCGATGGTGTTGGCTCTAGTGGGCAATAAGTCCGACCTGGTTGAGTGTCGCGCGGTGGCTCACAACGACGCTGCCGAGTTTGCTGCTTCAATCGACGCTTTGTACTGTGAAACCTCCGCGTTACATGACCAGGTAAGCAGATATGAGCGTCAAACAAATGTAGCGAGCGTAACAAGCATTTATTTTTATATAATAAAGGACAACAACTACGTATGGCATATGCATACATACATACATATATCACGCCTTTATCCCTTGCGGGGTAGGCAGAGCGTTAACCGCCGTAAGAATACGGACGCTATCGCCACGTCTGACATTTTTGAGGGTTGTTTTCCAAGGTTGTGTCAGAAAACGTGTATCACTATAGTGACAGGTTGTCAGTCTGTCGCCTCAAAAATGTAATACACCAGTATCCTCGAGTACCTTAGTCGCCTCTTACGACACCCGCGGGAAGGATGTGGGGTGATGCTATTCTAAGCCGGCATAACACAGCACTACCTATTGCATGTTGTGTCATAAACTTCATCGCTTGCAAAGTCAGCTCGACAATTCACGTTGAGATTAGAGCATGAGTACGTATGGCAAGTGAAGCGAGCTCATCGTTTTACGTTGCACGAGCGAAGCGAACTCGACATCGTATCGCGAGCGAAGAAAGCTCTATACAACTTGTGTAAAAATATTTTAATGTGAATAAGCCTATGAAACCAAAAATAAACAAAAAACTATGTGGAACATTATAGGAGACGTAACCAACCACAATAAAATCCAAAAACGTGAAACAATAAAATTAGTACACGATAATGTAGTAACTGAACGACCCCTAGATGTAGCGAACGCATTCAATGACCACTTTGCGTCTATAGGTGAGTCATCGTGTGTACTAGGAGGCTCGGTGCCGCCGGCTCTGACTGCGCGCGCGCAAAACTCCATGTACCTACACCCTGTCACTGAGCGAGAAGTACAACAAATGATTGCGCAATTACCTAGTAAACACAGTTACGGAGTTGATGAGATTCCTAATGCACTGGTCAAATTATGCGTAGACGAATTGGCTGCTCCACTGGCGTTACTTATCAACCAATCGTTCGAGGAGGAATGTTTTCCAGACCTACTAAAAATTGCCAAAATCAAGCCTATTTTTAAAAAAGGCGGATGTAGGAAAAATATTAGTCATTATAGACCTATTGCACTTCTTCCAGTGTTTTCAAAAATAATTGAAAAAGCTATGACCAATCAAGTTTATAATTTTATAGAAAAATACAATTTATTAAATAATAATTAGTTCGGATTTCGTAAAAACCGTTCTACTGCACAGGCAGTAATAAAATACATTCAGAAAGCATTAAATTATATACAGGAAAAATGTTATGTTGTAAGTATACTGTTAGATATGACTAAAGCGTATGAAAAAGTTTCGCACCAAATATTAATGTCAAAATTATATAATATCGGCATTCGGGGGGCCGCTTACGGTTGGTTCAAGTCATATTTACGAAATCGGGAACAGTTTGTAGAAATAGAATATTGCAATAAAGAAACACGCATGATAGAAATAGCAAGATCCGAAATAAAACAAACAAATTGGTCAATACCACAGGGAAGCGTTACCGGATGTATCCTCTTCATTATTTATATAAATGAACTACCGAATATACCTACTTAATTCTTCCTGTATAATGTTCGCCGATGACGTTTCTCTGTTATTTAAATGCAAAGATGATGATGATAGCCGTAATAATGTTGTAGATAGTTTTACAGAAGTTAGAAAATGGTTACTAAACCACAATTTGGAAATCAATCTCAAAAAAACTAAATTAAATAATTCAACTCAGACCTAGACAAAAAATGGAATTAGACATGAAAATGGTTGCAAAAAAATCAACATAGAACAAGCTTGTGAATATAACATATTAGGCATTACAATAGACACCCACATTACCTGGGAAAAACATATCCAGAAAGTCAAATCAAAACTTTGCCAATTCACGTATGCACTATCTACCCTTAAAACAAATACCCACCAAGAAGCGTGTATGGCAGCTTACTACGCTTATGCATATGCGTGGCTGCGGTATGGAGTGTTGTTGTGGGGCGATAGTGTCCATGCGCATGACATTTTCGTATTGCAAAAGAAGTGCATTCGCATTTTGTTTAATATAAAACCGCGAGATAGTTGTAGGCCATACTTTTTAAAGGAAAAAATCCTACCCCTACCGTGTATCTTTATACTTGAAGCCGCCTTATTTATTAGAAAAAATCTAAACATGTTCACTTTCTGCAAAAGCGCTAGACGAAACCGAATACTTGAACTACCTAAAGCAAAAATGCAACTAATAAAAATTGAACCCCACTACAAAGCAGTACAAATTTACAACAAATTACCACATGAATTTAAAACTGGAACCAAAGACAAACCTTTTTACAATACTCTCAAGTGTTTTTTACTGTCCAAGTGCTATTACACTGTAAATTAATTCCTCCACAATCCAATCTAGTCTAATCAATAATAAAATTGTTTTCAGAGATATTTTTCTTTTTGTTTTACCAATTTGACATAAAATGTTAATAGTTTAATTATATGTTTTTCCATTTATTAACAACAATTTAATGAGGATTGATATTAATTTTTGATTTTTGACATAAAAATTGTGAATGTTTTCTATTGACTACAATTTTAATTCGTTTTTAATTTTTAAATAGGATGGGAGATTTTTACTAAGTAATGATTATGTATTGATAAATTGTAATTTTTAATTTTAATTTTACCTTTAATTCTATTTATTCGAAATGTAATTTTATTGTGGACTATGATGATTTCTGTACGCATGTCTCATCTTGCAGTGCCCTGTCAGGGTGCATGTACTTATCTGCTACTGTAACATTATTATAACTTTAAGCTTTACATGTTGGCATGAATAAATTGAATTGAATTGAAAAAGCTGAACAACTTTCCCCAAGAAACATAAGTAAATAACGAAATATGTATAAGAAAAAAATTTGGACCTCCCAAACAAACAAATAAATTAATTATTAATTAATTATTAATTATTTGTTTGTTTTTTTTTAAAGTAAACTTGGTCGGTTGGTACTTTCATATTTCGCCCTATGTTCCTTAAGAAAAGTTGTTCAGTTTCATAGGCTGATTCACCCCTTAATATATTTGCAGCAATTTTTTTTACACCCTGTAATACCCTAACATTTATTTATTTCAGGGCATAGACCACGTGTTTCTGAGCACGGCGACAGCACTTCTCAAGCTGTCGCAATCAACCCTGGTGTCTTCATTAAGATCCTACGACTCAGCAGAGGGAGACAGCGATAAAATACCTGCAGGTAGGTTTTGAGATGCCGTGTGATGCCGGCTTAGAATAGCATCACCCCACATCCTTCCCGCGGGTGTCGTAAGAGGCGACTAGGGGACGCAATGGGGGTTGGAGTATTACAATTTTTAGACGCCAGGCTGACAACCTGTCACTATAGTGATACACATGTTTTCTGAAACAACCTTAGAAAACAATCCTAAAAATGTCATACGATAGCGACGGTATCCTTACGGCCATTAACGCTCTGCCTACCCAGCAAGGGATAAATGCGTGATATATGTATGTATGGTCTACCTACATAAGGTAGGTATTTAGGTTAGGTGAGAATTTGACGAACTTATGTTTAGAAGATAAGCACATAATATGAATATATGCATTTTGCTTGCAGGCACTCCAACGGAAGAGGCAGCGACACATACTGGTAAAGTGGAACTGCCCGCGTGGGGTGATGCTAGTTTAGCGCATGGGGAATTGCAGAAGAACATGTGCTGTTAGTGTTTCGGAGGGCACGGTTACCATCGATCTATGGGTCAGTTTTTATAAGTATTTTTTATTATAGTTAAGAAAGAAAAATTATATACAGGGTGTTAGCAAAAGTAATAACATCCTTTCAAGAGATGAACCAGCCCGTGGAACTGAACAACTTTCCCCAATAAACATAGGCCGAAATATGAAAAAAAATTGGACCTCGAAACAAAATACTAATGAATACAAAATGCACCAACCGACTGGTCTTTCGATCTTTGTTCCTTGGGGAAAGTTGTTCAGTTTCGTGGGCTGGTTCATCATTTGAAAGGAAATTAGTACTTTTTCTAACACCCTGTATAGAGTATCTGACTTATTACAAGTAAGTATTATTAAGGGACCAAGTTTTTTATGATTAATTATTATGTATTTGGTTACCATATAATTAGGTTTTAAGAAACATCTTTAAAAATTGGAATATAGTGCGCTAAAAATAATGATGTATTTTTCTATACAGGGTGTAAAAATATTAGCTGCAAATATTTTAAGGGGTGCTTCAGCCCATGAAACTAAAAACTTTTGCTTAAAAAACATAGGTCAAAATAAGAGAAAACTTTTTAGACCTCTTCTCTTATGAGAGTTCTATGGGAATTCCAAAATTTCTTTTCTAATTTCAACCTATGTTCCTTGGGGAAAGTTGCTGAGTATCATGGCCTGGTTCACCTATTAAAATATTTGTAGCAATTTTTTTCACACCCTGCATTCATCTAAAAGAAAATCATGTAAACATGACAATATTAATTATTTTAAGTAAACTTTTAAGCAAAATATTGATTGGTATGCAACAAGTTGATTTAATTTTGCTCAATCATATTTTTTATTGATTATATGAATTAATAATTAATTTACCTACTAATATCATGTATTATAAATTAATTTTAAGTTTTTTGTAGTATTTTAAAACATTTTTGTAATATTTTTCGATGTTCGATGCAACGAATTTATTGTAAATAATTATTTTAATTTCTAGTTTTTATAATTACTTAATGTTAGCATAATTAATACGGCATGTTTGTTAATTACCCAACATATTTCCCCTAGAAATGTATGTCGGGAAAAGACAAAAAAAATACGTTTCATGAAATATATTCTTATGGGAAGTTGTTCAGTTTTATCTGAATGCACTCTATCACTATTCGTAAAGCTGTCGCTTACACCCTGTATATTTTTCCTATTTATATAGGTATAGGAAAGTGATAGCCATATTTTTATTTAAGAGATATTTTCGAATCTACACTGTACACTACCCAAAAACGTTTTTCCTGAAGGAAACTATTATAAATCACATGGTTGCCAAACCTCAACATTTAGTATTGACAATTTAGTGTATTGTTCTTAAAATTGTTAAGTGATCGAATTAAAAGTGTATTTTTGTAAAAATATGGTTTTATTAAATATTATTTACCTTGGCGACCGATGTGGCGCAGTGGTAGCGCGACTGCCTCTGACGCAGAAGGTCCCGAGTTCGATTCTCGGTGGGTCACTCACAAAGTTGATATTTATCACTTTGTGAATTTGTCCCCAGTCTGGTTAGGACATTGCGGGCTGAACCACCCGATTGTCCGTAAGTGAGATGGTTCCGTGTTTCGGATGGCACGTTAAGCCGTAGGTCCCGGTTGCTGTCTATGATCACTTAGACGACGGCCGTTACTCAAACATGTTAGAAGCCTGCTACTTGAAGAAGGCGATTGAAAAAATTCTGTCACTAGGGTTTATCAGGTCGTTGGACGACTTGGTGTCCCACACGAAAAGAAAACGAATTTACCTTATTTTTAATATGTATGAACTCCTTCTATTCACAAATAGGGCTCGTTATATATTTTTTAAATACTGCCAGTCATCTAGTTGTGAAATCGAAAATAAGAAATTGAAAAAATTGTAAGTGTCGACTGGGAATCGAACTCGGGGACATGGGGTACCGTGCCACTGCTCTGCCACTGACCTCTATTATTACTGGACTGACTGTCCCATACAAATGACAGCTAGTTTTATGTCAAACTTTGAAGCGCCATTTTGTATTTGTTTCCTGGATTGCCAGCGCCAAGATGGCGATATTCAAATGTTGTAGCAGCATCCTGTCCAGTGCTTAGATAATATGAGGTCTGTGATTAAATTCTAATAAATCAATAATGTATGATAGGCTTCGGGTTGCAGGGGTCAGATGGCAGACGCTCTGTGTAAAACTTGGTTCCACGTCAAATCCCCTAGGTTAGGTAGCCGACCCCGACAGAGAACGGGATAAGGCTTGGAAGATGATACACGCACACACAAAGCACGCCTATATCCCTGGCGGGGTAGGCAGAGCGCTGACGACCGTAAAATTACGGTCATTATCGCCACGACTGACAAATGTTTGAGGGTCGTTTCAGATGAGTCGAGTGTCACTATAGTGACAGGTTGTCAGCCTGTTGCCTAAAATTGCAATACACATGAAACCCTCGAGTCCCTTAGTCGGTTTTTACGACATCCATGGGAAAGAAAGGGGTGGTGCAATATTCTAAGCCGGCATCACACGGCAAAGATGATGATGATGAAATCAGTAATGTATGATTGTCATTAGTAGGCATTAGTCATGACTCGATAGGTAACTGTGCTGAGTGAGTCTGAAAAGGAAAAAAATCAAAAACAGTATTTCAAAACAACCATATTTATTTTATAACACTCTAAAATCACACAGTGTTCACAACACAATAAGGCTGGTTTCAGAGCGGCGCGTCTCAGCAGCGCTGCCCAGGCGCGCGCGGCTCGGGCGCGCGCCTGGGCAGCGCGTTCGCTGTGAAACGACATTCAGACGCACGCGCTTCGTTGTGGTGTACGGTCGAGTGCAGAGAATCATTATGCCAGCAAACGTAATCACTATATTAGCTATATACGTTATATGGAAAAGAGTGCAACAACGACGTCTTAAAAGATTGCAAGTCGACGCTACTGGCAATCGAAGGAGATCCGACCGCGGCGCGGCCCAAGACGCGTCACTATGAAACGCTACATACAATCTAGTGTAATGCGAGGCGCGCGCGGCTGGGCAGCGCTGCCGAGACGCGTCGCTCTGAAACCAGCCTAACATCAACCCTTTCGTTTGGGACACCGAGTTGACGAACGACCCGATGAACCTTGGTGTCAACAGTTTTTAAACTGCCTGCTACTAGAAGCCGTGTGATCAGAGAAATGATCTGTTAAAGAATCAATTATAATATAAAATTTACATTTTACTTATTGATAGTCTATTACAAATAGTTTTCAATAGGCATGAAGAGTGACAGGTCAAATGAGCTACTTTTAAAAACAATAATTTGTATGAAAATACAAAGAGATGACGTCATATCTCTCTAGTTTCGATGGCGGTACAGGTACAACACTTACTTTTATATTATTTTTCTGTTTATTAATTCAAACTTTGAATATTTGGAAAAACTATTAATGGAGTATGTAGTATTTTTGGAAAATAGTTTTAAGCGTACTACTTTTTTATTTTATTAATGACCCAGTCATCTGGCGAATTCACAAATAGTCATCAGTAAAAAAGACAAAATTACAAGATGGCGGAGGTTACCTAAGTGTGAGGGAGAAAGCATGAACGCCTGGTATGTAAGAGCCTCATTGGGAGAGAGAAAGCACGACAATCCTTTCTTTGATCGCACGGCTTCTATAGACTGACATACAACTAAAATCTATCCAAAAAAAAACTACAGGAATGTTTCTCCTAGAAATGCATCGTCTTATTAATTAGTAATAATCTCATAAATACAGATATTTGTTTTTATTTTAAGGCACTTTAAAATAGTTATTTATCATCCATCATACAGGGTGGTATTGAAGAACGACGACTGAACAACTTTCCCCAAAACACATTGGTCAAAATCTATGGTCAAAATATAACAAAAAATTGCTCATAGAAAATTTATCGCTCAGCTTACTTTATTGAGTGTATGGTAGACATTGCTATGAAGTTATCTACGCATTGAAGATAGGCTGTCGCATACAAATGACAGCTAGTTTTGCGGGCTTCATTGAAGCGCCACCTACTTTAGTTCCACGTGCTCTCGCATTTGCTTTTCTTGACTGCCAGCGCCACAATGGCGATTTTCAATGAGTGCCACCAATGCTGTAGCGCCATCCAAAGCTAATTTCAGGTCAGTGGTGGAAAATCAACTATTTTTATACTTCGACCTTTGTTTCTTGAAGAAAGTTGTTCAGTTTCACCTTTGATTTAGCATTATTTTTGGAAAGTCCATTGTTAGATACCAACCTGTATTTATTGCACGTATAGAAAGCTTTGAGCCCGATAATAGATACTTAAAACTTTATTGTCATTTCTTAAAATACGTATTTTAAGTACTTGGCCCCGAAATTTAATACACCGTGTTTATTAAATTGAAACCATACTGAACAACTTTCCCTATGAGATCAGAGGTCCTGTGAAACAAAAAATAAATTTGTCCTCCCATACAAAGTTAGTGCGGTGATGTGTATGAGGGTTTTTTTTCGTTTTTCAAGACTGGCCCTACAGGGAAAGTTGTTCAGTACGATATCCTAAATAAGGTCTCCAATTTAATGCTTTTTCTCCGAAACACGATGTACATTCATCTAAATATTATTTGTAGAATTTGGCAGTCACTATTTCTATTTTAAAATAAATAAATAATATGTAATAAGATTTAAGTGAACAAAAATTTTGAAAACTACAATATAGCATTAAAATGCGAAAACCGAAAATTCACATAATCATCCATAATTGAAAGACAATAAAAAAATATAACTAAATGTAAATAAATACGTATGCTCTGTGTAAGAAAATACAAAAATATATAACTATACATTTTCATGTTTAAAGGATTTTTCTCTTATTTGTCATGGAATTATTATATTTTGTCATAAAGTTTCATAGATTTATTTTTATATACTCACCTATAAATAATTGCTATTTTGTTGGCAGTTGAATAACTATGGCATTTTTCAAAGCACTCTGATAAATGCCTACTTTGCATTACAAGCACCCTAAGGGCCAGCGCACATCTAGCGTCATTTGAGGCGATTCAGTATCATAAATGAGAATAAGAAATTGAAAAATTGACAAGTGTCGACCGGTATGTATATAGCACTGTAAGTGCGGTAAATCCTAATAGTTTCAGTATCAAACTGTGCTTTTCCAATAGATGGCCAATACCGTGTTTATTTTTTAGATATAGTAAATTGACATTTTGGGTTGCCATTTTTTTTTGCAAATCTTAAATAGTGATGTACCAGTACCGGTAACTGTTGTTATCGAAATGAGAATTTTTGGATCTGTTTCTCTTAGTTGCTAGTAGATGACGCTCGTGCGAATGATGTAAAAGCTCAGCAGTGATTTTTCATAAATCGGTGTATTAGTATTTTTTTATTATGCTTCACTTGACAGATGATTGGCACATCACTATTTAAAATTTGCAAAAAAAAACAACCCAAATCGTCAGTTTACTATCTCAAGAAAAATAGGGTTTAGCTTAACCTGCATGTTTTTATGGTACAGTTAATTATTTTGTGACTAAAAAACGGCGTCAAACAGCGTTAGACATATCAGGCCCTATTTCTTTTTTTTTAGCATTTTAAAGCTCGTCCTTTCCCACGGGGAGACCGTCCTCGTCCACCTCCTCTCCCCCGGCCTCCTCGTCCATCTCCCCCCCGGCGGGGAAGTCCATGGGGGGCATGCCCCCCGGCTGGCCGCCGAACGCGCCAAAACCGTACGGGTCTGGCCCGTGGATCTGAAATATTACAAGATTGCTTGTCAGAACAAGGAGAGAATTAAGTTTTTTAAATGTTGTCAATGTTACTAATCTAAAAAGTTAGTAGCGAGCGGAGAGGACCTGTGTGAATCCGCGAAATGTTCGTAAACAAGTAAGACTTATACAGACTTTGCCGTGTGATGCCGGCTTAGAATAGCATCACCCCACATCCTTCCCGCGGGTGTAGTATGAGGCGACTATAGTCTGTAAGTTTAGGTATTTATCTTTTTGTAAACAAACTTTGTATGAAACTGACAGTTCAGAAATGTCACTTTCGTACAAAGTTTGTTTACAAAAATATAAGTACCTAAACTTACAGACTATAAGGGACTCGAGTGTATTGGTGTATTACAATTTTTAGGCAACAGGCCGACAACCTGTCACTATAGTGATACACATGTTTACTGAAACAGCCTTGGAAAACAAACCTCATAAATGTCAGACGTGGCGATAGCGACCGTGTTCTTGCGGTCGTTGACGGTCTGCCTTCCCCGCAAGGGATAAAGGCGTGATATGTGTAGTAAGACTTTTAATTGTTTTTATATGGACATCAATTCCTACCGAATTCATCATCATCTGCCTGTCCTTATCCCAATTTATTAGGGGTCGGCGCAACATGTCTTCCTCTTTCAAATATCTTCGTTTACACCTTTTTGAGTCATATCATCTTTTATACAATCCATCCAAACTTTTTCAGGCCTTCCTCTCCTTTTGCGTCCATACACGTTCATATTCATTACTTTTTTCACCCCTCCTCATAACATGCCCATACCACAATAAACGGCTAGCTCTCATCTTTTCTGTTTTTTGCCTGCCGAACTATTCGGTTCGGCAAATTTTTTACCGAGCAATCTGTTTCGGTGCCACCTATGTTCGGCGTATCTTTAGAGAATATCTGTGTATGTACCTTGATGTACTCGCTCTCCATTTCCGCGGTCCAGGTGGTGTCATTCTCGTCCGGCAGCATCCAGTCCTCGCAGTAGCCGGCGTGACGGAAGCACACCTGGAAAACAGTCACATGTCAATAGCTGGGTCATCATCATCATATCTTTATTTCTTAAAACAGTAAGTACAACTGTGTGCGAAATTAAGTAAAAACAAAACTAAATTATATGTCAAATAACAAATACAGAACATTTTCTAAATTGATTGTCATTTGTCTACAGCTTAGTCTAATTAAAATTTATACTATTTAATGAAATTAATATATAATTAAAATTCCTCAATTTCATAACAATTCTTTTCTAATAATAAACATTTTAACTTATTCCTAAATGTGTTGACACTTGTTATCACCTTCATGTCATTCGGCAGCCGATTAAATAATTCAACAGCCTGATAGTGTGGGCAGTATCTGGCAATATTAAGACGTGGTATAATTTTGTGTTTCAAGTCTTTTCTCCTGGTACTAATTCGCAACTGCATTTCGTCATCAGATTCAAAGATATGTCTATGTTTAATAAGGTCAACTAAAACTATCAAAATGTAAAGGCTAGGAACTGTCAAAATTCTATATTTTCTAAAATATTCTCTACAATGCTCCCAAGGAGGTATACGGGCTATTGCTCTCACGGCTTTCGGCTGTACAGTGAATGCTTTAGTCATATTATACTTGTAGCCGTTTCCCCATTGTTTGACACTATATCGCAGTTTAGACTCTATAAGCGCAAAATATACTGTTCGCAACTGTGCTACCGTTAGTGTGTCTCTAAGGCTCCTCAAAGCATAGCATGACGAGCTGATTGAGCTCTCCAATGCGCTCAGCTCCGGTTTCCAATTCAACAAAAGTCAAAGTCTGCATAGAACGAGCAGCCTCAGATGCTCACTGCCGCGCGCAGCATGCGGCGCATTGCTCGGTCGGTGTGGACGAGTTTCGCCTGAGCAGAGCATGTTAAAATTCTCACGCTCGGGCGGAAAACCATCCACACCGTGTGATGCCGGCTTAGAATAGCATCACCCCACATCCTTCCCGCGATTTCGTAAGAGGCGACTAAGGGACTCGAGAGTATTGGTGTATTACAATATTTAGGATACAGGCTGACAACCTGTCACTATAGTGATACACATGTTTTCTTAAACCACCTTGAAAACAATGCCCAAAATTGTCAGATGTGGCGATAGTGGCCGTATTATGACGGCCGTTAACGCTCTGCCTACCCCGCAAGGGATAAAGGCGTGTTATATGTATGTTATATGTAGAATTTATGGGGCTGATAACAACACTCGTCCGAACTAGTTGGCGTTATTTCAGATTGAGGAATGGGGAGGAAAACTCAAAAATTGGATAGCGAAAGTGGGGAGATCGTGCCTTGTGGCGTACCCTGTGGGAGGCCTACGTCCAGCAGTGGACTGCTATAGGCTGATGTGAGGTGTGGTTTTACTCACCTCGTTCAAGGCGTCGGGCATGACGTCATCATGGGGCCGCTTCTTGTACAAGTCCGTGATCTCGTCTTCATTCTCTTCGAACATTCTTTCGCACTGGAACACAGAAAAATAAACATAAATACATACATACAAAAATCACGCCTTTATCCCTTGCGGGGTAAGGGAGATAGTAAAATTATCGTCGTCATCGCCACGTTTGACAAGTATTGAGGGCCCTTTCAGACGATTCGTGTATCACTGTATGTAGTGAGAGGTTGTCAGTCTGTCGCTTAAAGTTGTAATACACATGAAACCGTAGAGTCCCTTAGTCGCCTCTTACGACACCCGTGGGAAAGAAATGGGGTGATGATATTCTATTGCCGGTAGCACACGGCAAAAACGAAAACAAAAAAAACATGTTGAAATCTAGTGTTAGCTGCGTGATGCCGGCTTACAGTAGCATCACCCCAATGGCCTACATGACCGACAGGTCAAATGGCTACCTTTTAAAACTGTCTAAAGAACATAGGTCAAAATATGAGATTCCCCAAACAAATATACTGAGTCGGTTAGTATTTTGTATGGGAGGGGAGGTCTAATATTTTTTTCATATTTCAACCTATGGGAAAGTTGTTTAGTTTCATGGACTGGTTTTCCCATTAAATATTTTTACATTATTTTTTAAACCTTTATAAGTTGAGTCAAAGCCAATGTGTTCAAATTATACTTCCTAAATTATACTTACGTATACTTGCGATTGTCGGCACTTAGTGGAACTACTACTAGATCCACTTTTTATTCTTATGTATACTTACATAGTATTCCAGACTCTTGTTCAGATCGTCATCAGTAACGAACTTGGTTTTGGAGAACTCCGCGTTCATGGAGCCATCTTCCATGATCAGTTTCATGATCGCCAGCTTGTTGGTAGACTTGTAGTACACGCGGACGTAATCGTCCATTTTCTTACCTAAAATTATAAAAACAAAGTTTATTTTTAGTTGACTAGTGGGACATCCGTGTGTATTGGCGTGTGTGTGATGCCGGCTTAGAATAGCATCATAAGGACTCGAGGGTTTCATGTGTATTGGCTGACAACCTGTCACTATAGTGATACACACACGAATTATCTGAAACGACCCTCAAATATTTGTCAGACGTGGCGACAATGATCTTAATTTTACGGTCGTTAACGCTTTACCTACCCCACCAGGGATACAAGCATGATTTATGTTATAAATACATATGTAGGCACTCCAACAACACAATGAAACCCTGGTGTCAGAATTTTTCAACCACCTACTACAAGTAGCAGGCTTCTAAGATAGTTGTGTAACAATCGCCACCAAGTATTCATAGACAGCAACCGGGACCTACAAGTAAATGTGCCATTCGAAACACGGAACCATCTTTCTTACAGACAATCAAGTAGTTCAGCCTGCAATGCCCTAAACAGACCAGAAAAAAGTGATAAATATCAATTTTGTAAGTGATCCATCAAGAATTCAACCGGGAACCTTCTGTCTCACATGCAGTCACACTAACACTGCCCGTCGGAATACTCACAAATGTCATCGATCATCTCGGAGATGTAGACAGCGGAGCGGTGAGCTGGCACCTTGTCCTGCATGGTGTTGCCAGCTGCGTCCATGCGGAAGTTGCCCACCTGGAAACATTGCATCATAACTTGTTACACATTTTATAAAAGTGGGAGTCAAATTGGGGAAACATGAAAAAATCTTTCCCTCATGTAAAAACTTGGATAACGTAAAACAGTTTTTATCCAGAAAAAATGTTACTGGACTTCAAATAAAACAGAGTTCCACGCGGGCTAGTAATTAATAAAATAATGGCATTAGTCGTATTGGTAGTATGGGAGCGCTTTCGAATTTTATAGTTTTTAGTACTTTTAGTGAAAGCAGCTGAACTCACTAACAAAAGGTGAAAACTACATCTAAACATGCATGTTCTAGTCCCTAAATTCCACCTTCACCGATAGTGTGTGCAGAAAGTTATACCACTCGCATATCAGCTTAAATAGCCACAAAAAGACTTGCCTCACTGATAAAATTGTCTGTAAGATATATGAGGCCAATGATGATGAAGATGATATGTTATATCAGCAACAGTAAGCAATCAGTATTAATGTTTTATTAGCACTGCAAACATCTCAAATTGAACATAGGATAACTATAGTAAGTAAACTAATAGTCCTTGATAAAACTTTTTCAAACAGGAAATTTTTATAGCTAGTTATACTATTCTGTCTTAGTATACCGCGTCCACATCTAAATAAAGAGACGTATTTTGCAAATTTTATGGCAAGTTGTTTGTACATTTTCGTGTAACCCTGCTGTATATTTCTTGGACTCGTGGAGCAAGTTGCAGTTAGGTCAGAGGCATAGAATATGTCTGAATACTTAAGAATGGGTGCCTGGGTCTAATCCGCTTCCAAATTAGTGAAATTCAATAGACGTTTTGCCTCGAAACGTAGAAAAAATACATAGGACTTACATCGACTTTTTTCCATTTGTCCACCTTCAATATCGCCTTGTCGAGCTCCTCGAAGGTCGTCCGGCAAACTGCAATTGATTACATCAACTTTAATCCTCATAAATTCGTATTAAAAGCGATAAAATAGATTAAAATACGAACCCAAGCATTTCAAATTTTTAGGGTCGATTCTAGCAAAAGACACCGCAAACAGCACACTAAAACCTAACAAGTAAATGGTCAAACGCATTTTCGTAACTAATTTGTTACAGTTTTATTAGGAAAACGACTATTTTCTAAGAAAATTTGATAAAAACGACATCAAATTTCCTCGACGTGTAAAAAAGTTTATCTTCTAATGTCAAATACACGCACCTGTGTCTGATTGGCTGGTTCAATGATAACAAATATTTAAAAAAACAACCTCAACTGGGATTGGGTGGTGTTTGATTTATTGTAACACTACAAAATTACGTAGAGTATCAAATGTTATTCATTATTATTGTCATCAGAGAGCATTTTAATTTAGCCGAAGAATAAATACCGCCTAAAACATTTTTTCTATAATCTATAGTGCGTTCAAAAGTCATTATCATCATGGCCTAGATTTTGAAAAAGATTAGTCGAAAATGTCGAAATAAGATTCTCTATTCCATTTTGGACGTCTTTTTTCCAAATGAGCAAATAATCCAAATCTTCAACGTCTTCATTTGCCGCTAAAGTGTTAATTGGGCAAAAATGCATATTAGTGCCAGCAGCATAAGGACAAAAAAACTAAATTAAGGGAAACAGGTAAATTTAAAAATCTCTTTAGCACTAGTCTATTTTTTAAGAACACGCACACCTTCCTCATCTAGCACAACAAAAAACTGTCAATACGACAATCGTCAATCAATCTCGCACAGCGGCCATCAAAAGGAAAATGTAATTTATCAAGATAAAAACCATCGACTTAAATAACACATCAAATCCTCGTGATGGATAATACTAAAGTAAGAATAAAATGTTTTTCTATTTACAGTCAAGTATTGACTAGGTTTTATGTTATATAAGTACGTGTATAATTAATAAGAATTTGCCCTTTCTGGCTCCCTAGCACCCATTCTCCGGTTTTCCGCCCGCCGCGCCCCCCTCCCACCCACCAACCGCCCGACCGAACCGACAACCAACCAACAGTTCGCATTCGTACTGTCAGCGCGACAGACGCACGCTCGGCGTAATGAGTAATTTTTTTGTGCATATCAAATCATTTAAAATCTTAAAAATACCATAGAATTCTTGTTAATCTCGCCGAGAAGTGACGTTTTCGTGAAAACTGTGAAGAAAGAAGCAATTCTCAAGTAAAAATATAGGTGAGTGAGTGGTTGACAGAATGCGTCTTTTCCTATTACTGCTTAATATCAGCAAAAATTGTTGATTTAGAATGCTTTTCCATGTAGAAACAGGTCCCTTATCACTAAATTACAAATTGCCGTTACCATATTGCCTACACGGCTGCTTCACACTTCACGCATTTTTACATAATACCTAGGTACACACTTTGATCTCTACATATTTCTTCCCATATTCATATTCTTATCAAAATATGTCGTAGCGTGTTCAATCGGTAAATGTAATTTCATAATGTTGACCGCGCGCTCTCTACGGCAATCGGACGACTTGGCAACGTCCACTCAATCAACTTGTTAAAAAAAAGTTCATTTTGTAACAAAAAGTGTGTTATTTTTCTTACGCCGGTGTTTCCCTTTGTTTTATGTGTGAAATCAGCCCTTTGTCCTTCATGAGGGAGCGCTGGGTGCGCTGTGGTAAAGGAATTTCGACTTTAGAAAAGTGCCATACTATAATACTTGATGATATAGGTACATTAGTCGCTGAGCGCGCTTCGCCGTTCGCTCGCGTCGTTTTCAAGCTTGTAGTAGTAGGTATGTATGTTTCGTACGTACGTATCTACGTGGAGGACGTGAGTGTGCGGCGCGGTAGTTTGTTTATACTCCCTGCTGAACGATTCTAGGCCTTTTGGCACTGATTCGTAGGCGCACAGTGGCGCGCTCAGCGGCGTCCTCGTCGGTGTTTGTCTATCGATCTCTGCGGTGGCCAATGGCATATGTCGGTTCAGACCTGCGCGCCTGGCTCTTCGCATCGGTGAAAGCCGGGCGCTCGACCGATATACGTACCTACCTAGCTGTATACATACCCGCTATCTTATCACAATAGCTAGGTACCTAGCTGCATACAGCCGCTAACTCTAGCCCCGCTCGTAGCCACCTAGATGTTTACACATTTTAAACTTTGCTGATCGCAAAGTGGTAGATACAATTCGAGTCATGAATGTTTTTGCCGTTCTGTTTGCGACCTCCTCCGGCGTCACGGTGCGGGGGGAGAGAGCCAGAAATAGAAGTGCGGATTGGAAACGCAACGACGTGGCAACGTCGCTCGCCCGACCGCACTCAGTGTTGGTTCAAAATGGCGGCTGTGCGTGATCGATACCGTGCAATTTTTGTTGAAAATGTTCGAATTTGTGATGCAACTAGTTGTGGGTCGGCCCGAGCGGTTCCCTGGGACCTTGGGGCATACGCTCCACACCCGACGCCGGCTCCCGACCCGCTCAATGTACGTATCCCATGACCATATTGCGCCGCCACTTTGTCCTACATAGGTAGATATGGATATGCCAAGCATACTCTATCTGCTGTAATCGAGTTCAACTAGACAACTAGACACAATAGCTCGCATATCCACACCTACCTCTATTTGGATACCCTTAACATCTATAACTAAACGCGTATAGATGGAATCTGGAATGCATTGACACGTAGGTACCTCTATTTCAGGTTACGTAACTCTAATAAAAGCAAAATATTTATGACTTATTAGTTTAGAATTAGGTACTATAAGTAGTCATGATTTTACTGAAAATGTATAATCGTATCAATGTACATCAAAATAGTGATAAAACAGTCTTTTCATTTCATTATCATTCGCGAGGTGCTGCATGTGATAAATGGAAACAAGATGGCGGCCCGTTGTAAAATTAAGACGCAGTAGCGCGCCCGGAACGACAACGTCGCATGCTTTTAAATGTGAGCGAGCAGTCACTTGCTCGATAAGAAATTTCAAGGCTATACGATTCGTATCCTCCGTTGTAACAATGGATTAAACTTGTATCTACTTGTGATGAGTTTCGTTTATTTACGATGTTTTTAGAGTTGTAATTAGGTTTGGGCAGCCAGTTCGCGATGTTCGTGTGATCTGATCACGCACACATAGTTAGCCTAATTGGGGTTAATACTTTAGCATCGACGATGTGTTTGTTGCACACACACAGTGATACTGTGATTGCTCGTCTATACAAGCAAGTCTATAGGATAACACTATAGCTGTGTAGATATACACTCGGGTTTACGTCATTCGCCATCCAAGCCTCACCCAATTGTAAACACTGCATATTCATAAAGGATTATGCTATATTTTATCTTTCAATTATGTTTATATCCATGATCTTCAACAGTACATAAGTACAGTACTTGCCGAGAGATGAAAATAACAATAACTGTAGTTAAATTGGTATATTTAAGTGCAGGTTATGAATCAGTACATGGATTATTAGCGTAAGCAAAGAAAACTTATAACGATCGTATAATACTCCTTAAAAAATAATTTCTAAGTTACTTACCATTGTTTGATTTTTATTCTACGTGGGCATTCATTCCACATGATAAAGGCCCCTCTGCCTACCTGCAACCTACCGTTAGTTTTTCGTTGCCTTAACAGATGGCGTTACTTGTACGATTTTTAGCTTACATTCAGCGTTGTTGGCTGTGTTTGCTTTGTGCACATTTCCTTTTCTCTTATCCTTTACTTTGTTTTATAAGGATTTTTATTGGTTATTAAATTTAATGGTTATTACGAGACGAAGTTTTATAATCTCTTCCATTGTCTTTTTCGTATCGTAATCTCGTGGTGAATTCGTTCCTGTTCTACTTTTACATCTATGAAATATTAAATCATCTTTATACCTAGGTCGGAAAGAATATCTTATATGTCAGATCCTACAGACGCCAGCACTTGCCTTTTAGCCGGGCATACCTAAAGCTTACTGCGACTATGTTTCGTCTTGTTATTCCTAAATGTCATAATAAGTAAGCTAAATGACTAGGTATATGAAAGACTAATTATCTAATAGTTTGCTGAACGGTGTAATCCACGTGTAATTTGTCATAGATTATCATAAAATGCATGTTAATTCTCATGATTATGATGGTTCATTAGTAAAATGTGGTTGATTGTCAATAATCTTCTTGAAATGAGAATGCTGACATGGATTTGCGTGGTATGACAGGATGGATAAAATAAGGAATAAGTATAATATTAGAAGAAGTTTGAAAGTAGCGCCAGTGACAGAAAAGATTGGAGCTAACGGTTTATCGTGGTATGGACATGTTATGAGGAGGGATGAAAATCATGTGACGAAAAAAGTAATGAGTACGAATGTGGATGGACGCTGAAGGAAAGAAATGCCTCAAAAAGTTTGGATGGATTGTACAAAAGATGAAATGACTCAAAAAGGTGTAAACGAAGACTGCGGATAGAGATGAGTGGAAGAGGAAGAGACGTAGCGCCGACCCGAAATAAATTGGGGTAAAAGCATGCAGATGATGATGATGACGATGTTAATAATCTTCTTATCACAGATGATCATCCTTTCATGTTATTGCTTCCCATGTTGTCTTATTTATAGTTGGAAACTGGATGGCTTTTCGTGAAACAGGTTTTTGTTTACGGAAGAAAGATCGAGTTTAGCTTGGGCATACAATTTACAATCAACATAGGGTCACTTGAATTTACTACGATTATTTTGTTCTATAAACAACAATGATCATTTCAAAATAATTTATAAATCAAATACCGGCATTGCATTTCTTAGTTCTACGACTTGTGAAGGCACTCTGCACTGTGTTAGAGTACTCTAGGATATCAACACACTTACACACAATTTTACAATTTCATATGCCAGCCACAGCAAATCATACAATTTTTTTATTTATTTCACATAAAAAGTACACATAATAGCATCACACTTTTGCCACACTGTATTATTATTATTAACACTGTTTAACATTAATAACACTGTTTAACGTGCAAAATTACAAGCGTTTACAGGTCTTACGATTGTTGTACATAGTGGTACTATGAAGTAACAAACAACCTAAATAGACGTACAGTCTGTGGCTGGGTTTCTTACGCTTTTTGATTGTTATTCCTAAAGAGAAGCCGTCTTATAAATAATTTATTTATAAGATAAATTACGTACCTTACCTACTTGTAAATAAATATGTAATACATATATTTATACCATACCTACTATGTACGTGTTAAAGTATACATAAAAATTATTAAAACTTGTATTTACTCGAACCATAAAACACTTTCTTTTACTTACTTTAGTATTTTTTTCTACTGGCTTTTTTTACAATCACAAATTATTTTGATTATGAATGTGTGAAAATTTGCTTTAACCGATAAAAAAAAAACACTGAATACCAATATTTTTATATCAATTTCACTTTATTGATTTTGAATGCTGCTTATATCAACACCTGCTTCAAAGATGATTTAGTATAATATAATTAATGCTCTTGAGTCAATGGTAATATTATAACAGTACCAATCACGAAATGTGAAAATATCTTCTAAATCAAAAGCTACAAATGAAAAAGATATAAATATAAATAGAAGTTTGGAATTTGATCCTGCGATCCTTCAACTTCGGGTGATCAGATAAAGATAAAGATAAAAGATAAAGATATTTATTTGCTTTTAGACATCAGACAGATCAGTTCTGCTGCACTAATTTCCAAGTGACGAACTCCAGTCAAATTATCTTTGATTCTTGATATTTCCATATTGTAGACACAATTCAAGATCAACAAAAGCATAAAAAATGAAAAATTTTGTGCTCGCAAGTTTGAACCATGAAGATTGCTAAAAAACATCACGAAGATAAAACAGCAGCAGATTCGTCATTGATCAATTCCTATTTATTAAGTAGATTGATATAAGATTGCTTTATCTGAACTGCTTTTAATTTTGTTGCTTAATGTACTATGTACCTACGTACTGCTTTTTACTGAGTTCATCATTGATCAAATTATCGTACATACTTACAAACGTACACAAAATGTTTCTTTTTGTGTTATTTTTCTGTCGTAAAAGTAAAATTAATTTTAAATTCATGTATGAAAAATTTATTATTGTCAATATACATTTTTTTTTATTAATTTGGCAGTTCTTAGATGCCTACGAATAAGACTAGACTAGGTAAGTATGATTATTGCTAAATTCCACTCTTATAGTTTTAGCTGAAATGCAAATTTTTAAGAAATCCTGAAGTGAAGAGCTTGAAGCTATTAGAGTTGCGAGAAGGAGCAATAAGTCTACGAAAGACTTCAAAATCCAGCCCAGTCAATAAATATGAAAGGTATCAGGGATTGGTCCAGGCCATCAAGTCTCAGTCCACCATCATTATACTTATCATCATTTTTGGCGTGTTTAAGGCAAACGATACACCTTTTGTGCATTTATGGCCCAGAATTTAATCACTTTATGGCTCTGTTAACTAATTTAAAAGATTCTTCAACACAAAACTGTGGCTGAGATAGTAGTTAAGCATTTGTCACGGCAAATTAAGTTGACTTGACCTATCTGGCATGGAACTATACTTTCCTCTGATAAGTCAGGGCCCCAAGTATTTTGTCATTGTAACGCCATCGAAACTCAACTGTCATTCTATTGCCATTGTGATTTTCTATAGTCAAACTGTTAGCAGACTACGAAATGACCGAAATCATCCAACTGAGATCCAATCGACATCCAACTAAAACGATTTTCATTTAGCAGACTTAGGGCCCTGGTCTGATTGCAAGCCCATTAATTATTTTTGAGACCCATTATGAGGCCCAAAGGGCTTGTAGCCGGAAAGATCCGTAAAGTCAACTTTGTCTTCTTGGTACAGCATTTTCTACTAGCACCATCAGACTAGTCCTTTATGTATTGCAGTAAGGATACTATGGCATGTGTGGTTTTGGCATACCAATGTCTAAATATCTTTATGCCGAGTACCTACCTAATAGGTGGTTATTTCAACATGTGCCCTCAATCTCCTTCACGAGACTATTTCTTGAAACAAAAATCTACCTGCTCTGATTTCAATAGATTGTTCTAATGAAAATATTCCAACCTTTTTCTATAAAATGGGTTGCAAAAAGTAAAGCTTTGGCTTTCATAGCAGGCTTGCAATTACCTGATTGTCTTGTCCCCTTGCAATAACAACTATCTGGTCTTTCTTTGTTGTCAAGGCAACCTGTTATACTGCACACCAACTGTGTAACATAGCTCTGTGTATGTGCGAGGGGTGGAAAATCTATAAAATTCTTCGCTCGCTCTCGCTTCAAACCAATCTAGTGGAATATCTTTGTTGATCTTCACAATCTTAAGTGTATCTATATGTGATGTAATAGCTAGGTATATCTTATCATTGTCTTTCACAACAGAACTAAATCATGATGGGTTTGGCAATGCTTTTGATTGTCTCGAGAAATTTAGTCAATACATATATTATACTTTCATCTTAATGCTGTTAACTCCAAATTATTCATTTACTAAAGTTAGCTACATACCAACAAGAACAGTGCTGTTGAGCTCTCAATCGCAACTGTTGTATAATTTTAGAGAAAGGAGATTTGTTTTGGTCCACCACCTCCGTGGAGGTTCTTCGGTCGTGGCATTTCATATCACAGCGAGGCACGTCCGCCCCGTTCGCTATTATTGAAGCGACGTTGCCATTCCGCCGCTGGCCTCCGGGCTCGATCGCTCGCCAGGCCCTCTGTGCAAGTAGATTGGCGGCGCTGAATACAGTCAGTCGGCCGCGCAGCTTGGTGCGCGACGTTCGTACGCGGAGGGCTCCGCTCGCCCCCTTTTGTCTTACACCGGGTTTATCGCGAGTGCGAAAGAGATAGACTACCGGCAGTGTGAGTGAGAGGTGACAGAAAGAGACCGCACTATGGCAGTGTCGCAACCTCGCCCACCTGACCGTGTTGATGCCGCGCTCGAAAAAGTTGCGCCGCTGCGCTATTTGGAAGCGCACGAATGTGCTCGTACGAAGCGTACAGTGACGCGTTATTATCACAAAACTCTGTCATATTGTGGTTTTTTGAGTTATAAAAGACGTTATGTACATAATATTAAACATTTAATTGCGCTTCAACAAGTAATTCAACGGTATGTATTAATTTATTATTTTTTATTAGGTCGCCTTAAGCAAATCGTTATCTCCATTGCCTTGATAAGTACTTATCTCCTTCCAAATACCTACTTGCCCTGCATCTCGGCTGCGGTAATATAGGCAGAATCATGTATTCACACAAATAATATCGTTAGCATTGAAGTTGATCGCGCCATGTAATTGTTGGTATTTAGTCGCCATTTTCTACGTCGGTGACGAATACCGCGCCGTCCCCGTTTACCCCACTCCACTGCAAACCGGACTTTACTGCACTACTCCGAAAGATGATTATCGTCAATCAACTGAAACTTTTTCTTCAACAAGATCCGCTCGCTATGATTCATTGTGGAAATAATAATAACGTTTTCGTGAGATTGCTACTTGGGAGTGCACTAAAAAAAAAGAATACAGCGCCGCGTGCCTGAATTCAAATTTCAGAACGCAAACACACTATCCTGTAATTTCTGAACGCGCACCTGAAATATTTAAAATGGCGGGATTTAATTAACGTTTCTTTGTTGCCAAGCAAGCGAATGCGAAGTTGAAAGTTACAGTTTTACGTCGCGTACGTTGTAGTTGTGCATCTAGCTTCGGCTTTATCGATTTGTGTACGTTTTCCGCTATAAATAAGTACGAGTTTGTGTCATCGTCGGCGGCGCGAGACCGGTTTGAGAGACTCGTGTGGGTGCGAGTTCGGAGCATTCCAATTTCAACGAGCTACTTTCGTACCTTCTGCTTACAGGTATAATATAATAGACAGGTTGTTATAAAGCGCGTCGTATCGTACGAGATATTTTGAAGTTTATGTTGCGTAATATTGTATAAACATGGCAAGTTCGAGTCACTTCTCAGTTCTGTAGCGTGCAATTTTCCCAAAAACGTGACGTCTCACCTCGATTGTCTCTTGCTTTTGCCTGCAAATGGTACAAAGATAACGAATTAATTACATTTATATCTGTAACATAACCTACAAATATTAACCTCAATTTAAGTTTGTTTCTTTTTTTTACTTTTTGTGCCAGCCAGTCACACTTTAATTTTCTTTACAGTTTGTTCAGAAACTAAAAACCAAGGCCTGTCCTTCTAAGAATAGATAAAATTCATCTCTCATACATAACCTATCTATTATTTCACCAAGCCACTCTCTGATCTAGAAATTTAGCTGCCTTATGCCAACATAACATAACATAACAAAATTATAAGTTATAGGTCAGTCTGTATGTATAAGTCTAGAATAGTCATCCAAAATATCTATTTGTTCCATATGTTCCACATGGTGATTGGTGGTGGAGTTTGCTTGATGGCAGTAACTTAACCTCACCACATGGTTTGTATTAGCACATGGAAATTATTTATACATCAGCAATATTTGAAATTCAATCAAATTTTTAATTTTAATATACATTATAGGTATTTATAAACTTAACTTAAAAAGTATCTACCTAATTATCAAAATAGTTAGAAAAATATAACGCTGTTGAAACACATGCATAACCCCAGAGTGACAATTTGTTGACAATAATATCACTTAAGTCCGGTAAATCTAAAAGCCATTTTGAAGGTAGAACATAAAAAGTATAATAGAAAACTATTGCTCTTTTTTAAATATTAGCTACTGCTTCAATCCTCACACACAACTTTTGCTTCCTCAGCATTCATCAGCCTTTACATAAATCCTTGTCGATTTAGGGTACTCTACACCGGATTTTTCTTTAGAATGTCCCTCTTTTTTTCATGTTTAAAAAAAGGTTTACCTGTATCAAATTTTTAATACATACACTAAAAGTAGAGTAATACAACAGTGAATACGAAATTTTATTACACTTCCCAAGACCTGAATAATTTTACACTGTATCAAAAAAGGGATAAAGGCATGATATATGTATGTATGTATGTATCAAACAAAGTTGGTAAATCATTACTATACAAACCAATACGTAGGGTAAAGTAAATTTGTATGGGAGGTCCAAACGCCGCCTCGAAAAGTATACTCTGACCCAAAATTGATTTCTCATATTTCGACCTATGTTTCTTGGCAAAAGTTGTTCAGTTTCACACCCCATATTAATTGCAGCTAATATTTTACTCCTTATACTATACAAACCAATAGGTATGTTTTAAGTATTTGCAAGTTGCATACCGGTCAAGGTTATCAACAGCAGGCCTCAAATAAATTTTATTGCGGGTTTTACAACAACTGCCTGTTAAGCTTTGTTTGTTTTTAACAAGTTACTTAAATTCTGATCTTTCTATTTCGTTGTGTTTGTAAGATTGCCTGTGTTTTTTTTTGAGAGACAGCAAATTGACATTTTGGATGGCCATTTTATTTGCAAATATTAAATTGTCAAGTTCAGAGCATAAAAAGAATACTCTGATTGAAACCTAACTATTTTGCGGATGTATGGAAAATCACTGCTGAGCTCATCTCCTAGGAACTTGAAGAAACGGTTTAAAAAAAAACAGAACATCAGGATTCAAGATTTGCAAAAAAATAGCAACCCAAAATGTTAATTTACTAGCTCTTAAAAAAGTATAAACAGTCTCCAATTTGTATTCAAGTTAGGCAGAAAATTATTAACCCCTCAAGTCCCGTTGTCTACCTCAATAGGTTTGCACAACTGCAAGTATTGGGGGGAATATGAAAGTAAGCATTGGAAGCGCCAAGGCTTGCCATGGGGCTTGGCGTGCCGAAAATGTTTATACAAAAGTAGTAAAACAGTAGATAGCAGAAAAAAAGTTCATAAAGAAATTCTCAAATGAAATAACCCCTAGCTAATAACTTGAAAAGTAGGTATTCTGCCCTATCTTTCACAAGTGAGTGTAACCAACTTAACTGTTTCTTTTATAGATAGCTAGTAGAGAATGATGCGAGGAGTTAGGCCCGCCATTTGTATCTTTGAATAAATGTCTTCAATGTGGCTACTTACTATTACTCTAACCACTCCTGTCAAAGTTCACAAAAATTATGTTAATCCTGTCAATTGTAGGGTCATCTCAGGAAGAAGTGTAGTAAACATGTGGTTTTATTGGGTTTTGTGTGGAATAACTACTTGCTAAACTTGCACACAGACCCGTTAAAACCTGCCTGGTACTTGTAGTAAGCGATTGAAAAATTCTGACACCAAGGCCCCAAGTCTGCTATTTTATTGTCATCGTAACACCATCGAAACTAACTGTCATTCCATTGCCATTGTGATTTTCTATACTCACTGCAGGCTACGCAATGACCGAAATCACCCAACTGAGAACCAATCGACATCCAACTGAAAAGCTGGGTCTCCATTGAACTAGCAGCCTCAGATGCTCACTGCCGAGGCGCAATGCGCGGTTGGTGTGGACGGTTTTTCCCCCGAGCATGAGAATTTTAACATGCGCTGCTCAGGCAAAAACGCGTCCACACCGACTGCGCAGTGAGCATCTGAGACTGCTCGTTCAATGGAGACCCACCTAATGATTTTCTGGGTGCCCTGGGCTGCATTGCATTGTTAGAGGACTGAAAAAAAAAATGTAAAGATCCAATAATTTCTGACTGATATTTTTGCTTCCAGGTGAACTGATGGCCCAGTGATCGGGCGTTCCGGTGTCATGATGAAACGCACCGCGGTCCCGCGCCTCGGGCCGGACGATCCCAACACGCTGCCCCAGTCCATGTCTCAGGTATGTTAACTGCCATCATCTTTTTCAGGCCGATCCGTTCTTCTCAGAACAACTCCTAAGCCCAGTCACGCCCTCCCTCCCTCATTTGCGCCTCATTTTGGCAATTACCGGCCCGTACCGTGTATATTCAGTCCGATCCGTTCTTTGCAGAACGACTCCTAAGATTGGGCTGGTTTTTGAACAACTAATCAATTATTTCCGGGTGAGCTTGTGCTCTCCACCGAGCCGACAGGCGTAGATTTGATGGCTCCGGGGCCAAAATTGTAGTCCATTACAAATGATTTCACTGATAACAGCCATTTCTATGTTTTCAGTGGTGGTGCGACTGCCTGCCACACAGGTTCCTAATTCGATTGTCGGTAGGTCAATCACAAAGTTGTCCTTAAGAAAGTTGGTTTCGTGTTTCGGAGGGCACCTTAAGCCGTAGGTCCCGGTTGCTGTCTATGAGTACTTAGACGGTGGTCGTTATACATACACAGCCATGTCAGAAGCCTGCTACTTGTAGAAGGCGGCTGAAAAACTCTGACCCTAGGGTTCATTGGGTCAGACCAAATCAATTTGTATGGGAGATCCATAAAAAAAATCTTATATTTCGACCCATGTTTATTGGGGAGAGCTGTCAGTGTCATGGGCTGATTGACCCCTTAAAATATTTGCAACATATAGGACCACTTTCGCGTCTTAATGGGGAAAAAAAACCCTCACAAATTACAAAATAAATACTCCCTTTTTTGAGTGGTTACATCTATAAATTATACAACAACATTTGTTGGGATTGACATCTTGTCATAATATGCCATCTGGTGTGCATTCTTTGTTCTAATTCCTTCAAGCGTGACCCCTCTACTTCCTCAATAGTTTGTTTTTATTAGGATTGTACAGTTTTATAATGTAACTACTTTTTTGGACAATTTAAAGATTTTCACTCAACTGCGTTTTAGGGCAATTGATGACCGATGTAGCGCAGTGGTAGTGCGACTGCCATCGATCCCCGGTCCAAAACCGATTTATGCCCCAAAACCGATTTATGCACCAAAACCGATTTATGCGCAGGGCAACAGGGGCTCCCCTGTACCTGCGGAACGCCAACCTCCACATCGACTTAGGTCTCCCCACCATTAAAGATTACATGAAACAAGCGTCCCGTCGCTTCTTCGACAACGCTCCCCATCATAAAAATCCCCTAATAGTTGCCGCGTCCAACTACTACCCCTATCCAACCTCGCGTTCCAAACGCCGTCCCAGACACGTCCTTTCGGATGATGATGACAAAATCACCCAAGCCGCCACTGCAGCCATTACGAGTAGATCACACTCCACAAGCTCTTCAAGCAACCGACGTCCCCGCCGGCGGGGTCGCGGAGGTCCCTCATTTACGCCTCACATTGGCAATTACCGGCATGTACCGGGTAGATTCAGTCCGATCAGTTCTTCCCAGAACAACTCCTAAGCCCAGTCTCGCCCCAAGGGCGTGATTGGGCTGGTTGTTTGAACAACCAATAAAATATTTCCGGGTGAGCACGTGCTCCCCACCAAGCCGACAGGCGTAGTTTTGATGGCCCCGGGGCCGTAAACGTAATGTCCAACAAAAAAAAAAAAAAAAAATAATAATATCGATCCCCGGTGGGTCACTCATAAATTTGCTATTTGTCACTTTTTCAATAATTTTTCACGGGTTACAGTATATTTGAAATTAACCCCTCAAGTCCCGTTGTCTACCTCAATAGGTTTGCACAACTGCAAGTATTGGGGGGAAAATTAAAGTAAGCATTGGAAGCGCCAAGGCTTGCCATGGGGCTTGGCGTGCCGAAAATGTTTAAACAGAAACCTTGAAGTAGTTTCTATTATAACTTCACTAATAAATCATATTTCATTAATAATATAAAGAAAAATCGCTACCCGCGTCTGTCCCTGTCTGTATTTGTGTATAGGATTCGGGCCAGCTTAGCCTTCGGGTTGCAGAGGTCAGATGGCAGTCGCTCTGGGTAAAAACTTAGTTCCACCTCAAATCCCCTAGGTTAGGCATCCGACCCCGACACAACACGGGATAAGGCAAGAAAGATGATTGCCGGAAAATGAGATGAGCGGGCTACTAGTACATACATACAATACCCTTTGAAACATAACTAAATTGTAAACATAAGGTTATCTATTATCACTGAGTGCAAGCAAACACACATAAACTATGTACTTGCACTATTTATAACTGATACAGAAACTATCTGTAAATATCGGCAGTTACCTAAGTGTGAGGGAGAAAGCATGAACACCTGGTATACGTAAGAGCCTCAGTGGGAGAGAGAAAGCACGACAATCAGCCGCCATTTACAGCTCGTTTCTTTATATGTACGGGTTCTATAAGCATGCAAGGCACGTAGTTCCAACACATAATGTTTTTACATGTGGGTATTGTCTATTGACAAAAGAATTTATGTTATTGTGTACATAAGTTCCGTATGCCGTGCGAGGCATCTAAGCCAGCAAGCTTAGAATAGCATCACCCTATTTTATGGTGTGGCTGTCGCAAGTAAGAGGCGACTGGACCTCCCATCCCAGGGATAGTGCCGTCCGAAACTCGGAACCATCTTTCTTCATCTTACGAACAATCGGCCGTGGTTCAGCCTGCAATGTCCTAACCAGACTGGGAACAAATTCACAAAATGATAAATATCAACTTTTTAAGTGACCCACCGGGAAGCAAACCTCCGGGTTTCGGGAATCAAACCGTTGCGCGGCAGGCAGTCGCACTACCACTGCGCTACATCGGTCGTCGTGTAGTACTGAGAGAGAATGCCAGTGTCATAAAAATACTGACACCAGCATGCATTGGGTCGTTCGCTGATTCAGTGTCCCACACTATCACCGAACAATACATACGCTCACGCTTTGGCTCGGTCTTCATTTTGGCACTAATATACGCTACTACTGTTGTATATTCAGTGCTGATACTGTTTACATAGATTTTATCATTTCTACAACAAGGACAAATTATTTTCGTATTTCTAAACTCACGTGGGCACTGTTTTGCTCTGAGATTATTAATAGTTGAAACTGAATCACTTTTTAGTGGGCAGACGGCTAGGAAAATGCTGATGCATGTTTCTAAGTCGATGTTTTGACAGTACATACACAATGGTCTAAGTTCGGGATCTTACTTCGGATCAGATCTTACCATCTTTTATCGGGATGTTCCTTGGGGAAAGTTGTTCAGTTTCATGGGTTGATTCACCCCTTAAAATATTTGCAGTATATTTTTTAACCCTTTATTTATTCAGTAGGTAAATACTGTACTTGACGTTATATAGGTATTCATTGCATACTTGGAAATACTATTTTTGAAATTTTGAAATCTGAAGTAAAAACGTGATGCGCAATACTAATCTTGCACAAATGTTTTATGTCAGAAAGTTGGCTTTGTATTAGCATTTCATGCTTTCTGGAAGTCATTTGTTGTTGAATCATGATTTGTACTAGTCATCTCGGGTAGTAAGCAGGTGCGTAACTGCGAACACGTAACATAGGTAATTAATGACTAAAGATGATTTTCAGAATTCCTTGTAGAGTTTTTGTATGAAATTTTGGCGCTAAGTTCGTCTTTCTTTCTTTTCGTATGGGATACCGAGTCGTCCAATGACCCAATGAACCTTAAGGTCAGAATTTTTCAACTGCCTTCTACAAGTAGCAGACTCGTATCATATTAGTGGCAAGTTCATATCGTGAAGTCTTTTCTCTATTTGCTTTACAAATGCTTCTATAATTATAATTACAAAAAGTCATTGTATTCAGTCATTATATTGGATACGAAACCTTGAATTGATACACATAAAATACAAATAAATACTAGCTGTTAACTTTACCCTAGGTCAGGGTTATTTCCTTTATACCTTTATACTAGCGGCCCGTCCAGCGGCTGCAACTCATTTTCCTTCATGGGAATAAGATGTTTTCCCGGCAAGTATTATACATAAAAACCTTCCTCTTGAATCACTCTATCTATTAAAAAACCTGTATCAAGATCTGTAGTGTAGTTTTAAAGATCTAAGCAAACATACATAAAGCGACTTTTCTTTATACTATACTAGCCGCCCGCCCAGCGGCTGCGCCCGCCGCTACTCATTATCCCGTGGGAATAAGCTGTTTGCCCGGTTTGTATACATTAAAACCTTCCTCTTGAATCACTCTATCTATTAAAAAACCTGTATCAAGATCTGTTGTGTAGTTTTAAAGATCTAAGCAAACATACATAAAGCGACTTTTCTTTATACTATACTAGCCGCCCGCCCAGCGGCTGCGCCCGCCGCTACTCATTATCCCGTGGGAATAAGCTGTTTGCCCGGTTTGTATACATTAAAACCTTCCTCTTGAATCACTCTATCTATTAAAAAACCTGTATCAAGATCTGTTGTGTAGTTTTAAAGATCTAAGCAAACATACATAAAGCGACTTTTCTTTATACTATACTAGCCGCCCGCCCAGCGGCTGCGCCCGCCGCTACTCATTATCCCGTGGGAATAAGCTGTTTGCCCGGTTTGTATACATTAAAACCTTCCTCTTGAATCACTCTATCTATTAAAAAACCTGTATCAAGATCTGTTGTGTAGTTTTAAAGATCTAAGCAAACATACATAAAGCGACTTTTCTTTATACTACGTAGTGATTTCATATTGCCTCACTGACCAGACATTACTATTCATTATCATTGTCATTCAAAACATTTTTATTTTCGTGAAAAAGTGACAACAATAAGACGCCTAGATAACAGTTTTACAAATAACATGTAAATATCTAATCATTGAATGACTATAATTTTTATCAATCATAAAATTGCAGACGTGCTTTTGTGTAAAAGCAGTAGTTTCGTATGATTCTTATAAATAAATCGGTAACAAGTTGACCTTGACAGCCTCGACAGTCCACTGCTGGGCATGGGCCTCCCGCTATCGGGGGGTATTGCCATACTCACCACGCCTGGCAGGCGGGTTGGCGAGTACAGAAGATGTTGCAATTCGGGGAACGTGGCTGTCCATTCCTTTGATCAATTATTTATCCCTTAGTCGATTTTTATGATACCTGCCACTTGTAAAATTGGGGTGATGGTATTCTAAAACGGCACACGGCCAGTAACAAGTTTATTTTGATATTATTTTTCTTTATTTTCCTGTAATAAAAAATTAAGTTTCAATGAGAACCTTTAGTAATTTAATGGCGGCGTTTTCCTTGACGGCGGCATGACTTTCAAGGTCTTACGATTATGCATAATCCTTGCGTTAACAAACATAAACATTGTGTTGGTAAATAAAGTGCTATAGGCATAATATTTGGGCTTTATATTTGCCGTGTGATGCCGGCTTAGAATAACATCACCCCAAATCTTTCCCGTGGATGTCTTAAAGGAAAAAAACTAGGGAATGGGCTACAGCATACCCTGTGAATATCTGCAACACCTTGTGCTGTACTCACTAATCCGCCTGCCAATCGTGGTGAGCAATACCCCCAGAGCAATAACAGACAGTGGGAGCCCATGTCCAGCAGTGGACTGTTTTGACTGTAGTGTTTAGCTTTTTTATCAACCCGAATGGCATATTATCATCTTCAATTCAGCCATAAGACCTCCACTGCTGAATACAGTTCTCCCCTAAAGATTGCCACCATAACATAAACATATTATTTTGACATATAATAAGTATCATTTTTGTTTTTGTTACAGTTACAACAGGCTGGTGCCAGCAACATGCATACTTTGGCCCAATCGGCCCAACCTCAAATTCTTGGTAAGCATTTCATTCAATATCTTCAAAATAAATATCTTGGACAATTTACACAGCGTCATCTAGCCCCAAACTAAGCAACGCTTGTACTATGGGAGCTAGATAGCTGATATTTGTAGGTAGACTTTTTTGTGTTAATAAATACATACTGTATTCTACATTGCAAACATGTTTGTGTCTAGTCTAGGTGTTTTCTAACTAGACAAGATACAAATATCTGAAAACTTACATAACAAATATACTTTTCATCAGAGAAATCGAGACACTTTCATTTTTATGATTCGAGAAAACACGAAACCTATAAAAATGACTTTTTCATTTAGATTAATAAACCCAAACCCCATTTAACTGATAATTTATTCCAAAATACACACTTAAATAATATAATTCGTATGAAACATCAAGTTACATGATGTCCTGGATTTTTGATGAGAAGTGTATTTGTGTCCTGTAGGGGTCGAATCCACGACCCTCGGCGTAGAAGGCAGTACTATCCGTTACGCTATCAGAACAGTCAGTATTTTTTTGTTTTGTCTTCGTATGGGACACTGAGTCGTCCAACGACCCAATGAACCCTAGTGCCACAATTTTACAACTGCCTTCAACAGGTAACCGGCTTCTGACATGGTCATGTAACGAATGGGCTTAACGTGCCATCCAAAACACGGAACCACCTTTCTTACGGATAATCGGGTGGTTCAGCCCGCAATAACAGTTGAATGAATGTTCAGTGAATATTGACTTGCTTCTCTTCCACAGGAGCAACAGCGATGCTCAGCGTGGGCGGCGGCGGGGGCTTCCGCAGCGCCCCGCGGCCCCCCAACCCCCCCGCGCCCGCGCCCGCCGTCATCAACTACTTGAAGCCGCTGCAGTACAAGCAGCCGCAGACCATCAAGGTATGTACTGAAACACGACAGAAATCTGACATTTCAGTGGTCAAAATCGTATGACAAAATTGCAGTTAGCTGTGGCAAAATTAATTCAAAGGTAAATAACACAAAGTTAAATGATACAAATTTTTGGTTAAATTACTTAAATTTTGGGCTAAATTACACAAATGTTTGCAAAAATTACATAAAGATAGGGCAAAAATTTACACGCTTTATATATTAAATAAAGACTGGTAAATTACACAAATCCTTGCCTTAATTACATTATAACTTAGCCAAATTACACAAATGCTTGCCTAAATTACATTATAACTGAACTAAATTACACAAACGCTTGCCTAAATTACATTAAAACTGAGCCAAATCAATCGCACAAACGCTTATTCTAAAAATGATAAACTATCATGGTTGTACACACTATTCATAGTTGAATATAAGAACTCAATAAAATGAATTCGTCGGTAAGAACCCGTTAAAATTAAGCTATAAATAGTACAAACGCTTATTACGTAAAAACTAAACCTAATTACACATCTAACAATATGCTACCCCTCAAGTCCCGTTGTCTACCTCAATAGGTTTGAACAACTGCAAGTATTGGGGGGAATATGAAAGTAAGCATTGGAAGCGCCAAGGCTTGCCATGAGGCTTGGCGTGCCGAAAATGTTTATACAAATAAAAAATCGAGTAAAAGAGTGTCTGAATGACTAACAGTTACATTAGTTTTGGGCCTGTGGTAAAAAGTAGTCTCATTTGGGAATATCACAGTGAATTGTATTAAACTAAGCATGTAGCCTAAAACTCAGCATTGCCCAATAAATTATGATCAATTTTGGAAATATTATAATGTAAACAGGGTGTAAAAAAACGGCCTTACAAAAATGATAAACTACTTTTCTCCAGGAATATATTACAGAGAATTCGAAAATATGTTTTGATTTTCTATTTTTAAGGCAGTCAGCTGATCGTATTTTTTTTTGTTTTTTTCTGGCACTTGCTCCTAGAGGAGAGAAAAGTTGGTCCATTCCATGCAACTTCCATGGCCTGTTTGCACACTATCAGTGTTCTGGACTGCATTCGAGATGTGTTCCACTTACCAGATATTTTCTCGATTGACAGTTCTTAAATTCCCGCTCGAGAGTGACAAGTAGGCGAAGTCTTCTACTTGTCACTTTTGAACGGGGGTTTAATTGACATATATTGAAAGGGCTACAAAATTTCTATAAATGAGGACGTTTTGAACAGAGGCTTCTCCCTTGCACCTCGTAGAGATAAAGTCTAACATAACTAATTTATTCCACAGCCAATGCAGCAGCCACTGAACGCGCCCCCGCCGCTGCACGGGCGGCAGTCCCCCGCGCCCGCGCCGCCCCCGCCCCCGCCCCCGCCCCCGCCCCCGCCCGGCGCCGCGCAGTTCCAGCGGCTCAAAGTGGAGGATGCACTCTCCTATCTTGATCAAGTCAAGTACAAGTTCAACACGCAGCCACAAGTGTATAACGACTTCCTGGACATCATGAAGGAGTTTAAGAGTCAAACGTAAGTTTTTCCTATGGTAATTTACGTTTTTTCCGCGGTAAAAGTAGCTCAAACTTCGGCTAAGAGTACAAGCTACCTGTCCACCAAAATACGTCAAGATCGGCTTAGTAGTTTAGCCATGATAAGTATACATACAAACAGACAAATGTATAATTCTGACTAAATCTCATCATGAAGGAGTTTTAAGAGTCAAACGTAAGTTTTTGACGATTTTCTCATGGTAGCATAAGGTTTAGTAGCTTAAACTCTGGTTCAGAGTACAAGCTACACCTCTGCAAAAATTCGTCAAGATCAGTTTAGCAGTGATAAGCATACACACAAACAGACAGACTAACAGCTGATTCTGACTAAATCTCCAACAGTTTTTTGTAGAAGATACGCTTCCCTATTCTGATCAAGTCAAATACACATCCTCAAGAGTATAATGAATGATTTCATGTGTAATATTTAAGAGTAAAGTCATACTTTAATTTTAATTGATTTTCCCATGGTAATAATAAGTTTTTTCCGGGTCAAAAGTAGCCCAATCTTTGGCTAAGAATACTAGACACCTTCCTACCAAAATTCATCAAAAGTGCAGTTGTGTAGTCATTATATTATTACATTTAGTCAACAACACCTGATTACCACACTGTAACCCTCAGGTATGCTTGTGATAGTGTGATGCTATTCTAAGCCGGCATCACAAATGACGAAAACAATTACCGTTTGACACCCATGAAAACACTAATGGCTGCATTTTATGTCCTGATATTTGTTTTAATTTCACCTGTAACATAACCTCACTATCATAATGTAACCCTCAGGTATGCTTGTTACAGCATCGACACCCCCGGGGTGATAACGCGGGTATCGAACCTGTTCAAGGGGCACCCAGAGCTTATTGTGGGGTTCAATACCTTCCTGCCACCCGGGTACAAGATTGAAGTCCAGAGTAATGGACAGGTATGTATACTACTACAACAGCCACAATAGCCCCACTGCTGGACATGGGCCTCCCCTATTTGGGGGGAAGTTTTGCCATACTCATCACGCTTGGCAGGCGGATTGGCGAGCGCTGTGCAAGATATTGTGGATACTCACAGAGAACGCTGCTGCCCGTTCCATGGTCATCCCTTAGTCGCCTTTCACGACACCCACAGGTAGAAATGGGGTGGTTGATGCTATTTTTAATCCCGCACATCTCTATCTGTCTATAAAACACTTCTCTTCAGAGAAATTGAGGCACTTTCGTTTTCAGGATTTGATAAAACACTAAACATATAAAAAAGATATCGCATTTGGAACATCTTTATTAAAATATAAATTTTCATTATTCAAAAAAAACCTCATTTTCCTCCAAAATAAACACACTTTTTAAATAATGTGATTCTTACGAATCATAAACTTGTAAGGTGTCCTGGTTTTTTTTATAAGAATTATATTTGACATTATAATTGTTCTCTACAGGTGTCGGTGTCGATGCCGTCGCCGACCGGGCAGCTGGCGGGCGGGGGCGGCGGGGGCGGGGGCGGCGCGGGGGCCGGGGGCGGAGTGCTGCTGGGAGTGCACCACGCGCCGCCGCAGCCCCAGCTGGTGCACCTGCTGCCTGTCGCGCCGTGAGTAACTCTTCGTCACCTCTCTCTTAACTACCTCCTGATGCTTTGTATCATGCCATAAAACATCAGCATACGGCAGCCGACCGCCGTAGATTTGAAGGCGCCGGGGTAAAAAAAAAACACCTGGATTTAGGCTTCATATCACATCACACCAGTCAAAGGAGTCAACCAATGGCCCTCTTCCTTATATAGGTATACTCAGCGCTTTTTTTAGAGTTATTTAGCTCAAAACAGGCTTAAAAGAAAAAAAAACTTATATTATTAGTCGTAATATTCGTACCCATTCTTCTTGTCTTAAAACACCAAATCGTAAACCTCTTTCTAATAAAATTATTGTAGACTACAGAAATATCACTGTTGTTACATGCTTATATTTTTACTATTCTATTAATTGATGACTGTCAACAGTCCTAAAAAGCATGAAACTAGATCAAATTCATAAAATATGACTCCATTATGCTTATTTAAAAATTGGATAAAAAGCGAAAACGGCTGCTTTCTATTTCTATCTCTCAGAAGCTACATCATTGAAAAGTCGAACTGTGTTGGGAGATCCACCATTTCTAAAATGATTTTAATAAAATATCAGCAAAAAACAAGGTTTTATTAAGCATTTAATACACTGAACCTGAGGCAATGAACGTATGAATCTTTCTTCGTATCTACGTACTACAATGTCAATATTATGAGTCAACTTGATTCTGTGACAAAGTTGTCGTGGTCATTCACCTGTGATTTCTTATAAGTAGTTGCATAGGTAAATATAGGTCTATGAAGACTGCGTCGGTGGCCAAGTCACTCAAGTACTCACGTACATTTACCAACTACTCTTACGGTGTAGGAAAACATCGTGATGAAACCCACATTCAAGTAATTTATCCTTTCCGCGTCTGTCCCTATGTATGTATGCCTTTGAAACTGCCCAACGGATTTTGATGTAGTTTTTTTTTTATAGGGGGGAGGTTTATAATATAAAACATGTTGGGAAAACAACTTATTCCTACGAGAAAATGAGTTATAGATAGTACAACCGCTGGACGGGCGCTATTTCTTAATAGAAGTCAAGTAGTACACAGCTGAGGTCATTCACCCGAGGCTATTTTCGCGCCAGCTGATAAATAAACGCTAGTGACTGGATATTGCTGTAATAAAACTCCTTTATTGTGATCCTTATAGCTCTACTTACCCCACAAGTGTCGGTCATGTTATGATTCTTAATAGAAGTTAATTAGTACACAGCTGACGTAGTTATTCACCTTAATAGCTATTTTAAATTGAGCAAAACCACGCAAACTATACTAGTAAGTAGTACTGGCCACTGAAGTTCTGTCTACCCCATAGAGAAACTACGATTCTTAAATAGAATTTAAATAGTACACACACAGCTGACGCGGTCGTTGACCCGAAGTTATTTTCGCATCAGCTGATATGAACGCTAGCGACTGGATATAGCTTTGATAGTACTCCTTTATTGTGGCAAGGGTTTGTTATTCTTTACGAACGTAAATATTATTGTTGTCATGTTGGTACCACAGGTTGTTACTTAACAATAAGTATGTTACGTTATGTATTTTGTGATGCGGCTGATTTTGTTTCTGAAGAATATTTGATCTTGTTTTTTGTACTTACACACAATCACTAAAAGATTAAAACAGGTTACTTACATAAACCACGCGTCTTATCAACATAAATACCAGTCACTTATACCGAGGATTGTGAAAACAGCCTTTAAAATGTTTAAATATAGGATTTTTGATCGTGATGATAATGGCGGTTTCAAGTTACCTGATACGTGAAACCCAGTGATCATAAATTATGAAAAACTCTCAAACGCGGGGATACTGTAAGTTCATACTGTCGTGACTTTCGAGTGAGTTACGTTAGTGATCAATAGAATTGTATTAAGAGGGTATGCAAATATGCGTAGTTATAAAAATAATCCACCTACCCACCCACTAAACATCACCTTACCGCGAAACAAACGCGAGTCAAACGGGTGTTTAAATAATATCTTCATACATAAAAAGCCGTTACACAATGTGTTCAAAAAGTGTTTTACTTTTTAGTGCTAAGGCCCATTAGTTTCGTGATCGTGGCTCATGTAACTGGGTCGAAATGTCAGACTATTCTTCATACCATATAGTGTATCGCGGTAATGATCCTTTTTTAATATTTTCGTAATTATCACCACACAACAGTGTTTTTTCGTGTGGGATAACGAGTCGTCCAATGAACAGATGAATCGTATCAGTTTTTCAACCGTCTACTACCAGGCCTACGATAAAGTTGTGTAACGACCGGCGTCTATGTCATTCATCATACAAAGTAGCCGGGACCTACGGCTTAACGTGCCCTCCAAAACACGGAATCATCTTACATAAGGACAATCTAGTTGAAAATACGTTTACCACTGAAAAAAATCTTTGAACCAGTAAAATTTGTATGTAAGTATATTCTTATTTATTTTAACGGAAACTGTTTAAACTATTTTGAAAACATTTCGTATGTAGGTATTTTTAGGGCCATAAATCGATCTAGATAGGTAAAATTTTTAAAACACGTTATTACATCCGTTTTTTTGCGACTTGTTTTTGAGCTAACAAGGACATGTATAAGAACGAATCGCTACCAGCTGGTACCAAAATAATATTGACATAGTTGGGTGGGTAGCAAGTAACAGCAAAATATTACCTATTTGTGATAAGTACAGTTTAGATTGTGCCGTTATTATTCAAAACTAGTTGTAGTGTGACAAATATTGAGGGTCATTTCCGAGTTTGTTTAACACTCAAGATATTCAGTACTAGCGGCCCGCCCAGCGGTGAGATTAAAATGTCTTCCCGGTACGTATTATACATAAAAAACCTTCCTCTTAAATCACTATCTATTCAAAAAACCTGCATCTAAATCCGTTGAGTAGTTTTAAAGATTTAAGCAAACATACATACAGACAGACGCGAAAAGCGACTTTGCTTTATACTATGTAGTTATTCATTGTGAATTGTGACGGCAGCTTAAACGAGTTTTACGGACTTTATGTTTGCATTTTGAGATATTTGAGACAGTTAGTAGATACAAGCATTATGAACGGCAAGCGTACCGTTGGACGCCCTTTGGCCAGATGGCTTAAAGAGAGCGCGGGTAGTAAAATTTGAACCTCACATACAAACTGACTCAGTTGGTTGCTACATTATGTATATGGGTGTCCCTAAATCATTTTTTTCATATGTCGACCTATGTTTCTTGGGGAAAGTCGTTCAGTTTCATGGGCTTGGTTCAACATTATGTATATGGGTGTCCCTAAATTTATTTTTTCATATGTCGACCTATGTTTCTTGGGTAAAGTCGTTCAGTTTCATGGGCTTGGTTCACTCCTTAAAATATGAACAGCGATTTTTTTTATCAGTCAACTATCAAACTAGTACATACATAAATCACGCCTTCATTCCTTGCTGGATAGGCAGTTCCTTAACGATCGTAAACCACGTATGACAAGTATTTAGGGCCTCTTTAGATGATTCGTGTATCACTGTAGGGACAGGTTGTCAGCCTGTCGCCTAAAATTGTAATACACATGAAACCCTCGAGTCCTTTAGTTGCCTTTTACAACACCCGCTGGAAGTAATGCAGGTGATGCTATTCTAAGCCGGTAAGAAACTAAAGAGTATGGTCTCTGTTACATTTAGTATGTTTTATTCGCAGATCCGTAAGCAGCGCGATAGTCCACAACCTGTCAGTATCAGCGGCGCCTGCCAACACGCTGCACCACATATCGCAAGCGCACCAGCAGATAGAGGCGGCTGCCATACATCATCAGCACCAGCAGGCTGCCGGTAAGCACCAGTGTGACAAGCTGTCAGTACCAGCGGCGCCTGCCAACACGCTGCACCACATATCGCAAGCGCACCAGCAGATAGAGGCGGCTGCCATACATCATCAGCACCAGCAGGCTGCCGGTAAGCACCAGTGTGACAAGCTGTCAGTACCAGCGGCGCCTGCCAACACGCTGCACCACATATCGCAAGCGCACCAGCAGATAGAGGCGGCTGCCATACATCATCAGCACCAGCAGGCTGCCGGTAAGCACCAGTGTGACAAGCTGTCAGTACCAGCGGCGCCTGCAAACACGCTGCACCACATATCGCAAGCGCACCAGCAGATAGAGGCGGCTGCCATACATCATCAGCACCAGCAGGCTGCCGGTAAGCACCAGTGTGACAAGCTGTCAGTACCAGCGGCGCCTGCCAACACGCTGCACCACATATCGCAAGCGCACCAGCAGATAGAGGCGGCTGCCATACATCATCAGCACCAGCAGGCTGCCGGTAAGCACCAGTGTGACAAGCTGTCAGTACCAGCGGCGCCTGCCAACACGCTGCACCACATATCGCAAGCGCACCAGCAGATAGAGGCGGCTGCCATACATCATCAGCACCAGCAGGCTGCCGGTAAGCACCAGTGTGACAAGCTGTCAGTACCAGCGGCGCCTGCCAACACGCTGCACCACATATCGCAAGCGCACCAGCAGATAGAGGCGGCTGCCATACATCATCAGCACCAGCAGGCTGCCGGTAAGCACCAGTGTGACAAGCTGTCAGTACCAGCGGCGCCTGCAAACACGCTGCACCACATATCGCAAGCGCACCAGCAGATAGAGGCGGCTGCCATACATCATCAGCACCAGCAGGCTGCCGGTAAGCACCAGTGTGACAAGCTGTCAGTACCAGCGGCGCCTGCCAACACGCTGCACCACATATCGCAAGCGCACCAGCAGATAGAGGCGGCTGCCATACATCATCAGCACCAGCAGGCTGCCGGTAAGCACCAGTGTGACAAGCTGTCAGTACCAGCGGCGCCTGCCAACACGCTGCACCACATATCGCAAGCGCACCAGCAGATAGAGGCGGCTGCCATACATCATCAGCACCAGCAGGCTGCCGGTAAGCACCAGTGTGACAAGCTGTCAGTACCAGCGGCGCCTGCCAACACGCTGCACCACATATCGCAAGCGCACCAGCAGATAGAGGCGGCTGCCATACATCATCAGCACCAGCAGGCTGCCGGTAAGCACCAGTGTGACAAGCTGTCAGTACCAGCGGCGCCTGCAAACACGCTGCACCACATATCGCAAGCCCACCAGCAGATAGAGGCGGCTGCCATACATCATCAGCACCAGCAGGCTGCCGGTAAGCACCAGTGTGACAAGCTGTCAGTACCAGCGGCGCCTGCAAACACGCTGCACCACATATCGCAAGCGCACCAGCAGATAGAGGCGGCTGCCATACATCATCAGCACCAGCAGGCTGCCGGTAAGCACCAGTGTGACAAGCTGTCAGTACCAGCGGCGCCTGCCAACACGCTGCACCACATATCGCAAGCGCACCAGCAGATAGAGGCGGCTGCCATACATCATCAGCACCAGCAGGCTGCCGGTAAGCACCAGTGTGACAAGCTGTCAGTACCAGCGGCGCCTGCCAACACGCTGCACCACATATCGCAAGCGCACCAGCAGATAGAGGCGGCTGCCATACATCATCAGCACCAGCAGGCTGCCGGTAAGCACCAGTGTGACAAGCTGTCAGTACCAGCGGCGCCTGCAAACACGCTGCACCACATATCGCAAGCCCACCAGCAGATAGAGGCGGCTGCCATACATCATCAGCACCAGCAGGCTGCCGGTAAGCACCAGTGTGACAAGCTGTCAGTACCAGCGGCGCCTGCAAACACGCTGCACCACATATCGCAAGCCCACCAGCAGATAGAGGCGGCTGCCATACATCATCAGCACCAGCAGGCTGCCGGTAAGCACCAGTGTGACAAGCTGTCAGTACCAGCGGCGCCTGCCAACACGCTGCACCACATATCGCAAGCGCACCAGCAGATAGAGGCGGCTGCCATACATCATCAGCACCAGCAGGCTGCCGGTAAGCACCAGTGTGACAAGCTGTCAGTACCAGCGGCGCCTGCAAACACGCTGCACCACATATCGCAAGCCCACCAGCAGATAGAGGCGGCTGCCATACATCATCAGCACCAGCAGGCTGCCGGTAAGCACCAGTGTGACAAGCTGTCAGTACCAGCGGCGCCTGCCAACAACTTTACCCAAGTCGCGGACCACTTGGGAGAGTCCACAACACAGGAGACCCTAGTCTGACGACTGAGGGCTGTGATGCGCAAAATTATGTAGCAACAGTCACTATTACACGATGCCGAATATATGCATTAATTACGATCTTCTATTTCATGTTCAGTTTCAGAATAGTGTGTTGCTTAAAACACTATCAGTTTTATGCATTAAACCAAATGAACAAGAAAAAAAATATAATAAGTAATACGCGTCCGCCATAACCTGTCCGTGTTTCGGATGGCACGTTAAGCCGTAGGTCCCGGTTGCTGTCTATGATCACTTAGACGGTGGTCGTTACACAACCATGTCAGAAGCCTGCTACTTGTAAAAGGCGGTTGAAAAATTCAGACCCTAGGGTTCATCGGGTCGTTGGATGACTCTGTGTCCCACACGAAAATAACCTGTCGACCCTAGCTCAAGATCTATCAGAAAAGTACCCATTGTAATGTGTTGTGTTTCCCTGTACAGGCGTAGGCGGCGGTCCCCCGCACGCGGCCGCGCCGCCCGCGCCGCCCGGCCAGCCCGTCGAGTTCAACCACGCCATCGAATACGTCAACAAGATCAAGGTACGTCTACCTCTTGTATCAGGGCCCCAAGTCTGCTGTTTTTTTGTCATTGTAACGCCATTGAAACTCAACTGTCATTCCATTGCCATTGTGAATTACTATACTTCAAACTGTTAGCAGACTACGAAACTACCGAAACCATCCAACTGAGATCCAATCGACATCCAACTGAAACGATTTTCATTTAGCAGACTTAAGGCCCTGGCATATAATGATTTTCGGACACGGACAGTGAAAAATTATTATTCGGTTTCGGAGCGTCATAACATCTCTGATGAACTTCCTTTCTAGGGAGGAACCAGCCCATGAAACTGAAACTCTTTCCCAAGGAACATTCGAAGAAAAACATCGACCTTCCATACAGAATGTACCAACAAACTGAGTCAGTTTGTAAGGTTAATTTTTTTTAAATATATTTCTACCTAGGTATGTTCCTTGGGGAAAGTTGTTCAGTTTTTTGGGCTGGTTTATTACTTGAAAGGTACTACTACCTTTTTCTAACACCCTGTATACTCAGCATTTTTACTGTTTATTTGGTAAATTTTTGTCTCGAATGGTTGATACAGCTAGTAAAGATACTACACAATGATGAAATTAATTACCGATTGATACCAATGATAATATTATTGGCTGCTTTTTAAGTTCTGAACCCAACCACAATATACCAAGGAGAAGTAGTTTAGAATACATCGATGGTACATAGGTACACACGTTCAACAGTGGACACAATTATGCTAAAAAAGAAGAAGAAAGCAACATTGCTTACGGCTAGTCTTATTTGTGTTTATTTAACTTTTTTGTTACAAACATAATAGAAACGAAACACATGTAAAAAAATACTCGCCCCCGATGGGATTTGAACCCACGTCTTCAAATCCCATTGGTGAGTTAAATTTTTCTACTGTTACGTTGGTTTTATCTTTGTAACAAAAAGTTTGTGTCTAGTGTTTGATTAAAACACCAAGTATTCGAAATTAATATCTTGTAGACATTTCTACAAAATCGTTTTTTTTTTTGTGTTTGGTACTACTTTTCCTTGGTATACTGTAGGTCACAATTCGTGACGCAACTTCCCATACCGAAACTTTTCCAAACGACGTTGTATACTGGACGAGTTATTTCCCCCACAGTCTCGCTTCTCCCGGCAACCGGACAAGTACAAGCGCTTCTTGGAGATCCTGCACGCGTACCAGCGCGGCCATCGCGACGTCAAGGAGCCGCAAGCCAAGCAGCAGACCGAGCAGGAGGTCTACTCTCAGGTGAGTCATCAAATCGGAATGTAAGAGTGTAAGGAATGGAAAGCTATCCCTTACATACACTCTTTTTGTAAAAACTGCTTTATAGCAAAATGTTCAATTCTCATAGTGTCCGTCCACTTTGCAAATTCGCAAAATATCTAATTCATATAATGTCTTGTTTGCAAAATGTCCAACTTGAAAATTCGCAAAATGCCAAGTTCACAAAATGTCCACTTCGCAAAATGTGCAAATTGCTGATTCGCAAAATGTCAAATTCACAAAATGTCCAACATGTTGATTCGCTAAATGTCAAATTCACAGAATGTCCAACATGTTGATTCGCAAAATGTCAAATTCACAAAATGTCCAACATGTTGATTCGCAAAATGTCAAATTCACAAAATGTCCAACATGTTGATTCGCAAAATGTCAAATTCACAAAATGTCCAACATGTTGATTCGCAAAATGTCAAATTCACAAAATGTCCAATTTACTGATTCGTAAAATGTAAAATTCACACAATGTCCAACATGCTGATTCGCAAAATGTCAAATTCACAAAATGACCAGTTCGCAAAAAGTCTAGTTTCTTCAAAATTTACTTAAATTGGTTTCCACGCTGGATAGCAATGACAATATGTTGAACACTTGTTATATGCTGACTTATTATGACTTGTTACAATGTTGACTTATTGTTCTCTGTGCAGGTTGCGAAACTGTTCGAGAACCAGGAGGATTTACTTGCGGAGTTCGGTCAGTTCCTGCCGGACGCCAAGGCCATCACCAAGCCGCCCCACTACGGCGCGCCGCGCGACCTGCCGCCCCCGCCGCCGCCACCGCCCCCGCATTCGCACCCGCCACAGGTATATACACACAGATAAAAAAATGGACAACTCAAAATGTCAATTTACGGGTCCAAGTAAAGCATTACGCATAAAAAAAATCAACTGAAAAAGTTCAACACATAATTCGCGTAAAAATGATTGTGCTTGACAATGTTTCCATCCTTGTCATACTTAGGTGAATTTCGTATTTCCATCTTGCTCTCTGATGACGTCAGAGCCCTACATTTTCTGCACTTTTCTGTTGAATTTTTAGGTTAATTTTTTTTGACGCGTAATACCTGCACCCTCAAGTTACTGAAAACAGGGTTTTAACAGTGTATTGTGTTGTCCCACATTTCGCAATAGGGCCCGTCTGTAAGAAATATTAGTACAATGATCTAACCATTGCATTGTGTTGTCCTTAGCGCGCGGAGCCGGAGAGGGAGCCGCTGGACACGCCGCCGCCGCACCCCCCCGCGCCGCACGCGCCGCACGCGCCGCACGCGCCGCCCCCGCACCACGCCGCGCCAACACACCACGCACCGCACCAGGTATACTGCAAAAATAAAAAAATATTTGTTTCATTCTCACAAGTTACAATAACACAAGTGTGTGAGTCTTCCTTTAAGCTCTGAAGAAGAACCTGTGTTGGATGTCTCTTGACATGTCATACGAGCCAATCGACTTGCCGTCAAGTGAGACCTCTATTGGGCACCGGGCTTGGACGAAATAACCACTGGACGCGAAACGATGTCATTTCACCCTTTACCCCTCTAGCCACAAACCCTGAAATTTTGCCAAAGTTATCTAACCGCAACCGTCAGTGTCGCTTCAGTGCTACGAGAGAAAACATCGCTTTAAAAATGGTGAAATGTGCTGTATTGCTTTGTAAAAACTATAGCCATCGTACAAGCAATATTTCTTTTCACTCGTAAGTATATTTTTGTCCTGTATTTTGTGTTATTTACGTAGAAAATTAATAAAATATGCAAGACTGGATCGTATCACAATAAAAAAGGTCATATTTTATAGAACATTTCAAACAATATTTGATCGTACTCTAATTAGTCTGTTATTATCAGTCATTTTTTCATTCGTTCAACAATTACATTCAGTCTAGTGCTATTCAACTTTCGATGAAGGATATCGATAAAAATAATAGTAATAGTAGATTACGTACTTAGGTATGTAACCAATCAATAACAACCGAGGTTTTTTAACGCCCGAGCGGAGCGAGGGCGGTACCTTTCCGAGGTTGTTATTGATGTTACATCCGTGGTACGTATACTGCTTTACATATCGAATGAAAAGTGAGTAAAATAAAGCGATAAATACAAGAAAACGATCCATAAAAGATGATTATATCGTCTGCTATTCAAATTGCACTACTAAACTTTTTTTTCTATGATTGAAAAATATTGAATTAATATGAAAGAAAAGTATCCTAACATAAAGTAGACATTTTTCTGATCGTAGGGATATTAGTCATTTTTACTTTTGTTATTGTAATATTGAGTAATAATTCGACAAACTCATTTGTTAAGGTTATAAAAATACAGATTAAAAATATAATTCCTGCGTTCAAGCAACACAATTCATAGCGGCCAGTTCGAAATTTAAAAATTTTGATGCAGTTCCTATTAAAAATAAGAAGAAATTGATTTTAACTTTTTAATTGCCGCGATTCTATTGGTTCTTTTTCTAGTTCCATATTTAAAATTACTTACAGGCTTAGTTTTAAAACCTCGCCTGTAAGTTGAACTTACAGGTCGTGTTTTTTGTCAGTAATGACCTACTTTCAGAGCATGAGATATGTAAAGTCTATTTTATTTAAAAGTGACCTAAAATATAAACAAACCATTTGCTATAACCTCGTCGAAATTTTGCCTTATTTCATTGAAACCTCACGTTATAACTATTGTCATAACGTACTATTATATATCCGGCATATATCCGGTATATTTATCCGGCATGAAAGTGTTTCTATTTTAAACTGACATCACAGTATTAAAGGTCCATTTTTTTAACACTTAACGTTTAACATGTACTTACTTCATTCAATCATTCATTCGTTGTCGATTATCGACTATGGTACAGCACTGTCTTTGACTTACTTCATAAACCGGAAAAAATCAAAACTGTCAGAAGTAAAGAGATGATGATGTAATACGTGTACATTTCAATTTGGAAGAATAATATTTTGTCCTTAGCTCCCTCCCCCCCAATATTGGTTGAATGAGAGTCTATTCGCGTCCAGTGGTTATTTCGTCCAAGGCACCGGGGTGGCCCCAACCTAATTTTCCCAAGGAATACAGGTTTCTAATAAAGAGACTGAGCGAGTTTCCCCAGAGAATATAGATCGAAATATGATAAAAAAAATTGGGATGCTATTCCCGATGGTCACCACCGTGGCTATCTGGAATAGTTGGCCACCCCATCCCAATTTATTCCCATATTTCGACCTATATTCTATGCGAAAACTTGAGTCAAATAGACTGGTTTACCTCTTAAAATATTTGCAGTTGATTTATTTTTTACGGCCGTGTTATATGCGTAAATTCTTAGTAGAATCACCGGCGGATGGAGTGGCGAGTGACCAACGACAATAAAGGTCAGCCATGTTTGAAGTCGCCTAAACAGCTTTTGAAGGAGTACGCTATTACGGAAATAGTCCCATAGTAGAATTACCCTGCTATGTTTACTAACTGTTCAAAGAATAAGCCTGTATTATCCAATTTTTTGAGGATTTCACAATTCCATTTACAGATCTTTTCTTGAAATATGTGGGTTTGTATTGCACTCAAAGAGTTGCATATATAACATATGTCTTGTTTGTAGATCCCGAAGCACCCCCCGTGCGCGGCGGGCGCGGCGGGCGCGCCGCCCCCCCAGCACCACCACCTGAAGCGCTCGCCCAGCTTCACCTCCACCACGCCTATGTGTAAGTGCTGCTAATGGGGCATGTAATTCCGCGAGTCTATTTCAGTCCCGGTATTTGCGAGACTGGACAATCTCAATACTGCGGGATATTTACGCTATTTGTATATGTATTAATGTATGCTTAGATCTCTACATAACGGATTTTGAGGCATTTTTAAATAGATAAAGTGATTTAAGAGGAAGGTTTATATGTATAATACTTGCCGGGAAAACATCTTATCCCCATGTTAATTAGTTACAGCAGGTCCAGCCGCGGGGCGGGCAAATATAGCACACAAATCACGCATATATACCTGGCGGGGTAGGCAGAGCGTTAACGACCGCAAAATTACTAACAAATGTCTGAGGGTTGTTTTGGATAAGTCATAAAGTCACAAGTTGTCAGCCTGTCGCCTAAAATTGCAATACACATGAAACACTCGAGTCCCTTAGTCGGCTTCTACGACACCCACGGGAAAGAAATGGGGTGATGCTATTCTAAGCCAGCATCACTTTGCAATAAATGATGATAAAAATTACCGATTGACACCCGTGATAATAACTATCGGCTGCTCTATAGAGTTCTGAACATTCCTTCTCCCTCGCACACCCTCAAACCAAACGCACTCTTATCTAAGCCCATCTCTTTCTCCCACAGCAATCGGCGCGCCGCCCGCCAAGAAGTCCCGAGTGACATGTATGACAGGCGCGACTGTCAGAGACGTGTCGTACGCGGAGGCGGCTAAGCTGGCCACGGTGCATGATTACAACTTCTTCGATAAGGCTAAACGTGCGTTGAGATCGCAACAAGTCTATGATAATTTCCTAAGGTAAGATATTTTTGTAACTTTATAATGTTGACTTAGTTTTAAGTTACACAATTTCTTAGGCCCGCAAAATTTATAAATAAACTCTTAAAATCAATTTTGAGTGCGACTTTGAGATGCTGTTAGCTTTTAGTATTGACTGATTTTTAGAGTTGAGTACGTTTTATAAATACGGACCTAAAATTCAAGTGAATTAACCCTTCTACTCAGAGCTTCTTACTTCCGTGTAATCGAAGGGGGTTTATTGGATATTTTGTGGAGGCCCATAACACAACATACATACATACATAAATCACGCCTTTATCCCTTACGGGGTAGGCAGAGCGTTAACGGCCGTAAAAACACGATCACTATCGCCACGTCTGAGAAATATAGAGGGCCGTTTGAGATAATTCGTGTATCACTATAGTGACAGGTTGTCAGCCTGTCGCCTAAAAGTTGTAATACATCTGAAACCCTCAAGTCCCTCAGTCGCCTCTTACGACACCCACGGGTAGGAAATGGGGTGATGCTATTCTAAGCCGGCATCACACGGCATAAACCTCATAATATTTGGTCACCCAGAAGTTTCTTCCTCTAATCTTCTGATAATTCTTAGGTAAATACATACATACACAAATCAGACCTTTATCCCTTCCAGGGTAGGCAGAGCGTTAGCAATCGTAAAATTACGGTCGTTATCGCCACGTCCGACAAGTATGACAAGTGTAGTGACAGGTTGTCAGGCTGTCGCCTAAAATTGTAATACACATGAAATCCTAGAGTCCCTTGGTTGACTTTTACAACACCCACGGGAAGAAATGGGATGATGCTATTCTAAGCCGCCATCACACGGCAATATTTATTCTTAGGTTAATATTTATATGAAAATACTGAAAAAAATGTTCAAAAGAGAAAATGATGATACAAATTACCGATTGACACCCATGATAATAACCATCGGCTGCTCTATAGAGTTCTGAATAATTCCCTTATACCTCCAACACATTTTCACCAATACACATACATCTAACCACGATTCTCCCTTCCAGATGCCTGCTACTGTTCACGAACGAGATCATATCCTCGTCGGAGCTGCTGGTGGTGACGGCGCCGTTCCTCTGCAGGCACCCTGAGCTGCAGAAGTGGCTGCAGGAGTTCGTGGCGCCCCCCTCCCCCCCGCACACGCCCACGCACACCGACCACCACATGAGTGAGTATTGTGTGTCCATGACCCACAGCGAGGAGCGAGGTCATATCCTCAGCTGCTGGCTGCAGGCACCCTGAGCTGCAGAAGTGGCTGCAGGAGTTCGTGGCGCCCCCCTCCCCCCCGCACACGCCCACGCACACCGACCACCACATGAGTGAGTATTGTGTGTCCATGACCCACAGCGAGGAGCGAGGTCATATCCTCAGCTGCTGGCTGCAGGCACCCTGAGCTGCAGAAGTGGCTGCAGGAGTTCGTGGCGCCCCCCTCCCCCCCCGCACACGCCCACGCACACCGACCACCACATGAGTGAGTATTGTGTGTCCATGACCCACAGCGAGGAGCGAGGTCATATCCTCAGCTGCTGGCTGCAGGCGCCCTGAGCTGCAGAAGTGGCTGCAGGAGTTCGTGGCGCCCCCCTCCCCCCCGCACACGCCCACGCACACCGACCACCACATGAGTGAGTATTGTGTGTCCATGACCCACAGCGAGGAGCGAGGTCATATCCTCAGCTGCTGGCTGCAGGCACCCTGAGCTGCAGAAGTGGCTGCAGGAGTTCGTGGCGCCCCCCTCCCCCCCGCACACGCCCACGCACACCGACCACCACATGAGTGAGTATTGTGTGTCCATGACCCACAGCGAGGAGCGAGGTCATATCCTCAGCTGCTGGCTGCAGGCACCCTGAGCTGCAGAAGTGGCTGCAGGAGTTCGTGGCGCCCCCCTCCCCCCCGCACACGCCCACGCACACCGACCACCACATGAGTGAGTATTGTGTGTCCATGACCCACAGCGAGGAGCGAGGTCATATCCTCAGCTGCTGGCTGCAGGCACCCTGAGCTGCAGAAGTGGCTGCAGGAGTTCGTGGCGCCCCCCTCCCCCCCGCACACGCCCACGCACACCGACCACCACATGAGTGAGTATTGTGTGTCCATGACCCACAGCGAGGAGCGAGGTCATATCCTCAGCTGCTGGCTGCAGGCGCCCTGAGCTGCAGAAGTGGCTGCAGGAGTTCGTGGCGCCCCCCTCCCCCCGCACACGCCCACGCACACCGACCACCACATGAGTGAGTATTGTGTGTCCATGACCCACAGCGAGGAGCGAGGTCATATCCTCAGCTGCTGGCTGCAGGCACCCTGAGCTGCAGAAGTGGCTGCAGGAGTTCGTGGCGCCCCCCTCCCCCCCGCACACGCCCACGCACACCGACCACCACATGAGTGAGTATTGTGTGTCCATGACCCACAGCGAGGAGCGAGGTCATATCCTCAGCTGCTGGCTGCAGGCGCCCTGAGCTGCAGAAGTGGCTGCAGGAGTTCGTGGCGCCCCCCTCCCCCCCGCACACGCCCACGCACACCGACCACCACATGAGTGAGTATTGTGTGTCCTTGACCCACAGCGAGGAGCGAGGTCATATCCTCAGCTGCTGGCTGCAGGCGCCCTGAGCTGCAGAAGTGGCTGCAGGAGTTCGTGGCGCCCCCCTCCCCCCCGCACACGCCCACGCACACCGACCACCACATGAGTGAGTATTGTGTGTCCATGACCCACAGCGAGGAGCGAGGTCATATCCTCAGCTGCTGGCTGCAGGCACCCTGAGCTGCAGAAGTGGCTGCAGGAGTTCGTGGCGCCCCCCTCCCCCCCGCACACGCCCACGCACACCGACCACCACATGAGTGAGTATTGTGTGTCCATGACCCACAGCGAGGAGCGAGGTCATATCCTCAGCTGCTGGCTGCAGGCGCCCTGAGCTGCAGAAGTGGCTGCAGGAGTTCGTGGCGCCCCCCTCCCCCCCGCACACGCCCACGCACACCGACCACCACATGAGTGAGTATTGTGTGTCCATGACCCACAGCGAGGAGCGAGGTCATATCCTCAGCTGCTGGCTGCAGGCGCCCTGAGCTGCAGAAGTGGCTGCAGGAGTTCGTGGCGCCCCCCTCCCCCCCGCACACGCCCACGCACACCGACCACCACATGAGTGAGTATTGTGTGTCCATGACCCACAGCGAGGAGCGAGGTCATATCCTCAGCTGCTGGCTGCAGGCGCCCTGAGCTGCAGAAGTGGCTGCAGGAGTTCGTGGCGCCCCCCTCCCCCCCGCACACGCCCACGCACACCGACCACCACATGAGTGAGTATTGTGTGTCCATGACCCACAGCGAGGAGCGAGGTCATATCCTCAGCTGCTGGCTGCAGGCGCCCTGAGCTGCAGAAGTGGCTGCAGGAGTTCGTGGCGCCCCCCTCCCCCCCGCACACGCCCACGCACACCGACCACCACATGAGTGAGTATTGTGTGTCCATGACACACAGCGAGGAGCGAGGTCATATCCTCAGCTGCTGGCTGCAGGCGCCCTGAGCTGCAGAAGTGGCTGCAGGAGTTCGTGGCGCCCTCCTCCCCCCCGCACACGCCCACGCACACCGACCACCACATGAGTGAGTATTGTGTGTCCATGACCCACAGCGAGGAGCGAGGTCATATCCTCAGCTGCTGGCTGCAGGCGCCCTGAGCTGCAGAAGTGGCTGCAGGAGTTCGTGGCGCCCCCCTCCCCCCCGCACACGCCCACGCACACCGACCACCACATGAGTGAGTATTGTGTGTCCATGACCCACAGCGAGGAGCGAGGTCATATCCTCAGCTGCTGGCTGCAGGCGCCCTGAGCTGCAGAAGTGGCTGCAGGAGTTCGTGGCGCCCCCCTCCCCCCCGCACACGCCCACGCACACCGACCACCACATGAGTGAGTATTGTGTGTCCATGACCCACAGCGAGGAGCGAGGTCATATCCTCAGCTGCTGGCTGCAGGCGCCCTGAGCTGCAGAAGTGGCTGCAGGAGTTCGTGGCGCCCCCCTCCCCCCGCACACGCCCACGTACACCGACCACCACATGAGTGAGTATTGTGTGTCCATGACACACAGCGAGGAGCGAGGTCATATCCTCAGCTGCTGGCTGCAGGCACCCTGAGCTGCAGAAGAGGCTGCAGGCCCAGGTTACAACAACTGTATTTTTCCTGTTCCCGGACTACAACAACTGTTTTTCCTATTCCCAGGCTACAACAACTGTTTTTCCTATTCCCAGGCTACAACAACTGTTTTTCCTATTCCCAGGCTACAACAACTGTTTTTCCTATTCCCAGGCTACAACAACTGTTTTTCCTATTCCCAGGCTACAACAATTGTTTTTCCTATTCGCAGGCTACAACAACTTCGCCAACACATCATCGTCAAACAGCCTGCTGAACTACTCGCGGGAGCGCGTGGAGCGCGCGCGCTATGAGGGCGTCGGGGCGCTCGGCGCGCAGCTGCGCCACGACCGCCCGCTGGGCGACGCCAACATGGATATAGGTATATTTCAATGCTACAGTTTATGAGGTCAGCTTTAAGTAGTTAAGGCGAAGGAAATAGGTAAACACCAGCCTGCACCGGCCTACTACTGGACGCATCCAGTGACGTAATTACTAGAGGCGCACGTGCCCCAGGGCGCAAGGGCCAAAGGAATCCAACACAACTCTGGCGCCGTTTTGGAGCAACACCATCATCATCATATCAGCCTATAGCAGGCAAGTGCTGGACGTAGGTCTCCCCCAGGGTACGCCACAAGGCACGATCTCCTGTTCACGCCATCCAGTCGCTACCAGCCACTAAGACAAGTCTTCGGTCTATCGTGCAGTGGTACGCTTAGATAGATAGTCCTTGTGAAAAAAGATAATAAGCTATTTATACAAAACAAATATGCTGTTCCGAACATGATATTACAAAATCATACAAAATTTTATAATAGTTCAAGAGACAATGATGAAACCCATGCGATGTGCTTTAACAGAATGTCTTTGTTGATTACACGCATGCTGCCTTCCTACTGAATGTCTCTTTTTATATTCACAATAAATTGTCTATAAAAACAACTTTCTAAGAACATTTTCTATCAATTTTTTGTTATAATAATGTACAGTCACGTTAAAAAGTGGTTGTAGAGGGCTACCTCAAATGGTTTAAAATATCTCCTGAACTACATTATTTAAATAAATTATTTCTTGTGAAACTCTAGTTATAAAACTCGTAAACATTAATGTATACCCAGAGATAAAAATGTTATTTTGAACCATTTCAGGTGGGGACCCTCTATACGGGGTGTAAGGGACCGTGTAACGAAAACTTTGCAGGCGCGATAAGACCATGAAACTGAACAACTTTTTTTATGGGGCTATGTTGGTAAACATAAAAATAATTTCGACTTTCCGTACAAAATTCCCGATCAGCTGACTGACTTTGTATGGAAACTCCCATAGAAAAAGTTGTTCAGTTTCATGGTCTGAGCACGCCTGCAAAGTTTTCGTTAAACCGTCTCTTACACCCTGTATGCACTTATCAACGTTACTGTACAATATCACGAAGATTTTATATTTCAACTCCGTTCAGTTTCCCCAATGAACCATTACATATTACACATACTGACCTATATATCACTTCCTTCCAGACCTGACGACGTGCAAGCGTCTGGGCACGTCGTACTGCGCGCTGCCTCGCGAGGCGGCCGCGCGGCGCTGCTCGGGCCGCACGGCGCTCTGCAAGGAGGTGCTCAACGACACCTGGGTCTCCTTCCCCACCTGGAGCGAGGACTCCACCTTCGTCACGTCCAGGAAGACGCAGTATGAAGAGTATATCTATAGGTGTGAGGATGAGAGGTTTGAGGTTAGTTTACGCTCTTATTTTCCTCGTTTTGCTATACTATAAAGTACTCAACGATTCCTGGTTTTCATTCCCTAATTGGAGGACCTTTGTGGCGTCTATAAAGACGCAGTATGAAGAGTATATCTATAGGTGTGAAGATGAACGATTCGAGATTAGTTTTCAATTGAATATTAACTGAAAGAGGTATGTCAGGATCGTAGCAAGTGGAAGGGTGTAGTCTCTGCCTACCCCTCCGGGAAAGAGGCGTGATCATTATGTATATGTATTAACTGAACGGTTCTGTGCCTTCATAACCAAACTGTTGAATTTCTTTTACGTTGATTTTGTCTTCATTTATTATTGAAAATATGAGACAATGATGAAACCCATGCGATGTGCTTTGACAGAATGTCAGTGATGATACACGCATGCTGCCTTCCTACTGAAAGTCTCTTAATTTTAAAAATCTTATTGTTTTTGATATAGTTATTTTGACGACCGATATGGCGCAGTGGTAGTGCGACTGCCTTTAACGCAGAAGGTCCCGGGTTCGATTCTCGGTGGGTCACTCACAAAGTTGATATCTATTACTTTGTGAATTTGTTCCCAGTCTGGTTAGGACATTGCGGGCTGAACCACCCGATTGTCTGTAAGTAAGATGGTTCCGTGTTTCGGATGGCACGTTAAGCCGTAGGTCCCGGTTGCTGTCTATGATCACTTAGACGGCGGTCGTTACACACCATGTCAGAAGTCTACTACTTGTAGAAGGCGGTTGAAAAATTCTGACACTAGGGTTCATCAGGTCGTTGGACGACTCTGTGTCCCACACGAAAAGAGAGAGATATAGTTATTTTATATACGGAGTGCAAAAGACACATTCCTATACTAATAGAGTGTAAGTGGAACATAAAATTCATCTTTTTCCTTTAGAAAGTGTTAGGAAAAGATTTTAAAGAATCGACTTCGCATATAACAATTATCACAATAGAATAATACAATAATCATCACGATTAGCTGAGTTCGTTTACTAAGGAAATATTTTTATGTTTCCTGAAACATTTTTAAGAGAAAATCTTTCCGTTTCTTAGTAAGAATACACTCTTAAAAGTATTCAGAAAGCTGTCTCTTACACTTTGTATATTTTCGAATGTTTAAATTTTTCGAAGTATTTTTATTTATACTTGAATTATGATTAAAACTGTTAACGTTTTGCCTACCCCGCAAGGGATAAAGGCGTGATATATGTATGTATGACTAAAAGCTTACCCTATCGTGTGTGTAGCTGGACGTGGTGATCGAGACGAACGCGGCGACGATCCGCGTGCTGGAGGGCGTGCAGAAGAAGCTGTCGCGCATGTCGGCCGAGGACGCCGCCAAGCACCGCCTCGACGACTGCCTCGGCGGCCACTCGCCCACCATACACCAGCGCGCGCTCAGGAGGATATACGGTGATAAGGTGGTACGCAGCACACACGCTGTAGGCATGCGATACAGACTAGCAACACCATAGACAACTATCACAAACAAACACTGTTCTCCTTCGTCGAGTCGACAGTAACATTGTATTTTTGTTGAGCAATATTTAGCAACTGAAATGCCCCTGGGACTTGCTTCCAGTAGGTCCCGGACTTAGGACAGACTATTGATTGGGTTAATTTAAAAATTGATCTGGGTTTCTGTTATTTTATATGACAAACATTTAGATACAATTTTAGTGATAATGATTTTTGTAACATATGACAAACATTTAAATACAAATATTGTTAAATATGACATACATAATTTAAAAACAGTTATTTTATATTTTTTTTAAAGTTGCTGATTTCGAAAAACACATTCCTAATTTTAATGTTCTAAATTTTGCTGATATGATGATTCATGTTGATGCAGTATTACCCTGAATATTTAATTGCTGACAACATTGATCTGATCGGAATTAACTATTCAAAATCAATCAATCAAAATTTAGGTATCAATTAGTAGGCAAGAACTTAACTTTGGTGAAAGGTGCATTTAGGTAGACTTGTTTTTTAATCTGATATAAAACAGCGTAGTGCAATTTTTCACAGCTTGTGCACTGTAGAGGATGTAAAAAATCCTTAAAGTATTTGAAGGGCTCTTGATCAGCTCGTAAAACTGAACAACTTTTCCTGGAAAAACATAGAAGTGTATACCTGTATTTATTGGTAAAAAGTTGTTTAGTTTCATGGTCCTATTTACCCTTAGAGTATTCACCCTATGGAGGCGGTAAACAGTCAAATTACCGAACAAACTTTCTGCCACTTTTTTGCGGGAAGGGAGGTAAACACGTACAGTACACAAGGATAATTTTACAACAACTTGACATGACAACCACATACAAAACGGCAACTGTCAGTTTCGTATAATGTGCTGGGCAAATGGGCAGTGAATTCTGGCAGAGGGGTAAGCCCAGCTTTGCCATCTCCTTAGGGTGAATGCTTTAACTTTTTAAATACTTTTTAGGTGATATCTTTTACATCTTAATTTTTACTTTTTTAAACTATAAATGTAGTTAGTTGCGGCTTATTTTTTTATTTATTAAGCATGCACTTTTACACTTATTTTGCCAATATTAGTATATTGCTATCGCATGTCCTACTGTTTATTCGTTTTACGTGGAGGGACTGATATTTGTGGTAAAAAATCGTAATTATTCAGTTTAGTTTAGTTGATACGCTCTGCGAATGTTTATGTTTATATGAGTCGGCTAAAGTTAAGGGCCGCTGATATTGGTTAGGGCGAAACTTTTTTGGGTGTGTCAGTAGGTAGGTCTTCAACGGCCGAGCAGCCTCAGATGCTCACCGGTCGATGTGGACGTGTTTCGTCTGAGGCAGCGCATGCTCAATTGCTCATACTCAGACAAAAAATGTCCACATCGACCGTGGCGGTGAGCACCTGAGGCTGCTCGTCCGGTGGAGACGTACATATTGATTAACTTATTTCTTTCTATTGTTACGCTGCGCGCTTACACCGGTCTGTGATATTTACAGAGAAATTTACGTCGGTCATCCCTAAATTGGGTAAATGAAAATAACCTACTTTTTAGGACAAACAAAAACGACGATATTCTGATAATAAGAGGTTACGATACATAGACTGTTTTGAATGGCTTCAAAACAAACATTAATTTTCTGTTTAAAAATTCAAATTTTTAATATTTTGTGAAACAATGAATGGGGTTAGGTTAGGTTATCTTACTCGGACAATAATTTTCACAATATAGTTTTTTGTATTATAATAGCGAATAGGTTAGGTTTTTCGGAACATGTATTTTCTTAGGCCAAATCTTGTCAAATTACCACAAATATCGGTCACCCCACGCAAAGATCACCCATTCAAACTTGTGCGTTGCTCCAGGCGGTGGACATCATCGCGGGGCTGAAGAAGAACCCCGTGGTGGCCGTGCCCGTCGTGCTGCGCCGCCTCAAGGCCAAGGAGGAGGAGTGGAGGGAGGCGCAGAAGGTACCGTCCTCATTCTATTTATACACGGTGCTAGGAAAAGAACTGAGTTCCTTTCAAATGATGAACCACGCCATGGAACTGAACAATTTTCCCCATGGAACATACAGGGTTATTTTTTTGTCAGTACATAAACTTTGCAGGGTGTTTCCACTCATGATTCTGAACAACTTTCACTATGCGAAAAATTGGGTGCTCCATACATTTTTACCGAGTAGGTATTAATTTTTCTATGGAACACGCGATTTTGCATGTGGCCCCATAGTAAAAGTTGTTTAGAATCATGAGTGGACACACCCTGCAAAGTTTGTGTCCTGACTAAAAATTACCCTGTGGGTCGAAATATGGAAATAAAATTGGGCCTACCGTACGTAATGTACCAGCTTTCAAATATAAATTGTAACGACTTTTTAAATATTTTAACCCCTTAATTGCTATGATGAAACACATGCGATGTGCTTATCAGAACTAAATGTTGATACACGCATGCTGCCTTCCTTCTGACCATTTATCCACTCTTTTCTTCTCCATACATTACCAAATCCCCACTAAACGACCCCTTTTATCTATCCACAGGGTTTCAACAAGCAATGGCGTGAACAGAACGAGAAATACTACCTGAAGTCCTTAGACCACCAGGGGATCAACTTCAAGCAGAACGACCTGAAGGCGCTGAGGTCCAAGACGCTGTTCAATGAAGTGGAAAGTGCGTACGCGGCCAGGAAACCGGGGCCGCATCTGGTTGTGGACTATAACATGACCAGTCGGCAAGAAGGTTAGTTCTAGTGTTTAGCTTTTTTAACGAGACTTTAGTTCAATTAAGTTTTCTTTCAGTTTTATTGTGGTTCATTATAGGTTTAAATTGTACTTTTAAATTTATATTGGTGGGTCTCCATTGAACGAGCAGCCTCAGATGCTCACTGCCGCGCGCAGCATGCGGCGCATTGCGCGGTCGGTGTGGAGTGTTTCCCCTGAGCAGCGCATGTTAAAATTCTCATGCTCGGGCGAAAAACCGTCTACACCGACCGCGCATTGCGCCGCATGCTGCGCGCGGCAGTGAGCATCTGAAGCTGCTCGTTCAATGGAGACCCAGCTATTGGATTTCTTGCAGTTATATTTAGGTTCAGTTATTTAGATTTACTTAAAGTTTAGTGCTTAATTTAAATCCCATCGTTCCTCCTTCCAGCGATCAAGATAGTCCGCGACTGTACCGAGCTGCTGATCCACCACGCGCGGCGCCAGACCGCCATACAGAAGACTGAGAAGCGCAAGATCAAGCAGCTGCTGCGCCAGTTCATACCGGACCTGCTGCAGCACCCGCGCCAGCCCGCCAGCGACGATGGTGAGTGTTATACAAGAGCAGACCGCCATACAGAAGACTGAGAAGCGCAAGATCAAGCAGCTGCTGCGCCAGTTCATACCGGACCTGCTGCAGCACCCGCGCCAGCCCGCCAGCGACGATGGTGAGTGTTATACAAGAGCAGACCGCCATACAGAAGACTGAGAAGCGCAAGATCAAGCAGCTGCTGCGCCAGTTCATACCGGACCTGCTGCAGCACCCGCGCCAGCCCGCCAGCGACGATGGTGAGTGTTATACAAGAGCAGACCGCCATACAGAAGACTGAGAAGCGCAAGATCAAGCAGCTGCTGCGCCAGTTCATACCGGACCTGCTGCAGCACCCGCGCCAGCCCGCCAGCGACGATGGTGAGTGTTATACAAGAGCAGACCGCCATACAGAAGACTGAGAAGCGCAAGATCAAGCAGCTGCTGCGCCAGTTCATACCGGACCTGCTGCAGCACCCGCGCCAGCCCGCCAGCGACGATGGTGAGTGTTATACAAGAGCAGACCGCCATACAGAAGACTGAGAAGCGCAAGATCAAGCAGCTGCTGCGCCAGTTCATACCGGACCTGCTGCAGCACCCGCGCCAGCCCGCCAGCGACGATGGTGAGTGTTATACAAGAGCAGACCGCCATACAGAAGACTGAGAAGCGCAAGATCAAGCAGCTGCTGCGCCAGTTCATACCGGACCTGCTGCAGCACCCGCGCCAGCCCGCCAGCGACGATGGTGAGTGTTATACAAGAGCAGACCGCCATACAGAAGACTGAGAAGCGCAAGATCAAGCAGCTGCTGCGCCAGTTCATACCGGACCTGCTGCAGCACCCGCGCCAGCCCGCCAGCGACGATGGTGAGTGTTATACAAGAGCAGACCGCCATACAGAAGACTGAGAAGCGCAAGATCAAGCAGCTGCTGCGCCAGTTCATACCGGACCTGCTGCAGCACCCGCGCCAGCCCGCCAGCGACGATGGTGAGTGTTATACAAGAGCAGACCGCCATACAGAAGACTGAGAAGCGCAAGATCAAGCAGCTGCTGCGCCAGTTCATACCGGACCTGCTGCAGCACCCGCGCCAGCCCGCCAGCGACGATGGTGAGTGTTATACAAGAGCAGACCGCCATACAGAAGACTGAGAAGCGCAAGATCAAGCAGCTGCTGCGCCAGTTCATACCGGACCTGCTGCAGCACCCGCGCCAGCCCGCCAGCGACGATGGTGAGTGTTATACAAGAGCAGACCGCCATACAGAAGACTGAGAAGCGCAAGATCAAGCAGCTGCTGCGCCAGTTCATACCGGACCTGCTGCAGCACCCGCGCCAGCCCGCCAGCGACGATGGTGAGTGTTATACAAGAGCAGACCGCCATACAGAAGACTGAGAAGCGCAAGATCAAGCAGCTGCTGCGCCAGTTCATACCGGACCTGCTGCAGCACCCGCGCCAGCCCGCCAGCGACGATGGTGAGTGTTATACAAGAGCAGACCGCCATACAGAAGACTGAGAAGCGCAAGATCAAGCAGCTGCTGCGCCAGTTCATACCGGACCTGCTGCAGCACCCGCGCCAGCCCGCCAGCGACGATGGTGAGTGTTATACAAGAGCAGACCGCCATACAGAAGACTGAGAAGCGCAAGATCAAGCAGCTGCTGCGCCAGTTCATACCGGACCTGCTGCAGCACCCGCGCCAGCCCGCCAGCGACGATGGTGAGTGTTATACAAGAGCAGACCGCCATACAGAAGACTGAGAAGCGCAAGATCAAGCAGCTGCTGCGCCAGTTCATACCGGACCTGCTGCAGCACCCGCGCCAGCCCGCCAGCGACGATGGTGAGTCTCTTTTCTTGTGGACACCGAGTCGTCCAACCACCCGATGAACCCTGGTGTCAGAAATTTTCAACCACCTTCTACAAGTAGCAGGTCACTGACATGATTGTGTAACGACGTCTAAGTAACGTCACTTTTATTACGTACTAGTAGGCGCCCGCGGCTCCGGCCGCGTTGAAGTCGATTTCAATACCGTAGCATCCTACAGGAACATTATTTCGGGATAACAACTATCTAATGTGTTAATCCAAGTTATCCTCTGTGTGCCAAATAACATGAAATCAATATAGCAATTTTTGCATGAACGGGGTAACAAACAAACAAACATACAAACTTACGCATTTATAATATTAGTAGGATATGTCTGTCTTTAAAGACTCCACCCAAATCGCACTTTGATTCATTTAAAAGTTCACTAATTTACGTATTCAAATCCACGAGGCCATGACACGCTACATAATTACTAGTTATTACCTGTAGACCCACCGGTGGGTCATAAAGGTGGGACCACGGTTAAAAAGGGCTGGTTTCGTATGCATATGGACTGTGCATCATTACTCGGGAAATCCGTATGACTCACTGTGGCTCAGCAATCATTAAAGTCATTTGTACATCTATTGTTGTAAATAACAGATATATGTAAATAGGTTTGGCCTTCGTTTAACCTATTTTCATGACTTTGATTATAATTAAGACTGATGAATGTAGAAGAAGCGAAAGAATGCCAGGATCGTAGCAAGTGGAAAGTAATAGTCTCTGCCTACCCCAACGGGAAATAGGCGTGATTTGTGTATGTATGTAGATTATAATTAAAATTGAATACAAATTTTTACACCATAAAAAACTGGTATACGACTGTGATGTGAATAAAACAGGTGGCTTTTACCGTGGGAAAACTGCGTATTCTCTGCAAGAAATGGGGCCTCAAGGTCACACATTTTTTTTTTTCATATTTCGACCTATGGTTCTTGGGGAAAGTTGTTCAGTTTCATGGGCTGGTTCCTTGAAAGGAAGTTAGGACTGTAACACCGTGTGTAAATAACTGATAAGTTTATCGGTGTAGTCACTGAAATCACGGCCAGAAAAGTAGGTCGTCTAAATATAACGTTACATCCATAGCCTTAAAATAGAAAGACTCAAAACGATTCGGTGAGGCGAATTCGTAAGGCTATTTATAGAGTTCTCAAAATATACATACACACACCACGCCTTTATTCCTCCCTTGCGGAGCAGGCAGGCTATTAACGAAAATCGAAAAAATACGGTTGTCGTAAAATAAAAAATACGTTCGACTAATATTTGAGAGTCGTTCCATATAAATCATGTGACAGGTTGGAAAAAAATATGTTATGCCCTTGAGTCCCTAAATCGCCTCTTACTATACCCAGGAGAAAGAATCACAAATAAACACACTTTGTTTTTAATTAAATCTATTGTATATAGGGTTGCTACCTATGTTGATGTTATCATGGTTCATATCTTATCGCATAACAACACAGGTTTTGTGTTATTGTTTTTTATATCGCAATAAATATCGCGACCTTGCCTCAGACTTAGTGGCTGGGGTTTGTTGTTTGATTATTTGCGTTGTAACGGTGGAATGTTTTTATTTTAGCTGGCACGTAAACAGAATTTAGTAGACGATTTGTAGCATATGCAAAGGTTCCGGGTTTGATTCTCTGTGGAGTACTCATAGTTAGGACATTGCTCGCTGGGCCACCTGATTTTCCGAAAAGGACGACGGTTTCGTGCTTCGGGTACGAGCTGCCGGTTTCGACAACCATATCAGAGGCCCACTAGTAATATTTTAAAACACTGACGTGTGTGGACGTTCGACTGGGTGTCATGTTGCACAAGATAGAATATGAATTGTGTTATAATTTTTTCAGAACTTATTACTACATAATATAAACCAAAGTTGCTTTTCGCGTCTGTATGTATGTACGTATGTATGCTTAAATCTTTTGAACTACACAACGGATTTTGATGCAGAGTTTTAACAGATAGAATGATTCAAGAGGAAGGTTTTTATGTATAACACTTGCCGGGAAAACATGTTATTCCCACGGGAAAATGAATTGCAGTGGGCCGTTAGTAGAGTATATTTTGTAGTGAGTTGAGCATAGACTAATGTAATTTTTTCTTGTAATTGTCAACAGAAGAGAAAGACGAGCCTAGCAATCCGTGCAGTCCGGCCGGCGACGACAACAAGGACGCGAAAGATGCAGACAAACCCGCGGGGGACAAGCTCAAGCAAGAGAAGGAGGTCAGTACTGTCCACTGCTGGACATACACCGCCCCTTGGACGGGCTGGCGATAGGGAACAACTTCCCTATAGAACCTAGGTAGAAATATGAAAAAAAGAATTGGAACCCCCGTACAAAATGAACTAGTCGACCGAGGTTTGTATGGGAGGTCCATAATTTTGTATCATATTTCGAACTAAGTTCCTAGTGGAAAGTTTTATGGACTGGGTTACCGCTTAGAATGTTGCGTTTTTTCTTACCTTATACACTTGATTTTGCCAAAAGAGACAATGATGAAACCCATGCGATGTGCTTTAACAGAATTTCTTTGTTGAATACACGCATGCTGCCTTCCTACTGAAAGTCTCAAAAAAATTCTCTTCCTATAAACACAATAAAAAATTACAATTCCAGGACTTAAAAACTTAATATGTAGTCGCATTTTATTTTAATAAATTACTCCCAAAATCTTGCACATTTCTCTTCTCCTTACCACCTAAATCATAACGAATATTGATACTAATTTATACGAATAAGTTCTAATTGTTATACTACCTTTCCAGTCGTCAGAATCGGACGCGGCGTCGGATAAGAGCGGCAAGAACAACAACGGGAAGAACGACAAGGAAAACAAACCCAAGAACAACAACCAGCATCTACACCCGCCCGCGCCCGCGCCCCCGCCCCCGCCCCCGCCCCCGCCCCCGCCCCCGCCCGACAACAAGACTGACAAAGGTAACATATCTCTCCAAGTCGTCCAACGGCCCAATGAACCCTAGTGTCAGATACCTCATACTATTTGTTATATGAGGTTCCTTAGGTTCTTATTTATAAATCGCACTCAACTCTGAGATGGATCTCAACAGCGATTTTGACAAATGTCAGTCAATACTTCACACTCGAAATCGATCTCAGTTGAGTATGGTTAATAAATACGGGCCTGAGAGTGATTAGGTGCGTCCACACCGCACGGTCTTGCCTGACCCGCGCATGAGCGTATGTCTCGCTAAGCGGTGAGCATGCTACAATGTACACGCAATTAATTATACGCTAATTTGAAACGTAAACAATGATTCACGTTACTTTCTACGTTTCATTATGCTATTGGCCATTTTTTATGTAGGTGTAGTAAATAGGTACCTTACTAACTAGTTTTAGGCTTTACGACAAGGCTTTACTATATGTGTATTTACTATATTGTATAGAACTAGACATATAAATTTTGTGTATTTGTCAAGTTAAAGCCAGAATTACGAGACAATGATGAAACCCATGCGATGTGCTTTAACAGAATATCTTTGTTGATTACACGCATGCTGCCTTCCTACTGATGTCTTATACCAAACGTCATATGTTATTTACATAAAATCTATAGTATTCTCCTCGATAACCACATATAATTAATATTTATTTCCTATATTAAACAGATACCACCGCAGCTGCGAATAACACATTGAAAAGGAGTAATAGTGACGAGATGAAGACAGAAGTGAAATCTGAAGAGGTTGAGGACGATTTGAGGGATCATCCGTCAAATGTGAGTATTTTAACTTGTTTCCTTTGTATGAACTTAGTAACAAAATGTTAATACCAATATCTAGTGTTTGGTTAAAACACCAAATATTCAAAATTAGTTTCTACAAAATAGTAAACATTATGACCTTTTATTGTTCAAAACTAAACAACTTTTGCAAAGGAATATAGGTTACCAATTTATTGTATAAAATGAAGTCGCTTTTTGTTTATCTCTGTCCGTTATACACACCTCTGACTCCTTCTAAGCTATGTAACAGATTTTGATGCGGTATTTTTAAATAGATTACTCAACAAGAGGGTTTATATGTATGATGAAATATCGGGAAAACGTTTTATTCCCGTATGGGAAAAGAATAAGCGGTGAGTGCAATCGCTGGGTGGGCAGCTAAAATTAAATAAACACATTTCAATTCATATTTCTCGGGTTCGGTTGTTTGGTTTTATGTTTAGTCATGGCCTATTCCTATCATATATGTACATAAAAATCATTGTCTCGGAAGGAAAAGGTAGGCAGTTCAGAATGCAATTTCTCGTGATTGAGGACTCGAGATTTCGTGAGAGATCTCAGGATTCGAGATTGACCACATCGAGATTTCGTTGTATTATTGGTCGAGGATCTGAGATCTCGATGATTGGTCAGACGGCTCCAACTCCGTAACTTAATGGCCTTCAGCCGCTCGTCTCCAGTCAGCAGCAGAGACTACATCTTTCTCTTCTTGTTTAACCAATGCGAGAATAACTTTAGTGATGTTACAAATTACCGATTGACAACCGTGATAATAACCATCGGCTGCTCTATTGAGTTCTGACTTAACCTTACACAATCTCTTAACAAATACCTTGAAAACTGTGTCTAAAAATGCTATTTTTTCCTTTCAGGAGGCGCGTTTCGTATGCACATCGTCGTGGTACCTGTTCTTCCGTCTGCACGGCGTGGTGTGCTCGCGGCTGGCGGCCGCGCGCCGCACCGCGCTGCAGCTGCACGAGCAGGCGCAGCGCGACCTCGCGCGCCAGCCCGCCAGCGTCGCCGCCGCGCTGCAGCTCAAGCCTAATAGTCAGTTACTATACTAGCACTTAGTCATCTCTCACTCGTCCATTTCCCCATTATATCGTTCTCTCCCCATCTTATGTTTATTTCCCCATTATCTCCTAATATCTCTCCCCCATCTTATATCCATTTCCCAAATATATTCTCATCTCCCCTATTTTATGACCATTTCCCCATTATATCCTCATCTCTCCCTCATCTTATATCCATGTCCCTATTATATCATCGTCCTCTCCCCCATATTATGTTTATTTCCCCATTATCTCCTCATCTCTCTCCCTCATGTTATGTCCATTTTTCCATTATATCCTCATCTCTCCCCCTCATCTTAATGTCAATTTCCCCATTATATTCTCATCTTATGCCAATTTCCCTATTATATCCTCACCTCTCTCCCTTATGTCCATTTCCCCATTATATGCTCTCTCTTCCCCATCTTATGTCCATTTCACCATTATATCTTCATCTGTCTCCCCTATCTTATGCCAATTTCGTCATCTTCCCGACGGTATGCGCATCTCTTCCATTTTATGTCAATCTCCCCATTTTGCGTCCATCACTTAATTTTATGGCCTATTTCCCCCATTGTTTTTTGTCTTACCTACTTTCTGTTGCCTGTCCTCCATTTCTTGTCCTCTTACCCATTGTAATTATTTAAAAATTTATTGTACACATATCCAAGAAACACTAGTTTCTGATGTCATGTCTTGTTATACCAATGCTGGTACATTGGTACTTTTTAGGCACTGCTTATTTTCCATTAATCAAAGTGAGACAATGATGAAACCCATGCGATGTGCTTTAACAGAATCTCTTTGTTGATTACACGCATGCTGCCTTCCTACTGAACGTCTCTTAAAAAATCTTATATAAGGTGTAAAAATATTAGCTGCAAATATTTTAAAGGGTGAATCAGCCTATGACACCGAACAACTTTCCCAATAAAACATAGGTCGAATTATGAGAAAATCTTATACAAATTGACTAACGATCGGTAATTTTGTATGGGAGGTCCAAACTGTTTATTTCATATTTCGAGCTATGTTTTTTGGGAAAGTTGTTCGGTTTCATAGGCTGGTTCACCGCTTCAAATATTGGCAGCTAATTTATTTACGGTCTGTATATGCGGGCACCTATGTATTACATTTAAAATTGCGGCTATCTTAAATTGTAGGTTGTATTTTTCTGTATCGTAACAAAAAGTTGTAACATGTTCTTTCTTTCCAGACTTGCCATCCGAAGCGTCATCCCCGGCTGAATACTACAACACGTTACTAGAACTGGTGAAGGGGGTGCTGGATGGCAACACCGAGCCGTCCGCCTTCGAGGACGCGGCGAGGGAGATGCTTGGCATCAAGGCGTATCCTGCCTTCACGCTGGACAAACTAGTCTCCATCGCTGTTAGACAGGTGAGATTATCAACAACAGTTTTTATTATATAAGGTGTAAAAATATTAGCTCTAAATACTTTAAGGAGTGAATCAGCCCATGGAACTGAACAACTTACCCCAAGAAACATAGGTCGAAATATGAGAATTTTTTTTGGACCTCCCGTACATATTGACCTGGTCGGTCGATAATTTTGTATGGGAGGTCCAAACCTATGTTCCTTGGGGAAAATTGTTCTGCGATTTTCATATAAGTATTTGTCAGACTTAAATGGAGGTTCGCACAATTTATACAGGTGCGTCTGTACCGCTCAGATGGCTCACCGCCTCGCGTGGCATGCGTGCGTGCCGCGGTCGGTGTGGACGGGTTTCGCCCGAGCATGACTAATTGATCATGCTACGTCATGCAACCTTACGTCCTTTGAAGTCGGTTCTCTTTAAAAAAAAGTTATTTCAATGTCGCAATGGAAACGGCTTGTCAATTCCAATGATTGTTGAAGCGATGTAGTTCACGATAGTAACCGCTTATGTTGTATTGCAGTTGCAGCACGTGGTGACGGAGCCGTGGGCGTGCCGCGCGGTGGAGCTGTGCGCGCGCGGCGGCATGCGCGGGCCCCCCTCCTACGTGCGCCGCGCCGCCGCGCAGCTGCAGCACGACCACGCCACCTTCCTCATCAAGTTTGTGAGTATACCCCCCCAACCCCCCCACATGCGCGCCCCCCCTCCTACGTGCGCCGCGCCGCCGCGCAGCTGCAGCACGACCACGCCACCTTCCTCATCAAGTTTGTGAGTATACCCCCCCAACCCCCCCACATGCGCGCCCCCCCTCCTACGTGCGCCGCGCCGCCGCGCAGCTGCAGCACGACCACGCCACCTTCCTCATCAAGTTTGTGAGTATACCCCCCCAACCCCCCCACATGCGCGGCCCCCCCTCCTACGTGCGCCGCGCCGCCGCGCAGCTGCAGCACGACCACGCCACCTTCCTCATCAAGTTTGTGAGTATACCCCCCCAACCCCCCCACATGCGCGCCCCCCCTCCTACGTGCGCCGCGCCGCCGCGCAGCTGCAGCACGACCACGCCACCTTCCTCATCAAGTTTGTGAGTATACCCCCCCAACCCCCCCACATGCGCGGCCCCCCCTCCTACGTGCGCCGCGCCGCCGCGCAGCTGCAGCACGACCACGCCACCTTCCTCATCAAGTTTGTGAGTATACCCCCCCAACCCCCCCACATGCGCGGCCCCCCCTCCTACGTGCGCCGCGCCGCCGCGCAGCTGCAGCACGACCACGCCACCTTCCTCATCAAGTTTGTGAGTATACCCCCCCAACCCCCCCACATGCGCGGGCCCCCCTCCTACGTGCGCCGCGCCGCCGCGCAGCTGCAGCACGACCACGCCACCTTCCTCATCAAGTTTGTGAGTATACCCCCCCAACCCCCCCACATGCGCGGCCCCCCCTCCTACGTGCGCCGCGCCGCCGCGCAGCTGCAGCACGACCACGCCACCTTCCTCATCAAGTTTGTGAGTATACCCCCCCAACCCCCCCACATGCGCGGGCCCCCCTCCTACGTGCGCCGCGCCGCCGCGCAGCTGCAGCACGACCACGCCACCTTCCTCATCAAGTTTGTGAGTATACCCCCCCAACCCCCCCACATGCGCGGCCCCCCCTCCTACGTGCGCCGCGCCGCCGCGCAGCTGCAGCACGACCACGCCACCTTCCTCATCAAGTTTGTGAGTATACCCCCCCAACCCCCCCACATGCGCGGGCCCCCCTCCTACGTGCGCCGCGCCGCCGCGCAGCTGCAGCACGACCACGCCACCTTCCTCATCAAGTTTGTGAGTATACCCCCCCAACCCCCCCACATGCGCGGCCCCCCCTCCTACGTGCGCCGCGCCGCCGCGCAGCTGCAGCACGACCACGCCACCTTCCTCATCAAGTTTGTGAGTATACCCCCCCCGGCCCCCCCACATGCGCGGGCCCCCCTCCTACGTGCGCCGCGCCGCCGCGCAGCTGCAGCACGACCACGCCACCTTCCTCATCAAGTTTGTGAGTATATACAATGCAGCACATCAGCCTATACTAGTCAACCTCCCCCAGGGTACGCCATGAGGCACGATATACCAATAAGCAGTAATTTAACTGGCGCACCTTGACTCGGGTACGCCTTGACCCAGGTGATTCTCTTTTCCTTTTTGTGTGGGACACCCAGTCGTCTAACGACCCAATGAACCTTAGTGTCACAATTTTAACCGCCTCTTACAAATAGCAGGCTTCTGCATGGTTGTGTAAGGACCGCTGTCTAAGAAATCATAAATAGCAACCCGGGACCTACGACTTAACGTGCCATCCGAAACACCATCCACCACCACCGAAATGCCATCCAAGGAACAGTAGTTTAACTCGCGCACTTCTCCGCTTGAGACTACCTACATTAGTGGGGATGTCAAGAAACTGGTTTCGTCAACCCGAATTCAAGTTATGTCTTACTGCTAAATTACGTTGGTGGTGGTGCTAATATTGAAAGGGGTGAATCAGTCCATGAAACTGATCAACTTTTCCCAAGGTAGATGGTCGAAATGAGAAAAAAACCAGGTCCAAATAATAAAAAAACATATTTCGATCTATGTTCCTTGGGAAAAGTTGTTCAGTTTAAGTGGCTGTTCCACCCCTTTGCAGTTTCTTTTATACATCCTATAGATAGAATCACAAAATCGTTCACTTTGTTCGCTATCACCAGAATTGTAGTTAGCTCTGTTTTTATTCCTTTGAGAGATGCTAAGAATAATAGAAAGTTAGAAAAGGATATGATAACGAAAGCTAAAAACATTACACAGATAAAAAAGATGTTTATTTTTTAATGTGGTACACCGAGTCACATGGTTTCTGAAACAACCTTGGAAAACAATCCTCAAAAATGTCAGACGTGGCAATTTTTTTTTTTTTTTTTTTTTTCTCTTTCTTCTGCAACATGGCAATCTGTTTTACAACAATGAGCCACTTGTTTGGTCGAATACTATTCTTCCTGTGTTGGTGTTTAATTTTCAGAGACAGTCCAATGACCCATCTCTCAAACTGCTGTCAAATCAAATCTATGGGACAGGTTTGATATACTGTGTCTTTTTAGTCTGGAGAAGCATATGCTGCCAGTACCCTTCAGTTTCGTGGCTAGTTCATTCAAAGTTAGTTCGACCGTATTTTAACGGCCGTTATTGCTCTGCCTACCCCGCAAGGCATAACGGCGTGATGTGTGTGTGTACACCGAGTCGTCCAACGCCCCAATACTAACTGTTCATGTTATGTTGTTACAGTACGGCGGCGACGAGTGCAGAGTGACGTACGAGATGTTAGACAATAATGAAGGAAGAGCGTCTCCGCACAACGACAACTCGCGCCTGTCTCCGCCCACCAACCAGGTCTGTGGAATTGTTGCCCATACACAGCACTAGCGGAACGCCCAACGGCTGCGCTCACTGTAACGCATTTGCCCGTGAATAGCTGGGTCTCCATTGAACGAAAAATTTGAACATGCGCTGCTCAGGCGAAACACGTCCACACCGACCGCGCATTGCGCAGCATGCTGTGCGCGGCGTGAGCATCTGAGGCTGCTCGTTCAATGGAGACCCAGCTATTCAGATGATTTCCGGGCAAGTTTTGAATCATTCTATCTATTAAAAAAAGTGCATCAAAATCCGATCTGTAGTTTAAAAGATTTAAGCAAACATACATACAGACGAACGACTTTGTTTTACTTACAATCGCGAGACCTGAGTTCCATCCCCGTTATGTAACAATGTGTTTCTACTCACGTACATTTACCGACTGCTCTTACGGTGAAGGAAAAACATCGTGATGAAACCCACATTCAAATAAAATTTTAATCCTGATGATATTTGAATGTGACGTAACATAAGATTCGGGCCAGGTTAGCCTTTGGGCTGCAGAGGTCAGATTCCACGTCAAATCCTCTAGGTTAGGTAGCCGACCCTGACAGAGAACGGAATAAGGCAAGGAGAATGATGAATGATGAGAGCGAGATGTAAAGTATAATCCGGAGTAAAATACTTGAGATTAGGAGTTTGGAGACAATGATGAAACCCATGCGATGTGCTTTTGACAGAATGTCAGTGGTGATACACGCATGCTGCCTTCCTACTGAAAGTCTCTTAAATAACATTCCTAGTCACTAGCTTACCAATAATATTCATAAGTATAATTTGTTCTATACAGGGTGTAAAAAAAATTGCTGCAAATATTTTAAACGGTTGAAATCAACTCGTGAAACTGAACGACTTTCCCCAAGAAACATAGGTCGAAATTTGAGAAAATGTTTTACATCGTATATGATTCTTATTAACATAGCTGTGTAGTTTGGAATAGCATCCAGCGTCGTAGAAATTAAAATGAATCCAGGGAATGGACAGCAGCGTTCTCTATGAATGCAACATCTTGCAACATCTTGCACTTGCCTTGTCTGCCTATCTATAATATAATATCTATATCCATCAGTGGATTGTCTGTAGCTGTTGAAGTTGCTTACATTTGATTTTAGTATGCTGTTGTTATTTAGTATATTTTATTGAGATTTACCGCACTCACATTGCTATATTATTATCTCATTTTCATTAAATTAGTATAATAAAAGATAATATTTTTAACAAATTTTTAAAAAGTAGGTTCGCACTATTACACGTTTTTCGAAAGGAATTATTTTTTTCAAAAATGTTATTACTCTACTAAAGTGTTTATTTCCCTGTCCACAGTCGCGGCCGACCACTACGAACGGCGAGACGGTGTCCCGCATGGCGGAGTGGTCGCTGTACACGGAGCGGTACGCGCGCCCCGACCTGCCCTCCCTCGCCCCGCACCCCCCGCACCCGCACCACCCTCCCAGAAACAAGCCCGTGTTCCTGCGCAGGAACGCGCGTCGCTGCGGCGGGTACGCGCACAACGTGGCGGCGGGGCAGGCGGCGGGGGGCGCGGGCGCGGGGGCGGGGGGGGACGTCACGGTCCCGCACGCGAGGCGCAAGAGACTGATCGTGCAAGACAGCAGTGAATGCACACTCAATAATACACTTAGGTGAGTTTGTAACATCACAAAAACTCTACTTGTTCGCTTCGGTCACAATAATAGCTAATAAATTAATAAGTCAATATTATACCGTTCGCGATCGCTACTGTAAAAGACTGTTAGGCGTCCAGCAAAGAAATAATATAAAATAATTATTTATTTACTCGTTATTACATATCGGTTCAAAAATTTACAAATTGATCCACATTCAAGTTTCTTAAAAATCGTTTTAATTCATAACAAAATAAAGGGGAGTTAGGAGAAGTACTAAATTTCTTTCAAGGGATGAACCAGATCATGAAACTGAACATAGGTCAAAATATGAAAGGACCTGCCATATATTATATACCTACCAATATCAGTTTGTATGCGAGGTCCAAATTTTTTTCAACATAGTTGACCTATGTTCCTTGGGGAAAGATGTTTAGTTTCATAGGCTGGTTTATCCCTTGAAAGGAAGTTGGCTATTCTGTACAGGGTGTTTGGAAAAGTACTTTTCCAAACACCCTGTACAGAATAGCCAGTAACGATCACTCTTTTTAATGTAAATGAATAAAACATGTCTGCATTAAATTAAACTCTACTGTCTTTCATACTATTCAGGAAGAAACCCGCTCAATTCGCTACCAAATCTTTTCAACATTTAACCTTTACCTATCTGTATTCCAGGTTACTAGCGTCCCGACCACACTACATGTACCGCGCGGGCTCGCTCGGCTCGGCGCGCGCGCAGCAACCGCGCCTCTCCGCGGCTCGGAGGGCACGGTTCCGCGCCTGGCTGCGCACGCACGAGAACCCATAGCCTACCAGGAAATAAACGTGGACTACATTGTGATTTTATTACTAGCCACAAGGAAGGCTGAAGAATTTAATTGAAATAAGTGATGCAAGCCTATGTGGCATGAAAAAGACAGCCTCAAGTGTTTTTACAAAGCTAGAATATTTATAAAGCCTCATTGAGGTGAAGATTCCAATGGTAAAATATGCAGCCAGAAAAGTGATATGTGATGATGAAGTGGCAAATGAAGCCAAATGTGGCTAAATTAGTGATATTATTTATAGCTACAATGTGTCATGGTTGCTCATTACAGAAACAATAAGAACTACCGCAAAAATATCAAATGCACAAGATAGCTACAAAACAAAAAAGGCAAAATGTCATGGTTGCAGAATGCCACAATAAAGTTGCAAATAGAACGTCATAGTGGCAGAATGTCATCAATATATGGTGAAAATCATTGGTGTCAGTGAGTGACGGCAAAATAGAGGCTTTTCAGCCTTGATAAAAACACGTGGCAGCAGAATGAAGAATATTGCGTATATGAGATGAGTGAAGTGTTGTGTTTGGACTAAAGTGATTGTTTACAGTGAAAATGGACACATTTAGATGAAATTCAGTCAATATATGTATGCTTGCTTGACAGTAAGTTTTGTTTACTGGTCAATTAATATAATTATATAGATTTTAATTAAATATCGTGCTCAAAAGCACTGGATTTGATGAACAGTTGATTGAATTTCGTCTAAAACGCTGAGCGAAATTACGGATTTTGATTCCAAATTTGTAATTGAAAACGCAACAATCTCGAAATTGTTGATATCAGTATTTCTTCTTTATAATTGTACATACTTTAAGAACTTGTGATTTTTCGTTTAATATGACTTGAATAAAAAAAACCTGTTTGTAATTCAACTCAAAATTGGTTGATCTTTGGAAGAATCTTTAAAAAAATACTTTTGTAAGTAATTTAAAGCTATTTTATTAAAAGTAAGATTTGATTTATTTGTTGTGTTGATCCTTGGCGAGCCGCACGCGAGCGATCCACTCGTTCCGTTCGTGTGTAACAAGCCTTATTCCTGTTGATTTATGTTTTAAATTGAAAAGTATGGGTTTTGAACTTTCTAACATAGAGGCATCTTATTTTCAACCCAAAAGAAAGAAAAATATTTTAAAAACTACGAATATTACGTATTTATTTCAAGACTGAAGAAAATTAATTCAATGTTATTTATTTTTAGAAATAATAGTGCAGCCTCTTGAGATTAAAAGTAATAAATAAACACAATTTAAAATTACAATTTCGAAAGTCATACTTTGACAAAAAATATTTCTACCTACATTATTTTCCATACAAAAAAGTCATTTTCTAAGTGACGAGGGGGCAATTCAGATTAATATAAGCAATATTCTCATTCTAAGGACAGAACGAGAATAATTATTAAAATAAATAGTTTTATAAAAGTATCATTGAACTCTGTCCAATAAGGAAATCAGGGTAAGACTGTCTCAAAATAATAATAATTATTATTGCCGTGAAGGTAATAAGAACTGCATTTTTATAATTTTAATTTATCCTGAACATTTTGGACTATTGTTTACAAAAATTACATACCATATTTTTAGTCCATAAACACTTGAAATCTATTGAAAATAGATTTAAAAAACTACTTAGAGTGAGGCTAAATCATGATAAACTTAGTCAATTTGTAAATTATTTAAAACTATTGTAAATAATAGTCCCTAAATTTAGGCATAATAAGGACCGATTTCAATGATAATAATTGCATTTCTGTAAGAAATCTCAACATTGTGTAGTCGTTCGCCATGTTTTAATGGCGGGCATGATCTCTTTCAAGTACATGTACATATTGAGCGACGTTGTTACTTTGTGAAAAGACGCAAGGAACGAATAAATATTATTATATTTATAAAATAGAATGTCTTTTATTTCAATGGTCAGCAAAGTTCAACGAGAAAACGCATAATGTCATTGTCGCGAAATGCCACACCTATAAGGGTTACATTTCAAATGCAAAATTAAAAAAATATGACAAATTAAAGCTTTTTAAAGTTATTTATCGTTAAAAAAATTCTTTTGGGTGATAATGACTATTTTTTGTACTGATATTAGTACTTGACGCTGTATCAGATTGATGGAACATCAGATGTTCATCAAAGATTCTGTTAAGTTCAGTACACAATACAAACTTACCCCTATCCATGGAAAATTTTCCATTATTCGCACGAGCGCCACCTAATAGGTCCTACACAAACGAACTGATTTAAAAATCACATTTCGGTAAAGACTGCCTAAAAACCACTGACTGACCAACCTGTCACTATAGTGATACACAAATTGTCTTAAGGGGATCGTGCAGCGTGGAAATTTTCATACAAAAAGCGTTAACGTTTTTATCATACTTACCGGTAACCAATTGTTTTGATTTTTAGGTATTTTATTTAAATTCACAAAAACTAGGTTTATTTATTTATTTATTTATTTTATTTTACCATTTATTGTACACAAGAAATTTTACAGGAAAAAAAACATAAATAAAATGGATACAACAGGCACTGCTTATCTCTAAAAAAGAAATTTCTTACAGCAGACCTACAGGAGAGAAATGGCATTTGGCGAAAGGCGGATGAGACGTGCATGCACAATAGCTATGAATACGAGATGATTAATATTTACAGATAATAACAGGAAATACATACGAAATATAACTAAAATATTACATACAACTACCGATATAAATAATAATAAAATATACATTATAAAATACATACTAAAAATAATATAATACGTATAAATATATACTGGTTAATTTGGAAGAGAAAGATAGTGTTCCTTAACTCGCTTCTTAAAAACATTGATAGAGGGACTATCACGTACAGTGTGTGGGAGGGAGTTCCATAACCTGGCTGCGTGGACCGTGAAGGAAAATGAGTAGAAGTCGGTCTTATGATGAGGAATAGATAGTAAGGTCCTTACGTTAGACCGACATGGCTTATCTAGTGGGCGCGAGAAAGTAAAACGCTCACGAAGATAAGGCGGAGAAGATGGGTTATAAAGAATGTTATAGAGAGAAGAGAGAATATGAGTATTCCTGCGAAGGCGAATTGGGAGCCACTTGAGCTGAGACCGAAACTGGGAAACATGATCGTACTTGCGCAGTCCGAAAATAAATCGGATGCACAGATTTTGGAGGCGCTCAAGCTTGTTCAAAAGCTCCTCAGTGGCATCTACGTAGCAGGAGTCGGCGTAGTCCAAAATAGGTAACAGAAGAGATTGAGCAAGAGAAAAAGGTTTATACGTTTTAATTTTTTTGATATATATTATAGTTTCAGAAATAATGAGGCACAAAAGTACACTTTTTTGAAACTGAAAAATCTTCATGTTTGAGTGAGGTTACATACAAAACTGTACAAAATTTGGTCAAAAACGGAACGTATAAACCTAGTTTAGTTTATACCTAATCGATCAAGACCAAAATTATAGAATTTGTTTAAAATTTAGGGGTAGGGAAACGTTAACGCCCGCATCCCGATTTTACTCTGTTTTCGAGGCGATTTCTCGGGAAGCCTGCTACCTGTCCCTATCGCACATTAGGGTGTTTGCCGCGCGGGCGTCGAGACAGCACATAAAATTTGAAATGCGCATTTCGCGCGCGCCATGTCTGTGAATGATACTCTTAACCGGCCCTCAATATTTGGCAGACGTGGCGATAGAGACTGTATTTTAGCGGTCGTTAACGCTCTGCCTACACCGCAAGGGATAAAAGCTTGATATATGTAGGTATGTATGTACTGCCTAAAAAGGAGATATTGTTTTCCGTGAGATGGCACGAATGTCGTATTATAATTAAAACGCCACTACTAAAAATAAAACAACAATTCCTATACAAAATCTATATTTAGTTATACTAAGCTTCGAACAAGCCACATGGAAGACGATACAAACATAGCTTACGCAATATACCGGGTGTTAGGGACACCCCTCCAAATACTGATGGGGTGCCTGCAGGCCATGAAACTGAACAACTTTCCCCTAGGAACATAATGTCAACAAACAACATCGCAATCAGCTGACTGCATTAACTATGGGAAACTGAATTTTTTTTTTACGTTTCCTGATATATGTTCCTAGGGGGAAGTTATTCAGTTTCATGGGCTGAATGCACCTCATTAGTATTCAGAGGGCTGTCCCTAAGACCCTATATTATATTCTATTAATATCAGTATTAAGGCGTATAAAAAGTTTATTTTTAATATAATTACTATTTTGTAGAAATTGACCACAAAATAGAAACAAAAGAAATATTTTCAAACGCGATTCACAGAAGTAGAAGAAATAAATAAATGGTATGCACTTAGGCAAGTATCTATAGCAAGCCTCAGTAGGTCAGTAGGTACTAAGGTAGGTAGGTACGTTTTTTCATTAGGTAGGTACTTTAGCTTAAGTAGGTATATTGTAACAAACGCATTCACAGTTGCAAAGTACTGAACTCATGTTTGTAAATACTGTAACATTTTTGTAACAAACTATTAGGTAACATAAAAAATCAGTTTTAACAGCTTGTACAGGAAAAACGTGCTGTTATATCACCACTGTGGTATGCCGGCTGAGATAGCATCACCTCATACCCTTCCCGGGGGTATCGTATGAGGCGACTAAGGGACTCGAGGGTTCCATGTGTATTACAATTTTAGGCGACAGGCTGACAACCTGTCACTAATTTGACACACTATTAATTTGAATGAACCCTCAAAGATTTGTGAGAAGCGACGATAGCAACTGAACGGTCTGCCTAACTCGAAAGGGATAAAGGCGTGATATATCGTATGTATGTACCATTGTGGTACGTGCAGGAATACTTATTTGTCATGCGGATGTAATATCCGAATATGTGCTGTTCTTCTTATCGTGTGGGACACCGAGTCGTCCAACGACCCGATGAACCCTAGTGTCAGAATTTTTCAACCGCCTTCTACAAGTAGCAGGCTTCTGACATGGTTGTGTAACGACCGCTATGTGCTGTAAAGTCTACGAAATAAATAAATCAAATTTACAGGGAACATTGCTGCCAATTCCCTTGATAGTTATCCCTATAACCGTGTGATGCCGGCTTAGAATAGCATCACCCCATATCCTTCCCGCGGGTGTCGTAAGAGGCGACTAAGGGACTCAAGAGTATTGGTGTATTGCAATTTTTAGGCGACAGGCTGACAACCTGTCACTATAGTGATACACATGTTTTCTGAAACAACCTTTGAAAACAATACTCAAAAATGTCAGACGTGGCGATAGCGACCGTATTCTTGCGGCTGTTAGCGCTCTGCCTACCCCGTAAGGGATAAGGGCGTGATGTATGTATGTATGTATGTGTTATCCCTATAGTCGGTTTAGGGTGATGCTATTTCGATTCGAACGTTTAGCTGGAGCTAAGCCCGACTAGTTTTACATAAACACCTTTCTTTACAAACAAAATGTTCTTTTTTAAAATTCTTCAGTTAATATCAACAGTACCTATACTTAATCAAATTTATCTTGATACCTGTGACTTATGATAGATCCATACTAAAAGCGAAGTAAACAAAGAAAAATGGACCTTATGTTGTAGCATTTGCCGGAAACTGACAGACGTCACAGGTAAGAAGCAATTTTTTTAAAGTTTAAGCTATCTACAAGTTCATTTACTAATTTAGTAGAACATTAAAATGTCATTATTACACTAGCGTTCATTAAGAGGCTTCTAGATCATAATCATAATCATAATCATAAATCTTTATTGCTAGAGCATAAGTGCTGCCGCCAGTATAAAAAAAAATATACCTGACTGGATGAAAACGTAATTTATGGAAAACTAGCGGCTGGCTCGCTGTTACTCATTTTCCCGTTGGAATAAATTGTTTCCCCGTTAGTATACGACATACAGGGTGTAAGGGACGGTGTAACGAAAACTTTGCAGGCGTGCTCAGTCCATGAAACTGAACAACTTTTTCTATGGGGGCTATGTTGGTAAACGTGAAACCAAGTTTTTACACAAAGCGACTGCCATCTGACCTCGGCAACCCGAAGGCTAACCTGGCTCGAATCCTAGGTTAAGTCACATTAAAATATCATCTGAATTCAAATTGATGATGGATAAATTACGTTTTCATTGACCATTATTTTATAAGTGATAGGGGGCAGCACATATGCTCTGGGAACCTCTGAAACATTAATTTCATTACTTTTATTGCAATTCTTTGTTCGTTTTTTTTTTAAATAAGGACTTTTTTTAGCAAGCAAAGCACAAGACTAGAAAGGGAAATATAACAAAATAAATATTAATATAAATGAAATTATATTTCAAATATCTAGTTGGGTAGTTAAGACAGTTAGTGACTAGAAGAATGAAGAAAAAGAAAGCACATAAAAAACACAAGTTTCAATAATAGGCAGGAAAATCAAAGCCTATTGTAGATGGCAGCAGGCGCGACTGTGCCTAAACGCACCTTCTTTTTCGTGTGCAACACCGATAAACTCTGGTGTCATAAATTTCTCAATCGCCTCCTACTAGTAGCAGGCTTCTGACGGTTGTGTAACGACCGCCGCCGTCTAAGTAATCATAGTCAGCAACCGGGACCTACGGCTTAACGTGCCATCCGAAACACGGAACCATCTTTCTTACGGACAATCAGGTGGTTATATCTGCAGTATTCGCAAAGAGATAAATAACAACTTTATGAGTAACCCACCGAGCATCGAACCCGGAACATTTGCGTTGCAGGCAGTCGCACTACCACTGCGCCACATCGATCATCCAATCACAAGTACCTAACTGAACTTTGACATTGACACATTTTTCACTAATCACAGAAAAGACACAGTCGAGAGAGGCGCCATTAGTTCCACAGTTAGCCACCTTATTGAAACGACGGTTTTTTTTACACAGAAGCAGGTAGGTACATTATCCATACAAATTATTTTTTAACATAATTTACAGAACCCGCACCATACAAATACTACAACTAAACATTTTATGTTAATATTTGAACAAGACTTTTTATGTTCAAATTAATTTGATTATTATATACGTATATTTACCTTATTTACCTATACAGGATGAAAAAATAACAATTGCAAATATTATAAGAGGTTTGCACATATTTTATCTTTCCAAGAAACTAAACCACTTTTCCCAAGGAACATAGGCCGAAATATGAAAAAATGTTGTATGGGGGTCCAATATTCTTATTTCTCTCTGTCTTGGGAAAGTTTTTCAGTTTCGTGGACTGATTCACCCCTTAAAATATTTGCAGCTAATATTATTACACCTTATATTTTGGTTTTATTTCTCGTCTCGTTCATATATTAACAAGTTTTGGTCCCTAACTATAAATAAATCTAATTTAAGCCTCAAATAACACTTGAGAAAGTGAAATCTCTGATTTTGGGAGAATAAGGTGCCTTTCCACTGGGTGGAATACAATTTTAGCCATTTAAAAAACTACACTTTGTGTAAAAGGACATTTAAAATTCAGTTTACAAATATTTTTAGGGTAATTCCTTCGTGTAAAACTGAACAATTTTCTCCTAGGTACTAGATACTCGAAATACGAAAAAATAATTGGATAACAATTTAACATAATGCTCACGTTCTATAAACTTTTTTTTTCATAATTCGATAAATTTTCTTTGTTCAGTTTTGCAAGTAGAATTCACCCTAATATATTTTAATTGAATTTAAAATGACCTCTTATGAAACTTCACATTTTATTAAAACCGAACCATTGAAAAGTCTAAAATAACATTAATATGTCAATAATTGTTCAAATTATTTATTTGGTAATACATACCAGATTGGTACGCTTCAGCCAGTTTTCGATACGATTTTAATAGGCCTTCTAAAGACTCTCTAACAATTTTTAAAACTTTTTTTTAACAAACATACAGGGTGTAAGAGACGGTGTAACGAAAACTTTGCAGGGGTGCTTAGACCATGAAACTGAACAACTTTTTATATGGAGGCTATGTGGTAAATGTGATTTTTTTCAACCTTCTATACAAAATTCCCAATCAGCTGATTCCCAACATAGCCGCCACAGTAAAAGTTGTTCAGTTTCATGGTCTGATCATGCCTGCAAAGTTTTCGTTACACCGTCTCTTACATCCTCAATAATAAATAGCGCCATTAAATGTTAACTGGTATTTTAAATTTGATCATACATAATCATAACGTCTAATTCAATCGAGTATGACGCCCGAAGTATGCTGCCCTCATCACTTAAAAAAAAAAAGTTTTTAAAGTGATGAGGGCAGTAAAATAAGGCAGCACCTAGCCATGGGAGGCGTCTTTTCATTAAGCTCTTTCCATTAAGTACGATTCCCAAGACAGCTGTCAGTTTCACAAAATATTTTTTGTCCTTTGAATGAATATGTAATTCTTTTTACTTGGGAATTATTCTTAATGGAAAGAATACCGAAATGGCAACATTATAGCAGCTGGCTTTGAAAAGCATCACCCTTATTCCTTAGACAACTAAGGGACTCGAGGGTTTTATGTGCGTTACATTTTTAGGCGAAAGGCTGACAACCTGTCGCTATACTAATACACCAAATATCAGATACGGCTCTTACTATTTGTTAACGTGGCGATAGCGAGCGTTTTTACGATCCTTAAGGCTTTGCCTACCCCGCAAGGGATATGTGTGTGTGATCTTTTGCTTGATAATAATGGGAATGCAATAATGTTGCCATTTCGAGGTCGGTTCTTTAAGTAATAGGATCATTGACATTCTTTCATTCATTTCATAATTCTTATTGTGCGTTTTTCACATGATAAGGCATATTTGTGACATGATATTTACGATATACTGTTTTATCAATCTCTGGTCGCATGTCCACATCAAGGTTTCATCTTGGCACTTCAGAAAATTCATTATGAAAAAAAAAGACCTTGGAGTTGTTCAGTTTCATGATTCCATAGTGGTGCCGTATGCTAACTTTGTGTGTGGACACGCAGCATTAAGGCCCGCATTTATAAACCACACTCAACTCTAAGATCGATCTTGAGTGCAGCTTTGAGATGCTGTTATTGACTGACATATGTTACAATCGCTCTTGAGTTCGATCTCAGAGCTGAGTGCGATTTGTAAATACGGAGTTAAGACATCCTCTTTAGCTGACATTAAACACTAAGGCAGTATTTTTCATCCAAAACTGTTATGACTTCGGCACTTGCAATGTGAACGAATTCTTATGATTTTCGACAGCAGTCGCCTGCGCGGGGACGTTCAGCGCAGACCTGTTGTGCCGCATGTGAGATTTCACCAGATCTGAATTGACCAAGGCGGCCATGAGACTTAGCTCCCCAGCTAAGACTGTAGCGCATATTAGAGAGGCTAGTCTGGCTGAGTTTTCAGCTGGACGCTTCCCAGCGCCTCTAACCCCTAGAATCTCGAGGCAAGCGCTCTGCCCAGTCAGAACAGTGCCTCCACCGACCGTGCCGACTTCCAAACACGGCATAGTACAAGTGACGTATAACTCGTCATTATTTTCTCCGCTAACTTCCATACTGGTCGAGCAGCTGCTGCTGGTCACGTTTTGCGCGGGATCTTGACCTGTAGCTATGAATATTGCCGTCACCATATTCGCTGCGTGCGCGTTGTTACCGCCTATAGTCCCAGCCAAGGACGACCCAGAAAGATTCTTGATCTTGTTGCATCTGGCTAAGGTTTTAGCGTCGGTTTTGAATATGGAGCGCAGATTCTCTGCTGAAATCGTCGTTTCGCAAACGACTCTCTTCCCTCTTCCTTTAACCCAGTTAATAGCGCAAGCTTTCTTATCTGAACAATAGTTTCCAGACAGACTGATGACTTCCATGTCTGGGAAGTAGGTTTTTAATACTTTCAAGGCGTTTTCGGCTCCTTTGGACACCATGTTCATGCCCATAGCGTCACCAGTAGTAGCCCTAAATCTAAGGTAAAGCGTAGCACCGTCTACCCCGATATGTATCTCTTGGAGACGAGCGAATCTGGAGGTAGAGTCAAAGGCTTCTTTCACGAGTTCATAGTTATCTTTATTGTCTAACCATTGACGGCATTCGTGAGCTCTGACAACGTTGGGCAGCCTTACCGCTGGGGCTCGTGTCATTCCCACATCTTCCACTACACTTATGACACCTTTAGTGCCTATCGCTTTAGCACCTCTGTTCGTTGAAGCTACCAACGCCCCTTCGGTGGTAGCCATTGGGATCATATACGGCTTTCCGTCAACGACTAAGGGCCCGGCGTAGCCTACAGGTATACCAACATATCCGATGACATTTTCACAACAAGCGTTCAAGACTTTACTATAATCGTAGTTTAGATAAGGCAGCTGTTTGATAGCTAGTGTCGTTGAGAATCTGTTGCCGATGACTTTGCGGCGAAGTCTGACTCCTCGCAAAGGGTCTACAAGCACCGCTTCAAGTCTGTGCAACGGAATATGCGACTGCTCCACCAACATGACTACCTCCTCGTCGCTTAGGGAAGTACAATCACCTTCAGATCTGTATATTTCAAGGCATTCCGCCATCGGACGCTTCTTCGCGTTTAATTTCGCTGCGGAAGAACTTGGAGACAGCGTCGGCCAGTCCAAGTCAGGGTCAATAGGATCCGTCTGCGCTGATGCATCAGCACTCAGCTCGTCTGCTATCAGAAACGTTGGTTTCTTTGTCGAGTTTGACTTCACATCATTTTTGTACACTTCTTTGACTGTCAAATCGTTCATATCGATAATCCAATTCTTCTGCTCCTCAAAGAACACGAATTTAATGATCAGAGCGAATAACAACGTCGCTATGACGATGTAATCGGCGCTGCTTGAGAACCACTTCAAATACGATTCGTATAAAACGCTGTCTTGGTTTGTCGTGCTTAGGTTATCACTTAAAGGACCCTCTGCAAGACCACTGTCGTTGGACCAGGGCCAGCGACTCGTCAAATGAACACATAGCAATCCAGCAGCCATAATCATCTTCACTCTTTGCACAACAGGGTTAGGCTTCAACTCTGCTTCAGAAAATGGACTATTCGTCGCCACATCTTTCCTCCCAGACGTAAAATCTGCCACCAACGACAAACAGGCAGGGTAGAACGTCACAAACACTAAGTAATCTACAAGTAATGCTAGACAAGCGAATGTACACATGTGTTCTAACCTAGGCACTCCTGACAAGGCTCCCACACCAACTAATAACACTGCTAAGAGAGTATCTAAAGTTGCCGTCGGTCCGAGTAGCGACAGCGCTCTTCCGACACGTTTCCCCTGGTCTTCCCCCGCTGACCAACCAGCTTTGGCCATCCTAGCGCCTCTGGCCACATCCGCAACCAACAGGAACAAAAACGGCGCGTCCTTAATACCAGCCAGCTCGCTAAAGAAGAGACTAGCGAGAGCTGAAGTGAAGATAAAGCTGGCGAAGGTTGAGAAAACTCCCGCTACAATCAAAAGGTACTTCGAGGCGATTTTGTGAAGGTTGGACACTTGGTAATACGCGTAGAGTAGAGCCGCGCAGCGAACGAAAGTCATGATGACGGCGTCAGCGGCTTGGTACTCGGCTTCTAGTCCTGGGCAGGCTCGTGCCCAGCCGGCGCAGCGCTCGGACCTGGCGCCGGGGCCGTGGCGCTCCACGCTGGCTGCGCACGCCAGGAGAGCTAGTGTAGCCACGATCACCTCCCATTGGTGGCGCGCGCAGAACTCGCCATGAGCACCCCACACCTTCATGACTGTCACTGCTGATGACCAGCGGTGAGCTGGAACAAGGGAGAAGGAAAGTTAAGTATATCACTACTTCAATACGAATCAATCAATACTTCACTGAATATTATAAGGTAAAGCCGCTTTTTGCGTGTGTATGTATGCTTAAATCTTCGGATTTTGATGCTGTTTTTTTTAAATCGAGTGATTCAAGAGCAAGGTTTATATGTATACTGTACTTGGCGGGAGAACAACTAATTCCCACGGAAAAATGACTTCTGGGCGGGTCGCTAGTAGTAAGTATAAAATGAAATCGATTTTTTGTTTCTCTGTCATGGCTTAGGAAGATACTCCTTCTAAACCACTGCAACAGATTTTGATGCGCTAGCAGTTAGCGGTGTCCATGACACACAGACAGAGAAATTCCAAAAGCGGCTTCATTTTATACTTACTATGTATATCGATTCTGATTTTAAATAAACAAATATACTTAATCCTCACTTTACTGCTTCAATTAAACTCGACCTTACTATGTATGGCCTCATGAATATGAATTAGAAGATACAAACTATTCTTATATGAATGGAGTAGTTTTGACAGCATTCATTCATAGGCACATCACGCCTTTATCCCTTGCGGAGCAGGCAGATCGTCAACGGCCGTAAAAGTAGAAACGTTACCGTCATATCTGATAAATATGGCCTTTTCAGAAAAGTCGAATAGTACAAGACAAATCAGCTTTTCTATACGTTTTCTTTGAGAAACAGTTTAACCCATACAGTTTGACTCGTTCGGCTGTTACATTTTGTATGGGAAGTCAAATTTTTTTTAAATATTTCGACCTATGTTTCTAGGGGAAAGTTGTTTAGTTTCATGGGCTGATTAGCCCTTAAAATATTTGCAGCTAATATTTCTACACCTTAAAAGTGTTAGGTTTTTCTTTGGAACTGCTACTCTACAAGCACTTGGTTACCAATAGACGACAGACGTCGTCGCGGAAGGCCTAGATGCAGATGTCGGGACGAGCTAATTTGACATGTTTTCCAAACAGGTTCGAGATCAGTGGAAGAAAAAGAGGCAGCTCTGTGGGATTCAGATGACTTAATATGGTTTAGTTACAACGATACACATTACATTAGGTACCATTGAAACACAATGCATTTATGACAAATTGGTAAACAGCTGTTTTTTTTTCGTGATTCCGCAGGTGTCCTTATCTCATAGTTAAAGTTGTACGAATAGCGCTTATACATACATACATAAATCACACCTTTATACCTTGCGGGTAGACACACACTTAATAGGGTGTTTCTACTCATTATTCTGAACAACGGCTACCTGCGAAAATGCACAAAAAAATTGAGTGTTCCATACATTTTTCCCGAGTAGGTTTGCATGTTTCCCTGGAACATCCAATGTCTTTTTGCGATTTCGCAGGTGGCCTCATAGCAAAAGTTGTTCAGAATCATGAGCAATGTGTGTACTGACTAAAAAATAACCCTGTAGATCCCTAGATTCACCTGTTTGAATGACGACCGATGTGGCGCAGTGGTAGCGCGACTGCCTTTGACGCAGAAGGTTCCGGGTTCGATTCTCGGTGGGTCACTCACAAAGTTGATATTTATCACTTTGTGAATTTGTTCCCAGTCTGGACATTGCGGGCTGAACCACCCGATTGTCCGTAAGTAAGATGGTTCCGTGTTTCGGATAGCACGTTAAGCCGTAGGTCCCGGTTGCTGTCTATGATCACTTAGACGGCGGTCGTTACACAACCATGTCAGAAGCCTGCTACTTGTAGTAGGCGGTTGAACAATTCTGACACTAGGGTTCATCGGGTCGTTTGACGACTCGGTGTCCCACACGAAAAAGAAGAAAGAAGAACCTGTTTGAATAACCTAGAATCACCTGTTTCAATAAAGCGTGCCGGTAAGATAATGAATGAATGTGAAACTAATTATTTTATCGTTCCTATGCTGATTGAAGTTCATACGACTTGAATCTCGCTTTGCAACTTTGTATTAGTGATGCAACGAATATTAAATCTGAAGCATTCGCGAATGCGAATATCTGAGGCTCATATTCGCGAATGCGAATGTTTAGTGCCGTTCATCTGTGGCTAAAATGTGGTCGTTGTCTGGGCCCGTGAGCCTAACGTGGTTGTTTGTTACTATGCCATTGCATTCTCTCTTTTTCCGTGTGGGACACCGAGCCGTCTAACGACCAATGAACCCTAGTGTTAGAATTACGAACCTGATTTTATGGACATTCACATTTGCAAAATGTTCGCAAAAATTTTGCGAATACGAAAGTGAATGTTCAAAAACGTGCGAATATTCTACATCTCTACTTTGTATTATGTACGCCGCCGGTTTATGATTCTTTATTATAGTAGGTAATAAAAACCTAAGTATGCATAAGTAATAGTATGTCTATAAAAATGTGGTTACATAGGTAGGTATACGTAAAAGGTCGTATGTGTATGATGTTGGTTTAGAATAGCGCCTCGGTGGCCAAGTGGTTAGGACACCAGTCTTACAATCTTGACACCCGAGTTCGATCCCCGCTATGTACCAATGCGTTTTTACTTACGTACATTTACCAATGGTCTCAGATCCGGCCATACAACGACCTTCACCGAGCTGTTAATTTTTTTCTTTAAAAATAAAATTAGTCGGCTCTTACAACACCAGCGGAAAAGAAATGGCGTGATGCTATTCTAAGCCGGCATCACACGACAGTACCAACAAACTAAATCAAAAAACCACTTTTTACTTAACTGCGGAATCAAGTTTTAACTTCTAAACGTAGAGTCGTAGAATGTAGGTCGATATCATTCGACTTTTCCTAAACCGGTTAAATTAAGAGTTGCTCATTTATCTATCGACTATCGACTAATCAGAGCTACGATATTCTAATTTTTTGGAATTAGAATTCCAGTGCGCGTCGAACGAGTGTTTTAAATATAAAAAAGGGAAGTTTCGCACTTTTACACGTTCTTAAAAGGCGGTTCTCTTTAAAAAAAAGATCTATTCTTATATACTTTTTGACATGTTTTGAGCATCATAAATACTTATTATTAGTGTTTGACTTCGCTCATCTGTGAACAAATAATTATACATATGACTATCACTATTTATGAGACTGATGAATGTAGAAGAAGCGAAAGAAGTATGCCAGGATCGTAGCAAGTGGAAGGAAATAGTCTCTGCCTATTTGCCCCAACGGCGTGATTTATGTTATGTTTATGAGATACAGCCTGATGACAGATGGACAGACGGACAGACAGACATAACAGCAAAGTCACACTAATAGGGTTCCGTTTTGGCCCTTTGGTTTCGGAACGAACCCTTTCTTCCTTGCGTGTCGCGACGGATTAAATTCTTTCTGACCTCTAAGGTTGCCACATTAACGGAGCCCTAAAAAGGTTTTTACACTTTATCGATAGTTCAAGCTAGACATCACATCACTAACAGGAACATGATTACAACAAAATTGCGCTAATAAGGTAAAGATAGGAGAAATCAATAAAAGTAGGTTAGTTGCGGGACGAGTACCTAAAATGTTACGTCAAATCAGGAAACTTCTCATTACACAATTAGGTACCGCCCGTATTTATAAACCGCACTCAAATCTGAGAACGATCTTTGCGATGCTGTTAGTATTGACTGACATGTTTTAAAATCACTCTTGAATCAATCTCAGAATTAAGTGCGATTTATAAATACGGATCTAAGTGCCTATCTTTAGATCATTAAGAGCCTACTTGACTGGATTTGTTGGAAAAACAGTTATTTTATGACGCTAACGTAAATGTTCCAAATTGACGCATATACGTATACAATACAGGTATCAAAAAATCAATTAGAGGTGAACAGAAGCCAAAAAAGCCAGCCAGAAGCATTGTAGGTACTTGTAGACGGCTGTAGAAAAATTCTGACACTGTGTTTATTAGGTCGTTGGACGACTCTGTGTCCCACACGAAAAGAGAGAGAAGGATCATACATCGGCATATGAAGATATTTTGTAGAACAAAATGTATTACTCGACCAAGTCAGTTTGTATGGGGGGGAGAGTTCATTTTTTATCATATTTCGTCCTATGTTTCTCAGAAAGTTGTTCAGCATCATCGGCTGCTTGGCGAGCGCAGTGTAAGATACTATAATCACAAGCCGTTTCCTGTTCTCTGTTCACCGCGAGTTGTAGGGCGATGCTATCGACTCGGCATCACAATCAACAAATTTCCCGGAAAGAATCTCGCGTGTGTTAAAATTGCCTTATTAAAAAATACCCGTTTCGATTCACTTTCCGTCAGTGACTTCTGAGGTCCGGCCAAACTGGTATTTTGTGAAACCAGCACTAGACCTCAAGGATATATCAATATTTAATTTATAGCCAAAGAGCTAGCCACGACAAAAGGCGACGGCAACAAAATCCGGGACGATTCGGTAGTGTTGGAGTTTGTATGGTGGACGCCAACCTTGTTATCGATCACATAACTTAGTGTTTTCTAGTGTGTTGTTTACGTCGTGCGGGTGCAAAATTCCTAATCATAAAAAATATTAATAATCCTGAAGCCAAGTCCCGTTTTATTTTCTGCAGACAGTCTCTTTTCGTGTGGGACACCGAGTCGTCCAACGACCTGATGAATCCTAATGTCAGAATTTTTCAACCGCCTTCTACAAGTAGTAGGCTTCTGACATGGTTGTGTAACGACCGCCGTCTAAGTGATCATAGACAGCAACCGGGACCTACGGCTTAACGTGCCATCCGAAACACGGAACCATCTTACTTACGGACAATCGGGTGGTTCAGCCCGCAATGTCCTAACCAGACTGGGAACAAATTCAAAAAGTAATAGATATCAACTTTGTGAGTGACCCACCGAGAATCGAACCCGGGACCTTCTGCGTTAAAGGCAGTCGCACTACCACTGCGCCATATCGGTCGTCCAGACACTAAGACGACAATTTAAAAAAAAACAGACTGTATCAGGGTGCCACAAATATAACATAGAAACGAGCACAGACAGACAGACAGATAGAGAAACTTCACAAATATCACACAAAGATCTAGATTCTAGGTATTTCATTTGATTATTCAAGTATCCCAGTAGATCACTATCAACATTCAAAAAAGTCGTTGTGCGATGACATGTGTGTATTTTTGGTGTGTTCCCGATGTCCTAAGAAACGTGTCTTCAATAAAACTGGGACATAGTTGGGCAAGGTGTGACAAGGCTAGGCAAGTGGAGCAGGTAAGGTAAGTTGCGGCAGAGGGTTGGGCAATATCTTACCATGCTATTCTGCCCACTAATGCCCTCCCTGCCAAACCTTGCCCCATTTTTATTGGGGACACAGATCTTGGGGGACAAACAGATTTTTTTCAGTGTCGTCGAAGTGCAGAAAGACGGCATACAGCTACTTTATCAATCAACTGACGGTCAAGTCGTACGCCTTTGTATATAGCTTGCTCTTAGACTATAACCCGCTTCTTTGCATAGTTTGCAATGTAAAGGTATATCGAAAGTGAATAGGACAACCTTGATTGGCACGGTCACTCGCTTGTATTTGTTTTTTAAATCACGATTAACTGGGACTATGCCGTGGTGATGCCGGCTTGGAATAGCATCACCCCATTTTTTTATCGTCAGTGCCGTAAGAGTCGACTAAGAGAATTGAGGTTTTCATGATAATGTTTATTTATTACACATTTTCACGTGAAAGGCCTGTCACCCAAATGTTTGTTAGAAGACGTAGCGATAGCGATCGTTTTTTGCGGCCGTTATCGTTCTGCCTACCCTGCAAGTACAGTATGTACAATCATGAAACTTTAGTCTCCAAAAATAACTTCTTTATAAGTAGAAGAATGTAATTGGAATCAATTTGAATAAAATTAACATACAGACGTGATTGAATCTATGTATCACTACATAGTATAAAGAAAAGTCGCTTCCCGCGTCTGTCCGTACATCAATATTAACTGAAAATATTTAAGGGGTAAACCAGTCCATGAAATTGGACAACTTTCCCTAGGAACAAAATTCCCTAGGAATTTGTACAAAATTTAGCAGCCGAGCGAGTCAACTGTATGGGAGGTCCAAAATTTTTTTTCATATTTCGACCTTTATTCCTTGGGGAAAGTTGTTCAATTTCATGGTTTGACTCACCCGTTAAGATATTTGCAGTATTTTTTTTTACACCTTCAATATCACTCCTTTATCTCTTGCGGGGTAGGCAGAGCGTTAACGCCCGTAAGAATACGTTCGCTATCGTCACTATTGACATTTTAGAGGATTGTTTTCCAAGGCTGTTTCATAAAACATGTCTATCACTGTAGTTGCAGGTTGTCAGCCTGTCGCCTAAAAATTGTAATACACCAATACTCTCGAGTCTCTTAGTCGCCTCTTACGACACCCGCGGGACGGATGTGGGGTGATGCCATTCTAAGCCGGCATCACACGGCAACAACTAGTTACCATATATGTAAATAAAGTACCTACACATTTGGCCGGCGCGTCTATGCAAGACATGTCAATGTTATATATAAGGTGAAGGTGACTTTAAAACTATTCTTAGTTGTCGCTAAGATAGAGTTTTCGAAATAGGTACAAATCATCATTCTTCTTGCCTTATCCCGTTCTCTGTCGGGGTCGGCTACCTAACCTAGGGGATTTGTTTGTAGGAGTAAAAATAAATTAGATCAACCTAAGCATAGACTAGCTAAAGTTAGGACTTCATTTGAAGGTTTAAGTATACGATACTATAACAAAATATCGGAAGATATATTAAGTTTGTCTGAGAGTAATATTAAATCTATTATTAAGAAAACATTATGTTATAAAGCCTATTATAAGTTAGATGATTACGTTAATGACAAAGAGGCATGGTCCTCTGAGATTCCAGCGCAGCACAAGAAACATGCAGTCATTTTTAATACCAAATCGGGACGTGCATGGAACTTAAAATTGACATAAATACTCGTAGAAAGGAAGACTTGTATAAGACGAAACAGATAGAATTATCTACTGTAGTACTTTTATTTTATTTTAGCGTAGCCGTCTTTTGGGCTATTAATATATTTTAAAACTTAGCTAGGGTAGCTTAGGTCCTATGGTACAAATTGTTAATTGAGAATAGGAGCACTTTTGAGCAGGTTTTTGGGTGGTTTTCCTGTTCAGGGGGTCCGGCTGATTTACATGACACATGTAAATATATATAATATATTTTTTAAATATTCACTTCAATAGCTACATGCTAGTAAGTTACATGCTGTGTGGTCAGCCTGGCCGGCCCCGAGGCAGTGCCTTTTTTATCCCACTCGTGCTGCGTTTTACTAGGAACATAAAATTGTTATAAAAAAGAGAAAATTGTGTCTGACAATTTTCTCTTTTTTACAAAGTCTAATTTATTTTTAGCGACAGTATTGTATTGTAAATTTTTGACATTCTGAAAGCATTCGTTGTGAATCTACTTGGAAATAAACGATAAAAAAAAAAAACCAAAGACCAATTTATTGGAATGTGGGTTTCATCACGGTATTTTCCCTTCACCGAAAGAGGAGCCGCTAAATGTATGTCGGTACGTGAGTTTGAGTTAAACACATTGGTACATGGTGGGGATCGAACTCGGGTCTCAAGATTGTGGGACCGGTGTCCTAACCACTTGGCCACCGACGCTCCTAACTGAAGTGATAGACATAAATTGTGATAGAAGTCCAAATAATGGAGTAGAATTTCGAAGTTTTTTACTTTTCTGAGAAACTGTCTTAAGCTAACTCTACTACTTAAACTAAAAGTACCTATCATCTATGGAGTCGCAAATAACGTTCTTAGAAAATTACGAAACTCTTATGCTATCCACAGCTGATCTTCGGAGTCATACATACATACACGAATCACGCCTATATCCCTGGCGGGGTATGCAGAGCGTTAACGACAGTAAAATCGTAAGCATGTATAATAGGGAAGTAAACTATATTTACCTAACACGATAAAGTGATAGTTGATTTTTGTTTACGACAATACATTACTTAATTCTAAAATCATTCAAGTATCAACTTACGATGAAATTATCCACTAAGAAAAGTATTCTCTTCTCACAAAATCACTTGATGAACGAAACCACTGGCACAAAACACAGAAAATTCACAGACATTCTTCTTTTGAAGCAAAATTAGAAGGAGCTTCAAATTTTTTGTTTTGTTAATATTGATTTATTTGTTATTTATATTTATTCATTGTTATTTTATTTTACACCTGATGATCTCGTACTTATTACTGTATGACTGCGGAAGTTTGTCCGTACATGCTTAGCCACGAGAGGCCCGCGATCTACTGAAGGCAAAACAGTGTTGTAGCTATGCCGTGTGATGCCGGCTTAGAATAGCATCACCCCTTTTCTTTCCCACGGGTGGCGTAGAAATCGATAAAAGGGCTCGAGAGATTCATGTGTATTGCAATTTTAGGTGACAGGCTGACAACCTGTCGCTATAGATAGTGACACACGACGTATCTGAACGAGCCTCAAACATATTATTTCAGACGTGGCGAAACCGACCGTAATTTTACGGTCTTTAATGCTCTGCCTACCCCGCAAGGGATATAGGCGTGATTTGTGTATTTATGTACACTTTCCATTGTATTCCATTGTGTTTTAATCGCGTATATTAGCGTATATTTCGCAACCACGTGCTTAACCACGCCGGTTAGGTGTTTGTCTTATCAGACTGACATTCAATTCATACATTAGTAATGGATCTAATTAGTCTAATGATCGATTGGTCATATCTCTATAATAAGTTTACAATCTCTTTATACTACACCTACATAGAAAATGCCCTATAGCTTAATGAAACGTAGAGGAATGTAACTCATTGTTCACGTTTCAAATTAGCGGGAGACAAAAATCTATACATATCACTTTCCTCCCCAGAGGAGAAAAGATGCACCTGTCAAAGTTACGTAAAACGGAACATAAATCAAATTAATTTTAGCAGGCAAAATGGAAGACTTGGCTGAATGAACTTATTGCTTTTACTTTGTATGATATTATTAAAAAAAAAACAATACCGCGCGAATTCGCTTTGGATTTTTCATGTTATTTTTCAGGTTTATTGAACTTCTCTTCTTTTTTTTTGGCTTATTCTTGCAGATGTAGTATAAAGCACTATATGTATCACTCGGAAGAAAATCCGATTGCAAACTCGTGTGTATTGATGCCCTCAGCTGCGCTTCGGGCCTCAAACTACACCCTCTTTAGCAATCGGTTCTTTTCTTACCGCGTGTCCAATGTATTACTCGTATATACATACATACATACATACATATATCACGCCTTTATCCCTTGCGGGGTAGGCAGAGCGTTAACAGCCGAAAGAATACAGTCGCTATCGCCACGTCTGACAGTTTTAAGAATTGTTTTCTAAGGTTGTTTCAGAAAACAGGTGTATCACTATAGTGACAGGTTGTCAGCCTGTCGCCTAAAAATTGTAATACACCAATACTCTCGAGTCCCTTAGTCGCCTCTTACGACACCCACGGGTAGGATGTGGAGTGATGCTATTCTAAGCCGGCCAAACTCGTATATCACTACATAGTATAAAGCAAAGTCGCTTTTCGCGTCTGTCTGTATGTATGTTTGCTTAAACCTTTAAAACTACACAACTGATTTTGATGCAGGTTTTTTTAATAGATAAGAGTGATTCAACAGGATTGTTTTTATGTATAATACCTACTTGCCGGGTAAAATCCTTATTCCCACGGGAAAATGAGTTGCAGCGGGCGCAGCCGCTGGGGCAGGCCGCTAATACGACTATATATATACGAGGGGAGGTCAAAAAGTTCGCGGAATGACAAGGAAGAAGGGTGAAATTAAACATGAAATTATTTTTCCTTTTCAATATATTCTCCCTTAACTCGAATAGATTTATGGGATCTATCAAATAACTTATTAATACCGTCTAAAAAAAATTGTTTATCTTGTGCGTCAAAATAAGCCGAAATCGCTGACTTAACCTCATCATCGTCGTTAAATTTTCTTCCACGCAGCTCTTTTTTCATCTTTGGAAATAAATAATAGTCGCTGGGGGCCAGGTCTGGACTGTAGGGTGGATGGCGCAGTAGTTCAAAACCACATCGGTGAATGGCAGCGGTCGCAACACGACTGGTGTGCACGGGCGCGTTGTCATGCAAAAGCAGCACTCCTTTGGTCAGTTTTCCTCTCATTTTTTCTTTAATCGCTTCCTTCAATCGATCTAACAAGGAAGCGTAGTACTCTCCCGTTATGGAAAGGCCACGATCTTTATAATCCACCAGAAGAATGCCTTCAGAATCCCAAAATATTGTCGCCATGATCTTTCCGGCCGATTGAGACACCTTAAACTTCTTAGGAGGGGGAGTGCCCTTTTTCTGCCATTGCATTGACTCTTGCTTTGACTCAGGTTCATAATGATGAACCCAAGTTTCATCCCCAGTCACAATACGGGACATAATTTCTTCCTTTTGATCTCCACAGCGGTCCAAAAACTCGCGGCAACAGTCGACGCGCTCTCGCTTTTGAAACGGCGTGAGCATTCTCGGGACCCATCTTGCGCAGACTTTACTCATACCAAGATGTTGATGAAGGATATTCAAAATGGTAGTTTCTGATACACCAACTAATGCTGCAAGCTGTTTCTTCTTCAAACGGCCATCCTCCAATACAAGTTTCTCAACTTTATCGATGATTTCCGGCGTGGTGGCCTCGATCGGCCGCCCAGAACGGGGATCGTCTTCAATTGACTCCCTTCCTTGCTTGAAAAGATTATGCCACTTGTAAATCATAGTTTTTCCAGGAGCAGAGTCCCCGTAAACAGATAACATATCTTGAAAAACAGTTTGCGGCGTTTTTCCCTGTTTGGTGAGGAACTTTATGACGGCGCGATGTTCAATTTTTTCCATACTGCCAACTTTCTTCCCGATTCACTTGTTTAATCGTTGATAACTCAAAGACTAGTGACCCAATTAGGCTAAAACTTGGTATTTATAGTAATAATGAGTTACTCAATTAGCGAGTACCTGGACAAGCATCCCTACCCCCGCCAACCCCTCCATTCCGCGAACTTTTTGACCTCCCCTCGTATATACGACCGATACGGAAGTCTAAAAACTTCCCCAAGTAAGATTATGGATGTGCCACATTAGTCAGGGCAAGAACACAGGGAAAACCATACTTAAGTACACTTCACACTTAGCAAGCTCACTGGCGTCATACCGTGACGCAGTGGAGCATTGTTATGTTAAGATGCAGGAAATGTTTAGTGTTATACTTACAGATGGATAGATTACCATCCTTTTATTCAATAACATTTATAGTATGGAGGATAGAACCCAAATTTTCATACAGAAAATTACATTTAAAAAAGTCGTTTTATTGACGACAGTTGAACCTGACATGACAACATACTGATGGAATTGTTGCATTTTTCAATAGAAATTTTAATTTTATTTGTTTGATACGAACGCGGAGGTCGATTGTGCCTCTTTGTCGCTCGTTCCGCGCTCTCCCTTGCGCTTCAAGCCTTAAATAGAACGCCTCAGAGCCAGGTAACCATAACCACGCATGAGTCATGTTTTTGGTGCGTGTAGCCTATTCAATCGAATTATAAGACGTCACGTCAAAAGTTATTTCGATAGCAATTATGATGATGATCTGACAATGGAGTAAAAGGTAAATCTTTTTTTATTTTTATGAATGCTAAATTTTATCAACTACAGGGTTCAAGTTTACAGGCAAAATAATTTGTATGTTGCGTAGCTTAATTTGCAATGACTATAATCTAAAAATAATGACTATCAGTTGCTGGTAAGTTTTTATCCTACATTTAAAAAAAAAAAAAAAATCCTACATTGAGTAATGATTTCGACTTTGTATATGCACTCATTGCAACTATTAAGTAGTCAACAGTAATAGTAGTGTCGGCAGAGTAGATCACCATTCCCTTTCTTCCCCTGAGGGTCATAGGAGGCGACCGAGGGATTACCTAGACCAAAGATCAGTGCTGGAGAAGGACAACTCCACATTAAACCCGGAACGGGGTCTCCGTCAGGCGCGTGTGACAGAATCGCACGTCTATCGTGCGGCAGACTCCTGCAGCCGACCTGGCTCCGCACGTATCGACTCATCGTTTCTGTGGAGTCAGCCAGGGAGGCCGAGAGGGTGGGGCAGGTTCTGGGCAACCCTGCATTTTCTATAAATGCGTCCCAGGCAACGCAGTGTCTGTGCTATTGCCTCAGACAGATGTATAAGGCATTGGCTAAGGCATCATTGATGATGAGTAGTAATGTTATGGAATGTATGCACTAGCTCCTAGTCTATAATGTTTGCATTCATTTATAAGAATAGCTTACTGATCGTCCGGATGTTACTTAGTGAAATCACATAAAGATACTAAAAATGTAGCTAACATAATATGCAGAAACTGAATGTGATCTACTATTTTACTAGGTTGATAAATCTATTCCATTTTTGTTAACTTATTATCATTACTCATTGGGTGCGTACACACCGGCCGCGCAGCATCAGATGCTCACAGCCGCGCGTAGCATGCGGCGCATTGCGCGGTCGGTGTAAACGTGTTTCGCCTGAGCAACGCATGTTAAAATTCTCATGCTCGGGCGAAAACCGTCCACACCGACCGTGCATTGCGTGCTGCGTGTGGCGGTGAGCATCAGAGGCTGCTCGGCCGGTGTGTACGCACCTAGTGGAACATATATGCACTACTGCAAACTTGTGATGTTTGTTACTTAATATTAACTTGTAGGCTGAAAATTAGCTTTTAAGGTCATAACTATCGAAATATGCACTGTCAATGAAAAATATCTAAAGGTACTCGAGAGTTTCATGTGTATTGCAATTATAGGCGACAGGCTGACAACCTGTCACTATAGTGATACACGATTTATCTGAAACAACCCTCAAACATTTGCCAGACATGGCGATAAAAACCATAATTTTAAGATTGTTAACGCTCTGCCTACCCCGCCTGGGATATAGGTGTGATTTGTGTGTATGTGGAAAATTTCATATAATCAGGGATATTGTAGTTACTTTCTAGGTATAATGATAAAGTGTTTTTGAAATTATTTCAGTCAACAATTTACAGGGTTTATCAATTGATTTACATACATGATCAAATCACTCCTTTTTAAAAAATAATATTAGAGACTATTAACTCATTTGCTATTAACATTATTAGGGAGGAATTCAGGGGAATGCATTTGTATGAAAACCCCACACTAGGGATAGCTTTTAACGCTCTGCCTACCCCGCAAGGCACAAAGGCGTGATATCTGTGTATATGTATTAAGGCACATAAAACAGCAGCCTTACCTTGGCAAATAATGGCTGAGAATGTAAAACAAGACCTTGTTTTATGGAGAGTTTGTTTACTAACACACTTATCAAAAGATTTTGTAGGTTTGTATGTCAAAAAAATGTAGGTCAAGCTGTGGAGGTGAATGGCATTATACCGTTATTCTTTTGCGAATCTTTTCACCACTCAACTGCACAATGTTTAAGCAATTTCTGCAGTAATAACGATTATAAAACCTTGTTATCGATGTGAATCGTACATAATAGTACTAACATCACGCGAGTAAGAACCATGACCCCGAGTTGTTTAAAAAAAAAATTGTGAGTATGCTGGAGTTCTGAACTTCTATTCATAAAAAGAAACCACTCGAGACTCTCCTATTATTCAAATTACATCAATAAATATACGAAAATGGTTACGTGAAAAGACGATTTCACTTTACCCGAATTAATTATGAAAAACAACTGATAACTTACCACTGAAGGAAATGTATTTCGGTTCCGGTTATCTGCACAATTTTCACTGCCGTTTTTATTCGAAACGTAATCATTAATTTAATTTTTATAATAAAAATAAACGTGAAATCACATCACACACAGTCAACTGCATCTCGCCATTTTGGGGTTAACAGCACCAAAAAAAAGTACTACCAGCTGCCAGTTGTCTTGTCATCATGTTGACATAAATAAGGTTGCCAGATATATTGATGTTAGAACTACTAAGTACAAGAGAAACTAATAGTTAGATGGGACGGCCGATGTGATGACGGCTAAACGGATGACGGGTATCTACCTAAGCACAAAAACAAATACGTATTTTATAACGATAAAAAATATTTTTATTATATAAGTTAGAAAAGTAATTCGCACATAATTAAATCTGTGATTATTCCTAATAAAGTTAGGGCGTAATTATTTGAATCAAAGCTTGGATTCCCAAAATTAGAATGTTCTGCAGGCGGGATATCGAATATTTCACCTTTTTTAAAGCAGTATCGTCTAAACCTCAATAATGCCTTCGTTTTGTTTTTTTCCTCCGGCACTGTTGCATTTTTTTGATCCAATGCTTTGATAAAAGCCATCAAATATGGAATAATTATAGTTTTCCCGAATAAGATCCAAAGGCAAATAAAAAATGCTGTCAACAAAAAAACTTGAGAAAACATGTAGAAATAGTAAGGGAAACATAATGGATTTGGCGTGGTCAAGCGATTTATTTTGCAATTTATCCATTGAAGTATCATCCAGTAAAGCATGCACTGATTTGTTCCTCCACAAACTCCTATACAACACCCACAAAACTTGGAACAGAGTATGGAAGGCAAGCACAACACTTCCCAACATTTATAACGAAAGATATCGTTTACTTGTGAGTAGAATCGTTCCTCCTCAACATTGTAACAACATTGTTTATGTGTGTCTTCTTCTTTTCTTGGTTCTGCTTCATTTCTATCACAACAAACTTCTTCTTTTGCTTCTGTTTGACTACAAATGGCTGCACCCATTTTTAGTGTTTTATTTAGTTTTCGTCTAAGGGATCACAGGTATTTTTTATTACAAAATTGTTCCGCTATTTAAAATATACCATTTATCCAAGAGAAACATTTGTTGAAATAAAAAAAATCAATACAAAACCAAAATCAATACAATAAAATAGAAATACTTGAGAAAATACAAAGTTCAGTTATGTCAAATGTCCAATCTTGAACAAGTGCTGTTGTGTCCCAATCCCAACTGTGTTCGTATGACCGGCATAGACCGAGGATTTGCTCGAAGAAGGCGTCATACTAATAATAAAAAAAATAAACTGAAACTGAACAAAATCAAGTCGACACTGGCGAAATCCCTTCGACACGCCTTCTAACTACCACCGGAGCAGGCCAGATTGGGCAATTTAAAAAAAAATTGTACATCCTGATTTTTACCTGTCCCCCACATTGCGTATTTTTTTAAAGGTGTTATCTTAATTGTTTGTACTTTTTATTTATATTTCCCCAAAAATATAGTTTAAAGTCTGCTAGTTAACATTAAATATTTCGTGCTATCATTTATAGTTTAATTTATATTAAATAATATACCCCAGGGCGAACCAGTTTTTTGGCTGTCCCCACCACAGTTTGCGAAAAAGACGGTTGGATTTAATTATATTCTTCCAAGAAGACCCTCACACATTTTATATTTTTTAGAATGGCAATGCTTTATGCTTCCGAAATAAGGGATTTCAAACTTTAAATATGTTGAAATAGAATTTATAATAATTTTTGAATATTGTCCCTAATTTTGTCCAGTCACGAAACGTCAGTTTTGTTACCTTGATTTATAATAAAAAATATTTAAGATGTTGGTAGGTTTTCTTGAAAATAGTAACATTATTTAATCGTCTAGCCATAGGCCATTTTACTGTGGCTCTGCCATTTGCAAGGGGATCGTGAGACGTGCAAGTCGAGGTGCGTACGAAAGTTTCAGAAAATTTGTCGAGTTAGTTACCACTGTAGTTCTTGAACACTTTATGGCATGCTATTAAGCGCGTGTTTTCAATTTTCAATATATTATGAAGATTAAGTGTTCAAAATTTGATAAACTAAATGTTTTTTGGCGATTTTTACTGATATTTTAATCCAAATTCGGAGTCCGATGTTACCTCCATTTTGTTACCCATTTTGCTGGTAACCTATATGCTGACAGGCAAAGTAACAAAACTGACAGCTAAAGCTGAGTTTACATGGTGCCAATTGTCAATAATATATTATTTTGTTTATTTAAGGTGCTCGATAATAAAAATAAGATATTTTAGATAAAGGCTTGTTACTGTTTAATTTTAGTTTTTTTTGTTTGGTTATGTTCCAGTTTTCTTTTTAAGTGATCTTTTTAAATATATATACGGACTTTCAGTGCCAAATTAAAATAATAGTTCGGTAAAAGCTCATAAAGATATGTATTGAAATAATAAAATAAATCTCATTCATTTATTAAATAAAATCAAAACGTAAAGAATTTTCAAATTAACTATATTATTAGAATTTTTTTGGATGTTAACTCTACCTAAAATCAGTAACAAATACTCAATATAAATACAATGAACAATGGCACGTTATACTAGTTTATTCCCAATAAGTATGCGGCGTGTAACCCTAACCTTACAATTTTGTGACTGTCCATTTTGTTACTTTGGTTACAGTTATTTGCGTATTTTTGATATTTTTAGTACGATTTTAATTGTTTTCCGTATTATTTTATAAAACTTTAATGTAAATTTATCAGTTCAAATAATATTTGTTACAATTTTAGAACGCTTTGTTGTAAAAAAATGAAAATATGATCTGGTTTGGTGACCAGGGTAACCAAACGGACCTATTTTTTGCTTCACTGAAAAAAATAAAGACTTTTGGACCATTTTACAATTTTTTTAAGATAGTTGAATTAACAAAGTAATCGAAAAACATATAAAATAACTAGGTTTAACTTTATTTTGTGAGATAACATGCTTCAAAGGTGGTAACAAAACTGACTGACTATAATGACCTGTATTCCTATTTTACTGAATATCTCTTAAAATACTGAATAAATTACAAAACAAACATTATATTTAGATACATTATTAAATGCAGATTCTATTTTTCAAAAAAAATTGTCATTATATCAACATAAATTATGTCGACCACTTTTTCGAAAGGGTACAATTTTTTTTGAAACTGCCCGATTACGTAAAGACTACAGCACTGTGGAAGGTTAGTATTATGTTCCTTGACTGTGGACCTCATACAATACTGTACCGCAGGTTATACAGAAGTCAGAAGAGTATAACCAAGCGCTGTGTATGGCTTTTGTGAACTACAAGAAAGCATTCGACTCGATTGAAACCTGGGCTGTTTTACAATCCTTGCAGCGGTGCCTAATCGACTGGTAACATGTAGAGGTGCTGAGAACGAGAAGCCTATATAGAATAGCGACGATGTCCATTCAAGTACAAAACCACAAAACAAGACCCATCCAAATACTCCGAGGGGTAAGACAGGATGCCGTTATATCCCCAAGCTTTTCACCAATGCAATGGAGGATATCTTCAAGACCTTACAGTGGGCTAGACTAGGCATCAACTTCAACGGTGAATTCCTCACGCATCTCCGTAATGGTGGACATCATCATAATGGCGGAATCACTGCAGGACCTGCATAAAATACTGTCAGGTCTAAACACGAGACGAGACGTGTTGAACTCGGGATGAATTTAGATAAAACCAAATTCATGTTTAATCAAAACGTAATCCTTAAGCTAGTTTCTCAGAACATCCTATTGCTTATACTGCTGTACAACAAATTCCTAAGAAAAGTATATTTAAGAAACCTTCCTTACAACCAAAGGTATATTCTTAAACATGATACGGAATCCTTCGTTTCCAAGTCCGGCTCACACTTGCCGATTTAGAAAAAAATACAAGAAAAACTCCTTGCAAGAATCCTACTAGACAGTATTTATTATTATGGCTGGTATCCCCACCGGTGGAGGTGGCAACATTAAGGTTCTGAAAATGGTGAAGCCAAAAAAACTAGTATCCAGGCTAGAAAAACTTACAAAAAAAAGGGGTGGAGATCAAAAAAGTTTGTCTACTCAATAACAGATGGCGCGCAAATACCCACAACAAAAACAAACCAGTGCCACAAATACACACCAATGATCATTGTATGAATATTCCAGACTCAGGTTCCAGACTATAAAAAACTAGGATGACGTGTTGGAGTTGATTAGGGTAGATATGAGTGAATGGATTTGAGTAGTAGAACGTCTGATACGAGCACAATCAGTAGCAAACTTTTGCATGTGAAATTGTTTCAAAAATACGCCTCCAGAACTCGAACCCCCTTCCCTCGATCGTGTTGTCTTCGCTAATTTGTTCGCTTCTTGCGCTGTTGTAGCGCGGTGATACTTAGTGCAAGAGCTTGACTTTCGAAAACTGTTATTCAAGGCGTAAAAAAAATTGGTGCAAATATTCTAAGGGGTGAACCAGACCATGAAAATGAATAACTTTCCCAGAGGAACATAGTTCGAAATATGAAAAAAAATTGCAAAAGCTGTGTGATGCCGGCTTAGAACAGCATCGCCCCATTTCCTACCCGTGGGTGTCGTAAGAGGCGACTGAGGGACTTGAGCGTTTCGGTGTATTACAACTTTTAGGCGTCAGGCTGACAACCTGTCACTATAGTGATAACCAAAATTATCTCAAATTGCCCTCTATATTTGTCAGACGTGGCGACATCGACCGTATTTTTGCGGCCGTTAGCGCTCTGCCTACTCCGTAAGGGATAAAGGCGTGATATATGTTGTATATGCATACAAAATTACCTTCCGACCTAGTCAATTTGTGTGGGAGGTCTAAAAAAAAATCTCGTATTTCCTATGTTTCTTGGGGAAAGTTGCTCAGTTTCATGGGCTAACACCCCTTAAAATATTTGCAGCTAATATTTTTACACCTTATATAAAAACAATTTATAAGACTACTAGTTTTAATCCTGTAGCATACCACAGAGGAAAATTTTTTTCGAGTAATAAGTATCCTATGAGTTAATCCAAGTTAATCTCTACTTGTGTGCCAAATTTCTTTAAAAAAGGTTTATTAGTTTTAGCGTGAAGGAGTAACAAACGAACAAACAAACAAACATACAACCTTTCACATTTATAATATTATTAGGATCATAGAAACCTTTAAGTTGTGAACCCTAGTGTCAGAATTTTTCAACGGCCAGACATAGTTGTGTAACGACCGCCGTCTAAGTAGTCATAGACATCAACCGGGACCTACGCCTTAACATGCCATCCGAAACACGGAACACCACACCACACCAACACTGTTAAAAAAGTTACACATGGTTTAAATCATTTGACAGTGATTAGTCTTGGTAGAGAACAGCGCCATCTTTCGGATCAGTTTCTCTTTAAAAAAAATATATTGATGTGATAACATCACAGAATAAAAAATAAAATAAAAAAAATAAACACAAATCATGCCTTTATCCCCTGCGGGGTAGGCAGAGCGTTAACGATCGTAAAATTACTGTTGTTATCGCCACGTCTGACAAGTATTGAGGGCACCTTTAGATGATTCGTGTATCACTGTAGTGACAGGTTGTCAGCCTGTCGCCTAGAGTTGTAATACGTGCTAACACACATGAAACCCTCGAGTCCTTTAGTTGGTTCTTACAACACCCACGGGAAGAATTGGGGTGATGCTATTCTATACCGGCATCACACAGCAATATACCGGCATCACACGGCAAAAAAATAAATAATAAATAATTCTAAGTACTAGCGTAATGAATAGCGTAGCATGGCTCTTAAATAAAGAAGAAGACTAGCGTCTTATAATTCGATTGAGCAGTCCAAACGCACTGACGTATGAGGCGTTCCATTTAAGGCTTGATTGAAAAATGCACATGCCATCAGCATTTTCTTATGACGTTGTCACGTTCAAGTATCGTCAGTAAACTGACTTTACAGACACCCGTATTTTATTACAAGGTTTAAAAAATGCTGCGAATATTTTTAGGGGTGAACCAGTCCATGAAACTGAACAACTTTCCCCAAGGAACATAGGTCGAAATATGAAAAAAATATTTGGACCTGCCATACAAAATTACGAACCGACAATGTCAATTTGTATGTGAGGTCCAAAAACTTTTTTCATATTTCGACCTATGTTTCTTGGGGAAAGTTGTTCAGTTTCATGGGCTGATTCACCCATTAAAATATTTGCACCTAATATTTTTCACCTTATATAAGGATTTTGATATCTGACTCCTGCACTATACGCATACCTACCAGCACTCAGCTCCTTAATTACGAAGATTAGCGAAAATGGCCACTTATTGCTCCAACTCGGCGAAATTGCTGGGGGGATGGGGGGGCGAGCCTCCCTCAACCCCCCCTTGGCAGGAGAACGGGGGGGTAGGTATGGTATATAAAGTGGCATTTTAACTGTGAGAATGTGGAGTTAGGATTTTTCGTGCATAGGTTTTAGAATAGAATTTTGTAACTTTACTGTCTACTGATACTACTATGAGCGTTGGTGGCCAAGTGGTTAGGACACCGGGGTCTTACAATCGTGAGACCCGCGTTCGATCCCCGCCATGTACCAATGTGTTTTTACTCACGTACATTTACCGACTGTTCTTACGGTGTAGGAAAAACATCGTGATGAAACCCACATTTCAATAAATTTTGAATACAGATGATATTTGAATGTGAATTAACCTACGATTCGGGCCAGATTAGCCTTTGGGTTGCAGAGGTCAGATTCTAGTCGCTCTATGTAAAAACTTGGTTCCACGTCAAATCCCCTAGGTTAGGTAGCCGACCCCGACAGAGAACGGGATAAGGCAAGGAGGATGATGACTATTATATTTATAACACTACTGCAATAGTCACAATAGTCCACAGCTGGACATGGGCATCCCCTACTTGGGGGTATAAGCCATACTCACCATGGATAGGCGAGCGCAGTACAATGTGTTGTATTTTACAGGGAATGCTGCTGCCCATTCCCTGGATTAATTCCTTATTCGCCTTTTACTACATCCACGGGTTGAAATAGGGTGATGCTATTCTAAATCGGTATCACACTCCAAAACTACTTATTCTGCTCGCCAAGTCTGTATTATTTGAGCGAAGTGAATAGCAGTGCAAAAAACAACGGCAGTGCAACAGACAAAACTGCGGGGCAAAAAGTTAGCTAGGCATAAAAATGGCACCCGAGTCCGTCCCTGGACCCCATCCAATTAGTGAACAGATTAAAGATATGCCGGGGGAGCTATTACTGCTGGAATTACCACGCATCGTGGGGTACACAAGTCATAGGCGGTAGCGGGGGATGAAAAAAAAGGTAGCTAGCACTAAATTATGTTTTCTTTTTAGAGTAAATTGCCGTGCCGTGTGATGTGATGTGTGATGCCGGCTTAGAATAGCATCACCCCACATCCTTCCCGCGGGTTTCGTAAGAGGCGAGGCGTAAGGGACTCGAGAGTATTGGTGTATTACAATTTTTAGGCGACAGGCTGACAACCTGTCACTATAGTGATACACATGTTTTCCGAAACAACATTGGAAAACAATCCTCAAAAATGTCAGACGTGGCGATAGCGACCGTATTCTTACGGCCGTTAACGCTCTGCCTAATCCGCAAGAAATAAAGGCGTGATATATGTAGTATGTATGTAATTGACGTTTTCTGTTGCCGTTTTTTGCTAATCTTAGATAATGATGACTGGCACATGTTTTTTACCAGTGTTGTTGTCAAAATGGGATTTTTTAAATCTTGCGTCTTTTAGTTCCTAGTAGATGGCGCTCGTGCGAAAGTAATGTTTGATTGCCCAGCAGCTATTTTCCATAGATGGGGGTAACCATATATTTTTTTATATGCACTGTACTTGACAGATGCTTTGTCAGAGTCAATATTGTATGGCAATACCGCCAGGTCTATCGGTAGGGAACTTTTATACATGTCATCATCATCACATCCGCCTATAGCAGTCCACTGTTGGACATAGGCCTCCCCCAGGGTACGCCACAATGAGCAATCTCCCGCTTCGGCCATCCATTTCTACCAGACGCTCTCTTAATTTCAGGCCGGAGAGCGTCCAACGGAGGTACGCTTGTCGAAGCGTGGTCTCCACTCGAGAACCCGCTTACTCCACCGGCCATCGGTTTTACAACAGATGAATTAATAGTAGTAAGTAGCCTTTCTAAATATTGGATTTCAGCGCATTATACTGTTGACTAGTACGTCAATGTCAACTTCATTCATATGTATTACAAGCGGGCGCCCGTGGCTCCGCCCGTGTTGAAGTCGGTTTTAATACTGCAGCATCCCACAGGATTTTTTTTTCGCGATAACAACTATCCTATGTGTTAATCCAGGTTACCCTTTATATAGATAGATGTGTATTTGCCAAATTTCATGAAAATCGGTTCACTAGTTTTAGCGTGTAAGAGTAACATACTTAAACAAACTCTCGCATTTATAATATTAGTAGGATAGCCGCTTTCTCTTGTCGCCTACACCACCGCCCGCTCGTTTCATCTGCTGATTGTTTTAATCGTGCTCACCGCCATCTATGTGCTCCTTATGTACTACACTGCACAGACAGACACACTGGCGTTTTGTGGCGTTAATACTATGTAATGTAAGTATACGGATACTTTCAGTTAATGTTTGTAACGTGTTGGGGAGTGGTATTGTAGATTTTAAAGGCTAAGGAGGTTTCGAAGAAGGTTTTTATTTGTATTTGGTCTTATATTGACGATTTTTCTATCGTGTGGTGAATCGAATTGACTAACACACACACATAGAAATCACGCCTATACCCCTGGTGGGGTAGGCAGAGCGTTAACGACCGTAAAATTACGGTCTTTATAGATACGTCTGACAATATTTGAGGGTCGTTTCAGATAAGTCATGTATCACTATAGTGACAGGTTGTCAGCCTGTCGCCTAATATTGCAATACACATGAAAGGTGATGCTATTCTAAGCCAGCATCACACGGCATTAACTGACTTACGACTCGATGACACGTGGTGTAGAGTTTTTCTATAACCTAGGTACAAGTACTGTTAAAAGATCGCTATCATAGAGAGACAGTAACCGGGACCGACGGCTTGACGTGCCCTCCGAAGCATAGATTTATTTATTTTAGCAAAGGGATCCCTACAAACAACTACATATACCTATTACCTAGACCTAAGTTACATGGATTTTCTACAAATTCGGACGAATTATTAATAGTTGATATTGTTTTTCCCGCGACTTTAGTTAATAAATAAGTGAGCTTAGTCTAGCTATAGAGACTACCAATAATAGGTGCCTACCTAAGGCGGAGCGCTAAAATATCGCAGATCCATACCAGAAACGTCACTCCCCATACTAAAACCGCACTCGACGAAAGCGGTTGAACGGTTTTAGTATGGGGAGTGCGATATTTCACCGCTCCGTCGTATGTTAAGTGTGCGATCCGCCTGTCAACAGGTATACTAACTTAAATACATTTTTATCAATATTTTATTCGGTGGTATGGCTTAATACAATCAGCTTTTAACACATCCCCATTTTATCAGTAAAGCGCCAGCAAAATTATCAGTTAACGTTAATTGACAGTAAGTGACACTAAGTGACTGTCAACATAAGCTTTGATATCAATATTAGTGCAGGAAGTCACGCTCTTATCCTTTCTGGGGTAGAAAACTCGTCAACGGACTATTGAATGAATGATACAGTCGATGTGGGAAAAGTGTTTTAAGAAACAAAGAAAATACGTTTATTTGAGTTATTTATGGAAGAGGAACATTCTTATGGTTCGTCTTGGCGGGGGCACTACTGCGGCCCCAAATGTGTCATTACGAACAAATTGCGGAATGTAAAAAAGACAAAAAATACTGTTATACTACTATTTAATATTTATAATTCACTTAGGTAGAATTTTCTTTCATTGTGCACTTGTAATGGACAGTTTTCGTCTTTATATGACAGATCTCGAGCTAGTTTATGACGTCATACTAGATGACATCACGTTAGGTTCATATTTTGACATTTGATTCATATTGATACTCAACTAGACAGAATACATTTTCTTGGAAAGAAACATTTTCAGCTTAGCTTAGCCCCATCTATACACTTGAAAATGGGCTAGAAATTTCCCATTGAACTCAAAACCGCGACATCGAGTTCTCAAGGCATTAACCACTAGTCCACAGGGCCACATTTTTTATCGTAATGGACAGTAAGTGCCACTGTATTAGTTGAACATACGTTTTAGATATTGATAACATTGATAGCTTTTATTGCGACATCAGGAAAAAGCACATTTAATTTTCTTTTTTTTAAGTTATTTTTTTTTACGAAATATTGTATATCCGAAATATTGAATGGGCGAAGTTTTCGTTGCCTGAAATAATAATATGTAATTATCTTACTTTATAAATTAATAAAATAATAAATAAATTAATTAAAAATTAAATTACCTAATTGTATTACCGAAATACAGGGTGTAAAAAAATTAGCTGCGAATATTTTAAGGGGTGATTCAGACAATGAAACTGAACAACTTTCCCTAAGGAACATAACTAGAATAATGAAAAAAAAATTGTTCCTTCCATACAAAATTACCAACCGGCCAAGTCAATTTGTATGGAGGGTCAAAAATATTCTCATATTTCGACATATGTTTCTTAGGGAAAGTTGTTCAGTTTCATGGGCTGGTTCAACCCGCAAAATATTTGCAGCTAATATTTTTACACCTTATATTGAACGACCGAAATGTAGATTTTACGAAATATCGAATAGTAGAAATACTGCATTACTAAAATATATCGAATAATCGAAAATATCGAAATATTGAATACCCGAAAGTTATAATCCCGAAATGTTTTTGATCGACATATTGAATGATGGAAATATTGATTGCCCTAAATATCGATTACTCGAAATATTGAATTCCCGAATAAGTGAATGACCGAAATATTGATAGAACGAAAAAAATATTGCTCGAAATATTGAATTATCGAAATATTGAATACCAGAAAAATTTGAAGACCGAAACGAAATGTTATTGATCGAAATATTGAATGATCGAAGTATATTTTACTCGAAATATTGAATGACCGAAATATCGAATGATAGAAATATTGAATGACAGAAATATTAATATCACGAAAAAAATATTGCTCGAAATATTGAATAATCGAAATATCAGATACCCGAAAACATGAATGACCGAAATATTAATTGCTCGAAATATTAATTACCCGAAATATTGAATAATCGAAATATAGAATACCCGAATAATTGAATGACTGAAATATCGGATGATCGAAATATTAAATGACCGAAATATTTATAGCACGAAGAAAAAAAGAATAATTTTGGTTGTTAATACTGATAATATCAGATAATACTGATTGTCTGAATCATTTATTGGGCGAAATATTGAAGAATAATATTGGTTCAACGAAAAATTGAAAGACCGACACGTTAATTGCCCGAAATATCGAGTGATCGAAATATTGAATGGCCGAAATATTGATAGCCCAAAAAATGTATTGCTTTCCCGAAAGAGTCGTTGCCCGAAATGTGTATTGAATTATCGAAATATTGCATGACCTAAACTTTGATTACCCGAATATTTGAATGACCGAAATGTTGAATGGTCAAAATAGTGACAGCCCGAAAAAAAATTGCTCGAAATATTGAATGCTCGAAACATTAAAAGACCGAAATATCGAATGATCGAAATATTGATTGCCCGAAATATTCAATACCCGAAATCTCTCTCCGACCGATTTCGGCCATGGCGACCACTTTGACTCCTAATCAGATCGGCGCTGATGCGCCCGGAGATGGCTATTGTAGCCAATTTTGGCAGTAAACTCCCGTGCACAGAGTGGACACGTGAGTTTGCCATTTACATAATTATAGTTAATGGCGACGGGTGGACGGGCCTTCAGCTCATCGCGCTTAGCGTCGAGGTCTGCTTTACGCTGTTCCTCAAACTCGCGGACTTGCTTCTTAACCATCCCGCGCCATTCGGGACGCTGTGCTGCCAGACCCTCCCATTGAGTGGGCTCAATGTTGCATCTTTTCATGTGTCGTTTCTGAACATCTTTATATCTGAGGAGTTGTCCGCCATGCTTTCGCTTGCCCTCCTCTAGCTCAGAATAAAAGATGCGCTTCGCCACTCTCTCCTCCGACATCCGGGATACATGACCGCACCACCGTAGCTGACGACGCATTAGATAGGCCTCAATGCCACCAACATTGGCTCGTCTCAGAACTTCGGTATTGCGCACTCGGTCGGACCATCTGATCTTCATGATGGTGCGAAGGCATTTTAGGTGGAAGCGATCCAGAGTGCGTATGTGGTGACGATACACACACCAAGTCTCGGAGGAGTATAGAAGGTTTGGCAGCACAATCGCCATATATACAGAGATTTTTGTGGCTAGCTTTAGGTCGTGCGAGCAGAAAACCTTGGAACACAACTTCCCAAATGCTGCAGCTGCAGCACTGATTCTGCTGTTGATCTCAGCATCAAGGTTACACTTAGATGTTATAGTGTTCCCCAGATAACGAAACTTATCAACCTGTTTCAGCATATCCTCACCAAGCATAATCGCCAGTGTCTCGCGACCATGCGAGTCTAAGGACATCACTTCCGTCTTTTTGACACTGATCTTCAGGCCGAATTTACAGCATGCTTGGTGAAAAACGGACATTAGCTGTTGCAGGCCGTCTGGGGATTCTGCAAGAAAGCACAAGTCATCAGCATACATGATCTCAGTAATCAATGCATACGAGACTTTAGTGCGCGCCTTAAGTCTAGCCAGGTTAAAAAGACTGCCATCTGTGCGGAAACGGATGCGGACTCCTTGGGAAACAGTATTTAGGACTTCTTTGACTACAACTGCAAAGTACAAGGCGAACAGTGTGGGCGCTAGAACACACCCTTGTTTCACCCCACAGGTGACGGGGAAGAAATCAGACTGTTCACCGTCTACAGAGACGCAGCACTGCATGTCGTCATGCAGGAGTCTTAGGAGTCGCACATACTTTTCTGTGCACCCTAACTGTTGAAGTCAAAGACGATAGGATTTCATGTTAAAAATATATTTATAAAAATTAGATAAAAAATAGGTAAAAAAATACTGTCTTTTTTGCTCAGTCAAGTCAACGTCTGTCTCGTCTGTCTGTCAAGATCCACCAACCGGCCAGTAGAAAGAAGCCGCAGAAAAGAGTCTGCAACATCCTCACCCCCAGTATTGGAAACCAATACTCAAGGTCTGGCGCTGACCCAAGTCTGTAGAGCCTCGCTACTGGTCGTTGGTGCTGTCCGAGTCATGTCTCGTCAATTACCCTATCATGTCAGTCACATACTTGATAAGTCCTCGTCACGTCAGGTTTCTAGTCGTCAGTAACGTCACCTACATGAGGTCTAGGTCTGTCTGTGTCGGTTAGATAGTTACGTTACTAAGTCGGTCATACTAGGTTATGGGTAGTCATGTCAGGTCTGTCATGTAACAGTGCCCACGTCAGGTTAGGGCTTTGGTCTGTCATGCCATGCCGAACCCAGTTACATGACAGCCCGGTCAGATCACTCATCATCAATCTCGTCCAGACCTTCAAAAGAAGTCAACCCGATCATGCCTGCCGCGGTCACTGCGGTCGAGCAAGCTAGAAGTCGGCCTAGTCATGCTACACAGGCTGGTCAGTTGTTGACTCTTTTATCAGTCTACAAAGGTTTCATAACAAAAGTTGTCGTCATTTATAAGTTCATTAGTAAATAGTCAAAGTTGTGTCACGCACGTCATGTAACTAAGCCCACGTCAGGTGAAGGCTTTGGCCTGTCGGGCCATGCCAAGCCTAGTTACATGCAGACGTGTCATTTCAGTTAGGTCACTTAAGTAAGTTCGGTAATGTCAGGTTGGTCGATTAAGTAGGGTCGAGTCATGGTCGATACGTGGCTGAGCCCGTGTCGGGTGAAAGCTGTGGCCTGTCATGCCATGCTAAACTCAGCCCCGTCACAGTCATGAGTGAGTCTAATATTTGTCTAGAAAGTTGTCGCAATATTAATCACGCCGCCCTATAAGGTCACATACGGAACGGCGTGTTACGAGCGTGTCGGCCCGGTCAAGCTACGAGCGTGTCGGCCCGGTCAAGTTACGAGCGCGTCGGCTCGGTCAAATTAGTCAGTGTCATTACCGTCCAGACGTTGAGGCAGGAGTCGGCCTGATCCGGCCTGCCGCGGTCGCTACGGATGGGCGAGCTGGAAGTCGGTCCAGTCAAGCCCCTCAGGCTGATCAGGTCATGACTCGAGTCTCAGTCAGAACGGTCTAGGTTGGAAATCTTAGTCAGAAAGAAGTCCATAATATAGTTGTCGTGTCGGCACTGATGGCGCAGTTGTTTGTGTCAAAGTGATACTGTCAGTCTAGTAGTACAAAAGTCGTTTGTAAAGTCCTATAATTATTGTCGTAGTGTGGTTATGTAGCCGTGTCAAGTCGTGTACCACTACCCTATCGTCGTGTCATGTCATGTTATAAACAAAATTACAAAAATATAAACAATGACTCAAAAATGCGATATAAAACACTGATATAAAATCACAACAAATAATTTTCGAGTTGTTCAACTGGCCACGGCCACGAAGCAACGCGGCACGGAGCGGCACAGTACGGAACGGTACGGAGTGGCGGGTACGGAGCGGCGCGTCGCGGCATTGAGCGGCGTGCCATTACGCCACGCAGCGCAGCACAACACGGCGCAGACGTCAACCGGAGCTCAGCGGTATTCCGTAGCTCGAACACACTCGACGCGACGAAGTCCTCCTCGCAGACTACAGCTGGTCTTGGTCGGGGTCTGGTCTACACCGGTGGCGCCGATGTCGGCGGTACATCTGCTGTCCGTAGTAGCGGCGCTGCTAGTCGCTGCGGCACCGCTCCCGTCTGCAGGGACGCTGTTGTCGTCGACGCCTCCCGCTGCAGGCCCACCACCGTGCGATGTCGGTCGCGTTCGCATCGGTGGCGGTCTCATTGTCCTCTTTCGATTTAGGTATTTCCATAGGTTGGTATTTTTTTTTTCGCTCGAAGGACCACTTGTTGAAGTCAAAGACGATAGGATTTCATGTTAAAAATATATTTATAAAATTAGATAAAAAATAGGTAAAAAATACTGTCTTTTTTGCTCAGTCAAGTCAACGTCTGTCTCGTCTGTCTGTCAAGATCCACCAACCGGCCAGTAGAAAGAAGCCGCAGAAAAGAGTCTGCAACACTAACTTTCCTAGCACCATCCAGAGAGCTTCGCGAGGCACACTGTCGAATGCTTTCTCTAAATCAACAAAGCAGAGGTACAACTGGCGACCTTGTTCTCTACATTTTTCTTGTAGTTGACGCACCGAGAAAATAGCTTCACATGTACCTCGGTCAGGTCGGAAGCCGAACTGGGTTTCGGGCAGAATTTTTTCCGACAAATCTTTGAGGCGGTTCAGTAAAACTCTGGCAAAGACTTTTCCAGGGACTGACAGCAATGAAATACCGCGATATGAGTTACAGTCAGAACGGTCACCCTTGTTCTTGTAGAGGGCACAAATGCGAGACACTTTGAAGTCCTCAGGGACCCTCTCCTCCTCCCACATTCGAACGAAAAGTTTCCATACCGACGTGTGCAACTCCGTACCACCATATTTAAGTAGTTCACCCGGTATAAGGTCAATGCCAACCGCCCGGTTATTATGCTGCTGTCTGATGGCAGTAACAACCTCGTCGCATGACAGGGGCTCGTCCAGCTCCGTGGCTAACGGGAGTTGAGGCATTAAACTGATATGATGCAGATCAGCTGATCGATCTACGTTGAGCAAGTTGTGAAAATGCTCAGCCCAACGTTTAAGTACATCCTCCTTGCTGGTCAGGAGGTGCATACCGTCTAAAGACCTTAAAGGTACTTTTGCACGGTAGGAAGCACCAATCAGCTTACGCACTTCACAGTAAAACTCACCAAGCTGGTTTGTATCGGCGAGCCACTGCATTTGACAAGCCTTGTCCTGCCACCACTTGTCTTTTATTTGTCGAGACAGCCTGCGTAACTCTTGGTCACTTTCTTTGACCACCGCAACACTTCCACCTCTTCGATTATGCTGTCGCAGGAGCTGTCGATGTTTGTCGAATGCTGCTTTAAGAGCCTCGCTATTGTCATCGAACCAGTCTTCACTACGTCGGTCTTTCGTACCCAAAGTAGCAGAAGCGGCTTCTATGAGATGACATGACAAAGCTCCCCAAGCAGCACTGACATCACCGGTCTCAGTTATTGGCGACGGCTTTTCAGATAAGGCTTCAGCATATTTCACCCTAACCTCGCGATCTTTCAGCCTATCCACGTTTAAAAACGCAGGCTTCTTCACTGTGGATCTGCGAGGTCGACGGAGGCGGAGTCGTAGCTTAGTGACAATTAGTCGATGGTCAGTCCAACAGTGAGCACCACGCATGACGCGGGTGACTTGAACTTGACCGATGTCTCGTTGCCGAATAATAGCAAAGTCGATCAAATGCCAGTGTTTGGAACGCGGGTGCATCCACGTTGTCTTGTGCTTAGCGGCAAGTCTGAACATAGTGTTCGATATCGCTAGATCGTACTGAGCACAAAGACCGAGCAGCAACAGACCATTGCTGTTCATGTTGCCAACTCCATGTCGTCCCAGAACTCCAGGCCAAGCCTCGTAGTCCCGTCCAACCCTGGCATTGAAATCGCCTAGCAACAAGATCTGCTCTCTGGCGTTTATGCTATCAAGGCATTGAGTTAGCTCCTCGTAAAACTTGTCCTTAATGTCATCAGACTTGTCTAACGTTGGAGCATAGACACTGATGACATTAAGGTAATTGTCTGTATCCAGGTGAAGGCGCAGTGTGGTAACGCGGTCCGAGATGTGAACAGGACACTCTTGAAGTCGCTTTACTAGGTGATTTTTGATGGCAAATCCTACCCCTGAACGTCGAGGCTCGGATGCAGAGGTACCCTTCCAGAAGAAAGTGTAACCACCTCCATCTTCCACCAGTTCTCCTTCATCAGCAAGGTGTGCTTCGCTGAGCGCAGCCACATCCACGTTATAGCGATGAAGTTCTCGAGCTACGATGGCGGTTTTGCGTTCAGGACAGGAGTTGCCATCTCGATCAATTAGAGTTCTCACGTTCCACGCGCCAAATGTCATGATAGATGGTTTCATGCTGTTTTTATTTTTTCTGTTTCGTCGACCACGAGTTAAGTGATGCGGTGGCAGCCGTGGTTACTACCACCTTCCGGGTAGGGACGAGCACTTTTTTAGGACACATTTTCTAGCCCCCTCCTCGGCTGGGCGAGGAAAGCAGTGCCTCCCTTAAAAGGGCTGCTTTGTCATCCCAGGTGCTGCCGAATTCGCATTGTCGTCCCGATTTGCAATGCAAAAGCGACCACGGCATGTACTCACGCCCCTAGAACCGCCTATGTGCAGGAATCAGACAAAGCCCAGCTTGCACCACGCCAGACCTCTCTACCTCAACCCATCGCCACAGGACTTTGCGTCATCGGAGTCCATTATTCGGAAGCGGTCAGTTGCGCAGGATATATTTCGGTGCGCAAACGTTCGCGCAAACGCAGGCGCACGCACTTAGTCCTCACCCTCCTTGATTCAGTGGAACGGAAAACCGCTACGACTGAAGGAGAGGTCAGACGCAGTGTCTGGCCGACAGTAACTACCCGCGCCCTCTACCGTCGCCCTAGGCCATCCACATTGCCTTGCTGAGTCGCCGAGTCCGCCAAGCCCTTGTGCATATCTGCATTGGGTTGCCATTCTCGCCGAAACAGACTTTTTATTTGTTAAGCAGGAGGGAACTGCTTGCTCGGGAAGCCGGGGTCGCATACCCGTATACCACATCACAGTCCTCGATCAAAGGCTGAGATGAGTACCCCTGACTTGATACCCGAAATATTGAATACCCGAATAATTGAATGACCGAAATATCGAATGATCGAAGTATTGATTGGCCAAAATATTGATAGCCCGAAAATTTTATTGCTCGAAATAATGAATGCTCGAAACATTAAAAGACCGAAATATCGAATGATTGAAATATTGATTGCCCGAAATATTGAATACCCGAATAAGTGAATGACCGAAATGTCGAATGGTCGAAGTATTGAATAGCCAATATATTGATAACCCGAAAAGTTAATTGCCCGAAATAATGAATGATCGAAATATTGGAAACCCGAAAAATTTAATTACCGAAATATCTAATGACCGAAATATTGAATTACCGAAATATTTATTTATTGCATGAAATCTTGAATATAAAACATAAATGATCGAAAAATTGATTGCTCGAACGACAAGATTGCAATAAAGAGAATTAATGAAGTACAATTTCTGGGGCTTTTGGTAGTCATTGCTCGAAGTATATTAACAGGAATATTGCATTAAATATTTTTTTCTATATTGAAATAATAATTACCTGAAACATAGATTAACCGAAATATTGACTGACGAATAACCTAAATGTCGAACAGCGAAGACATCTAATGGTCAAAATATCTAATAACAGAAAATGAATGACCGAAATATAGTTTAATCGTTTTCTTTTTTACAATATAACTTTGGGTTTTTAAGAACTACTTACTCAAGTTCCTACCGAATTTGTCGAACAAATGAATGACTGAAAGATGAATGTCCGAAATTAATAACTGAATGGTTCGTAGTGGTAATGTATTACCAGATTATAGAAAAAAAGGTAATTTCAGTAAATTTTCCATTTATTATATTTATACTGTTTGTATGCAAATAAACTAAACAAACATATCCCCATTAAAACTACGCAGATCGATGTCACCGAAACGAGGGTGGGAAGATCACATCAAACTTATCGATATCGATAAAGTTGTAAAGTTTATAATAGCACAGATTAGGGAATATAACATGTTTGCGTAAGATAAAGTTATCGGACATGTGTCTGAAATCTGGTGATGGGAAAAAAATAAGCAAATAAGTTTGTAGTGTAGGTAACGATTTACTTCAAGTACAATAGTGACGTGGACATTCCCGTCATATCACTTAAATATTTAACATTTTTTCAAAGTTTTACTAGAATAAAAAGGAGAGATACAGTCCAGCAAAAAAAGACAAAAAATGAGGGCGCCACTTCTTTCGCATTCTTCCAAATCTGACAGAAAACGCTTATGGCAACAATTCATCATACAAAAATTTAAAGTTTTTCGTACTGTATGTTTTCCGAGAATATGTCGGTATGTATGTATGTGGACAAATAAATACCGACTCCTTTACAGAGAGTGCTTCTCAGCTGTACGAGCGACATTGGCTACATTAAAATGACATTTTAAAATCGCGGATTTTGAACGCAAAAATATAACTTAGTTACCGTAGTCTGTGTTTTATAATGCTTGTTGTATTTTTGGAAAGAAACCACCTATACTTTATCCATGTTAATCATCAGTTGTTTGGCAAAACTATCGTCGCATTGAATTTTTCTATAGGAAAAGGGGTCATTACTAAAAACTAACTTCGCTGGCTCAGCGACCCAAAGAGGATCTTGGCCTCCGAAACGAGCTGTCTCCACTGGTCTCTGTCCTGCGCGATCTCCTGCCAATTGCTGACTCGAAGGTCACGCAGGTCAGCCTCTACCACGTCTTTCCAGCGGTCCAGGACGGTGTCCAGTGGGGCAACCCACTTTAGTTCTTTTAGTTAAAGTTTTATTATAGCCATAGTTTGGTTTGGTTGGTTTTTATAGCCATAGTTTGGTAGTTAGTTTTAGTTTGACGACCGATGTGGCGCAGTGGTAGTGCGACTGCCTTTGACGCAGAAGGTTCGGTATCCCACACGAAAAGAGAGAGAGAAGGTTCCGGGTTCGATTCTCGGTGGGTCACTCAAAAAGTTGATATTTGTCTCTTTGTGAATTTGTTCCCAGTCTGGTTAGGACATTGCGGGCTGAACCACCCGATTGTCCGTAAGTAAGATGGTTCCGTGTTTCGGATGGCACGTTAAGCCGTAGGTCCCGGTTGCTGTCTATGATCACTTAGATGGCAGTCGTTATACAACCATGTCAGAAGCCTGCTACTTGTAGAAGGCGGTTGAAAAATTCTGACACTAGGGTTCATCGGGTCGTTGGACGACTCGGTGTCCCACACGAAAAAGAAGAAGTTAGTTTTAGTTTGGTTGGTTAGTTGGTTGTAGTTTTTTATTGTACAGTGAACTTGACGGATGATCCCTCAGATTGAGGATTGGCATTGACTGTCTGAAAAAGCGCCACCAGCGCCACCTATGAGAGTAGTCTTGCTATCATTCCAGAGAATCCTCATCTTAAAGTTCGAGGTGAATGGTGATATAAAAAAGTAAAAAGAGTTTGAGTTTGTGTGTTTGTAGTAGATGTTTATTGAGGTAGCTATAATCTTGTCACATCATCTCATGACGACATATTTGTCAGAAAGCTGTCTCTAGATGACAGGTGTCAGATAGTGGTCTTAAAGATGAATTATTTGCCTTTTAACGCGCTCTATCGATAATTTTATCTCTAGGCTGGGTTCATTTGAGATATTTTTTAATCTTTTACTTGATTTTCTAGAACTGGGCCATGATGAAATGTGTGATACGATACTGGCTTACAATAGCATCACCCCACATCCTTCCCGTGGGCGTCGTAAGAGGCGACTGAGGGACTTGAAGGTTTCAGGCGTATTACAACTTTTAGGCGACAGGCTGACAACCTGTCACTATAGTGATACACAATTATCTCAAACGGCCCTATATATTTGTCAGACGTAGCGATAGCGACCGTATTTTTACGTACAACGTTAACGCTCTGCCCACCCCGTAAGGGATAAAGGCGTGATATATGTATGTATGAAATGTGTGAAATAATAATGCTGGAATAAGTAAACATGGGTAAGTAAGCATACTATGTTTATTACATCACAAATCACGCTTTTATCCCACATCGGGTCGATAGAGCGTTGACGCGTGTAAAACTACGCCACGAATGACAAATAAGGCTGTTTCAAAAAGTCACTACATATTTTTTTTTCGGGAACACCGAGTTTTCCAACGACCCGATGAACCCTAGTGTCAGAATTTTTCAACCGTCTTCTACAAGTAGCAGGCTTCTGACATGGTTGTGTAACGACCGTCGTCTAAATGATTATAGACAGCAACCGGGACCTACGGCTTAACGTGCCATCCGAAACACGGAACCATCTTACTTACGGACAATCGGGTGGTTCAGCCCGCAATGTCCTAACCAGACTGCGAACAAATTCACAAAGTGAACTAAGTAAAAAATTGAAGTAAAAAAAAGTAGAAGTGAAGTAAATATGAACTTTGTTAGTTACCCACCGAGAATCGAACCCGGGACCTTCTGCGTCACAGGCAGTCGCACTGCCACTGCGCCGCATTATCGGTCGTACTACATATAGTAACAAGTTGTAAAAAAATCATTGGTATCTAAATAGATAACTTTTTCCGTATACCTAACTCAGAAAATGTAGATATTAGAATATTTTTTATAAATGCATTATCTAGGTGGTAAAGCTCAATTTGAATGTGAAATAGTACAAACAAACAAATCATCATCGATTTCTAAGTATTTCAAGTACTAACTAAATATAAACCACCAAAAGTTCCCACCACCCACTTATCTACATTTAATCGCTTTCATGCTCAGAACAAGAAATTTCAGAGGGAACTGTAAATGCAAACAGACTGAAGCTATAAAAACTCGTAGCAATCAGTTTTCGATTATAAAACTTTACCAAATAGTTACAATAGATGCAAAATATTGATAAGCTGTAAGAAGGCTTATGGAATCTGTACCTCTACATTAAAATTTTACACGTTTTAGCTATATTTTATCATGCGATTCATCAGAGCTCTCGTAACTTCTTTAATTTTTTTGTAATTCCATTGTAATTCCAGCAACAAAAACATCAATTTTATTGCTGTTATTACAACTAATGACTGAAATTTTAAGCGAAATACGAAATAACTAAAACCGTCAACTTACAGATCGGCCTTCACGTTTTTATCGAAGCCTTAGTACTCATTGTGACGAGTATTTTAGTACTTCACTCCAAACCTTTAGACCTTACCGACTGATAAACATGCATTTTAATGCGATAATAATTTCTGCCTAGGGCTCCCCCTGTACCATTTCGTCGTGTTTCCAAACTCGAGTTTTTATCGAAGCCTTGGTCTTGATTGTGATGAGTTTGAACCGACTTAAAAAAAAAGAGATTTTCAGTTTGACCAGTATGTATGTGAGTATGTATGTATGTTTGTCCGCGATTATCTCGCGTTTGGTTGAACCGATTTTGATGCCGTCTTCAGTAATGTAGGTAATTGTCAGACTTAGGAGAAGGTTTTAGGCATATTATTGAACAAAAAAATGAAGGTTCCCACTTTTGTACGTCCGTTCAAGTCGATTCTCTTTTAAAAAAGTTTTTATCAATTAACTTTATCTTTAGCGCTCCCTCTGTGATTGTGATTCCTCGCTCTGAGCCGGCGTGTTTGTCAACCTCGTTCGCACGCATCGCAAATATTGCGGCGATACAGCAAATATGTTTTTGGGCGATACTGCGGCGATACGCGGCCGACGGGCGGTCGGTGTGTTGGCCGAGTTATTATCTGCTTTTTTTTCGATTTTATCAAAACAAGTGAATAATTTTGTCTTCAAGTGTAGAGAAAATCGAAGTCGCGGTTGCGCATATCATAACTGGGTTTGTTCTGTGATATACTGAAAGAGGCGACTGAGGGACTCGAGGGTTCTAAGTACATTGCAATTTTAGGCGACAGGCTGACTACCTGTCACTATATAGTGATACATGACTTATCTGAAATGACCCTCAAATATTGTCAAACGTGGCGATACCGACCGTAATTTTACCAATGCTTTGCTTACCCCGAAAGGGATAAAGGCGTGATATGTGTACGTATGTATATATCTACCCGCTCAGATCAAATCAACCATAACCATCACAAAATTACGCGCCAAATCTCAACTAATTTGAGTACCGTTCGGATACACCCTCGAAACTCCCTCCAATATTTTCCCCCGCAGTTTTCCCGCGTCACAAAAGCAACATGGCTGCCATAATTTACTGCACAAGTTTTGGCGCGAGTGTAACGACTCCCAAATTGAAAGCAATTTGGGACAAATTAATTTCTTCGAGCTTACGATATTTTCATTTTGTGACGACTTTTTTACTTTGTTTGTGAATTGTTTTTCTTGTTAATTTGAAAATTGGTCCTTATAAAAATGCTCGAATTTGAAAAAAACCTTCTAAGATAGGGTATAAAAAGTGTATACGTAGAAGTAGCTAAACTGACCTCTACACTTATCATTTCATACAGGGTGTTATGAGAAAACTGAGTTCCTTTTGAGAAAAACTGGGATGAACCAGCCCAGTAAACTGAACAACTTTCCCAAAGCAACATAGGTTGAAATATGGAAAAAAAATTGGACCTCGCATACATGGGCATTATATGGGCATGGGAGGCCTTGAATTTTTTCCCTTATTTCGACCTATGTACCTTGGGGAAATTGTTCAGTTTCATGAGGTGGTTCTTCCCTTAAAAGGAACTTAGTACTTTTACCCTGTTTACATAATTACTCCTCGCAGCCATACTAGCCTCTAGTCAAACAGTTTCAAACGAGGTGTATATTACCAACGAAAAATAAAATGTACTCAATAAGTCCTGAAAAAACGGGATTAGTTTAACCACTATAACACAATTCCATTACCCCAAAATACTCATTCTCTGAAACTACTCGCGGCCACCCATCCAATAAAGAGAAAACATCAATTCAACCGACAGATTAAAGTAACAAATCTCCTTGCAACTTCGATAATGGACCATTTTTAACTCCACTCCTTATTGGTTTAAAAAACTTTCCGCTCCGCCCCCTTTTACAGAAACAATGGGTGCGAGTGAGACGGGGATATGCTTGTGTCTCACTCACCGGGAGTACGTTCCAAAATGGTGTGTAAACGTTGTTTTAAGTAGAAATTCTGAGCGTAATGAAATTATCTTATTCTCAGTGCTTACGCTTAGGTTCTAAGAGCGGGGATTTTATTTTCACTGTCAAGTGCGGTTGCTGAGATTTTTGCAAAATAATATTTTACTGTATACTTTTTTTAGTGTATGTATGTTCTTTAGGACCAAATGGTTGAATTCTTAAAGATGTTAAGTTTTCAACCTTATGTCACGTGTAAGTACATACAAAGATTAATTTTGCTGAAAAAAGTACGCAGTTTTTTTTAAATCTTTATCTAAATTAAAAAGATGTGGTTCAAACTACTAAAGTAAGTAGGTAGTAATGTAACTAATTAATTTCCATTTGCATTTATTTATTGTGGAATCATACTGCCAAAAACAAAAACCACGACCAAAATAGAATTTTTCCGAAAGGTGGCCGACGAAAAGCACAAAATCAAAACAATCACCTACTCTACTACAGCTTAAACTCTCCAGAATCTCTTTACCGTCAAAAATAAGCAAATTAAATGGAGGCAAACAAGAATGCCGGTCCTGTGGTTTCGTCGGTAGTCGACAGAGAATACAACAACTCAACCGTAAACTCCAACTAGTGGGAGCAGGACAAACAACATTAGAAAGAGATGATGCATTTTTGGGAGGAGCGTGCACACCCACCAGCGCTACAGGACCTTCTCTACCCGTCTCTTGTTAGAGAAATCAGAGTTAAAAGAGGATAATTCACAACGCTATAAGGGTCAACTCTTTCTGGTATTATCGCTAAACGCCCAATGTAACGCTACCACTTTAGAAAGATCTCCAACACCCCTCTTCGTAGAACAAAATTGCAACTGAAAGAAGCTCGCTTATAAAGCTTGAGGGCTCAATGTAATTTGGCCAGATAGTACCGCCCAAATCGGCACCGTATGTGGCAGAATATGACACAATAATGTGATAGCTGTGTAATAAAATAATTCAGTTGTGATCCGCTAACGCGAGGGGTAGCAACGAACTGCCCATTTGCGCGCGCGGCAAATCAGATTCGAATTTAGAACGCGTAATTGAAAATTCGATAAATAAATTCAAACAGATTCGATTATTACAATTACACGTGAAGATTCGGTAAAATATAAAACTAGTGTTGGTGTGTTCAAAAACTTTGGTGCAGTGTTTTATGGTGTTTATTATTTTTTTTTAAGTAAAATTGTGTTCCACTATGCTACTAGTTTTGGGTTTATAAGGTGAGTTTCATTTTGTGTATTTGTGATTACTACAAAAAGCGTACCTACTTATCTAAATATTTTATTGCTATTCGGGTCGTTCGTCGACTACATGTTTTAAACGAAATGAGAGGTTCATATTTTTAAAATAATTTGTCACAAAACACCAAGAGCTGGATTAACTTGTGTATCAAATAAATAATTTAATTTTAAATCTACATACACACATATAACATGCCTTTATCCCATGCGGGGTAGGCAGAGCGTTAATGGCCGTAAAACTGCGGTCGCTATTGCCACGGAAGTTCTAAATGCGACATACACAGTATCTCTATTACTTTAAAAAACATACATTTGCTACTTGATAATCGTGTTCGTTTGTGATTATGTAAAAGGAGGCAGATTACATACATAACACACAAATCACGCCTTTATCCATTGCGGGGCAGGCAGAGCGTCAAAGGCCGCAAAAATACGGCCGCCATCGTAACTTCTGACAAATATTGAGGGTTCTTTCAGATGATTCATGTATCACTAGTGACAGGTTGTTAGCCTGTCGCCTAAAGTTGTAATACACATTAAAACCCTAGAGTCCCTTAGTCGCCTCCTACGACACCCGCGAAAAACAAATGGGGTGATGCTATTGTAAGCCGGCAACACGCGGCCGAAATTGTGAAAATAGAATAAAACAGGCTTTTAGGATATTTCCTAAATTCCCTTTCGAAAATATGAATCCTTTTCTTTTAAATAGCCATTTTTAAAGGGCTCAGTAGACCTAAATGCGACTTTTGTAAGGGATTTCTACCTTAGACAAAATGTAAAAAGTCTCAGAGGACATAATATTCTTCAGGGCTGTTGTTATTGTTTCTAAAAAATGATATGAATAATTTGGTTTGATAGAAAAACGCTCAGTCGAATAAAGTTTAGCCGCGGCATTTAGATAATTTTTATTTTATTTTTGGACGAGTGTTAGCCAGTTTCCAAAAGTGAAAAAAACTATTTGCTGCATGAAAAATTTACCAAAAAGTTTATTATTGCACGTTCATCGTAAACTGGCCACATGACGTTTAAAAGTGTGACATAAAAGCCATAATTTGTTGAGAAAAGAATAAAATACTTTTTCTTTAAAAAAAAATAATGCCTGATGACGTACCATCCAATATTCAACAATGAAACACTCACTAAAGGCGCGGCTGTATGGTTAGACCTTTGCCTATCCAGAATGGACAAAAAAATAATAATTAAAAATAAAAAATATTTTCTCAGTCAGGCAGACTGAGAAATACGGACTTGGTGGTTAATCGTTAATAGGTATTTTAGAAACAAATCTAATAATAAAAATCTGACGATATAGATGTTTGTTTAAGCAGTCAACCGCTGAAAGATAACCAAACGCAAATTTAATTAACTAACGGTCAGGCGGATCGCACACTTGACGCACGACGGAGCGCTAATCGCAGCGGTCTGTCAGGTCCATACTAGTAAAGTCAATCCCTATACTAAAATCGCTCAACCGCTGTCATGGCAGCGCTACCGCAGCGTCGTCAGTCAAGTGCGGTTTAAGTATGTGGAGTGACATTTCTAGTATGGATCTGACAGACCGCTGCGATGTTTTAGCGCTCCGTCGTGCGTCAAGTGTGCGATCCGCCGTTTAACTTTCCCACCGCAAATCGTTTGATAATGTCAAATTATTATCTATATTATCTGGTTATCATTAACGGTATATTAATTTTGCGTTATCAACTGAATAAGCGTGCCAAGCGAACGTGCGGGGTCAATAATATTTATACTTATACGTATGTGAATTTTTGATATTCCATTTATCTGTAGGTATAGGTATAATATCTCCCATACAAAATTACCAACCAGTCAAGTCAATTTGTATGGGAGGTTCAAAATGTTTCGACCTTTGTGTCTGGGAAAGTTGTTCAGTTTCATGGGCTGATGCACCTTTTAAAGTATTTGCTGCAATTTTTTTACACCCTGTATAACCAGGTCCTGAAGTTGAAGTTACCTACAGTACTTTTTTCAAAATTCGTGTATAATCTATGGTCCAGAGGTAGTAAAAAAGTTAGTTCTTGCGTTCGGATATCCTGTCAAATAAAAAGAAATCTGTTCTAAAGGAAATTTCTACTCGAAAAGTGAGTTGAAAATTATGGACTGGGTCTATTCACCCCATTCTACGGTACTCATAGAACTTACTGGTATTACTCACTAATTTATGCTAATATTAACTATATCGCTCTATTTCTCAACAGCAAACACGGTTTCAGAGCTTCATCTGTCAATACTGACAGATCATGGCGGCATGCAAATCTCGCTGAGAGTACGTCAATATTTGAACAGATCCAATCGGATAAAATATTGAAGGATATCTTTTGATATTTTGCGAAGCGTATCCTACTTTTATCGGGCTACTGGTATTTTTTTAAATCAGATTTTTTTGAGTCTCAGAACCAGAAAGACCATAAGGTCGCAATGTTTTTTTTATTCATAGATTATTTTGGATTGCAGGCTACAGCGACAATAGACATTTTGTACCGTGTTTTGGAGAGCACGTTAAACCATTACCCCGGTTGCTTCACAATCACATCAAAGTTAAATCAGAGACGATACGCGCTTGTTTTTCATGTTACCTACAACGATAACTTGAAATACATTTGCTCTGTAAAAATAGAGCTGTTATAGTATAAAGCAAAGCGGCTTTTCGCGTCTGTCTGTATGTATGTTTGCTTAAATCTTTAAAACTATTCAACGGATTTTGATGCGGGTTTTTTTTTTATAGATAGAGTGATTCAAGGAGAAGGTTTTTATGTATAATACTTGCCGGGAGAACTTTCTCCCACAGGAAAATAAGTTACAGTGGGCGCAGCGACTGGGCGGGCCGCTTGTCGAAAATATAACAAATACTAGTAATACTTAAGAACTATTGTCATCATCACTCATCATCAGAAAATAGCGCGCTAAGAAAGACAGCTCACGGAAATATTAAAAGTACGCATGTGATACTGAATTAGAATAGCATCGCCCTATTTTTTCTCATTCGTCTCGTAATAGCCGACTACAGGACTAAAGGGTAAATGCGAATTGCACGGTCGTTTAAGCTCTGCCTACCTCACAAGGGGTATAGGCGTGATATATGTGCTTTATACATGTTATTAAACCAACAGAATATGATCACATCAACTCGAAAGTTTTAAAAGTACTAATATATACGTACAACTGTAAGTTTAGGTGGATCGCACACAATATCGCAGCGATCTGTCCACACTATAAACGTCACCATACTAATTCCGCACCCGACGGACGACACTGCGATAGCGCTGCGTCGACAGCGGTTGAGCGGTTTTAGTATGGGAATTGCCACTACTAGTATGGATCTGACAGACCGCTGCGATGTTTTAGCGCTCCGTCGTGCGTCAAGTTTGTGATCCGTTTTAATTAGGAACTTCTAGGTTTCATCACACTTCAGTATATTATTGTTTTATTACTTTAAGCTATTAAAAAATCTTTAATTTTCACCAAAGTGTTATTTGGGGAAGGTCGTACCGCGTAATGACAGATTTTCATTAATGACAGCGCTGCGTCGGTAGGACCTCTTATGTAGCACCTATTTTTCGAAAAACTTTTTCATAACTTGACACTTAAATTACATATTTCAAGAGGCGAATCGGTCCCTGAAACGAAACAACTCTCCATAAGGGACAAAGTTTATTTATTTATTTATTCAAAGGTACATAAATGTTAAAATAAAATAGGATTTAAAAAAAATACTTCCCATATAAAATTGACCTGTCAGTTTGTATGGGAGGTCTATTGATGTTTCGACCTATATCCCTTGGGGAACTTTGTTCAGTTTAATGAGAAATTTCACCCCATAAAGTAAAATCATTTAACCTAAAATTCGGGCCAGGTTAGCCTTCGGGTTGCAGAGGTCAGATGGCAGTCGCCCTGTGTAAAAACTTGGTGCCACGTCAAGTCCCCTAGGCTAGGTAGCCAACCCCGACAGAGAAAGGGATAAGGCAAGGAGAATGATGATGAAACCACATTAAAGGCAATTTAAAACTCTGACCGCCAGGTATTTCATATAAAAGACATCAACGCGGTTCACCATCCCATACGAAGAACTCTCTTGAACCCTCATACAATCTTACCTAAACCCCTTGTCCGCAGACAAGAGATGTCATGCACGCGTCGCCTCTCGCAGATGTCATTTTTGCCCTGTGCCTTTCCCAAACCGACCTCTGGCAGCGTAAAAATACAAACCCGACTACAACACAGACATCCATACTCTGTGTTGTAGTCTGGTTGGTACAGAGTTCGGATGTACAAACCCGACTACAACACAGAGCACTTATACCAGTCTCTTCGCAATTACATTAGTTTTGAAATGCCCTGTGTCGGTTCTGGCACATCGCCGGCCCCTGCCGGGGCACGCTCGCTCCGCTCGCTCGGCTCGTACGTTGTGGACGCAGTTCTAACCTAACCTAACCTAACCTGGCGTCAACGCCAGGTTAGGTTAGGTTGACAGTCCCCTGTCTGTGCTGTAGTCCGGTTTGTACTAACGCGACCTGGCACGGCAGTTTTTATGAAGGACTGAAATGAGAAATTAATCTGTTCGTTTAGTTCCTCGTATATGGCGCTCTTGTGGATAATGTAAAAGTTCAGCAGTGATTTTCCAACATTTTTTTACTTAAGTATATATATTTGACTGCTATCAAACCCATACTAAAGGACATATCGACAAAGAAAAATAGACCTTATTTTGACAACTGTCAAGTATGGCTTACTTTATATACTGAACTTGAAAGATGTTCCCTCAATCTGAAACAGTGCCAACCAGTTTCGAATAGTGTTGATATTAGTCCAAAAAATCATTGGCGAAAAAACTTGACAAGAATGTCTGTTATTTTGACAGGTCACCTGACTGGTCATGTCATCTCAGATCCTGTCGCATACGATGTACCGGCGGGAGTCCACCGACCAGGAACGACCGCTGGAGATTGACCAGGACCACAGGTACGTGACCTGCTTGACAGGTTGACAGTTGTGATGTCATCGCAGATCGTGTCACATACGGTGTACCGGCGGGAGTCCACCAACCAGGAACGACCGCTGGAGATTGACCAGGACCACAGGTACGTGACATCTTTGACAGGTTGTCAGTTGACAGGTCATGTCATCGCACATCCTGTCACATACGATGTACCGGCGGGAGTCCACCGACCAGGAACGACCGCTGGAGATTGACCAGGACCACAGGTACGTGACCTGTTTGACAGGTTGTCAGTTCATGTCATCGCACATCCTGTCACATACGATGTACCGGCGGGAGTCCACCGACCAGGAATGACCGCTGGAGATTGACCAGGACCACAGGTACGTGACCTGTTTGACAGGTTGTCAGTTGACAGGTCATGTCATCGCACATCCTGTCACATACGATGTACCGGCGGGAGTCCACCGACCAGGAACGACCGTTGGAGATTGACCAGGACCACAGGTACATGACCTCTCTGACAGGTTGACAGTTGTCATGTCATCACAGACCCTGTCACATACGATGTACCGGCGGGAGTCCACGGACCAGGAACGACCGTTGGAGATTGACCAGGACCACAGGTACGTGACCTCTCTGACAGGTTGACAGTTGTCATGTCATCACAGACCCTGTCACATACGATGTACCGGCGGGAGTCCACGGACCAGGAACGACCGCTGGAGATTGACCAGTATCCCATGCAACGAAGCTACAAGCTAGAATTCTACAGGTGAAATTCGATGTACATTGCGTAGCCGGTGGGACATTATAAAACCAGGATTTTTGACCCGCTACTCAATGTACATCGAATTTCACCTGTAGAAGTAGCCTGTAGTTTCGAAAAACGAGGCATAAGACCACAGGTAAAGAAAAACATAGATTTGTTAACTGTTTTAGACAACCTTGGGTCTTAAAGCTAAATCAGAGTCGTATTTTTGAAGAAATGTTTTTCTATTCTATTATATTCTTGAGACGAAGCAAGTTTTACCGAAAATTACGAATAGTTAAGTATGGGCATTAAGGCATTAGTATCAAAATGACAATTAGATAAATATATTAAACCACGATTAAACACTTTGATATACATATTAATAAATAAACACAATATGAAAGCATAAAGCAGTACAAAAACCCATCAAAAAACAAGAAAAAACTAAAATAAAGTTAGCTTTCAAATATTTTTGACCTAGGACGTGACCTGGACGTTGTTATGAGATGGGAACGTTTTGAGAAAGGAACCTTTTGGGAAATAAACTTTATGAGATGGGGACTTTTGAGAAAGGGACTTTATGAGAACGGGACTTTTTGCGAAAAGCGTTAAAGGACATTTTCCGAACGGGACCTTATTGCGTCTGAAGGCCGGGATCTACGGCTAAATGTGCCCTTCTACTTAAAAAGAACAATTTTCTATTCGCAGCCGCTCCAACAGTCCAAAAAACATGAAATACTACACCGACGACAAAACGGTTCTCAACACGAAGAAATCCTTCTGCATAGACGCGCTGCTGTCGAAGCATGCCGAGGAGAGCAGGGATTCTCAGAGTTTGCAGGACCGGATGGCGCAACAGAAGTACTTCCAGTTCACCAAGAATTATATTACGAGGTAAATCTATTTTTCATCTTAGAGGGATTGAGAAAGGAAGGTACGAGAACAACCCAAAAACAATTGTGCTCATGAAACTGAATAATTTTCCCCAAGAAACTTTTAGATATACAGGGTGACCGGTAAATTGATGCATTCCTTTGAAGGGATGAACCAGCTCATGAAACTGAACAACTTTCCCCATGGAACATAGGTCGAAAAATGAAAAAAAAAATTGGCCCTCCCATACAACATTACCGACCGACTAAGTCAATTTGTATGGGAGGACCAAAATTTTTTTTCATATTTCGACCTATGCTCCATGGGGAAAGTTGTTCAGTTTCATGAGCTGTCTCATCCCTTGAAAGGAATGCATCAATTTACAGGTCACCCTATATATACTTTTTAGATATATTTATATATATACTTATTTAGATTTGATGGATCTCATTTAAATACGTAATTCCGAATCCCTACCTATACTACCTAAGTTACTTTACTAGGTATAGCTTGGCCCGAAAAAGTAGAAATTAAATAAAATGGAACTAAAAATTTTGTATAAAAAATTGTTGCCATAATTAAGCGTTAACTGTCAGATTTGACAGATCGCGAAGAATGTGGCGCTCTCGTTTTTTATCTAGTCTTTATTTTTAAGCTATACTTAGATTTACTTTGTATGGGAAATTCAAGTACAATTCGAACGATAATACTTGGGAAAAGTTGTTCAGTTATACAATGAGATAAATACCTTACATCCGTTTCCATGCTTTCTTTGAGAACATAGATACGTCCTCTCGAGCTCAACAAGTGTGCATTATATTTATTTCCCTTTCATAGGTATCAGAATGAAGAGGCGCGGTTTCAAGAAAGCGAGAATTTCGAGTCCAAAATTGAACCGAACACGATAGAGAAATATCAAGAAAATCAAAATTACCAGAATTTTGATTCCAGAGAAACGGAGAGTCAGAAATCAGGTAAGGAACTTATTTTTTTCGTATCCTTCGTGCAGACACCATGTTTGTAGTGCCCTCATATGTAAACATAACAAAGGTACTTAAAGATAGCAAAAGTGCTTCTAAGGGGCCCCATATACTCTGGAATCATCTTGAAATTCAAAGAAATTGTTGTTGTTGGTTACGAACTTTGATATGACGATTTACCAATCCTTTGATAAAACGGTAGCGTAACTTTCCTACTCTTTCCCTAGGCAGAAGTGGTCAAAGTTCTCCGAGGAGTGGAAGCCCGATTTCTGATGATGGAAACCGTTCAGCCAGCTACAGTCCGCCTATTTCACCAGGAGTAGAGGGCGTCAGTGAGGAGTATGACAGCTATAGACCTGGTAAGATTACTGATCCTTGATTCAAAGCTCTCCCAAGAGTGTGACAAGGGGTCTAGCGTGCGGTAGACTCCTGCAGCTGACCTGGCTCCGCACGCATCGACTCGCCATTTTCGTGGAGTCAGCCAGGGAGGACAAGGGGGTAGCGCAGGTCTTGGGTAACTCTGCGTTTTCCGAAATTACTTTCCAAGCAACGCAGTGTCTGTAGAAAATCGGCTTTTATAGCCATGAAAAGTCTTGCTTCAGACACTGGTTGGATGCCCTGTTACAGACGTATGTGGTCGATTTTACAATGGCACTACTGAAACCAAGAAAAGCAATGTTTTCGTGGTTATTTTCAGTATAATACAAGCGAGTTGCCCCAAGACCTTAAAGGTCTTAAAACTGTATACAAAGACCAAAAAATGTAAGTTAATAGAATCCATTCGAGTAATTTTAATCAAGCATTTGTTACCTCCATCAATTCTTGCAGGAATAATCCCAAAACCGGGGCTGCTGCCACAAAACCCAGCTCTGGTCGCGGCGCAGTCTGCCCTGTTCTACCCTCAACTACCCCCCGGCGCCCCCTCAGCCCCCCCGATGACGTCAGCTTTTCATCATCCAGGAGACAGGTAAAGTCTAGGTCTGATAGTTATGCTTGAGCCCTTTTGATCGACCGTACTTGACAGCAATGAGTGTCACCTTCAGTTTCACAAAATGGAGAGATATACTGCTTATTTTAATTACACAGAACCTATGTTTACTTTATGGAATCATTTTATGGGGCAATACAACTGAATATATACAATTAAAGTATTATGCCAACTTCAGCTTCAGCTTGGAAACCACAGATAACGTTGACCAGAAACTCGAAGAGGTGGTGGAAATTCTCAGGGATGAAGGGACGAAGTTCTGCGAGATTAGACGTAAGAGCAAAAAGTCCAAACTTTCGACGGAAACACTCAGCTTAATGGAAGAGAGACGTACAGACCCATTGTCAGCTTCGACGAAAAGTCAAGAGCGCAACAAAACCATCCAGAGGCTCGTGCGACGTGATCTCCGATCCGCAAACACGCTCTTGATTGAAAAATCAATTGAGCAGAATCGGGGACCAAAGGTGTTCGCACGGCCTTTGGGTAGGAGCCACCTGACGAAGCTGACAACTGAATCTGGGGAAGTCGTTGCATCCAAGCCGGCGGTTCTGTCAGAAGTGGAAGACTTCTATGGCAAGCTCTACGCCTCGCAAGCTTCAAAGCCCGTACCCGAAACTGAGGATTGCAGAGCCACCCTCACACGCCACTTCACCGAGGACCTGCCCGAAATCAGCCGAGACGAGATCGAAATGGCCCTGAAACAGTTAAAAAATGGAAAAGCCCCAGGGGAGGACGGGATCACGACAGACCTCCTAAAAGCTGGAGGAACTCCCTTATTGGAACAGCTCCAACAGCTCTTTAACTCCGTTCTCTTCCATGGGAGAACTCCGCAGGCATGGCACAGAAGCATGGTGGTACTGTTCTTCAAAAAAGGAGACAAAACCCTATTGAAGAACTACCGCCCGATTTCGCTTTTGAGCCATGTTTACAAACTGTTCTCCAGGGTCATCACGAACCGTCTTGCGCAAAGACTCGATGAGTTTCAGCCTCCCGAGCAGGCCGGGTTTCGAAGGGGTTATAGCACCATAGACCACATTCACACGGTACGGCAGATTGTACAGAAGTCTCAAGAGTACAATCGGCCCCTGTGCTTAGCGTTTGTGGACTATGAGAAAGCTTTCGACTCCATCGAAACCTGGTCTGTTCTGGAGTCTTTGCAGCGTTGCCAAGTCGACTGGCGATACATTGAAGTGATGAGATGTCTGTATGAAGCCGCCACAATGACCGTACAAGTACAGGACCAGCGGACTAAACCTATCCATCTCCATCGAGGAGTGAGACAGGGGGACGTCATATCCCCGAAACTGTTCACTAACGCTCTGGAGGATATGTTTAAGACGCTGGACTGGAAAGGTCGTGGTATTAATATAAACGGCAAGTACATCTCTCACTTACGATTTGCAGACGACATCGTCATTATGGCAGAAACGCTGCAAGACCTACAACGAATGGTGGATGACCTAGCTGATTCTTCTCGCCGCATCGGTCTCCGGATGAATTTGGATAAAACCAAAGTCATGTTCAACGAACACGTTGATCCGGAACCGATTGCCGTAAATAGAATCCAACTCGAAGTTGTTCAACAGTATGTCTACCTAGGGCAAACGCTCCAACTAGGTAGAAACAACCTTGAGAAGGAAGTCCAGAGAAGAATACAGCTGGGTTGGGCAGCATTCGGAAAACTCCGTCGAGTCTTTTCGTCGCCAATACCGCAATGCCTTAAGACGAATGTCTTCAACCAGTGCGTCCTACCTGTCATGACATACGGAGCCGAAACGTGGACACTCACGGTACGACTGGTCCACCAACTGAAAGTCGCTCAGCGAGCTATGGAGAGAGCTATGCTCGGGGTTTCTCTAAGGGATCGTATCCGAAACGAAGTAATTCGACAGAGAACTAGAGTGACCGACATAGCTCAACGTATTAGCAAGCTGAAGTGGCAGTGGGCTGGTCATATCTGCCGAAGGACCGATAACCGCTGGGGTAAGCTGGTCCTTGAGTGGAGACCGCGTATCGGCAAACGTAGCGTAGGACGCCCTGTGGCAAGGTGGAGCGACGACATACGCAAAGCTGCGGGCAGTGACTGGAGAAGAAAAGCCGAAGACCGGGTTCAGTGGCGTGCTTTAGGAGAGGCCTATGTCCAGCAGTGGACTACAATAGGCTGTTAATGATGATGATGATGATGAACTTCAGCTTCGAAATAAACCATTGAACTTTTTTAAGGACGTGAAATCCATGCTCAGATATGGCCTAATGATATGGGGCAATGGCACAAAGTCGATACCTGGAGTTACCACTTTTTGGTTCCAATAACTGCATTGAAGACGAGTACATGTTGTTCCATTACAACGTAACGTTGTTGTTATTGTAGTCATTTGTTACATAGTTGTTCTTATATTAGACATATACATGTAAATATGGTATGTATTGCACACAGGGTGCTACATCATATGCAATTGGAGTGGCTCGCGAGGACGGGCATGCTGTACCACAGGATACCTGATTTGGGAGGTCAGTTTTATTTATCTTATTATTATTTTTCACGTCTATTGTCTAGCCACGTGATTGATTACCATTTTGAAATAATTGGGAACAAATTACGATAAACGATAGAATGTTCGACTATATTGTATTTAACAGGAAAACTCGGAAAACCAAATCTCGGAAATTCTGACGTTTTGGCTCAGAATCAAAATAAATACTTACCAAACTTATCAATCAAGGTTTAATAAATTAGCATCACATTCTTCATACTAAGTTTGATACTTGTTTATAAGTTTGCCATCAACACCAAAAAAATTAACCCTCTTTTACCATATTGTAAGCTGCGTTCGTAAATCCCTGCAAATCCGGGGGGTAGGTGTCAAAACTGACAGATATGAACAGGTGACGTGCATATGTGTCAAGTAGGGTGCGAGTGCAAATAGTGGCCACCGCATCGCGTAGCCAGCTGCTCTCAACATTTTTATCGTCAGTAAAGCAAGCAGGGTGGGTAGACACTCCTAACAGGCACTAATACTCCTGAACCTTTGTTGCATGTTGCACATACTAGACTAAATGACGTAACTACCTTCCAAGTTCCGAATGATTGTATCAAAAGAGTCAAGACTACAAGCTATATAGGGAATGTAATAAATACTTGGTACCAAAAGTTAAGTGGATTTTTAAAACTATCAAATCCATAATGATGAAACAAACGCCTTGTAATTTATACGATTTCAAAAGCAGTAAAAAATAGTCTTTTAAAACGGTGCAGCTCCAGCAGTTTTTGAAATAAAATACTAATAGAAGATAAACGTACAAAACTCCTTAGCTTAGCGCACTTACCCAGAAACCGTCAACGGACGTCATACCAACAGAAAAAATCTATGATGTGTGCTCTGTGTGTCCTATGGGCAAATTAACTTGGTTTTATGATATTTCTTCCAATGAAACACACCAAAATTAGTAATTCACGTTTGTAGTAAAAGTCGCTATTCAACTAGCACAAAAGCTGTCTTGACACACTCGGGACGTTCCAGTGTCACGTTGTACATCACACATCCTCCTTTTCTAAAATATACTAAACCAAACAGAGTAAATAATATACCCTTCTTTTGAAAAATTAGTAAAAATCTCCCTATTCAAGACCCCCTGGAAGACACAAAACTCCCTACAGATTGAGAGCCGCTGCAAATAGCGCAGTGCTCGAGCACGTATCGCTGTAGACGTGCCAATCTGCGTGTTTGGGAACCATGTTTGTTTTGCATACGGATATATTGTAATATTTCAACAGTTGAAGAGGGTTTTTTTGGATCCGTCGACAATAGCATTCTCAAAGAAACGTGAAGCGGGCGGTGGGATGGTAATCCCATTCTATACACCTACTACGTACTACATTACTGGTGGTAAACTAATGTGTAAATAAATTAGTTGGTATTTATAAAAAAAACCTATATATTTAACCATTTATTGTACACAATATAACACAAAGGACATAACATTGAGAACAATACACAACAGGTCAGCTTATTTCTAAAAAGAAATCTCTTCCAGCAGACCTAGGGTAGTGAGATAGCATAAAGTGAGGCAGTTGACGTGTACAACATACTAATATACCTATAATAATTTATAAAACAAATATAATAGCAATAATACCTACTTATATAAATAATATACCTACACTACATAATTATTACATTCTAATAAATACCTATATACCTAGATGGATATAACTACTACATAGATATAACTAGATTTTTAGTACAAAACATGTTATGAAATGGGAAATATTACGAGGGGCAGGCTTGGTGGGGGAGATGACGATGAGTTCTTGCGAGATGGAACATGGCGTGCGTGGCCAATTGAGAAACCTTAGTGTTCTTTTGTTTATACCTACTTACTGACATTAAAATTACCTGATGAATAGGTCGGTAGGTAGGTTATATAAACTTCTCATAACGTAGGATAAAAAAAATAATTAATTGAGAAATATAATTTGTTGATCATAATAAATTATGATGCCTATAAATTACTTTACTGTGTGATATGTATGTTAGTAAATAGCTCATATTTAATATCATGTCATTTATTCAAAGTAGTAAATTTTACATTTATCTTTTTGATGGTCAAGTATTAGTCATTAATCACTGTAAAAAAGAGAAAAATGTAGGATAAGTACATTTTTCTATTTCTTACAACAATTTCATTGCTATGACATAAGGCCCATTTTTCTTTGTTGTCTATATCTATGTCTTTTAATATGAATTTGACAGCTGTCAAATATGGCTTATTCGAGCAGCCATTTAATTTTTTATTCTTCTAGAGTTTAGACTATAATGTCACATATCACGCCTTTATCCCTTGCGGGGTTATAGGTTGTCAGCCTGTCGCCTACAAAATTGCAATACACATGAAACCCTCGAGTTCCTTAGTCGCCTCTTACGACACCCGCGGGAAAGAAATGGGGTGATGCTATTCTAAGCCGGCATCACACGGTAATATCATTGTTATTAGATAAGTAGGTGGGAATCCTATTTCGCAACTCGTGTTTTCTTGAAAAGACTTACCTATAAAGCAGAAGCATTATTATCAGTAAAATTATCATTGATTGATAGATGAGCGTCTGGAGATGGGAATTAGGTTTTTCTCAACTCTTCTATCTTATCAAGAAACTGTGAAAACAGTTTGGTGTGAATCATAATGATAAACAAGTTAGTAGGTAGTTAGATATATACTAGGGTGTATAAAAATTCTAGTGAATTTCCACCACAGAACGATCTCTACGAATGGAACTTTGAATCTGTAGCGGTGTGGATTGCAATGAATGAAATATCATAACTATTTTTTGGCTGATAGCAACACTATTCCGAACTAGTTACATACATATATAAATATATATAAAGTGTAACAAGCTGCAAATATTTTAAGGAGTGAATTAGGCTATAAAACTTAACAACTTTCTCCAAGGAACATAAGTCGAAATAAGAGATTTTTTTTCGAACTCCCGTACAAAAAGTAAAAAAACATTGGTACATGGCTGGGATCGAACTCGGGTCTCTCAATTGCAAGACCGGTGTCCTAACTAGTTAAATCTAATTCTAACACCCTGTATTCCGTAGATATTGTTGTATAATCATTCTAAGATGAAAAACAACAATTTCAGCAATAAATTCATCTCATTTTATCATTGTTATCTCGAGAATAAGACATATTGGTCTGTAAATTCATGATTGATCACTTATTATTATCTTATCGTATAAATTTTGGTGTTATCGAACTAATATCGGTTTTAAATTTCGCCATTTTGGATCTCGTGTGTGTCAAGATAATTTTATCTAATTCGTCTTTGAGATGTTAATCTGTTTATGGCATAAGTTGTTATTTTGTCCCTTACGGGGTAGGCAGAGTGTCCCCGGCCGTAAAACACGAGTAATCAAGTTATTGAACTGAACCACCGGATTGTCCAAAGAAAAGATGGCTCCGTGTTTCGGAGGACATGTTTAACCCGTCGGTCGCTTTTGTAAAGCCGTGTGATGCCGGTTTAGATGGCAACGCCTCATTTTCAGACTCGAGGGTTTCAAGTGTATTACATCTTTTTCTGAAACGGCCCTCAAATATGTTTGACATGGCGATAGGGACCCTATTTCACGACCGTTATCGTTCTGCCGACCCCGCAAGCGATAAAGGTGTGACATGTGTATTGCATATATTAAGATAACATTCGTCTTAAAACTACATAGGGTGCTTGAAAATGCTTTAAAACCAAAATACATTGGCTCGTTCGTCGCCTCTGTGACCACACATTAATGCTCTGCCCGAACCGAAAGGGATGAAGTCGTGATATGTGTATGTATGTACGTACTTTCGAAAACTACCAATCTAAAAATAAGCCTCTTAATTGCCCTCTATGATCTAATCACAAAAATACACACGATATCAAAAGACCAGCAAGTTGTCATTGGTGACATGTGCGTTCCGGCGATTATTGAACCCCCTGTATAAATAAAAATAGTGTTATTTGTAAACAGAACACCCTCTATAAGGAATTAGCACAATTGGTACAGAGTGGCCCCGTTTTAATTTTAGATCATTTTTGGGTACGAATCTGATAGATTTGGTTTTGCCGTCGGCTACGTGTGTTTGACACAAAGAACTACAATTGATGTGAGACTTGATTTCGTTTGTTCCTATTATTTACAATGGGTCCATTGATACCCTTAGGAGGCATGTCGCCCGCAAAAAATCTGGGCCGTAGGCGAGTTGACTTTTCTTGAAAAATTTGTGGTTATCTGGCCCGAATGCTTTTTTGATGATACACATGTTTTCTGAAACAACCTTGGAAAACAATCCTCAAAAATAACAGACGTGGCGATAGCTCGTATTCTTACGGCCGTTAACGCTCTGTCTACCCCACAAGGGATAAAGGCGTGATATATGTATTTTAAAAGATGGCCTACATCTCATAGACTAAGTTGGAATAATCCGCAAACCGCTATCTTTGTGATACACACACACACACACATATATATATATATATATATATACGTATCACGCCTTTATTCCTCGGGGGGTAGGCAGAACGTTAACGGCCCTAAAAACATGGTCGCCATCGCCACGTCAGACAAATATTGAGGGCCGTTTCAGATGATTCGTGTTTTTTATGATTCTTTGTGATTAACTTCTTTAAAAAGATGCTGATTGTTGTATATCTAATGTGCCTATGATCTACAGCCATTTTTCCTAATCAATTCTCACCAAAAAGTTTTTCAAACGCAGCAACTTGAACTGGCCAAAAATGTGTTGTAAAGACCTTTTAGAAAAGAAAAAAATATATTTGTTTTTTTTTTTAATGGCCTATAAGTACTGTCAAAGTTCTTCATATGAATGTTTGCCAGTTCCTTGTACTTGTACCCGCCTATGAAAACTTTTTAGTGTAATCTTTTTACGCATGCAAAAACAAAGAGGTTACTTTCCACGCGCCGTACAAACGTATTCAATTTAAAAATGAAATTAATGTGCCCAATAAACGAAATCGATTACTTAAATCGAAACAAATTTAAATCACTTTGAAACTAATAAAATATCAATAGGGTGCATCACCCAGTGATGGTCGTTTAACGCTAGATTAGTCTGTCACCCCATTGTATGACAGGTGCGTTTTGCGACATATGGGGCAATCATAAAAGGTCATAAAACGGTGCGATTGTGTCTCACTTACGGCTCGCGGGGTCGCGAGCTCGGCGAATGATTTAGGGATTTAAAACTATCATGGTGATGAATAATATTGTTTAGAGTCTAACTAGGTCTAATATATTAGAGCCTACAAATCTCTATGCCATGTATGCCGGCTTAGAATAGCATCACTCCATTTCTTCCCGTGGGTGTTGTAAAAGGCAAATAAGGGACTCGAGGGTCCCATGTGTATTACAAATTGACACTACTATTTGTCACTTGTAGTCACAGGCTGACAACCTGTCACTACAGTGATACATGTATCATCGAAAACGGCCCTCAATACCTGTCCGACGCGGCGATGACGACCGTAATTTTAAGATTTTTAACGCTCTGCCTACCCTGGAAGGAATATAGGCGAGATTTTTGTGTGTTAGGGAATAAAATACAAGATATTCCTCTGCTCTCTCTCTTCGTGTGGGACACCGAGTCGTCCAACGACCCGCTGAACCCTAGTGTCAGAATTTTTCAACCGCCTCTACAAGTAGCAGGCTTCTGACCCAAGTCAACCAATTGTGTAATGACCGCCGTCTAAATAGCCATAGACAGCAACCGGGACCTACGGCTTAACGTGCCCTCCGAAACACTGAACCATCTTTCTTACGGACAATCTGGTGGGTCACCGTGAATGTCCTAAGTCCTAACCAGAGTGGGAACAAATAGGCGTGTTTCCTGACAGGTCATGAGCTACCTCTAAAACGATCTAAAACGGTATTTTGTTTGACGAATTAGAAGTATGACGTCACGCTGAAAGTATTTGGATGGCGTCAAAATTTATTTTATATTATTTTTCTGTTTATTAATTCAAACTTAGAATATTTCGAAAAATTATGATTGAAACCCGTAGTATTTTTGGACAATAGTTTTAAGCGTACAACTGTTATATTTTTTTAATGACCCAGGAAACTAGCGAATTTACAAAGTATGTATGTATGTTTGTAATAAATTTATTGTACCAAGCAGGAAATTACAAAAAACACTTAAATAGACTAATATAATGTGTAGGCACAAAGGCGGACTTATCCCATTAAGGGATCTCTACCAGTGATTAATAACAACTTTATAAATATCGACTTTATCTAGCGAATTACCTAGAGTACAGCCCAGTCCTACCAACTCGTACAAAAAAAAGTGAAAGCTCAACAAATAATAAATGATTAGAGAAACCAAAATGGTGTCTGATAATAAAGTGGCCGGCCACGGCCCGCCCACCCTGTTGGCCGTCGATAAATTAGAGTAACGGCCGACTGGTCGCGCACTGGTGATTGTACCCTACTCCCGACGATTTACTGGCCGGTACAGTCGAGTACCTTACCTAAAAAATTCTGTGTACGAAATTAATGTAAAGTATCTCCGCCTGAGTACGCCAATTTTGGCAGCTGTCAAACCTATATTAGAAAAATACATACATACATATATCACGCCTTTATCCCTTGCGGGATTGGCAGAGCGCCAACGGCCGCAAGAATAAGGTCGCTATCGCCGCCGCTAGGTTGCTTCGGAAAACATGTGTATCACTATAGTTACAGGTTGTCAGCCTGTCGCCTAAAAAATGTAATACACCAATACTCTCGAGTCCCTTAGTCGCCTCTTACAACATCTAACATCGGGTACTACATCGCTTATATAAGAAAATAATGTAAAAACAAGACCTACGTGTGATGCCGGCTCCTCTGCGATGCCGGCTTGGCATAGCATCACCCTATATCTTTCCCGTGGGTGTCGTAACAGGCGGCTATGGGACTCGAGGGTTCAGTGTATTGCAATTTTATGCGACAGGCTGACAACCTGACACTATAGTGATATATGAATTATCGAAACGACCCTCAAATATTTGTCAGACGTTAGCACTACGACCTTATTTCACGGTGGTTACCGCTATGCCTACCCCGCAAGAATAAGGGCGTGATGTGTGTATGTATATGTATGTATGGAACATACGTAGGGGAAAGTTTTTCAGTTTCATGATCTGCTTGCACCCTATCAGTATTTGGGACGATGTACCCCGTATATTATTGTTTTGTCCTGTAAATTTTTTTGTGTACAATAAATGGTAAAATAAATAAATATATTTATATATACACACACACACACACACATATTGTTTGATGCTCGTTGGATGTGTGGACTGTATTTATTATGGCTGGGTATGGCTCCTGTAGTGTGATTTAAAATCAAACAATAGTTTGTAGGTACGCACTGAAAACTTGTATTATTTGGAAATAATTTAAGTACAAAAATATAAAATTTACACGTCTGGCTTCGATGCCGCTTGGGTCGAGAAGAAGGATCTTTTTTAAACATCGAACAAATTAAATTTTTCACACGAAAAAAGTTTTTATGTTTTGAACATAAGCTGCCGCCTCAAAGAAAATATTTAGAATATTTTATGAATAAGCATTCAATAATTCTGTAAAGCAACAACTTAAGTTTTACATGAGTAATATCAGCAAGATAAAAATGTGAATACCTAAAAAAGCTATTCATTGTAATATGTAGAAAATCTTGCAAAAACAGACAGTACAATTTATGAAAAAATATTGAATTCCTTGTACCTATCTTACAAATTTAAAGTAACGAATCATTACTCTATGAGGAGACATTATTTGCTACCTGCTTAACTAACTGGTATTAAACAAAAAACAAAACAAATTTTAGTCAACACCTATCAGTAGTCAACTTGAAAAAATTAAAACTTGACTTATTGCAAGTTGAGGACTCCACCTCAGTTAAAAAAATAATTAAGTATATAATAACCAAAGCGTAATAAGCAGTAACAAAAAAATCTAATTAGAACAAACTAGCCTAATTAGTATCTATTGGCAGCACACAAATCTTCGTAATGGCTCTGTTATGCTTATAGCCGTTAGCAGACATCACTTCTACAGCACGAACCTTACCATCTTTACCGGGAAAGATGTTGGTAATCCTAGCCATGGGCCACTGAAGAGGAGGTGTGTTGTCATTACATAGTATTACCAAACTACCTATTGCAACATTTGGCATTACATTTTGCCATTTCGGCTTGTTTTGCAACAAATTAAGATAATGTTTACTCCAATATCTCCAAAACATTTGTTTCATACTTACAGTTTTAGACCAAAGTTTAAGCAAATTTGTTCTAGTATTACTCTGGTCGCGCTCTGGGTAAGTATTGAGAGGCGCGCCTGTGAGAAAATGCCCAGGAGACAAATAAGAAAAATCATTTGGATCAGAAGTTACAGCAGTGAGTGGGCGAGAATTTAACATGCCTTCTATTTCTACTAACACTGTGTTGAGCTGCTCATATGTAAGCACAGCTTTACCAACAACCCTCTTAAGATGGTGTTTCATACTCTTAACACCACTCTCCCATAGTCCACCAAAGGTCGGGCTGTATGAAGGTATGAAATGAAAATTAATTCCGCGCTCAGCAGCGTAAGATTGAACCTGACTTTGGTGACTCTGGGAAGAGTACAAACGGTATAACTCATCTACCTGGTTCTTAGCTCCCTTGAACGTGGACCCATTATCAGAGTAGACGTCGCTGGGCAGGTTTCTTCGAAAAATGAAACGCCTGAAGCATGCCAGAAACGTTTCCGTAGTCAAATCTGATGCTAGCTCAATATGAACCGCTTTTGTGACAAAGCATACGAATAGTACAATATACGCTTTTGTAATTACAGACCTCCTTAGGCGGCTGTTCTTGACTGAAACCGGCCCTGCCATGTCCACTCCTACAATCTTAAACACTCTATCTGAGGCGGTGACACGTTCAGCGGGGAGTTGACCAAATAGCTGAGTGTTGGCTACCCCTTTCATTCTGAAACAGATAATACATTTGTGAATAACTTTCTTGACAGATCGTAGTCCGTCTATTATCCAAAACCTTTGTCTTAAAGAGCTAAGAACTAGTCGCTGACCAGCATGGAGCAACTTTATGTGTTCATCTCTCACAATCAGGGAGGTTATATCAGAATCTTTAGGTAAAATAGCTGGATGCTTTTGCGTATAAGGAATTGGAGCGTTCTGCAAACGACCAGAAATTCTAAGAACGCCATCGACAGGGTCCAAGAAGGGTGTCAGTGGCCTTAAGCTACCAGTGACCTGTTTGTGAGAAATCAAACATTTAATTTCGCTAGCATAATACTTTTCTTGCTCATTCTTTACTATAAGCAATAAAGCCTTATTTAATTCGGTGGCCGATATAAAATCCTTATTTATCACAGCATTAGGCCTCACGTTCGTACAAAATCTTAGAATGTAAGCGAGCACACGTGTCATTTTATTAATGCTAGAAAACTTTTTTAACTTAGAATATAAGTCAGAATCAGTAGTGCTAATCGTAGCACATACAATGTTTTTGCCAGTTTTCAACTCAGGTAATAGTGCGGGTTGATCGCATTTCGATTGAAAACTGTAGTCTTTTTCATGAAGAAAAGACGGTCCATGAAACCAAATATCATGGTGCTGAAGCTCTTGAGGCTGCAAGCCTCTGCTGAGACAGTCTGAAGGATTGTCTGCAGTGTTTACATAATGCCAATGACAGTTACGAGTAAGCTCTGAGATCGCTCTAACCCTGTTCGAAACGTACGTTTGCAACTTAGTGACGTCAGTTTTTAGCCAAGCTAACACTATCTGTGAGTCTGATAAGAGGTAAGTGTCATCTACGTGTGTCTTTGTATGCAGTGTATTTTGTACCTTTACAGCCATATGTGAGAGCAGCAGCGCAGCGTTCAACTCGAGCCTGGGAACGGTCAGCTGTTTGCGAAGCGGGTTGATGCGCGACTTGGAACATAGTAGCTCAACTTTTACTTTACCTCGCGTATCTATGGTGCGTAGGTACAGACAACATCCGTATGCAACAAGCGATGCATCAGCGAAACCTATCAGCTGTCTGATAACAGCGTCACTCGGCATTACACATCGAGCTATGGATAGTGGCGCCATCTGCTGGAGGCTACTAACAAAATCAGACCAAAGTCGGCGAATATCTTCAGGCGGAGAGTCATCCCAGTCCGTATTACTAGTCCAAAGCTTTTGCATAATTACCTTAGCTTGTACCATAATAGGCCCTATGAGACCTAAAGGGTCGTAGAACTTACTAATGTAACTCAGTATGTCGCGTTTTGAGTCGCGCTCTCCTTGGTAAGGCTCAGGACACGTGGTGATGAAGACATCTTTCTGAACGTCGAAACGAACACCTAAAGTTTTGAGTGACAAGTCCTGCTTCAGAAGATCCAGCTCTCCAAAATGATGAGTTCCATTGGGCACGTTTTGTAGGACAGAAGGACAGTTAGAAGTCCATTTATGCAACTTGAATCCCCCCAGAGCCAGTAGCTGAATTAATTCAGATTGCATTTGGAGCAGGGCTTGTTCAGAATGAGCATTTGAGAGTACGTCATCAACATATGTATTTTCTTTTAAAATTGCTGATGCAAGGGGAAACTGACTTTCATACCTAGTGGCGAGCTCTATGAGGCAGCGAGTGGCAAGATAGGAAGACGACTTAGAGCCGTAAGTGACAGTATTTAACTGTATGCACTTGACATCTTGGTCAGGTGACTCGCGCCACAAAATATTTTGTAGAGAACGCTGAGCTGGGTCAATCTCAATACACCTAAACATCTTTTGAATGTCGCAGATAAAGAAATACAATTCTAATCTGAATGATAATAAAATTTCAAAGAGTTCCTTTTGGACCACTGGGCCGTTCAATTGAAGATCATTGAGAGATACTTTCTTGTTAGTAAGCATAGAAAAATCGAATACAGTCCTTAACGGAGTGGTCTTGCTGGACTCCCTTATGACCCCATGGTGAGGAGTGAAATAGACTGGGTCTTTAGACAAATCATAGCTACTTATGTCGCGATACTCACCATGTTTCATATCAATATATTGATTTATGAATTTAATATATTCCTCACGAAAACGCGGGTTTTTTTGTAATTTTTTCTCTAGATTATAGAATCTCATAAGTGCCAGGTTAAAAGAATCTCCCAGTTCTGAACTAACCTGCTCCAAAGGAACCTTGAGAGGCATTGAAACTTGAAATTTCTGATTTTCAAGCTTAGTGGTTTCCTTAAAAAGCTTTTCACAATAGTCATGCTCAGGTAATCGCTCTGGAAAGATTTCTGGCACCTTTTCTGCCCCCCAAAATGAGCTCATAGTGTCGTTTAAATTGCTGCTACAGTCCTGACAAAAAAAAGATAGTAACTGGTTGGTTTTACTTGTTGGAACATTATTGGCTCCACCGACGATGTGTCCAAGGGCGGTGTGAACTACTACTGGCTGCTTACTGCTGGCTGTCTCTGGTACTGCAGGCTGGAGACTGCTCGCAGACACCTCCCCAGTCGGAGACAGCAATAGTATCTGGAAAAATACATCAGCTGCAAGCAACATATCCACATTCCCAGGCACATTGAAATTTGGGTCGGCCAACTTGCAGTTAGGAGGGAAAGTAACATGCGACACATCAAACTGAGCTGGAGGCTGGTTTGAAGTAACATTTTGTACTATATTGCAGTTGACATTTATCTTAAATGGATAGACAGTGGAATGAACCTCAAGGTCTATGCATTTGTCAACTGATAATGATGCACCAGTGATACCCACAATGGTAGCATTTGTCTTTGTAGGAGTCTTTCCTAATTGATCCACTATTTTATTTGAAACCAATGAAGTCATAGAGCAAGTGTCAAGAACAGCCTGTGCATGAATTATAGCGCCTGTCTTAGAAATAAGCTTGACCATAGCAGTGGGCAATAAAACCTGACTAGTAACAGCATTTGCAATCAATGTGACATTCTGCTTAAGCTGCTCAGCATCAATCCCATGGACCAGAGTATTGTGCCGCATCTTACAGCCGGGCTCAGCGCACCTAAAAAAATACTTACATTTGCGCTTAGGGTGCCGAGACAGACACATCTTGCAAATTCCATTTGTCTTCACAAACTCGATGCGCTTGTCTGGTGTAAGAAGCTTGAAAGCCGAGCATTGAAATAATCGATGGTCAGACTTACTGCAATTAATGCACGAAGCACGCTGTGGTACAGTCACAGCATGACAGGTGAGACGCTGTGCTGGGGGCTGAGGCTTATGCATGCTGGCCTCCGTTGACTCCAGTGCTAAAGCTCTGCGTTCTAGATACTCAAGGAGCTCCTGCATAGTAGGCTTGATCTTGGAATCTGTCCTGTCCAGCTGGAAACCTCGGACGGTCAGCAAGTCGAGCTTTCTCAACAAGATGCACACCACCATGCTATCCCACTTGTCCACAGGTTCTCCAAGATTCTTAAGAGCAGCGAGCTGCTGTTTGGTATCTGAAATTAGTTTGCGTAGATTTGCTGTAGTGGATTTTGTAATGTTAGGTAAGTCAAGTATAGTGTAGATGTGTTCCTGTGTTATCTTGGCCTTATTATCATATCTGTCTTTCAACAACTCAAGAGCTTTCTCATAACTTTCATCCTCTAGCGGCAAGTTACTTACTAAGGAATGAGGTTCCTCGGCTAAAAATCCCTTCAAATAGTACAACTTTTGAACTGGGTACAAAGTAGTGTCTTTGTGTATCATAGCAGTGAAAAGATTAATAAAATTGTGATATTCCGAATACTGGCCTGAGAATTTTGGAATAACAACGCTAGGAAGCTTAGTCTTGGCATGATTCGAAATAGGCACCCTCTCATCATCCGCCTTTTTCGACTTGGACACTATTTGTTTGTCCAACTCAGAGAGAGTTAACAGATAATCATCCTCAGTAAGCCCTAATACCTCGTAATCATCATCTTTAGGTTCCATGGCCGAAATGGACGCAGAAAGAGAGCAAAACTCACCGAAAACTTCCACCAATCTGTTCCTCTTTGATTTTAAGAGCTCAATTGACAGATGTTCAAACGAAGCTATTTGATTTTTAATCCGTGTTATGGAACCTTTGGAGTAGCCACGCCGAGTTTTGTACTCTGCGAGCTTTTGGTTTTCCATCCTGTCTGACACTAGGAACTTACTTAACTAACGTTAGGAAACTCAAACAAAAGTTTATGACTATAGAGTCTTACTTAGTGTCTCTAATAGCCTGCGAGGGGCCACGCACAACAGAAATATAATAAACCTGTTGCTTTTTACACCGCACAAGAATTGCGAAGTAAACAAACACACGCGTCGGTCGGCAAATCTGACAAGCGTCTTCTTTCTTGAGTTCAGGTTGGTCGACACAACCGAATCAGAGGCACTCGGCTCCAATGCTGCCAACTTCACGGACGAAAGAAACGGTGCACGTTCGTTTCAATGTCGATTGTGCTGTTCTTCGGTACGGCGTCTGTCCTCTCGAAAAAAATAGCAAGCTTGTTTTTGTATGGAAACAAAAATTAATTATAAACTTGCTTGATTATTAATCGTCGTGCTGAAAAAAAAATTGCACGTAGTTGATGCGCCCTTTCTTGCTTGCGTCCTGGGTCCGAGCGCGAAAAAAAATTTCAAGCGCGCCCGAAGTGTAGAGAAACGCAAGGGGCGTACGTGACACGGCGACAATGGCGGCGAAATTCAAAAAATGGCTGCCGCCTCTGCTTCTCCCCGAGACAAAATAATAATGAAGCTCACGTATTGGTTTGGTACTTAGTCGTTCCTCTTGAAGAATAAACAGTCCAGTTGCATTTCATCATACCATCACACGCACAGATGAAGCCATTAAACTCGGCGAGAACTGACCAAAATGTTTGATGCTCGTTGGATGTGTGGACTGTATTTATTATGGCTGGGTATGGCTCCTGTAGTGTGATTTAAAATCAAACAATAGTTTGTAGGTACGCACTGAAAACTTGTATTATTTGGAAATAATTTAAGTACAAAAATATAAAATTTACACGTCTGGCTTCGATGCCGCTTGGGTCGAAAAAAAAAAGTTTTTATGTTTTGAACACATATATCACGCCTTTATCCCTTGCGGGGTAGGCAGAGCGTTAACGACCGTAAGAATACGGTCGCTATCGCCACGTCTGAAAATTTTGAGGATTGTTTTCCAAGGTTGTTTCAGAAAACATGTGTATCACTATAGTGACAGGTTGTCAGCCTGTCGCCTAAAAATTGTAATACACCAATACCCTCGAGTCCCTTAGTCGCCTCTTACGACACCCGCGGGAAGGATTTGGGGTGATGCTATTCTAAGCCGGCATCACACGGCAAATATATATATCCAATCATTATATTTTTAAACCACTTCTGTAGCCGACTGTCCTTATGTTAGTCCACCACTGTATGTATGTACAGTCGTATAAATAGATTCTTTACTGAAAATCCACTGAAAATCACCCCTTGTCGGCAGCTTGACGCGTTTACCGAGCTAGTGATGTGACAGGATACACAATTTAAAAGTTATCGATAGGAACTCAATTTCTAAAACATCGTAATCCGATTCATATGAAAATCTGTTACTGATTGCGCTAGTATCGCACGTTTACTTTACTTGTCGATTCCCACATACCTTTGACTATAAAAACATCATACATATATAAATCACGCCTCTTTCCCGTTGGCGTAGGCATAGACTATTTCTTTCCACTTGCTACGATCCTGGCATACTTCCTTCGCTTCTTCTACATTCATCAGTCTTTTCATGCACGCTCGTCACGGTACTTTTGACCTGACCTTACTTCAAATGTCCCCGAATTTTATCTACGTAGGTTATAAAGTTTGATTGTTTGTTATTGAGTATTAAAAATGTAAAATTTATTAATTAGAGTTAGCTAGTAGCAGCCAAAATTGGCTTTTAAGAGTCATATTGAAGACAATAAATAAATCGGTCCTAAAGTTAGAACATATGAGCAGTGGTTGAATTCTCCTGTTCAATTATCCCTGCTATGCGCCGCACATGATCTTCTGATCTATCGATAATACGCATTTTATCGATATCGATATCACTAAGATCACAGCCCTGACCGTCCCTACACGTGGATCTAATTTGCTAAGGGTCGGGCCTTTGTTTGCGCGAACAAATTGCTGCTGATAATTGGCTTAAGCCCCCGGGGGAGGGTGTGGTCCCAGTGCTAGCGAGGAATAGAGTTTAATTATTTTATTGTTTTGCGTAGTTGTAGTTAATAAAATGTGAATAAATTTTCAAGGATAAATTAATGGTCTTCATTCTTATTGCTCTTATGATTCAGGGATGTTTTTGCAATAATGTGAATGTGTCAAATATTTTTCAGATTGATAACAAGAGACAGATAATCATAAAAGTCTACATAAGCGTCATTATTTTGTGTTTTCTAGACGCTTGTATTCCCCAGCAGTTTAAAAAAATGTCGGAGTGGAGAGAACTAAGGAGTGTGCCTATTTACGTTGAAATGGGCATAAAGTGAGGTATAACCAAATTACATTCTTTTGTAGAAGCCGACTGAGGGACTCGAGGGTTTTATGTGTATTGCAATTTTAGGCGACAGGCTAACAACCTGTCGCCACCTGTACCTGTGATACATGACTTCTGACACTAGGGTTCATCGGGTCGTTGAACGACTTGGTATCCCACACGAAAAGAAAAAGATGACTTATCTGAAACAACCCTAAAACATTTGTCAGTCGTGGTGATAATGACCGTAATTTTACGGTCGTGAACGCTCTGCCTACCCCGCTAGGGATATAGGCGTGCTTTGTGTATGTGTATGTGTAACCTAATCTTAAGCAATATACGCAAATATTACTGTGGGAATAAAAGCAGCGATCTAAAAAAAAACGAATAGCAATGGGTGACATTCTAAAGTCGCTATAACTGGCTCCACACGTCACAGTAGCTTCGTTAGATATTTCTGTGTTTTTGAATCAGACAGGGGAGGAAGGGGGGTGAAAGGGGGGGGGGGGGGGTAAACTCGCGCTTTCCTACGTTTAATTATCTTTAATGATTACATTAGTTAGTTAATTAGAGAAGTTTATTGCAGTCTGTAAGCTAATTGCTTTGGTACGAGAGTAAAATTGATTAAAAATTCACACACACGTTCAAACCCTGTTTTTTTTAAGATAGTAAATTGACATCTTGGGTTGCCATTTTCAGGAATTTTTTAATGTTTCTTTTAGTTCCTAATAGATGACGCTCGTGCGAATAATGTAGAAGTTCAGCAGTGATTTTCCATAGATCGGCGTAATCCATACATAACGTACATTTATCACGCCTTTATCCCTTGCGGGGTAGGCAGAGCGTTAACGGCCGTAAGAATGCGGTCGCTGTCGCCACGTCTGTCATTTTTGAGGATTGTTTTCCAAGGTTGTTTCAGAAAACATGTGTATCACTATAGTGACAGGTTGTCAGCCTGTCGCCTAAAATTTGTAATACACCAATACTCCCTACTCAAATCCCTTAGTCGCCTCATACGACACCCGCGGGAAGGATGTGGGGTGATGCTATTCTAAGCCGGCATCACACGGCGTAATCGTTATTTATTATTATGCACTGAACTTGACAAATGATTGGCACATCACAATTTAAGATTAGCAAAACAAATGACAACTCAAGGCGTCTCAATTTACATACATACATCACGCCTTTATCCCTTGCGGGGTAGGCAGAGCGTTAACGGCCGTAAAAATACGGCCACTATCGCCACGTGGTTTTCCAAGGCTGTTTCAGAAAACATGTGTATAACTATAGTGACAGGTTGTCAGCCTGTCGCCTAAAAATTGTAATACACCAATACTCTCGAGTCCCTTAGTCGCCTCTTACGACATCTAAAAAGACAGGTTTTAGGTTCGACGGTGGCAGTTCGACAAAGATACAGGACAATTTACATCAAAATACACATATTAAGATACTGTGTGTGTGTTTGCCGTGTGATGCCGGCTTAGAATAGCATCACTCCATTTCTTTCCCGTGGGTGTCGTAAGAGGCGACTGAGGGACTCGAGGGTTTTAAGTGTATTGCAATTTCAGGCGACAGGCTGACAACTTGTCACTACAGTGATACACGAATTATCTGCAACGACTCTCAAATATTGTCAGACGTGGCGATAACGACCGTAATTTTGCGATCGTTATCGTTTTGCCTACCCCGTAAGGGATAAAGGCGTGATATGTGTATGTATGTATGTAGATACTGTGTTTTTTTAGAGGCAGTAAATTGACATAAATATTACGCTGATTTATGGAAAATCACTGCTGAACTCTTACATCATTCGCACGAACGTCATCGACTATGTACGAAAAGAAACAGATTAAAAAAACCCATTTCGATAACAATAGTTATCGGTACTGGCACATCACTATTTAAGATTTGCTATAAAACTGCCAACCCAAAATTTCTATCTCTCAAAAAAGAAAACAGAGTTTAGATAAGTATTTTCATTAAGTTAGTGTGAATTTACTAGGGTATGTGGAAATCGATAAGAAAAGTAGAATGTGTGATACAATCATAATAATTAAGTAGCAGACATCGAGGTAATATGTACTAGCGTACTAGAGGAGACACCGCACCTTCACTTTTTGTAACACGCGTTAGAGTCTATGCGCTCTAACTGGCTTAGTTTAGTTTGAGCCCACCGCTTGCCGCGACGTCACGTGTCAGTGCTAGTTTCAAAATGCCAGGCTGTGTACTAAGATACTGCTCAAACAATTCGAGAACGACAAGCAAAGCCCAAGGAGTAACATTTCATATGTAAGTTATCTAATTTTATCAGTAAACCATGCATCGGAATATTATTTTCATAATTTTGCAAAAAATCACCGCGCGCTCGGACGCGGCGGCCATATTTCGGCGAAAATCATAGATTAACAACATTACAGTATGTACAGGCATGACACTTTAGATGAGTCATTTTAATAAAAAAACAGTCAATTTGGGTGGAAATGTTATTGTAGTATAGTATTGTAAATATTTATACTTTTAACTGACTACGCAAAGTGACAATAAGGTTCAAGTTAATAAATATTTCCGGTCTTGCTGTTTATTTTTATTTGAACTTGTTTAAAGGTTTCCGCATCCGGGCCATGAAAAAAGAGAGGCGTGGATGAAATTTGTACAGAAAGATCGTAGCGAAGAAACGTGGTTGCCATCAAATTATTCACGGATCACTACACAAAACGACATAAACTTACAAAACTTGTTTTATTTAAAAATATAATATAAGATAATGTAGGTACTCTTTTTATTATATTCCCGATTATTAGTTCCTACTGACAGTGTCAAGTAGACGTAATGCACAATTTGTCGCATCTGCGCGCATTACTCGTTATCTATGACTTGCACCGCCGCTCCCGCGTGTCCCGCGCGGGCCCCGCCGCAAGGTCACGCGCAAAACTTTCATTGAGAATAGCTACTCCAGTACGCTAGTACATATTACCTCGATGGTAGCAGATTTTCGCATGAAACGAAAACGAACGTTCCTGAAATTGAGCTCCGGTATTAAAATTACAAGCAAGAATAGCCGTGATTATACAGGGTGTAAAAAAAAATACTTAAATTTTTTAAAGTGTGAACCAGTCCATGAAACTGAACAACTTTCCCCAAGGAACATAGGTCGAAATGTGAAAAAAAAATTGTATCTCCCATACAATACCGACCGACCGAGTCAATTTGTATAAGAAGTCCGAAATTTTTTTTATATTTCGACGTATGTTTCTCGGGGAAAGTTGTTCAGTTTCATGGGATGATTTACACCGTAAAATATTTGCAGCTAATATGTGTTGCCTTGCCAGACCAGTATGGTGAGCAAAGTTTATGCCATCACTAATACGCATGCGTGTACAAGCCCCACCTACTACGATCCCCTGTTGTGTGTGTGTGTTTTGTTGTGATTTAGGAGATGATATCTTGTCAGAGATTCTGAAAGGGGTTCCTTAAATAATTCCTGGGTGGAATTTTGCTGCTGCTGTTGTAAGGCTCAAAACAAATAGGCGTTTTTAAAATGCCTTAAAGTCGTAGAAAGTACCAAGTAGAAAAAGTAGGAAAGCGCAGCGTTGGACGAACTTATATCAGGACCCCAAGTCTGCTATTTTTTGTCATTGGAACGCCATCGAAACTCAACTGTCATTTAATTGCCATTGTGATTTTTCTATATTTGAATCTGTGAGCAGACTACGAAATGACCGAAATCATCCAACTGAGATCCAATCGACATCCAGCTGAAACGATTTTCATTTAGCAGACTTAGACCCAGATAAATCGACGGCTTTGTAAAGATTGCAGTTGCAGGTTATAAGCATGTATTCGATGTAGGTTGCGATCTGTGCAAGGCTTGAACACCCTAATAGAGAAGTAGGTATTTTAGGACTGGGGCAGTGGTAGTGCGACTGCCTTTGACGCAGAAGGTTCTGGGTTCGATACTCGGTGGGTCACTCACAAAGTTGACATTTATCACTGTGAATTTGTTCCCAGTCTGGTTATGACACTGCAGGCTGAACCACCCGATTGTCTGTAAGTAAGATGGTTCCGTGTTTCGGATGGCACGTTAAGCCGTAGGTCCCGGTTGCTGTCTATGGTCACTTAGACGGCGGTCGTTACACAACTATGTCAGAAGCCTGCTACTCGTAGATGACGGTTGAAAAATTCTGACACTAAGGTTCATAGGGTGTCCCCTTGGACGAAATAACCACTGGACGCGAAACGATGTCATTTCACCCTTTACCCCTCTAGCCACAAACCCTGAAATTTTGCCAAAGTTATCTAACCGCAACCGTCAGTGTCGCTTCAGTGCTACGACAGAAAACATCGCTTTAAAAATGGTGAAATGTGCTGTATTGCTTTGTAAAAACTATAGCCATCGTACAAGCAATATTTCTTTTCACTCGTAAGTATATTCTTGTCCTGTATTTTGTGTTATTTACGTAGAAAATTAATAAAATATGCAAGACTGGATCGTATAATACGACACAATAAAAAAGGTCATATTTTATAGAACATTTCAACCAATATTTGATCGTACTCTAATTAGTCGGTTATTATCAGTCATTTTTTCATTCGTTCAACAATTACATTCAGTCTAGTGCTATTCAACTTTCGATGAAGGATATCGATAAAAATAATAGTAAAGTCTATTTTATTTAAAAGTGACCTAAAATGTAAACAAACCATTTGCTATAACCTCGTCGATAGATTTTGCCTTATTTCATTGAAACCTCACGTTATAACTGTGTTGCAAGTATGTAGGTACACATTTCGCTTTCTTATGGGTGTTCATAATAAAAAATATATATAGCTTACCATCATCGACGCGTTATATATAGCTTACCATCATCGACGCGTTAGATTTCTGATACGCAGAATCAAGCGCCTTATGTACCTATCCTTATGCTGGCGACAGATCCAAACACTAGACGAAGAAAATTGTTTGAAATATTTAAAAACACGCGTAAATGTATTTGTTTCCAGATGTTGCGGAAGCAACATCAGCAATTCCTACACGTTTGTCACGTAGAGAGCTAGCTACAGATATCACCTCTCTACGTGATTTGCGTCATTGTAAGATTAGTATATAAGCCATAGTTTAAGATCAATAAATGTGCATTAACCATGGAGTCAACATCGCTAAAGTGGTGACCCCGACGTGATCCTTCTGATAAAGCTCCTCAGTAGAGTTGAGCCGCGCGTCTTGTTTTCCCGTACAAGTCCCGGTTAACTAGCAGCAGACATGACTCCGACTCCGTCCAAAAATGGAGCCCCGGTCCTCAACGCCAACGCTGGTACTGGTCCCGACCTCGAGATCGCATCCGGCGTGTCCGTGATGTCAAGGATACCAGAATTTTGGAGGGATCAGCCGAGGCTATGGTTCGCCCAGTTTGAAGCCATAGTTGCACCGCAAAAACAGGGCGATGACTATAAGTTCAATATGGTCATCGCGAAGCTGGGGAAGGAAGAAATCCAACAGATCAGCGACATACTTACGTCACCCCCGGAGTCGGACAAGTTCAAGGCCCTGAAAGAACGTCTTATCGAGTGCTACGAAGAATCGTTCCAGAGACAGTTCGAGAAGCTACTTTTAGAAAGCGACCTCGGAGACCAAAAGCCCTCTCAGCTCTACAGGAAGATGAAGGATTTGGGCCGCGACAAAATTAATGATGACACCATCAAATTAATGTGGCTGAGACATTTACCACCGTCGGTAACCACCGTTTTAGCGGTTGCCGGCGATTTACCTATCGATCAGCTGAGCCAAGTTGCGGACAAGATCGTTGAAAATTCCAAAGTTGGTCACGTATCTGAAATAACTACGCAGAACACGCAGAATCAAAACAATGAATTGCAAAACTGCATAGCAAACCTCACTGCTCAGCTGGCTAAAATGCAATTCGACATTTTTGCACTTCAACATAAACGTGAAAACTATCACCGAGGAAGAAGTATGCAGCGTAGGCGAGATTACCATCGCTCGTTCAGCCGTTCGCGGGCAAGGTCACACAGCCGGGAAGGACGTCGTAATCATGATTTATGTTATTATCATAGCAGATTCGGTACTAAGGCTCACAGATGCGAAAGGCCCTGCAAATGGTCTGAAAAGGGTTCAAGATCATCCTCTCCGGCAGCGGAAAACTGAGTTCAGCGCAGACTACGGCGGACCTCTGTGCTATTCACCCTTCTAGCCGCCTTATCATTACTGACCGAAAAAATTCAATGAAGTTTCTGATTGACACGGGGGCGAATATCAGCGTTATTTGTAAATCACAGAGGCAAGCTTTGAAACATGAGACGACCCAATATAAGTTGTACGCGGCGAATGGAACGAAAATTGGTACATACGGAGAAAAAACTTTGACACTAAATATTGGGTTACGTCGAGCTTTCACATGGACTTTTGTCATCGCTGATGTTAAACAAAACATTATTGGAGCCGATTTTTTGGAGTTTCACCGATTGTTAGTTGACCTACATGGTCGTAGGTTGATTGATAAGACTACGCTACTGCGAGCGCCTGCGGATATTACGAGAGCAACGCAACCTACAATACTTTCGATAAATTTAGATTCTCCTATAAGGCGTTTGTTGGAAAAATATGAAGAAATAACTCGTCCGTCCTCTCTGAAGTCCACGCCCAAGCATGGAGTTACGCATCATATTGTGACTAAGGGTCCACCTGTTTGCTCTAGAGCGAGGCCACTTCCTCCAGACAAGTACCTGATTGCCAAAAAAGAGTTTCAAAGTATGATGGAATTGGGAATTTGTCGTCCGTCCGATAGTCCATGGGCCAGTCCTTTGCACATGGTTAAAAAGAAGAATGGCGAGTGGAGGCCTTGTGGAGACTATAGAATGCTAAACAACGTAACAATTCCTGATAAATATCCTTTGCCAAGATTGCTTGATTTTACCTACATTTTGGAGGGACAGAAGATATTCAGTAAAATCGATATAAGAAAAGCCTACCATTGTATCCCAGTGACTGACGTGGAGAAGACTGCAATAATCACGCCATTTGGACTTTTGGAGTTCCCTCGCATGCCCTTCGGTCTACGTAATGCCGGGCAGACTTTTCAAAGGTTTATGGACTCAATCTTCAGGGATTTGGATTTTGTTTTTGTCTTCGTCGACGATTTGTTGATAGCGTCGAACAATGCGACCCAGCACTCAGAGCACTTGGAGACCGTATTTTCCCGGTTTTATGAAAATGGGATCACTATCAATTTGGAGAAGTGCGAGTTCCTCAAGGAAGAGCTAGATTTCTTGGGCTATCATGTATCCAGTGAAGGAATAAGGCCAACGGATGAAAAATTCAGCGCTATCGATTCATATCCCAAGCCTCGGAACATTATGGAATTGCGGCGTTTTCTCGGCATGGTAAATTTCTACAGGAACAATTTGCCGCATGCCGCACAACATCAGGAGGTTCTCAATCGATATTTATGCGGAGCCAAGAAAAAAGATAAATCTCCAATCGAATGGACGCCTGAAGCAGAAGCCGCTTATATGAAATGCAAAGAGAATATGAAGAATGCTGTTACCCTAGCACACCCTCTCCGTAATGCGCATTTATCCCTGTTAACCGACGCCAGTTCGAATTGCGTGGGTGCTGTCCTACAGCAAAAAGTCGGCCAAACATGGGAGCCTTTGGGTTATTTTTCACGCGCACTGAACGAAACTGAACTGAGATATTCCACGTATGACAGAGAATTATTGGGAATATACCTAGCTGTCAAACATTTCCAAAGATTAATAGAGGGAAGATATTTCACAATTTATACGGATCATAAACCGTTAACGTATGTTTTCACGAAAAAACCTTCTCCAAACGACACTCCTCGTCGTATTCGTCAACTGGACTACATTTCGCAATACAGTACGGACATTCAACACATTAGTGGCGAGGATAACGTCGTTGCCGATGCACTTTCCCGGACAGTGGAGGAAATTTCGTTACCTTCACCCATAGACTACGATGATCTCGCTCAGTGTCAAAAACACGACCAGGAACTAGCACATTTGAAAGCTAACTAAAGGCTTGTGATGAAGCGCCTAACATTATCAGACGGGCAAAGTCAGATTTGGTGTGATACATCGACAGGCAAGGCACGGCCGTATTTACCTCCAAAATTTCGGAAATCGATTTTTGACCACATTCATGGTTTGAGTCATCCTGGAATACGTTCGACACGGAAGCTCATTGCTCAAAAGTTTATTTGGCCAAGTATGAATCGGCAAATCAATGAATGGTCCCAAGCTTGTATATCCTGTCAGAAGTCCAAAGTTCATCGTCATACTGCGAGCCCACTAGGAACTTTTGTACCTTCTGGACGCTTTCAGCATCTCCACGTTGATCTAGTCGGACCATTACCGTCCTGCCAAGGGAAGCGTTACCTTTTAACAATGATTGACCGAGTGACGTCATGGCCAGAAGCATTTCCTGTCAAAGATATTACGGCCGAAACTGTGGCTAAAATTATTTATTCAGGCTGGATCGCTCGTTTTGGATGTCCTGTGCGGATTACTACGGATCAAGGAAAACAGTTTGAATCCGGAATTTTTAACGCCTTGACAAAGTTATTCAGGATTCAACGCATACGAACAACGGCTTACCACCCTCAGGCTAATGGCATGATCGAGAGATGGCACAGAAGCCTGAAAGCATCGATTATGGCTAGAGGCGCAAGTACCAATTGGGTTTCGGAACTGCCAACAATTTTGCTCGGGTTGCGGAGTTGTTTACGAGTTGACACCAACCACAGTGCGGCGGAAATGGTATACGGAGCTCCAATTTCGGTTCCCGGGGAATTCGTCGCTGAAAAGGGCACAGAGGACACAGCATCGGATGTCGTCAAGGAAATACGTAACAACATCACGAAGCTGGCATCTATACCCAGGAGAGAGAGCAATCGGACGACTATCTTTGTTCATCCAGAAATGTATAAATGTTCCCATGTTTTCGTTCGTTGCGATAGAATGAAAAGATCACTAGTACCTCCATATGATGGTTCATACCCTGTCGTATCTAGAACAGATAAATATTTCACTATCAACATCGACGGCAGAGAAACGAACGTGTCTGTAGACCGTCTTAAGCCGGCGTTCGTTTTACGTGACGATAGTGAATCTGACAAGTCACGAACTTTTGCTGAAGTTGCTAAAACTGGAGGTAGCTATCGCACGAAATCCGGAAGAGTTAGTCGTCCGGTGGTTCGTTTCAACGTTCCTTGACGTCACGATAGCATGTATAAAAACTCAAACATCGTGGTTTCACATCATTCACCACGCTCCAGCGTCCCTTGCGACAGCAGCCATAGAGTGAATTTTCTACCCCGGAGTTTCAAGAAGAAGAATGGGCAACCAATCCACAAAAGAGGACCGAAGCCTCAACCTCAACCAGGTCGGGTCATCATCGACGGCTTCCGAGGCCAGCATCATCAAGGAAGAGATCAAAGACATCATTCATGAGAAGTTTACCACCACCGTGATGCTGGTCGGGATTTTAGTGGCGGCGCTGTTCATTTACATCTTCAATAAGCTGATCACTTTAGCGATGTTGACTCCATGGTTAATGCACATTTATTGATCTTAAACTATGGCTTATATACTAATCTTACAATGACGCAAATCACGTAGAGAGGTGATATCTGTAGCTAGCTCTCTACGTGACAAACGTGTAGGAATTGCTGATGTTGCTTCCGCAACAGTACTCCCCCCTTTTGAAGGAAAAACTCATGGAGTGATCGTTTCAATAACTCTCCCCCCACGAGTATCGTTTTTATCGCTAAAGTGGTGACCCCGCAAGGAACATGGCAGCCTTCAGTGATGGCCACGCTGCTGCGCTGTCTACCTCAAGAATTTGGAGTCAACACACTCATCAGTTCGCATCATAGTCGTCACAACGTCACGGGCTACGGCGGGATCAAGAAAACCTTCAACGCTGAAGACGCGGTTTCATCGCAGCAATTTTATACGCACCGCCCTTAGCTGAAAGTTTGTTTCTTCGCCTACCGACGCGGCACACTGCTACTGATCCACAACACTTCGTCGACGCACCCGAAGTTTTGGACTCTGCACGGTTGAAATAGCAGCTACGCGCCCTGCTCCAGCGCACCGAAGTTTGCTCGCCTGCATTCACTGCCAGCCGCACGACGCACGATGAACACGATGACGACACAACAATGAACTACGCAATGTCGCCTGTCTGATTTTATTTCATCGACTGTCACTCCAATGCACCACTTCAGACAGAAATCTACTTACTCAACAACAACAGAAGAAGGAAAGGTATCGCCTGCTTACCAATAGTCGTCACATACTGCACCGCACACTCGCTGTAAAATTCACATGCTGCAATCGCTACGTTTCACTCCCGTCACAGAACCTACATATCGTCGAAATCTACAAATTATGAAGAATTGTGAAGAAATTATTATCGTCGCAAGCGCACCGCACTTCCCTGACACAGCGCCGCCGCCACTTGAAATTGCGTAGTCATGTTTACTACAGCAAAAGGCGGACAGTCAGCTGAGATTTAACTCGCCCTAATTGAAAAGGAGCTGGAGTATTTTCGCTCGTCCACGGTCCGGACTGGAGCACGCCAAGATACGAGGACGAAACTTTCCCTCAGTATCATTTTATTAAGCAACGCGACGCATCCATAATGACAATGAAATATGCAGCAAGGTCAATGTTACTACTACTACTCCAAGAAATTAATGCAAGTTGGCAAAACACGGAGTCACGGCAAATCTGCTTGATCAGCGACGCTTTCCAATCGACGACGGCGGCGAGTCAATTCAGCACGTACCTACCTACATGTTTTTGTTAGGTTATTTTTATCTTCTTATGGAGTCGTAATATTTTTGAGTTTTTCCTTCAAAAGGGGGGAGTACTGTTGCGGAAGCAACATCAGCAATTCCTACACGTTTGTCACGTAGAGAGCTAGCTACAGATATCACCTCTCTACGTGATTTGCGTCATTGTAAGATTAGTATATAAGCCATAGTTTAAGATCAATAAATGTGCATTAACCATGGAGTCAACATCGCTAAACCAGATAAGCAAATCCAATCGGTGCTGCTAGCGTATTTTAAAATTTATTACAATTAAAATGTGGATTTATAATGTTTTCTCGCAAATGGAAGAAAAGCATTACTTATACAGCCTTAGCCAAAATGGCAATTTCTGGTCTCTTTCCGTCCACATGGGAACGGAACAACGACGTAGCACAGTGGTAGTGCGACTGCCTGCAACGCAGCAGGTTCCGGGTTCGATTCCCGGTAGGTCACTTACAAAGTTGATATTTGCCACTTTCTAAATTTATTCCCAGTCTGGTTAGGGCATTGCGGACTGAACCACCTGATTGTCCGCAAGAAATATGGTTATGTATTTCGTATATCACGTTAGGTTAGGCCGCAGGTCCCGGTTGCTATCTATAAATGGCGGTCGTTACACAACCATGTCTGAAGCCTGCTACTTGTAAAAGGCGGTTGAAAAATTCTGACACTAAGGTTCATTGGGTCGTTGGACGACTCGGTGACCCACACGAAGAAAGAAAGAAACTTGGGAAGGCCTTGACTTCGTCTCATCCTTCCAATATTACTCGACCAGAAATTGATCCATTTTTGTCTATTGTCATAACGTACTATTTTATCCGGCATGAAAGTGTTTCTATTTTAAACTGACATCACAGTATTAAAGGTCCATTTTTTTAACACTTAACGTTCTACATGTACTTACCTGTAACTTCATTCAATCATTCATTCGTTGTCGATTATCGACTATGGTACAGCACTGTCTTTGACTTACTTCATAAACCGGAAAAAATCAAAACTGTCAGAAGTAAAGAGATGATGATGTAATACGTGTACATTTCAATTTGGAAGAATAATATTTGTCCTTTCCTCCCTCCCCCCCAATATTGGTTGAATGAGTTTTCAAACAAATTCGATACGTTTCGCGTCCAGTGGTTATTTCGTCCAAGGGTGTCCCACACGAAAAGAGAGAGGAGGAGTGATGGATGAAGAGGCCAGTAGGACGAGTGACGACGGAGGAGGGAAAAGGGTAGCTATCCACCTGGTCGGGTGTTGTGACCAGGGGACCGACTGGTTCAACCGGACGCGTTTGGAGGTTGCATATATAGCGATCGGCGGAAACACTTTGATACCGCGTTTCAGGATTTGTATGTGGAGCGCATGCGCGCCGCCATAGTATAATAGCATAATAGTGGTGATAATGGTAATGATTCTTCGTAACTTTGATTGTAGCTTTAACAAAGCGTAGACAATCAACGCAATAGCTATGTCGTAGGGTGAACGTTCCAGCAACAAACATCATGACAATTAATAAAATCATAATCGTAATATGAAATTCATCATCATTTGTTTACTTGTCGGTGGAGTATCCGCCAGCTTTCTCTGTCCTCCGCCTTCTCCTTGCTTGAAATTGAATGTTGAAAATTCGAAGCAGATGAATAACAGTTCAGTTTTGATGTTTCGTAATTAAGTATTATCATTACTTCTAAGCAAAGGCATCCCTTTCCTTTTTCCACTTTCTTGTATCTTTGACCAGCTAATTAATAATATCTAAAAATGCTAGACGTACGTAATAACACCTTTTATTAATTGCCATCCAAAAGCGCCATCTCTCGGGCAAGTGCCGAACCATTTACCATGTCCAATTAATTTAATTACCGACCATAAAATTGAACACCCTCGCGAAATGATCACCGATTCATATGTCACCACTTAAATACTGCCCTTAAATACTATAAACAAGCCAATTTTGGACCTTATTACTATTAAAATTAGGTCTTATTTTCAGCGACAGCCATTAAGACGGTTTAGAAAATTTGTGTTGTATGATTTTTATCCTTAAAGTCTAAGGAATACAGACTGTTTTGCTTTGTAAGTTTTATTTTATAGCGGGTGATTCTTATTTAATATTTATTAGGGTGATTAATTTAATACAAGGGGTGGTTTCTATAAGGGCTGATTTATTTTTGTTTATTGTTCGCTAATTTGTTTGTTTTGAATTGTTCAAAACTTTTCGTCGTTTTGGATTTAAGATGATTAATTTATTAGTAGGTACGTGTTGTGTTCTTTATAATCTGAACTTTCAAAGTTACGCTGATAAAGTTTTGTGATTGACAGAAATAAATAACATTCTAATATAGTGGAAATTGTTAAGTTAGGTTCCTAGGTTAGGACAGAGATATAGCTCATTCGATAAGATGGTATCGCGACCAGCGTAACTATTAGTGCTCGCTCTTAAGTGCGTGTAGTGTAACGAGCATGAAAGTCGAGTTATGCTAGTAGTGACACTATCTGAACAATTGAAGTACATTGTATTATAAGTTTCGTTTCAGTACATAAATACTTACAACAAGTAAACATGTAAGTAGTAGTTACGGTATACGGGTAGCCTTATTGCAAACATAGTAATTTCTTACAACCATTGTTTTTGTTTTTTCGATCTAGGAAATATTACGAATTTTACAGCCAATATTTTTATTAAACCTATTTTTGTAATCATTACAACTTTGTATGCAGTCACTACTTTAATAATTCGAATAAATAACACCCCAAATTACAAATTAGCCATATGACCAAAACTAACACGTTATCAACAAAACAAACAAAAAAATCATTCACCCGAAAAAAAAAACATCAAACGCGATTATCACTCAAACAATTGGTCGGCAGTAGGGACGCTTACCCTACGCTACGACATAGTGTGAAACCAAATTAGGGTAACACGGACTACAAATGGTGTAGTTACCCTACAGGGATTACAATTAAGGGTCGAGTCACACTTGTACGTGTAAGTGACGAATATGACAGCAGTTTTTGTGATGACTCTACGTTTTGGCCTCGGGGCCATCAAATCTTCGCCGAATCTAATGCTTTAAATCACTACATAGTGTAAAGTCGCTTTTTACGTCTGTATGTATGCTTAAATATTTAAAACGAGACCAGGGATTTTGATGCAGTTTTTTTAATAGATTGTGTGACCACGGGAAAATGAGTTACAAAGTACGAAGACGCTGGTTAAAATTATTTGTATCTTTCTGTTTTTTGTTTGTTTCGATTTTGTACCACTTTTCATAATAAGGCAATCTTGCAAATATTTTTTTTTGTTACATTTAATATCAGTAGGACCCATTTCAAGTAGGTAAGCCTAATATTATGTACGACGTTATGGTAAGTGTTTATTTTCACAAAAAAATTATTGTACCTGTCAAAAAAAAATGAGGAGCTACAAATCCGTTCAAAAAAGCTCCTTTCTAGAATATTGACACATTCCTAAATGATATAATAGGCATGATGACTGGCAGTTCAAATGAGCTACTTTTTAAAACGATATTTTGTATGAAAATACGAAGATATGACGTCATATCTCTCTAGTTTGGATGGCGTCAAAACGCTTACTTTTATATTGATGACCGGGTCATCAATAAAGTACAACTTTTGTATTTTATTAATGACCCTCTCATCTAGCGAATTTCACCAATAAAATCAGGATACATACAAATGTGAGTCGACCCTTACCCCGACACGGTCGACAAATGGCACGTCTACCCTAGCGCTACGGTGTCAGGGATGAGCCATAAAATAAAGTGGGACACGGATTACACCTGTCGGCTTCGGGACCTTGGGGTTGTGAGAAGACAGGTTGTTGGGTTCGATTCCCGGGTGGTGATTGTTGATTTTTGTTAGCTGAGTTCAAAAAAGAAGTTACCAATTCAACTCATATGCATATGTAACCTCTGAATTCTTATGCAGAGTATAAAACAATTCGTTTATGCTAAGCCATTAATAAAATATAAAAGTTGTACGCTTATAAAAATTGTCCGAAAATACTAGTTTCGGATTTCATTCATATTACTTTTTAAAATATTCGAAGTTTGAATTTGATAAACAGAAAAATTATATAAAAGTAAGTGTTCTAACCCTATCCAAAATAGCAACGTATGACGTCATACACTCCTATTTTCAAACAAAGTACCGTTTTAGATTGTTTTAAAAACTAGCTGTGAGCCCTATTCTTGCAAATATCTACAAATTTCCGTCTCTTTGTTTTCTACTCCTTCAAGATTATTGGATTAAATTAATATCGATAATACCAAAAACAGGAGTTAATGTATTGTTTGCATGAAAAGATATATATACAAGTGTATCATAAAGGTAGGTGGTGTTTTTTTTGTGTTTTGAATGTGTGAAAATAAAGAGTTTTTAGTTACTTACTTATCGTTTATCTTTTCGTGGCGATGGCGCTAACGTTGTGCGTCACCACACAACTAATAAGCGTTTCTCTACATTTTTCCTTACGACAATAACAAAAGCCAATTATAGCGGAACAAAACGCAAGATTCACAACAATAGATTCCTAAACCTAATCGCAAGTCATAACATAATCATAACTAAACGCAGTGGGACGTGCACAATGACGTCACCCACTCGGCCGAGCGCGCCGGCCAATCAGCTAATGAGATTTCAGCCCCTGAAGATCCATACAGGGTCTTAAAGCTGGTCAGAGGGTAGAACAGAAGGAGAAATAGGGTTTGGCTATTTTAAACATTTTATTACCACTTTTTTACCACCTGTTTACCACTGTGTGACATGGTTTAAGTCGTTTGACAATGTCAAATCGTATAGAAAAATATTATATTTTATAGGTATCGTAATTAATTAGCCATTAAGTTATCAAATAAATGGTCTGCTGCTCAAATTTCTGAAAAGTGGTAATTCGATTCCGTAAGGAAATCTGCTAGTAATGGGTATATAGTAATGGGTATAGAGTATGTAGTAATTTTGGACCATTCTAAATTATTATTTAAGGGTACAACTTTGGTACTTTATTTGTAACTTTGGTACTTTATGACCCAATCATTTAGCGAATTGTGTTTGTAATACGCATTTAACTTTACTTATCGATTCACATATGGTTTACATGGTGACTATAAAACATCGAGTAGTAGAAATTTAAGTACGTGTGGCTAGGTTAGACTACTTAGTTGCCGACTTCCGTGCACGAAACCGAATTCCGATCTTTCAGAAATGAGCTTCAGGTCAGGAAACTCCTAACTGCTCTTACAAAAGATCACCTACCCTCAATATTATTGATCCCCCCCCCCCCCCCTCATGTCGCGGCTTTATTTATGTTACTTTGAACTTGCCGACGCGATGCCATTGGCTTAAACTTTCGGGACAGATGCTCTACAAAGCTTTTCATTACCTATCTATTACTGACTAGTGCAAGTGGGCATTGATAAATTCTGACACCAGTGTTTGATATTGGGTCGTTGGACGACTCGGAGTCCCACTCAACAACTGTCACCCAAAGTGGTGGTGATATAGATGTTTAACATCTATATGATGCACTTTTATTGTGTATACGATACGTACATACGATACGAAATCACCAAAAAATCTGCGTTTTATCGTAATTTTGCATAGAACCTATAGTTATATTATATACCTATAGGATGAAAAAAAACGACTGCAAATAGGTGAAGTCTTCTTCTTTTCGTGTGGGACACCGAATCGTCCAACGACCCGATGAACCCTAGTGTCAGAATTTTTCAACCGCCTTCTACATGTAGCAGGCTTCTGACATGGTTGTGTAACGACCGCCGTCTAAGTGATCATAGACAGCAACCGGGACCTACGGCTTAACGTGCCATCCGAAACACGGAACCATCTTACTTACGGACAATCGGGTAGTCCAGCCCGCAATGTCCTAACCAGACTGGGAACAAATTCACAAAGAGATAAATATCAACTTTGTGAGTGACCCACCGAGAATCGAACCCGGGACCTTCTGCGTCAAAGGCAGTCGCACTACCACTGCGCCACATCGGTCGTCAATAGGTGAAGTTAACAAACCGAACAACTTTGACCTGAAACATTTTTACGAAATATGAGAAAAATTTTAGACTTCCCTTACAAAACAAACGAGCCGACCAAGGCACCTTGTGTATAGTATTGAAGGTCAAATTTCTTTTTAATATTTTGACCAATTGCCTTAACTATTTATTGCACACAAAAACAGATACACAGGACAAATAAAAAAAGAAAAAGGATAAAACAGACAGTGCTTATTTGTAGAAAAATATTTCTTATAGCAGACGAAAATGAAAAGTTTAAATAGAAAAGAAAAAATGAAAAAAATTATGAACAGTGAAAACTGCGTTCAACGATACGAGGGTACTAAAAGTTACAAATATATTATGTTCTGAGTATATTACCCGTGTTCCTTAGGGAACACGTAAGGGATAAACGCGTGATATAAGTATGTATGTATTCCTTAGGGAAAGTTGTTCTGTTTCATTGGCTGGTTTACCACTTAAAATATTTGCTAATATTTTTTCACGACGTAAGATGTAGAGCATCTTACCACACATCTCAAGTTAAGATTTACGTGGCGCGGCCCCTGGAATACAAGCGTGCTATTACCCGCTCCTAATTCCGGGATTTCTTTACGGGGACAGGGATTTATAACCATATGTCGGCGGGGAATTGCCTATGCCACGTTTCTACTCGTTGCGGGGTAGACAGGACGTTAGCGGACGTAATAACGATCGTTTTCGACTCAAGAATTAAGAGCCGTGTTGTAGTAATTATGACATACACTGAGCCTTGTGTTGTGATGCTGGGTTAAAATAGCATCACCCCAATTTTATACGTGTTCGGCGTAAAAGGGTCCTTAAGTAATAAATCTAGATATGACTCTTCGAATACAATGGAAATACTGGGTTTTCCTAGATGAAAATCGATTCTCACGAAGTTGAGTTGGCCATACAATGCGCGATTGGGCACATCATACAGCAACTTTATCCTTTGCGAGATAGCCAGGATAGCGTAAAAAGCCTGACACGTCTGACAATCAGTAGAACCTGTCTTCTTCTTTTCGTGTGGGATACCAAGTCGTTCAACGACCCGATGAACCCTAGTGTCAGAATTTTTCAACCGCCTTCTACAAGTAGCAGGCTTCTGACATGGTTGTGTAACGACCGCCGTCTAAATGATCATAGACAGCAACCGGGACCTACGGCTTAACGTGCTATCCGAAACACGGAACCATCTTACTTACGGACAATCGGGTGGTTCAGCCCGCAATGTCCTAACCAGACTGGGAACAAATTCACAAAGTGACAAATATCAACTTTGTGAGTGACCCACCGAGAATCGAACCCGGGACCGTCTGCGTCAAAGGCAGTCGCACTACCACTGCGCCACATCGGTCGTCAAGTAGAACCTGTCAAAAGTAAAGATGCAGGGTGCCAATAACCAGCAACCTGTAGTTTCATAACATTGGGCGCAAGTGATTCAGTCTATAATTAATCATATTATAAACCAAACTGAGAACAAATAATTCGTCAACACTATTATCAGTGTCATTATTCAGTCCGAAGATTTATCAATAAAAATCTGCTCTGTTGAAATTAATCAACCAATTTGGATAAAATTTGTAAGTATTTATTTGTACCAAATGTGATTAGGCTTCGCTGTGAAATTGACTGTAATTGGAAAGGCAAAGTACCTCACTAAGCCCTTGTGATAAGTTTGTAGTGATGGGAAAAGATATCGTAACAGTTATTTTATACTAAGTATTTTCTGTAACAGATCCCTATTGGCTTTTGATACCTATACGAAGTAAGAAGTAGGTGAAATTTAAATTATAGGAATATATTACTAGTTAGCTCTTTATAAGAATATTTTCAAAAAGTTTTCTTGCAAATAACTTATATATTTAAATAGAACTTTGAAATACGTATTCCATTTCATTTATTCTCAAAATACAAAAATACTTAAGTATATAAACAATGTAAGTAATATACAAAAATATTGGATTTGATTTGAAGCGAGTATTCCAGGAAAGTTTTTTCCAGTTTTTGTCATATTTAGAGGCTTCAATATTGTAGGTAACTAATTTCAAGACAAATCTGAAACAACGACCATAACAACACAAATAATTTCAGTTAATATTCAAACTAGCATTAATACTTTGTAACAAAAAGCTAATATAATTATCTAGGTGTTTGAATAAGACACCAAAAATGCTAAATTACAATCTTGTAGACATTTCTACAAAATACTAAAACATTTTCAAAGTAACTGTTACAAAATAAATACCTAGTACCTATCAAACTACTGTAGGCACGCGCACATCACGAGCATACTAAATCCCATAAAAATGATAATCATCAATTAGAGTAATAGCGAGGGATTTCCCCATGCCGGCGATGGTGCTAAACATTTGGTGATGTTTGCGCAACGGGCGATAAGCCGCGGCGACGCATCTGTCAAGTTTTGCCGCCAAAAATACAAAATGGCGGCTTTGACAATGGAAATAATTTAGATGTGCAATCCACAATCAAGTAAATTTATGCAAGAAAGTTCAAAAACCTAGGGAAATAAAACAGTCGCTACGATGTACCAAAAATACAAAATGACCGTCAATCTACAATCGAGGTAATATAAGAAACTTAAAGAATTAGAAAATACTACGTATCTGACAAGTTTTGCCGTCAAAAATACAAAATGGCAACGTTGAAAATTGAATTTTGATGTGCAAGCAATTAAAGTACCATACTAGAACTTTTTTGCAATCATTATTTATTCAAAAGAAATTAAGAAATCGTCTACATAAGAATTTTATTTGTATTTATGGTAAATCAATCAATTAAAATGTACGTAATTTTTTTTTAGGCCGTGTGATGCCGGTTTAGAATAGAACCACCCCACATCCTTCCCGCGGGTGTCGTAAGAGGTGACTAAGGGACTTGAGAGTATTAGTGTATCACAATTTGCAGGCGACAGGCTGAAAACCTGTCACTATAGTGATACACATGTTTTCTGAAACAACCTTAGAAAACAATTCTCAAAAATGTCAGACGTGGCGATAGTGGCCGTATTCTTACAGCCGTTAACGCTCTGCCTACCCCGCAAGGGATAAAGGCGTGATATATGTATGTATGTAATATTTTTATTATACTTTTTTTATTGTACCCATTCTATTCAAACTTTATTGCAAGTAATTTAATAATAATTTAAATGAATAATCGTCCCCCCAACTCCCCTTGCTTCACCAAATGACATGAAATTCATCCCATTACACGCCCGCTCTTGCAACAAATTGACTGGATAAATAGTGTGGTGTAAATAAAAACTAAGCAGGGGTCGTGACGGGACGCCGAGTCGATGGATGACTCGAGGGACGTTGGTGTCCGTTTTGATGGGTGCCAAATAACTGGGTGTTTGAATGGTGGTGACGAAGATATCTTATTTATCATCTTATTCTTATTCTATTCTTTTTGTGTGGGACACCGAATCGTCGAACGACCCTATGAACCCTGGTGTTAGGGGTATAAATTAAGCATCCAGGAAATAGGCATTGCTGCCTGTGAATCGTACTAATATTATAAATGCAAAAGTTTGTATCTCACGCAAAAACTACTGAACCGATGTAGCCGCCGTGGAAGTCGGTTTTAATTCCGTAGGATGCCACAGGAACTTTTTTTTCAGGATGACAGCTATCATATGTGTTAATTTAAGTTGTTTTAACCCAAGTAACCTGTGTGCGAAATTTCATGAAAATCGGGTCAGTAGTTTCAACAAACTTTAGCATTTACAATATTAGTAGGATCCGCCTGCAAAGACAAATTTGAGAATCGAACCCAAACCATTCGAACCAGGAGCCAAAGACAAACCACTAGATCCCACAAACACGGCTCTTCGAAGAATACTCTTAACTTACAAAAAGTATTAAAAGAACATTATGAGGCTCCATATTGTTAATTCCCAATTACGTTAAAGTCACGTTCGGAAAACAAACCACATCTACTCTGTGTACCCTTAACAGAGAAATACGGGCCCTTAAGCACGAATCCGTATTTGAACAACTTTTGAACAACATTTGAAGGTTATAAATGCATTCCGTTTAATGCACTTTTAAATATTTTTAAAATGTTTGTTCAGTGAAGATGGCTGTATGTGTATGAATGCGTTTGCTCCTTGTTTGGAGGGCATACATACATACATATATCACGCCTTTATCCCTTGCGGGGTACGCAAACATACGGACATTTTTCCGCCTTTTCTGTACGTTAGTAGTTGGTACATTAGTGTTCGCAGATCCCTTTTTCGCTGTCCCCCAAGTCGTCCCCAAAATCCCCCAAAAATCGGGTTTCCAACAAAAAAGGCCCAAAAGCGTAAAATTACTCATTTATTTAAAAAATAATGATTTTACATTGATTCTGCAAGCGCACACATAACCCTTGTTTCTTCTTCTGCACTGCTGGCGCGATAAATTTTTCAGTTTTTGCCCCCAACTTTCCTCCCACAAATATTTCCCCCCATTGATTCAAAAACCCCTTTGGCACCAGTGTCTACATTATACTCCAATGACTACAACAGTAGTTCTTTGTCTCCAGGCGCTCCCCACGCACTCCTCGGCAAGACCCGCCGGCCGAGGACAGCTTTCACCTCGCAGCAACTGCTGGAGCTGGAGAAGCAGTTCCGCATGAACAAGTACCTCTCCAGACCGAAGAGATTCGAGGTGGCCACCAGCCTCATGCTTACAGAAACGCAGGTTGGTAATTACGCAACGATAGATGGCGCTAGTAGGTTTTTAGAACGCGGTATCGATGTGTTTTCTAAAATTGTACAAGAAGCAACTAGGTACTGCAGGAGCCAAAGACACAATTTCTGGATGAACAAGTACCTCTCCAGGCCGAAGAGATTCGAGGTGGCCACCAGCCTTATGCTTACAGAAATCCAGGTTAGAAATAGCAAAATTTACTCAACAAGAGATGGCGCTAGTGGTAATTTAGAACTCGATATCGATCGCTACCAGTCCGATGCTAGTAGGTTTTTAGAACGCGGTATCGATGTGTTTGCTAAAATTGTACAAAAAGCAACTCTAGTCTGGAGAAGCAGTTTCGGATGAATAAGTACCTCTCCAGGCCGAAGAGATTCGAGGTGGCCACCAGCCTCATGCTTACAAAAACGCAGGTTTGTGGTTACGTAACGACAGATGGCGCTAGTAGGTTTGTAAAACGCGGTATCGATGTGTTTTCTAAAATTGTGCATAAAGCAATAGCTGGAATCTGTAGAAACAGTTCCGGATGATCAAGTATCTCTCAAGGTCGAAATGGTTTGAAGTAGCTACTAGTCTGATGCTTACAGAAACGCAGGTTTGAGTTTACGCAACGAGAGATGGCGCTAGAAGGTTTTTAGAACGCAGTGTCGATGTTTTCAACAATTGTACAAAAAACAACTGCTGAAGTCTGGAGAAGTTCGGGTTGATCAAATCCTGGCCTAAAGTGGCCACCTGTCTGATGCTTACGGAAATGCAGGTCATTAGTGCTATGTTATTCGATGGGTTGACAATAGATGGCGTTAGTGTTTTTTTTTTTAAATTAAATCTGCGGTTTTTAGGCTTATTAATTTCTTCGTTGTGATATAGTACTCAATGTTTTCAGGGATCAGGGAGTTACAGAACTTACTGGTCAATACAGTAAAATGTTGCCACCTCAAATTCTCTAACCCTAATCTTTACAAATGCGTAGGGTGTGAGGAACTGTAAAACGACAGCTCGTAAACGTTACGGCTTTTTCGGGTAAACAGTCACATACGATACGATTTTGTCGATAAATTTTATTTCTTCTAAAATTATGGAGTATATATCTAAGTATTCAGTTCGTAGTTCATTGATGTTCTTAAAGCAGCCCAGGAAAGAACAGTGACATTTTTAGTGCTGCCCCGATTTGGATTGGTAGTTTTTTCCAACCAGAACACGAAAGAAATAAGGACACTGCCTGTCTGCTTAGCCTTGAACTGTCCATACCTAACATGTAATTTTTCGAAATTTTTGGTAGCTTGCAAATGAGCACATGAGCAATGTTTTTAAATTTATTTCCAAATACTTTTCGTTTCAATGGCCGAACTGTATTTTTTCCTGCCAGTACTTGGCGACGGGCAATGGCATTATCTATCAGTCGCCAACACGGGTCGCCAAATTCAGGTCTTTCTTATATTTATGTTCTAGCGTTCTAACCCTAACAGTCTCTCTTCTCTTTTCGTTTGGGAAACCGAGTCGTCCAACGACGCAGTGAGCCCTAGTGTCAGAATTTTTCAACCGCCTTCTACAAGTAGCAGGCTTCTGACATGGTTGTGTAACGACCGCCGCCGAAGTAATCATGGCAGCAACCGGGACCTACGGCTTAACGTGCCATCCAAAACACGGAACCATCTTTCAAACGGACAATCGGGTGCTTCAACCCGCAATGTCCTAACCAGACTGGGAACAAATTCACAAAGTGATAAATGGCAACTTTGTGAGTGACCCACAGAGAATCGAACCCGGAACCTTCTGCGTCAAAGGCAGTCGCCACATCGGTCGCCTATCAGTCTGACAGAGTCGCACCGTGTCGCACCACAAATTACTTATACGGAGGGTTGTATGATGTGTGGTTGGCAATCTGTAAAGTGGCCATCTTGTTTATATTCAATCTTTTTACGCGAGGGGAGAATGACAGATCGCGGTTGTCGTTTGAGATTGCGACTCTCGGTTAAAAGGGTGGTGTTTTTTCTGGGTAAAGGTTGTGTTGTAGGTTTTAAGGGACGCTATTTTTTGGGGTTCAGCGTGGGTTTATGAAACTTAGGGTACTCGTTGGACGTGGTGTTTCATTCGAAAGAAAAAAAATTGCTTTCAAAATATGGATACCGTGTTTCGGAGGGAATGCTTTAATTAAGAGACGTTGTTTAGGGCATCGCACTGAACAATTTTCCCTATAGGATCCATGATAGATAACGAAATAGTTTTTGGACCTCCCATACAAAAATTCATGATAACTTTGTATGTTCTTTTTCCGCATGGTGCTCAAGTGCATTTTTTTTTAGTACAATCCCCTAAAAAATGTCTTATTTAATACTTATATTAGGAATTTGGATAAGAATTTTTTTTTATGAGACGACAAGAGAAACAGACATTGAAAGAATAGTTTCGCATCACACATACTTACCCAAATTTTTTGTACTAAAAATTACTTTAACACGAACTAAGTTAGTACTATCTTCTCCCACAGGTGAAAATCTGGTTTCAAAACCGTCGCATGAAGTGGAAGAGGTCCAAAAAGGCTCAACAGGACTCCAAGAACAAGGATTCCACTCCTCATCACGAGGAGAACAAGCCAACAAAAGAACCAGAGGAGAAACCAGCTCCGATGGCAGATCTGACAGCTGTCAAACCACCCGCCATGTTGGACAGGTAAAGACGATTTACGTTTGCACACACAAAGTCTGTCCAGCCCGAGGCAGTGCCTTTAACAAATTGGCGAGCGCAGTGCAAGATTCACAGCTGTTACCCATTTCGTAGATTCATCCCTTAGTTACCTTTTATGACATCAGCGAGTAGAAATGGGGTGATGCTATTTTAATTCAGCATCACGCGGCAGAAACTGTGGAACTAGAAATGTTAATATAGCACCCGTTGATGTCTTTTATTAGAGCAACCGATTATCAAACACGATTTTTTAATTGGCATCATTTTTGTTTGTCTCTCTATCAAAATATATGACATATGAGCGGGATGTCAACAATAATGTTGTCCATTCGGAATTCTTTCTTTAAAAATCATGTTATACAGGGTGTAAAAAAGTTAGCTGCAAATATTTTAAGGCGTGAACCAGCCCATGAAAGTGAACAACTTTCCCTAAGGAACATAGGTCGAAATATGAAAAATTTTGGACCTCCCATACAAAATGTAGCAGCCGAGCGAGTCAACCTGTATGGGAGGTCTAAATTTCTTTTTCATATTTCGACCTATGTTTCTTGGGTAAAGTTTTTTTTTATTATTGATCCACTTATTTAAACATTCCATTATTGTTCAGTTTCATGGGTTCACCCCTTAAAATATTTGCAGCTTTTTTTTACACCTTATATAATTACGTAGTTTTTGTAGTAATATGAAATAGGAATCGAAAGGTTCTGAAGTGAAAATAATATGATAAAGCGGAAGATTTATTTTTAAGTAATTTAAAAATAAAATTTTGTTTCAGAGACAGAATAATAGCCCTAGAAAGGGAGCGAGCGATGGCGGCGGCAAATTTTAATTCGAATTTGGAACAACGACGCGGATTGGTCGCCATGGGCCAAGATGGCGGACAGCGGGGCAACATGGACATGTTTAGACCGTATGTCGTATGAAAATAAAGGTCATTTTGCTTTGTATTTGAATAATGTGTACAAAATGTCCAAGATACAGTTGCAATATTTTATAATTTTCCTGCTATTTATAATTTTTAGAAAGGTATTTCAAATTCTTTATTGCAATAATATTAAGTAAGCATTTATTGTCAAACCAAAGATCGAAGTGTAAGTTCAAGAACGGACCAATCACAGACAAGTGATATTGGTCAGAAAATTAGCCAATCAACTCTTGTCGGCTGTTTGTTTTCGGGTAAATGTGAACGCACACTTTTGCGCACCGAACGAACCGAATTTTAGAATTTGAAGAGACGAAAACGAGGTCTTCTTTACAATAAAATATATTCAATAAAATCACATTAAAATTGGTCAATTTCGGTCTGTCGATCGTCGTTTTCCTAGTCCATGTCACGTCAATGTCTGTCGCGTCTGTCTGTCAAGGTCCACCAACCGGCCAGTAGAAAGAAGCCGCAGAAAAGAGTCTGCAACATCCTCACCCCCAGTATTGGAAACCAATACTCAGGGTCTGGCGCTGACCCAAGTCTGCAGAGCCTCGCTACTGGTCGTCGGTCCTGTCCTAGTCATGTCTCGTCAGCTACCCTAACAAGTCAGTCGCGTCCTGGGTAGGTCCTGGTCAGGGTACCTCAAAGTCGAGGCGCTCAGTCGTCAGCAGTCTCAGTTATGTCACCTACTGTCAGAGGTCAGGGCTATAAGCTTGTCACGCAGTGAGGCCATGTCAGGCCAGTCAGTAAGTAGGGCCATGTCAGGCCCGCCATGTAACTGAGCCCACTTCAGATGAAGGCTTTGGCCTGTCTTGCCATGCCTTACCCAGTTACATGACAGTCGTTGGGCGGCCGGTCGAGCCGGTCGGTCAGGTCAGCTTTCCGTCAGGTCATCAATTCCGTCCAGACCTTCAGGAGTCAGCCTGGTCATGCCCGTCGCGGTCAGTGTGGTCGGGCAAGCTGAGACTCCGTCCGGTCAAAGACGGAACCTATTCGTAGTTATAATGTCAATCGGTCTAATGTCATGTCAAGTCTAGTACCTACCGTCGTCAGGCCATGTCATAAAGTATACAATATAACAAAAAGTAATACAATGCAAATTATAAAAGTACAAGTAAAAACAAAACCAATTAAAAAAATTAAAAACAAATTCCAAAAGCCGTGTCGATAGCGCTAGTCGGTATCCGTTTGGAATAGCGAGAGTCAGGTTGTTCTGGAGTGTCATCGGTGGACTGGCGCGATCCCGTCTCAGGTGGGCGGCAGTGAAGTGGAGCAACCACAGACAGGCGACGGCGCGCCTGGCCTGATACAGATAGCGGTGGTGCCTTGCGGCACGACGTGGCGCGGTTCTTGCACCGTACGGCGTGACGCTTGCGTGAGCGGGCTGTGCGGCGCTTGCGTGGCTTGGGGTGCCTCTTGTAAGTTCGGACGGCGGCTCGGCGCTTGGACGGCTTGACGCGGCGTCTGACCTGCTTGGCACGACGTTTGCACGACTTGGCGCGGCAGTTGCGCGGCCTTGCGCGGCGGTTGTGCGAACGGACGGCAGCGCGGCGCTTACGCGAACGTACAGCGCGGCGGCGTTTGCACGAACGCCGGAGTGGTCGTGCGGCCTCAATCTGGAACGAGTGGTCATTCGTCATACGCGCACACCCTAAATCTGCGCACGTGATTATTCCGGTGGTAGCCTGTTCGGTCAGCACCTGCGGGTTTTTTTTTTTTTTTTTTTTTATCTATGATGGGCTTACTCTTGACCCCAATCTTACCCTAGAGCAGAGATGGGATCTACGGTGGAGCGAGCTTGCCCAGAAGATGCCTATTCACTCTAGACTTAAAGAGATTCAGGTTATATGCACTCGGGAATACAGACGCAGGCAGGGAATTCCATTCTTTAACCGTGCGCATAATGAAAGATGTTTTGAAGCGCTTAGTGCGTAATGTGGGTATTTCAACTAAGAACGGATGATAGCCGGCCGTGCGTCTGGATGTCCGATGGAAGAAAGGAGACGGTGGTATGAGCTCGTGCAGCTCACGCGCACACTCTCCGAAGTACAATCTATAGAAGACCGATAGGCAAGCAACCTTACGGCGGTGAGGGTGCGGGTCTTCTAATTTGGGCTCGAATGGGTAGGCCGGTGAAGGCAAGGCTTCTTGCTCGTCTGTGCGGTCTCGCGTCAAAGTCCGACGGTCATTGAGCAGGCTGAGTTCCACACCCTGCGCTCCCTCACACAGGGCAGGCGAAGTCTGAAAACTCAATGTCCACTCTGCGGCTGGTTTGTCTGAGGCAGGCGGTGACGCAGAGTTATCGTACTTTACCTCGGCAGCACGTCTTAACTCTCTACGTGAAGAAGTTTTCCGCGAGCTGAGCCGTATAAAGTCGAGGTCGAGTTTCAGCTGGTCCTCTATCAGTCTCATTTGAATCTCAGCTTCGGCTTCACTTCTCATGAGCTGTATTTTCTTTTCAATTAACGCCATGTCGATTTTAGCTTTTTGATGCAGTGCTTCCAAATTCAGCCGTCTTCTTAGAGCCGACGAGGATGCACTTTTCACCGAGCGGCACGAGATGTCGCCGTCGGCTTCTCTTGGTCGTGGTCGTGGACGTGGTTGGTCGTGGTCTTTGTCCGGTCTGGTAGTGCCCGTAGTAGCGGCGCCGCTAGTCGCTGCGGTACCGCTCCCGTCTGCAGGGACGCCGTTGTCGTGGACGCCTCCCGCTGCTGGCCCACCACCGTGCGATGTCGGTCGCGTTCGCATCGGTGGCGGTGTCATTGTCCTCCTTCGATTTAATTATATCCATAGGTTGGTGTCTTTCGCGAGATAGGACCACATGAAGAGACGAAAACGAGGTCTTCTTTACAATAAAATATATTCAATAAAATCACATTAAAATTGGTCAATTTCGGTCTGTCGATCGTCGTTTTCCTAGTCCATGTCACGTCAATGTCTGTCGCGTCTGTCTGTCAAGGTCCACCAACCGGCCAGTAGAAAGAAGCCGCAGAAAAGAGTCTGCAACAGAATTCTTTATTTGAAATCCTATGAAACCTCGCATATTTTCCCGAACCAAATCGGTCGAGTCGGTTGAATCCGGCAGATGGATTTTGTCTGAAATCTATCTTTGAACGTAATTAACATGCGTTTTTTTACGCAGGTATCTTAAAGTGTCTAGGTTTGTAATACAGGATGTAAAATAATCACCTGCAACATTTTCAGGGGTGAATCAGATCATGAAATTGAACAACATTTACCCAGGTCGAACAATGAAAAATTTTGAACCTCCCATACAAAATGTACTAGCCGACCAAGTCAATTTGTATAGGAGAGTCCATATTTTTTTTCCACATTTCGACCTATGTTTCATGAGAAAAGTTGTTCATTTACATTACATGGACTCACCTCTTAAAATATTTGCTGTTAATAGTTTTTTTTACCACTTACGTTCATGCATTTTGTATAAATTGGGTTTACAATTTTTACATTTAATAATATGACAAATAAAATAAAAAACATAGGTAAGAAACGTGAGTGTTCTGTACAGTATTATAGTTGTTAAGAAAATAATATAAGTTACTGATAAACAGGGTGTCCTGTCACCAAACTTTAAATAAAAATATTCAAAAAAGAAACAAATAAAACGTTAAAATATTTACATGACAGGTAATTTTTGACATAATTAAAAACAAAATTAAATAAACCGTAATAATTGTAATTAATTTCACAAATGAGTTAGTTAATTAAGTATGTATATTACGTGAATGTTGAAAGAAGCAATCCCAATTTATAATGATTTTATTTCGTAATTCATATCAAGACACATTTTATGCCATGACTAACATACAAAAAAAATGTAAAAAGCAGTATGAAGTATTAAAAACCATATTTATTTTAACTTATGGTTGACCTTTCCTGTTTAAATTAGTGATATACATTTAATAAGTAAGTATTTATTGTTATAATAAAAAGATTAGTATACTAACGTACTTGTATATATTACAATAAGTTGTGCCGTCAGAATTTTGTAAGTATATTACAAAGGCATCTTACGATCAGTATTATTTGAATAAGTATAAAATATTTTAACGCTCTGCCTACCCCGCAAGGGATAAAGGCGTGATATATGTATGTATGTATGTATAAAATATTTTTATTTACTTTAGTTTACCGAATTATCAAAGATCTCTATGTAGTTTTTAATATTATATTTTCCATATTTTTGTTGCATTAGGTATAAAAATATTAGCTGCAAATATTTTAAGGGAGAATCAGCCCATGAAACTGAATAACTTCCCCAAATAAACGAAGGTTAATAATGAGTTTTTTTTTTGTACCTCCCATAGAAATTGACTCGGTCGATAATTTTGTATAAGAAGTACAAAATTTCTTGTCACATTTCGACCTATGCTTCTTGGGGAAAGTTGTTCAGTTTCATAGGCTGGTTCACTACTTAATATATTTGCTGCTTTGTTTACACCTTGTATAGCCAGCCAAGTCAGAATTGAGTCATCCTTTAAATACGAAAGGACTTAGATTAAAAAGTAATTAAAACATCTTTGTATACTAATAAAGTGTAGTTTATTAGTATTAACGGTTGTAAGTTTGTAAATCTATAGAAATAAATACCTAATTAAATTAATAAATTCACTACCTACCTACTTAAAATAAGCGAATATTCCTACTTAAAATGTAAGTAACGTGAAGTATGTTTTCGTGTAAATTATTGATAATAAAATATAGTTATTATGTTGAAAAATTCAGTTTTATTTCAAAACCACCTAATATTAACACATCTGAATTATGTCTGACGCTCTCCCTACTACATCGCAAGGGATAAAGGCGTGATATGTGTATGAATTATATCTGAATTGCATTTTATTTACAGGATGTAAAAAAATCATCTTCAATATTCGGCAAAAGTCCATGAAACTGAACAATTTTCGCCAAGGAACATAGGCTGAAATATGAAAAAGTTTTCTCTCATTAATATGTACAAATTACCGGTCGACCAAGTAAATTTGTATGGGGGGTCTAAAAACTCCTTTTCATATTTCGATCTATGACCTATAGGGAAAGCCTTGGGCTGATCATTTTACATCTTATAGACACAATACGACTACAGCTCGCGTAGCAAGTGCTACGTGCTACGCCGTAGCTGGACGTAGCGTTACCAATAAAAGGATACTTCATGATGATGTATATAGATGGCGCTGAGCTAAACTTTTCCCGTTTACATACATACATATATCACGCCTTTATCCCTTGCAGGGTAGGCAGAGCGTTAAGGGCCGTAAAAATACGGCCACTATCGCCACGTCTGACATTTTTGAGGGTTGTTTTCCAAGGATGTTTCAGAAAACATGCGTATCACTATAGTGACAGGTTGTCAGCCTGTCGCCTAAAAATTGTAATACACCAATACTCTCGAGTCCCTTAGTCGCCTCTTACGACACCCGCGGGAAGGATATGGGGTGATGCTATTCTAAGCCGGCATCACACGGCAATTAACACTAAGCCATCTCTGAAGCTCAATTTCTGAAACGTCGTAATTCAATTCTTGCGAAAATCTGCAACTAATTTATCATTTACTTAACAAATCTTACATACCCTAATAAATTCACACATACCCTTCACTATAAAAACATAGAGAAATAGAAATTTAAAAACTCGTGGTTAGACCAGTCGTCTTGGACTTCCGTGCACGGAATTCAATTACGACGTTTCAGAAATTGACTCTCTGATAGTTGGTACATAGTTTAGAAACTTTCTTATATATATTCTTTATTGCATAAATAGTATGGAAAACTAATACAAAGAAATTTGTCGCAAAGGCGAGCTTATCTCTAAATGAGAGATCTCTTCCAGCCAACCCATGTGTTGTGAGAGAATCTAAAATTTTGCTCTTTAAAATTCTTTCTTTGCTCTGAGCAGAATAAGAAAAAAAACTACGTTTTAAAAGTACCATACGCATACATACATACACGTGTTACACCTTTATGCCTTGCGGGGTAGGCAGAGGAATTAAAATACGATTGCTATTGCCACGTTTGACAAAATATTGTGGCACTTCAGATGATTCATGCATCACAGTAGTGACAGGTTGTCAGCCTATCTCCTAAAGTTGTTATACACATGAAACCCTCGAGTCGCTTAGTCGCCTCTTACGGCACCCGCAGGAAGAAATGGGGTAATGCTATTCTAAGCCGGCATCACACGGCTCTAAAAGTAAACATCCGCTAAAGGTATTTTGCCGGTAACAAACAGACTTCAAATCAACTGAACGTTTTAAAAAGAGAAATGTGCTCTGAAAAGAACCGAAAAATGTTAGGGTCAGTTCACTTCGAGACGTGACGCGAAGGCACGCTACAGCATAAATGTAGTTTTAGGAAGCTTTTTTCTGAAACAATTAATTAAGAGGGTTGTCTGGTCTGGAGTACACGTCATGAAAGGAAGCCCGAAAATACGGCATTGTAGTCCAAAAAATATCATCGCATGAAAACGCACTATTTGACACGTTTCGTGGCACAAGGTGTCTAGGTGTGAATTGTACTAGACAATCGCAACCTGAAAAGCACCTAAAACAAAAATGTAAAGAGAATTGCGCCCTGAAAAGCACCCAAAATAAAAACTAAAACTGTGCACGTCCGCCGGCTGGCCAACGGGGCAGAAGGCGGGAAGACGCCGCTCGCTGATTGGTGCAAATTGAATTTGGAATCAAGGCGGGAGGGGTATTGTCGTGTCGGCGATCGCTGGCTGATTGCTCGTTTGTGGTGCGATGGGAGAACAGTGGATATGCCTATTGTTCTAGGATAATAAAATTATGAAGCTTTTTTGGAATGACAGCAAGAATAGTCCGAATTAGATGGCGCTGCTGCTGCTTTTTCAGATTTAGGAATTAAGTTATCGGTAAGTAAGGCAATTTCAGTGCGTAGTCATTTCACTGGCCATTTCATTTCGTAAGCGTCTGTGATAATAATAATAATAATAAATATCCTGGACAATTCACACAGATAGACGATTTAATCAGTTCTGAAGCAAGACTACAGACACTGCGTAGCCTGGGGCGCAATTTTGGGTAACGCAGGGTTGCTCAGGACCTGCGCCACCCTCTTGGGCTCCATGGCTGATTCCAAGGGAACGACGGATAGATGACTTAAAATAGCATTACCCTAATGAAACCCGTGGGTGTCGTAAAAAGCAACTAATCATATAGGGAATGAGCAACAGCGTTCCCTGTGAATGTAACATCTTACACTGCGCTCGCCAATTCGCCTGCTAAGCGTGGTGAGTATAGCGCAGTAGCGAAAGACCCATATCCATCAGTGGAATTTGAAGCTGTTAAGGTATGTTATCAATAAAATCTTGACAATTGATGTGGCGCAGTGGTAGTGCGACTACCTTTGGCGCAGTAGGTTCTCGGTGACAGGGTTGATATTTATCACTTTGTGATTTTGTCCCCAGTTAGGACATTGCGGACTGAACCACCCGATTATTCGTAAGAAATATGGTGCCGTGTTTCGAATGGCACGTTAAGCCGTAGATCCCGCTAGCTGTCTATGATTAATTAGACAGCGGTCGTTATACAACCATGTCAGAAGCCTGCTACTTGTAGAAGGCGGTTGAAAAATTCTGGCTCTGGGGATCATTGGGTCGATATTGGTGTCACACACGAAAAGAGAGTTTAAAATCCTTGATCGTATCCACACAACTCTGTCGTCCGCTAGAGAAGCGTCGCTCAGCGCGCAATTTGGACGTTTGTTCTCGCAAGCTCCCGCTGAATAGTAATTCGATACCGAAACGCTGCTACTGTTTATATTTCGAACGAATTATACTAATAATGGAGGGTTCGTCTTGTTGGCTGGCTGTAAGATTACGACGATATTGATTGATGATTTAAATTAAAAAGTACATATTCGAAATTCAAAAATAGTCCGCAGCCATACATATAGTAAGTAAGGTTTTGTAGCCTGGATACTAGTCCATTTGGCCATAGATGGTATTCTCTTTGTAAGGTTTTCTAGATCATAGATGGTAAACGAATGTGTTGCCAGTTTCTTAGAAAGAAAATTCTTTTTCATTTTGTGTATGCTCAAATCACGCCTTTGGCGCATTCGGGTAGGTAGAGCCTAATTTCTGTATTTTTCATGGGTCGTTATCAAGCCTACTGTCATATTTGTGTGTCATATTCATATCACAGGTTGTCAGAAAATCGTATTTATGAGCATTTATCATTTTTTTTGCATATGGCATCTAGGGCATTGTCCCATGACTTTGAGAACAATTAACAAATTTTTTCAAAGTGTTACGCTGGTTTTTATGCGTTCTAAGTCATGTTTACAAATAAATTTCTCATAAAAAAAAATATAAAAGCGTTTTAATCAGACCATTCTGTTAAAAAACTCAATATTATAAACACCCAAAAATTCAAATGTATGAAAAGCCCTGTGTCCCATGTCATCTTTGTCCTATTTGAAGCTAAATTTTTCCATAAAGTTGTAAGAAACATAACGCACATTTCTATTTTAACCCTTACTCCATTTTAATATTGTCCATATTTCACTGGCGTATCAGTTGCGCTAGGACGTTTAATACATTTAAATTAATAAAACCACTTGTCCCAAGAAAAGTTCCAAAAAAGGAGTTCCGTTTTTGTGACCGTATTTAAGCCTGTGAAATTTCTAAATCTACCAATATTAACAAATCTGGTTAAAATAGCAACACTTAAATGCCATTTGAAGTCGCCTTATTGACATGAACTGTCTTCTGCTTCGGTCAGCTGTGCCGAGAACGCGCGTCTTCAGTGCTGAACACATTTTGCATTCTTAATTTGTGACTGTTTTAAGGTGAGTTGACAATAGTTATTTACTTGTCTTTATATTTGGCAAATAGATTATAACTTGGACTACAATAAGATGTGAATTTATTAGATTTAACATCAATTTAGCCGCGGCAATAAAAAAATTTCACTCGTGAATCACGTATTCGTTACTTCCTTTTTTGTTACTTTTCCATAGTAACTTATAATGGGAAATGCTAGTAACAAAAAAGGAAATTATAAGGCCACGTCTATATAACATATTTGGTACTATTTAGCTTGTAATATTTTTCGTAAGTACGTTTTTTACTTTACAACCAATTTATTTCAATTCTTAACATTTTCATCTAACTACACTATGCAATTTTTATGAATTTGTCCCCTAAGTTTACTTTCTCAGGAACGCGTTCATCTACATACATACACAAATCGCGCCTATATCCCTTGCGGGGTAGGCAGAGCGTAAACGGCCGTATAAAACGACCGTCATCGCCACGTCTGACATAATGTTTGAGGGTCGATTTAAGAAAATTAATATATCACTCTTGTGATAGGTTGTCAGCCTGTCGCCTAAAATTGTGATACACATAAAACCCTCGACTCCCTTTCAATTTCTTGAAAACTGACATATTTTTCAATCCTGTGAACTCCACCTTAGAGTTTTTATTTTGTTACAATGACTCCTTTTTTGTTACTGTCCCATAGTATTTTTTCTTGAATTTCAATTTTCTGGTATATTTTTAAATTTATTATAACTACTGTTTCACGTTTAATAATAAGTTATAAAAGAAGTAAACTATGATATAACTTCAAGCAACTTATATTGTTTATTTTTCATTTGTATGAAACTATTATGTCAGTTTCAGGGACATGGTAACAAAAAAAAAAAAAAAAGACTTAATTTTCCAGAAACATTCTGGTTATTTTTGTCCATTTTCTGCGGAAACATAATCATTCGATCTTAAAGATAAAGAAATTCAATTTCAAACGTGGGCTTATAAGTCACCTTTCCAGGTTTTTTGTGAAATAAATAGTAACAAAGTAGGAACGTTTAGTTTGTCTTCCCTCAATTTTTGTTATTTTTTCTCTATAAATCCTGCTTTTAGTTAAATTCTATTTAAATAAAACAAATCTAGATTAAACAGGCTATCAATTTTATAAACAAAACATCAATTTCAATGACTTTTTTTATTTTTGATGGTTTTCAAAACAGTTGCAAAAAAAATAAGAAATGCTCTTATGAACAAAAGAGTAGAGGATTAAAAAAGGCAGCATATTTTTTTACAAAAATACCTTTCTCGCGGCAAAAGTCGTAAAATCAGAGAGTCAGTTTCTGAAGCGGTGCACAGATGTCCTAAACGTATTATAACCACGCGTTATGAAATTTTTGTTACTGGATGATTTTATGGCCAAGGCTATGTGGGAATCGATAAGTAAAGGAGAACATGAGATGCAAGCATAATAAACGCCAGATTTTCGCATGAAACAAAAACGAATGTTTCAGAAATCGATCTACTGCCGGACCCCAAGTGGGCTAGTCGTTTTTGTGAAGTCTTTAAACTGGAATTTGTCAACTTTGTGTTTTAGACAAAATGTTTTCAGTCACAGGGATTTTTTTTTTACCTACTTTACTTACCTACAGAGTAACTAATAGACCTGGGTACAAAGAATACAATTTTGTAGAAAAATTTAATAAGTACTTCTACTCCGAACGAATCGCCAGCTAAATAAATAATTGACTTTTCCCGCGCCACCGAGCAAAGGAGAACGCGCATTCAGTCTAACAAATCGGCGGGAAAATGTTTATGATACATTACATTAGCCAAATTACAGAGATTGTAATTCTCCCAATATGTTGCCAGTGCCAAGACTGTTGCAAAGACTAAGTAACCGCAGAAGGGAAAATTACGAAATATATGAACCAGTTCAACACCTAGTATAACTTGATTTTTTTAAGAAACGATCCCGGAAGGGCAACATTATTGTTGACGTCTATATATTTTGATAGAGAGATAAAATATTAATGTTGCCAATTCTCGATCGTTTCTTTATCTTTTCTAAAGATACCTATACTGTCAAAGGCATTGATTATAGTGACAGTTTTATAAAATATTACTTAGAATTTTTATCGTAACTTTCAAATTCATTGGCAACTTAGAGCGTGAATCTAAGTAAAACCTACATCTTTGGTCATGTTCCTTGTGGCTAGTTCAACCCTAAAATATTTGCAGGTATTTTTTTATACCCTGTATAAAAGTAACGTGCTCACCAAAACCCAGCTGAAAACATTCCTTGCAGTAAAAGAAACAACACTAGTAGGCGAGTCACATTAACCCATAAATTTATTTTTTACCAGTTTCTGAATGTCCCTTCTGTACACTACCTAAAGCCATTTTTTCTATGTCCTAATAGCAGAAGAGAAGATGTGTAATTTAGCTAAAAGCTGGCTAAAAGCGAGCAAAGAGGTCGTAATGCACGAGTGGCAATAAATTGCGAACAGCGCCATCTATCGCCGGCCCCCGCATACAACATTCATGAGCTAGATGGCGTTAGTAGTGATTTAATTTCGCAGTTTAGTCAGTTTAGGACCCTTTTCAGAGTAAATGGGTGAATTAATTCTTTGGGATAGCGATATTTCCTTTTCTGTAGTAAATATATAGAACATACATTGTGTAGCCTGTATTTACTTACTCATATGTTCCAGATGCCGGCTTAGAATAGCATCACCCCATTTCTTTGTCGAGGGTATCGTAAGAGGCGACTAAGGGACTCAAGAGTGAGGGATTAGAGACGTTATTTAGGGCATCGAACTGAACAACTTTCGCCATGGGACCAGTGCTGGAAAAAAGCTTTTGCTCTGCCATACATGCCGAATTTTTTTTCCGTTCAAAGACAGACAGCCATGTAAGTAACCCTAACGTGCACGCCGAAGCACAGAGCCAAAGATGCTCACTGTCTCAATCAAACAGCATCCTCAAAACTTTTAAATTTGACATTTTTTATGGAAGGCTCATTTTTTGTTGCATTTTGTAACATTCTTATAAAAATATCCAATTTATAGTTATCTTAGGCTCGTATTAATAAGCCGCACTCAACTCTGAGATCAATCTTGAGAGCAATTTTGAAGTCATTAGTACTGCCTGAATTTTGTCAATATCGCTATGAGATCGAACTCAGAATTGAGTGCGGTTTATTAATAAGGGCCTAAATGCGAACTCTAACCGCGTTTAAGACTACCCGCGGTATAATTTTCCACTGATGTTTTCTGAACCTCTTGTTCGTATGAGAACTGCTTTTTTATGGTAATTCACTTAGGTACTATACAGGGTGTAAGGGACGGTGTAACGAAAACTTTGCAGGCTTGATTAGACCATGAAACTGAACAACTTTTTCTATGCGGGCTATGTTGGGAAACGAAAAATGTTTTTTTAAGTTCCCATAGTTCTGCTGTAAGAAATTTCTTTTTTAGAGATAAGCAGTGCCTGTTGTGTCCATTTTATTTATGTTTTGTCCTGTAAAATTTCTTGTGTACAATAAATGGTAAATAAAGTCACACAGCAGAACGGGAATTTTGTATGGAAAGTCGAAAAAAAATTTTCATTTCCCAACATATAAAAAGTTGTTCAATTTCATTGCAAATATCAACAAATTGATACACCGTCGCTTACACCCCGTATATACCCCGTGTAAGAGATTACACCCTGTATGGTGGTACTCACACCGAACGCACAACGGAGCGCTATTTTTAGCGCATCCTTAACCTGTCAAATGCAAGGAAATTTCTAGTTTTCTAAACTATGTTTTATATATAGAGATAGTAAATTGACATCTTGGGTTGCCATTTTTGGGAATTTTTAATGTTTCTTTTAGTTCCTAGTAGATGACGCTCGTGAGAATGATGTAAAAGCTCAGCAGTGATTTTCCATACATCGGCGTAATCGTTATTTGAACTTACGAATGATCCCAAGGTGTCAATTTCATCATCATCATTAACAGCCTATTGTAGTCCACTGCTGGACATAGGCCTCTCCTAAAGCACGCCACTGAACCCGGTCTTCGGCTTTACTTCCCCAGTCACTGCCCGCAGTTTTGCGTATGTCGTCGCTCCACCTTGCCACAGGGCGTCCTACGCTACGTTTGCCGATACGCGGTCTCCACTCGCGGTGTCAATTTACTATCTCAAAAAAACACACTTTACTAAAAACGCTAAAATATCGACTGTTCCAACGCATGAACCTGCGTGAATGAATATGCGGTTGACATCACTACATTACATAGTATAAAGCATGTATATAGCAAAGGGCGGGCCGCTAGTACTTTATAAAGCTCGGTTTCGCGAACGCTTTCGCGTCTTCCGCTCCGCTGTACTTTGAAGCCGCGGCCTAAATTGCACACAGTGCGTGACAGCCCTTCCCTATCAGTGTTCAAGAAGAGAGGAAAACTATCAGTAGTAGCACTATCTTTCACTATCAAAACAGTTCGTATCTGTCATATTTATGTATTATATGTAGTATATCAGTATATTTATGTAAAATTTATATTTTAGTATATGTATTATGTACTATTTTAAAATACCGCATTTAGTATTAAATATAGTGCACCTTGTGCTATCTCTCTATCGTAGGACTGCTGGAAGAGATTTCTTTTTAGAGATAAGTAGTACACCAGGCGTTTTTTTTATCTAAATGAGATTGTCCTGTGTTTTATCTTGTGTTGAATAAATAAATAAATTGAGGTACTGCAAACATATCTACCAAAAATAATTCATTTAATTAATGCTAATGAATGTTTATCATGCAGACAAAGAATCCAAAAGATTCCAAGATGAACTCGTCGTAAAAAGGTCGCCGCGGAAGATGGTCAAATGCATGTCGAAATGTCAAAAATGCAGGCAGTTCATACTGTACGATACGATTTTTATAATATTATATATGGTAAAATATTATTATAGCTGCAAATACTTTAAGGAATTTCTGGATAACTTTTTTTGAACCTCTCACACAAACTGATTCAGATTGCAGAGGTCAGATGGCTGTCGCTCTGTGTAAAATCTTTGTTCCACGTCAAATCCGCTAGGTTAGGTAGTCGACCCCGACAGAACACGGGATAAGGTAAGGAGAATGATGATAGTCTCATATAACATACATACATATATCACGCCTTTATCCCTTGCGGAGTAGGCAGAGCGTTAACGGCCGTAAGTATACGGTTGCTATCGCCACGTCTGACATTTTTCAGGATTGTTTTTCAAGGTTGTTTCAGAAAACATGTGTATCTATAGTGACAGGTTGTCAGCCTGTCGCCTAAAAATTGTAATACACCAATACTCTCGAGTCCCTTAGTCTCTTACGACACCCGCGGGAAAGATGTGGGGTGATGCTATTCTAAGCCGTCATCACACGGCAACATCTCTTATAACGACGTATGACTAGGTATATCGTATCATATAAAGAACTCTGTATACTACGAAACATCGCAACGAAACCAGTTGGTGAGTCAATGAGAAACCGATATAGAGAGAGGTCAGCTTCCAACGAGACGAATGTCACATCATACTAGTTACTTTGAGTGACACGCGCGTAAGTCTGCTTTTGATTTATTTATAAACTGTTTTTATATATGCCGTGTGATTTTATTAATTGCCGGTTAATTTTACTGTCGTTAACGCTCTGCCTGGGGTGTTTGCCAGCAAGAGATACAAGCATGAATTTTGGAATGCTCTAAGCAATTGATAGTTCCGTAGTGTAGTGGTATATATTTATCTACTTATACATTTTTAAAAACTACTCACTAAACCGATTCAAATTAGTATTTTTGGGAGTTAGGTCTTTCATAGAAATCATTGAGTTGTTAACTTGTTACCAATATCATAATCATGTGTGACAAATACACACATAAATCACGTCTCTTTCCAGTTGGGGTAGGCAGAGACTATTTCCTTCCACTAGCTACGATCCTGGCATACTTTTTTATATTTCATTAATCATTTATTACAAAAACAGTACATAATAGTACATTATAACTTCTTTCGTTTCTTTTACATTCATCTCAACGTCGGTTAAATATTAAAATTATTATGGCCCTTTTATGGACCGCCAAGGAAAAAAATAATAAATAAGTAGGTACATAGTTGTTCAAAATACCTACCTAACTATAGTTACAACTTTTTTTTTACACAGACAGTCAACATGAAGACTTTATTAATGATGATGATGGTGATGATGATAATAATGGCCTGTTTCATCGCAACCGCTTATTCACAGCAAAATATCATCCAGTCGAGATGTCCGCCAGACTATTTCTACGTGGCTGTGTTCAAAACCTGTATCCTAAGAGCTAGACATTATGATTATAAATAGATTTGAATAAATAAAATAGTTTTGTTTAATTTTGATGTTTTTATACCTATTTATGGCACATAATAAATAATAGTTCTTCTTACCCTGACTTTTAATGTGGTTATGGAAAATAGCTGCAGTACTTTTCCGGTATCTATGTTAGCGCTATCTACTAGCAATTAAAAGAACTTCTCGATTGACTGCCATCTATTATCGAGTAGCAAAAACTTAAAAATCACCCATACACAAAACACAATTTGGGTCTTTCAAAATACTTCTAAGAATTGACAGGACAGTCCTGACAGACAGACTGCAGATTGTAGTATCAGTCCGATCAGTTCTTCCCAGAACAACTCCTAAGCCCAGTCTCGCCCCAAGGGCGTGATTGGGCTGGTTGTTTGAACAACCAATAAAATATTTCCGGGTGAGCACGTGCTCCCCACCAAGCCGACAGGCGTAGTTTTGATGGCCCCGGGGCCGTAAACGTATAGTCCAACAAAAAAAAAAAAAAAAAAAAAATGCAGATTGTAGACGACGCGTCGGTTTTTGTTGTTATTAATTATTCTCGTAATATTAGCAGAAGTCTATAATATTATATATTAAATAAAAGCCTCATGCTATGTATTAGCACCTACATTAATAATGTCTGATAATTTGGATCAAAATCAACAATTGGGACAATGCCGATGCTGTTTAGATGTCGGCTGTCACGACGATATCACGGGCGGGGTTCAGCAAGTATACAGAGAAACATTAGCGGACACCTTTAATTTGTCGGTAAGTATATCTCTTTTCGTGTCGACATCGAGTCGTCGACCGACCCAATAACCCTTGTGTATTACAAGTAGCAGACTTCTGACATGGTTGTGCAACGAACGACCGCCGTCTAAGTAATCATAGACAGTGCCCATCTAAACATGTTCTAGTTGGTAAGTTATAAGCACCAGGATTCATTGAGTCGTTCGGCTGCTGCACTTCAACCAATACTAATCCAATCTTTTAACTCTATGGTTGGAGGCTCACCACAACAAGCAATATTTCAAAATTTTCCATTTTCTGATGCTAGCTTCAAATGGATCACCTCAATTCTAATGGAAGGTGTTGTAAAAAGCGGTGCATCACCCGGGGAATGGGCAGAAACCTTCCCTGTGAATGCGACATCTTATACTGTGCTGACCAATACATCTTCAAAGATGAAGAAGTTCCCATTTAAACCACTGTTGTTGGAGTACACTTTACCCCTACTATACAAATGGTTTTTTTATTTTATTCTTTTCTCTTCTGCAACATGGCAATCTGTTTTACAACAATGAGCCACTTGTTTGGTCGAATACTATTCTTCCTGTGTTGGTGTTTAATTTTCAGAGACAATCCAATGACCCATCTCTCACACTGCTGTCAAATCAAATCTATGGGACAGGTTCGATATGCGGTTTTTAATTAAGAAAGATTTAGTGCTTCTTGTTATGGGCAACCCAACCACTTTTATTTTAAATTTTAATGCACTTACAGTACTTGCAGTAATAAATTTAACAAATTTCAGCAGCGGATAAGGCTTGAATCTTGAATCGGTGACACTGTGCAGTGCTTCTACAATATTTTTTCAGTTTCTTATTTCCATACATAATTTTCTTCTTTTTATATCGGACAAGGAGTCATCCAATGACCCTATGCTGTGTCATTTATTGTTATTTGATTCTGTTTTCTTTTCAGCTTTCAACCAACCCAAGTCTTACTACTAAGATCTGCAAATCATGTATTGATAGACTGAATGATGCCACTAAATTCAAGGCCATGGTTGCGGAGTCTGAGCAACATTTACTGAGCAAAGTAGAGGGCACTGTTGACATCAGGGTAGAAGGCGCTGCTGATAGCAGGATAGAAGGCGCTGTTGATAAAAGTGTAGAGGGCGCTACTGATAGCAGGATAGAGGGCGCTGCTAGTAGTGAATTGGTTGATGGTAAAATGATTGTATCTCTAAAATTAAAACTAAGTTCATTTATTTCTTTATCAAACCTAAATAAATTTGTATTTTATTTTTTTATTAACATTTTTTTGTGCTAAGATAAGATAGAACTTATTACTAAGACTTTTTAAATTTTATTAGTAAGTGGTTTTTGTATAGAATTTTTCTATGCATAATACATGTGAGGACAATGTCTTGAACATAAATTGCAGCAGATGTAACCAGTCGATGGACCGCTAGGTAATGAATAAATAATAAATAAAAATATTATTTATTGTCTTTAAATATTTTCTGTATTCGTTTACAGCTTCTCAATCGGGTGCCCTTGAAGAAAAAAAACAAGACCACAACAGTATAATAAAGAAAGAACTTATAAATGCAGTAAGTTTATTGTATGATGTGGATCGAACTCAGATCTCATGATTGTAAGACCGGTGTCCTAACCACTTGGCCACCGGTGCTCTCCTTTGAATTAATTCTACATACATACATACATCACGCCTTTATTTATCCCTTGCGGGGTAGACAAAGCGTTAACGGCCGTAACAATACGGTGGCAATCGCCTCGTCTGACATTTTTGAGGATTGTTATCCAACGTTGTTTCAGAAAACATGTGTATCACTATAGTGATAGGTTGTCAGCCTGTCGTCTAAAAATTTTAATACAGCAATACTCTCGAGTCCCTTAGTCGCTTCTTACGACACCCGCGGAAAGGATGTGGAGTGATGCTATTCTAACCGGCAACACACGGCAGATTAATTCTTGCTTACGTAAGTTGTGGACGACTGGCACCAAAGGAACATTTCCTTTTGTTTTCAGGAAGACGAGAATCCCTCGGACATTGCTGAGACAGACCCCATCATTGGAGCTGAATCCAGTGTTCCAGTAGCTGGTAATACAAACACACACACACAAATCACGCCTGTATCCGGGGTAGGCAGAGCGTTAACAATCGTAAAATTACGGTCTTTATCGCCACGTCTGACAATATTTGAGGGTCGTTTCAGATAAGTTATGTATCACAATAGTGACAGGTTTTCAGCCTGCCGCCTAAAGTTGCAATACATATAAAATCCTAAATTCCCTTAGTCGGCTTCTACGACACCCAGGGGAAAGAAATGGGGTGATGCTATTCTAAACCGGCATCACACGGTAAAATACAAACATGACAAAATAATATTTAAATGTAACAATAGTTAGGACAGTGACGGTCGATGTGGCGCAGTGGTAGTTCGACTGCTTGCGACGCATTAGGTTCCGGGTTCAATTCTCGGTGGGGCACTCAAACTTGATATTTTTCACACTGTGAATTTGTTCCCAGTCTGGTTAGAATTTTGCCAACAGCAGTGCCAACCAATAGCGTAATAGTAGTAATTGTGAAAAAAGTATTTAAATAATAGATGTTTTTTCTTTGAATTCATTATTTAATATAATTATCTTCATTATAATCCAATTCCGAATTTATACTAAAATGTTACGCCAAGTAACATCTTTTTTGTTTTTTTAAATAGATCTAACTTTGGATTTTTATCGTATCGAGAAAATTTGTTCTAATCGTATTTTTGGGCTTCTATTACCTCGTATGCCCGAGATACACATAGGTACCTGAAAATCAAATATGAAACAGTCGTTAATGAGATCTACTTGTTTACAAACCCCTGAATTCCGGACATAAGCCCTTAAATCTATCTTTTGTTGCAGAAGTCGCCACAAGCAATGACGAATCCGGTTTCGTCGTAACAGTACAACTGGAAGAAATCACTCAAGAAAATAAACAAAATGATAGTGCTGTAAACAAAAATGAGTCTAAAGATAATATGGAAGACGATATTGATGAACAGGACGATATCGATGAGGAGGTAACTACTTCAAGTTCAATAGTCCACTGCTGGACATTGGCCTCCCACATACATACATATATCACGCCTTTATCCCTTGCGGGGTAGGCAGAGCGTTAAGAGCCGTAAGAATACGGTCGCTATCGCCACGTCTGACATTTTTGAGGATTGTTTTCCAAGGTTGTTCAATTTCAGGCCTCCGACAATTGGGCAACATTTGTTATGCTCACTATCTTGGTAGACGGATTCGCGAGCGCAGTGCAAGATGTTGCGTTCACACAAACCTCCATTTTAAGGGGTGGTACATGAAACTGAACAGCTTTCCCCACAGAACTTAGGTCGAAATATGAAAAAAAGATTTGGTCAACTAAGTCAATTACTTTTATGTGTCGACCTGTATTCCTTAGGGAAAGTTGTTAAGTGTCATGGACCAATTCACCTAGAATATTATTTTTACGCCTTATAAAGTTACGTTTTTTTTACAGAATTTTGAATCTACATCCGCCGACAGTCTGAGCCTTTTGAAGAGTGCTTTCAACTATACATCGAGGAATAATAACACAGGCACGACACGTGGAATCAAGGACATGAACTACAGTAACAAACGCACCAAGTCCGTCGATAAATCAGATCATTCCAATAAATACCTTACTAATGTACAGCAAGGCACAAAACACTTTCGTGGCTTACGCGTCAAGAACGAGTACGTCTGCACTCTGTGTAAATATGCCACCAATGATGAAAACGCGTTTATATATCACATAAAAGTCCACACGGCTACTGTTCAATATGTTTGCGACGCGTGCTCGTATATGACTGAAGAGAAAAAAGCATTACTACGACATTTGAGATTACACACGGATGAGTTTCCCTTGGTTCGCAAAATATGCACCTATCAAAGTCTCGACAAACTCGTTGGTGATAATCGTTTTAAGTTTGTGGATAAGAACTTTACAAGCCGAAATAAATTAACAGGACGTATTAGAACACATTCTAGTAGAAAGTCGTATTCTTGTATGATTTGCGGTGAAAAGTTTAGCTCTAAAGGAAGCTTGGCAGCACATAACAGAAACCATGTTGGGGATAAGCCTAATGTTTGTAAGATTTGCAATAAGAAGTTTCCTCGAAAATATAATTTAATCAGGCATATCAGCACGCATGCTGGTGAAAAGCCTTATTACCGTGAGATCTGTGACAAAATCCCTAACACTGACTTAAAAGAGGATAACAGAGAACTAGATGGCGAAAAGCCGCTTGCTTCTGAGATCTGTGAGGAAAACATTCCTGAAAGCGCTAATTTAAAAGAGCATATCAAAACAGACACTAGCGAAACGCCATATGCTTGTGAGATTTGTGGCGCACAGTTTACTAACAGAAACAACTTAACTATTCATATCAGTTCACACTCTGGCGTCAAGCGTTTTGATTGCGACATCTGCGGTAAACTGTTTCCCAACAGAAATAACTTAAAAGTTCACGTCAGAGCACACGCCGGTGTAAAACCCTTTGCTTGTCAATTGTGCGATAAAAAATTTACCAACAGGGATAGCTTAAGAGTTCACATGAGAACGCACACTGGAGATAAGCGTTTTGCTTGCCATTTATGCGATAAGAAGTTCACTCGAAGCGATACTTTGATATGCCACGTCAGAACGCACACCGGTGAAAAGCCGTATGTTTGTCAGATTTGCGGCGAAAAGTTTGGCTACAGAGGCGGTTTGATAGAACATAAAAAAAGACATGAACCTGATGGGCAAGAATAGGCTGTTATCTTTTTGAGAATTAAAAAAAACTAGTATTCCAAGAACTCGATAGATGGCGTTGAACTGACTATGTTACTAGATGTCAGTGGAAAGAAAAAAAAAAACATTGCAACACTGACTGACAGTTTGGCATGCACTGACACTTTCGTTCTAAATGAGTCCGAGTCCAAGTTTCAAAAAAACAAAAAAGAAATGTTACGTTCCGATCTTTGTAACATACAAAGCACAGCGCCACCTATCCAGCGACTAGAATATTAATAAAAAAAAAATCCCTATTACGATAGCAATATCAGAAACACCTTACACTTCCGGTTGTAGCAAAAGAACTTGCTCAATTTCAATCCTTAATTAAAATATGTATTATGACGTGGTTTTGAAGATTACCAGAAGGTGGCAAGGATGATTCCATGTGATGTCGGGAAAAGGGTAGCTATAGTCTGTAAATTTAGGTACTTTTATATACAAACTTTATATGAAACCGACAATCAACAGTCAAATTGTCAGTCTAAGGGTCAGTTCACACCGAGACGCGACGTGACGCGACGCTGCGCGCACATTTTTCATAGAGCGACTCAGAATATACTTTATTCACTACACGAAAAGATACACATTACCTACATTGTGAGAATTCAGATTACGTTGCACCACGCAGCACTGCGCCTCGAGGTGCCTCGCGACGTTGCGATGCGTCTCGCGACGACGCGCGGCGTATCGCGAAATCGTTGACCTCTTTGAGTATCGTCCCGCTACCAGGCATTCGACAGTTACGCATATATAGGATTGGAAGTTGTATATATAATATGCGTTGGGCGGCGAACACTTCGATACCGCGTTTCAGGCCCATTGTTCTGTCACGTGGCGCCATCTCGCAATATTTTGAGAACTTCTGTTGCGGCTTACTTGCGTATGAACCGCTTGATTAAGCTTCGTGTTGTAGCTCCGAGAGGTCGCTACAATTAATATGTATTAAAACACATTCTCATAAAGTAATGTCTACTAATGCATGTACATAGAAATAGAAAAACTAGGGACTCAGTGAAGGAAGTATCTACCATCAGTTACTTGCAAAATTAAGGAATTAGGTTAAGATAGCATAGATATTTATGTTATTTATTTATGTGTACGAATTTAAATAAAATAAGAAATAATACTAAATCCTCTTTTATTTCAACCCTCCGACTTTTCACCTTCTAAACAAAATAATACACATAGCAGTCACTTTCGGTCGCTTCGTATATCTCTGTGCTGACAGGTTGTCAGACCTTCGTTTCTCGTTGTCTCCGGTGACTTGTGTCCCCGTATAAGTGGGACAAGGTTTGGCAGTTTGGAGCTAGGTGTAGCATGGTTAAATATTGTCCAACCCTCTGCCTCAACTTCCCCACCTGCTCTGCTTTATTACACTTTGCCCCACCCTGCCAAACCATGTCCTAGTCGAGTCCCTTGGTCGTCTCTAACGACACCCGCGGGAAGAAATGGGGCGATGCTATTTTAAGCCTGCATCACACGGCAGATTTTTACCGGTTACTTGTTGCAAGTCCCTTTCATTCACGGTAGTAGGGAACGAGACTCGTGAGTTGCCGGTGCGTTCCCTGGGTAACATCTCGGTCGTCCTAGAGGCTCTGCAAAGAGCTCGTAATACTACGAGCCTGTACTATCCCACTGCAGGGCAAAAAGCAACCTACTATGTTTTGCAACACCTTTTTTGTAAACCCTATTTGAAGCAAATAAACGAATTGAATTGATACATACATATATCACGCCTTTATCCCTTACGGGGTAGGCAGAGCGCTACCGGCCGCAAAAATACGGTCGATGTCGCCACGTCTGACAAATATAGAAGGGCCATTTGAGATAATTTTGTGTAACACTATAGTGACAGGTTGTCAGCCTGTCGCCTAAAAGTTGTAATACACCTGAAACCCTCAAGTCCCTCAGCCGCCTCTTACGACACTCACGGGTAGGAAATGGGGTGATGCTATTCTAAGCCGGCATCACACGACAATTGAATTGAATTGAAAGCCTCTTCTTCCACACCTCTCAGTATAGTGCCAAATTCTGCTAGTCTTTCAGTTTAGTCTGAGAAATTATTTGAGCCGATTCGGCTTAGCGTCGTCATGATGAGAGCACAATAGAACAAATTGCCGTGTGATGCCGGCTTAGAATAGCATCACCCCATTTCCTACCCATGGGTGTCGTAAGAGGCGACTGAGGGAATTGAGGGTTACAAGTGTATTACAATTTTTAGGCGACAGGCTGACAACCTGTCACTATAGTGATACACATGTTTTCTGGAATAACTTTGGAAAACAATCCTCAAAAATGTCAGACGTGGCGATAGCGACCGTATTCTTACGGCCGTTAACGCTCTGCCTACCCCGCAAGGGATGAAGGCGTGATATACGCTATGCAATAGAACAAAAGAGTTACACAATAGAAAACAATCTTTTCGAGGTATATTTCCTAGGCTAACATAAAGTGTAAAATTGTAATAAAGAAACACAACTTTTTGTCTAACTTGTTATATTTTATTAAATAATTCTATGATTCTAATCAGCTTTTACCTAAAGCAATATTAATCAGTACACATGTTATGATAGATTGATAGGTAACCAAGCAAATAAAAAAAATATAATCTTGTTTCTTGTTTTCAAAAAGCATGGTCACCCTACCACTATTATTAAACTTCATGTACCTAGTGTTAGTTTTATACACATTATTGCCGAAGACAATTTGTATCTTTATACGATACCCACGGGTAGGATTTGGGTAATGCTCTATGCCGACACCACATGGTTAACATAACACCAAATATATTTTAAGACATAAAATCAAATATAATCAACTTAAATTACGATACTTTTTAATCATCATCATTATAATAATATACGAATGCCACCAACGGTTAATGGAGGTATGTCAACACAACCAAGTAAGGTTACAATGGATCAAAGGACACAGCGGCTCTAGGGGCAATGATGCTGCGGATGAACTGGCCCGAACAGGATCGGACACCATAGCCTACGGGCCGGAACCGATCATACCTATCCCGGTAGGCAAAATCCGCTCCCTATTAAGAGAACGCACCAAAAACGAACATAACACACACTGGACCGGTTTAGAAGACTGCAGGCAGGCTAGAGAAGCCCTGCCGACAATATCTAGCCGCCTATCCAAGAAGTTGCTCCGACTGAAGAAAACCCAACTTCGTATGGTAACCAGCGTCATAACCGGTCACGGTCACTTCAACAAGCACCTCTCAGTCATAGGTGTTACTGACAGCCCCCTATGTAGGGCATGTATGGAAGAAGAAGAAACAGCCGCCCATGTGGTGTTACACTGCAAAGAGGTGGCAGCATACCGGGCAAAATACCTCGGAAACCCGAGGTCAATCCCCGAGGTACTCAGTGATTTGGTAGGGTTACTGGGCTTCCTTGGGGAAATAGGATGGCTCGAGTAGGGAGCCCCCACCCTTTACGCAAAATAGGCGCATGCAGACGTCGAGTTGCGGAAAACAGCCCGTTTTACCATTACCATTACCATTACCAATCATCATCATTGGCCTCGTACATCTGGGACAGACGATTTAATCAGTGTCTGAGGCAAGCCACCCCCCCTTAAATTATGATGTAATTATAGTATAAGGAACACCAACGGTACTTAATATTTACTTGGAACTATCAGTTTTTTTAACCGCTTATGATGACCGATGTGAGCCATTAGACGGGTCCTATTAGGAAAACCCTTATCGCATATATCACAGATAAACACACCCTCATACGTCTGTCCATCACAATACCCAGTCTTATGGCGGTGAAAATTAGATTTATGTGAAAAATTTTTACCACAAGAAAGACATTTTCTCTTTCCGGTTCCTATATTACACCTGACTCCGCTTTCTTGGTGACGTTTTAAAGAATATAGTCTTTTGAACTCTTTGTCACATATAGTACATTTAAATGTTTGTTTGTTATGGAATTCCTTTATATGTCTATTATAATTTCCCAAAAACGTAAATTCCACTGGACAAAGCGGGCATTTAAGCACTTTAGATTTGTCTGTTAGTTTTGTTTTTTTATCTTCAGACTCTCCACATCGGTGTTGTTTTAAAAGAATCTTTCTGTCAAACGTTTTGAGACAATTATCACATTTAAATTGAAGTTCTTTATGATATTCTCTCAGATGACGATTATATTCGTCCGTATTATTAAATTCTTCAGAACAGTGGGGACACATAGCTTTTAACAACTTTCTTAAGGTTAATTTTCGCCTATGTGTTTGTTGGTGGCGTTTCAAATACCATGTTTCTGTAAATGTTTCTCCACAAGTACTACATGTATGCAATCTTTTAGGTTTCTTTTCTCTCTTCGTCATTTTGTGTTTTGAATGTTTTTGTTGCTTTGGCTGCTTTTTCTGAGGATTTTCAGGAGTATCTGTAAAGAGAAAATCTATTTAAAAAGCATCAACATCATTATGTGTTTTTACTCCCATATATTTACTGACTGCTCTTACGGTGATTTAAAAACATTGTGATGAAAGCCACATTCAAAAAGAATTCAGATGATATTTGAATGTGACTTAACCTAGAATTCGGGCCAGGTTAGCCTTCAGATTTCAGAGGTCAGATGGCAGTCGCTCTGAGTAAAAACTTGGTTCCACATCAAATGCCCTAAGTTAGGTAGCCAACCCCAACAGAGATACAGGATAAGGCAAACAGAAGGATCTTTTAAAACAGTTGTCAGAGTACCATCACTCACTCAGTAAAAATTGTTAAGTAAATTTGCATACATACATACACATATCACACCTCCATCCCTTGCAGGGTAGGCAGAGCGTTAGCAGCCGTAAAAATACGGTTGCTGTCGCGATGTCTGACATTTTTGAGCATTGTTTTCCAAGGTCCGTATTTATAAATCGAACTCAAGTCTGAGATCGATCTCAAGAGCGGTTTTGACAACTGTCAGTCAATACTATCAGCAACTCAAAGTCGCACTCAAGATCGATCTCAGAGTTGAGTACGGTTTATAAATATGGGCCCAAGGCAGATTCAGAAAACAAATGTATCACTATAGTGGCAGGTTGTCAGCCTGTCGCCTAAAAATTGTAATAAACCAATACTCTTGAGTCCCTTAGTCACCTCTTATGACACCCGCAGGAAGGATGTGGGGTGATGCTATTCTAACCCACATCCCCCGACATCACACAGCATAAATATGCTTACCAGAGTTTTTATACTGTACAGCGGTTTTAAGTAGAATTGTTGAAGCAATATCACTGTCTTCTTTAATCTTGAAATCATCACACTCTGTCAGAGAATGTTCAATGATATCCAAATCTTCTTCTTCAATTTTTATTTCAACGTCAAAAAACCGAGCTTCTAAATCTTCATCGAATTTCATGGATATGTTTGCACCACCTTCAGTCTTGACTATGTTTTCCTCCATACTGCAAAGTTTCAGGTGTCTGAAATGACATAAGGAAGAGGTAAGTATTAATCAATCAATCAAATAGTTTAATGGTAACTGTTGGATATTTTACTAAAGATCTTATAAATTAGGTGGTATCACTACAGTTTGCCTGTTGGCGTACAAAGTTCAGGTATTGCAAGCACAATATTTTTTAGGTATCTAATTATAATTTAACAAAATAATATATTTATAAAACACAGTCCCCTAGGTTAGGTAGCCGACCCCGACAGAGAACGGGATAAGGCAAGGAGAATGATGACAGTAACAAAAAATAAACACAAAAGAATAAACATCAAATTTTTAATATCGAAGACACAGTGAGAAAGTAATAAGTATTAAAAAGTTGGTATAGGAACAAAATACCATGTTCAGAAACTAGTGAAAACAACATTCTATTTACTAGCGGCCCGCCCAGTGGCTCCACCTGCGGTATTAGTTGTTTTCCTGGCAAGTTTATACATAAAAAACCTTCCTCATAAATCACTCTGTCTATTCAAAAAACTGAATTAAAATCCATTGTGTAGTTCTATAGATTTAATACATAAATACATATGCGAAAAGCGGCTTTGCTTTATACTATGTAGTGAAGTTATAGTATAAAGGAGAGTCGTTTTCGCGTCTTTCCCTTTGCTATATTAATGTATCGTGCATGTCTTTATGCTTACATCTTTAAAACTGCACAACGGATATTGATGCAATTTTTTAAATTGATATAGGAACCTAGTGATTCAAGAGGAAGGTTTATTCGTGTAATACTTACCGAGAAAACAACTTATTCCCACGGTCTGACACTAGTGTTATTAATATGTTAGCAGAATTTGGTACGTGGCGGTCTTCAGCAGAAAGAGGTAAATAAATACCAAAAACTTCTTACCAGGCTAAACTTAAATCCAGTACAATCAAAACAAAGCCAACTGCTAAAAAAAGGACAGCCAGTTGTACATTATTTAGACTACATGATATGATACCTGGGTATTTTCCACAATATTATCAAATAACAATACAAAATTACACACAAATCAACAACATCGAAAAGTTGCTGTCAAGTGCAGCAGTGACATGAGCAGGCACGGCATAGCACACGACACACTAATAGTGTACCACATGATAATTCACGGCTACAATCACAGAATATCTACAATAAACAGGAACTCGAAACAAAACAATGTATTTTTTATACTTCTATAGAAACAATACTCGGTGCAATGATGAATGGAATGGAAATATGTTATTATATGAATGGAAACTGAATGGAATTAGTGTTGCTATCCCTGTAACATCATTAAACTAATTTGTATGGGAGATGCTGCAAAAACACTGGGATGCATTGTCATATCGTGCAATATAGTGCCGAGCAGTGTTGTGGGGAACACTGTGGCATGCGTGCTAAAATTTTGACGTGTCTCTTTTCGTTTCACTTCATTCCTATATTTATTCATTCTCATTTTTATATGGTAGTAATATCAAAAGATCTTTTACTCAACAAAAGATGGCGTTGTCAAAATTTGTTCTGCTAATCATAAAGAGATGACGCTCTACTGTCGTAAATATGTAGTGCATTTAATAAAAAATAAGCCTGATAAGCTGATAAGGTATTTTTGGCTTACTCATGACATTTTTTTGATATAGTGTGTAAACACACCATGCCGAAGCTCGGCGCAATTACGCTTGCAATGTTATTTGAATGAAGGATAACACACTACGCTGAAATTACGTTGCGTTACAGCGAACAGCCGAACTTCAGTCGGGCGTAAATTCGGCGATACGGGAACACATTATACGAAGTTCGGTGTGGTTCGGTTCGATTGCCGACGAAGATGTGCTTAAGTACTATAAAATGAAACATGCATAATACAGGCTAAATTCTTTATTATTAACAACGATATACTCTAGTTTACATAAACTCCATAAAAACACATTCTACGACAAAGTTGTTTTGCTTAAAACAGATTTTAAAAATGACAGTTGCATTTTTGGTATTGTGTTTTGTCATTTTCATCTCATAACACACACTTTGACGAATTCTTTCTTTTGGAGTGGGACACCGAGTCGTCCTATGACCCAATGGACCCTAGTGTCAGAATTTTTCAATCGCCTTCTACAAGTAGCCGGATTCTGACAGTTGTGTAGGTAACGACCGCCGTCTAAGTGACGAACTGAAATGTAGGTCTTGTTAGCAGTAATTCAAGTGGGTTAATTTTCTACCCACTGACAGTAACTCAGATTTTGCTAAGGTAATGACCGGCAGAATCGAAGGCCAACGGACGTTATTCTGGGAGTCCATCTGAAACTTAGAACGAGTGCTAACTTTCAATAATTACATATCCATTTTAGTATGTCGAGCAAATAACACAAATGAAATTTTTGCACTTTTTTAGGGTTCCCAGGCTGTAATCTCTCAAACCGTGTTTTTACAAATATCATATTTCTATTGCCGCTACAACAATTCTTATGCATGGAAATGCTATGGAACCCTTCGCGCGCGAGCCTGACTCCCACTGACTTGGCCGATTTTAGATTTCATTTATCGCAACGATCTTCAAACTTTAAAAATAATTGCGCTGAAGTGTGTTTTATGAGATGTCTTATAAACCCTTTATTTAAAGTATGGATCTGCAAAATGGCAACATTATTTTTTGTCTCTATCATACCAAAATACATGAGTTAAGGTGAAACCGCCGGGCGTGATGGCTGGCAGGTCGAATGAGCTACTTTTTTAAACGATATTTTGTATGAAAATAAGAAGAGATGACGTCATGTCTCTCTAGTGTCGATGGCGTCAAAACACTTACTTTTATATTATTTTTCTGTTTATTAATTTGAACTTTGAATATTATGAAAAACTATAACTGGAGTATGTTATATTTTTGGACAATAATATTAAGCGTACAACTTTTGTATTTTATTAATGACCCAGTCATCTAGCGAATTGTCACCATATTTTGTAGAATTTTATAGAAAGTTCAGAAAACAAGAATGTTGCCATTTAGGGATCCATTATTTAAATAATCGGGTTACCATATCTGGAAGGCTAGTAATATAGGTAACACTATCTTATAAACAACAATAATAAACAGAAACGAAAACTGCATTTACATTTATGTAAAAAAAATGTGTAATTTCTATCACAATTTTTATTAAAACATTGCAATAAAAATTACTATAAAAAGCAAAAAACACCTGCAAATATTTAAAAGGACGTCCTTTATTTAGTACTTCTATTTATTATTATTAAGATTAAAATTTCAGTAAATCTACAAATCTACGATATCACTCTTAAAATTATAATTTTATATTTAACATTTCAAATGAGTATCCTTCGGATAGTCAAAGGTGTTTTATGCCACCGTGTATTATTGACAAGTATAGTATGTATGGACTTTTTTATACAAAGTGAGACTGTTATTTATTATTGATAAGACTCAATTCTGTGTGGAACTGGCAACTTCATTTTATAACATTTAATGGAATTTTAGACAACGATAGGAAAATAATGTTGTTTTTTAATGTCATGTTAATTTTAAGTTGCTGCAAAACAAAAGGGAAACCCAACTAAGGCCCAAACCCAAACTAAACCCAGGGAGGCCAACTAGGAAACCCTAAAATAATATAAAAATATTCAAACAAACTCTGTGTGATGCTGGCTTAGAATAGAACCACCCAAGAGGCGAACAAGGGACTTCATGGGATCATGTGTATTACAAATTTAGACAACAACCTGCCACTAAAGAAATACAAGAATCATCTGAAAGGGCCCTCAATATTGGACAAATAGATGCCTGCCGTGGTGAGTATGGCAATAGCCCCCAATTTGGGGGAGGCCCATGTTCAGCAGTAGACTTTTGTGGCTGTAGAAGTAGTAGTAGTAGGTTCCACAAAGGATTGAGTCCAATTATAGTATAGTATTAATACATAACATAAGTCAGGAGATTATTTGACAGATATTAACACAGATTTTTAATTTTAATTATGGTGAACTTATCTCTGATTTTTGTTTTTAAAAATTAGTAAAAGGTAAATAAAGAATAAATTGACTTTTTAACGCAGTCAAAAAAACATTATTATTTCTAAAAACATGAAAATCTGTCAATTAACCTTCCTATCAACGGATACATGTGGCAAATAATCCTTTTCGGCCATGTTTTGTTACAAAACAGGATGTTAGGGAAAGTACTGCCTTTTAAGTGATGAACTAGTCCGTGAAACTGAACAACTTTCCCCAGGGGACATATGCCGAAATACGACAGTTGGACCTCCCATACAAAATCACTGTGTTTCGACACTAAAGTATTGGAACAAATAGGCCATATTTGACTATGGTCATATGTCATATGGTCTATTTTTCTTTGTTGTCCTATAGTATGAATTTGACAACTGTCAAATGTAGTCTAGTCGAAGAAGCATACTTTAGGTATTTGTATCGGCGGCGGCTGTCTTATTTTTTGTATATATCTATCTATGTTTCTAATTAAAGTTGTTCAGTTTTACAGGCTGGTTCACGAAAAGCAGTTTTTTTATATATCATTGTTACACAAAATGTTAATACACGGAAAATATTAAATTGTGTTATACTACTAAAAGAATATGAATGTATAATATAGATGAAAAATGACATAAATGTTTTAGATATATTAAATGAAAAATCGTGTAAAACTTAGAGTATGGTAGCACTTACAATTATAAATTTAATTATTATAGGACTCAAGAAATCAAATGCAAATCTTAAAACTTGTAAATTACATAAAATACTATCCGAGAGATCTATCTTAACTAGTTTTTCAAACTGCTTTAAGATCAACTAGTGAAGGTTGACCTCTGAAATGATATTAAGTTTATTCAAATATACAGGGTATAAGGGACAGCCCTCCGAATACTGATTAAGTACATGCAGACCATGAAACTGAACAACTTTCCCCTAGGAACATATGCCATGAAACGACAAACAATGCAATGCATTTACTATGGGAATCTAAAATTTATTGACGCTCCAGGAATCTTTTTTTTTTTTTTGGAAAGTTGTTCAGTTTCATGGGCTGAACGCACCCCATCAGTAACCGAAGGGATGTCCCTAACACCCTGTATTGTTTTAAAGACTTGCATTAAATTCAACAACTCCGTACATCTGCAACCTAATAATAAACTAATAGTAATAATAATTTACAGTAACAACTATTTATCGTCTCGTCCTTTTAAGGGGCTTCCTGGGTATAAGTGGCGCCGTCATTGTTTAAAAAAACATTAGTGGATGTAAACGTTATTTACCGGAAATCCATTTTGAACTGAAGTATAAAAAACAACTGACGCTTGCTAATTACACGACTCAATGCAGTTACAGAAATAGCAAAAGTCATCAGGTTGTTCATAGAAACGATGGCCCACACGATATGTATCAAAAGCAAGGAGTTAAAAGTGTCTAAAGTCTGTAGAATATAGGATGATCCCTGTGACGTTTGTGGGCTTGGAGCAAATGTTATGACATAAGGTCAATTTTCCTAGTAAACAAAGAAAAGTGGACAACAACTGTCCTATGTTAAATCCAAATTATTCCCTATATGTGTGCCAAATTTTATAAAAATCAATGCAGTAATTTTAGCGTGAAGGAAACAAACAAACTTTCGCATTTATAATATTTAGTAGGATTCGTAACAACAGGAAACTGTTTATTAGCGTCGGTACCCCACCACAATCTACCTAAAAATGGATTTTCGAAAAACTACGTTTACATCATAGTTTCGTTAGGGACCCCCTTAACAAAAACCCTTCTTACAATTTCGCGCGTTGGACAAACTAAATAATAATTATTTATTTATTTATATTAAAATAAACGACTAAGTCTACAACTCTGGTTAGTTATTAAAAAATGACTAGTTCACGTTTAAATAGAGATCTTGTTAGAGTTACACGAATAATTATGATAGATGGCTTATACAGCGTATACAAAAATGTAATTCGGTCCATGAAACTGAACAACTTTCCTCAAGAAAAGGAAACGTTGTTTTAGTTTTATGGACAGGTTTGAATTAAAAATTAAATATATTTTAAATTCTAAGTTCTACTTCATAATATCTTATATAATTTATTTATGGACAAATGTGGCAAATAAAATTAATGAAAAACTATCTGAATCGACTGAAATTCTTTTTTTATTCTATCAGCGCGATCTACCGTAATCATCATGACTCCGAATTGACACAAAATTATAAGAAGTGCTTTTTAGCGTATTGAGTTAAAAAGAAGAGTTTTTTTTTATATCATACATAGGGTTGACAGTGAATTTTAGAATAAAAAGTAACCAATAAAAAAAATCTGTATGTATTTTACTTTCTCTTGTGTGGGACACCGAGTCGTTAAATGACCCGATGAACCCAGAGTTTTTCAAACGCCTACTAACTAGTAGCTATTAACAGATGTTTCTTTGTTTACTCCTAAAGAGATATAAGTGACTTGTCTTTGTTATACTTTCGGACCTATTATATGTATAAGGTGTAAAAATATTTTTTGTTAACTGCAAATGTTTTCAGGGGTGAATCAGCCCATGAAACTGAACAACTTTCCCCAAGAAACATAGGTCGAAATATGAAAAACTTTTTGAACCTCCCATACTAATTGACTTGGTCGGTAGGTATAGGAGGTCAATTTTATTTTTTCATATTTCGACCTATGTTCGTTAGAGAAAGTTGTTCAGTTTCATGGGCTGGTTCACCCCTTGTATTAGCAGCAACTTTTTTTACACCCTGTATTTCAAATCTAACATCTTCTTTTTAACTGAATACGTTTTATTATGTCGTTTCGTAAAATCTAAGTGGCTATACATAATGTTATGTATAGTTAAGATCTATGTTTGTATGTTTGTCTATCGGCGGCCGCCGCGCGACTCCGGGTGAGGCCGGCGTGGGTTTAGCACTGGAAAAAATTAAACAAATCACTACATAGTATAAAGCAAAGTCGCTTTATAGTATTTCAACTATAGGCGACAGCTTGACAACGTGTCACATGTGTGTGTGGTTTTTTAATACGGGTATAGAACACGTAACAGACAGGGGTAATTTTAAGTTAATTTGATAAAGATTTTATTTGAAACAGCCTTAAACGTGGTTTTGTAAAACGTGGCGAAAGCGATTATAATGTTGCCTACTCAGTAAGAAAAAAAAGGAGGGATATGTGTAAGTAGATATACACTACAATTGATACACTATCATTGTATCTTACCGGGATGTATGGGTGCTGGTGATCTTCTACACCAAGTGCCCGGTGACATCTGAAATAACAGATTTAAAAAAATGGTAAACTGAGAGACTAAATCTGCTTGTTTTTAGAGAAAATAGTTTTTGAGGTACGCAACTTTAAAGTTACGTTACTTAAAGTAGCGGAGTGGTTCAATTAATTTGTTAGTGACATCACGAAGAGGTCAATAGACTATATACTTATTTCTAAAGTAAAATTACTTGTTTTTGAAGTAAACAGACTTCATTGTTTCAGAAGTGAATAGAATAGACTGAAGCAAAAAGACTTGTTTTTGAAGTAATTAAGACTTGTTTCTAGAATAATTTAGAATCAAATACTTGTTCAATGTACTTGGACTTGTTTCATAAGTAAGTGGACTTGTTTCTAAAATTATGACGTTGTATGATTATTTTGATATTTAATACTTCAGAATTTTAATTAATTGGACCAAATCTGCTCATTTTTGAAACTTTGTATCGGACGGAATCAGCTCACCTGTCTGAGCAGGTAGGAGGGCGTGTAGACGGGCGCACCGCGTCTGTCCGCGTCCTTGTCGTCCCGTCTGTGTCGGTCGTGGTCGCGATGCTGTCTGTACTGGTTCTGGTGGTAATCCCCGCATACCTCTTGGTCTGACAAACGAAATACAACTTGAAGTGTCACATCATAGCAAAGAAAAGCAGTGTATAAGGTCGAAAAATATTAGCTGCTAATATATAAGGGAGTGAATTAGCACGTGAAACTGAACAACTTTCCACAAGGAACAAAAAAAAAAATGAAAAAAAAATTGGACCTCCCGTACAAATTAATTTTGTATTTTGCCTAATGTTTCTTGGGGAAAGTTGTTCAGTTTCACGGGCTGATTGACCGCTTAAAATATTAGCAGCAATTTTCTTACACCCTGTATAAGAGGGTATATAAAAATGTCTACTAAATACCAAACGCAGCCATATTTCAACTTTTACCGCTCTCGCAGTTCGAATACAAGTTTGCTAGCCCTGCAAAACATTTTAAAATATTTTCTAATATTTCATATACAAAGGGTAGTTTCCGTGTGATGCCGGCTTAGAATAGCATCACCCCATTTCGTTCCCGTGGGTGTCGTAAGAGGCGACTAAGGGACTGGAGGGTTTCATGTGTGTTGCATTTTTTTAGGCGACAGGCTGACAACCTGTCACTATAGTAATGCACGTATCATCTGAAACAGCCCTCAATTTGTCAGACGTGGTGTTGGCGACCGTTTTTTACGGCCGTTAGCGCTCTGCCTACCCCGCAAGGGATAAAGGCGTGATATATGTATGTATGTATGTCTGTAAGGGTGGTTTGGGAAGTTTTGAGGAGATCGTGATATTACATGACATCGTGATCGTGAAAAATCTGTTTTGTGAATATTAATTACATTTGACTCAATCCACGAAAGTCACGCCAGTGACGCCTGGGGAAGGTGATGTCCAGCAGTGGACGTGTACATACATACATATATCACGCCTTTATCCCTTGCGGGGTGGGCAGAGCGTTAACAGCCGTAAGAATACAGTCGCTATTCCCACATCTGACATAATTGAGGATTGTTTTCCAAGGTTGTTTCAGAAAACATGTGTATCTCTATAGTGACAGGTTGTCAGCCTGTCGCTTAAAAATTGTAATACACCAATACTCTCGAGTCCCTTAGTCGCCTCTTACGACACCCGTGGGAAGGATGGGGGGTGATGCTATTCTGAGCCGGCATCACAAGGCACGAGTAACGACGTGTAACGAGTGTAAATAATGATAGTAGGTACTTACAGTGGTGGTGGTTGTTGGGCTGCATGCTGCGTATGGAGTGCACGATGGCGCGCGCCGCCGAGCTCAGCTGGCTGTCGTCCGTCGACTGCGGCCGCCCGCTGCTGGGGGACAGTCAAATTCATACAGTCAATCATAGACAGTCAGTATACGTACAGATAATATAATACTACTAACGTAGTACAGATACAGATACGACATAGAGGGAGTTCGATTGCCCTTTGATATGTCGACATGTCAAGATGGTTATTTGATATGTCGACTTAGCGCGTGCGTTGCTAGCGACACCTAGCTTATTTATTGGATAATTCGTATTGACGTCATTTGTATTGAAAAATTTTGCAATAATGCGAATAATTTCGCGTGTTTTCGGTCTTCTTCTTTTCATGTGGGACACCGAATCGTCCAACGACCCGATGAACCCTAGTGTCAGAATTTTTCAACCGCCTTCTACATGTAGCAGGCTTCTGACATGGTTGTGTAACGACCGCCGTCTAAGTGATCATAGACAGCAACCGGGACCTACGGCTTAACGTGCCATCCGAAACACGGAACCATCTTACTTACGGACAATCGGGTAGTTCAGCCCGCAATGTCCTAACCAGACTGGGAACAAATTCACAAAGAGATAAATATCAACTTTGTGAGTGACCCACCGAGAATCGAACCCGGGACCTTCTGCGCCAAAAGCAGTCGCACTACCACTGCGCCACATCGGTCGTCAAAACATCTTAAATAATGTATTTATAATTTTCCAATACTTTGTTTTTGTAAATTTGCTTTTATTCCAGTCTCAGTAGCATTCGCTACCCGTATCGCCATCTATTTATTTTTGGACTAATTTCCTTTAGTAAGTAATGAGACCCCATGGTATACGTCAAAGTTAACGTGAAACCATGAGCTTGCTTCGCTCGCATTACATTACATTACATATAACACGCCTTTATCCCTTGCGGGGTAGGCAGAGCGTTAACAGCCGTAAGAATACGTTTTCTATTTGTACAAAACTATTGAACGTGAACCAGTAGCACAAAAGTAGGACGGTTCGTATCATGTGTCTTATAATGTCTATTTTCTAAATATTTATCCAAACAAACCCGCCCTTGAAAGGAAATTAGTGTAAAATCATCTTAAATATTATGTCACTTGATGAATTAAATTAACTTCAATTTGTTATTTATTCAATTGGTTCAATTCAATTTTAGTTGGTTGGTTTGTTAAGTTTTCTGATTGGTATTTTATTGGCTTAAAAATGATTTGTATTTCTTATTTTTTGTATTTATTTACTGGAAATATATTAAAAACCAGCGTAAACTCACCCGACGAATCTCCCATTGAACGGATAGCTGCCCAGGATCCCGTTGCCGCTGTTGCGCCGCTTCCACTCGTTGCGCTTGTAGCCGTCCCTGTCTCGCTCCCTCGAGTTGAGCTGCGACATCTGCTCGTTGATCTGCTTTATCTTGGCCGCCAGGTCGGTTGAGTCCTGAAATTAATAGTTTGTTAATTATTTTAAAGAAGTAATAAGATGCTGTGTGATGCCGGCTTGGAATAGCATCACACCATTTCTTTCCCGTGGGTGTCGTAGAAGCCGATTAATATACACGAGGGTATTGGTGTATTACAATTTTTAGGCGACAGGCTGACAACCTGTCACTATAATGATACACATGTTTTCTGAAAGAACCTTAGAAAGCAATCCTCAAAAATGTCAGACGTGGCGATAGCGACCGTATTCTTGCGGCCGTTAACGCTCTGACTACCCCACAACGGAAAAAGGCGTGATATATGTATGTATGTATGTATGTTAAGTTAATACATGACGTCCGATGTAGCGCAGTGGTAGTGTGACTGCCTTTGATGCAGAAGGTCCCGGGTTCGATTCTCGGTGGGTCACACACAAAGTTGATATTTATCACTGTGAATTTATTCCTTTTAGGACATGGCGGGCTGAACCACGCGGTTGTCCGTAAGTAAGATGGTTCCGTGTTTCGGATGGCACGTTAAGCCGTTGGTCCCGGTTGCTGTCTATGATTAATTAGACAGGCAGCGGTCGATATACAACCATATCAGAAGCCTGCTACTTGTAGCAGGCGGTTGAAAAATTCAGACACTAGGGTTCATCGGGTCGTTGGACGACTCGGTGTCCCACACGAAAAGAAGAAGAATACATTTTTAAGAACTAATGTGGAGAGCGTCGATGGCCAAGTGGCTAAAATACCGGTCTTACAATTGTGAGACCCGAGTTCGATCCCCGCCATGTACCAATGTGTTTTTTATCACGTACATTTACAGACTGCTCTTATGGTGAAGGAAAAACATCGTGATGAAATCCACACCACGGCAGATTGTCGATAAAATCTGTCAAATTGAGATCACAATACGGCTCAAGTATAACATACCTTGCTGCCAGACTGTTGATCAGACAACCCAGAATTCTGACGGGACAAATTCTGATGCTGTTTATGACCCATATGCTGGTTCTGACTTTGCGCATTTTGAACCTGACTTTGTGAATTCACGTTCTGATACTGCAAATTCTGATTATGACTTGACGAATTCGCGTTTTGACTTTGCGAATTCAAGCTTTGACTTTTCGAATTCGCGTTGTGACTTTGCGAATTCTGGCTGTGACTTTGTGAATTCACGCCATGTCCGTGCATGTTTGCGTTTGCATTTTGACTTTGCGAATTCGTGTTTTGACTTGGTATGTTTGCGTTCTGTGCTGGATTTGTATTGTGGCTATGGCTGTCGTCGTAAGGCACTTGTTTTTCTTCCGGTGTCGTTGTTAGAGGCGTATTCCTTGATGATCCTGTAATTTTATAAGAACACGTGATAAGGCAATAATTACAGAGCTTTTTAAGCTACAAATAAGGAAGGTGTTTGGAATTAAATGCCACTTTGTTTCACAAATATTGGGTGTGCTTACTTGGATCACGTAAATGTATACTTTTAGTGTTATGATTTTTTATTGATACAGAATCATTCAGAATCATTTCGGTGAGCTGATTTTAGGGACATATTTCTCTGAATTTGTACACCAATGCACAGACAATGTCAAGTTTCGTGGGCTATGAAAAACTTACAAAACATGATATCTATTTTCTAAATAAAAATGTAAACCAATGTTCTTTAAAATAAACTTCTCATCAAAAAAACGGAGACAACTTGCGTGTAATAGTGAGAAAAATTAAGTTTATAAATCTTGATAAAAATGTAACAAATTCGGAATTGTTTTCTATAGGTTTCATGTTTTATCAAATCATACAAACGAAGGTGTCCCGATGTCTCTGATGAAAAGTATATGTACATACCTGAGACAGAATTCCGTTTGGAATGTCGGTGCGACGTGAGACTGCCCCGTCTTGCGTCCTGCTTGTCCGGCATCGGGTGGACGGTCTGGTATACCGGATACGGTTGGGGAATTACCTGATAAAAAAACAGTTCTCTGTAAAGTCGGTTTACTGACGATAGTTAAATATCCTGGACAATTCACACAGCGCTATCAAGGCCTAAATTAAGCAAATCTTGTACTTTCTCCCTTCTTTTTCGTGTGGGACACCGAGTCGTCCGAGTTCTCAACCGCCTCCAACTAGTAGCAGGCTTCTGACATGGTTGTGTAACGACCGCCGTCTAAGTGATCAGATCACAGACAGCAACCGGGCCTACGGCTTAACGTGCCATCCGAAACACGGAACCATAACCTTACTTGTACTATGAGAACAAGATAGCTGATACTAGTAATATATACTTTTTATGTAAAAAAACATATTGGGCACCCAGACTAAACACAATTATTTGGTAAGACTTAACAAACGTGTATGTGTATATAAAATAACTGTGGGGACGTCAACATACCTGCGGGAACATAACGTTGTATTGCGGGTATACGGGTACGCCCTGCGTTGGGTACTGCACTATGTTGTGCAACTCGGGTACGTATAGTTTGGGCGTTGGAGGCAATCACGCTTACACTGATTATAGGATAGGCAATCGCAATCTAATTTATAGTTGCTTTAAATACATTTAGATGTATTGATACATACATATATACATACATATATCACGCCTTTATCCCTTGCGGGGTAGGCAGAGCGTTAACAGCCGTAAGAATACGGTCGCTATCGCCACGTCTGACATTTGTGAAAATTCTTTTCCAAGGTTGTTTCAGAAAACATGTGTATCACTATAGTGACAGGTTGTCAGCCTGTCGTCTAAAAATTGTAATACACCAATACCCTCGAGTCCCTTAGTCGCCTCTTACGACACCCGCGGGTAGGATATGGGGTGATGCTATTCTAAGCCGGCATCACATGGATGTATTGATAACTCTAGTTAGTAGAGTTATTATGGGACGTCAAAATATTTCGACTAATTTTCATAGTAAAATCGTTTTTTATCGTCGCCAAGGTTTGGCATTTCTGATTTTAGGTTTTGAACACTATGAAAAATTTCAATTATGCCGTATATTTAGTTTTTTTCTTTTAAATTTAAGTATTTTATAACACTTCAATCGCTTACATAGAGTCACGAGTGTCACGACCAGCGTAACTGTCAGTAAGGGCCCGTACGTGCGTGTATGGAGCATTGAGGTCTAGTTACGCTGGTCGCGACACTATCTAAGCGAATTAAGTATGAACTATACATACCTGTGGGTACATAACGTTGTATTGCGGGTACACGGGTACGCCCTGCGTTGGGTACTGCACTATGTTGTACAACTCGGGTACGTATAGTTTGGGTGTCGGACGAAATCACGACTGTTTACTTATAGGGTAGGCAGGGCATCACTATCCAATTTATAATTGCTTTTAATACATTTGGATGTATTGAAAACTCTAGTTAGAAGAGTTATTATGGGACGCCAAAATGTTTTTTCAAAATGTCAGGTATTTCCACCAATTTTCATAGTAAAAATTGTTTTTTATCATCGCCAAACCCTGCATTTTAAATTTTTGGTATTAAACAATAGTAAAATGACAATTATCATCATGTACATACGTTAAAATGATTGATTGATTTTTGCCGTATATTTTGACTCTTTTTTTAAGTTTTGTATTTTAACATACCTGTGGGTACATAACGTTGTATTGCGGGTACACGGGTACGCCCTGCGTTGGGTACTGCACTATGTTGTACAACTCGGGTACGTATAGTTTGGGTGTCGGATGCGGGATTTGTACCACTGGCTGCATGTTCTGCCATTGTATATCTTGATACTGTAAGGGAAAAACATTATTAAAAAAGAGATACATTTGAGATGCGGTTAGGTGTCGCTTGAGTGCCGTTTGTGAAGCAATTAGTCTGTTTCAATTTTTATTTTATTTTGATCTTTTAATAAATACAAAATAATAAAAAACAAGAAACAATTGAGTGTCGATTGGGTATCACTTACTTAAGTGTTAAAAACAGCTGTTCTTTGTGGGTGTTACTTGAGAATGATTATGCAATTTAAAGGTCAGTTAGGTATCACTCTTGAGCGGCGATTCAGTGTCTGTGTGAATTGAGTGCCTTTTGGGTGTGAATTAAGTATAATCTGGGTGTACTTTGAGTGCCAACTGAGTGGCAATTAGGTGTCGATTGGGTGTCGCTTGGGTATCAGAGAATTACTTACCGGGTAGTGATGATGCGGATACTGCATCATCGGCTCTACCGGCGCGACCGGAGTGACAGGTGTCATCGGAGTATAAAGCGCGTAGGGGCGGTGCCCCACCGGGGGCGCTTGCGGGGCGGGGGGCGCTTCGTAAGTGCACTGGGTCGCATAGTCGACTGGGGCGTATGGGTAGCTTGGGTCTGGAAAAAAGATTTTGTAAGTTAGATCTAAACTGTGTTTTTTAAGAGATAGTAAATTGACATTACGATCATATCACTATTTAAGTTTTGACAAAAAAAGGCAACTGAAAATGACAATTTATTATTTTAAAAAAACACAGTGTGCATTAAAAATACAAATTTTCCAGCCGGGTTTTTCAGTTTTTTCCTTGGACTTGTACAGTCTCTCCGCGTCACTCAAGAACTGAGACTGTCGCCTTTTTCGCGTTTTCCACCCGATTGTCCGTAAGTAAGATGGTTCCGTGTTTCGGATGGCACATTAAGCCGTAGGTCCGGTTGCTGTCTATGATCACTTAGACACCGGTAGTTACACAACCATGTCAGAAGCTTACTTGTAGAAGGCGGTTGAAAAATTCTGACACTAGGGTTCATCGGGTCGTTGGACGACTCGGTGTCCCACACGAAAAGAGAAGAGCAATAATTATTACTTTTGCAGGTTTTTAGATGCAGTAACATTTCTTTTACTTCTTCTATAGCCACAACAGTCCACTGCTGGACATGGGCCTCCCCCAGATTGGGGGATATTGCCATACTCACCACGCTTGGCAGGCGGATTGGCGAGCGCTGTGCAAGATATTGTAGATAATATTAGATATTGTAGATATAGTAGATATTGTGCAAGATATTCACAGGGAACGCGGCTGCCCATTCCCTGTTTTCATACCATAGTCGCCTCTTACGACACCCCCGGGCAGAAATGGGGCGATGCCATTCTAAGCCGGCACACATCACACTTACCAATGGTAAAAGTGTTATTGTTGACGGTAGTTGGAGGTATCTGCTTGGGTTCCTCTTGATGTACCGGCTGGTAGCCGTAGTATTGCGTCAATCCGGGGTACACCACCATTGGGCCTGGGAAAATAAAAAGAATTATAAAAAAATCGTGAAAGAAGCCTTTGCCTTGCAGTGGGACATCGAACAGGCTACGTAAAAAAATAAAAACGGGTTATACTAAATGAATGCTTTGTTTTTTTGCTTGTTCGTTTGTTACTCCTTCACGCTACTGAGCTGATTTTAATGAAATTTGGCACACAGATAGAGGGTATCTTGGATTAGCACATAGGATAATTATTATCCCTTAAAAATGTTCCTGTGAATTGTAGCATAGGCGAGCAAATATATTTTACAAAATACGGGCATAGATTTTACCAAATACAAATATTTATATAAACGAATATTCTACCCTCACAAGTATCCTACTAAAATTATAAATTCGAAAGTTTGTTTGTTTGTTACTCTTGCACGCAAAAACTACTGAGCCGATTTTAACGAAATTCGGCACACAGATAGAGGATAAGTTGGATTAACACATAGGATAGTTGTTGTCCCGAAAAAATGATTCTGTGAGAGGATACAAATAAAAAAAAAAGGAGGGATCAAAACCGACTTCCACGTGGGTGTCCACTAGTACCGAATAGTATCCGAAGTAGGAATGGTCTGAACTTACGTATTTCTGTGTCATGTGGAGCGACTTGAGTGACATGTCCCATATCCTGCTGTAGGTACTGTGGTTGGCAGGCCTGCGGTGATGACACCTAAACAATGATGAATGAAATAGTTTGCGATTAGCGCGATAAATTTTCAAATTTCTTCGTCAAACATTGGACAAAAAACACACACAGATACAGGCACTATCAGTTGCTACAACTGCCTGCCTGATTAAATATAATAATAATAATAATAAAAGAGCCTCCAATAATTTTGATTGTATTCCACTGGCTGTCAAAATAGATTCAAGTATTAGTCATTGTAAAAAAGAGAAAAATGTAGGATAAGTACATTTTTCTATTTCTTACTACAATATCGATCTATGTTCCTTGGGAAAGTTATTCAGTTTCATGGGTTGCTCAATTGTTTTTTTTTACACCCTGTATTTTGAGTAACAGAAATATGTCATTAAAAATTCCATAAAATCCTTACCTCTTCATGAGAATATCCTTGTTGAAACTGTTGCCCAATGTACTGAACCTCAGGCGTGCAGTGATTGGCCAGTCTCACCGGCCTGTGATTGGCCACTTCAGGCCCTCTCTGATTGGTCGCATCGTACTTCTGACTCGCGTCGTACGACGGCGGCCTTTGAATTTCGAACGGTCTCTGATTCGTATCGTAATGTCCGTACGGCCTGTGATTGGTGTAGCTTTGGCTGTCGTAGCGGTGATTGGCCGGATGGTCGGTGGCTGGTTTCTGATTGGTCGCTTCGTAAGGTCTGTGATTGGTCGGTATGTCCGGAGGTGGGTTGTGATTGGTTGATGCCTCGATGGGTTGTTCGTACCTCGTTTTGTGAGGGCTGGTTGGTTTTTGGTGGACTTTTTGTTCGGTTTGTGTTGTACTCTGTTGAAACATAAATTTTGTAAACTGTAATGTTAAATCAGGATTTTTAAAATCAATGTGTGTTTGTTCGCGATTATCTTGCGTTTGCCTAAACTGATTTTGATGCGGTTTTCAGCAAAGTGTTTGTCAGACTTAGGAAAAGGTTTTAGGCATGTTCTCAAACAAAAAAATGGAGGTTCGCACCTTTGCGAGTTCTTTGAAGTCGGTTCTCTTTTTTAAAAAGTTATAAAATAATGTGGTTTATTTATTTATTTGACTTTATGCACAACGGTGCATTGGTGGACTTAACGCCCTTATCTCCCAGTCTAGCTTAGGGCATGTGGAAAGAACAGGGCAGGTGATTCGTACCTTGTCGGAGTTATTTCTATGGCAGGATTCTTGTCGTCTAAAATCACAGCAGCACTTGGTTTTGCAGTCCTCGCCCGACTGGCATTCGGCCTCTGCGAAAATAAATAACAATACGTTATGGAAGTATACATGAAGTACCTGGTTCACCGAGCACTTGTCAACTTTTATTGGTTAACTAGCAGCTCGCTTAGCGGCTCCGCCCGCTTTCCCGTGGGAATTAGTTATTTTCCCGACAAGTATTATCAATATAAACCTTCCTCTTGAATCAATCTATATATTTAAAAAAAAACTGCATTGAAATCCTTTGGGGTAGTTTTAAAGATGCATATACAGCGTGTAACGGAAAGGGGGTATCAAGCCGAAGTGCACCAACTCTGGTATTGACTAAGAACAAAATAGCAAAATTTTAAACTTCTAAGTTGACGTTCTAATGAACAAAACCTTATTGAAATCCAGGTCCAGATGTTACAAAATTTGACTTTGCGCAACACTAGTGAGCTATCAGCTGTTTTGGTGTCAACCACCTTAGACCACCTCTTTCGAAATAGTTCCCACCTCCTTTTCTTCGACCTGTGCTCCTGGTAATCTAATAAATCACATTTGGTTCCGGATACCAACTCGACCTATTGTTTTATTTTGTATTTGTAGGTGAAATGTCGTGACAGATAATAAAAAATTACGCTGCTTCACGCGATAATCGAGAAACAATATCATTTACATTTTTTTTCAATAAATCATGAATTTTTTAAAAGAAAGTATCTGTAGATTTCTTTAAAATGTCTGCAACAAAATGAACCCTAAAAGGGCGTGGTCTAGTTATCCTACAAGTGCGTATTTGTATTTGATAGAAATGGTTCCGGATTAGAATTACCCATAGAGTGCAATAAGACTGAGCGTTCAGGAAAACGACAGCAGCGTGATCGGTAAATGCAATTGTGATGCGCTTGCCAACCCACTTTTCAAGCCCGGTGAATATGGCAAACGCCCCTGATAAGGGGGCCATTGTCCAACCGTCTAAGGCCCCGGTCTCGGATATTGCGGGCAGCGGCCTCTCGGGTCGCTTTTTTTTCTAGGGAGTGCGACGCTCATTGCCCACTCCCGCGCCGCTGTTGTTTCCGTACCGGTCTATTTGAATGTATGCAAAAGATTCTGCCGCTGCCGCCCCGCTGCTGCCCGCAAAATTCGAGACTGAGGCCTAAGGGATTGAATCCTCGATCATTACTTGAATATTATTCAACGCTACCGAAAATCGTATTTTTTAAATCGTTCGCGCTCGTAAGTATCAAAACTCACGGGTTTCATAATCGATAGATGAATGCGTGCACGCATAAATTTAATAATACACTACATCACTTGAAATCAAATTCGGCACGCATTATTCCAATCCACGGTCGATTTCTACACAAATACCCCTAGGAAATAAATTGAATTAGACTGAAAATACGATTGGCAGCGCATGGCAGTACCAGGAGTACATAAGTATGAAAGAGGTCAAAGCTGTGTCATGTATCAATTTCAAAATTTAACCCTAATTTATTGGTCCCGCCCGTTGTCCAATAATAATAATAACATCAAATCAATAACCAATAAGAATCAACCACTAAAATGGCCGACCATAGTGGTACCATCCCTTAGGTAGGGGCTAGGGGTGTCAAAAAACTTAAACGATAGTGTTTAATTATTTTCCTTAAAATAATGATGGGTATTTTATTTTTTATCATCACAACGCTTGGTTCCTTCTTGATTGGAAGGATCAGGATTCAATAACCAGTGTGTTCCTTAGGTAAAGCAAACTAGGTAGTTTGATTTTACAGGCACGGAAAGAATCTGATTGCCCGCAAATCATGATATTTTTTTGTTTCGAAACGCACTTCTTTGACTATCCTCAGGCATTTAACTCGATACATACTACTTGTCAGATAGTAGATGGCAATCATTAACGTGTCTTCCGAAGCACGGATTCCAATAATTAAAAAAAATCATATTATCCAGCCTATTATGCCCTTATCATACATACATAAACATATCACGCCTTTATCCCTTACGGGGTAGGCAGAGCGTTAACGGCCTTAAGAATACGGTCGCTATCGCCACGTCTGACATTTTTGAGGATTGTTTTCCAAGGCTGTTTCAGAAAACATGTGTCACACAATAATATTCCACAATATAACAAAGTACCTATGTATTATTTTAGATATTGGATATTCGATGGGTAGTTGTTCAAAGACCTTTGTATCTTTGATAAACTCGGGATCCGCCGTAATTTTTACGCCAAAATTTTAAAATAAATGCCAACTAATTTACTGAAGTGTTCGTTGACCGATGTGGCGCAATGGTACCTAGCACGACTGCCTGTGACGCAGCAAGTTCCGGGTTCAATTATCACTTTGTGAAATTGTTCTCAGTCTGGTTAGGACATTGCGATTGGAACCACTCAATTTTCCGTAAGAAAGATGGGTCTGTGTTTTGAATGGCAAGTTAAGGCTAAACGCTCCCTTACGCGGATTCCCGCGCGGCGGTTTGACAGCCCCCCCCCCCCATTATTATCAGTCCGAATTTATAAGGCGCATAGTGTCTAGGTAGCTGTAATAGGCAAGGGTGTCATCGTGTACGTACTGGTAAACAGGCACGCGCCCGCGCCGCGGTTTGTCGAATTTGCCGCGCGCGCGTGAGCGAGTTTTGGGCCTAAACAGTGTAGGTCTCGGTTGCTATCTATGATTACTTAGACGGCAGTCCTTACACGACCACCACGTTAGAAGTCTGCTACTTGTAGAAGGCAGTTGAAAAATTCTGGGTTGTTGGACGTCTTGGTGTCCCACACGAAGAGAGAGACTGGCATATTAATAAACATTAAAGGTTATTCTAAAATGAATTCCGTAACTTTTGATTTATTTTGCAAGTATCAGTAAATGTGACAGCCCTACCGGGAGCGGGAATCCCTGCGGTCACTTTCGGGAATAGTTGGTGGGGGCTGGTAGGCAGGACCAAATGAGTTGCCAGTACTTTAGTATTGGAGCAAAATGCGTAATTTTTTTTGTTCATATTTGTTGTCTAATTCTGTGACATATGGCAGAACAAAAAGTTTGTTTGGCGTATGTACATAATGGTGTTTAGTTTAGGTATGTGAATTTCTATAAAATTACCATACATACACATACACATATCACGACCTTGCGGGGTAGTCAGAGATGTTAAATAGGTAAAAAAATAGGTGAAAATGACAAACTTTTTTTTTAAATCGTCTAGACCGTTCTGGCAACTTAAGTTTTTTTAGTTCATCTGCTTCGGCGTAAACTAGTGTACCTGATTGTAAAGTTAAAATAATCTGTGTCGTGACGTCTTTGAGTAATGCAGAATATTATGAGATGATTCTGTGCGTCGGTGCCACTCACGGCAACTTGAGTGCAGCACGGGAGCTCTCTCGTGAGCGATTCTTTGAAGGAAGACGAGCTGCTGAAGCAAGACATCTGCCTTCATTGCGGTGCTTCAGGCGCATGGTGAATCGTCTGTATTCGACGGATTCGTTTCACGCGACAACTGCGTCTGGCCGCACTACGACCCGAGATCCGAATTTTGAAGAAGCCGTACTGGAGCACTTCGAAGAGAACCCGCGGACCAGCACGCAACGTGGTGCCCAGCTGTTGGGGGCTGCGAACCACATACAAGTGTCGAGAATGTTCCACGAATCTGGACAGCACCCTTATCACTTTCGCCGCACGCAGGAGCTGATTCCTGCTATCTGCCGCGTGTGACATAGAGCCACGCGCCGCCGCAGATCGCTTTGTGCGCCGCCGCCGCCGCCGCGCCGACACCTTTGAAGATGCCGCCGCGGCCCGCGCCCCACGCTTCCCCGCGCCTCCCGCGCCGCGCTAATTCGAATTAAAGTGCGAGCGCCGCGTCAGGTACCAGGCGCCCAGGACGCGTAGAAAGTGTAATGGGCGGTGCTAGTGATAGTGCTATGGGAATGAAATAAAGATCAGTGACCTCAATAGTGTTGTGCCACATTTGTTTACATGCAAATACTTTAAAATCGTATGCTGGATTTTTTTTTCAATGTGCTACATAGTTGGGTATATTGGATTGAAATTTTACATAACCGATCTACGAAAGGTATAGTTTATTTTCACTTCGGCTTGATACCCCCTTTCCGTTACACCCTGTATACATACAGACGCAAACAATTACTTTGTTTTATACTACGTAATTTTTTTTGTTTATATTACTTGATAGATTTAAGTCCTTCGAAACCGTATAAGATAGATATTTCATGAAAACTTTTGAAGCAGTTTTTTTTACCCTTATGTATGGAAAATAGCACCATATAATACGCAATAAGCGCCATCTATTAGGAACTAAACGAACAAAAAAAAGATTCCCATACTCACCGTTGTCTATAAAAGAGTGTTGTTTCTCCAATCTGCCTCTCTTGCCGTCATCTTTCTGCGCGACCTGCGGGTACCCCGCCTCCACGACGGGCGGGTTGGCGGGGTCGAAGTGGTACAGACTGCCGTCCGGGTTGGTCAGAGGGCGACCCGTCTGAAATTAATGATGTACAAAGAAAAATGACATTCATATACATGCACATATCCCTGGCGGGGTAGGCAGAGAAAAACAAACCGGTTGAAAAAAATCGCAAACGAAAAAGTACTAATAGAAGTGAAGAAAAGCAAGAAAGATTGGAAGAATTGAAAACAGGAGAGACAAAATGATCCAACACTTAATACGACACGACGAATTTATATTGATATTTATGTCGTGTGCCACTGTAAGTAAAAAAGGAGATGTTATACTTTCAATGTACTATGTTAACTTCGTTTCAATGTACGTATCAGCCCATGAAACTGAACAACTTACCCCAAGGAACATAGGTCGAATTATAAAAATTTTCGGAACACCCATGCAAAATGTACCAGCCGACCGAGTCAGGTTGTATTGAAGTAGTATTTTTTTCATATTTCTGGAGATAGTTGTTAGGTTTTATGGGCTGATTCACCCCTTAAAATATTTACAGGTTATTTTTTACACCTTGTATATTATGTCCCAGGGCAAGTGACAAAAATAGATGTAATATACCTGTGGATGTATGACTAGTTTTCAAATTCAAATTTCAATCGTTTATTTTCCAAGTAGATTTACAACGAACGCTTTCAGAAAGTCAAAAATTTACAATACAATACTGTCGCTAAAAATAAATTAGTCATTGTAAAAAAGAGAAAATTGTCAGACACAATTTTCTCTTTTTTATAACAATTTTATGTTCCTAGTAGAAACGCAGCACGAGTGGGATAAAAAAGGCACTGCCTCGGGGCCGGCCAGGCTGACCACACAGCATGTAACTTACTAGCATGTAGCTATTAAAGTGAATATTAAAAAAATATATATATAATTACATGTGTCATGTAAATCAGCCGGACCCCCTGAACAGGAAAACCACCCAAAAACCTGCTCAAAAGTGCTCCTATTCTCAATTAACAATTTGTACCATAGGACCTAAGCTACCCTAGCTAAGTTTTAATATATTAATAGCCCAAAAGACGGCTACGCTAAAATAAAATAAAAGTACTACAGTAGATAATTCTATCTGTTTCGTCTTATTAAGTCTACCTTATTACGAGTATTTATGTCAATTTTAAATTCCATGCACGTCCAGATTTGGTATTAAAAATGACTGCATGTTTCTTGTGCTGCGCTGGAATCTCAGAGGACCATGCCTCTTTGTCATTAACGTAATCATCTAACTTATAATAGGCTTTATAACATAATGTTTTCTTAATAATAGATTTAAATTTACTCTCAGACAAACTTAATATATCTTCCGGTATTTTGTTATAGTATCGTATACTTAAACCTTCAAATGAAGTCCTAACTTTAGCTAGTCTATGCTTAGGTTGATCTAATTTATTTTTATTCCTTATATTACGATTATGTCTTTCATGATTTCTTGTGAAAGTATGAATATTCTTTCTTACATACATGATATTTTCATAAATATATTGACATGGCACAGTCATAATATTGATTTCCTTAAACAGTTCTCTCAGAGAATCACGACTGCCAAGTTTATAAATAGCTCTAATGGCCCTTTTCTGAAGAATAAATATTGTTTCAATATCAGCTGCGCGGCCCCACAGCAAAATTCCATAGGACATAATGCTGTGAAAATAACTGAAGTAAACAAGTCGTGCAGTTGCAATATCTGTAATTTCTCTAATTTTACGTACTGCATAGGCAGCTGAGCTTAATCTTCCCGACAAAGATGTAATATGAGGGCCCCATTGAAGCTTTGAATCAAGAGTAATCCCTAAGAAAACTGTGCTGGCAGTAAATTCTAATTTTTCATTATTAAGCGTGACATAATTATTCAAAGAATGTACTACATTTGGCAAAGTGAATAATACACATTTAGTTTTTTTCGCATTTAGAACTAAGTTATTTGCAGTAAACCAACTATGAATTTGTCCAAGAGTGTGATTTACTTCGTCATAATTATGCGCTCGTCTATCAACCTTAAATATAAGGGATGTATCATCAGCAAATAATACAATTTTGGACAAATTCTCTACCATGTAAGGCAAATCGTTAATGTAAATTAAAAATAAAAATGGTCCTAATATAGAGCCTTGCGGCACACCAATTTTAAATTTAATATAGAGCCTTGCGGCCCCACAGGCACGGCGGAGAAGTCTGTGACCGCCCACATCACCGCCACGCCCTCTGTCGCGGTCTGAACCGGCTCCGGACTCTACCGCCTGTAAGAGATGTAATATACCTGTGGATGTATGACTAAAGCCCCCACAGGCACGGCGGAAAAGTCTGTGACCGCCCACATCACCGCCAAGCCCTCTGTCGCGGTCTGAACCGGCTCCGGACTCTACCGCCTGTAAGAGATGTAATATACCTGTGGATGTATGACCAGCGCCCCCACAGGCACGGCGGAGAAGTCTGTGACCGCCCACATCACCGCCACGCCCTCTGTCGCGGTCTGAACCGGCTCCGGACTCTACCGCCTGTAAGAGATGTAATATACCTGTGGATGTATGACTAAAGCCCCCACAGGCACGGCGGAGAAGTCTGTGACCGCCCACATCACTGCCACGCCCTCTGTCGCGGTCTGAACTGGCTCCGGACTCTACCGCCTGTAAGAGATGTAATATACCTGTGGATGTATGACTAAAGCCCCCACAGGCACGGCGGAAAAGTCTGTGACCGCCCACATCACCGCAACGCCCTCTGTCGCGGTCTGAACCGGCTCCGGACTCTACCGCCTGTAAGAGATGTAATATACCTGTGGATGTATGACCAGCGCCCCCACAGGCACGGCGGAGAAGTCTGTGACCGCCCACATCACCGCCACGCCCTCTGTCGCGGTCTGAACCGGCTCCGGACTCTACCTAATGGAGAGAGATGTAATATACCTGTGGATGTATGACCAGCGCCCCCACAGGCACGGCGGAGAAGTCTGTGACCGCCCACATCACCGCCACGCCCTCTGTCGCGGTCTGAACCGGCTCCGGACTCTACCGCCTGTAAGAGATGTAATATACCTGTGGATGTATGACTAAAGCCCCCACAGGCACGGCGGAGAAGTCTGTGACCGCCCACATCACTGCCACGCCCTCTGTCGCGGTCTGAACCGGCTCCGGACTCTACCGCCTGTAAGAGATGTAATATACCTGTGGATGTATGACTAAAGCCCCCACAGGCACGGCGGAGAAGTCTGTGACCGCCCACATCACCGCCACGCCCTCTGTCGCGGTCTGAACCGGCTCCGGACTCTACCTAATGGAGAGAGATGTAATATACCTGTGGATGTATGACTAGCGCCCCCACAGGCACGGCGGAGAAGTCTGTGACCGCCCACATCACCGCCACGCCCTCTGTCGCGGTTTGAACCGGCTCCGGACTCTACCTAATGGAGAGAGATGTAATATACCTGTGGATGTATGACCAGCGCCCCCACAGGCACGGCGGAGAAGTCTGTGACCGCCCACATCACCGCCACGCCCTCTGTCGCGGTCTGAACCGGCTCCGGACTCTACCTAATGGAGAGAGATGTAATATACCTGTGGATGTATGACCAGCGCCCCCACAGGCACGGCGGAGAAGTCTGTGACCGCCCACATCACCGCCACGCCCTCTGTCGCGGTTTGAACCGGCTCCGGACTCTACCTAATGGAGAGAGATGTAATATACCTGTGGATGTATGACCAGCGCCCCCACAGGCACGGCGGAGAAGTCTGTGACCGCCCACATCACCGCCACGCCCTCTGTCGCGGTCTGAACCGGCTCCGGACTCTACCTAATGGAGAGAGATGTAATATACCTGTGGATGTATGACCAGCGCCCCCACAGGCACGGCGGAGAAGTCTGTGACCGCCCACATCACCGCCACGCCCTCTGTCGCGGTCTGAACCGGCTCCGGACTCTACCTAATGGAGAGAGATGTAATATACCTGTGGATGTATGACCAGCGCCCCCACAGGCACGGCGGAGAAGTCTGTGACCGCCCACATCACCGCCACGCCCTCTGTCGCGGTCTGGACCGGCTCCGGACTCGCGCCGCCTGGAAAATAATAATTCCAATATGACATGATTGAGCTGGGATTCGAACCAGTGATTCGAATATGAGAGCTGTTCTTGCAATACTCAAACGTTTAATAATATGATAGACGTATTTTTGTACCTTCAAAGAAGCTACTTTTATAATAGTTTGTAGTTTGTTATTTTAGTACAATATACTAATATACTTGTATATATATTTTATATACTTAATATATATATTGTTATATTAGTACAATATACTAATATACCTATAATAATTTCTTTCTTATTATTTATTTAATTTTCGTAATTATTTGCAATAATAAACATGCTAAACTAACAATCTCGCGATTACCTCGAAAATGCCGAGATCTCTCGAGATTGATATTTAAAATCTCGTGAGATCTCGCTGGAACTAAAATCTCGCGAGATTGCATTCCCTACCACGGCTAACACGTGAATGAGAATCTTACCAGTAGGCGACGGCGTAACTGAGTCGGTACTGTGGAGACTCAAGGTTCGATACCCCGAACTTGAAGGTGACAATCGCCAACTGCTTGAAGCTAGGTCACCTGGGAAAAACATATATGACTAGACAGTGTTACAGGAAATCGAAAAAAATATAAGTACTTACAATTTTCTACAAATATGAGATTTATGTAAAAAAAATTGTTGCAAATATTTCATAGGGTGAATTGGCCCATGAAACTGAACAACTTTCCCCAGGAAACATATATACGAGATTTTATTTTTGACCTTCCATACAAATTGACTTGAAATGTTTTTCATATTAACCTATGGTCCTTGGGAAAAGTTGCTCAATTTCATGAACTGTTTAACCCCTTGAAATATCCGCAACAATTTTTTTTACACCCTGTATATTGGTATGAAAATGTTAATTTTTGTTCTCTCTCTTTTCGTGTGAAACACCAGGTCGTCCAACGACTCAATGTACCCTAGTGTCTGAATTTTTCAACCGCCTTCTACAAGTAGCGCCTGCTACAAAAGCACAAATGTCAATTAGTGGACAAATGTCAGAAAGGCTTCTGACATTTTTTGTGTTTGGAGGTAATCTTTAAAAGTTGTTAAAAAAAGGTACAATATAACGACGGATTATCGCGAGCGAACATTACATTTTTTTTTTTACAGAAATAGATATCAGGGACGACAACATTTTACAAAACATTAATTACCTTGTCTACTGATCTGCCTGGGCGGCGGCGTCTCGGTATAGCCGCCAAAACTGTGACTCTTGGACACCGGACCTCGCCCGGACAATGGCCGCTGGTTGGGCCCCGAGCCTTCCAGGGATTGCACCTGGGGGTAGTAAGAAAAAAATGTGGTAAGTAACGATGTTGGAGCACTCTAAATATCTATACATGAATTTACTAGACTGAAAATGTAGGTAATTCATTTTAATGTATAGACTGACTATATAATTTATAATGACTTTAAAATATATATTTTTATGTGAATCGTACTTAAGTTGAGTTTACAAATTGTACGAATTATGCGCCCGACTCAATTTGCGTAGGTACCAAATTATATTTGGTTAAATATGTGATACGAAATGATTGTACCTGTATATCACACTTGTGAACCAATATTTACTGCAAATAAATTCTATTCTATACTTTCTATCTTGTTGTATGTTCAAGGAGTTGAGTCATACCGTCATAGTCTTTTCTTAGACTAATTATCGATGTCCATGTTTAATGATAAAATATCTTGATCCATGTATACTACCCTTCTAAACGTGGTTTTATCAGGTCGCCATCATATTTCATATTTCATATTTATTTCATATTTATTTATTAGCATTCATGTACAAGTATAAGGTGTTACAAAATAGGCTAGATAGATACATGAACCCTGTAAGGGTGTAGCAGTAAACTTAAAACTAGAAACAATAATTAGTATCATAATATAAATTAATTAGATTTTAGAAATAATAATTAGCATTACATTAATATTGATAATTAGATGTCATAGTCAATAGTAGATATTATAATAGGTAGAGATATTTATGAATTTTACATTGATAACACTTATATAACGCTTTTTTACTTTATCTTTTTTGTGCAGTAGAATATAATTTAAGCTCTTTGTCTTCTAAATATTCTTTTATTGAATAGTAGGACTTTTGTAATAACATTTTCTTCACCTCTTTGTTGAAAGAAATTTCGGTCTCTAATTCTTTAATGCTAGTAGGTAACTTATTGTATATATTTATAGATCTATAATATGGACTAGTTTTAAACATTTGTAGTTTAGGAGTTGGCAACTCCATAATATGTCTACGCCGAGCACTTTTGGTAAACTGGAATAGGTTCATGTGTCTTCGTACAAACTTTGCCATTTCTAGTATATGTATAGATACAAGGAAAGGTAAGTATTTTATTTTTGTTAAAAATCGGTCTGCAACTATTTGCCTCATGTTAAAAATGATACGCATGCATTTTTTTTGCAAGATAAATAGATCGTCTGCCTCCGATCTATAACCCCACATAATTACCCCATAACTCAGCCAAGAGACGGCATACGCGTAATAGGCCGAAAGGGCACAATCGATATTTGTATTGGATTTTAGAACACTGAGAGCGTAAACGAATCTGGATATTTTTGATTTTATTTTATCAATGTGGTCTTTCCAGCACAGGTAGGTATCGATGGTAATACCTAACAACGAGCACGAATGTACCTCTTCAATTTTTAGACTTGCTGTGGTAGGCTCTAAGTTAATAGGTTGTCTCTGATAGGGTCTAAATTGAATTATCTTAGTTTTATCGCTGTTAATTACTAAATTGTGATCTTGTAGCCACGATTTAATGCAACTGAATGCAGTTGCTATGTGGTTCAGATTATCATTTTTGTTACATTTTAATAAAATGGAAATATCATCAGCAAAGAGGGTGCAGTGGCAATCGACCACCTTAGGCAGGTCGTTAATGTATGCTAGGAATAGGGTGCATCCCAGCACACTTCCCTGTGGAATGGAGGAGTTAACCGTCACCATAGTGGACTGTATTTGTTGAATTTCACTGGAGACTGGGTTGAGGAACTCGACCTGTACGCACTGCTTCCGACCAGCAAGGTATGATTGTAGCCAGTTGTAAGCGTTTCCCCTGACACCTAGATAGTACATTTTCTCGAGCAAAATATGGTGTAAAACTCTATCATATGCTTTTGACATATCAAATAGTATTCCTACAGCGTAAGCATTGTCTCTGATGTAATTCATAGCCTCCTGCATGTAAGTGTAGACAGCTAAAGTTGTGGTACGTTTTTTTCTGAAACCATATTGATTTTTATCCAGTAACGCGTATTTTTCAAGGAACTCGTTAATTCGATTTGCCATTGCCTTTTCAAATATTTTAGATACTGATGGTAGAATTGCGATTGGCCTGTATTGGCTAACGTTATTTGCAGTACCACCCTTTTTGAGGATAGGTTTTATTACAGCGATTTTCAACTCGTCCGGAAATGTACCCGATTCGAAAGACTGGTTTATAAGAAAAGTTAACGGAGGTGTTAATTCGTTGGCACATTTCTTTATCAGCATAGGTGGAATATCATCAATACCGCTGCAATATTTGTTTGGTATTTTTTTAATTATATTGAATACTTCTCGCTCGGTAACCGGTCGCAGGTACAGGGAGTTGATAGCCGGCGAGGAGACCGGCCGGCCGCGCGGCGCAGGCGGCGGCGGCCGAGCCGCGCTAACGCTACCCTCGCCCCCGCCCCCGCCCGCCGATACCTCCGTCTCCGCAGACTTAGACTCACCCACTGTCGAGAAGTACTCATTAAAACAGCTAGCAACAGCACTGGGACTTTCAATACAATTATTTTTATATTTTAACTTTATATTGTTTAAGCCGTTTTTACTTGCCCTTCCATTAATTTTATTTGTGATTTTCCACATAGTTTTAGTTTTATTTTTAGAATTTGACATTGTTTTTATGTAATTAAATTTAGACGATAACCTTATACTTTTGCGAAGTGTGTTCCTATATAACTTAAAGTGATTTCTTAAAGTTTTACTCTTCGATTGGTTCGTCAGAATACGTAGTAGCCGTTTATGGCGACATGAAATTATTAGGCCTTTTGTTAGCCAAGTTTGTTTATTTTTAGAGCGTATCTTAATTTTATTTTTAGGAATATAAGTATTTAACAAAAGATGAAGTTGTTTACCGAAATTATTGTAATTCAAATTTATGTCATTTAATACCGTTAATATTAATTGCCAGTTAATAGTTGTAAGAGCTTTTCTAAAATTATCCGTGTTTTGTTTATCAAATTTTCGGGTGGTTTTAAAATACGTTGTCTCACTCTGTCTAGAAATATTTTTGTCTGTATTAATTTGTAAAATTATCCCTTTATGATCTGATAGTCCGTAATCAATAACCGTGGCTGTGATATCCGTGCAATTGGTAAAAACAAGATCAATACATGTTGAGCTCGTACTGGTTACCCTAGTTTTATGATTAACTATTTGATGCAAATTGTGCTCAAGCATAATATTTTTTAGTCTTGAACTCGCTGTAGATTTTATTTGTATATTTATATTAAAGTCCCCCGCAATGATGACTTTTTTATTCGTTTTGAGGTAAGGTTTAAGTATGGAAAGCAGCTTTACAATAGACTCGAAAAAACTTTCAATATCTCTGTCCGCTCTGTAAATAGAAATCAAAATTAAATCAGGCTTTATTTCTAATGCACAAAATTCTATTACAAATTCTAAGCTTAAATTTAAGATGTCCGTTTTTTCCTTAAATTGAAGACCATTTTTTAAGACAATCGCAACCCCGCCACGTAAATGGTCTCTCCGACAGTACATCGATGCAAAATAATAATTATCGATATGAATGGTTTCTTTCTGATCTTGCAGTATCCATGTTTCCGACAAACAAAGTCTATGAATGTTATGTTCGTCTAATAAACTCTCGAGTATGTGCACTTTGCTTGATATACCTTGGATATTTTGAATAAGTATTTTAATTTCATTACTAGTATCTGGAGTTGCGAAAATTGTGAGTTGAGGTCTGGGAGGATTGTGTCATATTCCATGTGGTTTCGGGTGGGCCGTTAAGAGATGTTCTGTCTAAAATGTCACGTGGCTCGGACTCATGCGATTTGTACGTGGGCACTTGTGTATTGTTTGAATCTGAAGCTATGTATTCTTTACCATTAATAAAGAGTTTGTTGGCTCTAATTACTGCATGATTTCCCTGCTTCCTCGCTTCTCGTAGCATATTTACTATGTAGTGTATGTAAGTAGATATATTGCAGCACCTCGTAGCACCGTAGTACGTAAGCAGTTTTTTTTATTATAATCTGCACCTTAGCACTCAATAAATCAGTATCGATCCGAACGCCGTTGTTTCAATTACACTCGCCTTTATATGGCGACCCTGCCTCGTCGGGCATGGGTGCGTCATCGCGTTCGCGTTGCGTGCTATAGACTTTTCTTTGTGAATATTTAGACAATTTTGGTGAATATGAATATGGACAAAAAAAATGGTGCATTTTTATTAATGACAATAATTATCCAGTGAAAAAAAAAAAATAGAGACAATTGTGAAGGAGCAAAATGTATAAAAGGACAGTGTGGACAGTTTATTCTGAACTTTAAAAAAAAATATATACAAAATGGGAAAACCTCAATCGAGACCGAGTGCGGAGGAAGAACAAGTTATCGCTTCACAAATTGGGTACCAGAACAGAATGGACGTGCACAACACCATGGTAATGGGACAGCTTGGCCAGATCAACGTAGCTATCATCGTGTTTGTTGGAATTTTCGGCATAGCGATTATATTATACTTCTGTCGCTACTTGAACGCGCAATTCAACAAGCGTGTGGATCGGCGAGCGCAGGCCATAGCATTTAAGGAAAGAAACACCTCAGACGTCTAGCTGAAGATAAAGTGGTTGACCGGACCGGATGACTTCGCATGAAACTTTAATGAAGATTATCGGCGTGTAGCAGCTAAGCAGTTTTGAAGATTAGCCTGTGGGAAAGATGCGTTTTCAAGATATTCGGCGTGTAGCAGCTAAGCAGTTTTGAAGATTAGCATTGGGTCTACGCCGCAAAGGAAGAAGAGGTCATCAGGTCATCACCAGCGGTTCAATTGGTTATGCGTGTGGCGGAACAACAAAAAAATATATATATTATGGACCTTTTAAAAAAAGAACTTAATTAAGTGCGCGAAAAAAATAAAATAAATAAAAGATAACACGGGTTCCGTCACGACGTGGTATATTTTGTGAGTAACGTAATTTAAGTACCCGGATGCGACACTATTTTGAATTTTTAATATGTAAGTAAATATTTTATCAATTTTAAGAAAAATATAGGCCCATATAGACTTTTGCCCAGAAGTGGACAAGTATTTTATTTTAATATGAAAATAAATAAGTATCTTTGTCTATAAGTCTAAGTCTAATGGCTAAAGATTTATCAAAAATTTATAAAGATCTTAATAAAATTAGATCTTACCTAATTAAAGAAGGTCAACGTAGATATAAGGGTGACATATGTCAAATTAAGTTAAAGGAAACGGAAAATATAATTTTACGATTAAATGAGACGGTAGATAATTTCACTCAGTCTATTACCGCTGGTATTTTAAGTGAAAAAGATATTAATAAGGGTCAACAACTTATTGATTTAATAAAATCATTAAACGAAGAAATTACATATTTGTGTTCACCACCAGAAGATCCCTCTTCTGAAAGTTCTCATTCAGAAAGTGACAAACATTCTAACGACATGGATAGTTTTGAATTAAAAACCGCAGCTGGCCTGTTGCCGGTAATGAATGACGATGAATTAGTTACTTTACAACTTATTGATTCAATTCAGTTGTATGAAACAATGTTAAAAGCAGATCAGACAAAGCACTTGATCAATTTTGTTTTAAAAACTAGACTCTCTTATGGCGCGAAGTTGCGTATGAAAGAAACCTATACCTCTGTGACAGATATGGTTAAAGATATGAGATCCCATCTTTTAACAAAAAAATCTGACACGGCGTTGCAATCTTGCCTTCAAAATGTTAGGCAAAATAATCGGTCTGTTTCTGATTTTGGTGCGGAAGTGGAACGATTATTTGTTGACTTGACAATTTCGCAGGCAGATGGCAAGGTCGCGAGTTATGAAATTTTGAGACCCCTTAACGAAAGAAATGCTATTAAGAGGTTTGCAGATGGGTTGCGTGATAGAAGGTTAAGTACCATCATTGCAGCTCGCAACTTCACGTCTTTGAAGGATGCCATCAGATCAGCCCAGGATGAGGAGGTGTCATCGTCATCATCAGCCCCACCACCCGTGTTTCAATATCAACATCGAGGTAGGTCTAATTATAGAGGACGAAGTTTCAGACCCAGCCGTGGAAATTATCAAAGTGGTCGAAATTACACATACTTTCGAGGTAATTATAATTCACGTGTCGCAGGTGTTAACTTCAATCCGCCCGCTCGGTACTTCCGTGGAAATCGCCGCGGTTCAAACATCAATCAGAGGCCGCCGCGCGCAAGGCGCAATACACAAAGGGTGCATTTTGCTGACCACAGCAGTGAGCGCAGTGGTGGCGAAACATCAGAGGTCGATGAATACAACCTGAATCAGTTTTTTCGGTCATAATCAACATCAAATATGTCATTGTCATAACATCAATTCAGCGCAATTCTATATCTCGAACGTGTTATTAGATTGGTTAATTGATACTGGCGCTTCTTTGTCCGTCATTAAATTCGAGGTATTACAACGTTTAAACAAACCTTACCATAAAGAACGTATGCAAATAAAAGGAATAGGTGGTAAAGTTACATCTGAAGGTTATGTTTATTTAAAGTTGAGTAGAGATGGCAGAGATATTAGACACAAATTTTACGTTTTTAAATATTTAACTTGTAGAGGCGATGGCATTATTGGACAAGACTTTTTAAGTAAATATAAATGTCATCTAGATTTTGAAATTAATACCTTGACTATAAAACGCGGAGAACCAATTGTTGTGCCATTAAAAATGGGTCAAATTGGTTACAATAGCTTTTTAACCTTACCACCTAGGTGTGAAAAGATTTTTTATATTGATTCAAGGGCACAAGGTGAGCGTGTGATCGAAAGTAGAGAGTTGTGTGATGGTGTGTTTTTAGCGGGAATGATATCAACAGTGGTGAATGGAAAGATGCCTATTAAGATTTTAAATACCAGAGAAGTTGAAGTAAATCTCAGCTATTTTGACGTTCACACCGAGAACTTAGGACTTTATAACATGTGTAGTTTTGAGAAAGAGAATGTGAATGCTGACAGGGTGAAAAAGTTGTTTTCCATGTTAGATTTGAAACATTTAAAGAGTTATGAAAAGGAATCAATTGAAAGTATTTGTGCAAAGTATTCGGATGTCTTTTATTTGCCAGGAGATAAATTAGGTTACACTAGTGTAGGTGAGCAAAAAATCAATTTGAAGGAAAACGTTACTCCGGTGTACACCAAACCTTACAGATTGCCACACTCACAAAAGGAAGAGATTGATAGACAGATTGAGAAAATGATAGAGGAAGATATTATAGAAGAAGCTCAGAGTGAATGGTCTAGTCCACTTCTTCTAGTACCGAAAAAGCAGGATGCTGAGGGAAAGAAAAAGTGGCGCGTTGTGATCGACTATAGAAAAGTTAATGAAAGAGTGAAAGATGATAAATTTCCTTTACCCAATATTACCGAAATTTTAGATTCGTTATCAGGTGCCATATATTTTTCTCACTTGGATATGAATCAAGGTTACTACCAAGTAAAGTTAGATCCCGAGAGTAGAAAATACACTGCCTTTACAACAAATAAACAATATCAAATGAAAAGATTGCCGATGGGTTTAAAAATCAGTCCCAACGCAAATGCCAACAACACATGTAACAACATGCCAATTGCATATGCTAGTCGAGCGTTAAATAAAGCAGAATTAAACTATCCAACCATAGAAAAGGAGCTGTTAGCGATTGTTTGGTCTATCAAATACTTCCGTCCGTATTTGTATGGCAGGAGATTTAAAGTTATGACAGATCACAGACCACTCGTGTATCTTTTTAATATGACTAATCCCACAAGTAGATTGATAAAGTTTCGTTTATGTTTGGAAGAGTATGACTTTGAAATAGAATATGTGAAAGGAGCGAATAATGTGGCTGCAGACGCATTATCTCGCATAATATTAACATCTGAGGATTTGAGAGAAATGAACGAGCATGTCGTGAATGTTATGACGAGGAGTATAAGAAGGAAGGAAAGTGAGAAAAAGGACGACAGCAGTTTGGCTGATAAGAATATTGACAACGATTGGACTGATCACCCGAGAGTGGTTGATGTTCTTAAAAAACCAAACAGCTGTGTTGAAATTACTTCAATATCAGAAAAAGACATAGGGAAGTTGAGGAAAAATAATTTAATACAATATGAAACTAAAAGTTTAATATATGTACCTAGTAAAATGAAACTTTATGTAAATCCAACATCTCGAGCTTTAGTTACGCGAGTCGGACTATTGAGGGAGTTGAATTGCATTTGTTCCAAAATAGGTATATCAGAGGTCTACATTGTAAAGGATAAAAGTAATTATAAATTTATAGAAGAGTTAACTCAAGAAATAAAAAGGATATCAAATTGGGGGGGCCCTCGATTATGTATAATTAAAGGAGTAGTAAAGATAGAAAATGTAGACGATATTCGAGTAATTTTAAATGACTTTCATCTATTGCCGACGAGTGGCCACGCAGGCATTAGGAGAATGTTAAACAATATAAAGAGATTTTACTTTTGGCCGTCAATGTATAAAGACGTAGAAAAGTATGTTAAAAACTGTGAAAAATGCCAAAAGGAAAAGTATTTTGTAAAGACGAAACAACCCATGGTTATTACAACTACGGCGAAATCTGCATTCGAAAAATTATTTTTGGACATAGTAGGACCATTGAATAAAGATTATTATGAAAACGTTTACATTCTGACATTGCAATGTGAGTTAACTAAATTTACAGAAGCTTATCCATTGCGTACAAAAGACACTGTGTCGGTAGCCAGAGCATTTGTAGATAATTTTATTCTCAGATATGGAGTACCGAAAGAGATAGCCACAGATCGCGGGAGTGAGTTCATTTCCAGCACAATGAAAGAGGTATGTAAGCTCTTGAAAATAACTCAAACAACATCCACCGCGTATCATCATGAGAGCATTGGTGCACTCGAGAACTCTCACAAGGTGTTAGGTGCGTATTTAAGAATAAATACCAACAACCATCAAACATCGTGGAGCAGCTGGTTGCCGTACTGGTGCTTTTCCTACAATAACACAGTCCATACTGAAACCAAATATACTCCACATGAACTAGTTTTTGGGAAAACTTGTAATTTTCCGAGTAGTTTTCAGACTGATGTAGTAGAACCAATTTACAATGTTGATAGTTATCCGTTAGAATTAAAATATCGTTTGCAGTTATCCCAGAAAGACGCCAGAGAAAACTTAATAAATAGCAAGGAAAAGAGAAAGATGATTTATGATCAAGACGCTAAACCAATGTATTACGATAAGAATAGTTTAATAGTTATAAGAAATCCGTCTAGTGATAAGAAAGACAGCATTTATTTGGGCCCATATACTGTCATAGAAGATAAGAATCCAAATGTTATAATTTTAAGAAACGGGAAGGAAGAAATGATTCATAAAAACAGAACCAAACTGTTTTTATCGGATTCACAGATAAAATAAAATAACTACTAAAGTAGCTTATTTTATTTTTTCCCTTTCCCCCGTGATGTAGTGTATGTAAGTAGATATATTGCAGCACCTCGTAGCACCGTAGTACGTAAGCAGTTTTTTTTATTATAATCTGCACCTTAGCACTCAATAAATCAGTATCGATCCGAAAGCCGTTGTTTCAATTACACTCGCCTTTATAACTAGCCTCTTTCTTTTTTGTAGAGACGAATCATCCAGACACTCCGAAATTGCCAGACTGGTATTTTTAAAGTAGCCATTTCTTTCCAGTACGTATTTGGTCATCCTTTTACTTAACAGCTCTATGAGAACCGGCCTTCGATATCCTTTTTTACCCATTCTACTAATACTCTCTATATAGCCCAATAAATCTACATTAAGTATTTCTCTAAAAGCATAAATTATTCTGTCGTGTAGTTCCTCTTCCGTTTCTCCTTCGTGTTCATCTAGTCCGTATAATACAATTTTTTTTGGCCTATCAACATCGGGAATAGTTTGATTGGATGTAGTTGTTGCACACTGTTTTTGAAGTTCAAGTATTTGTTTTTGCAGCAATGATCTTTCGGCTTCTAAGGTTTGTATTCGTGTGTTCAATTTACTTATGTCCGCTTTAATACACTTTTGTTCTTCAGTTAAAAGTGCTAAATTTTCCTTCATTTCGGTTTTGAGATTATTTATCGCACTATCTATAGAGATTTTAATTGCGTCAATCTTCTTATGCATATTAATACTGTGACTTTCAAATTTGTCGTCTAGAAGTTGGCTGATTAGTCCGATGGTCAGAGGAATATCGTCGTTATCCCTTTTGCATGGAGTATCCCCATACAAAGACATTACTGATTCATCCAACGTCGACGCCCAAGTGCGGCCTCTAGTTGTGACGTTAGGATGCGGAACTTCGTTCTCCTTGGGTTCATCAGAATTACTGGGCAGTTCTGGTTTTCTGTATGTGTCTCGGACAGGGGTATTGGTGTTATCGCCCTTAGGCAATTCTGACCTACACAATGGACAAATCCAATTCAGCCTATGATCACCGGTCAAGGTGCTGTAGAATCTGCACTCACTTACATTAGCGCATGTTAAATCGTAATTTTCTCTGCATTTTGCGACTGAGCATGTCAGAAACCGACTATCCGGTATTTCTATCCTACATCCTGCGCATATTTTGGGCTTCTTAATTCCATTAGTTGCCATCTTCACTTTATTTTATAGTATATTAAAAACAAGTTCAAATTGGTATGCCAGAGATAAGAGTGAAGAAAATATGTGTATAGAAAAAGTAATGATTCCAAAATATAAATACAAAAAGTTGAAACCACCCGGAAGCGATCCGTAACTCTGCAGCGTGTAAAGCGGCTTGGTTTGCCCCTATACCAAATCGTCCGTGAGAGTTGATGTTGAAATAAGGAGATCCTTTTCGCTGCGCGGGAACAGAGCTGTGATCATCGGTGACGTCAGAACATTAGACTCGTGAGTGGGGCGCAAAGTTCACTGACCTGCTTCGCTGGCGAGTGTCCGCTTGTAGAATCCTTTGTTGTCGTAGGTCAGGGTTTGACCGTTAAATTAATATAATTTATCTTAATTTTGCTGTATGTCCAAAACGGCTGTCTTGATTTTGATGCGGTTTTCACTACTTTGCAATACTTTTTACAAGCTTTCTTCTGATATAAAATTCGTATCGGATAATGATGATTTTACTATTTTTTAAGTCGATATGTCGCGGGACAAAAAAATACACGTCTGCTTTGAATTCGTTCGTCGGGCGAATGCATCTTATCTGTCATAGACAATAACCCAAACCCATGAGCACGCATGCAAACGTACCCTCTGAAGCACAGAAGACGTACCTTCAGCAACTTATTTCTGCTGCCGCCTTCAGGAGTGAGCAGCTTGATGGGACCAGAGTTGAGCCACTGCCATTGGCTGGAGTCTTCTTGGTTGCAATTGTCCTGTTAATGCAAAAATAACTACATTGGATTTGATTCTACAACATTTATTCTGATAACTAGTTCTTAGTTCTTGTTTTTCGAATGTCAATAGGATAGATAACTAAAAAAATCTAAATAATCCCACTTTTAGATTATAAAAAATGTTGCTTACGAATTTTATCTTTTTTCATCGAAACAAATTATTAAGAAACTGTATATAGACAGACAGTTGAAATCGCGCGTGACATTACGCTTATGTACGATTTTTACATAGCAGTGACGTCAGGCAGGACTTCCCACTCCTGAATTTTGATAGTCATTATCTATGATATTATTTACAGTTTTTAAAAACAAAAAATACGTGTCCAACATTTTCCGATTATCTAAATCGAGGATTAAATGGATTTGCTTATTTTTTAACCTGTCACTGGCTCGCAGACTGAAATGACAGTTGCAGGTTTCCCATCTCTGTTATAAATATCAAAAAACACCAAAAAAAAAAAACACCTGTTAGTTGTGTGTTTGGTTTGTTGGATCACTGTATGATTGGTTGGTTAATTGAGCATTTCTTTTATTTTTGAGGTTAGTTCATTGCTTAGATTTTTGACTGGTTTAAAATGTTTGAATGAACTGTTTGCTGATAGTTTAACTAGTACTTTGTTATGCATTTGTAAGTAACTTACCGAGCTAAATATCCTTCTCCTAACCCTCTCGTATTCCCTCTCGCGTTGTTCAAGGGATTTACTCCTAGCGGCACTCAGAGGCCCGGCGCCCGGCTCGTCCAAAGAATGGGTGTCCCTTTTCAGTATTGACCTGGAAAAGACACATTATTTTGTTATGTTTTCATCAAATTCCACTAGATTTATATTTAGAATGTATTATTTTTGAATGATGGGCCGGGATGGCCACGTTTTCATCAAATTCCAATAGTTTTATATTTAGAATGTATTATATTTGTATGATGGGCCAGGATGGCCACAGAATGGATCCCGGAAGATGGTCGCCGACGGCGAGGTAGACCACGCACAAGATGGCGGGACGAAATTAACAATTTTTGCGAGCAATGTCCATCAGAGGCTCATGAGCGAGAAACCTGGCGAAAAAGAGGAGAGGCCTTTGCCCTGCAGTGGGACACACTATAGGCTAAAAAAGTTTTTTTTTGTATGAGAATACTTTTATAATAAATACTGATGGGATGGTTGCATTTTTCAAAAGGAAGTTTCTTTTGTTTGATAGATATAGGCTGCCGAACGCGGAGGCCGATTGTGCGTCTTTGTCGCTCTTTCCGCACTCTCGTTTGCACTTCAAGGTTACGCCTCAGTGGTAACGCCGCATGAGTCATGTTTATTAGTGCAGCCGGCTCCATCGAATTATAAGACGTTGTCACATGAAAAACTGTTGTCTGTGAATAAAAATAAATGTATTGTGGAGAAAATTCACATTTCCGGAAAGCATCAAGAGGAGGCCCTTGGATCCTGTAGATGACACTATCATCCTCTGCAGGAACCACCACCCGGCGCAGCTGCGCTGGAATCCTATACTACTGACACTGGCAGAATTACCCTTAATGGGTAGAAGTCCATATTATTAAACAATAAATAAAATAAAAACTGACTTGGCATGCGTGGTGTCGTTGTGGTGTCGCTGCGGGCTCGGCGGGAACGTCGCCGTACACCACTGCTTGAAACTCGTGCACGGGATCCGCCCTCCGCACGTTCCTGCAAATAACATTCATATAATCATAGCTTTATAGGAACCTTATTGGTTGTAAATGCATACATAAATACAGGGTGCCGTGTGATGCCGGCTTAGAATAGCATCACCCCACATCCTACCCGTGAGTGTCGTAAGAGGCGACTTAGGGAATCGAGAGTATTGGTGTATTACAATTTTTAGGCGACAGGCTGACAACCTGTCACTATAGTGATACACATGTTTTCTGAAACAACCTTGGAAAACAATTCTCAAAACTGTCAGACGTGGCGATAGCGACCGTATTCTTACGGCTGTTAACGCTCTGCCTACCCCGCAAGGGATAAAGGCGTGATATATGTATGTATGTATGTATGTAAATACAGGGTGTAAAAAAATTTGCTTAAAGCGACGCTTGTCAACTTTTCGATTTTTTATTTTAATTTATGAGAATAATAAAGCACTATGAGTGCAGTAAATCCCAATAAATTTATTCTTTATTAGTTGGTTAATTTAACAAAAATGTTGATTGGTTGATTTATTTTAAAAATATATATAAATTGGAAAGTTGCTAGGTTATTTTGTTTGGTTGGTTATTTGGTTTCTTAAGGCGTAAATAACAAGAAGCGTCGCTGGCCAAGTGGTTAGGACACCGGTCTTACAATAGTGAGACCCGAGTTCGATCCCCGCCATGTACTCATGTGTTTTTACTCACACACATTTACCGACTGCTCTTACGGTGAAGGAAAAACATCGCGATGAAACCCACATTAGATAAAATGTGAATTCAGATGACATTTGAATGTGACTTAACCTAGGATTCGGGCCAGGTTGGCCTTCGGGTTGCAGAGGTCAGATGGCAGTCGTTCTGTGTAAAAACTTGGTTCAAAGTCAAATCTCCTAGGTTAGGTAGCCGACCCCGACAGAGAACGGGATAAGGCAAGGAGAATGATGGTTGGTTATTTTATTTCTCAAGGCTAAATAACAAGCTACATTGAACTAAATTCTTACCACTTTTGGACACTAGAACGCAGGTCTTGTTGGCCAAGTCTATGTTATGATTGAGTTCAAACAGCGCGGCGCAGCGATGTACCAGCATACGCCCGTATGACGTCATCACGGGGAATTTCACCAGGATTCGCCTGAAATAAGAGGTATTCTTTGACATATATTATACAATACAGGAAAAATTCTTTGACAAAAATTGATAGAATAAAAATAAAACGTGGCCTCACCCAGTGTCATTCATAAGAGCATGTAACTCTAGATATGTTTTATTATTGTATATGGTATGGTAAAAAGTAAATCTAATTATACCTTTATTCATTTACTTCTCTTTTCTCTCACTTCTCCTTCACGCAAAGAGTAGAGACGTTAAGTTTTCCTGTTATGTGATTGTGTTTTGAATGAGCAATTAAGTGCTTTTACTTACTTACTCTTTCTCAATTTTCAGTAGAGTCATTCTGTCTCTGTCTTTTTGTTGAGAGTATCTTGTATGAACAGTCCTAGGTTCGACTCCATGTCTAACCAAACTAGAAACAATCTTACCCGGTGTCGTTGATAAGTGCATGTAAATCTTTCTCGATTTTCAGTAGTCATTCTGTCCCTGGCGTTTTTATTTAGAGTAATTTGTATGAACAGTCCCTGTATAACCAAACTAGAAACAATCTTACCCGGTGTCGTTGATAAGTGCATGTAACTCTTTCTCAATCTTCAGTAGAGTCATTCTGTCTCTGGCGTTTTTATTTAGAGTATCTTGTACTAACAGTCCTAGGTTTGACTCCCTGTATAACCAAACTAGAAACAATCTTACCCGGTGTCGTTGATCAGTGCATGTAACTCTTTCTCAATTTTGAGTAGAGTCATTCTGTCCCGGGCGTTTTTGTTGAGAGTATCTTGAATAAATTGCACCAATTCTGCTTCCGACATGTCTGTTCTGTCATCTGAGAATCAATTATACAATTTGTATATTAAAAGAAAGAAATTGTATACGGTAAAATAATATGAAATTTAAAACACGGATATATTTTGTTACTAATCAAAATATTCTATTTATTCAAAATAGCATCGCGTCCTTTCTTCACATGTATCTATCAATTAGGTGTTATTAACCTTTGTATTTTACTTACTATGTAATAGAACTAGAAAGTTTTATTAATGTATTTGTCGCATCTCAACGTGGAATGACTAATAGTTAAATGCAATAAATAAATAGTTAAGAAATAACATTTACCTGAGTCTGTTCTACTTAAAGATAAATTCTTTGGTTTGTCTTTTCGTTCCGGACACCTGAAAACAAATGAATAAATATGCATAAAAACAGGAGTGTCGGACATCCATACTATTGTGGACATGATCCTTTTCATTGGTTTGGACAAATGGATTGGTATTCTTTTGTCTGAAATAATAAAATAAAAGGTACAGAAGCGTTTTTCTTAACCGACTTCAAAACAGGAGGTTCTCAGTTTGACCTGTATGTATGTTTGTCAGCGATTATCTCGCGTTTGGACGAATTGATTTTGATGCGGTTTTTAGAAACGTGTTTGTCAGACTTAAGACAAAAAAATTGAGGTTCGCACTTTTGATGTCCGTTGAAGTCGTTCTTTAAAAAAAGTTATTATTAATTTAAATACACGCTTTGTATTAAACAAACCTGCAGAAATGCGTTGGTTCGTCGAGACTGCCGGTTTTCCGAACCACATCCGAATTTGAACCGCCTGAAACGAGAATATTTAATTTTACCTATCTATGTACAAAAATTTTATGTAAATATTTTACGGAGTAAACTAGACCAAGAAACTAAGTCTAAATGAAAAAAAAAAATTGTACCTTCCATATAAAATTACCGACCGACCGAATCTATTTGTATGGGAGGTACAAAAAAATTTACAGCTTCGGATATTTTTACCACAAAATCTGTTTTTATTTAATTACATACGAAATGAATTCATCATCATCATTATCACATCAGTCCACAGCTGGACGCATGTAGCGACCTCCTTAGGCGCTAACCTTTTTCATGTATAAATATTATAGAGTAAGCAAACTGTCACTGCAAGTCTTATGTCAGGTGGTAAGAAATGAGTATCGCTCTCTCGCTAGCTAGACATGACTGGAGTTAGATCTAATATTACTTTCGTGTTATGATTTTAAAATTGTTAACTGTAAATGTTCTGTGCATACATACATACATACATATATCACGCCTTTATCCCTTGCGGGGTAGGCAGAGCGTTAACGGCCCTAAAAATACGGCCACTATCGCCACGTCTGACATTTTTGAGGATTGTTTTCCAAGGTCGTTTCAGAAAACATGTGTATCACTATAGTGACAGGTTGTCAGCCTGTCGCCTAAAAATTGTAATACACCAATACTCTCGAGTCCCTTAGTCGCCTCTTACGACACCCGCGGGAAGGATATGGGGTGATGCTATTCTAAGCCGGCATCACACGGCACTTCTGTGCCACGGCACTTCGGTTCTGTGCATAACCTTTAATAAAAGCTGCACGTGGTAATTGCATGAAGTTTCACTTCAATCTCCAACGACAAGCACCCTTCTCGCCAAACGTAGGCCTCTGGAGTTACGCCATAAGGTTCGATCTCACTTTGAACTCTGACTTTTAATATAATAGCAATAAGTAGGAACTAAAATTACCCGAGGGTTCCGTGTCAGAGCAGTCGGGGCAGTCATCAGAACAAACTATGCCCGAGTCCTGTTTGGTTGGACACAGGAACTTCCGCCGACGACCTCTGCAAAGAAAAAAAGCTCTTTCGTTTATAACAAATCTATACATATACAGTGTTGTATAGCGTCTTTCAGTGTTTAATAGCGTTTTTCAATATTTTATATGTAATTTACACTTTGTGTTGTTATTTCTTGATAGAACTCCATGTTAATTTATTAGTAAAACACTTTTTCACTAGTTCCACTTATATATTTCTTTAATCTTGATAATTAAACTATCTGCGACCGGTTTCGAACATCATCTTGGGGCAATTATTTTTTATTTTAAATAATTTTGTTTGTCGTTTGACAGTGTTCTATAGCGTCTGACAGAGTTTTATAGCGGCACTGTTTTACAACGTTTGTCAGTGTTGTATAGTATCTCAACATTACCTGCAGTGGGGGCAAGCGTTGCAAGTCCCGCAGACGCACGCGATACGAGGATTGTTTGACAACAAATCCCTCGAATTCTCCCTCGAGTTCTGTTTGTTGCCGAGCCATCGTTTCGTTCGTTGCCGCTGGTCGCTGTCGTCCTCCCATGTGCCAGAAGTTATCTGGGAGAGAATGAATAGGTTAGGTACTACATAATACAGGGTGTAAAAAGAATTAGCTGCAAATATTTTAAGGGGTGCATCAGCCCATGAAACTGAACAACTTTCCCCAAGTAACATAGCCCGAAATATATAAGAAATTTTTGGACCTCCCATACAAAATGTAGCAGCCGAGCGAGTCAACTGTATGGGAGGTCCAATTTTTTTTTCATATTTAGACCTTATTTCTTGGGGAAAGTTGTACAGTTTCATGGGCTGATGCACCCCTTAAAATATTTGCAGCTAATGTTTTTACGCCTTATATACAGACAGAAACACTTTATTGCTTACATTATATTAATCATGATAAATTGTTTGATGGAATATTTAAGATAATTGAAATTGAATTGAATTGAAAACAATTTATTCTCTTTACACAGTACACAACACAAAACAAAAATAGTAGTTACACAAAGCCAAACATAAGTACACTTTTAAAGAAAATATACAAAAACATATAAACAACAGGACAGGTAGTACAGGTAGGTAGTTGTGTTCCGTACTGTGCCAGAGAAATGGTTCTGACTCAGCATAAGTCGCAGTGTTAACTACGACGCTGGTATTCTGCCAGCACCAAGCGATGATCTCAGTCGATAGCAATACGCAACCAATAATGGCAACCTAGCTGACTCCCTGATGTTTACTGTGCTCTTACAGGGCGTCACTTGCATTTTTAAAATACTTGTAACACCTCTTTTTACCTGTGGCTTACAATAAATGACGCTTATAAAGTCTTACCTTTGCAGGGTAGGCAGAGCGGTAACAACCGTAATTTTGGGGTTGACGCCACGTCTGACAAATATTTGAGGGTATGTTTAGATATGTCGTGTATTACTAGTGTCAAATATCAGTCAGTAGCCTAAAATTGCAATATATGATAGTCCCTTACAGCACCTACGGGAAAGAAATGGGGTAATTCTATTCTGAGCCAGCATCGCACGGCAATGGGCGATGGGCAATGCGAAATGATGACTGACAAGTCAAAAGAAGTACTTTTTAAAACGATATTTTATATGAAAATTCGAAATAGTTGGGATGGCGTCAAATCACTTACTTTTATAGAATTTTTCTGTTTATTAATTCAAACTTTGAATATTTCGAAAAACTGTAAATGGGAGTCTGTAGCTTTTTGGACAATAGTTTTAAGCGTACTACTTTTCTATTTTATTAATGACCCAGTCATCTAGCGAATACCAACCTGTATCTCAACCTGCTGCCTGCCTTCACCGTTCTCGCTTCTATCCTCTCTGACTTCCTCCCCTCTGACGTCAACGGTCTCCCTGACGTCGGCGGTAGCTGACACGTCAGGGGTGTCAACCACGACAGAGGGGGACGCGGTGCGGGGCGGCGATGTGGACTCGCGGATGGCCTGGCTGCGGACTAGTTGTTTCGATTTGAAACTCTGGAAAAAGATGTATAGATATAACTTATTAACGTCACGCCTTTGTAGGTACAATTTTTTTAATATTTAGACCTGTGTTTCTTGGGGAAAGTTGTTCAGTTTTATGAGCTGTTTCACCCCTTAAAATATTTGCAGCTAGTTTTTTTTTTATTACAAAGAAGAAGATATAGTGACAGGGATTGAAAAGGGAATGCTGAAGTGGTTTAGTCCTGTTGAAAGAATGAATGAAAGGACATTAATGAAAATGATATATAAGGCGAATGCTAGAGGAAATGTTGGAAGGGGAAGGCTTCGAAGAACCTACCTGGATCAAATCTGGGACGTTTTAAAGAAAGGTCAGGTCAGAAGTACCCTAAACCGATGAGCGTGCATGAAAAGGCTGATGAATGTAGAAGAAGCGAAAGAAGTATGTCAGGATCGTAGCAATTGGAAGGAAATAGTCTCTGTCTACCCTAACGGGAAAGAGGCGTGACTTATGTATGTATGTTTTTTACACCCTGTGTAGAGTGATTCAATAGGAATGTTTATATGGCGGGAAAATCTCTTATTACCACGGGAAAACATTTAGCAGCTGGTATAAGCGCTGGGCCGCTAAGTCGTTGGCTTTAGTTAGATTGGAAGAAGTAATGATTGGAAACTTACCCTATTTCTGCTCAGTTGACTCGTATCTTCGGCGGTAGCCTTTTCGACTTCCGGGTTTTCCATGGCTAACAGTTGTGCGCTGAAAATAAAATAAAAAGTCGCATAAAAAAGTTTTATACAGCCGATGAAATATGGTACTTATCGCCAAGTCTGAGAAATATTGAAGACCGTTTCAAGTAATTTGTGTATCACTATAGTGACAGGTTGTCAGTCTGTTGCCTTAATACATATTAAATCCGCGAGTCCGTTAGTCGCCTCTTACGACACCCGAGGGAAAGAAATGGGGTGATGCTCTTCTAAGCCGGCATCACACGGAATATGGACGTGAAAATAAAAAAATATATACACAAACCGATAATTGAGAGCAACTATAGTTAAATATGTAGAGTTGATACAACTCAACCAACTTTCTACCATTTCGGAAAATTAATTTTATTTTCCATACGAGTCGAGGCGATAATCAAATTTTCAAAGAATCTTAACTTTCAAGTGATAGAACAAAAATTGTTCAGTTTTAGGGGTTAAACAAACGGTGGAGTGGATTTTGTAAATATTCTAAAAACCCAAAAATGCTTACAAAATACATACCTTAAGTCTGTTCCAAAGATCGCCTACTACCTAAATACCTAACTGTTAATAATTTCTATACATCAACAAATTGAAGAGTTTTTTTTAAATTATTTTTACAATTTACAAAGAATTGGACCAGCAATGTCGCGCTACTTCTACAAGGCAACTATTTTATTATTATTTTTTTTAATACTATTTATTATTATCCAAAAAACAAAGAATTTTATCCAAAAAGTTAAAGCTTTTTCTTTCAAGACTCGAAATAAATGGTAACTTTGTTTTGTTTAGAATGTCCGTTATTTTCAAATCTCTTTAGAACACAGATTGGGTGCTTTTTCGGTAAGCTCGAATTTCTTTTTAATTTTTAGGTTTTTTATGGTGCTAAGGTTGTATGTGGGCGGACGGCGGTTGACGGAGACCATGTTTTTTTTTCATTCAAAATGGCGGATGCGTTAGGTTTGCGATTTTATGCGGTGTTTCTTCACTATTTTCGACGCCATCATTTTGTACCTGCAACAATAGGAAAATAAATTTAATTCAAAGAAACATAAAAGTGACGAATTCTTTATCAGAAAACCTATACTGACACGTATACAAACAAACACGCAACTTTCACATTTATACTATGTACGTTCGTACTCATGATCTAAAGAGGTTAATATGCGGATGACTCTATATGACCTTGACCTCACCTGATTTAGGGGTGCTACGCCCTAATACCCTTGATAACCTGTATACTTGATACTCAGAAGGAAAACGTATAAAGAGGGAACGATACGGACAGCAGAAGTAATAAAAATAAAAAGTCATCTCACTCAGACTTGAAGCTCGTTCTAACGCGTTGAGCAGCACACAAAATTTCAAATACTTGTAGTTAATGCGTATTTTATTGTATGAAAAGTACTGTTAGTAAAAAATACAAAAAAAAACCTACTTATTCAAATACTTTTTGTTATTTGTGTGTAATAAAGAGTTTTGACTTACTGTTTGTACTAGGTATGTCTCTCTACTATCCAATTTGTAATACTGTAATTAGTAATAGTTATACAACAATATAAGAGACCTGATAGTAGGCGGTTAAAAAACGAATACCAAGGTTCGTCGGGTCGTTAGACGACTCGGTGTCCTACACGAAGAGATAGAGAGCGCAAGTCATATCTAAGTCTGATGAATTTTCTCGCCCTCACTCTGTTTGTTAATACGGTTCCATCTTCACATTTGTCTTTGTTCAGAGGCCTAATAATGGGCCTAGTTCTGCGAAGGTCGAATCTTATAGGAAATGAAATTACAGATTCTCTGTTGGATAATTCTAATGTAAATACGTAGAATACGATCGATGTGGCGCAGTGGTAGTGCGACTGCCTGTGACATAGAAGGGTCCAGGTTCGATTCTCGGTAGGTCACTCACAATGTTGATATTCATCACTTTGTGAATTTGTTCCTAGTGTGGTTAGGACATTGCAGGCCGAACCACCCGAATGTCCGTAAGAAAGATGGTTCCGACTTATCGAAGGCGGTTGAAAAATTCCGACACTAGGGTACATCGGGTCGTTGGACGACTCGGTGTCCCAAACGAAAAAAAAGAAGAGTAGCTGGAATAAATTACTATTTAATAGTCTTTTACAAAAATATGTTAGTTTATAATTGGTAAGTCAATTACAGTTCTAAAAATGCAACATCTTACACTGTGCTCGCCAATCCGCTTGCCAAGCGTGGTGAGTTTTGAATACACCTCTAAATAGGGAAAGTTCAATGTCCAGCAGTGGACTGTTATTAAGGTTTACATTTTAAAAGGCAGCCAAAGAATATATTTCAATTTCAGTTTGACTGAAATGTTGAAATCTTATATTTTTGTATCATCATTCGCCTTGCCTTATCCCGTTCTCTATCGGGGTCGGCTACCTAACCTAGGGGATTTGACGTGGAACCAAGTTTTTACACAGAGCGCAATCTGACCTCTGCAACCCGAAGGCTAACCTGGCCCGTATCCTAGGTTAAGTCACATTCAAATATCATCTGATTCACGATGTTTTTCCTTCAGCGTAAGAGCAGTCGGTAAATGTACGTGAATAAAAACTCATTGGTACATGGCGGGGATCGAACTCGGGTCCCACGATAAGATCGGTGTCCTAACCACTTGGCCATCGGAAAACCTATATTTTTGGATCATTACAGTTCAATGTTAATGTTGATACCATTAACAAGGTGATATCTACATTTTACGCCGTAAAAATGTTTATAGTATGACATTATTGACATTAGTATTACTGTATACGTCATTTAATTAAAATGAAACTAATCTGATTTGTAATTAAAAATTTGGTCAAGAGCAAGAGGAATGTTCCAGATCAAATACCTAACAACACATTAAAATGTAAATAAATACATCATAATATCAATTGCCGTGTGATGCCGGCATAGAATAGCATCACCCCAATTCTTCCCGCGGGTGTTGTAATAGGCAACAAAGGGACTCGAGGGTTTCATGTGTATTACCACGTATTACAACTTAAGGCGACAGGCTGACAAACTGTCACTATAGTGATACACATGTTTGTTTTCTGAAACAACCTGAGAAAACAATCGTCAAAAATGTCAGACGTGGCGATAGTGGCCGTATTCTTACCGCCCGCAAGGGATAAAGGCGTATTATATGTATGTATGTATGGAAACAGCTATAGGTTTTGATGTAAGGTTTAGTTTAGGTCATTTTACAAAAAAAGAGCTTGTCACCCCTATTTGTAAATAGTTATTTTTTGCTATCACACCTTGCTAGACAGTCTGTCTAAGCTAGGGTTGCCGCATAGCAGAGTCATAATACCTACGCTTACTAAATCAAGGTGTGGGGTACGATCCTTCACTGCTATCGGTCTATCTTTGAGTGTTCCCGTTGTTGGTTACGATACGACGTTACCACGATTTTCGGTAAGAAAATACATACACAGACAGAGAGAGAGAGAGAGAGAGAGAGAGGGGGGGAGAGGGAGAGAGAGACCCACAGACACACACACACATGCACATACCTATCCTATTTGTTGAGGAGTAAGTTAAGCATAATATACTTCTCACCAAAAAATCCGGGACAACTTCCAAGTTTAAGTTTTGTACTAATCGCATTATTTAAAAAGTGGGTTTCTTTTGGAATAAATGTCTGGTATTGTGTAAGAGTGAGTAAAATGGGGTTTGAAATCTTAATGAAAATGTCCCAAAAAAGAAATAGTTTCTTTATAGGTTTCGTGTTTCGATTTATCTGATGAGAAGTACATGTTGCTTTAAAAAATTACCATTGTCGTGATTATCGTAATGTGTTGCGTAGGTCACGCAAGCAGTAAGCCGTCTCCCATACATTACAACCAGTACGCGCGTGACGCATAAGAAGCTGCACACTTAGGCGGTGTGCTTTGGTCTTAAACAAATATCACAATGGAAACAGATTGTAGAAGCCACCGTGACCTGACTCCAAGGTCGAATCGCATTATACCCCCATAACACCCATATTATGTACTACCGGCCCGCCCAGAACGGCTGCCTTCTTGCTAATAAGACAAAGTTTACTCGAGGCAATAAGACATTTTCTCGGAAAACTCAACAACTTTCCCCAAGACAATGAACATAGGTAGAATAACGAATAAAGATTTTGGGCCTTCCATAAAGAATGTACCAGCTGACTAAGGTGTGAGGTCTAAATTTTTTTTTCATGTTTCGTCCTATGTTCCTTGGGGGGAAATTGTTCAGTTTCATGGGCCGGTTCATCCTTTGAAAGGATGTTAGTATTTTTCCTAACACCCTGTATTATGTACACCCTGTACTATTGGCCTGTCCAGTGGCGTGCACAGGGTTTCATCACTGGGTAGGCAGTAGGTAAAACAAACACGCTTTTCAAATTTTTTTATGTAGGTATTTTGAAGATGTTTCGGAAACGAAACATTAACCGGATTTTATCATGGCAAACGTCACATTAATAAACAAACAAAATTATCTAACTATATTGGTACCTTATTCACAAAACATCGCGAGCCAATTTGCAAACGTACCTTTCTTGTGAATGTCATTTCCAAATCGGGTACACATCCATCTCTGCTTCTATCGCACACAGATCACATTATGATAAAACTTTTTCCAAAAACTGGTGCCCTTTTTGTAAACACAATCATGTCATCTGTATAAACTTATTTCAACACAGACCTCATTCTTATTTTGTCAAAAAGAACCATAACACCAAATAACCATAATACTAAATTTTACTACAATTTAAATAACAACGAAAACAATTAGTAAACAATACGCATCAAATAATGGAGGTTATTTGCAATTTGTAAATACACGAACTTTGGATACGCACTAAAATCCCTCACGCACCACGCACGTTTTGCGAGCGGATGACTATGGTGATTTACTTTTTAAAATTCGTTTGGTTTTGTAGTTGAAATGTTGCTAAGGTAGGTACTGCCTCTTGAGCTTTCATACTCCGCCACACAAAAAACTACTACTACTGCACCATTGCAACATTTGTGTGTGTAGAAAGGTCACACCTACAATGTAGTTACGTTGATTTCACACATTCATACTTTTAGGTAGCGGGCGAGTCCACCTTCTCTGATTGACATTTCGATTCAGCGTATAGTGGCGCGAAAGAGCGGGCGAGTCCATTTTCTTTGATTGACATTTCGTACTTGAGAGATATTCAGCCAATAGTGGCGCGTAACAGTAATTGCGTTCCATTTTACGATAAAGTGTTGTTCTAAGATAATAAAAAATTAAAATGAATTAAATGAATTAAATGAATTAAATGAATTAATTATTAAATTGTAAGCGGGTGAAAATCGCAGGGTAAGCAGTGCTTTTATGCCTTTATGGACCGCACGCCCCTGGGCCTGTCCAGCGGTTACCCCCTCCCCCCACTACTAAGACAAGTTTTTCCGTGGCAATAACACATTTTCTCGGCATGTATTATACCTACATATAAACCTACCCCTTGATTTACTTGTATTAAAAAATAACTGCATCAAAATCCGTTGACTGCAAAGTATGGATAGAGAAAGGGGATTCATTCATTCACCTCGCCTTATCCTGTTCTCTGTCGGGGTCGACTACCTAACCTAGGGGATTTGACATGGAACCAAGTTACACAGAGCGACCGCCATCTGATCTGCAACCCGAAAGCTAACCTGGCCCGAATCCTAGGTAAAGTCACATTCAAACATTATCTGAATTCATTTTTTTTTTAATGTGGGTTTCATCACGATGTTTTTCCTTCACCGTAAGAGCAGTCGGTAACACTTTTATAAGATTCATATTAACCCTTGCCTCACCCATAAGTCTCGATTACACAAGACTAGGGTAAAACAATAAAAAATCGATCATTACGAGTATTATAACTCCATCACAATGATTCATCTTTTACCATCAAGGTCTAACCCAAGGTGAATTCCTATAGGCATTACAGTAAAACTATTCTTAACACTTATAAAATAAGGTTTTGTTCACCTTGGAGAAGGTTGAAATCAGCTGTTTTATAGTGTTATAGGAAATGGAATAAATGTTAGGAATTTAGCTGGGAAATTGCAAGCTTGTAGAATGGTACAAAGAAGTCGTTTTTACGCTTCTACGAAGAAAATAAAGTAGATATGAATCCTTGCAATGGGAAACATCAAGCCAATCTTCATGTGTACATAGTTGGCACTGAACTGAACTGAAAAAGTTTATTTTGAAGGAAATGTATTTTATCTATACTTCTCAGGAAAAAGTCCGGGACAGTTTGCAAAATTAGGTTTCGTACGAATCACACTATTTGAAAAGTGAGGTTTATAAATTTTAATGAAATATACCAAATTCGAAATAGTTTTTATAGGTTTCGTGTTTTGTCAAATAATAAAAACGAAAGTGTCTAGATTTTTCTGAAGAGAAGTGTAGATGAGTATCAATATAACTCAAAATTTTAGCTAATGTCACAACTAACTTATCACAAACTATAAAAAAAGGGGCCATAAGAATCAAATAGGAAATTTCACGGTTTTGCGTCAATCCGCACTCTATTTACACCGGTCCTAAACATGTAAGTCTCTTAGTCCACGTAACTGAACATCATTTGAAAACGAAGCATTTCTTTCGTCGGAAATCATTTCGTATTGAGTTTTTACGCTATTCCAAGAATCGACCACTGTTCTTAGACTCTCGTAGGCCGTGTTTGCGTAGGCATCGTCTACGGTGTACCGCGTAGCCTCGGCTACGGTAAATGCTACGGTGACTCACTCGCCCTTGACCGTAAGTACACTCAAAGCAATATGTTGCCTTAAAGAAGTCACGCCTCTATTCCCTTAAAAAGTAAGTAGACTTTTGTAAGATAAAGGATCCACAGAGTGCTTAATTTTTTTCGTGTTGGTGAATTTTAAATTAAAATGCATATTGATTAGGCATTGGTGGAAAAAAAATTGCAAATCTCTCAAAAAAAAAAAACCGTTGTCCTTCTCTTATTGATGGGTATTGCCATACTCAACCTGCTCAGTGGGTTAGCAAGCGCAGTGCAAGGTGTTGTCTTTCACAGGAAACGCTACTGTCCATTTCCATCATTTACGAATAGACACACACACACACACATATCTCACCTTCATCTCTTGCGGGGTAGGCAGAGCGTTAACGGCCGTAAAAATACGTTCGCTAACACCAAGTCTGACAAATATTTCAAGGCCCTTTCAGATTATTCGTGTAGTCGTGTATCACTGTAGTGACAGGTTATCAGCCTATCGCGTAAAGTGGTAATTTGTAATACACATGAAACCCTCGAGTCCCTTAGTGGCAGGTCAAATGAGCTACTTTTTGAACGATATTATGTATGAAAATACGAAGAGATGACGTCATGTCTCTCTAGTTTCGATGGCGTTAAAGCACTTACTTTCATATTTTTTTTCTGTTTCTTAATTCAAACTTTGAATATTTCAAAATACTATAAATGGAGTTTGTAGTATTTTGGACAATTGTTTTAAGCATACTACTTTTGTATTTTATTAATGACCCAGTCATCTAGCGATTTTTTTTTACTTGGCATCATATTTTTTTTTTTTTTTTTTTTTTTATATGTAATAGGCCCGCATTTGTCTGCCATCTCACCTGGTGGTAAGTGGAGATGCAGACGAAGATGGTACATGCTTGCCTAGATAATGCCTATTCAATCTTGCCTTAAAAAGGCCCAAGTTATATTGTTCCGGAAAAAGATCCGCCGGCAGGGAATTCCACTCTTTAGCCGTACGCATGATAAAAGTTGAAGCGAAACGCTTAGTGCGGATCAGAGGTATATCTACAACATAAGGGTGGAATATTTTATGGAGCCGACTGTACTACAAGTATCCGGTCGCGACGGCACGAGCCAACTTCACAAATATTAGGTAAATACTATGCAGTGGTAGTGCGACTGCCTTTGACACAGAAGGTACCGAGTTCGATTCTCGGTGGGTCACTCATAAAGTTGGTATTTATCACTTCGTGAATTTGTTCCCAGTCTGGTTAGGACATTGCGGGCTGAACCACTCGATTGTCCGTAAGATGGTTCCGTGTTTCGGATGGCACGTTAAGCCGGTTGCTGTCTATGATTACTCAGACGGCGGTCGTTACACAACCATGTCAGAAGCCTGCTACTCGTAGAAGGCGGTTGGAAAATTCTGACACTAGGGTTCACTGGGTCGTTGGACGACTTGGTGTCCCACACGTAAAGAAGAAGGTAAATATTACAAAATACTAGGCATACACTTCTACTAGCTGGTAGACCGAGACCGAGGCCGAGGTAGCTTGGTTTTTGTTTCTTTTACGGGCCAACAGATGGCGTTGTAGTTAAAAACTACATAAAAATCTTTCTTTAAAAAAACTTAATCGATTGATTACAAAAAATAAATGTGTTATCTATTTTATGCTTACTATTTATCGCCTCCTATACAGGGTGTAAGGGACGGTGTAACGAAAACTTTGCTGGCATGATCAGACCCTGAAACTGAACAACTTTTACTATGGGGGCTATGGAGAGAAACGAAAAAATTTTTTTGGGTTCCCATACAAAGTCAATCAGCTGACCGGGAATTTTGTATGGGGGCCGAAAAAATTTTCACGTTTCCCGACATAGCCCCCATAGAAAAAGCTGTTCAGTTGCATGGTCTGAGCACGCCTGCAAAATTTTCGTTACACCGTCCCTACACCCCGTCTAGCCTGTTCAAAGTATGTAAAAAAAACTTCAAATAGCGGAAAATCTCAAAGTAAAATTTTGATTTCTCGCTCTTTAATTTGTGAATCCAAGTCCCCATTACCTGGTATCCTGGTAACCTACATACTGCACCGGGTCAAATCGGGACCGGGACAGATCGGGACAGTTCGGGACCTCTCGGGAACTGTCGGGGGAGGCCTGTGGGTTAGCAGGGCAGGCTGCACGGGATGCATTGTGCTCCAGTCTCTTTTCGTGTGGGACACCGACCCGATGAACCCTAGTGTCAGAATTTTTAATCGCCTTCTACAAGTAGCAGGCTTCTGACATGGTTGTGTAACGACCGCCGTCTATGTAGTCATAGACAATGCTCCAGTGGTAAATGTGTATGGTAAATCAGACGTAGGGATCTTGCGGAGTAGGCATGAATGAACAAGTTTTCTCTACGTTCGGAAAATATTGAGGAGTCATCAGGAATGTTGTAATTATCAGACCGAAATCCACAAAAAATACAATCGTGAGATCGAACTTAGGTCTGAAGATTGTAAGACCGGTGTCCCTAACATTGGCCACCGACGCTCGCAAAGAATGAATATAAGAATTAAAAGGCGTTGGGCTAGTTTGTGGCAAAATATTCAAAGGACATTCATTAATATTCTTCGTAAAAAGATAAATTGCATAAACATCAAGGAAGCGTTTTATATGCACAGGAGGGTTGCTGGTTGCTACAAATGTATAAAGGTGGTAGTCCATCGCATAGCTAAGCTAAGCAGCTATAGTCTTTCCTGACCTTGACGTAACATATTCACCTGCAGTTCTTAAAACCCACACGATAAGCAAGCAAGCATCATTATTATTATTATTATTATCAGCCGGACATGTCCCACTGCAGGGCAAAGGCCTCCCTCTCCTTCTTCCACTTTTCCCTATCCTCATCATACATAACATAAGAAAATTCTTTATTGCACAAAATTGGAACAACATACTGAAAACACAAACAAAGGAAACAGTACAGCAAGGCGGCCTTAATGCTTGGCAGCATTCTCTACCAGGCAAGCATCCTGACTGTACTCTGCCAAAACACGATTCTGCCCAATCCAGCTGCCTTATCACAACGCGCGAGGTTATAGTAAAGTGAAAGGTTGTCAGCTATTAGTCAATCTTATCGTAGATGGCAGCAGTGCCTAAACGTATTACGTACGTCAAATTTTTGGCAGGTCAATAGCAGCATAACAATTTTTTTGATTGCACTAATGAACAAGTTACTGAACTTTAGATTTTGACATTGAAATATTTTCAACCAATCATAGAAACTTTTCAATTTTGTTTTCTTCCGTTCCAAACCAGTTAAACAGCTGTAGTGAAATTCCCTGACTTCCAACCATTGAAAATCAGTACGTTATTAGAGTTCCAGCGTAAATCTGATCCCTCTTCAAAATCTCTTTAAAATGAACTGAGTGTAATACTGACACAATAAAACAATCTACAGCTAATCGACGTCTATACCAGTGATTTTGGATCTTACTACCCTCGCTTCAATAGGTCCCGGTTGCTGTATATGATTACTTAGATTGCGGTCGTTACACAACCATGTTAGAAGCCTGCTACTTGTAGAAGGCGGTTGAAAAATTCTGCCACCAGGGTTCATTGGGACGACTCGGTATCCCACACGAAAAGAAGACTTCAATAACTGTGCCTGTATAAAAAGCTGTTGGTTTAAAAAAAATGCAATAACATAGGTATAACAGTGATTTCTGGGGTTAACATATCAGCTCATAGCTACTAGGGACATAAAATTGTTATAAAAAAGAGAAAAAATGACTAATTTATTTTTAGCAACAGTATTGTATTGAAAATTTTTGACTTTCTGAAAGCATTCGTTGTGAATCTACTTGGAAATAAACGATTGAAATTTGAAATTTCATAAAGTATAGTATCGTATCATCGCATGCTATGGCCCGCAAGCCTAACCAGCCCCGTGTTTGTATTTAAAGCATCAAGGACTGCAGTGCTTTATAAAGCTGATATCTGGTGACCTTCAAGTAAAACGAGTTCTCTTTGTTGCACTGTAACGGTATCTTGCTGGGTTCTGCATACAATTATATAAGTAATTCTGATATACTAGGAAGAAAAGAAAGCGAAAAAAAGCACAATCTTTATGTTTGAATTCAAATTTTTTTGTCGTGTGGGAGACTTCGAGTCAGAGTTTTTTACCTGTCTCCTACTTAGGTCTCTCTCTCTCTCTTCGTGTGGGTCACCGAGTCGTTAGGTTAGGTTAAAAATGAAGAAGCAAAGTATGACCGTTCAAATAGGCCATATTTGATAGCTGTCAAACCCATACTAAGAACATGTCAACAAAGAAAAATATACCTTATCTTATGTCTACTTTCGAAAGCTATATGTATGGTCTACTTTATGTATGGTGGAATTCTTCTTTAAGCTACTGCAACCGGGATAGTTGGCTCAGTTAGTAGAGTAATGAAACGGTATTCCACGGTCACGAATTCAAACGGCTTTAGTTGCCTTTTCCATATTTTTATTTATAGAAAGAATACATAGTGTTCTGAATGAAATCCAAAAATTAAAAATTACAAAATTCAAAGATGCTATCATAATTGTTAAGCTCATTGTATGTAAATTTTTTGAAACTTAGTTCTTCCTTTTTTTGGCAGAAACTTGATTAGGGCAGAAACTGTTCAAGAACATACGAGACTCAAACGTAGCACATCACATGTCAAACCATCGCATTTAATACCTCTTCTTCTTACCTTACCTTCTATTCCACATTTTCAGGTAAAAACCATTTTCCTCTACGGAAAACCTTCAATTTCCCTACTTGGCCCGAGCCACGAAGCGCCAATCTCATACCAGTAATGGATTCTATTCGTTTTCCAAAACTTTCTTTTTTGGCTGCAACCCAGACTCCACACCTTTGAAAAACAGGAAAACTTAGTTTCACACGATTTCCACCCTTACATGTATGTATTACAGTTTGGATTTGGATGTAGTTGGATATAGGTCATGTATAGGGATGCACGATTTATCAAACTAACTATAAGTCGATAGAGATAATGTATTGAATTCAGTCGATATCGATAAGAGGTCGACATAAGACTCGGGGATGTAGAGAAATTGTACCTTCTTTTAAATATTTAAATAATTATTTAAGATTTATGAGAAAAGAACCGTTTTATGCCCTCACACAGACACACCCAGCCAGCACACTATTCGTAGCTTTTGAACAAAACACTATCAATGTTAACATACTTTGCCCTATTTCTGTGAATTTAATGGGCCTTTTGAATCGATATGTAATTTAGATAGGTATTTTGAAATATTTGTGTATTTATTTTATTTATTTATGTATCGATACGTGCATTTTATTGATTTTCGGGTGTCAAAGTATCGATATGTTTCAATTATCGATATTTTTGTAATCTCGATATATCGTAGCATGCCTCCCTAGTCATGTAGTTGGGTTTAATGTCTGTCTCTAATAATAAAACCGTAGGTCTGTCGGTTAGTTCCGAATCGAAACGTATGCATATTGCATTAGAGAGAGAATGATGCGGCTGAACGGTTTGCAGTGTTACAATTTTACAGTTCAGTTCAGAGCGGTTTTGACAAATGTCAGTTTATACTAACAGGATTTTAAAGTCGCACTCTAGATCGATCTCAGAGTTGAGTGCGGTTTCTAAATACGGGCCTTAGATTATTGAGGCATACTCGTCAATGCGGCAATTGCAAGTACTTCGATATTGGAGTTGTCGCATACAAATTTGACATGTTCATACAAATCCCAACACTTGAAGTATACATGAACTGCCTCAAATTTTTTTGATGGTGTCTTTAGACAGTAGAATCTAGTCGAGCACCAGAGACACCTTCAATAATGGGCATGATGACTGGCATGTCAAAATGAGCTACTTTTTAAAGCATGGTATTTAACTGTTCCTCAATTAATTAGCGTTTTTTCCATAAATTTTTGCCTTTGTTTCATCAAAAATACTGAATGTGCACAAAAATATGCTCACATAAATATATTTTAATGAACTCCTTTATATTGATTGATGCAAATTTGTAAAACTAATAGTGCACATAATTAATAAAGTATCATTTTTTATTGTAGTTTTACATATAATAATGTACAGCAAAATATGTTGAAATCAGACATCAATTAAATCTCAACATAGTTTTATTTATTACAAATTATTGCATAATAAAATGTAATGCTTATCTAATCAAACGTTTTTATACTTATCAGGTTTAAACAAAATAAATCATAATGATTAAAAAAGTCTTTGCTATAATGATGTTTATTTTGTCATTACATTACACATAATCACTCATGGTTTTAATTTTAACAATATTTCTGATTTAAAATAGGAAAGCACAACTTTTGCGGCGCTTACACGAAAATAGTAAATAAACAAATTCTAGAATGTCGTTACCGACCGTCGCATGTGCATCTTACATCTCGCTTGCTCCTTTGTTCCTGCATTATTTCTTATCTCAATAAACGAGCGGGTCGTGCCGGGCGGCGTAAATACAAACCCGACTACAAAACATACATGCATGCTCTGTGTTGTAGTTTGGTTGGTACAGAGTTCGGACGTACAAACCCGACTACAACACAGAGCACTCATACCATTCTCTCCGCAATTACATTAGTTTTGAAATGCCCTGTGTCGGTTCTGGCACATCGCCGGCCCCTCCCGGGGCACGCTCGTTCTTCTCGCTCGGCTCGTGCGTTGAGGACGCAGTTCTAACCTAACCTAACCTACCCTGGCGTTGACGTTGGCGTTGGCGTTGGGGCCAATCGCGCTAATGTTGAACGATAATACCAAAACCAAACCGAAGCAAAAAACGGCACGTTACGCACTTTTCGTATCGCGCTAATTGTTTGAGCGGAAACGTTTCGAATTTTCTTTGGAAGTTACGTTGATATAGCGAACGTTCGAACTTTTGGTGTGCATCGGTATCGCGCAAATTTTTGACAGCGTATTTAACCAAAACCGTTACGTTGGAAACGTCTCAAACGCTGAAAATGAACGTTTTTGTAAAAGTTCCTCTCGAGCAGGTTTTTCTAACACGTTTGACGATCGTTGGTGGATTTTATTAATAAAATGTGTAACATCAGTATTTTTTGGGCAAGAATAAGATTCGTTCTCTAATATAAGAATATTTTCTGCGTAATAAAATAAAAAACTGGTATATCTTGGTGTAAATTATGAACCTGTTTGGCGTAACCAATTTTGATGCACAAATAGTTAGATTGTAGCAAAATAATTAACAGCGTTTTAGAGTAGTAATTTAGAGGGAAGTACATAGATAAACGGTAAGATTTTTTAATGGACGGTTAATGATTATCCCTTTTTAAAGCGATATTTTGTATGAAAATACTAAGAGATGACGTCATGTCTCTCTAGTTTGGATAGCGTCATAACACTTACTTTTAAGTTATTTGTTGTTTATTAATTCAAACTTTGTATATTTCGACAGACTATAAATGCAGTATGTAGTATTTTGGAGTATCTAGGATAGGATACCTGGGCACAGATCAATCCAGGTTGACCTGAGAAATTAGGTCAAGCTATGTGGCATACATGTAGTTCAATTATTGAGGTTACTTACTTTTGCCGAGTGATGCCAGCTTGGAGTAGCATCGCTCCATCTCTTATACAAACGGTCATACAAAATAAGCAAGGGGCAAGTAATAAAACATAGCAATAAATTGATGTAAATAACTTCTACTAATTTAATATGCCGTGTCATGCCGGCTTAGTATTTGCCGAGTGATGCCGGCTTAGAATAGCATCACCCCAACTTTTTTACCGCAGGTGTCGAAAGAAGCGACTAAGGGACTCGAGGGTTTTATATGTATTGCGACAACCTAATAAACAAATCATCTGATAGGACCTGCAATATCCTACTACTATTATAAAGGCGAAAGTTTGTAAGTATGGATGTATGGATGTTTGTTACTCTTTCACGTAAAAACTAGTGAATGGATTTGAATGAAACTTTACCACAATATAGCTTATACATCAGAATAACACATAGGCTATAGCATACATCAAAATAACACATAGGCTACAATTTTTGAGGTTTTTAATGTGAGGTCGTAAAAAAAACACATTTTTTGCGCTTACATTGCAAACGCTGACTGAATCCTACAAGATAGATCAAAGACGGGACGAACCTGAAGTCCACGCGAACGAAGTCGCGGGCAAAAGCTAGTATTTTATATTTACGGCCGTTGGTGCTCTGCCTACCCCGCAAGGCATAAGGGCGTGATATGTGTATGTGTGTACCAATTTCGTTGCCCTATGACTCTGAGTTCAGTAGGTAACCAGTGGCCGCGGGTCGTTGACCTATCCCGTATATAGGTCAGGACATCCCCCCCTCCTTCCTCATCTCCCCGCTTTCCCCTACCCTATATCCACACGATGCAAGGTCCTTTACACCCGTTCTATGAGGCTTAGAACACCAATACTCTCTCTCTTTCGTGTGGTACACCGAGTCGACCAAAGACCCAATGAACCCTAGTGTCAGAATTTTTCAACTGCCTTCTACAAGTAGCAGGCTTCTGACATGGTTGTGTAACGACCGCCGCCTAAGTAATCATAGACAGCACCCGGGACCTACGGCTTAACGTGCCATCCGAAACACGGAACCATCTTACGGACAATCGGGTGGTTCAGCCCGCAATGTCCTAACCAGACTGTGAACAAATTCACAAAGTGATAAATATCGACTTTGTGAGTGACCCACCGAGAATTGAACCCGGAACCTTCTGCGTCAAAGGCAGTCGCACTACCATTGCGCCATATCGGTCGTCAGTAGCACTAGCAGGCTACTACTACAGCCACAACAGTCCACTGCTGGGCATGGGCTTCCCCCAATTGCCATAGTCACCACGCTTGGCGAGGGCAGTGCAAGGTGTTTTAGATATTTACAGGGAATGCTGCTTGCCCATTCCCTGGATTTCTACCTTGGTCGCCTTTTACGACATTCACAGGTAGAAATGGGCCGATTCTGGGATGATAAAACATCACACGACAAATATGCTTGCTTGTATGTTGCCGTGTGATGCCGGCTTAGAATATCATCACCCCATTTCTTTCCTGTGGGTGTCGTAGAAGCCGACTGAGGGACTCGAGAGTTATGTGTATTACAGTTTTAGGCGACAAGCTGACAATCTGTCACTATAGTGATATACGACTTATCTGAAACGGCCCTCAAATATTTGTCAGTCGTGGCGATAATGACCGTAATTTAAGTCGTTGACGCTCTGCCTACCCCGCCAGGTATATAGGCGTGATTTGTGCATGTATGTATGTAATAAAGTAATTGCTTTCCAATTATCAGTTTGCCCGCTAACAGCCCCAGTGAAGGGAAAGCCCGGGCCAACCTGACCCGTCCCAGCTTGCGACCTGTCCTATTTTAACCGGAAATTTAGGTCACCCACTGCACGGCTCTGCAGTTCCATAGAACTAAACTGTATCTACTGAGTGTGCTTAGCATCACCCCGTTTCTACCTGCGGGTGTCGTAAAAGGCCAGGGACTGGGCAGCAGCATACATACATATATCACGCCTTTATCCCTTGCGGGGTAGGCAGAGCGTTAACGGCCGTAAGAATACGGCCACTATCGCCACGTCTGACATTTTTGAGGTTTGTTTTCCAAGGTTGTTTCAGAAAACATGCGTATCACTATAGTGACAGGTTGTCAGCCTGTCGCCTAAAAATTGTAATACACCAATACTCTCGAGTCCCTTAGTCGCCTCTACGACACCCGCGGGAAGGATATGGGGTGATGCTATTCTAAGCCGGCATCACACGGCGTTCCCTTGTGTTCGGCGTTCGGCAGCAGCATTCCCTGTGAATATCTAAAACACCGTGAACTAAGCTCGCCAATCCGCCTGCCCAGCGTGGTGAGTATGGCAATATCCCCATAAGCTCGCCAATCCGCCTGCCCAGCGTGGTGAGTATGGCAATATCCCCATAAGCTCGCCAATCCGCCTGCCCAGCGTGGTGAGTATGGCAATATCCCCATAAGCTCGCCAATCCGCCTGACAAGCTTGGTGAGTATGGCAATATCCCCATAAGCTCGCCAATCCGCCTGACAAGCTTGGTGAGTATGGCAATATCCCCATAAGCTCGCCAATCCGCCTGACAAGCTTGGTGAGTATGGCAATATCCCCATAAGCTCGCCAATCCGCCTGCCCAGCGTGGTGAGTATGGCAATATCCCCATAAGCTCGCCAATCCGCCTGACAAGCTTGGTGAGTATGGCAATATCCCCATAAGCTCGCCAATCCGCCTGACAAGCTTGGTGAGTATGGCAATATCCCCATAAGCTCGCCAATCCGCCTGACAAGCTTGGTGAGTATGGCAATATCCCCATAAGCTCGCCAATCCGCCTGCCCAGCGTGGTGAGTATGGCAATATCCCCATAAGCTCGCCAATCCGCCTGCCCAGCGTGGTGAGTATGGCAATATCCCCATAAGCTCGCCAATCCGCCTGCCCAGCGTGGTGAGTATGGCAATATCCCCATAAGCTCGCCAATCCGCCTGACAAGCTTGGTGAGTATGGCAATATCCCCATAAGCTCGCCAATCCGCCTGACAAGCTTGGTGAGTATGGCAATATCCCCATAAGCTCGCCAATCCGCCTGACAAGCTTGGTGAGTATGGCAATATCCCCATAAGCTCGCCAATCCGCCTGACAAGCTTGGTGAGTATGGCAATATCCCCATAAGCTCGCCAATCCGCCTGCCCAGCGTGGTGAGTATGGCAATATCCCCATAAGCTCGCCAATCCGCCTGCCCAGCGTGGTGAGTATGGCAATATCCCCATAAGCTCGCCAATCCGCCTGACAAGCTTGGTGAGTATGGCAATATCCCCATAAGCTCGCCAATCCGCCTGACAAGCTTGGTGAGTATGGCAATATCCCCATAAGCTCGCCAATCCGCCTGACAAGCTTGGTGAGTATGGCAATATCCCCATAAGCTCGCCAATCCGCCTGACAAGCTTGGTGAGTATGGCAATATCCCCATAAGCTCGCCAATCCGCCTGACAAGCTTGGTGAGTATGGCAATATCCCCATAAGCTCGCCAATCCGCCTGACAAGCTTGGTGAGTATGGCAATATCCCCATAAGCTCGCCAATCCGCCTGACAAGCTTGGTGAGTATGGCAATATCCCCATAAGCTCGCCAATCCGCCTGACAAGCTTGGTGAGTATGGCAATATCCCCATAAGCTCGCCAATCCGCCTGCCCAGCGTGGTGAGTATGGCAATATCCCCATAAGCTCGCCAATCCGCCTGCCCAGCGTGGTGAGTATGGCAATATCCCCATAAGCTCGCCAATCCGCCTGACAAGCTTGGTGAGTATGGCAATATCCCCATAAGCTCGCCAATCCGCCTGCCCAGCGTGGTGAGTATGGCAATATCCCCATAAGCTCGCCAATCCGCCTGCCCAGCGTGGTGAGTATGGCAATATCCCCAATAGGGGGAGCCCCTGTCCAGCAGTGGACTTTTGTGGCTGTTGTTGGGGACTATAATAAACTGTTTTCGATTTGTAAAATTTTGCCTGTGGAAGAAAAAGTTAAATATTTGATAGGTTTAGAACACTACTACAGTGAAAAATATAAGGCTGTTAGAACAAATAAATACAACACAAAAAGTGTACGTGAAGGAAAAATTGTACAACCTAGATATAGAAATTACTATGGCGAAAGAGTGTCATCTGTGATTGTACCCAAAATATTTAATAAGTTAAGTATACTTAGACAAAATCCTAAGATAAGTTTAAATACGCTCAAAACTAAATTAAAAAATGTTTTGCTTCATGTCAGTGATGATCCACACGATCATGCTGGAGTTAGTAAGTAGATAAAATTATAATAGATTTAGTTATTTGTATAGCTTGTAAGTGCTAATTGGTAGGTTATAGATATAGTGATAATAAGCGCGTCTCGCCAACAAACTGTTTCAGTTTGGCGAGGAATACTATTTAAGAATTTTTTTTGTAACTTACCTTGAATAAACTATTAAAAAAAAAAAAAAAAAAAAGCCCTTAGACCCCATCAAGCCGATTGTCGTAGTTATGATGGCCGCGAGGCCGAAAACATAGAGTACATACATACCTATAATTATCACACCTTTATCCCTTGAAAAAAATATGTATTAGGCAGCTATATACAGGGTGACTGGAAAATTGATGCATTCCTTTTAAGGGATGAACCAGCTCATGAAACTGAACAACTTTCCCCATGGCACATAGGTCGAAATATGAAAAAAAATTTTGGTCCTCCCATACAAATTGACTTGGTCGGTAATTTTGTATGGGTGGGCCAAATTTTTTTTTCATTTTTCGACCTATGTTCCATGGGGAAAGTTGTTCAGTTTCATGAGCTGGTTCATCCCTTAAAAGGAATGCATCAATTTTCCAGTCACCCTGTATATTTGAATGTGACTTAACCTAGGATTCGGGCCAGATAAGCCGTCGCGTCGGATAGCAGAGGTCAGATGGCAGTCACTGTGTGTAAAAACTTGGTTCCACGTCAAATCCCCTAGGTTAGGTAGCCGACCCCGACAGAGAACGGGATAAGGCAAGGAGAATGATGACCTATTAGGCAACTTAAAAAACTCTGACAACAAGGTGCACAGGGTCGTTCGTCAACTATGTGTCCCACGCGAACATTTATTATAATTTCTCATACATGTCTCTACTCGGAACTATTAAATATATTTTACTGCAGGAAACGCTGAATGACTGACAATTTAGTTTTAACGACGAAGTGTGTTTTGACTTCTGCGCGAAATATTTTAAGTCGGGCATTAATCACTCGCTGCGTGATGCCGGCTATAAAACAGCATCACTCCATGTTTTCTCGAGGGTGTCGTATATGCACAACAACAACAACAAACCCTACTGCGGTAATTTAGTAGTTATATTTCAAAGCAACTTTATCTTTTGGGCCCCACCACACCACTGACTCTCGACTGTGTCTTTTTTCTGTGATTGGTCATACATACATACATACATATATCACGCCTTTATTCCTTGCGGGGTAGGCAGAGCGCTAACGGCCGTAAGAATACGGTCGCTATCGCCACGTCTCACATTTTTGAGAATTGTTTACCAAGGTTTTTCCAGAAAACATGTGAATCACTATAGTGACAGGTTGTCAGCCTGACGCCTAAAAATTGTAATACACCAATACCCTCGAGTCCCTTAGTCGCCTCTTACGACACCCGCGGGAGGGATGTGGGGTGATGCTATTCTAAGCCGGCATCACACGGCATACGGTGATTGGTCAAAAATGTATAAATGTCAAAGTTCAGTTTCTTCTTATTGGTGCGTTTAGTCGCGCCTGCTGCCATCTAAGCTTAGAGTTTTCCTCTCCATTGACCTAGTAAGCGTTTTAAAAACTAAACTCTCGGATCTATCGGTTCGTTCTACGACGCGATGTTCCACACAATGGGAATGAATGAAGAATCCATAATTTAGTCGACGTAATTCCAATAATTCTGAACCAAACTCAAGGTATAAATACGCCTTGTCTACGTCACAAGTCATAATGATTCTGAAGTGTGCGGTTGTGGCCAGAAAACAAGCGTTTGCAAATTCGAGATCGATGTACATACATGTCTGACTAAACCCTAGCCCACATCGTAAACGATTGCATGTCCGAGCTGCACCGCCTCACGCCAGCGGCCGAAAAGTGGCTGAAGAACCTGAACATGAAAATATAGGATGCAGCGCAAAGAAACGCCATACGATATGATGGTGATAGCCTACAGGTAAGAAATAAGTTGTGTGTAGAATGTGTGATACAAGCACAAGTATAAGTAGGTTGCCGACTTTCGTAAACGGAAATTCAAAAATCGGGGTCCTGGCCAGCAATGAAAGGCGTGAAGCGACCACGGAAACACTGCACTATTGGCGAAAAACCACCGATTAGACCCTCAAGTCGCAAAAACGAGCAACCAAATAAACTGTTAAGTTCGTTTCGTTTTACTATTTATTTTAAATCAATTTTCCTTCATTTTGAAATCAGAGAAATTAAACCGCTCCCGCTTACCGCTGGTTTGGCGGCGTGACAGCGTTTCTCCGCGACATTCCGCGTGGTTTCGTCAGAGCCAAAACTCACTTGACGTCAGAGGAAGCGGGTGCAAGGTCGACTTGAATGAAACTACGGATGCCGAGGAATCTCTGTTATGTATAAATTATTGTTTAAGTTTGTTTCCGGTTTTCCTCTGGGAATTGGAGGGTTTTCTTTGTAATGACGGGTTTCAGTCGAAAGAGTTCGAGGCGATTCATGCCGTGTGATGCCGGCTTAGAATATTATCATCCCACATCCTTCCCGCGGGTGTCATAAGAGGCGACTGAGGGACTGGAGAGTATTGCTGTATTACAATTTTTAGGCGACAGGCTGACAACCTGTCACTATATTGATACGTCCGACTTACCTGAAACGACCCTTAAACATTTGTCAGACGTGGCGATAACGACCGTAATATTACGGTCGTTGACGCTCTGCCTACCCCTCCAGGGAAATAGGCAGATATGATTTGTATAGTGTAGTAGTGAGTTCGAGGCGATTCAGGTCTTCTAAGAAAAGTTTCTCGTACTCATGAGCTATTATATAAGATTATAGAGAATCTAAAATATTATTTAAAAAGATCGTACCGTCTGACAATCCTCTCATCATTCTCCTTGCTTTATCCCGTTTTCTGTCGGGGTCGGCTACCTAACCGAGGGGATTTGACGTGGAATCAAGTTTTCACACAGAGCAACTGCTATCTGACCTCTGCAACGCAAAGGTTAACCCTGGCGTGAGTCCTAGATCAAGTCACATTCAAATATCGAATTCAATTCGTCTGATAATCCTATGCTGTTTAAAAATAGTTTTATCTGATGGCGAAATTTTCTTCAACACATAAAGTTTATGTTCTAAACAGTACCAGTTCTAATTACTATGGCCGGCCTGTATACATCATCAAACGTTTTGTTGGTAATGATCACACGCAAAGAGCGTCGGTGACCAAGTGGTTAGGACACCGGTCTTACAATCGTGAGACCCGAGTTCGATCCCCGCCATGTACCAATGTGTTTTAACTCACGTACATTTACCGTCAGCTCTTACGGTGCAAGAAAAACATCGTCATGAAACCCACATTCAAATAAAATTTTAATTCAGATGATATTTGAATGTGACTTAGCCTAGGATTTGCGCCACTAACTTGGCGGGTTGCAAAGGTTAGATGGTAGTCGCTTTGTGTAAAAACTTGGTTCCACGTCAAATCCCCTAGGTTAGGTAGCCGCCCCGACAGAGAATTGCAGTAATTTTACGGACGTTAGCGATCTGCCTACCCCGCCAGGGATATAGGCGTGATTTGTGTATGTATTATTTCTAGCTTTTGTAAGTAATTTTTCATATCTGAACCCTTTTTTATTTAAGTCTGTTCAGTGCACCCGTTTTAAGCTCTCTGTTTACCGTATGGTTGGCCGGTAGAGAATGCTGCATGGCATTTAGCCCGCCGTTTGTACTTTAGTGTAATAAAGTTTGATAAAATTAAAAAAAGGCGTGGCATACTGGGTACAAAAATATTAGCTGCAAATATTTCAAGGGGTAAACCAGTCCATGAAACTGAACAACTTTCATCAAGGAACATAGGTCGAAATATGAAAAAATATTTTTGATCTCCCATACAAAATTACCAACCGACTAAGTCAATTTGTATGGGGGGTCCAAAAAAATTTCTGTTTCGACCTATGTTCCTTAGGGAAAGTGGTTCAGTTTCAGGGGCTGTTTTACTCCTTAAAATATTTGCAGCAACTTTTTTTACACCTTATAGTATACCCAAGAATAGCTTTGGAAAACAATCCTCAGAAATGTCAGACGTGGCGATAGCGACCGTATTCTTACGGCTGTTAACGCTCTGCCTACCCCACAAGGGATAAAGGCGTGGTATATGTATGTATATACTCTAGTTTACATACCCTACGGGTTAGTATACTTTCCCGCTTGGCACCGCGCTGAATGGCGGTAGTATTTTTAGCGGGAGAACGCTATGACGTCATCGATACGGTGGAGTGAACATGATGCGTATTTCTAGACCTATGCATGGTTTACATACATGAAATCATACCTCTTTCCGGAGGGGTAGGCAGAGGCCGGTGTGCCGACTTAGAATAACATCACCCCATTTTTAATCATGGGTCTATCCTATCTCCTAGATAAGGTGTCGTAAAAGACGTCTAAACGGATGAATCCAGAGTCAGTATGGGCATCAGCGTTATCTATGAGTAACTAGAACACCTTGCATTGCGCTCGCTAATTCGCCTGCCAAGCGTGGTAAATATGGCCGATACCCACTAATAGGGGGAGGCTCATGTCCAGCTGTGGACTACTGTTGCTGTTAGAGAAGAAGAAGAGGTAGACTACGATCCTTGCTTTCTAAAGCTATATCCTCAACACCTTGAAACACTATATCTATTTAAAAAACTGCATTAAAATCGGTTGCGTAGTTTTAAAGATCTAAACATACATACAAACATAGAGACAGACGCAAGAACCGACTTTGCTTTTTACTATGATGTCATCACCATCTGCCTGCCCTTATCCCAATTCATTTGTGGTCGGCGCAACACATCTTCATCCATTCATCTCAATCTGCAGTGATATCCTCGTTTACGCCTTTTTTGTTTGTCGTCTTTTACACAATCCATCCAAACTTTTATGACCATCCTACGGAATCTATCAAACTCAAACTCAAATCATTTATTCAAAGTAGTAAATTTTACATTTATCTTTTTGATGGTCAAATATTAGTCATTGTAAAAAAGAGAAAATGTAGGATGAGTACATTTTTCTATTTCATACAACAATTTTTATGAACCTAGTGTGAACGCGGCTCAGGTGGACTAAAAACTTAAAACTAGCCCCTAACGCACTGCCTCGGGGCTGGCCAAGCTAACCAAACAACATGTAACGTTGGGTGGTAAATAAAATAAAATAAAAACGAGTTCATGTCAAGAAAAAAAATGTTGTGTTACATTTACATGCGTATGGTTTCCATACCCATGTTCAAAACTTTCTTTAGCATATGCTCCCCATTCCTCCTCATAACTCATAACATGGACGGTTTCCTCTCATCTTTTCCGTCACTGGCGTAACTTTCAAACTTCCTCTATTATACTCATTCTTTATCTTATCTATCCTTGTCACACTACACATACATCGCAACACTCTCATCTCAGCTGCATGCAATCGTTTTTTGCATGTAGGGATAACCTTTGTTAACGTGTGATGCCGGCATAGAATAGCATCACCCCAACTCTTGCCGCGGGTGTTGTAAGAGGCAACTATGGGACTCGAGGGTTTCAGGTGTATTACCACGTATTACAACTTTAGGCGACAGGCTGACAACTTGTCACTACAGTAATACACGAATTATCTGAAGGGGCCCTCAATAGTTGTTAGACATGGCGATAACGACAGTAATTTTACGATTGTTAACGTTAACCTACCCCGCAAGGGATAAAAGCGTGATTTGAGTGCGGGGATACCCTTTTTTTGAAGTCGGTTAAACTATTGATGATGATGACGTGTGATGCCGGCTTAGAATAGCATCACCCCACATCCTTCGCGCGGGTGTCGTAAGAGGCGACTAAGGGACTCGAGAGTATTAGTGTATCACAATTTTTAGGCGACAGGCTGACAACTTGTCACTATAGTGATCCACATGTTTTCTGAAACAACCTTGGAAAACAATCCTCAAGAATGTCAGACGTGGTGATAGTGGGCGTATTCTTACGGCCGTTAACGCTCTGCCTACCCCGCAAGGGATAAAGGCGTGATCTATGTATGTATGTCTGTTAAACTATTTGGTTTACACGCAGAAGTCTAAACACTATTCGGCTAAATTATTACCCGACACAAAAAAGCTTGCGTCGGACGCCATGTGTTTCATAAACATGCTAATTATACATCGGCACAGCGTTGCTAGTACAACAAACACGATCGTTCGCACCCTGCGGGTTATAGAGTCAACGAACGACCCGATGAACCCTGGTGACGAGAGTTTTTCAACCATCTACTGTTACCAGTAGGCCTGTGAAATGGTTGTTAACCAATTGTTGCTAATTTATCAAAGATACCAGCTTGGATCGACTGCTCTTACGGTGAACGAAAAACGTCGTGATGAAACCCACTTTCAAATTAAATTTGAATTCAGATGATATTTGAATGTGACTTAACCTAAGATTCGGGCCAGGTTAGCCTTCGGGCTGCAGAGGTCAGATGGCAGTCGCTCTGTGTAAAAACCTGGTTCTACGTCAAATCCCCTAGGTTAGGTAGGCGACCCCGATAGAGAACGGGATAAAGCAAGGAGGAATCATCCTCCTCGTTCTCCAATCATCATCAGATGATGATGACCAACTTGGGCCGACTTCTTCACGTGCCCTCCGAAGCACTAACTAACTAACTTCTCCGAATCACGAAACTATTTATTTAACTGTTTATTGTACACAGTTAAGAAGACATAAGATATAAAAACAATACACAACAGGTCACTACAGTGACAGGTTGTCAGTCTGTCGTATAAAATAAGAACAGCTAAGAAAGAGAATTGGGGCCCAATGGTCCAGGAGCTTTCCTACCCGCAGTTGTCTGATTTTAGTTCCGCGTGTCATGTCCATTATCGTGTCGTATTCCGGTTACATCACTAGCAGCGGTCAATGTCGACTTGACGGACAAGCTAGTGATGGGATAATTTTATTTCAAAATGTATAAAAAATTGATAATATTAATAAGTATACCGCATATCGAGAAGTTTTTTAATAATAAATGACGGAAAAACTAAAAACTGTTAAAAGACAAAGGGATGTTAATATTATTTCTTTCACATTTATTGAAAAATTATTAGTTGGCAACAAACAATCAAACAATCAAATTATTTATCGTTTTGCTACAAGTTTTATAAAGTCGAAATTATATTACAACTAAGTTTCATTACAGCTATCTAATTAGCTACCTAATTCCATTACACGCCAAAAATAACTGTCGACACATTATCGATACCTTTATTTATAATCAACCATCATTCTCCTTGCCTTATCCCGTTCTCTGTCGGGGTCGGCTACCTAACCTAGGGGTTTTGACGTGGAACCAAGTTTTTACACAGAGCGACTGCCATCTGACCTCTGCAACCCGAAGGCTAACCTGGCCCTTTATTTATAATGAACCATACAACTCTATATGGTAACGTGAAAACTACGGAAATAACTTGTAAGCGTTGACGTAAGGCGCCATCTTGATTATCACGTAAAAAAAATACCGGGATACATTTTTAACTGACTTCGCGAAGAAAAAAGAGTAATGTTGGTCGCGGTTTGGTAAAATAGGATGTAGTCTCTGCCTACCCTTCCGAGAAAGAGGCGTGATTATATGCATGTATATTTTTGATAAAATATTTCCGTGTGGTGCCGGTTTAGAGCAGCATCGCCCCACATCTACCCGTGGGTATTGTAAAAATCGACCAAAGGACAGTCATCAAGGGCAATGGGCAGCAGTGTTCCCTATGAATGCAACATATTGCACTGCGCTCGCCAATTCGCCGGCCAAGCGTGGTAAATAAGGCGAAATCTAAAAAACGGGGAAGTTACTGTTCAGCAGTGGACTGTTGTGGCTGTTACTTGTTGGTAAAGAATAAAATAGAACAATGAATGTTTCTTAACAAAAATATAAATAAGAACGGTAGAATTAGAACCGCACTCGCTTTCGAAGTGTTCTGTACCGCCATGCCATACAAGTGTTTTCCATTTAAAATGGGAATCTTTTTGTTTAGATCCTGGTAGGTTTTCTTACTATGCATTTCTTCTTATATGGCAAGTTTAGATTTTATGTGCCCAAAATTCAGCCACCTGGACAGCATTTTCTGTGGCCTTCATGAGGTCATCAAGCGTGCAGGTATTGGGGCACGCGGAGCAGGACAGGAGATGTTCCATGGTCTGAGGAGTTACACCACATTCGCATATGTTACTGGAGCTGTCGATGTAGCCCCACCGAGTCAGATTGTCTTTGCAGCGGCAGACCTGCGTCCGCAATCAATCTGGACCGACTAGGCGACTGTGCAATGAACTTGATAGATAAACCCTCAATCTAACTACATAGTTAGTTGTTGGTCCAAAAAATCCTCATTTTCCTTTTTTTGATTACAGAACCCCAAAAAGCCCTTTTGTTTAAGTACTCAACAGAACCAAATATAACTTCGCAATGATACTTTTGTCAAAAAGTTAAAGAAAAGTTGTTTTACTAAGATTTCGTCTTCAACTTCTTAAAAAAGGCGATTTCGAAAATTAAAGCAACAAACAGTCTTGTTTTCTTTACAAATTGAAAACATAGTAGCCGGCTAAGAATAGCATCACACCAATTTATTCCAATGGATGTCGTAAAAACCGACTAAGGGAATTATCCTTCCCTTGCTGCTGCTCATTCCTTAAATCAAGGGAATGGGCAGCAGCGATATCTGTGAATGCAACATATTTCACTGCGCTCGCCAATCCGCCTACTAAGCCATGCCCCCCGAAAGGGGGAGGCCCATGTCCAGCAGTATATTTTTGTTGCTGTTAAGGTAAAAAATTAGGTCCTTCATATATCCCTTGGGATTGGTTTTTTTTACTAACAACGCGATCTGTTGACGCAAAACAAAACCGAACCTATCTTTCAAAGGAAAGTAAAAGTAATTGTTTGTTGTGTGCATCAGTGGTTATTTATTATTCTTGGCACCGGCCGAGATGCAGTTGCATCGGTGACATCACAATGCACTTGTTCTGTCTTCAATCATAGGTAGAGCATAAGTTTATAGCTAGTACCTACCAAGTTCTTCTTTATACCAAACTATATGCGGCTCTCTGCCCGATGTAACTCATTTTCCCGTGGGAATAAGGATTCTTCCCGGCAAGTATTATACAAAAAAACTTTCCTCTTAAAACACTATCTATTATAAAAACTTGCATCAAAATTTGTTGTGTAGTTTTAAAGATTTAAGCAACCATACATACAGACAGACTCGAAAAGCGACTTTGCTTTATACTATGTAGTGATAGTGATAAAGAATTTGAATTGAATATAAAAGACGTAATGAATTCAAATTTTATTTGAACGTGGGTTTCATCACGATGTTTTTCCTTCACCGTAAGATCACTTTGTAAATGTACGTGAGTAAAAACACATTGGTACATGGCCGGGATCGAACTCGGGTCTCACGATTGTAAGACCTAACTTGGCCACCGACGCTCTCTGTTATTATTGCTGGTTTTGTTTGAGTTTCAGCCTACTTTGTGTTCACTGCCGACCTGGTGATTCAGAATGGTGACTCCGCGTCCGTGACATTTCACCCCACAACCCCAGCCCTTAAGGTCGACTCATACCGGCTTATATCACTACATAGTATAAAGCAAAGCCGCTTTTCGCGTCTGTCTGTATGTTTGCTTAAATCTTTAAAACTAAACAACGGATTTTGATGCAGGTTTTTTTTATTAGATGGAGTGATTCAGGAGGAAGGTTTTTATATATAATACTTACTTGCCGGGAAAAATCCTTATTCCCACGGGAAAATGAGTTGCAGCGGGCACAGCTACTGGGGCAGGCCGCAAGTGGTCTATATAAGTATAGTATTTCTGTATCTATTGATTTTGTTTGTACGGTTAGATGGACGATGACTTAAAAAATTTCAATGGCAAGCACGGGAGATTGTACCTTACGGCTTACTTTGGGTTAGGTCTAAGTTTAGCAATGAACTGCTAAAGGCTGATGTGACAAATTATACATTCTATTTCTTATTTTGTACTTGAATTTGTTCATCTTAAGGGTGTGTGTTAGGTACTTAAAGAGAGCGGCTGGTAGCGACTGGATGGCGAAAGCGGGAGATCGTTCATTGTGGCGTACCCTGGGGGAGGCCTACGTCCAGCAGTGGACTGTTATAGGCTGATGTGATGATGTGATGTGAAGGGTGTGTGTGAATCTATTTGTTTAGTAGAACGTATATGGCAGTATTTCGGGTGCGAAATTGTGTCAAAAATACGCCTGCCGAAACTCCGGACAAATATACTATATTTCCGTTCTTTTTCTTTTCGTGTGGGACACCAAGTCATCCAACGACCCGTTGAGCCCTAGGGTCAGAATTTTTCAACCGCCTTCTACAAGTAGCAGGCTTCTGACATGGTTGGGTAACGACCGCCGTCTAAGTGATCATAGACAGCAACCGGGACCTACGGCTTAACGTGCCATCCGAAACACGGACTATCGGGTGGTTCAGCCCGCCATGTCCTTAACCAGACTGGAAACAAATTCACAAAGTTATAAATATCAACTTTGTGAGTGACCCAACGAGAATCGAACCCGGAACCTTCTGCGTCAAAGGCAGTCGCACTACCACTGCGCCACATCGGTCGTCAAATTTTCATTACGATATTCAATCTGCTGAAAACGGCGCGCGCCTATCAGCGCTAGGTGTGCGCCGACCCTAATTTGACTAACTCACACAGTACGTGACGTCATCACTTCTTTCACTGTTTTGTGTTTAATGTCAAAGTGTTAAGATATCGTATCGCAAGGTCTTCTAAGAATTATACGGTCAGCTGTTTTATATAGCATCACCCCACTTTGCGAGAACCTTTTAAATAGACTAGCTTTTTAAATATACCGGGTGAAAGAGACAGTCCTCCGAATATTGATAGGGTGCATGCAGACCATGAAACTGAACAACTTTCCCCAAGGAACATATTATTTCAGGAAACTACAAAAAAAATTGAAGCTCCCATCTCTCTCTCTTTTCGTGTGGGACACCGAGTCGTCCAACGACCCGATGAACCCTAGTGTCTATTCTAAGCCCACATGTAGTTTAAGCCCAAGTGGGGACCACGCCTCGGCAAGCGTACCGTTGGACGCCCTCCGGCCAGATGGACCGATGACTTACTTAGAGAGCGGCTGGTAGCGACTGGATGGCGAAAGCGGGAGATCGTTCTTTGTGGCGTACCCTGGGGGAGGCATATGTCCAGCAGAGGACTGCTATAGGTTGTGATGATGATGGTTCTAAGCCGGCACCGCACAGTGAATAGTATGTAGTTTTAACATACAAAATATGTGAGTACATTTGAAACAAAATAAGAATGTAAATTCCATTCAATCTGTGATTGGCATGCATAAAATATATACACAAACATTAATGTGGGTAGGTATGTGTGTAACATTGAACTTGAACTGTGTGTTATGTCACTATCAGCTAAGGAATGTTGAGCTAAGAGTAAAAACTATTTGATAAGCATATGAGTCATCATAGAAGTAAATAAAAAAATCACAGTTTCAAGAGGTGAACCAATCCTTGGGAGTGAACAGCTTTCTCCAAGGAACATAGGTGGAAATATGAAAACAAAATTGAGACCTCCGTTACAAAATGTACCAGCAAGCAAGTTAATTTGTCATTCTGTAATTTTTTATCATGTATTCCTTGGGGAAAACTGTTCAGTTTCATTTACACTGGTACACCCTTTAAAATGTGTACGGTTGTTTTTTTAAATAATATAAGTAAGTAGTAGGTAGAAGTTTTCATTCATAGACTGATTTTGGACTGACTGCGTCATAGAACAAGGTTGCGTGGTGCCAGCTTGAAACAGCATCAACCCCTTGAACTTCGCATCAGTGTCGTAAAAGGTAAAAAAAGACTTGAAGTGTTCATGTGGCAGGTCAAATGAGCTACTTATTAAAACAATATTTTGTATGAAAATATGAAGTGATGATGTCATATCTCTCAAGTTTAGATGGCGTCAAAACACTTACTTTTGTATAATGTTTCTGTTAATTAATAAAAACATTGAATATTTTACAAGTAGTTAGCTTCTTGTAATGCATGACTGCCATCTAAGTAATCATAGACAGCAACCGGGGCTTTTGGATTTATGCATCTTCCGAAACATTTTTTTAAAATAATGTAGCAGCCTGCAATGTCCTAACCAGACATGAAACAAATTCACAAAGTGACAATGATAATAATATCTTTGTGAGTGCACTACCAAGAATTGAACCCAGAACCTTTGTGTTGCAGTCAGTCAAGCCCCCACTGTACCACATAAGTCATTAAATTATGCTAAGTCTCATAAATCTCTGAAAAATTAGGTAGATTATAAATCTCTGAAAAAGTAGGTAGATTGTAAGCTAATAAAGGACATATTCTAAGTATGATCGAACGGTTACCCAACCAAATTCAGGAGGTTACAATGCAAACAAAAATATTTTATAATGGTGCTAACTATGAAAGCCATCCATGACCACCTCTTTTTAGATTTTTTTTTATTTATATTATTTAGTTTTTTGAAGGATTTTGAATACTGAATACAATACAAAAATGCAATCACTTACGCTAGTTGTACGCCTCCTGTCGACAGCTATTCATCAAAACAAAGTTGATACCACTAAAATTAGCACAAAATGTAGTCAAAAATAGAAAACTGATCACTTCACTGAGAAAACGAATTTATAACAGTGCACCGTGTCCAGAACGTAGCAATCACAATAGAAAACCCTCGCAGTCCCAACACTGAACGAAAAAACCAAAGAAATAGGATGAAAAACTGAAAATCTGCAAGATTTTCGCAAAGAACCTACACTGAAATGTCAACGATTTTCACACTGGCCCCACACAAATATCTCCCGTTTTATAATCCAAAATGGTCCGAAAATTGGAGACGCACATGACCCGAGCCACTTCATCCATGTAGTTTCACAAAATCAGCTCCTTTTTACAATTTCACAAAATAAAATGATGTGAGTGAATGACAAGTATTTTGACATGCGCACCATTGCAAAATTTGCAGCGCCATCTAGACTTCACCGAAATACTTTCAAGCCAAACAGTTAAGAAAAAAGTTTTACTTTTCAAAGGCAGATGGCGTTGCACAAAATAGTACCACTACCCAATACTAGGTGGTTGTTTGAAATAACATTTCGATTGAGGAGATACGGTGCAGCTGTTCACTTCATTTCAACGTGCTTAGGATCTCTGTTGTCGTATGGGACAGGGTGGCATAAAATACCTTTGTTCTTTTATGTATAGGTATTTACCTGCTTTATCTACTTACTATGTAAAGGTAAGTAACCTAAAACTTGTTGGTATCAAAACAGCAATCGGACACGTTTGTCTTAAAATACGAATGATACAATCGTGCGTGGTCACATCAAACATAGAGCTACGAAAATAACGATAGCGAACTTTTTCGTTCATTCATCCCTAAAAATTATCATCGCAAAAGTCATACATACATTCATACACAAATCACGCCTTTATCCCTTGCGGAGTAGTCAGAGCTTTAACGATCGTGAAATAACGGTCGTTATCGCCACGTCTAACAAGTATTGAGGACCCCTTCAGATGATTCGTGTATCACTGTAGTGACAGGTTGTCAGCCTGTCGCCTAAAGTTGTAATACGTGGTAATACACATGAAACCCTTGAGTCCCATAGTTGCCTCTTACAACACCCGCGGGAAGAGTTGGGGTGATGCTATTCTATGCCGACATCACACGGCAAAAGTCGACCGCTGAATAAGCATTTTTTACCCGACTACTTACTCCGGAGGGTTATGTTTTCGGGATTAGGAGCATCCGTGGCCAAGTGGTTAGAACACCGGTCTTACAATCGTGAGACCCGAATTCGATCCCCGCCATATACCAATGCATTTTTACTCACGTACATTTACCGACCGCTCTTACACAAATCACGCCTTTATCCCTTACGGGGTAGGCAGAGTGTTAACGGTCGTAAAATTACAATTCGCGTATCACTGTAGGTGGTTGTCAGCCTGTCGCCTAAAATTGTAATACACATGAAACCCTCGAGTCCCTTAGTTGCCGTTTACAACACCCGCGGAATGAAATGGGGTGATGCTATTCTAAGCCGGCATCACACGACTGCTCTTACGGTGAAGGAAAAACATTGCGATGAGCTCACGTTCAAATAAAATTTTAATACAGATAATAGATATTTGAATGTGACTAGGATTCGGGCCAGGACAGCCGTCGGGTTGCAGAGGTCAGATGGCAGTTGCTCTGTGTAAAAACTTGGTTCCACGTCAAATCTCCTAGGTAAGGTAGCCGACCCCGGTAGAGAACGGGATAAGGCAAGGAAAATGACTGTACTAACCTACCTAGTTCTTTAAGATGCAGGAAACAAAGCAAATTTCAGTCATCTCTATAATTTCATAGCTCCATGCCAAAAGAACCTTCTCAGAATCGAGGCAGGTAGGTATGACGTCACATCGGTAGAACGTGAGATCTTTGTGATACCTCAGACCACTAAGCGGTCTGAACTAGTAGGCACAAAGGTCTAAGTATAGCGTGCTTTGGAGGGCACGTTAAGCCGTGGGGTTGCTGTTTGTGACGACTTACCCAGGGATTCGAGGGTTTCATGTGTATTGCAATTTTAGGCGACACGCTGACAAGCTGTCTCTATGGTGATACATGATTTTTCAGAAACGACCCTCCCTCGGATATTTATCTCACGTGGCTTCAGCGACCGTACTTTCACGACCGTCAGCTCGCTGCCTATCCCGCAAGGGATAAGGTCGTAATATCTGTGTGTGCAAGTAAAAACTGTGGACTCAGGGTTAATAGGGACTTCGTGGACTCAAAATTCCACCTATTCATTACTTGTTTTGTTTCGTCGTTATGTGGGTATAATTATTTTGGAAATGCTAGACTATGTTCGTGAAGCCGAGAGTGTGAGATTTGTTTGACTTGACAGATATAATTCAGAGCAAAGTTGCCAGACCGTACCGAAAAAGGACTGTTCTTCGCCATTTTATACAGTCACCGAACCTCTTTATGTCTCTGATGATCATTGTGCACCGGAAAGAATGGTGACATTTTCGTGTTTTTATTTTATAGTAACCAAATTCAGCTTGGCGATCTATATATCTAACTTAGGAGAAAATACAAGTTAAATTTCAGCACTGTAAAGGTAGGAACCCTCTAATTATTCTGTCAAATTATACTCACTCGACTTTACAAACATAGAGCGTCTCAGACAAGCAAAAAAAAACGAAAAATAAGTAAAGAACAATCCGAGTTTTAACTCGGTCTGTCTACCCACGCCCGTTCTGACCTATCGGACTGGTGACCTTTGAGTCTACCTGCTGGTTCTCAGTCGCATTTGAATTTTAATACTCGCCTTAGAATTTTAGATCTTGAATTGACTTGTTTTCTAAGGTCGAAATGTCGGCGTCAGAATTTGATAAGTAAAAACTCTCCTGTGTTGACGCTAGTAACAACTATTATTTATTCTATGCTTAGATTCTGTGCTACCGGCGTGTATCGGTGCTATGCTTTCGGTTAATTTGATTGAAAATCATATTAAATCTTAGAGCATTCAACCTAAGGAGATCAAAGCTACGCTTACCTCTCCGCCAGAATTCACTGCCCATTTGTCCAGCACGTTAAATAAAACTGATAGTTTCCATTTAGTATGTGGTTTTCAAATTGTTGTAAAATTATCTTTGTGTGCTGTATGTGTTTACCTCCCTTCCCACAAGAAGTAGCAGAAAATGTTGTATGCTCTAAGTATAATGTAACAAGAACTAAGGTATAGTACCCGATGGAATATCCTAGGTCCTAGGTAGAGTCCTTGCTATAAAGGAGGTCTTAACTGCATTGCACAGGCAATGCATAGCTGTCATCCGAAAATCATTTATACTATAATGTAATCTCCTTGGAGAAATTGAGGTGAAAAGTCACTGTCAATCTGATATTCGGCCAGCTAAACTGAACCATAGACAGACGGCACGGGCAGAGGAAACGAAACTCAAAAAAAAAACCTTTTTAAACGTTTTACAAAAATCAAGAAAGAACATTGTTTAGCATTTTAGTTCGATTGAAGACACCTATTGACTAACACTACCTACTGACTGGCACACACAACCTTGCATTCCAATGCCAAATTTTAAAAGAAAAAAACGAAGATTCAAAATGGACGGCCGTTAACAGCTGATTTACGAATTTCGGCAACTCCGTGCCAGCTTTCGGCAGGTAAGCATTTGACCAGTCGTTTTACATAATTTAAATGATTCTCAAACTTGAAAACCTTGTCGTATTCACAAAAACTAAAAAGTCTACAAGGTTACAGCATCTGGGTGACAGTATTTTACGTTAACGATCTGCCCACCCCGAAGGTGAAAAAGGCGTGATAATGTGTGTTGTCGGATTTGTGGAAACCTCAAATGTTTGTCGCACTAGTTTTTTAGTTATCGACTGCTCTGTGAAGTAAAAACATCGTGATGAAACCCACATTTTAATAATATTTGAATTCAGATGATATTTCAATGTGACTTAGCCTAGGATTTGGGCCAGGTTAGCCTTCGAGTTGCAAAGGTCAGATGGCAGTCGCTTTGTGTGAAAACTTGGTTCCACTTCAAATCCCCTAGGTTAGGTAGCCGACCCCGACAGCGAACGAGATAAGGCAAGGGGGATGGTATCTTATTTGTAGATTATTCATCAGTTTCGTCATCCCACTAACTAACTAGCTATGACGAAACATGTCCTCTGCAATCTAAGAATTCCAAGATGGCGGTCAAAGTCCTATCATACTTGTCAGCTGGCTAACCGATTCATGTTTATGCATAGAAGTGCGACCCGGATGTGTGATAGCCTAGGAGCTTGACTTGACACCGATATTTACGTCTGTTTTTATTATAGCGAATAACGTTGCGCATTTTTAGCGCATCCGTATGCAAGAAAATTTTATAATTTCGCCTACGGGTTCTTCGCGGCCTTCTCCTTCCAACATTTCCTCTAACACTCGCCTTATATATCTCTTTCGTTAATCTCCTTCCAATCATTCTGTCAACATGACCAAACCACTTTAACATTCCCTTTTCAATCCCTGTCACTATATCTTCTTTTACGCCACAACAACGTTATCTTATTACAGTATTCCGTATCCTATCATTCAATTTCACACCAATCTTGCTTCTCAATGATCTCATCTCTACTGCATTTATTATATTTAGATACATACATACATACATACATATATCACGCCTTTATCCCTTGCGGGGTAGGCAGAGCGTTAACGGCCGCAAGAATACGGTCGCTATCGCCACGTCTGACATTTTTGAGGATTGTTTTCCAAGGTTGTTCCAGAAAACATGTGTATCACTATAGTGACAAGTTGTCAGCCTGTCGCCTAAAAATTGTAATACACCAATACTCTCGATACATGAATTAATTAAATTAAATAATAAATTAATTAAGGAAAATCTAATTAAACGGCAGCTCTCGGCCTATAACAGCGTGTTGGCGGCAAAAAGTGCGGCGCCGGCGACGCTGACGTCATAGTAACGACCGCAAAACGTCTGCCATTGACAGGTCTATAATACCTACCTCTAGTATTAACTGTTTGAGGTCTATTATCCATATATCCATGCGGTCTCAATTTGATATTAAGATCAGAAGGTCGCTAGTTCAATTCCTGGGAGTGTGTGAAATTGTTCTCAGCTTGGTTACTTGTCCAGTCCATAAGAAAGATGGCCAACAATTATTAATCTGGGCCCCAAGTCTGCTATTTATTGTCATTGTATGTAATGCTATCGAAACTCAACTGTCAATTCAATTGCCATTGTGATTTTTCTATACTTCAAACTATTAGCAGACTGCGAAATGACCGAAATCATCCAACTGAGATCCAATCGACATCCAACTGAAACGATTTTCATTTAGCAAACTAGGGCCCTGTTGGTTAGTCCCGGATGCTATTTCCATTATTGGGCACTTTATCGGCGGTATACCCACAATATGACGTCCCAAGCCTACCTATTAAAGCACGCGGTTTGAAACCCTGACAACAGAGTTCATAGGGTCCATCATCATCACAGCAGTGTTTATTTTAGTATCGGTTTTAGTCAATTCTTGTCAGACGTGTGGCGATAACGACGTTAATTTTGCGATCGTTAACGCTCTGCCTACCCCGCAAGGGATAAAGGCGTGATTTGTGTATGTGTGTATGTATGGTTTTAGTACCGTTGCCGTGTGATGCCGGCTTAGAATAACGTCACCCCATTTCTTCCCGCGGGTGTTGTACCTAAAAGGCAACTAAGGGACTTGAGGGTTCCATGTGTAATACAATTTTGGGCGACAGGCTGACAACCTGTTACTACAGTGATACACGAGTCATCTAAAAGGGCCCTCAATCAATACTTGTCAGACGTGGCGATAACGACCGTAATTTTACGATCGTGAACGATCTGTTTACCCCGCAAGGGACAAAGGCGTGATTTATGTATGTATGGTTTTAATGCCCAAAGTGTTAACATTGATAGACTACTTACTAATACCAAGCGTAGATACCAAGGTTATATTATTATTAGTTTGGCGACTCTACAAACCTCATGAGATTTGATTTTTTTGTTTTGGTCGTCACCACGTCAGCGGATGTGCTGGAATGCGAAATGGTAACCCGCAGTTTTGGTAGATTAGATCGCTCTAACTTTTGGGGAAAAAGGTTTGGAAAAAGGGGTCCGTAAAATTGGCTTTGGTAAATACAGGCGCGGATGCAAGATATGGCTAAGGGCGGCCATTTTGAGAAAAATATATTAGTTCTAATTTGGCAAAAAAATTAATTTACTCGATTTAGTAATGTGAGTCAGGCTTCCATTGTCCCTATGCCCCGCGCAGCTTTATTTAGAACAACGCGGTGGATTCATAGCTTACTATAGAAATTAAGTTAAGTAATAATTATTTATTTCCAATGATGTGTCCGACCAAATGTCGATCGTCAATCCGAATCCATCCGTCAGTTTCACAATTTTAAGACTATGTACGTACAAGAAGTAAGGTTAGCGCCTAAGAAGGTCGCTACAAGCGTTCCCTGTGAATACGGCATGTGGCACCGCGTTCCCTTACTCTTGAGGAAAGTTGTTTCGGACTAGTTCATCCCGTTAAAGTATTTGCATTACATTTTTTTACACCTCTACATTCAGATGTCTGTCTTACCTACCTGAAGAGCAGAATCGAAACCGAAGTAGTTGCCTACTTATTTTCAAAACAATATTTTCATTTTTCGTTCAGCTTAAGGGTTATGTACAATAACCGGTTAACAGAGATCGGATCTACATACATATATCACGCCTTTATCCCTCACGGGGTAGGCAGAGCGTTAACGGCAGTAAAAATACGGTCGCTATCGCCACGCTGACAAATAAAGAGGGCCGTTCGAAATAGTTTGTATATCACTATAGTGACAGGTTGTCAGCCTGCCGCCTAAAGGTTGCAATACACCTGAAACCCTCAAGTCCCTCAGTTGCCTCTTACGACACCCGAGATCGGATCTAGTGCGTAAATAACCATAGAAATAGTTCTACGGCTACGGACCATATTTTCATGGGTTCGGATCGAATTCTAAACTAAACTCTTACTAAACTAAATTGGAACTGGGTATGGGTACATGGGTAACCTTGGACGGGTAATCTACCCACCCACCCATCTCGAGATTACCCTGATCGTGTCCGATTCTATTGAAATAGCTAATAACTAATTGTATTTTACCTTAAGAGCCGTCGGCACGAAGCTCGAGGTATTCTTAAGCAATTAACGACAACCTTGCCGAGGTAAATATTGCACAGGGCAAGCTGGAAATATGGTATTTCAGATAATGCCTAGGCTGGTTGCAGTCTCTCGGGACAGGAAACAACTTGACAACCACATACAAAATGGCACCTGTCAGTTTCAACGTGCTGGGAAAATGGGCAGTGAATTCTGGCAGAGGGGTAAGCCCAGCTTTGCCATCTCTCAAGTTCAAGACTTAAGCATCAGCCGGGGATCGCACCACGGACACGTGGGGTACCAGTTTGGTACCAGTATCATCCCACTGCTCTAGCAATCGGGGCCCTAAGTCTGCTAAATGAAAATCGTTTCAGTTGGATGTCGATTGGATCTCAGTTGGATGATTTCGGTCATTTCGTAGCTTGCTAACAGTTTGAAGTATAGAATAATCACAATGGCGATTTAATGACAGTTGAGTTTCGATGGCGTTACAATGACAAAAATAGCAGCCCGGGTCAGTCGATGCGTTGGCGGCTCAATGGCAAAGAAAAAGGACGACGGTACCGGGTTCGATCCCAGCTGACTCTCGACATTTTTAAATTTCTTATTTTAATTAAAAAATTGTTTAGTTACATGTAATTTCTTTTATTGCCTATTTGCCCCAATAAAATTTAGATTCTCTCACAACACATGGGTTGGCTGGAAGAGATCTCTCACTAAGAGATGAGCTCGCCTTTGCGACAATATTTATATATTATATTAATATTTATATATTTATATATATATATTTATATATTTATATATAAAATCCCCTTCCCTTCCTTTATATATAAATAATATAAATAAAATCCCCTATGTTCTAGCTAGGCATTTGATATAATGCCTGAAAGATGTTCAAAGTCAGTAACATGCCCACTGAGACGATTCTTTATAATTATTGGCTCACGATAGTAACATTCATCGCAATGACAACGGAGAAATTAACTTTAACCTTACTATAGCGTTTATTTACTACCCAATAATCTTATAGTATTGCAAACTGAGTAGGTACGATCTAATCCATCTAATCTGTGCCCTATGCAATAAAACAGCAGGCTACAAGTCTACAAGTGAAATTCGATGTACATTGCTTAGCCGTTGAGACATTATACAATCAGGGTTTTTAACCCGCTACGCAATGTACATCGATAGACTTGTAGCCTGTAGTTTCGAAAATAGGGGACTGATCGAAATCTGAAATTTTCTATCGCAGACTCCGACATGAGCAAATCCGCCAGTGTCAACAGTTGCACCAGCACTGCTGTGCTGAGATTTATCCGGTCTAGAATTAAGGTCTCAAGTAGGTACCTTTAGGTGTTCGAGCAACACGGCATCCCGTCCCGGTACAGAACGAGACGGAAGACCGCGTTGTTCGAAACCTTTAGGTAGGTAAGTACCTAGTTAATATTATGTTTAGAGTACTTATTGTTTGGCTTGTCAAATGTGTACTGTTTCGTTTTGTGTTGCGTACTGAGATAAGAGAATTAAGGGTTTTCAATTTCAATTTCAATATGATCATGAGACTTCTTCAGTCATCTGGGACACCCAGGGACACCCATGGACCGGCACTCACACATTCACACAAGCAGGTAGGTGTATTCTAAGCGGCGTCTCGATGCCACGACACTTAAAGCGGTTAACACACACGTCCCTTGCTTTTTCGGAGATTTGCCTGATCCGAATTTTTAAGATAAAGACTAAGTAGCCGTTTGAATATTATGCCGTATTTGACAGCTACCCATACTAAAGGACAAGTCAACAAAGAAAAATAGAGCTTATGTGATAGCATTAACATGATTTTGACAACTGTTGAATATGGCCTATTCGAACGGCCATACTGTAAAAAAACTCTATTGCATTGCATATTAAAAACACAAACGCACAACAGGCTAAAGTTTTCAGCTTAACTAAAGAGGCGGCCTTATCGCTAAAAGCGAGGCGTTTACGAATCCCCTACAAAAATCGGATATCATGACACTCGTCACCGCATCAAATGCCGGCTGTCACAAATAGTTATTAGTTTGGTAGTAGTGACGAACCGTAGTATCGCGCGTTGCGTGTGCGTAACCTGACGTGCGTGGGCACATATTTGCATTTGACATTTTGCCGAGATCTGACCTTGAACATTGACATTTTGTGGAGTTCATAATTTGGAGACATGTTTGCGAGATGGAAAAGAAATAAAATTGCTTAAACTTTGAGGTTAGAACGGAAGTCATCTGAGAAATATCAGAAAATAATGGAAATCTTTTATTTGAAGATATATCTGAATACAAAATTTCACGAAGACGAAAAATGTATTTACTAGTGTGGCCGCTGAAATCCTGCCCTCCCAACGCATAATATCCTAAATGCACAATGACCTAAACGCATAATGACCTAAACTCATAATGACCTAAACTCGTAGTGACCTAAACGAATTTAAAAACCTAAGTAGTTTAAAAAGATCATTCGTAGGCTCAACGCCTTTTTCGATAAATAAAGAATAACAAACCTTCTGTCCAACCAGTATACAGTAGGGAGTCACCTTAATACAAGCCTGACTGTAGTCTGTTCTGTAGTCATCCTATCAGACGATCTAGCTTAGCCTTGTAGACTAGACGGTGACCTACAGAACCCACACGTGCAAAAAATCGCGACAAAATTCCAATATGCCAAAAGCGAACGTGTTCTTTTTTTGAATCCGCCAACGGTCTAACGTTCTGCGCGAGCATCGCGAGACCGGCGCCTCGAACGCTGAATAAAATTAATCGTGTGGGTTGCCAGAGTAACTGAAATGTGCTGATTTTGTGGCTGATGTGCGCGCCAAAGAAGCGCAAGCGCAGTAAAAAACTACTAAAAGTATGTATGGGCCCTTTTTTATGAATTTGGTAAGTATAACTAGATTTTTTAAAGAAACGATCCCACTAAGTTCTCATATTATGTCATATATTTTGATAGAGAGACAAATACTAGTGTTGCGAGTTCGGGATCGTTTCTTTATCTGTGCAAGATATAGTATCAAAATGCTTGGGGGTAGTTCGATTCCTCGTGATAATATTTTATTGATTGTTAATAATCTGTAGTTTTTCTTTTTTTTCATATCTGTACTTATTATAATAATGCAAGTACATTTTCACTGTTGTTAATCTTCGCTGTGATAAAGAATAACGTCACCATTTTATCCGTGGATGTAGTAAAATCACAGAGTTAAGCGCTGTAAAATTATGAAGGGAGAATTTAGGGAAGCTCGCCAACCCGGTTGCCAAATGGCGAGTGTGGTAAAAGCCTCTAGTGTCCATCATGGTGATATTGACAGTTAATCCTTCAGAGCAAATTGCAAAATCACGTCTTCAATGTTAGAGGCTGAGGTCAAAGGATAATATTGCTAGCAAATCAGCAATTAATATTGTGCAACATTACGTAGAGTCGCTTAGTAACACAGCCATTAATAAATTAATCGAACGGCAACCCAGGTAATAATTTCCAACCAGTTCTACAGATTTAAAAATCGATTTTATACAATGATCTAAGGACGGATCGACCGCTCGGATCGCATGACGTGTTCTCAGTTTGAATTCTGTGCCGGTCATCTCGAGTCGTGTTTCGCGCCATGGTTTTTTCTTTTTTAATTTTTTGGTTTATTCATTTTCGCCAGTGTCGATTGTCCATGGAGTTTGGAACGCAGGTATTGTCGAATATTTCAGATTTTCTGCAAAAAATGTAGCGTGTGATGAGATAAGAGATCTAAGATTTGTAGTAGATGTAAATATGTTGTAAGAGCGAGTTGTTATAATGAGGATAATAATGTCGGAAAACTGTTCTTAGTAAGACTAATCATCTTAATCATTAGCTGTCATCTACTTTGTACCAAATTGGCTTATAAAATGTACCTCTACAGTGCTAGCTTATCGTCTCACAGGCAGTGGCGTGCACAGGGTTTCATCACTAGGTAGGCAGTAGGTAAAACAAAGATGCTTTTCAAATTTTTTTATGTAGGTATTTTGAAGGTGTTTCGGAAACGAAACATTAACCGGATTTTATCATGGCAAACGTCACATTAATAAACAAACAAAATTATCTAACTATATTGGTACCTTATTCACAAAACATCGCGAGCCAATTTGCAAACGTACCTTTCTTGTGAGTGTCATTTCCAAATCGGGTACACATCCATCTCTGCTTCTATCGCACACAGATCACATTATGATAAAACTTTTTACAAAAACTGGTGCCCTTTTTGTAAACACAATCATGTCATCTGTATAAACTTATTTCAACACAGACCTCATTCTTATTTTGTCAAAAAGAACCATAACACCAAATAACCATAATAATAAATTTTGCTACAATTTAAATAACAACGAAAACAATTAGTAAACAATACGCATCAAATAATGGAGGTTATTTGCAATTTGTAAATACACGAACTTTGGATACGCACTAAAATCCCTCACGCACCACGCACGTTTTGCGAGCGGATGACTGTGGTGATTTACTTTTTAAAATTCGTTTGGTTTTGTAGTTGAAATGTTGCTAAGGTAGGTACTGCCTCTTGAGCTTTCATACTCCGCCACACAAAAAACTACTACTACTGCACCATTGCAACATTTGTGTGTGTAGAAAGGTCACACGTACAATGTAGTTACGTTGATTTCACACATTCATACTTTTAGGCAGCGGGCGAGTGCACCTTCTCTGATTGACATTTCGATTCAGCGAATAGTGGCGCGAAACAGCGGGCGAGTCCATTTTCTTTGATTGACATTTCGTACTTGAGAGATATTCAGCCAATAGTGGCGCGTAACAGTAATTGCGTTCCATTTTACGATAAAGTGTTGTTCTAAGATAATAAAAATTAAAATGAATTAATTATTAAATTGTAAGCGGGTGAAAATCGCAGGGTAAGCAGTGCTTTTATGCCTTTATGGACCGCACGCCCCTGCTCACAGGACCTAACCCAATCGTCTGTGGTACCAGAGTTTTTTGACTACGTAGATTTTTTCAGAATAAGTTACAGAATTAAAACCATTACATATAGTCCCAAGTAAATTTTAAGGGATGAACTAAGCTGTTAAACTAAAAAAACTTTATGCATGAGAGGTCCGATTATTTTGGGGGTTATAAGCATAGTAGATAAGTAGGTATTTACATGAATCCATAAAAATTGGAAGGCTAGGCTTAAATTAAAAGCGTCTTTTAGTAACACGATCAAATCTATGAGTATTAAAACGAATAAAACACGATTAAAACTAATATTTAATTATTTTCATTTGTTAATAATCTGGTTTGCGAATCACAGATATAAATATCTGCAAATGATAAAGAAATTACCTTAGGAGCCATTGTAAAGTAAGGTCTTGTGGTATAAAATATTGAAATTACTTCGGAGATTACTAAAATTACATCGCTATGATGTCATATGATGACAAAATAGGAAACTTGAAGTGAATTAAGTTAGAATGTTTATGCAGAATTAGTGCTTAGTCATATTTACTTTGTACAGTACCTACATACCTAAACCTACTACTTAATAAACTGAACGAAATATACCTATAGTCTGTAAAATATAGGATGACCCCTCTGACGTTTGTGATCTTGGAGCACTTTCCTTTGTTTACTAGGAAAATGGACCTTATGTCATAGCATTTGCTCCAAGGTCACAAACGTGACAGGGGTCATCCTATATTTTACAATTTTTGTGTGACACCCGGCTCCACGACACGATTTCTTGACGACTCCGGATCCTGATTCAGAGCATCACGACGAATCCAACGAGACCAAACACGGGCATGTAGCCGGGTGTCACACAAAACTCAAGACAAGAGGATTCTTTCGAAATTAGAACTGCCCTATTACGTATTACGAACAAGCAATGTAGGTATTCATAATCGGGATCTCATAAAGGGAGCCAACGATAAGGGTTTTGAGGGTTATATGTCGATATAGCTATGTAGGTTCCATTTTCCAGCGCGTTATACCAAAAATAAAACCGAACAATGCTCGGTCAACCAGTGCCTCGTTTTTCGAAACTACAGGCTACAATTCTACAGGTAAAATTCGATGTACATTGCGTACAGGTCAAAAATCCTGGTTTTATAATGCCCCACTGGCTACGCAATGTACTTCGAATTCCACCTGTAGAATTGTAGCCTGTAGGTTCGTTGCATAGGCCATAGGTCCTTTAATTCTTACGTCACATACGTCCTCGTATCAAGATAAATCTCGCCATTGCGGGGTAGGCAGAGCATTAGCAGCCATAAAAAACCTGTCGCCATTGCCACGCCTGCCAAATACTTGAGGGCAGTTACAGAAGAATCGTGTATCCGTATAGTGACAGATTGTCAGCCTGTCGCCTAAAAATAGTAATACACTGGAAACCTCTCAAATATTCGTTGAAATGCTAAAAAATACGTGATTTTCCATTCGAATCACGATTAATCCTTGACTCCACACATGTACATATCATAATGTAGTTAGAATACATAGCTATGTTTGTTAAACCAGTTTGAGATGTCCCCCCCCCCCCCCACTTCTACCGTCAAACAACCTGCAAATATGTGTTAAGGCGAAGGAGGTATTTAATTTACTTTAAAAATTCTTGCCGTGTGATGCCGGCTTAGAACAGCATCACCCCATTTCTTCTCATGGGTGTTGTAAGGACTAAGGGACTCGAAGGTTTCATGTGTATTACAATTTTAGGCGACAGGCTGACAACCTGTTACTATAGTGATACTCGAATCTACTGAAAGGGCCCTCAATACTTGCCAGACGTGGTGATAATGGCCGTAATTTTACAATCGTGAACGCTCTGCCTACCCCGCAAGGGATATAGGCGCGATTTGTGTGTGTATATTTATATATGCCAGTCATTCATAACAGCTTGCCCTTAACAACAAAATGTCTTATGACAGAGGTCACATCACAAGACCGACTTGGCGCCATAAAATAACGATATTAATTATAAAACTAGCAATTTAGTTATTTATAACATAAAGATAAAATCAAATTATTAAGATTCAGGGATATTTAGCTTGTTTTAAAGATTTGATAAAATTTTATGCAGATATCACTTATGTAGACATTCTAATGTTCCATTTTATGAAAGAGAAGATAACCAAATTCATCATCTGTAGAAAAGCTGGATGGATTGCCGTGTGATGCCGGCTTAGAATAGCATCACCCCACATCCTTCCCGCGGGTGTATTAGAATTTTTAGGCGACAGGCTGACAACCTGTCAAAATACGTGAAACGACGTGGCGATAGCGACCAAGGGATAAAGGCGTGATATATGTATGTATGTACGTATGTAAGTGGCTCCGTGCTTCGAAAGGCACGTAAGCTATCCCGATTGATGTCTATCTATAGGCAGCGGTCTTTACAAAAACTCTGACAACTGGGTTCATCAGGTGGCTCGTCGACTCAAAGTCTCACAAAAAGCAAACAATCTTTATTATTATATGGCCTCTTTCACACTCAACGTCAAACGCAGCGCATTTCTGACGTCCGTCAAACGGACGCTAAATATAACGCTGAACAAACGCAGTGACAGTGCACGACGCACGATCAAAATGTCAGGCAAAGTGGCGTCGCTGTGAGCGCTAGCGCTGCGCTAACGGATGCGTCGTCAAGCAGCGCAGCGGTTGTGCGTTGGGACACCCGTCGAGAGCGGTTTTTGTATGCGGAGTGACGTTTCTATTATGGATTTGACAGACGGATCCGTAAACGCAGCGTTATGATTGCGCTGCGTTGGACGTTGACTGTAAAAGAGGCCTATGTGATTGAATTAAACTAATTGACATGTCCTTAACTCCAAATGTCAGACTTAAGGTCGTGCAACCAGCCGCGCTATAATATATGCTAATATAGCATTTATATACACATTGCATACCTACTTGTTAATGTTGTGTGAAGATTTGACTCAGTACTACATTTATAAAAAAAAAAAAACAAAAAAAGTGGCCATAGCTATAATAAAGGTAACTAACTAACTAACTCCCCTGACTCAATGAGGATCTTGGCCTCCGAAATGAGCTGTCTTCACTGATATCTGTCCTGCGCGATCTCCTGCCAATTGCTGACTCGAAGGTCGCGCAGGTCAGCCTCTACCACGTCTCTCCAGCGGTACCTGGGGCGCCCCACTGGACGCCGTCCTGTGGGACGACCCACGTACGCTCTTTTAGCTCCCCGACCCTCTCCCATGGCTATAATATAGTTTCAATATTTTCGGTTGAGAATAGGGATGGAAAAATCGAGGATTTGTATCTTATGTTACTAACTTTGGACTCTCATTCTAGAGGTTGTAAGTTTGATATGATTTACGAAGCACACATTCCGTGTTTCAGAGGGCACGTTAAGGTGAAACGGAAAGAAATTTTATCGTATGTATAATTTTTTGGCGCGTTCGCGTTCGTTGATGTCTTTTCTATGGACATATATTTATATTTCAAACTCGACTTTATTTATGTACTTTTGACCACTTTACGCCTGTCATAGGCGCATCGCACACTTAACGCATGACGGAGCGCTAAAACATCGCAGCGGTCTGTCAGATCCATATTAAAAATGTCAATCCCCATACTAAAACCGCTCAACCGCTGTCGACGTAGCGCTATCGCAATGCCTTCCGTCGAGTGCGGTTTTAGTATGGAGAGTGACGTTTTTAGTATGGATCTGACAGACCGCTGCGATATTTTTGCGATCCGCCTTAGTACTGTGTACTTATTTTGACAACTTTACGCCTGTCATATCCGTGGTAATATCATGCTTGATGTGAATTACATTTTATTTTAATCGTAATCAAATCACCTTCAAACTTCAAAGCTTTTAAAAATTATGGAATATTTGGTTATACAGGGTATAAAAAAAGTAGCTGCAAATAATTGAAGGGGTGAACTAGCGCATGAAACTGATCAATTATTCCCATGGAACATATATCAAAGCATTTTAAAAAATTTGGACATCCCATACAAAATTACCGACCAACCAAGTCAAACTGTATAGGAGGTTCATCGGGTCTTTGGACGGTGTCCCACACAAAAAGAGAGAAAAGGCTGATTCGCCCCTTAAAATACTTGCAGCATATATTTCCCTACCTTGAAACTGACAGAATTTTCCCTGTAGACAGCCTGTACCTAACGTAAAGCCAAATCCAAATGCATCAGTTGACTCTTTTTCACTAGCTTTTGTATATTGAGCGAATGGTAAGGTATCTTGACATTGGCAAAATAAGCTTAAAAAGGAGGAAAAAGTAAAAAGGAACTGATGCCATAAATACAAAAATTAGGCAAGAGTCGGACTCCCGCACGAAGGGTTCTGTACCATGTTTAAAAATGGCATAAAAACTACTTTTGTTGTGTGGATGGAATGGCCCCCTCTATTGTTTTTATTGAATTCCAATTGTCAGTACTATTTTAACTGTTATAGCAGCAACATAAATACGGCATCCAGCCCCATGAAAGACGGACAGACAGACAGCGAAGTCTCAGTAGGTAACAAGGTTCCGTTTTACCTTATTCTTCTCTCTTTGTCGTATCCTCATGACTGAGCGACTGGACTTTTCTGGGCTATATTCGTCACCAGCTTCCTCCAAACTTCAGAGTCTTGAGTCATGTGTATGGCCGCCTGTAAGGTGGTGTGTGTGGCTTCTTGTACTGTGTCACTCCAACGAGATGGTGCCCGCCCTCTGCCTCTTGTGTTTACGGAACCCTAAAATGCATCGTAACATCGTAAGCGTTTTTAAATAAATTGTAATGCGTTTGCTCTTGCCTTTACTCTAGGTCAAGTGTACGTCGACTTTAATAAATTATTTAATGAGGATGACCTTGATCTTGCAGGTCATAGGGCCAATGACCTCAATAGCTTATTAAGTAATTATTTGTTCTTATTTGGGTTAAATCTCTACACGTCAAACTGAACCTGGGCCTTGGGCCACCACATCCCATCGTTAGAAGACTAACATCTCATTCAGGCTTCCGCGTTTCGGAGAGCACGTTTAAGCTAGGGATTTCGACCTAGCCTCTCCTTGGCTTTGTCTGTCTGCATCCTCAGACATAGCCTGATAGAGGTTACGTTCAGTCCCTGGCGATCTACAAAGAAGAGAAGAGAAGAAGAGTAAAGAAGAAAGAAGATAAGCATATCTATAGTGTGTAAAAAAAATTTAAGCAATTTGGACTTTTCATACTTAATGACATTATTGTAAAGTATGGCCGTTCGAATAGGCCATATTTGACAGCTGTCAAAATAATGTTAATGCTATTACGTATGGCATAAGGCCTATTTTTCTTTGTTGACGTATCCTTTAATGTGGGTGCTGATAGCTGTCAAATATGGCCTATTCCAACGGTCATACTAGGAGCTCAATTTCTGAAAAACCCGTGTATGAACATGTGAAATGTACAAATTAATATTTTAGGAGTAGTAATAGATGATGGATGATGAGGCCAGTTGGCCAAGTGAGGACAGAGGAGGGAATAGGGTAGCTATATCTGGTTCCAGCTAGTTCCGGAAGACCAGCGCTTTGAGAGTGCTGTATAAGCACTCTTAAAGCATTAGCTGAGCGGGTACCTTTTTGTTACCCTTTTGTTTATATCTTTTTTTAATGACTGGCATATTTGGTAACTGCTGTATTTGGTAACAAATAAACATTTTTTCTTTCTTTCTTTCTTTCTTTCTTTCTATCCACCTGGTTGGGTGACCAGGGGACTGACTGGTCCAACCGTATTATTTGGAGGTTGTATATACAGGGTGACTGGAAAATTGATGCATTCCTTTCAAGGGATGAACCAGCTCATGAAACTGAACAACTTTCCCCATGGAACATAGGTCGAAATATGAAAAAAAATTTTGGTCCTCCCATACAAATTTCGGTCATTTCAATTTCCCATAGTCGGTCGGTAATTTTGTATGGGTGGGACAATTTCTTTTTCATTTTTCGTCCTATGTTCCAAGGGGAAAGTTGTTCAGTTTCATGAGCTGCTTCATCCCTTGAAAGGAATGCATCAATTTTCCAGTCAGCCTGTATAGCGATCAACGGAAACACTTCGATACCGCGTTTCAGGACATTAATGTGGAGCGCATGCGCGCCGGCACAACATCTATTCATGCTTGTATGTTTTATTTATGTTGGTCACATTGCAGGGTCAAAGGAGACATACGGTCAAATCCTCGGAGGTCCAATGAGGGTCATTCTTACACAAAGTCACGCCTCAATTCCGTAGGTGTCTAAATAGTTTCGTCGCGGAATTTTGAATATTTTTAATAACAGTCGAAGATGTTCTGTGTTAGCTATCACACATTTGCCTAAAAGTATGGCCGATCGAATAGGCCATATTTGGCAGCTGTCAAACCCATGCTAAAGGACACGTCAACAAAGAAAAATAGACTTTATGTCATGGCATTAATATGATTTTGGCAGCTGTCAAATATGGCCATACCTTAGGGCTCGTTTTCGGCGATTTAAGTATAAAAATTATCTAAATGTGATTAGGTAGCTATTACAGGTAGGCAGAAGTTAATAAAAATAACAAGTCGACCTCTCTGTTCTCGTAATTAATCTATGCAAAACGCTAACTTAAGGTGAACGCACACTTATCCGCACCGAACGAACCGATTTTTTGGAATTCTTTATTTGAAATCCTATGAAGCCTCGCTCATTTGCCGGAATCGACCGATTCGGTTCGGACAAATATGCGACGTTTCATAGGATTTCATATAAAGAATTCTAAGATTGGATTCGTTCGATGCGGATAAGTGTGCGTTCACCTTTAACTACATTTCCTCTTACTAAATGATGTCACTGTTGACCTTGCCTGAGGCAATAAAATTTAAGAGGATGTATGACCCCGAGCACGTTAAGTTTTACTTTACATTCTAATTTTAGTAAGGCATTAGGTAGTTAGACGACTCGGTGTCCCACACGAAAAGAGAGAGAATAAGATTTATTTGTAAGATTTTTTTCCCTGACGCTGAGTAAGCATTGTCAACATACATAATGATAATGTGTTATATAGTATTTTGTAATATGTAGACCTGGCAGGTCGCACACTTGACGCACGACACGACGGAGCGCTAAAACATCGCAGCGGTCTGTCAGATTCATACAAGAAACGTCACTCCTCATACTAAAACCGCACTCCCCAACCGTCCGTCGTCTGTCAAGTGCGGTTTTAGTATGTGGAGTGACGTTTCTAGTATGGATCTGACAGACCACTGCAATATTTTAACGCTCCGTCGTGCGTTAAGTGTGTGATCCGCCGTAGGGAAAGTTGTTCAGTAGGTATGTATCCAAAAGTGTGTTTCGATTCGTCTACTTAATATATTTGACTATTTCGCAAAATATCACAAAACTTGTAACACTAGATAATTAAACACACGTCAAACCTGATGAAACCGGTTTTCGAATCGTCTTGATATTTGGTATTTAAAAGTCAAATCTCATTCGTCTATTTTTGGATAAAACTAAGGTCGTCTGCATCCGCTTGTGACATCATGATATTAGTATTACTTATTCCTAAAGTAAGGACATCACTACACTACATAGCTGTCTACGCTACATAGTGCTGTGGCGGCGCACGCGGTTCACATACAAGTCCTGAAACGCGGTATCGATGTTTTTCCTCTGGTCGCTATATAGACGGCTTTCGGTAAAATGTTAGACATACGTAAATGCCCATCTACTAGGTACTCAATCAGCCCAAAATATTTGACCTTGGCCCAATGTAATTTTTTAATAAGGTCTAATATTTTGGGCTGTGTGAGTGCTCACAAAACCTCAATTTTCATATGTCTAACGTTCTTCCGAACACCCTGTATACAACTTCCAAAATGTCCGGTTGGCCAGTTGTCGGTTCCCTGGTCACACCCGACATCATCGATCACTCCTCCTTAAGTCTTTAAGCAAAGTTGCTGTGCGTCTGTCCCTATGTAGGTATGTATGCTTATCTTTAAAAATACACAACGGGTTTCTTATTATTCAAGAGGAAGGTTTGTATAATACTTTTCAGAAAAACATCTTTTTCCCACGGGAAAATGAGTTACAGCGGGCGCAGCCTCTGGGCGGGCCGCTAGTGGTCAGAATTAGCGGTATCCCCCGTATCAGCGGTGTACGCGTACGTTACCCGATCGCTTTTTCGATTAATAGAATACCGCTATCCATTTACCTACCCAGAGATACCTGTCACTTTGGTGATACCTAGTAAAATTTTGAAATGATCCTCAAATATTCGGCAGTCGTTTTTCACGGCCGTTAGCACTCTGTCTACCCAGAAAGGGACATGCATGTAAGTATATTTTTTTAACACTCTGTATAAGCTAAGCTAAGCGATTAATAAATGCAAGTTAGCCACTTAAACTGTTATCTTACAAAGTTCGCTGACGTAACCGAGTGGCCGCCCCTGACACCGCAACCTTGCGCGGTTGCTGTTAGATGCTGTTAGCTTAGCTGTTTATCACAAAACTTGCGCCACTTCACGTAAAAAAAATCTTTCTTGTCTTTTCATAGGGCACGTTCAATTTCTAAAACGTCGTGACCACACATGGAAAGCCGCTGCTCACGGTATAACCACACGTTTTTAAATTCCTACCTCTCAATGTTTTTATGGTCAAGGGTAGGTATGTGTGAATCGATAAATAAAGTAAAACGTGTGAAACAAGCACAATTATTAATCGCAGATTTACGACGTTTCAGAAATTGAGTTCCAGTAAACCACGTGTTCGTACGCACGTCAAGCGAAATTTTCTAGTTGTCACTCTAAAACGTATTTTTACCATAGACTATCGGATGAACCACCCATAAAGTAGACGTGGTTTTGTCCGAAGAAGTACATATAGTTATCAGAGTGGTGTTTCCTTAGATGCTTGACTCGTTATAAAATATCTTAAATACATAACGAACATTCAACCTATATGAAAATATTATAGTCGTTCTAGGAAATTAAAGCTAAGAACTGCCTACCACTTCTCTCCCAAACATTTCATTGATTTTGCCCCAAAAATGTGTGTTTCATGAAATGGCGCTAGTGTCATGGAACTTTTCGGCATAACAATGGCATTCTTGTTTAGATAGGTAGATAGCATCATAGGTTAGGTACAGACTTACCTAATACTAAGTAAGAATTGGATGGATCGCACACTTGACGCACGACTTTAGCGCTCCGTCGTGCGTTGAGTGTGCGATCCGCCTTAGTAAGGGAAATGTTAGTCTGAATTGAAGCCAAGTATCTATAAGATTTATGAATAAAACATTATAAATTTGTATGGACTTTTATTTCATATTTCACTAACAGACTTATACATTGGCAGTTAGGTAAGTAAAGCAGGAGTAAGTAAAATGAGGGTTATATCCTTGTATTTACTACTACTACTACTACAGCCAATAAAGTCCACTGCTGGACATGGGCTTCTCCCTGTTGGGTATTTACTATAGGTAGGTACTTAAAACGCTTGGCAGGCGGATTAGCGAGCGCTGTGCAAGAAGATGTTGTAGATATTCACAGAAAACACTGATGCCCATTGCCTGAATTCATTAGAAATGGGGTGATGCTATTCTAAACTGGCTTCACACGGGCAACATTTTTCTTGATACAAAATACTTGTTCACTTAAAAATACGGCCCCAAATTGGTGATAATTATTTCTTAAAACTACGAATAAATTAATGAATTTGTTGCTTAATAGTATCAACGGCTAGCACCTCGAACAACACATACTGGTTTTACGTACAATAATGAAGACCCGAGTTCGATTCCCGCCATGTACCAATATGTTTTTACTCACGTACATTTACCGACTGCTCTTACGGCGAAGAAGAAACATCGTGATGAAACCCACATTCAAATAAAGTATGAATTCAGATGATATTTGAATGTGAAACCTAGGACGAGGGCCAGGTTAGCCTTCGGGTTGCAGAGGTCAGATGGCAGTCGCTCTGTGTAAAAACTTGGTTCCACGTCAAATCCCCTAGGTTAGGTAGCCGACCTCGACAGAGAAACGGACAATAATGATGACGTACAAGAAAATCCAGAATAAGTTAGTCTTAAAGAGGTAGGTTGAGGTGCTGCTTATAATACGAAGGTTTTTTTTTTAACACACGCACGTAATAAATTAAACTTAATGGTAACATTAACTATTTTAATTAATTACCTACAATAGTATTTATTTGAATAAATTATTATCTCATAAATTCCTCTTAGGAACAGCCTCTTCTAAATCAAGCTTAAAAATTTTCATAAAGGACAAAAAATTATATAGTACTTCGAAAGGCACGTTAAGACGACCTAATTTCCTAATAAGCTCATAGGTCAATCTGACAATGTAAAAAAAATTGGCTTGCCATAAAAAACGGCCTCCCATAAAAAATATTGGCTGAGTAGTTCCTATGGGAGGTAATTTTTTTTATCTTTAGACCCATGCTTTGGGGAAAGTTGTTCAGTTTGACAAGTTGAGCTTCATATTATGGATAAGTGCTGGCTGCAGTGACTAAGGGACCCGAATCTATCTTTACGTAGTTGCCATAAGGAGTGCTGATGGTCTGAGGTCCTGAATAGGCGTACACAGGCTTCGCGTAGCCTGGGTTCGATTCCTGGGTGGAGTAACCTTCTCTGTTCCATGACGCTGTTGAGAAAAATGTGTAAGTAAGTACTTTAAAAATAACGAAAACAGAACGAAAATATTGTATGTCACTTGTAAACTCTACCATAGCGCCATCTAACAATCAATAATAAAACTAAAATAGTTTGTCCGCTCTCTTTAAGATGGCGCTTTTACTAGCGACATCTAGCAAATAGATAAAAAACCAATAGTTTGTCTACTCGCTCACAGATGGCGCACCAGCAATTAGTTAAACATTTGAAGTATAGATGGCGCTAATAGATTAGTTTTGCTACTTGACAAGAGATGGCGCTTTCAACATTTATTTTTTAGTAACAATACGTTGGAAAAATAAACTTACAATAAGGTACGTGTTCTTCATGATGCTCCTGGCCGTTATTGTGAATGTGGAGATGGATCTCCTTCTGGTGCGGAGGCTCCCAGTGCGGTTGGTGGTGGCTGTGCCCTTTACCGGCGAAAAGAGCGCCGAACTAGGGAGAAAAATTGAGTAATTTAAAGTCAAGGTAGGTAGGTAAAGGTTTGTCAAGTGGTGCCGGCTTATTAACACCATCAACACGTTACCTACTATAACATCTAGCGTCACAGTGCAGTGATTGGTATGGCATATATCCCTTTTCCCATGGGAAAAAGTTTTATTAATTCTAGTTTCGCAGCAGATTATATTGATATATTCATTACATATACATCCTAAAAAGTCAAGTAATTATTTGGGAGGACTGGCATACTACAAGGCATTCGAATTGCACATCCTGTATTTTGAATGGGCTATCTGCTTTAACAATTCTTTAGGTTTTTAATCGTAACTGAACACGCAGTTTAGGTAATTTCAGCACGAAACATAACAACACGGAACTTGTAACAAATTCGCGGTTCGTTAATGCTCATAATGCGAATGCGACTATAAGGAAATTCCAGAAAATCCCGATATTAGTGCCGGATTAACTAAAGCAAACTAAAAATTTTCCCGAGTTTAAAAGTTATTAATTTAGTATATAATTATATGTAAGTGTACAAAAATATAGATAATATCAAACCTCGGTTTGTTTTTGTGAACGTTGTAAAAAATTTTCTCTGTTATTCTGTTTATTAAAGTTACAGAGCGCGTACTTAGGTGGATCGCACACTTAACGCACGACAGACCGGTAAAATATCGCAGCATATGTGAGATCCATTCTGGAAATCTCAATCCCCATACTAAATCCTCTCAACCGCTGTCGACGCAGCGCTATCGCAGACTAGTTCGTCGAGTGCGGTTTTAGTATGGGGTGTGAAGTTTCTAGTATGGATCTGACAATGCGATGTTTTAGCGATCCGTCGTTCGTTAAGTGTGCGATGCGCCTTAACTTTTACGAAATTTTTTATCAATAATTTATTTACACCATAAATTATTTTATTATTGAACACAATTTAAAAAAAAAGAAAAAAATCATTAAAGTGTAGATTATGTCCGTTACCTAATTTCTTTCTTCTATCAAAGTGAGACATTATACCGAAAGGTATTATGTAGGTATGATCATGAATGTACGGTGTCTTGTAACAAATGACCGTGAGAAACTTTGTCATGGAACGGATACCATAATTATTTAATACAGTTACGTCTTCAACTATCGTGTAACCTGCGTCCACGCACCTGCGCAAGTAAAAGTCGTTATCAAACAGAACCATGTCAAGTGACGTCACGGATATGACGAAAAAAAGTCTAGTGAAAGCTGCTTTCTAACAATAAGACCAAATAAGCTTATCAGCAGAACAAACGTAGAAATGGCAATGCTAACATAGATTATAGTGCTTATTCATTAGGTATTATTTATGTAAGGATAAAATACTAGTGACAGGGAAGTATATTTTTATTCTCATTTTATCAACAACTAGCTAGAGGTAAGCCCAGCGGTTTCATGCTGTTCACCATCTTCACGTGATAATAGGACAATCCTGTGATAAAATGTTATAAGAAACGGAAACGAAGAATAAACGAAATGATCTGTGACTTTCAGCTTACAGTTTTTAGGTTACCAACACCTGGTAAGAGCCCCAGTGGGAGAAGGAAAGCATGATCTACCGCCATTTACAGATCCTTCCTTTATTCTTACGCCTTATGCCTATGATATTCAGGCATGTCATAGTCTTTTAAAGTTTTAATTGGTTCAGTGGTTACGGAGTTAGTTGATAACATACATACTAAAAAACAAATTTTCCCTATCATTTCTTAAGTCGTATATGTATGTAGAAGAAGAATTTAATTTAATTTAACCATTTATTGTACACAATATAACACAAAGGACATAACATTAAGATCAATACACAACAGGTCAGCTTATTTCTAAAAAGAAATCTCTTCCAGCAGACCTAGGGTAGTGAGATGGCATAAAGTGAGGCAGTTGACGTGTACAACATACTTATATACCTATAATAATTTATAAAACAAATATTTTAGCAATAATACCTACTTATATAAATAATATACCTACACTACATAATTATTACATTCTAATAAATACCTATATTTATATACGTACATAAATACACCATAAATATATATACCTATAAATTAATTTGGGAGAGAAAGATAATGCTCTTTTACGCGTTTTTTGAAAATGAATGAATGAATGAAAGACAAAGCAAAAAATATATCTTTGCTCAACAGACGTGAGCACACTAATAAATCGATTTGAAATCGAAACCAAAACCACCATAAACAAACTCGTGCGGATCTAAAGATCACTTTATTATTACACTGTTTGCACTAAATAACCAAAACGCAGTTCAATTGATTTACACGGTACACATTTATGCACACTGTAAGTAATTGATTTATACGCTAAAACCGCGAAACTGTTTATTACGTTATGATGAATGATAATATCGTGCGCAAGCGTCGCGTGCGTGAGCGAGAGTTTTTTTACCTGATGGCTGATACGAGTTCATCTACTTAGGTGTCTTTGACCAGTACATGCGATTGTTATATAACAATGTAATTCTAGTTTTCGAGTAAATCTGATTGTCTTGTATCCTAACTACAATCTAATCAATTGGCGAATCTGAATTTCTCTATAGAAAGAAAAATATTTTATTCTTAAGGTCTTACAATTTAAGATTTATATAATGATTACAACTACTAAATATTAAGTAAGTACTTTTTATGGGCAGAAAATTGAATTTCGCATTTCTGTTTTAATAAATAACTGAAACCAACAAATAATGGCAAAATATTTGTCACTATTTCAATAATCATCATATCAGAGAAGAAAAGGACGAGAAAGGAAAGAAGAGAAAGCAGAAAACTGAAATTAAAGCCATATAATAACCTTAGCAGCACCAGCCAGCAGCAACAGCTTCAATATGAACAAGGTGACCAGCAGCGTCTTAACTCCAACTATCGCCGACACCACAGCCCAGGTGGACGCGGCGCCGAGCTGGAAGATCACCGGGATCAGCCCTCCTATCACTTTCTTCATGAACGGCCTGCCGAAGGTCCTGCCTGCAAAAGTATTACAGAATCTCAAAGTGATTTTTGTCAAAAGTTGTAACTCTTTATATTATTATACTTTCCCAACTTTACTTTATGCCGTGTGATGCCGGCTTAGAATAGCATCACCCCACATCCTTCCCGTGGGTGTCGTAAGAGGCGACTAAGGGACTCGAGAGTATTGGTGTATTACAATTTCTAGGCGACAGGCTGACAACCTGTCACTATAGTGATACACATGTTTTCTCAAACATCCTTGGAAAAAAACTCTCAAAAATGTCAGACGTGGCGATAGCGGCCGTATTCTTACGGCTGTTAACGCTCTGCCTACCCCGCAAGGGATAAAGGCGTGATATATGTATGTATGTATGTATGTACTTTCCCAACTTTTCTGCCTTGAGTTTCCCTACGTTTTACTTGCATGAAAACAATTCGACCCTGGCACAAAGTCAAGAATAGTGCCATAAAAAAGCTCTTTTCTTTTGTCACGTCATAATTTTTTCTTACACGAACCCCTCGAAACATTTATGACACTTACATTTATTTATAGTCAATATTGCTTTTGTTTACATTTGTCTGCAATAATAATAGGTGTCACATTTTACGAGAGATTCAAAGTAGAAGAGTTGTTTGTTTTATATAATATTTGTTTTCCTTCGCGATGTCGGTCAAGATTGGCTTCACCTTGTTTTATTTGCTTTAGAAATAAGTGCATTGAAAACCTACGGATCAAGTTGGCAACCAAACACTAAAAAGACAAACTTTAATGAAAATTAAAGTCGTTATTTTTACATTCTTTCTCTCTTTTCATGTGGGACACCGAGTCGTCTAATGACCCAGTATAGAATGAGTAAATCAATTAGTAAACAAGCGACCATTCTAAAAAAAGGCAGCTACAGAGAGGGGATAAAGTTGAATGTTTTTTTATCCACGTCTTAAACAATCAATAAAAAGACAATATTGTTTTTCTACATCAGTATCGACAATCGAATTAAACAATATCATTGATTTCCATTCATTTACCAAGCCGATCCAACAACTTTATAATCGAGGAAATTAATTTGATTTGCTGATTTTTTACAGTACTTTACTGATTCTATTCACTTTAATGAACGAACAGAGTTTGGTACCGCTTTTTTTAACCATTCGTCAGACATCTGTCACTTTCTCTAAAATTTATTTTGTAGGTATGTGAACAGTGATTAGCGTTAAGTGCGTGCGTTTACCTATGATATTTGACGTAATTCCTACTTTTATTTTACATATAAGAGGTATGCTATTTTATTAATTTCATTATAACCTAAAAATTTATAAAAAGAGATTAAGTATTAATTTAAACATTGTTTTTTTATTTATTTAATCCGTGTTCCATTAATTTTTGCTGAGTAGATATGAATTTCTCTATGAAACCCCCAATTTTTTAGATTTCGCAGGTGGCCCCGTAGTAAAAGTTGTTCAGAATTATAAGTAGAAACACAATAATTTTACACTATAAGTAATGTATACGGTGGCTGTTAAACTTACTTTAACAACTATATTATTGTTATCATTAACTCTCTTCACGTATCAAGGTTAGTGTAACATTTCGAAATGGTCTGATCTCAATGACCACTTCTCTACGGCAGGTGGGCATGATGGCAATGCGATGACCGGCAGGAAATCGGGGGTAATGCTTAAGAAGACATCATTGTGTTTTATTGACGAGTTTCTCTACAAATGCTGTGTGATGCCGGCTTAGAATAGCATCACCCCATTACTTTCCCGTGGGTGTCGTAGAACCCGACTAAAAGACTCGAGGGTTTCTGTGTACATATTGCAATTTTGGGCGACAGGCTAACAACCTGTCACTATAGTGATGCACGACTTATCTGAAACGGCTCTCAAACATTTGTCAGACGTGGCAATAACGGCCGTAATTTTACGCTCGTTGTGCGCTCTACCTACTCTGCCAGGGATACAAGCGTGATTTGTGTGTGTTTTCTAAAATAAATCTTCCCTCAGTAACACTAGGCAGTAGAGGTTCTACATTGATACCTAATCCTAAATTTGAAACCATCGCGTCGCGGTTGTTTACACTATTCATAGTTATGTTATGATTTTAACGGGTTCTTACCGACTGACTTTTTTTTTAGTTGCCCCGTAGCGTAAGAACCCGTTAATATCATAACTATGAATATATTGATTTGTTACCTAAACCCAAATTTTAAACTATCGCAGATTTTTACACTATATTTTCGTAGTTATGATTTTAATGGGTTCTAACTTACGAATTGATTTTGTTTTGAGTCGCCCGGTAAGAACCTGTTAAAATCATAACTATGAATTGATAACTAATCCTATATGTACTGTACGATTGCAAAAAAATACCGAAAGTAAATAACGCGTTTCGCTTTCATGACCATCGACGCAAAACTATCTCTACAAATAAAAAGTTGTCTAATTAGATGCTAACGTGTAAGAAGTAAGAGTAGACGTAAACGTGGTAGAGTTTTAGTGCCCATTCCTCTTTATTAGAGTAAGACTACCTATAATAGTAAAAGGGGCAATGAATAGTATAATAGTAGTAATTCATTAAGTTGTAAAATAGAAACTACACGCAAAGACTGATCAGCACAAAGCATTTTAAAGCGCTCAGTTTAAATGTTGAAACACCAAAATATCAATTAACAACTTGTATAGTATAGGCATCTGAAATGTGTAGCGCACAGCCGTTCATCGCATAGGGTAGATTGTAAAGAAAAATATGTAGATACACACTAGAACCATGCTACGAATAGTTTTATTGTATCAATATTATTTATTATGCGTAACTATGCATTAGACTAATAAGGTCATAGACTGACAACAGAATGCCAAACATAAACTGCAGTGCATTGAACGCATATTCTGCTGCCCTTTAAAAAATACTTGCAATACTTGCTAATAATGTGCCGATGCAAGTGCAAGTGGTCCTGCATATAAATAGATCCGTATTACAATATTACCCTACTCGACAAACAGGCTAGGCAGGCAGCGTATCTAGATATTGTGCTTCACGCTTCACTGAATAGCCACTAACTGATTTGTACCGATCTCAGTTTTGTATTTCCGTAAATTCTTTGACACTAAATACTTAGTAAAAGAGACTACATCAGTAAAAACACTGAAACTGTTAGACCTTAGACCTCTATTGCGTAAATTAACTTCATTAACATTAATGAAATACCTACCTTTAATAAAAGTTTTAAATGGTACACAATAAAGATAGACTATAATTCGAATAGTTTTTGTTTGTTAGAAGTGAACATAAAAAACATTTGACATAATTCTGCTGAAAACTATGTTAATATCCAAATGTAATCATAAAATATAATAATGTGCTTTTATCCGTTATTAAAACGTCTTAAACATTTATCATAAAGCACACGTGGTTTGCGGTCACTAGGCCACATGCAAATCTCTAAGAATAATTTAATCTTTATTTGGAGATTGATTTAATTATTTTAATAACACAGCTCTACTTTTAAAACCGTTTTGCATTACAAAGAAGCTAGCTTTAAAAGGTATTATATCGATTAAAAAGTAAATAAATGAGTTACATACATACATACATATATCACGCCTTTATCCCTTGCGGGGTAGGCAGAGCGCTAACGGCCGCAAGAATACGGTCACTATCGCCGCGTCTGACATTTTTGAGGATTGTTTTCCAAGGTTGTTTCGGAAAACATGTGTATCACTATAGTGACAGGTTGTCAGCCTGTCGCCTAAAAATTGTAATACACCAATACCCTCGAGTCCCTTAGTCGCCTCTTACGACACCCGTGGGAAGGATGTGGGGTGATGCTATTCTAAGCCGGCATCACATGGCATGGCAATAAATGAGTTAAGTCCACGTTATTAGTGTATCAACTGTTTTGCATATATACAAAACTAATTAACTACGAAATAAAGCTACAGGTCAAACATATAACTTAAAAGAAATAATGTAATGTTACCTAACATCAACTTTATACAACGGTTCTAAATCTAGGGTACCTACCAAATTAATGAAAAATATTTTATGATATTTTTGAAGCCTGAATTTTTGCCTGCAGTTTAATAATGTATGACCATCAAAACGGTATAATGAGTTAAATTACGAACGGTAATTTAATTATCCAAACACCGTTTTGAAGCCAATCTTTATCCCGAATAGTACCGCAACTTTTTAGACATACTTACATGATAAATATACTGCTAGTTTAGCTTACCAATTGATGTATCTTGTAATGGTCTTGGCTTCTCAATTTGAAATGTTTCTTCGGTTAATCCATCACTTCGGTTAACTTTTTTGTTTTCCTCGTAACTTACTGAACTTAACTCTAAATTTTTAGTACTATCTAAATTGTTACTTAAAACTATTTCACTATTGATTTTGGAACTGGCGACTATGTTTAGAAATAAAAATAAACAAACTAAAACCATTTGTTTGCTGTAACGTAGACTTAGCTGGATGTGAAAGCACGGTATGAACCATTTTATTATATTTTTGATGTCCATTGTCATTGATAAAGTACCGAATTAAATTTTATGTTAGAACCGCAAAGTTTTGTCTTGAAAGTCGAACGCAGTGGTGCGTCATTTCGCGCCAACGTGTTGATGCAAACTGGTTGGGCGACCGCATTTCTTCTTTCTCCGTACCGCTACACGAAAGATAGAGGATGTCTTCATACTTTCGCTTTCCTATTGACATTCATGACGCAAACCCTTGCGTCCCGTAACACAAATTGAGGAAAATCCACACACAAAGCGCACAAAGTAGAAAATTTACATTTTAGAAATTTTGTGTAGAAAACTTTTGTTCTTTTTGCCTTTTGTCAATTTATGCGTTACATTTATATAACGATGTATAATTTGTTTTCGGGTTATTTAAAGCAGCTGCAGTTTTAGTCAGAAAAGTACCTAAGTAGTAAGCATTTTAGCAAATAAAAAAATTCTGATGCTGATTTTTAATATAATATCATCATCAAATTTAAGAGCTGAGCTCTTGTCGGTGGAGCAATTTCCACTCTTCTCTCTTTCCTGATAGTGTTTTCATCTCTTGGTACGACACGACTCTAGCCTTTTCTTTAATCTGTGTGAAGAATGTGCGCCTTGGTCTTCCCCTTCCTTTTTTCCCTTCGACCTTTCCTTCAGCAATGTTCTTTATGAACTCGTCGTGTCTTAGCAAATGTCCAACCTTCTTCCCTCTTTAATATAATAACTTTTCCATAAATCATACTTAAACAACAGAAAATACTAGACTACAATAGATAATTTTAAACGTTGATATTGGTGTGAATGATAATTCCTGATTTCTTGTAAAAATTTAGTTTTTCATAGGATTCATATTATTAAGAATATTAACTAAAAGAAATAGTAATAGTGATAAGAAATAGTATTTATAGTATTTTTAAAAGAAATCAGAAATTATCATGATTTATTTCAGATACATACATACATATATCACGCCTTTATCCCTTGCGGGGTAGGCAGATTAATTTATTTCAGATCATTTGTATTATTTGAAAGTTAATAATTATAATTAATTATAAATCATTAAGCTTTTTCACATCAGTTTGAATCGAATCCTCAATCAAAACTTTCAAAATATTTAGATAATTTTTCTTCACAGGCGGCTAATTCCTTTTTAATCTCATTTGGAAGCGATATTATACGTTCAAAATTAATTAAAAATAAGGCCTATAAAAAAATATGAAAGATGCAAAGAATTTTGAATAAGTAGGTAAGTACGTAATAGGTTTCAATTTGTTGGCTTACCGAAAAAATAAATAGTTTTCACTTTCAATCATCCGCTATTGACATCCTAATGTCAGTTGCACCATTGTCTAGTTTTTAACAATCAACAGCTGCCTATTATTTTAGGCGTCCGCTCCGTAAGCCGCGTATATATATAAAAATTACAAAAGACGCTTCTGTCACGGTTAGATAAAAGAAGAAAAAAAAACAATACGAATGAAGATACAAATGAAGGGAAAGGGCCAAAAGAACGATGAGATTTAAATTACACATCTTTCGATTTTTATACATACAATATGTAAAAACCATGTAAAAACCGTCATTGTCATTTATCAGAGAAATGAAAATAACTAATTAATTATCTGCGTTTTCTAATTAATGAACTTCAAATTCTGGACTCTTAATGCAAAATCCCATTTCGGGACGTCCAGTTCCGGAGTTTCGCACATCACTATTTTTAAGGACGGAAAGGAACAATATAAGTAACACAATGTTCCATAGCATGAACATTAATATTTTAAACATACATACATACATATTCCACGCCTTTATCTCTTGAGGGGTAGGCAGAGCGGTAACGGCTATAAAATTACGGGCGCTCTCGCCACGTCTGACATTTTTTGAGGATTGTTTTCCAAGATTGTTTCAGAAAACATGTGTATCACTATAATATTTTAAACAGGGAAGTAAATAAAGAAAAAAATCTCAGACGTGGCGATAGCGACCGTATTTTTATGGCCATTAACGCTCTGCCTACCAAACAGGCGTGATATATGTATGTATGTATGTAAGTTAATAAAGGTATGACTCCAGTGGACCTCGATTAAAAGGGTTTTTTTTTTAATCTATTGAACAGGCTGCGAGAGAATGGCGCGGGGTTGCCGGGCACACATATTGTATCAATCGTTCTACTTTACTTATCTATTCCCATAGCGTGGTTAGACCAGTAATTGCGGACTTTCGAGCACGAAATCGAATTACGACGGTTCAGAAATTGACATCCTGGGCCTCTCTCGATATCCTCTTGTCTGTTACGTGCCGCCAGGCGGACGATTTAAAAATAACGCGTCTGCCGCGTGGTCGATTTGGCGCGAAATGTGAGCGCCTGATTTACGAAAAACAAGGCGCTTATTAGCTTTTTAATCCAAATGGAACGTGTAGACGGTGAACGTAGGGGGAGCGGTAGAGCAACATATGAGATTATATTATTCTTGGCTTTCTTTTAGCGCCATCTTTATTTGAGTAGCTAATCTAAAAGATTACATAATACCAATGCATTCGTCAAATGCAAGCGAAGCAATCAAAACCCTGAGTCGCAAGACTGTTTGTCGTACTCATTTTGCCTTTGTGTTGGGTGTTGTAATCTACAGGGAACGCTGCTGGCGATTCCCTGGATTATTCCCTCAGCCGCCTTACGACACCTTCCGGTAGAAACGGGGTGGGGTGAAGCTATTTTAGGCTAGCATTAAATGGAACATCTGGCTTTATAAATTTTATGTTTCGGAGGTAAAATAAAACATGTTTTAATGTTGAGTATTAAACTTTTTTATTTACAAACTTTTTATGTCGTTGTCCACATAGAAAAACAAATCTTTGAATTCGGAATTATGAATATGAGAAATTGAAGAATAGAGGATCGTACTCGGGACACGTGAGTTACTGTTCCACTGCTCTGCTACTGAGCTACCGGCGCGTGACCGACCCTTGTCAAATTTTTAAACTGTTAATGTTTAAAAAGTCAGTTATTGTTTCTTAGCATGAATTCCTGCTGTAATGCATGAATTCCTGCATTACAGCAGGAATTCGCTAGATGAGTGGGTCAAAATAATAAATTAGGGATGCATCCGATACCGATACCGATACCGATACCGATACCGATATCGGCGATACGCCAGGTTTTCCGATATATCGGTATCGGCGATATTTTTCTGGCCGATACAACGATACTGTTCCAACTAAATGTTTTAAAAAAGTAATGTAAACGCGCTTTTTGTTTTTTCATTTTAGTTGCAAACGAGGCATGGACTATGCTTGGGGAAGTCCCGCCATCTCGCGCTTTATTCAGTCAGAACTTTCGCGAGACACACAAGTTAGCTAATTTGAATACTTTCGTGGGTAGAATTTTATAATATAAAGAAGAATTACATAAATTAATAAGTTAATTAAGAAGAATTACGAAGTTGTACAAACAGTACAATCATGTCAACTTAAAAACACAAAAGTTAGACTATCTATTTTCTAAACTAAAATTCCCTACATCCTCGCACAATAAGTGCAACCATGGACGTAGATTCTGTCGTGCACCACTTTTGATTCACAGACATAAAACAGCGGCCTTTGCTGGCAGTTTTCGCTACCACGCAACAAAGTGCTGGAATAACATTCCACCCCCTATACGATCTGTAAAATCCAAGGTAACATTTAAATCCAATATGAAGAAACTTCTTTTGGAGAAGCAAATCATTGGTATCCCTAAGTGTTATGCGTAGGTAGCGAAAGCCGTCATGCACGACCCTAGCAAGTGTGAAATAGTGATTTCCTCTAACTTAACTACATAAGCTATATACATTATCTATTTACTACTTATTACCCGACTACAGCAAAGCAAAAAGGAGGGTTATGATTTTGACCGGAATGTATGTATGTATGTGGCAATAATTCCTTTGTTCCCTCCTAGCTCCGAATCTACTTGTCAGAATTTGACAAATGAGGTGTCAGTAGATGCGTCTAAACAGTCCGATGGTTATAGGCTATGTCATGTCACAATAAAGTGAACATGGCGCCCTCTAGCGTGCATGAAGATACGAACAAAAAATTTTTTTTCATCAAGTGGTATCGTGTTGGGTATCAAACAAAAGGGCTTAAATAGCACATTTCAAAAATATCTAGAATGTAGGTGAAAGTTTGAAACTTTCTTGCATTTACGCAATATCAATTTAGTATGAAATTGGTACATCGGTTTTTCTCTTTCTCTCTTTTCGTGTAGGACGCCGAGCCGTCTAACGATTCAATTTCTTTTTTCGTGTGGGACACCGAGTCGTCCAACGACCCGATGAACCCTAGTGTCGGAATTTTTCAACCGCCTTCTGCAAGTAGCAGGATTCTGACATGGTTGTGTAACGACCGCCGTTTAAAGTGACCATAGACAACAACCAGGACCAACGGCTTAACGTGCCATTCGAAACACGGAAACATCTTTCTTACAGACAATCGGGTGGTTCAGCCTTTAATGTCCTAAGCAGACTGGGAACAAATTCACAGAGTGATAAATATCAACTTTGTGAGTAACCCACCGAGAATCGAACCCGGGACCTTCTGCGTCAAAGGCAGTCGCACTACCACTGCGCCACATTGGTCTTCAATGAGCCCTTATGTCAGAATTTTTCAACCACTTTCTACAAGCAGCAGGTACATTGGTATCGGTATCGGTGTGGTGTCGGTATGTGTCATACTCGTGGAGCTGATCTGATGATGAAAACGAAAGGCAGACAAGACGTGATAGCACTACGTAGTCGGTCCCAAAGTTCTGTCACTGGCACATTATTTTTTAATTTAGAACACGAATTTGGAAAAGTTTTATTGCATTCCTTTTTTGAATGTTTGACAATTATTTTAAAACAATAAATGATCATTTGGCGCGATTTTTCACGATGGAGTGGACTTTGAAAGAAAACCGAATAGCAGTTTTGCCGTTGCATCGCTGTGGGCACTCGCCGAGTACCATTTTTAAGTTGCTCAAAAAATTGAAAATAACGCTTAGGTTTGTGTATAACCTATATAAGTAGGTACAATGAAGTCTCTAGTGTTGAGGACAAGAATAGAACTGGCCGGCCTCGCTCCGCAAGAAAATCAGCAGTGATCAAAGCGATCAAGGAGCGCATACGAAGAAATCTTGTCCGAAAACAGAAACTTATGGCTTTGCAGATGAAGGTTAGTAGAAAAACAGTCAAAAAGGTTCTAAACGAAGACCTTAAGCTGCGAGCATACAAAAAAAAGAGTGGGCACTTACTTAATGCCCATTTAAAAGAAATTAGACTCAAAAGATCCCGGGTGTTGTTAAAACGGTACGCGAAAAACCGGCACCGCGATATACTTTTTACAGACGAAAAAATTTTTGATATAGAAGAAAAGTATAATAAACAAAACGATAGAGTGTACGCTACCAGCTCTGAAGAAGCAGGAAACAAAGTTCCGCGGGTGCAACATGGGCATCATCCCTCTTCAGTCATGGTCTGGTTAGGAGTCTCCTACTATGGGCAACTGAGGTTCATTTTAGCGAAAAGGGGGTCAAAACCAGTGCAAAAGTGTACCAAGAGACGGTTTTGGATCGGTACGTCAAAGACCTGCCCAACACACTATTTTCAGGACATAAATTTGTGTTCCAGCAGGATTCTGCGCCCGCTCACAAAGCCAAGACCACTCAAGCCTGGTTTTAATGTCAAAACATTGACTTTATAAGACACGAAGATTGGCCTTCCTCCAGTCCGGACCTTAATCCTCTGGACTATAAAATTTGGCAGGTCTTAGAGAGCAAGGTCTGTGCTAAGCCACATAAAAATTTGGAGAGCCTGAAGTCAGCCATAGTTAAAGCAGTCGCTGAAATCGACATGGATATGGTGCGTGCTGCGATAGACGACTGGCCGCCGCAGTTGATGGCCGTTATTAAAAGCAAGGGAGATCATTTCGAATAGTTTTATGTTATTTTGATTCTTCGATAATTGTATTTTTAATTGATATATAAATTTTTAAAAACGGATCGGTACTTTTTATTTTATCAGTATTTTCATATATGACAGAACTTTGGGACCGACTACGTACATACGCTAAATATCTGTGTATAAGCTGTGGTAAGAAAGAGCTGCTCCTTAGGCTCAGATCTGACATATTTTTCATCACATTTAATGGGATCGAAGTAGAAAAGTACCGCGAAAATTATCACATTTAAATTAATAAAACGCGTAGATAGGTAGGTACATAAGAGATCCTACTAATCCTAATCCTAATTCCTAATTCCTTACATAATTTATAAACGCGGATATGTGTTTGTTAGGACTTGGCGCTAAAACGGCTGAATAGATTCAAATGATACTTTGTACAAAGATGAAATAATTTCTAGAATAAAACATAGGCTGCTCTTTACTGCGGTTAAATTTCTTATTTTTAGGGGAACACGCATTTTCATAAACTTTTGAAAAAGCCAATTGGCGTTTTAGGAAAACTAACAGCGACATCTGTTGTCTGAGACTTTTGACTTACTCAATTGAGTAGCTGCACCAAAATTGACGTTTAAGTCACAATACGTACTGCTACTGCATGTAAAATATGTTTGAATAAGGTTTATATCGTGTTGGGTATCAAACGAACTGTCATATTTTTCATCTCATGTAATGTGATCCAAGTTGAAGGTACCGCGAATTATTACATTTAAATTAATTTACATACATACATATATCACGCCTTTATCCCTTGCGGGGTAGGCAGAGCGTTAACGGCCCTAAAAATACGGCCACTATCGCCACGTCTGACATTTTTGAGGATTGTTTTCCAAGGTCGTTTCAGAAAACATGTGTATCACTATAGTGACAGGTTGTCAGCCTGTCACCTAAAAATTGTAATACACCAATACTCTCGAGTCCCTTAGTCGCCTCTTACGACACCCGCGGGAAGGATATGGGGTGATGCTATTCTAAGCCGGCATCACACGGGTAAATTAATTTAACGCGCACTTAGATAGGTAGGCAGAGCGAAAGCGGGATAAAGGAGTGATATGTGTATGTAGGTATGTATGTATAGATAGGCATATGTATGTATGTACATAAAAGATCCTACAACTAATATTCTAAAAGCAGATATTTGTGCATTTTTCTTAGAACTTGTCGTTATAACGCTTCAAATATTCATATTAAATTTTATACGTAGCTAAAATAATAAATGAAAACATCTGTTTTGGTAACGAAATGAACAGCAAGCATCGACCCGGAGGGTTGAGGGGGGCTTTCCCCCCTCGCAGAAAAAGAAACGGAGACATCTATTTTGGTGATGAAACCAGCAGCAAGCATCGACCCGGAGGGTTGAGGGGGGCTTTCCCCCCTCGCAGAAAAAGAAACGGAGACATCTTTTTTAGTAATTAAACCAACAGCAAGCATTGACACGGAGGTTGAGAAGGGCTTGCCCCCCCCTCCCCCCTCAGAATAAAGAAACTGAAACATTTGTTTTGGTAATGAAATCACACGGGGGGTTACTAGCATATTTTATATACACCTAACAAAATCATAATACAGTTTAAACTCGTACCTACTTACATCTTCCAACAAACAATCGTGAAAATTTAAGTTTACAACCCCAAAATAATTAAAATAAAAAGAAGTCTAAAAACTAAAACCCGACTACTGAGATTTCGCGCTCTAAAAAGTAAGAAACAAGAAATCTGAAATAATAACTACTCACGATTGAATGTGTTTTTCGTCTCCAAAATTCATACAAAGTAAACAGCTATTATAATTTATTTTCATGGCAGTTTAATATAAAGTTCATAGTGGTTTTCAGGTGATAGCTGTGGTCGTTTGCCACGTGTTTTAGTACTATCTAGTTTATAAAATAAATAAGGCAACGTGGCAAACGACCACAGCTTTCACCTGAAAACCACTATGAACTTTATATTAAACTGCCATGAAAATAAATTATAATAGCTGTTTACTTTGTATGAATTTTGGAGACGAAAAACACATTCAATCGTGAGTAGTTATTATTTCAGATTTCTTGTTTCTTACTTTTTAGAGCGCGAAATCTCAGTAGTCGGGTTTTAGTTTTTAGACTTCTTTTTATTTAAGTATATACTTACTACAAGTCCAAGTCCAATAATATATAAATTGCACCTTTCTCATATATTTAATCTATTTTATCATATAATATTATTATTATTAATTATATTGTGACAATCTATTATAATTTAAATATTTAAATTTACACGTCATCTGTTTCAGTCGGTTACCGCCACACCGCGTTACTCGCAGGTGATAGCTGAAAATCAGCGATTTGCCCTCAAAGCAAATATTGACGCTGAGCTATGGCCTTTTGCATTGCTGCGGCACACATGCGTGCCCTGGTCAGGGCCCTGTCGTATATGGTAGTTTGTGTAGATTGTTTTAATTATTGTTTTGTAACTTTTTATTTTGGTCTTGATTTAAATGTTTATGTGTGTGTGTGACTGTGGCAAGAAATAAACTTTTTATCTATCTATCTATCTAAAGTTTAATATGGAATCATTTTGAAATTTCGACATCTGATAACTCAAAAGCAACATGTTTGTATTGTAAAGAAAAGGTGTCCCGTGGCATCAATTCTAAAAGTTATAACACATCAAACCAATCAACATGTGTACTTATATTTATTTCACCTTTACTTAAATTGGATAAGTGTATCGGTATCGGTATCGACGATATTTTTCTAAGAGTATCGGTATCGGTATCGTATCGGCGAAAAGGCGTATCGATGCATCCATTAAATAAAATACAATATTGCATGTTGTAAAATTCTATGAATAAATAAATTAAACTTGCTATCTCACACCTCACAAGCGTATAGCTTTAGAGTTAACTTTTTTGTGTGCTTTCCCAAAATGATTAATAAAATTGCTAACTTTGAAATATTTAAGGCCGCATATTTTGCAAGTAATAGACTTCGCCCCGATGTGAGTTTTCATGTGATTTGTTAATTCGCATTTTTGTTCAAAAGCTTTTTCACAAATTTCACAGACACACGGCTTGTCACCGGAGTGTGTTTTTACGTGTTTCAGCAATTGCTCGCTTAGACTAAATCTTTCATCGCATATCGTACAAGCATGAGGCTTTTCACTCGCGTGCGTTTTGATGTGGGAATCCAAATTGCTCATACAGAGAAAAGTTTTGTTACAAATATTACACTCTAGCCGGGCCTCGGGCGCGTGGACCCGCATGTGCACTTTTAAGTAGCGTTTGCGTTTGTAGTGTCTTTTGCAAATGTTACAAGAATAGGGTTTTTCTGTGGTGTGATTTGTGATGTGTAATATCAGGACACTTTTTTTATGCGCGATGTAGTGACAGGTGTCACACACGTACTGCGTGCGTGCGTCGTGCGCGCGCAGGTGCGCTTCTAACACCCAAACTGCGTTGGTGCTATACTTGCATTTGGGGCAGTAGTATTCATTTAAAATATCATTAACATTTCGGCCGGATTTGGCCGTACTACTGTCTACCTCTTCAGTTTCATGTTTTATGTTCTTTTCAACATTTTTAGTACATATCGTCGGCGTACTGTGAAAACCTCGGAAGTACAAAAAACCCAAATATTTTTTTATCTACGTTATGGCTAGAAAACCTCGGAACGCGTCGTTTGACATTAGTCCAATTTTAAATACAACACTCCTAGCGCCATTTATTGTGTTTTATGAAAACCTCGTGCGGATGACGAGACCGCCATTTTTTTGTGAGAAACTTGTATCCGCACTCGCAAGGTATTCAAATGAAAGATTTGCTTTGGAAAAGCTCGTTTATGCATATAAGCCAGGTTAAAAAGACTGCCATCTGTGCGGAATCGGATGCGGACTCCTTGGGAAACAGTATTTAGGACTTCTTTGACTACAACTGCAAAGTACAAGGCGAACAGTGGGCGCTAGAATACATCCTTGTTTCACCCCACAGGTGACGGGGAGGAAATCAGACTGTTCACCGTCTTTGAGGCGGTTCTGTAAGACTCTGGCAAATACTTTTCCAGGGACTGACAGCAATGAAATACCGTGATAAGAGTTACAGTCAGAACGGTCACGCTTGTTCTTTTACAGAGCACAAATGCGAGACACTTTGAAGTCCTCACCCTCTCCTCCTCCCACATTCGAACGAAAAGTTTCCATACCGATGTGTGGAACTCCGTACCACCATATTTAAGTAGTTCACCCGTATAAGGTCAATACCAACCGCCCGGTTATTATGCTACTGTCTGATGGCAGTAACAACCTCGTCACATGACAGGGGCTCGTCCAACTCCGTGGCTAACGGGAGTTGAGGCAATAAACTGATATTATGCAAATCAGCTGATCGATCTACGTTGAACAAGTTGTGAAAATGCTCAGCCACACGTTTAAGTACATCCTCCTTGCTGATCAGGAGATGCATACCGTCTAAAGACCTTAAAGGTACTTTTGTACGGTAGGACGCACCAATCTGCTTACGCACTTCACTGTAAAACTCACCAAGCTGGTCTGTATCGGCGAGCCACTGCACTTGACAAGCCTTGTCCTGCCACGACTTGTTTTTTATTTGTCGAGACAGCCTGCGTAATTCTTGGTCACTCTGTTTGACCACCGCAACACTTCCACCTCTTCGATTATGCTGTCGCAGGAGCTGTCAATGTTTGTCGAATGCTGCTTTAAGAGCCTCGCTATTGTCATCAAACCAGTCTTCACTATGCCGGTCTTTAGTACCAAAAGTAGCAGAAGCGGCTTCTATGAGATGACATGACAAAGCTCCCCAAGCAGCACTGACATCACCTGTTTCAGTAATTGGCGACGGCTTTTCAGTTAAGGCTTCTGCATATTTCACCCTAACCTCGCCATCTTTCAGCCTATCCACGTTTAAACACGCAGGCTTCTTCACTGTGGGTCTGCGAGGTCGACGGAGGCGGAGTCGTAGCTTAGTGACAATTAGTCGATGGTCAGTCCAACAGTGAGCGCCACGCATGACTTGCGTATTATTCAATAAGCAACTTTAATATTAGTCGAATTCCTGGTTATGTGTTAATGGTTAAGAAGTAAGAAAGGCTGATTGCTTTTGGCGTAATAAGTACCTACTTCCTTAATGTTCTGTTTTGATTTTGATCGTTAGATTTTGATCCTTAAATTACGTAAGAAGTCACATTTCAGACTGATTTGTGATTCGTTTCTCAGTATTATGCTTATTAATAACGTACTCCAAAAAAATACAAGCCATTTTGTATTAACTTTATTTACATCGCCGATGACATTTACATTGTTTTTCTGTATATTGCTGACAGATCATAAAGTAAATCACAATAATTTAGTTATGTTCTGACTATAGGTTTAAGAACAATTAAAAAGGCTGATTACTTTGTAGTGAGTAAAGTTTAAATAAAAATGATAATTGTGATTAAAGGCATTGTTCTTTTATTGAAAACCTTGTAAACTTTTGCAAAAAGTACTATGTTTTTCGAGACAACCTCTCAAGTCACATTATGCACTTCTTGGACAGGAATATTTAAAAATAGTAAACACAATCAATGCTTATTGCACACATAAACATAATACAGTCAGGTGTTTAAAAAAGTTTAGTACAAAATTTTTCACCAGGAGGTTTTTTGCTTGTCCTGTAAAATTGTGCTTAAAGTACATACGTGGTTATCACAGTACGCCGACGATATAAAGTTATCACTTATGAGTGTTTTACAGTCGAAAATCCCGCCGCCCGCCGTGGTGGAAGTGTTGACAGATTGACAGGTTTCCGAGCCATTATCGTTGCAATCCGGTGGTTCACCTAAAAGATAAATAAAATTGTTTCATTGTTTGAAATATACGACAAGCGTGCATTGAAAATTAGAGAAACGTAAGTATTTTATTTATTCTTATTTTCTTTATTAGGAATAACAACAGCAACATTCCTTAAGATATTTGAATGTTTGAGTATTTTGCAAAGATCGTAGTTAGTGGAGGGTGCGGTGGCATTCTCTGCCTACCTCTCTGGGAAAGAGACGTGATGTATATATTTTCGGCACCTTATTATGTAACTAAGATGTATTCTCTCTTAGAGGGGAATGAGATGAGAGCAACCGCGGCGCAAAATAATATAGGCGTCGTGATGAGAACGTATGAATCACTGCATAGTATAAAGCAAAGTCGCTTTACGCGTCTGTCTGTATGTATGTATGCTTAAATGTTTAAAACTATACAACGGATTTTGATGCAGGTTTTTTTTTAATAGATAGAGTGATTCAAGAGGAAGGTTTTTATGTATAATACTTGCCGGGAAAAGTGCTTATTCTCACGGAAAAATGAGATGCAGCGGGCGCAGCCGCCAGGGCAGGCCGCTAGTGGCTAAATAAAAAGCTGACAAATACTTACATTTCACTGTAGGAACCTCGATAGTGAAGTTATCATAATTCTGTAAAAAATTACACTATCAGTTATTATTGTTTTTTGTAACTTTGGCCATTAGAAAGATGCTACATCCCTGAGCATCATCCAATCACTGACTGCTATGGTTGTTCATAGTATAAGGTGTAAAATATTAGATGCAAATATTTTAAGGGGTGAATCAGGCCATGAAACTGAGCAACTTTCTCCAAGAAACATAGGTCGAAATTTGAGGAGAAAAAAATTTTTGGTTCTCCCATGGTAATGGTAATGGTAAGACGGGCTGTTTCCCGCAACTCGACGTCTGCATGCGCCTATTTTGCGTAAAGGGTGGGGGCTCCCTACTCGAGCCATCCTATTTCCCCAAGGAAGCCCAGTAACCCTACCAAATCACTGAGTACCTCGGGGATTGACCTCGGGTTTCCGAGGTATTTTGCCCGGTATGCTGCCACCTCTTTGCAGTGTAACACCACATGGGCGGCTGTTTCCTCTTCCTCCATACATGCCCTACATAGGGGGCTGTCAGTAACACCTATGACTGAGAGGTGCTTGTTGAAGTGACCGTGACCGGTTATGACGCTGGTTACCATACGAAGTTGGGTCTTCTTCAGTCGGAGCAACTTCTTGGATAGGCGGCTAGATATTGTCGGCAGGGCTTCTCTAGCCTGCCTGCAGTCTTCTAAACCGGTCCAGTGTGTGTTATGTTCGTTTTTGGTGCGTTCTCTTAATAGGGAGCGGATTTTGCCTACCGGGATAGGTATGATCGGTTCCGGCCCGTAGGCTGTGGTGTCCGATCCTCTTCGGGCCAGTTCATCCGCAGCATCATTGCCCCTAGAGCCGCTGTGTCCTTTGATCCATTGTAACCTTACTTGGTTGTGTTGACATACCTCCATTAACCGTTGGTGGCATTCGTATATTAGCCCTGAGGTTATTACATGACTGTTCAGTGCCTGCAGTACAGACATGCTGTCTGAGAGTATTCGGATAGAATGACCTTTCACTTCCCTGGCAGCTATGGCTGTTGCGGCTACCGATATCGCCAAACATTCAGCTTGAAAGACTGAGTTGTGGCTTCCCAGTGGTGTAGAGAGTCTGATGTTGAAGTCCTCCGAGAAAACACCGGATCCTGTACCAGACTTTGTCTTAGAGCCGTCCGTAAAGATCCTAAGCTCTTTTGGGGTAAGGCCCTCGTGTAAGTCGTCTTCGTGAAGTTGTATTTTATACTTTTTATCAAATATAAATTGTTTTGGGATCCTGTCACCTACAGCTGCGAGTAATGGCAGGTCTGCATGCGCTTCATTTAAGATGCTGGTATGTGGGGTGTTGTTGTTTCGCCAGAGTTTCAGAGAATTGAGCCTTACCGCAGCAGCAGCTGCCTCCTGCTTGGCAAACAGGTGGAGCGGTGGCAGATCCAGCATAGCTTCCAGGGCAGCAGTCGGGGCTGTTCTCATGCTCCCCGTGATTGCCATGCAAGCCAATCTTTGGAATTTTTGTAGTTTGTTCATACCTGTCGCGAGCTTGCACCTTGTCCACCATACTAGTGCACCGTAGCACACCATCGGGCGGATTACCGTTTTGTACAACCACAGGATGATTTTCGGCGAGAGCCCCCATTTCTTGCCGATCATCCTGCGGCACTGCCAAAACGCGATGCAGGCCTTGTTTAGTTTGTTGTCTAGGTGGGTGTTCCAGTTTAGCTTCTGATCCAGGATTATCCCTAGATACTTGGTTCTCCCATACAATTTGTGGAGCGACCTCCTTAGTCCGCCACTATGGCAACATGTGACTTCACATATTTAGACCTATGTTCAGTTTCATGGGCTGGTTTACCCCTTAAAATATTTGCAACTATTTTTTTTACACCCTGAATAAAGCAAAGTCGCTTTCCGCGTCAGTATTTCAAACTACCCAACGGATCTTAGTGGTTTTTTTTTCTCAAAAGTTTGAGGGAGAAATGGGGTGATGCTATTCTAAGCCGGCACTGCATCTACGCCAGTCATACATTTATGCTTACCGCCTGGTCCTCTATAGACTCATTTTTCTCTTCCATTTCTTGCTTAATGTTATTATAACCAGCTTTTTCAGATATATTTGTACCAGAATTGCTTTCATCTTCTATGATTATGATTTCATTTTTTATTTGGATACGTGCATCGTCATTTCGTCCAGCTGTAACAACAGTATACATAATTTATTGACTAGTAGGTATCTATGATTCGCTAGATGACCACAGACTTTCATCCCCTGTTTTACCTCCTTAGGGGTTGAATTTTGAGAATCCTTTCTTATTGCTTGCCTACGTTGCTTAAAGAATACGCATGCCAAATTTCACACTTCTAGTCCCAAGGGTTTGGCCTGTGCGTTAATCTATGACCAATCAGTTTTCCCTTAAATATATAAGACAGATTGATACCTGTGACGTTTGACAGATCTTTACTAATAAAAGTTAAGGAAGCAATGGAAAACTTACAGACATCACAGGTATCAAGCAAATTTTTATATAGTATAGTACACTACTTTATATTACATTGCAGGCTCGACAGAATATTCTACTATAAGTTTACCTCTTGTCTGACTGAGCAGTACACTCTCTGATTCCATAACCATACTCTTAAACTCGGTTGCATCATTCAGTCTATGAATGCAAGATTCACAGATCAGGTTTGTCACATTTGAATATGTAGACAGCTGGGAACAGAAAATATCATCATCATTCACCTTGCCTTACACCATTCTCTGTTGGGGTCGCTACCTAACCTAGGGGATTTCAAGTCGAACCAAGTTTTTCCACAGAGCAACTGCCATCTGACCTCTGCAACCCGAAGGCTAACCTGGCCTGTATCCTAGGTTAAGTCACATTCAAATATCATCTGAATTCTAATTGAATGTGGGTTTCATTAAGGTGTTTTTCGTTCATGGTAAGAGCAGTCAGTAAATGTGAGTAAAACCACATTGGTACATGGCAGGGATCAAAATCGGGTCTCACAATTGTAAGACCGGTGTCCTAACCACTTCACCCCTTTACCTACAGTGTAAAAACCTAATATAATATGCACTAATTGATCCATTTCTATTTAATTGATTCTTGCAACTGAACAATTTTCCCCAAGGAGCATAGGTCGAAATACTAAAAATAAATTGTATTGGCTTGCTGGGTCAGTCATGTGAGGTGTTTCCTGGGGACAGTTGTTCAGTTTATTGGTCTGGTTTGTCCCTTGTAATATTGGCACCCAATTTTTTGGTCCCTGTAGAACATAAGTAGGAGGAGTAGATAATGTAACCCATGGTTAGAAATGGGGTGGTGCTATTCTAAATCGGCATAAAAAAGATAAAAGCTTACAAATAAGTTGAAGCTATTCCAAATTTTCTCCTGATGTTTTGCTATATCCTCGTGATGATAACCTGACTTCAAACAACACCGACATCGCTTAAATGGTACATCGGAACCTGGTCCTGGTTTAGTAGTCATAGTTTCTTATGTAGAAGTAATATTCTAAATTCTCTAATATTTGTTATACTAAACTGTGTTCACAAAACAATAATACATGAACAAAACAACTTTAAAAGTAAAGAATGAAATAAATGAGAATAAGAACGAACTGGTGTGGTCTATGATGACCGAATGCCGAATTAAATGAATGTCGAATGAATCATTGGAACTAATCCAAGAACTAATCACAGATCCTCAGCGCCATCTTTTGTCGAGTAGGAAGAACTTTGGACGACAAACGTCAGACGAACAATATGGTATACAGATGCCTTCCCTAAAAGAAAAAATATAAAAAAAAACAAACAAGATCTGTCAAATTTCAATTATTAAGCAACCAAATTAATAATCGCGTCATTATATTGCTAGTTCTCTCTTTACTATTGAAACTCGAATCTTTTATCTCTGTTTTAGCGCATCGAAGGTCTTTTTTACACTCCGGGTTATATTCTTCAATTTCTTCCACAAATATTGTGGAAGGAATTTTTCTATTTATTTCGGAAATCTCTTTGAAATTATTGGTATTTTTAAGTGGGGTTCAAAATGGTGGTGACCGCGGACGTGCACTTGCCCGAAGAGTCTGAACTGACCGTGAAGGAGGTCAACCTTTCGAGTGCTACCCTTCACGCTGGCTCTTTCCACCTCGGAAAGTACTGCGAGAATGTTAATAATGTAAGGAACACATCAGTACAGTACTGTATTCTATAAACTTCAAGATATTGTCCACCTATAAGCAGCAACATACTAGAAATCGACCTAAAGTTGATTGCATAATCGTAGGCAGAATAGGTTATGTTTTGGTATCAAATCAACGAAAATTATACTCTGCCCCAAGTCTCTAAATGAGTCTTGATAACACTGCACTAACTCCTAATATTACTAGGTACTCAATTTCGCAGCACTGTCTACAGAGGTTATTTGAAGAATAATAACAAACAATACAAAGTTGAGGATTTACCTTCTCTCATAACTAGAACTGCCTCTCCTATGCTTGATTATATTTTTTTTAATATTCCGTTTTAAATATGATTTAAATGTGATAAACATAGTAAATCAAGTCTGAAATGTGTTTTGCATTGAGGGATGGCCAGTTTGAATAGTGGTCTGTAGCCAGGCCTATACTATCAATGTTTGATAAATAATAAACTGACACCTGGGGTCATTAGGTCGTTCGTAGACTCACCATCTCACATGAAAAGAAGAATATGGAAAATGAATTATCAAAGTTAGATGGCAGTTTCACAGTTAAAATTTCCTTTAATTTCAGCCATGCTTAAAAATTAAATTGGTTTAAATTATTATTTTTATTATAATTCAATAATAGGCGAGCAGACACTGGCTGATGTGCCTTTATCTTGGCTGGTGTGTGTAAAACAGTTCATAAATAAATGGATCTTCCAGAAATAGAACAAAGGTATTAATAAGTGTGATGCCAGCTTAGAATAGCATCACCCCATTTCCTCCCGCAGGTATTGTAAAAAGCAACTAAGGGACTCGCGGGTTTCATGTGTATTGCAATTTTAGGCGACAGGCTGACAACCTGTCACTACAGTGATACACAAATCATCTGAAAGGGCCCTAAATACTTGTCAGACGTGGCGATAACGACCGTAATTTTGTGATCGTTAACACTCTGCTTACCCTCTGATTTTTTAGCCTCTAAGCCACCCAATTTAACTCCATTCTTCAACATTCCCAGGAGTTCATGCTGTGTCGGTTCGAGGAGCGCGACCCTCGCAAGTGCATCAACGAGGGCAAGGCGGTGACCGCGTGCACGATGGACTTCTTCCGGAAGGTCAAGAGCGCCTGCCTCGATGAGTTCAACCAGTACGCTAATTGTATTGACAAGAGCTCCGGCGATTACAGCTTGAAATAGTAAGTATTATCACACTCGATAAAGAAACAATCTGTAAATGGCTGCGGTTACTAAGTGTGAGGGAAAAAGCATTAACACCTAATATATGTAAAAGCCTCAGTGGAAGAGAGAAAGTATGATAATCGGCCGTGACATATACAGGGTATCGCGATCAGCTGACTTCATTTACTATGGGAAACCAATAATTTTTTGATGTTTCCTGACATATGTTCTTAGGGGAAAGTTGTTCAGTTTCATGGTCTGCCTGCACCCTATCAGTATTTAGGACGCTGTCCCTTACACCCCGTATATCCTTGTACGCTTGATGCTATTGTAAGCCCACATACACTGCTTTAAAGGGCAGAGCACACCGGCCTGCGTAATGCTGCTCGTATGCAGCAAGTGTACACGGCATACCCGGCGCGTACCGGTTGTAATGTAAGGGATTGTATGGGGGACGGCATACCGCTTACGTTGCGTTGTCTGTTGCGTAGGTCACGTAAGCGGTGTGCCGTCTGACATACAATTACTATACTGCAAGTACGTACTGCATTATGCAGGCCGGTGTGCTCTGCGCTTATTTGTCGATTGTCCAGCATTTTTTCCATAACTATGTTGTTCTTCCTGGTTCCATCTCAGCTGCCGCAAGACACAAGGCGTGTTCGACGGCTGCATGCTGGACAAGTTGAAGATCGAGAGGCCCGACTTCGGGTACTTCACCGAGGCGCGCGTACACGATACCAAGAGGTGATTACTCATTATATAACTTAAATAAACTGAAACTTAAACTGAAAATATTAATATTAGCTACAAATATGTTAAGGGATGAATCAACCTATAAAACTGAACAACTTTCCCCAAGAAACATAGGTAGAAATTTTTTGGACCTCCCATACAAATTGACTTGGCTGGTTGGTAATTTTGTATGGGAGAACCAAATTTTTTTTCATATTTCGACCAATGTTTTTTCGGGACAGTTGTTCAGTTTCACGGTTTGGTTCAGCCAGCCCTTATGATATGTGCAGCTAAGTCAGTATACATATATTTGAGCCAGCATAGTAAGTATATCTCCAGGCATAAGCCCTTGCCAATACTGCCATAGGAACACCTAGAAAACAAGTAGGTTTGGTGAATAAACGTATTATTTATCTGTTGCCGTATTGCCGTGTGATGCCGGCTTAGAATAGCATCACCCCTTTTCTTACCCGTGGATGTCGTAAGAGGCGACTGAGGGACTTGAGGGTTTCAGTTGTATTACAACTTTTAGGCTGTCACTATTGTGATACACAAATTACCTCTACCTGCTCTAAATATTAGTCAGACGTGGCGATAGCGACCGTATTCTTACGGCTGTTAACGCTCTGCCTACCCCGCTAGGGATAAAGGCGTGATATATGTATGTATGTATCGTTTTTCTTCCAGGCCCAAGCCCCTGCCGGAGCCGAAGGCGGTGTACGAGGACGCGACGCCCGCGCTGCCGCCCGACGCGGAGAAGAAGCCCGCAAGGTTCAGCTCGCGGTTCTACTGGATGACCGAGTAGACGCACGCTAGAACACCTGTCTACAGATCGTAGTTGCCGACATGAGTTAAAAGCCCTGTGCTGGAACTTAAAATAAACCTAAATATTACAAACCTAATATAAATTTTACCTTGTTAGAGGGTATGATGTGATCGCCTTACCCCTGTCTGCGATAATGATGGGTAATGGTAGGTAGGGTATAATGATGATCTTTTAAATGTAAACTGAAATATAACTGTTATAAAGTTTTGCTTTGTCAGACTGTACGAGGCACCCAGGGCTTTTCTCTTGTCGGCAACTATAATCAAAGCTTATTAATTTCTTTTGAAGTATGGCAGTTCAAAGTCTCTTATTCCGTTGTCTTGTGTAAATAACAGAATCAACAACTTGCAGTGAACGTGAAATTATGTGAATCAATATAGTAATAAGTAGAACCAATAAATATTGTTAATTTAATTATTTTTTTTTATTGTGTTAGGAAAAGTAGCGCGTTCCTCTAAACCACGCATTCTATAGGGTGTGAGGAAAATAACTAACTGAGTTTCAAGGAGTGAACCAGCCCATGAAACTGAACAACTTTCCCCAAGGAACATAGGTCGAAATATGAACAAAAATTTTAACCTCACATACAAAATGTACCAGCCGACCGATATTGTATGTGAGGTTCAAAGATTTTTCATATTTCGACCTATGTTCCTTTGGGAAAGTTGTTCAGTTTCACCCCTTGAAAGGAAGTTAGTACTTTCTTAACGCCCTGCGCTAACGCTTATCTTTCCCTATGTCTATTATGTATGCTTAGTCAAAGAACACAACGGATTGTAATAGTTTCTTTTAGAGTGATTCAAGAGGAAGGTTTATATGCATAATACTTGCCGGGAATACAACTTATTCCCACGGGAAAATGAGTAACAGCGGGTGCAACCGCTAGGCGGGCCGCTAGTGATTTGTAAAATAAAACAAGAACTGATATTGCAAATGTTGAAGTGTTTATTCAAATTACGATAATATTTACAGTTATACAGGCTGTAACGAAATCGGTAGGCACCTATTATAATTTATTACTATTGAAAACAGTTCATGAAAATATTAGGGAGCTAGGAAAAGTAGCTTCTTTCTAAAAGGATGAACCAGTCCATGAAACTGAACAACTTTCCCCAAGGAAAGAAATTTTGAAATATGAAAAAAATATATATTTGGACCTGCCTAACAAAGTTTGTATGGGAGGTCCAAAATTTTTTTCATATTTCGACTTACGTGTCTTGGGGAAAGTTGTTCAGTTTGATGGGATGGTTCATCCCTTGAAAGGAAGTTAGTACTTTTCCTAACACCCTGTATAGGTATACAATACAATCGGCAGTTTTTATTGTTTACAAACAATTTTTTGAAGTTGTTTAGTTGTAAATAGTTGGAATAGAACACATTTTTAACGTTTCCACATATTATGTCGGCTTAGAATAGCATCACCCCATTTCTTTCCAGTGGATGTCGTAAGAGGCGACTAAGAGACTCGAGGTTTAATGTGTATCACAATTTTAGACGACAGGCTGACAACCTGTCTCCAGTGATACACCACGTATCTGAAACAGCCCTCAAATTGTCAGACGTGACGATAACGACCGTAATTTTAATTTTTGCTACAGTCTTTAACGCTCTGCCTACTCCGCGAGGGATGAAGGCGTGATTTGCATATCATGGTACACGTTTTCGTTACAATCTGTTGTTGTTACGACTCGAGCCATCAGTCTGGGTATGATATCTACCTACTTACTTATACAGACCTTTTATCTCACGAGCGCGGGTCAGCCATACTTGTGTGTGTTATCTCTCTCTCTTTTCGTATTGGAAACCGAGTCATCCAACGAAAAGAGAGAGAGATAACACATACAAGTATGGCTAACCCGCGCTCATGAGATAAAAAGAATACGTTTCTATTGCGTTGAATAATGTTTATAATACAGGATGTGCGTCATAACCGGTCACGGTCACTTCAACAAGCACCTCTCAGTCATAGGTGTTACTGACAGCCCCCTATGTAGGGCATGTACGGAGGAAGAGGAAACAGCCGCCCATGTGGTGTTACACTGCAAAGAGGTGGCAGCATACCGGGCAAAATACCTCGGAAACCCGAGGTCAATCCCCGAGGTACTCAGTGATTTGGTAGGGTTACTGGGCTTCCTTGGGGAAATAGGATGGCTCGAGTAGGGAGCCCCCACCCTTTACGCAAAATAGGCGCATGCAGACGTCGAGTTGCGGGAAACAGCCCGTCTTACCATTACCATTACCATTACCATTACCATTACCAGGGTGTAAGAAATAGCTCTCGAAATACTGATAGGTTGCGTTCAGATCATGAAGAAACTGAATAACTTTCCCTTAGAAATATTTTCTTATTTAATATTAGCAAAATTCAGGAAACGTAGTATTTTTTATATGGGAAGTCGATTTAAAATTTAGTTTCCTGGCTATGTTCCTTAGGGAAAGTTGTTCAGAATCACAGTCTGCTTGCACCTTATCGTTACATGGAGAGATATCCCTTCCAAATAAGTATAGGAAATTGCTATTTAATACTATGGTAGATTTATTTATTATTTGATTTTGTTTACATCACCAATATTTTAAGAAATATGAAATTGTTTTTATTTTTTATTACTCAACACAATATTGTTTGTCTATCGAGTCGATAATTAATTATTTGTATTACATTACACATTTTTTTACAAACACAATAATCTAATGACACAAAAATATATTTTACTAAAATATTACGCCATGAAAAACATATTTTATAACACTTTTGTCATAATTAAAAAGTTCATCCATTCAGTCATATTTTAAAAGATATGTAAGGAAATATAGTCTTAAATTATACAAGGCGTAAAAAAGGGTATTGCATACAGAAATAGATGCAAATAGGTCCCGGTTGCTGTCTATGATCACTTAGACGGCGGTCGTTACACAACCATATCAGAAGCCTGCTACTTATAAAAGGCGGTTGAAAAATTCTGACACCAGGGTTCATTGGGTCACGAAAAGCGAGAGACCGCCGAAATATCGCAAAAAGAAACTTTACCACTTAGAAAAGTAACACACCTTGTATTATAGCTCTGTTAACCTCGTAACGCCCAGACAACCGTGAGTTTTATTCATATGACGGGCTTTTTAATTAGTACCTATGGTCATTCAAATAAAAATGACTCTTACTCGCGCATTTAGGTTGCTTTTGAACGCAATGTTTGCATAAAGTTAGCCTTCAGGTTGCAGAGCACAGATGGCAGTCGTTCTGTGTAAAAACTTGGCTCCACGTCAAGTCCTCTAGGTTAGGTAGCCAACCCAGACAGAGAACGGGATAAGACAAGAAGAATGATTTTTGCATAAGCTAGACCGCATACCTTTTAAAAGGCATCTGGGCGTTACGAGGTGCGACATTAACTCAATTACTGAATACTAAACAAGAATCCTTGTGATTATTCATAATTTGACTAGGGAAATGGCATCACATTAAAATTTAGTAGCTCTTATAAATAATTTCACGGCTAGGTACATCAAATATTGCTCGTTCATAATATGTATTCATTTACTTGAAATGTATAAGAAAATTCATAACAATTATATTATATACGTTTTTCTAAATCAAATAGTAACTAATTCGTAAAAAAATGTCTTTTTGATAAAGCAGTCTATAAAATTATCACCAAAATAAAAGTATGGCAACTCTATACGATCACTTCTACACTATAAATGACAATATTTTAATTTAAGCTATTTCAGACTATTTGAATTATTAAACTGTTCGTTTAATTCCCAGTAGGTGGGGCTAGCTGCGAATGAAGAAATCACAGCAGCGATTTCCATAGATAAAGAGTCATTGAACTTGACAGATAATCCCTCAATCTGCAAAACTGTCAACAGTGGTTGTAAAAACCAGTCCATGAAACTAAACAACTTTCTCTATGGAACGCAGATTGTGCCAACAGATCTTTCTTTTAACTTCACATAGTGATATATTGAAATATAGACAAGCGTATCGTAGTTGCATCGGTTGAGTTACCCCACAGTACGATGCCATACATTGCACTTGTCAAACTAATGTGTATTGCAATTTTGCGACAGGCTGACAGCCGGTCACTATTATGCACAGTCTACTGAAATTACCCCCAAACTTTGACCGGCTTTTTGTGGCGTTAATGACCGTTTTTACGACCGCTTACGCTCTGCCTACCCAGCAGGGTAGTACGTATGTATGTAAACTTGTCAAAGTCTGAAATAGCCCAAACATTATTTTTAAACCTAACATTATACGACTCAATTTAAATCACTAACTAGTAATAATATAGCACACTCTAGGATCTCTAAATTTAATTAAAGAATAGTTTACAACCATGACATGTTTGTCCTTCGTCTAAGATATGTTCAGCCTTAGATTGGGTCGTTCGTAGACTCAATAACCATAAGCCTTGGCTCTTACAATGTTGATTTCATAACTATCGAGTGTCAAGTTGGGTCTATTAGGTTGGCTTGGATTATCACTTTCATACAGGATGTAAAAATATATTGCAAATATTTTAAGGGGTGATTCAGCCCATAAAACTAAATAACTTTCCCCGTGAAACTGAAAAAAGTAGGTAGGTACCAGCCAACCGAATCAGTTTGTATGACAAAAATTGTTTACATATGTTTCTTAGGGGAAGTTGTTCAGTTTCATGGTTCATCCCTTAAAATATTTGCAGTTTAGTTTTTTACACCTTATCTATACCTGATATTGCCATAATGCAGTGGCTTCATAATTTTGAAAGATACGGATATAAATGGGGGCAAAAACTAGTTATTTTTAGAAACGTCATTTTAGTTACATCATTTAATTAGTTAATAGATTCCATTCTACGTGTCTATACACCGAAACACGCTGAGTATATCATTCGATGGATCAGTCGGTTGCTTTGGTCTCCGTTCACGTTTCAGGCAAGACTTACAGGGTGTAAAAAATTAGTTGCAAATATTTTAAGGGGTGAACCAGCCCATGAAACTAAACAACTTTCCTTAAGGAACATAGGTCAAATTATAAAAAAAATTTAGACCTCCCGTATCAAATTACCAACCGACCAAATCAGTTTGTATGGGAGGTCCAAAAAAAATATCATATGTCGACCGATGTTTCTTGAAGAAAGCTTCATGGGCTGATTCACCACTTAAAATATTTGCAGCAATTTTTTTTACACCTTATATTTAGAGGTCCGGCCGTGAGGCCCCCGATCTTCCACGCCCCCGATCTTCCACGCCCCCGATCTTCCCCGCCCCCGCTTTGAAAAATATAAGCAGCACTGTTACAAACTAAAGTGTTATGCGTTTATTAATTTCCAATTTGTGTTTGTGATTTTTAGTTTCAATTATACTTGACTAGAGTTTAGGAAATATATTTGTAGTCCATTCAACTAAACGTCAAAGCGAATCGGCTCAAATTATATTTACTGAACTATACCTTGTTTTGTTTATTTTCATTCAATAGTAAAATTTTCAATTTAAATTGCTAATTCAAGACCATTATGACATGCCGAAATTACAGTAATAAATAATGAATGTTGTGATTTCACAATTTTTTATTTAATATTAACAAATTGCTCCATAATTATATTATTTCCATTACTATTGCTTTTAGATAAGTCTCGGTAAGAGTTGGAATAACACTTTTGACTTTAACAGTACTTAGTGCCTTTATACGAAGCGGGGGCGTCGAGGCCGGGGGCGTGGAGGACCGGGGGCTTCCCGGCCGGACCCAGACTCACGGTGGTCAAAAACCCTTACACATACAGGGCGATCAAAAACCCCTTGCACACACAGGGCGATCAAAAACCCCTTAAACATACAGGGCTGTCAAAAACCCTTACACACACAGCGCGGTCAAAAACCCTTAAACATACAGAGCAGTCAAAAACCCCTTACACATTGTACAAACACACGCGTTATTAACCGAATTTATGCTAATGTCTATTCTAAACGATGTTACAACTACCTATTTATACAAAAAAGTTGTCTTTATAGCTTGCCTTGTGTTTTCGTTAGTGTCAGCAGTCGTGGTTGCGAGATCTGAAATGTATAAAGGTTTTATTAAAGTGTCATCTGAAAAGGTGCTGAATATTAGGAAAATGGGGAGGATTTTCGAGAATTCGCAATGATACTCGAATATTTACGTCGATTTTTAGAATTCGCTAGTTTTCCGGGTCATTATTAAAATATAAAAGTAGTACGTTTAAGACCACTATCCAGAAATTCTGCGGACTTCATTCATAATTTTTATAAATATTCAAAGTTGTAAAATAAACAGAAAAATAATATAAAAGTAAGTTTTTTGACGCCATCCAAATACTTACGGCGTAACGTCATACCTCTAGTTTTTCATACAAAATACCGTTTAAGATCGTGTTAAAAAGTAGCTCATTTGACCTGCCAGGAATCTAGCCTATTGTCAAGTAAATGCCTGTCATACCTGTGGTAGATTACCGGTGCGTGAGCGTGAAGGCGAGCACGACGCTGGTGAGCCCCAGGGCTCCGCAGGCCGCCGTGGCGGTGGCCGCGCCCGCGCCCGCCGCCAGCGCCAGCGCGCCGCCCACGTACGACACAGACAGCATGCAGCCCAGCGCTGTGCTCCTATGAACAAATTACTTGATAAATATAGTATAGGCGTTCAGTCGGGATTGGCCATAGTTTGCGAGGATTTAGTTAGGAAAACGACGGAATTGTTCAACTATCCTTTTGTATTGTCTTTTCATATAAGGTGTAAAAATATTAGCTGCAAATATTTTAAGGGATGAATCAGCCAATGAAACTGAACAACATTCCCCAAGAAACATAGGTCAAAATATGAGAAAATTTCGTGGACCTCCCATACAAATTGATTTTGTCGGTTGCTAATTTTGTATGGGACGCAATGGGAGCTCTAAATTTTTTTTCATATTTTGACCTATATTCCTTAGGGAAAGTGGTTCAGTTTTATGGGCTGGTTCACCTCTTAAAATATTTGCAGATTTTTTTTTAACACCCTGCAATTATTTATTTTAATATTCAGGACACATATCACTTACAATCATGTATACAAGAAAAAAAAATACAAACATATTTTTGACAAATAGAGGTCTATAAAAGAATATAACAATATGATATTGGTAATATGAGTCGACTATTTATCAAAGGCCGTGTGGTGCCGGCTTAGAATAGCATCCCCCCATTTCTGCCCGTGGTTGTCGTAAAAAATGAATAAGGGATGAGTCCAGGAAACAGGCAGCAGCGCTTCCTGTGAAGATGGGCTGGTTCAGTCCTTGAAATATTTGCAGCTAATATTTTTACATCCTGTATAACTTACCTTTGTTGTGTTGGGTGCTAAGTAGATACCTCCTCGTGTGTTAGGGTGGTATCAGTCCACAGGGGGACACGTCTACCTATGGTACAAGACCATGGGGAGACGGGTCTCTTGTGGAACGTTACCATTCTTTCCTGGTGCACCTGGGCAACAGCGGCTAGTAATAAGTTTTTCGAAACTTTTACTAGCTGATGGCTAAAGTCTACTCGATTTCACTGAGTGATGTGGGTGAGCTCAGGGAAGTATCCCCCCCCCCCGCCCCTCCCCCCTCCCCCCCCTCCCATCCTCCCCTCCCACCTGCGCTAGGACCTGCGTAGGAGCGCCGAGTGCCGGGATGACGGAGTCCTGGGGGGTTGAGCCGAGCGGTGCTGTGGGTTTTCGCATCGTTAGGCAACACGCCCCCTTTGGTCCCGATTTCAGGCTTCACGGCGGCCTTGTCCGCTAGCCACGGGCAAGGAAATGGCCATGGTGCCCCGTCAGAGGGTCACCGGCGAGGGCTGTTGGGCAAGATGGAAAGCCATGCTGAAGGCTTGCGGGAGGTGATCAGTTCCGGAGGCTACAATGGATCCGCCAACGTAGTCCTCTCGGCCGCCGATCAATAGCCTGATGTCGCGCTGAAAGTCCCCCAATGTCCCTATATCTTCCTGGTAATCCTAACGATCCGAGGCTTTAAGCTTGTAGGACGTTCCCATATTGCGGGCTCGATGGAGGGTGGGAAACCAGGGAGACGAAACTCAAACAATAATGTATGGACAAGGATCCACAGACAAACCCAAAGGGTTTACAGGTTCGGAGGCGCAAGCAACCGGAACCACAAACAGCGGAGGTACGGCTTCGGCCGGATTTCCAACCGCGACCGGTATGGGCAAACCAGATGGTTGCTTGGAGGGGAAACCCAACCCGAGCACCCAGGGGGTGAACAAACCGGTAGCGATACAAGCTCAGGTGTCTGACGGCACCGAGAGCTCCCACGCACGGCAAATAGAGCAGGCCTGGCAAGTGGTGGAAAGTAAGAAGAAGCACTCGAAGAGTGCCAATCTGAAACCTGCCGCAAACCAGGCATCTGAGCAAAAGCCGAGAAAGCCAAGCCAGAAGCAGCGAAGACGAGCCCAAGAGAAGGCTAGGGCTGCGGCAGCTGCAGCTGGAAAGATACAACCCCCCGGCAAATCCCATACCCAGACGAGCGGTACGGCTGCTGGTGGCTCGGGTGGTGTGATCGGGCCTGGGGAAACCCGGCATTGTGAACAACCCCGAGTCACTGGCTCTGGTCCCGGCACTGTTAGTCTGGTTGAGGGTGCCGAAGGGCAAAAACAAAAGAGCGCCAACAGGCCTGACAAAAAGGCGCGAGCCCGCCTGGCTAAGAAGCGAGCTCGCATGAACGAGACTATCTCGCCAAGCGGTGAGCAGAAAAAGCCAAAAGTGGACAGGCCACTAATACAGCCTCGCCAGAACTACGCGGAGGCGACGAAACAGGACTACGCAGTAGCCATCACACAGGTGAGCGGCATCCTGTCACAGGAAAGCGCGGACTGGATCCTCAAAGAGATACAGCTGAGAATGATCAGCGAAGCCCGTGCCCGATCACCAGAGGACAAAGGCCCGGTCTTCAGGGCGAAACCTTCATATGCGGAGGGCTACCTGCGCGTATGGGGTGACGACCAGAGGACCGTGGACTGGCTGAAACAAAAGGTCTCCACCATGACGCTGCCATCTGGAGAAAAGCTCACGGTGAAGACCCAAGCAGAGATACCGAAAAGGACGCGAGTCGGTATCCTCATTCCGGACCCTTCGGGAGTCTGGAAAGACACAAAAGACATCGGTCACGTGCTCGCCTGGCAAAACGAGTGGGCACAGTGTGAGAGATGGCTGGTGCAAAAAGCATTGAAACAAGCGGTCGGTTGGTTCATGGTTGTGTCCGTCCCAAACGACCTCGTGCCCATACTGGTGGCGAAGAGGCGCTGTCTCTCGTGCCTACTAGGAGCCGTGTACATACGGTTTCAGGGGCCGGGGGGCAAGTACTACGAGACGCCACCAGAGGACACCATACAAGGACCCAAGGGGGGCCTCAAAATCACAGGCGTACAAATGCCCAGCACCAGCAGTCCCGTGCAGGAGAGCAGTACCATGTCAGTCGCCGAGGAGGAATCCGCGGCGACCGACAGCGACATGGACGAGACTCGGAAACCTGCCGAGGAGGCGACCTTGAAGGCCTTCGAGGAACTGCTGCTTGATTCGGAGGGGGAGATGTCGTCGAAAGATGGCGTCCCCTTCGTCTGAAATCGAAGTAATACAGGTTAACCTCCAGCACAGCGTAACAGGTACGGCTCAAGCTAGAAAATGGCTGGAGGTTAACCGCACAGCCATAGCCCTGATCCAAGAGCCGTGGATCAGCGGCGGACGCATACGAGGGCTCTTCAATCTTGGAGGTAAGCTACTGGTATCTACCGACCATGAGAAACCTAGAGCCTGTATATACATTACAAAAAACATAAATGCACAGCCTTTAACAGAGTTCTGTTCCAGAGATCTGTATGCTGCAAGGCTACAAATACCAAACCATGAAACTATGTCAGAACTGGTCGTCGTGTCGGCCTACCTGCCCGAAGACGATGAATCGCCACCACATGACTTCATCAGACTCGTGGACTTCTGTGAAAGAACAGGGTTGGAAGTACTGGTAGCGACTGATGCAAACGCACACCACTCCCTCTGGGGAATGGACACAAGCAATAATAGAGGTAAGGCATTAGTTGAATACCTATTCACTACAAATCTGAACTTACTCAATACAGGCTCAGAGCCAACCTTTGTCACTAAACGCTGTAAAACTATTATCGATCTCACTCTAGCTACAGATAAAGCAAGAGACCACATCAGGAACTGGCATGTCTCCACGGAGGCGTCGTGCTCGGACCACAGATGGATACGATATAAAATACAAGTAAACATACCCTCAATCCCACCGAGCAGGAACCCACGCAGAACCGATAAAGTAAAGTACAAAAAACTACTGGATCGGAAACTTGCGGAGCTCCCTGCCCCTGAGGTACTAGAAAACACTGCACAAATAGAAACACAGGTAAATTCTGTCACCAGCTCCGTGATAGAATGCTATACAGAAACATGCCCGCTGACCGCCCCATCGGACCTACCACCTGGCGATGGCAAATGGTGGGGACCAGAGTTAGAGCGCTTAAGGAGTAAGGTCAGGAAATTACTGAATAGGGCCATGAACACATCTGCAGACCGAGATTGGGACGCCTAAAAGGCGGCCAAATCTAAATACAAAAAACGTCTAAGATACAGAAGTACAGCCTCGTGGAGGAAATTCTGTAGTAATATCACGACGTTTGAACAAGCAAACCGGGTAAGGAAACTCCTATCCCAACAACCGCAGAACGAGGTCGGAAGCTTACGAAAACCCGACGGCTCATACACAAGTTCACCAGACGAAGCTAATAGACTACTCCTGGAAACTCACTTCCCCGGTTGTGAGATAGTACAAGAAGTCAGCTGGCAGGACACTAACGAAAGCATTCCCACATCACAAGATTGGGAATACGCCCATAAGGTAGTATCCTTAGATAAGATAATATGGGCCATAAACAACTTCCAGCCATACAAGGCGGCGGGGCCGGATGGTGTATTCCCTGCGCTTATGCAGTGGGGAGGACGAAATCTGGCTGTGCACCTGGTACGTATCTATAGGGCATGCCTGGCGCACAGATACATCCCAAAAAGCTGGAGAGAAGTCACAGTAATATTCATCCCCAAACCAGGAAAGGGGGACTACACCAATGCCAAATCCTTCCGTCCCATCAGCCTTACATCGTTTCTACTAAAGACCATGGAAAGGCTGTACAAGCCACTACACGGTAACCAACACGCCTACACATCAGGTAAATCGACTGAATCAGCCTTACATATGGTGGTAAGTCAGATTGAGGCAGGCATACAGGGCAAAAGCATATGCATGGGCACCTTTATTGATATTGAGGGAGCCTTCGATAAAACAAACTTCACCAGCATCAGCACAGCCCTCCTTAGCCATGGGGTGAACATGATGCTGACAGAATGGATTACAAACATGCTACGCAAACGCAGTGTCAGGTTTGCAGGTAATAAGCAACAGGCTATAGTGGCAAAAGGATGCCCCCAGGGAGGAGTTCTCTCACCACTTTTGTGGAATATGGTAATAAATAGCCTGATAACAGAACTTAACAGAAACCATTTCTTTACAATTGGGTACGCGGACGATCTAGCCATACTAATCACAGGTAAGATGGCCAGTACAGTCTGCGACCTCACGCAAGCAGCCCTGCGTATCGTGGAACGCTGGTGCAGCAGATATAATCTATCGGTAAATCCCACAAAAACCGAAACGGTCATGTTCACGCTAAAACGGGTTTTGGGCAACTACCATCTACCAAAACTGTTCGGAACAAGACTACAACTTTCAAACGAGGTCAAGTATCTAGGGATAATCCTTGATCAGAAGCTAAACTGGAACACCCACCTAGACAACAAACTAAACAAGGCCTGCATCGCGTTTTGGCAGTGCCGCAGGATGATCGGCAAGAAATGGGGGCTCTCGCCGAAAATCATCCTGTGGTTGTACAAAATGGTAATCCGCCCGATGGTGTGCTACGGTGCACTAGTATGGTGGACAAGGTGCAAGCTCGCGACAGGTATGAATAAACTACAAAAATTCCAAAGATTGGCTTGCATGGCAATCACGGGGAGCATGAGAACAGCCCCGACTGCTGCCCTGGAAGCTATGCTGGATCTGCCACCGCTCCACCTGTTTGCCAAGCAGGAGGCAGCTGCTGCTGCAGTAAGGCTCAATTCTCTGAAACTCTGGCGAAACAACAATACCCCACATACCAGCATCTTAAATGAAGCGCATGCAGACCTGCCATTACTCGCAGCTGTAGGTGACAGGATCCCAAAACAATTTATATTTGATAAAAAGTATAAAATACAACTTCACGAAGACGACTTATACGAGGGCCTTACCCCAAAAGAGCTTAGGATCTTTACGGACGGCTCTAAGACAAAGTCTGGTACAGGATCCGGTGTTTTCTCGGAGGACTTCAACATCAGACTCTCTACACCACTGGGAAGCCACAACTCAGTCTTTCAAGCTGAATGTTTGGCGATATCGGTAGCCGCAACAGCCATAGCTGCCAGGGAAGTGAAAGGTCATTCCATCCGAATACTCTCAGACAGCATGTCTGTACTGCAGGCACTGAACAGTCATGTAATAACCTCAGGGCTAATATACGAATGCCACCAACGGTTAATGGAGGTATGTCAACACAACCAAGTAAGGTTACAATGGATCAAAGGACACAGCGGCTCTAGGGGCAATGATGCTGCAGATGAGCTGGCCCGAAGAGGATCGGACACCATAGCCTACGGGCCGGAACCGATCATACCTATCCCGGTAGGCAAAATCCGCTCCCTACTAAGAGAACGCACCAAAAACGAACATAACACACACTGGACCGGTTTAGAAGACTGCAGGCAGGCTAGAGAAGCCCTGCCGACAATATCCAGCCGCCTATCCAAGAAGTTGCTCCGACTGAAGAAAACCCAACTTCGTATGGTAACCAGCGTCATAACCGGTCACGGTCACTTCAACAAGCACCTCTCAGTCATAGGTGTTACTGACAGCCCCCTATGTAGGGCATGTATGGAGGAAGAGGAAACAGCCGCCCATGTGGTGTTACACTGCAAAGAGGTGGCAGCATACCGGGCAAAATACCTCGGAAACCCGAGGTCAATCCCCGAGGTACTCAGTGATTTGGTAGGGTTACTGGGCTTCCTTGGGGAAATAGGATGGCTCGAGTAGGGAGCCCCCACCCTTTACGCAAAATAGGCGCATGCAGACGTCGAGTTGCGGGAAACAGCCCGTCTTACCATTACCATTACCATTACCTTTGTTGTGCGGGATGCGTATTCACAACGCTGGTTGCTGCGTTGAAGAATATCAGGATGGCGATCGCTCTATACAGCGCCTCCATCACGTACAGCGCGGTTTCGTCGCGCGCGTAGAATATACCGGGTGTTAGCAGCACTGACACACCACAGAGTAATACTGGAACAGAACGAATAAGAAAAATAAAAAAAAGGAAAAAATAAGAAATTAAGAAATTTACAAGCGTCGACCGGGAATCGAAACCGAGCCGCGCGGGGTACGTGCCTACTGCTCTACCACTGAGCCATCGACCTCAATTTCTCAACCTCTCAATGCTCGTCTTGAAGCGACGATCTTAGCGACATCTAGTAGTAGTGCTATATGTGAAAGGCGTGATATATGTATGTATATGATGATGCCGCGTGATGCCGGCTTAGAATAGCATTACCCCACATCCTTCCCGCGGGTGTCGTAAGAGGCGACTAAGGGACTGGAGGATATCGGTGTATTACAATTTTTTAGGCGACAGGCTGACAACCTGTCACTACAGTGATACACATGTTTTCTGAAACATCGTTGGAAAACAATCCTCAAAAATGTCAGATGTGGCGATAGCGACCGTATTCTTACGGCCGTTGACGCTCTGCCTACCCCGCAAGGGACAAAGGCGTGATATATGTATGTATGTCTGTACTTACACAAAGGCCTCGCGCGCTGCGGCAACAGCGCGAGCGCGGACGCCGACAGCATCGCGTATGACACGTATTTCTGGAACAAACAATAACATTATAACTACTCTCTCTTTTCGTGTGGGTCACCCAATCGTCCAACGACCCATGAACCCTAACGTCAGAATTTTACGAGTAGCAGGCTTCTGACATGGTTGTGTAACGACCGCCGTCTAAGTGATCATACCACCCGCTAGATGGACGGACGACTTAGCCACCGTTGCTGGTAGACAGTGGATGCGGGAGGCACAGGACCGGCGCAGATGGCGAGAAAAACAAGAGGGAGGCCTATACTCAGCAGTGGGTAGATGTGGGCTGATATGACGATGATATTCTAATTCGGCACCACTACAAAAAAGTACTCTCACTTAACCGTGCTATTACTGCTTTCAAATAAAGTTTCAAGCAGATTAAAAAATTATATTTATTATGAAGATATAAAATGGTGTTACTTCTATCAAAATTATTACACAACTTTAGTGTAACACCGAAAACACTTCGATATCGCGTTTTAAAAACCTAGTAGCGCCATCTAACAATTAAATTTTGTACAAATATCTTCTCTCGTTTGCGACCCCACTGACCTCAATAATCTGTCTATGGTCGCACATTATCGAAGGCAATGATCGTCCAATAGCGTGTACGTTTATGGGACAGCGCACGACAGCGTCTCGAATTTAAATTAGACAATTTTCATACATACATACATATATATATCACGACATTATACCTTGTTAAAATACGATCGCTATCGCCACGTCTGACAAATATTGAGATAATTTGTGTATCACTATAGTGACAGGGTGTCAGCCTGTCGCCTAAAAATAGTAATACACATGAAACCCTCAAGTCCCTTGGTCGCCTCTTACGACACCCACGGGAAGGAAATGGGGTGATGCTATTCTAAGCCAGCAACACACAAGACAAGTCAATTTTCAGTTCGTTAAAAATATTCCGCCATCTTTAACACCCACTCTCTCCCCCCTCCACCACACGTTTAATTGACGACAAATTTCGCGTTTTAAATTCCCAGTGGCGCCATCTGCCGTGCAACATACGCACCTACTTAGGGGCCTCGAGATCGGCTCGGGGCGCCCATGTACTTTTTGAACACGGTGATCACGGTAAAGTGTGTCTTATAATTATTGGACTGTATTATACATTATACAGTCCAATATCAAACACCAAGAAGATCTCTCGTGCGACATGGGTACCTGTTCAGTGGCGCGCGGCTGCAGGCCCTCTATGAGGTCGGCTCGGGGCGCGCAGAGGGCTCGCAGACCTCTCAACACGGTGCCGTTCAGAACGCACCACGGGTCCAACTCACGACCCACTTCCAGGTCCGTGTCTATTATGCTGGAACAGAAAATAAATAAAAGAAACTTTTGAAATGAGATTTTTTGTTTATTTTATGTTAAGTTTTGTTTATGTTAGGTTTTGTTTATGTGCACGTGTTTATGTTATGTTACCTTTATGTTACGTTTATGTTACCGGAATCACATCGATAGATTGGAGCGAGTGCAAAAACGTTTTCTTTTCTTTCTTACAGTTCATGGAAACAAAAAACGGACACTGAACTTATACAAGAGCCGGTTAACCCATTTTTAGTTGTCCACGCTCGAGGACAGGCGATGGATTGCAGACCGTCCTTCTCTTTAAAATTGTCACAGGTGTTCTTGACTGTCCAAAAATTTTATCAGAAATAAAATTTTCTATTCCGCGCCGTGGTTCCCGGTTGTGCAACTTCAGACCACTAAAACTATAAGACATTATAACGGGTTTTGACTCACGGTAGGGATATATCGAGCACCCAATATTTCGGCGGATGTTGCAATCGCCATGATCACGGGTAAACTACCCGTGGAGTTTACCCGTGATCATGGCGATTGCAACATCACGGGTAGTTTACCCGTGATCATGGCGATTGCAACATCGCCGAAATATTGGGTGCTCGATATATCCCTACCGTGAGTTAAAACCCGTTATAATGTCTTATAGTTTTAGTGATAATAACCACGGAACCTTAAAATCAACTTCAGACCCTTTGCATTAATGAGTTCCAGAACTAATATAGGTTTTCATAGTGTACTCAATAGAATATGCCGTCAGTACAACTTACTATTTAAGGAAGATAACGGAGATCTAGATATATCTAACTGTACTTTGCATAGGTTTAAAAAGTTCCTATTAAATTATAAGTCTAATATATAAGTTTTGAATTATATTACATAGTTTTAAGTCCAACCATTAAGAAAGAATACAACGCAGGTTGAGTTTACCTATTATTGGGTGTACATATAGTCATAAATTATTATAAGAACTATGTATCTAGGTTAAGTTGATATGTATTTACCTGTTCGTGAACCTAATAAAATAAATAAATAAATAAATGTTATGTTATGTTTATGTCAGGTTTATGTAATTTTTGTCTTGTTTGTTAAAGTCATGTTTATGTCATGTTCATGTCATGTTTATGTTATGTTTATGTCATGTTTATGTCATGTTTGGTATGTTTATGTTATGTTTGTCTTATGTTAATATTATGTTTTTGTTATGTTGATGATACGTTCTATACTCACGTAGTATTGACGAACAAACATCCCTCGAACATGGTGTAAGATGTCTGTATGTTTGAGAAAGCGACGTCCACGAATGAGCAGTTGCGAAACGTCACGTGCGATATCAGCATGTCTCTGGAAATATAACAAAATATGTAAGCTATATTTTTGTTTTGTGATTGCCGTGTGGTGGCTTAGGATAGCATCACCCCCATTTCCGCAAATGGGGGTCGTAACAGGCGATTTAAAGATGAATCCAGGGAACGGGCAGCAACGTTTTCTGTGATTATCTACAAAATCTTGCACTGCACTCGCAAATCCGCCTGCCAAGCGTGATGACTATGGCAATGCCAATGTCCAGCAGTGGGCTGTCGTGGTTTGGTTGTAGCAGTTTTTTGATTATGTATCCTACTATACCGGGAGTAAGGGATAGTGTACCGATTTGCAGGTATGATCAGACAGATCAAACCATGAAACTGAACAACTTTTCTATAGCTATAATTTTTTGTTGTTTCCATAGTAACTCAGCCGACCGAAAGGGAATTTTAATGGAAGATCATTTCCTCGTTTACCAAAATAGGACCCATTCAAGAATTTATACTGCCTACCCCGAAGGGGATAAAGACGTGATATGTGTATGTTACCGGAAAGTGCAGTGTGTGAAGCTGACGTTGTAATACTGCACGTTCTCGAGCGTCTCGTTGTGGTGGACGTCGCTCAGCGCTTCGGAGTGCACGGTTCTCGCGTTCGCCGAGTACAGCTCGCCGGACGCGCGCGCCACCGTACCAGGCACGTAGACTGATAAATATACCTGAAAAAAAAGGAAATTGAAGTCATTACAGTCTTTTGACGACCGATGTGGCGTTGTGGTATTGCGACTGGCTTTGACGCAGAAAGATCCGGGTTCGATTCCCGGTGGGTCACTCACAAAGTTGATTTTTATCACTTTGTGAATTTGTTCCCAGTCTGGTTAGGACATTGCGGGCTGAATCAACCCGATTGCCCGTAAGTAAGATGGTTCCGTGTTTCGGATGGCACGTTAAGCCGTGGGTCCCGGTTGCTGTCTGTAATCACTTAGAGCGGTCCTTACACAATCATTTTAGAAGCCTGCTCTGATAATAGGTTTCATCGGGTCGTTGGTCGACTCGGTGTCCCACACGAACAGAGAGACCGGTCTTACAAATCGTGAGAACCGAGTTCGATCCCCGCCATGTACCAAAGGTGTTTTTACTCACGTACATTTACCGACTGCTCTTACGGTGAAGGAAAAACATCGTGATGAAACCCGCATTCAAATAATATTTGAATTCATATGATATTTGAATGTGACTTAACCTAGGATTCGGGCCTTCTCAAATGTAGCAGTAGCGGTCGTGTTTTAAGCCTATTCACTCTGCCTACCCGGCAAGGGATAGAGGCGTGATAGGTGTATGTTACCTGTATAGCCATATGGCACAGTAGTATGCCCCCCGTACACAGCATGGCGCGCCGATACGTCGCAGAGAACAGTTGGAATAATGACACCCATATCTGTAACACAAAAAACATTATTTTATTGGATAATAAACATATATAGCGTAATACAATAGCGTAATCAAAGTCTTAAATAACTTCGTCAGTTAGATTAACACTAGACCGACGTTGTAAACAAGAGTAGGTTTCCCCAATTCCGTCAAATATCGGAAAAGTCCCATTTAATCCCTGTCTCTTTTGGTCCCTGTCTCTTTTGACCCCATGTCTCTTTTAGTCCGTCTTTTTTGGTCCCTGTTTGTTTTGGTCCACCAAGCCACTTGACTCACCATCATAATCCCGGAGCTGTGTGTGGGGTGATGCCGTTTCCCCGGCAGCGTCAGTTCCCCCAAGTGGTAGTGGGGCGCTCTGTTGCTGCGGGCGGAGTTCAGCACGCGGATTTGGTTGTTGGTGTGGATGTTCTGAAATTAAAATAACAATAAATAAGAATTATATTCATTGAACTAAAGGCCGCTCATTTTCCCGTGGGATTAAGTTATTTTGCCGGCAAGTAGTATACCTACAGAGTAGAAATTAAATAAAATGGAACTAAAAAAATTGTATGAAAGATTGTTGGCGCCCTCATTTTTTATCTAATCTTTATGGTCAAGCTATAAACTTTGCTCTTGAATCACTCTATTTTAAACAATTCAACAAACTGTGTGAAATCAATTGTGTACAGTACAGAACACGAACGGCAATTGTTTGCTTGCCTGGTAAGTGGTGAGCGCGTCCACTTCCCTCCCCGCGTCCAGCAAGTACCGCGGGGACTCGTGCGACCACACGAGCAGCACGAGCGCGGACAGGATAGGCAGGATGCACACCAGGAGGTACCTGGAAACAGAAAAACTTTCTTTATAAAACATGATCAGATTTTTTAATTTATACTCTTTAATTTTAATCCTTTTCAAAGTGTTTCCGTGGAATTTCCCCACAACATAATGCCTAATCTTATTGACACTACGAATTTTGAGTAAATTTTGGCAGCTATCAAAGCCTTTATTTAATGACCCAGTCATCCAGTGGGGCTAGTTTTAATTTTAACACCTGACCCACGTTTACACAAGGTTCATAAAATTCTTATAAGGAATAGACAAATGTGTCCTATATTTTTCTCTTTTACACAATGTCTGATTTTGACGAACAAAAAGTTAAATGTAACATTTACTACTTTGAAAGAAATATTTCAATTTAATTATTTATTTGTGATACATAGGTTGTAAATGGATCTTAATAATAAAACATTGTCCGCTATGATCAGCCTTACGGCATACAAATTATATACAGGGTGTAACGGAAAGGGGGTATCAAGCCGAAGTGAAAATTAACTATACCTTTCGTAGATCAGTTATGCAAAATTTCAATCCAATATACCCAACTTTGTAACACATTGAAAAAAAAATCCAGCATACGATTTTAAAGTATTTGCATGTAAACAAATGTGGCACAACACTATTGAGGTCACTGATCTTTATTTCATTCCCATAGCACTATCACTAGCACCGCCCATTACACTTTCTACGCGTCCTGGGCGCCTGGTACCTGACGCTCGCACTTTATTCGCATTATAGCACTGCGCGGGAGGCGCGGGGAAGCGCGGGTCGCGGGCCGCGGCGGCATCTTCAAAGGTGTCGGCGCGGCGGCGGCGGCGGCGCACAAAGTGATCTGCGGCGGCGCGTGGCTATGTCACACGCGGCAGATAGCAGGAATCAGCTCCTGCGTCCTGGTCCTGCGAAGTGATAAGGGTGCTGTCCAGATTCGTGGAACATTCTCGACACTTGTATGTGGTTCGCAGCCCCCAACACCTCGGCACCACGTTGCGTGCTGGTCCGCGGGTTCTCTTCGAAGTGCTCCAGTACGGCTTCTTCAAAATTCGGATCTCGGGTCGTAGTGCGGCCAGACGCAGTTGTCGCGTGAAACGAACCCGTTGAATACAGACGATTCACCATGCGCCTTAAGCACCGCAATAAAGGCAGATGCCTTGCTTCAGCAGCTCGTCTTCCTTCAAAGAATCGCTCACGAGAGAGCTCCCGTGCTGCACTCAAGTTGCCGTGAGTGGCACCGACGCACAGAATCATCTCATAATATTCTGCATTACTCAAAGACGTCACGCACGAGTCCGCACGACACAGATTATTTTAACTTTACAATTAGGTACACTAGTTTACGCCGCAGCAGATGAACTAAAGAAACTTAAGGACCTAGGTGTTGCCAGAACGGTCTAGACGATTTAAAAAAATAGTTTGTCATTTTCACATATTTTTTTACCTATTTAATATTAACCGTATTACAACGGCCGCAAACGCTCTGACTACCCCGCAAGGTCGTGATATGTGTATGTGTATGTATGGTAATTTTATCGAAATTCACATACCTAAACACCATTAAGTACATACGCCACACAAAATTTTTGTTCTGCCATATGTCACAGAATTAGACAACAATTATGAACAAAAAAAAATACGCATTTTGCTCCAATACTAAAGTACTGGCAACTCATTTGGTCCTGCCTACCAGCCCCCACCAACTATTCCCGAAAGAAAGTGACCGCAGGGATTCCCGCTCCCGGTAGGGCTGTCACATTTACTGATACTTGCAAAATAAATCAAAAGTTACGTGATTCATTTTAGAATAACCTTTAATGATTATTAATATGTCAGTCTCTCTCTTCGTGTGGGACACCAAGTCGTCCAACAACCCAATAAACTCTAGTGTCAGAATTTTTCAACTGCCTTCTACAAGAAGCATACTTCTAACGTGGTGGTTGTGTAAGGACTGCCGTCTAAGTAATCATAGATAGCAACCGAGACCTACACGGTTTAGGCCCAAAACTCGCTCACGCGCGAGCGGCGAATTCGACAAACCGCGGCGCGGGCACGTGCCTGTTTACCCGTACGTACACGATGACACACGAGGCAGTCGTGCTAAGTACCATTGCGCCACATCGGTCAACGAACACTTCAGTAAAATAGTTGGCATTTATTCAAAACGTTTGGCGTAAAAATTACGCTGGATCCCGAGTTTATCAAAGATGAACAACTACCCATCGAATATCCAATATCTGAAATAATACATAGGTACTTTGTTAGTCATTGTGGGATATTATTGTGTGATACACATGTTTTCTGAAACAACCTTGGAAAACAATCCTCAAAAATGTCAGACGTGGCGATAGCGACCGTATTCTTACGGCCGTTAACGCTCTGCCTACCCCGCAAGGGATAAAGGCGTGATATGTGTATGTATGTATGATAAGGGCATAATAGGCTGGATAATATGATTTTTTTAAATTATTGGAATCCGTGCTTCGGAAGACACGTTAATGATTGCAATCTACTATCTGATAAGTAGTACGTATCGAGTTAAATGCCTGAGGATAGTCAAAGAAGTGCGTTTCGAAACAAAAATTTATCATAATTTGCGGGCAATCAGATTCTTTCCGTGCCTGTAATATCGAACTACCTAGTTTGCTTTACCTAAGGAACACACTGGTTATTGAATCCTGATCCTTCCCATCAAGAAGGAACCAAGCGTTGTGATGATAAAAAATAAAATACCCATCATTATTTTAAGGAAAATCATTAAACGCTATCGTTTAGGTTTTTTGACACCCCTAGCCCCTACCTAAGGGATGGTACCACTATGGTCGGCCATTTTAGTGGTTGATCCTTATTGGTTATTGATTTGATGTTATTATTATTATTGGACAACGGGCGGGGCCAATAAATTAGGGTTAAATTTTGAAATTGATACATGACACAGCTTTGACCTCTTTCATACTTATGTACTCCTGGTACTGCCAATCGGATTTTCAGTCTAATAATTTATTTCCTAGGGGTATTTGTGTAGAAATCGACCGTGGAATGGAATAATGCGTGCCGAATTTTATTTCAAGTGATGTAGTGTATTATTAAATTTATGCGTGCACGCATTCATCTATCGATTATGAAACCCGTGAGTTTTGATACTTACGAGCGCGAACGATTTAAAAAATACGATTTTCGGTAGCGTTGAAAAATATTCAAGTAAGGATCACGGATTCAATCCCTTAGGCCTCAGTCTCGAATTTTGCGGGCAGCAGCGGGGCGGCAGCGGCAGAATCTTTTGCATACATTCAAATGGACCGGTACGGAAACAACAGCGGCGCGGGAGTGGGCAATGAGCGGCGCACTCCCTAGAAAAAAAAGCGACCCGAGAGGCCGCTGCCCGCAATATCCGAGACCGGGGCCTTAGACGGTTGGACAATGGCCCCCTTATCAGGAGCGTTTGCCATATTCACCGGGCTTGAAAAGTGGGTTGGCAAGCGCATCACAATTACATTTACCGGTCACGCTGCTGTAGTTTTCCTGAACGCTCAGTCTTATTACACTCTATGGGTAATTCTAATCCGGAACCCTTTCTATGAAATACAAATACGCACTTGTAGGATAACTAGACCACGCCCTTTTAGGGTTCATTTTGTTGCAGACAATTTAAAGAAATCTACAGTTACTTTCTTTTAAAAAATTCATGATTTATTGAAAAAAAAAGTGGAAATGATATTGTTTCTCGATTATCGCGTGAGGCAGCGTAATTTTTTATTATCTGTCACGACATTTCCCCTACAAATACAAAATAAAACAATAGGCCGAGTTGGTATCCGGAACCAAATGTGATTTATTAGATTACCAGGAGCACAGGTCGAAGAAAAGGAGGTGGGAACTATTTCGAAAGAGGTGGTCTGAGGTGGTTGACCCCAAAACAGCTGATAGCTCACTAGTGTTGTGCAAAGTCAAATTTTGTAACATCTGGACCTGGATTTCAATAAGGTTTTGTTCATTAAAACGTCAACTTAGAAGTTTAAGATTTTGCTATTTTGTTCTTAGTCAATACCAGAGTTGGTGCACTTCGGCTTGATACCCCCTTTCCGTTACACGCTGTATATAAATATACAACAATAAATTAATAATAGTACCTGTGCCACGCACTGAAGTGCTCCTTATCCTCAATGAGCGTGAGTCTGCCCGTCTGCGGCAACATGGCGTCTGCTAACAAAGCTGCCACTATGGCGCCCACGCCCGCGCCCGCTGGAATAATACAACATTATTCTTCTTATGCTTTACGCTTGGGACACCAAGTCGTACAACGACCCAGTGAACCCTAGAATTTTTCAACTGCCTTCTACGAGTAGCAGGCTTCTGACATGGTTGTGTAACGACCGCCGTCTTAAGTAACTACATACATATATCACGCCTTTATGACTTACGGGCATACAGATACGGGTATACGGGTAGGCAGAGCGTTAACGGCAGTAAAAATACGGTCGCTATCGCCACGTCTGACAAATAAAGATGGCCGTTCAAAATCATTTGTGTATCACTATAGAGACAGGTTGTCAGCCTGTCGCCTAAAAGTTGTAATACACCTCAGGTCCCTCAGTCGCCTTCAGTCTCAGTCTAAGTAACACTATAAAAAAAGATCATCATACTCCTTGCCTTATCCCGTTCTCTGTCGGGGTCGGCTACCTAACCTAGGGTTTGACGTGGTGGCGCCACGTTAGTGATAGGTGTCAGCCTTTCGCCTAAAAGTTATGAACCTTCGAATCCCTTAACCGCCCTTTACGATACTCGCGGGAAAGAAATGGGGTGATGCTATTCGAAGTCGGCATCACACGGCATTGTACAATTTTCAAACAACCGGCTTCGAATGCATGAAGAATTGAAAATAATTATTACATGCTGAATACTTATTCAATGTACTTACTCTAGATTCCAATAAGCATTATTCACCTTGCTTTATCCCGTTCTCTGTCGGGGTCGGCTACCTAACCTAAACCATGATTTTTCTATTCTATTTCTTGTGTATGGCGTTTCCATTTAAGATTTCGCCAGTGTCGTAGTGAAAATAAGTAAAAGTGGCATTAAGCCGAGGGAGAGTCCACAACACAGAGATCCTAGTCTGACGACTAGGGGCTGTGATGCGCAGAATTACGTAGCAACAGAAACTTGATAGTAAAATTTTCTGCACCACGTGGTGGACAGCTCGTCACCATTACACAATGTGGAATATATGAATTAATTATAATTTTCTATTTAATGATCACTTTAAGAATCATTTGTTGCTTAAAACACTATCAGATTTATGCACCAAACACTCAAATAAACAAGAAAAATCAAATTATAACCATCGAGGTAATATGTACTAAAGTACTGGAGTAGCTATTCCCAATGAAAGCATTGCGCGCGACCTTGCGGCGGGGCCCGCGCGGGACGCGCGGGAGCCGCGGTGAAAGTCATAGATAACGAGTAACGCGCGCAGATGCGACAATTTGTGCAATTCGTCTACTTGACACTGTCAGTAGGAACTAATGATAGAGAAATTTTATTTAAAAAATTAAAAAATTAGATCTTTTTGTACAAACGCCTCTTCTTTTAATCCACGCCTCTCTTTTTTCATGGCCCGGATGCGGAAACCTTTAAACAAGTTCAAATAAAAATAAACAGCAAGAACGTAAATATTTATTAAGTTGAACCTCATTTTCACTTTGCGTAGTCAGTAAAAGTATAAATATTTACAATACTATACTACAATAACATTTCCTAGCAAATTGACTGTTTTTCATTAAAATGACTCATCTGAAGTGTCACGTCTGTACACACTGTAATGTTGTTAATCTATGATTTTCGCCGAAATATGGCCGCCGCTTCCGAGCGCGCGGTGATTTTTTACAAAATTATGAAAATAATATTCCGATGCATGGTTTACTGATAAAATTAGATAACTTACACATGAAATGTTACTCCTTGGGCTTTGCTTGTGGTTCTCGAACTGTTTGAGCAGTATCTTAGTACACAGCCAGGCATTTTGATACTAGCACTGACACGTGACGTCGCGGCAAGCGGTGGGCTCAAACTGAGCGAGCTAGAGAGCATGCTCTCTAACGCGTGTTACAAAAAGTGAAGTTGCGGTGCCTCCTCTAGTACGCTAGTACATATTACCTCGATGATTATAACCAATTCACAACCGCCATTATGGAATGGCAACGAAAAAGTCCAACCATGATTTTTATCCAGATAGACTAAATTGACATTTGGTGGGTTGCCACGTTATTGTATTTAAAAATAATAAAAAAATAGTGTTGTGCCCTGAATGATCAAGTTATATGATTCAAAGATTATGATTGAATCTTTTTGAAAATAAATTAGGTTAATTTAAATTTCCATTAATAAATTGGCCTTAAAGACAAACAGGCTACTTTATTTGTAACAAACTAACTTCACATTTATTTCCTGTCTGACCTGACAACAATACGTTTTTGTTGTTATCGTCAGATCATATCGAGGATTAGAATTCATTTCAATTCAATTCAATTCAATTTATTCATGCCAACATGTACAAGCTTAAAGTTATAATAATGTTACAGTAGCAGATAAGTACATGCACCCTGACAGGGCACTGCAAGATAAGACATGCGTACAGAAATCATCATAGTCAACAATAATAGTAGATTACGTACTTAGGCATGTAACCAATCAATAACAACCGAGGTTTTTTAACGCCCGAGCGGAGCGAGGGCGGTACCTTTCCGAGGTTGTTATTGATGTTACATCCGTGGTACGTATACTGCTTTACATATCGAATGAAAAGTGAGTAAAATAAAGCGATAAATGCAAGAAAACGATCCATAAAAGATGATTGTATCGACTGGTATTGAAATTGCACTACTAAAGTTTTTTTCTATGATTGAATTAATATGAAAGAAAAGTATCCTAACATAAAGTAGACATTTTTCTGATCGTTGGGATATTAGTCATTTTTACTTTTGTTATTGTAATATTGAGTAATAATTCGACAAACTCATTTGTTGAGGTTATAAACATACAGATTAAAAATATAATTCCTGCGTTCAAGCAACACAATTCATAGCGGCCAGTTCGAAATTTAAAAATTTTGTTGCAGCTCTTATTAAAAATAATAAGAAATTGATTTTAACTTTTTAATTGTCGCGATTCTATTGGTTCTTTTTCTAGTTCCATATTTAAAATTACTTACAGGCTTAGTTTTAAAACCTCGCCTGTAAGTTGAACTTACAGGTCGTGTTTTTTGTCAGTAATGACCTACTTTCAGAGCATGAGATATGTATAATTACATTTCGAATAAATAGAATTAAAGGTAAAATTAAAAATTAAAACAATTTATCAATACATAATCATTACTTAGTAAAAATCTCCTATTTAAAAATTAAAAACTAATTAAAATTGTAGTCAATAGAAAACATTCACAATTTTTATGTCAAAAATCAAAAATTAATATCAATCCTCATTAAATTGTCGTCAATAAATGGAAAAAACATATAATTAAACTATTAACATTTTATGTCAAATTGGTAAAACAAAAAGAAAAATATCTCTGAAAACAATTTTATTATTGATTAGACTAGATTGGATTGTGGAGGAATTAATTTACAGTGTAATAGCACTTGGACAGTAAAAACACTTGACAGTATTGTAAAAAGGTTTGTCTTTGGTTTCAGTTTTAAATTCATGTGGTAATTTGTTGTAAATTAGTACTGCTTTGTAGTGGGGTCCATTTCTTATTAGTTGCATTTTTGCTTTAGGTAGTTCAAGTATTCGGTTTCGTCTAGCGCTTTTGCAGAAAGTGAACATGTTTAGATTTACCAGGTTCAACACAGCAGCAAAGTAAGTTATATGTTTTGAGATTTTCGCGGTTGTTCACAACACTTAAATTATTAGTATTTACGGGATTATCACCACGATTATGTTTGTTTTTCCTCGATATTTCGAAGCGGTTGCACGCTGCATGGTCACGAGTAGACTGTTTTGGCGAATCTTGCTAAGGGCAAACATATCTGTCTACCCTCTTTCTGATACGTCGACTGCGAACCGTTCGGTTGCTCGTACCACTGCTATTGTCACTCACTAATATCTCACGACTCACTATGCTAACAGCATTCACCCACGAATTTGAAACCGAGCCTTTTTTCCGATTGTATGCGGTTAATACTGGATTCCACGCACTTGATAGTTTGAAACCACCTTCACGATTGAAGTTTTTGTACTTTGTGATTTCGATGGCTTCACGCACCAGACGCGGTATACCGTGACGTTCCGTCGATAGCACTTGGGAGTTGTGTAATTCTATCCAGTGATTAGTATCCGCTTGGTAAAGGTGTTCCGCTAAGGCTGATTTCTGGGCGTCATTGTTTTTTACAGCTCTGATATGTTCCTTTATGCGGTCGACTATGGTTCGTTTGGTCTGACCAATGTATGAGCTACCACAGCTGCAATTTACTTTGTAGACGCCTGGAGTTTGAAGAGCAAACGAACCATAGTCGCCTCCCCTCTCTCGCGCCACTCATCTCGGTCTTGGGCCTCCGATTGCCAATTTATTCAACATTACATTTTAAATTACTTACAATATTATTCATTGTTGATTTCTTTAAACGATAAGTTTGCGTATAAACGTAAAGTAACGTATACTATTTACGTGACTGAAAGTCAAGTATTTATTATGCATATTTATTTAAAAATAGCTACATCCAGAATTCATCTCACAACAGTTCAATGAATAAAATAAATGAGTCAAATCACAACACTAGACTTATGATGACAACATTTTAAAACAAAACGTGCATTATTAGCTGTCAGTTTAGTCTATCTGAATAAAAATCATGGTATAGGGGATTTGACGTACAACCAAGCTTCTACACAGAGCGACTGCCATCTGACCTTTGCAACCCAAAGGCTAACCTGGCCCGAATCCTAGTTTAAGTCACATTCAAATATCATCGGAGTTTAAATTTTATTTGAATGTGGGTTTTATCAGGATGTTATTCCTTCACTAAACACTATAGAAAAGGATAAAAACTATAAATGGGTAAATGGTAGGGTTTGGCGAGTGATGCCGGCTTAGAATAGTATCACACTATTCATTTCCCGCGGGTGTCGTAACAGGTGACTAAAGAACTACCTATTTTAAGCGACAGGCTGGCAATTTGTCACTATGGTGATACACAAATCATCTGAATCCGTAAATATTTGTCAGACGTGGCGATTGCGACAATATTTTTGCCGAAATTGTTATTTCGACTATTTCTTAATTATGAAGTTTATTTCTGCGATTTTATAACTTTGATTTATTTTTTACTCTGATTTTATTATTTAATTTTAATTTTGATTAGAGGCTGAATCGCAATTTATTATATGCCTATTATTGGCGGGTCACAGAGGACCTGTAAAATATAAAAACTATATTACCTGTGGTCAATGCAACGAAACTACAGGCTATAATTCTACAGGTGAAATTCGATGTACATTGCGTAACCAGTGGGATATTATAAAACCAGGATTATTGACCCGCTACGCAATGTACATCGAATTTCACCTGTAGAATTGTAGCCTGTAGTTTCGAAAAACGAGGCACTGGTGTACCATAATAAAAATATTTGATTGATGATGACCATATTTACCTAGAACGATGACAAGCGCAAAATGCCAGGACACATACCTAGAACGACGACTAGCGCAAAATGTCTCGCGGCGCGAGTCGTCATCTCGCTCGTGTACGTCACGCAGCAGGGAACGATGCCGCCCGAACCGATGGCTGAACAGAATCTGAAACAAGAGTAACGATCAGAGTTTGTATTTTATCAAAATAAAAATAAAACAATAACAATTTTATTAATTTCCAAGCAAATTCACAAAGAAACTGAAAGTCACGTACAATATTAAAACTAGCTAAATGGATTAGTCATTGTAAAAAAGAAAAAAAGTTAAACACATTTTTCTCTTTTTTATAACAATTTTAAATTCCTAGTAGAAAATGCGGTACGGGAGGGATAAAAAAAATAATTAATGCACTGCCTCGGGGCTGGCCAGGCTGCCCACATAGCATGTAACCTACATACATACATGTATCACGCCTTTATCCCTTGTGGGGTAGGCAGAGCGTTAACGGCCGTGAGACTACGGTCGCTATCGCCACGTCTGACATTTGTATGTAACCTATGTATTTACATAAAAATAAATAAATAAATATCCTGGACAATTCACACAGCGCCATCTAGCCCCAAACTAAGCAAAGCTTGTACTATGGGAACTAGATAGGTGATACAAATACATATATACTTTTTTTGTAAATAAATACATATGATACATAGAAGACACCCAGACTCAACACAAATATTTGAAAGTTGACTTAACAAATATTTGTGTCCGGTGGGGATCGAACCCACGACCCTCGGCGTAGAAGGCAGGCATACTTATACATATACCAGATTCAAAACAAGTTATAAAATGATCTGCATTAAAAGCATTCAGTCTTCATTATTTAGTTTTACTCAAAACCTGCATTTGAAAACAAGTTCTTGGCCTCCGAAACGAGCTCACTCCACTGATCTCTGTCGTGCGCGATCTCCTGCCAATTGCTGATACAAAGCTCGCGCAGGTAAAAAAAGGCAAAAAAATATCAACATGCATACATATATCACGCCTTTATCCCTTGCGGGGTAGGCAGAGCGTTAATTGCCGCAATATTACGGTCGCTATCGCCACGTCTGACAAATATTGAGGGCCTTTTTAGATAATTCGTGTATCACTATAGTGACAGGTTGTCAAAATGTTTTGAATACACCTGAAACCCTCAGTCGCCTCTTACCACACCGACGGGTAAGAAATGGGGTGATGCAGCCAAGCCAAGGTGGACATCAGAGCGCGCCGCCTGCCCAGCCGCGAGCAAACCATACCCCAGCTCAGCGCGCGTAGTGTGAAAACCCACCTCGCCATCATGAAGGTGCCTAGCGTGGGCATGAACGCCGCCACCGCGCCGAACACGGCGTTCACAGCCAAGGCGGATATCAGAGCGCGCCGCCTGCCCAGCCGCGAGCAAACCATACCCCAGCTCAGCGCGCGTAGTGTGAAAACCCACCTCGCCATCATGAAGGTGCCTAGCGTGGGCATGAACGCCGCCACCGCGCCGAACACGGCGTTCACAGCCAAGGCGGACATCAGAGCGCGCCGCCTGCCCAGCCGCGAGCAAACCATACCCCAGCTCAGCGCGCGTAGTGTGAAAACCCACCTCGCTATCATGAAGGTGCCTAGCGTGGGCATGAACGCCGCCACCGCGCCGAACACGGCGTTCACAGCCAAGGCGGACATCAGAGCGCGCCGCCTGCCCAGCCGCGAGCAAACCATACCCCAGCTCAGCGCGCGTAGTGTGAAAACCCACCTCGCCATCATGAAGGTGCCTAGCGTGGGCATGAACGCCGCCACCGCGCCGAACACGGCGTTCACAGCCAAGGCGGACATCAGAGCGCGCCGCCTGCCCAGCCGCGAGCAAACCATACCCCAGCTCAGCGCGCGTAGTGTGAAAACCCACCTCGCCATCATGAAGGTGCCTAACGTGGGCATGAACGCCGCCACCGCGCCGAACACGGCGTTCACAGCCAAGGCGGACATCAGAGCGCGCCGCCTGCCCAGCCGCGAGCAAACCATACCCCAGCTCAGCGCGCCCACCGCGCCGCCCGTCAGGCTCATCAGTACTGCGGAAGATATAAGAAAAAAAACTTACAATCCATTTAATTGTCATAGGTACCAATGGTACATAACCAAGAGTCATCAAGTATTGTTGTATGTAATATTTCTGTTTATTAATTAAAACCTAATTTTGAAAAATATGAATGAAGACCGTAGTAATTTTGACAATAGCTTTAAGCCCACAATTTTTATTAGTGCTTTATGGCAGTAGCCAAAAATAGACTAACTATGGTCGAGTAATATTGGAATGATGGGACGAAGTCCAGGCCTTCCCAAGTGAACGAGACCAGAAATTGGCATTTTGGTTGAGACTAGTATAATGCTTGCATTAAATTTTCGAGGAAACATCATAAATCTACATTAATTGCGAAAAGTTTTGAAACACGCAAGCCGCTTTATACTATGTTGATGTAGTGATACGTTATTTAGAGTTGAAACATAGAAACTAAATATGGTCATTCGAATAGGCCATATTTGACAGCTGTCCAAATTTTTCTTGGTTGACATGTTCTTTAAGATGGGAATGACAGCTGTCAAATATGGCCTATTCGAAAGGCGATACTTTAGAAAGCTTACTAAGGCTGACCTTCTCAGGCGGTTGTATGCACAGCTCAATCTCGGCGCTTGCAAGATGAACGGAACAGCGGAGAGTTCTAAACCCGCCACAGCACTTGCCAATAAACTCACCAAGAATCTACAATTGTGAAATTCAAGAAGTACCTCAAGGAAGTAAGCTTGGCCCTATCTTTTTCCCAATGTATATAATTTAGAGTACTTTCTTGCTTACGGTTATCTAGAATTGAAACATAGAAACTATACTCTATAAAATTTAGGTTGATACCTGTGATGTCTGTCAGTTTCGGGCAAATGCTATGGGATAATGTCCATTTTCCTTTGTTTCTCTTTTCGTATTATCAAACGTCTATATTTCATGAGCTTACTAAGGCTGGCCTTCTCAGGCGGCTGTATGCAGAGCTCGATCTCGGCGCTGGGCAAGATGAAGGGGACTGCCGAGAGCTCCAGCGCCGCGCCTGCCGCCGCCAGCGCGCTCGCCACCACCACGCGCACCTGCGCCAAGCCGCACCCGGCCTGCCCACAACAAACAAACAGCGATTAGCTGGGTCTCCATTGAGCGAGCACCCTCAGATGCTCACCGCCGCGCACTGCATGCGGCGCATTGCGCGGTCGGTGTGGACGTGTTTCGCCTGAGCAGCGCATGTTAAAATTCTCATGCTCGGGCGAAAAACCGTCCACACCGACCGTGAGCATCTGAGGCTGCTCGTTCAAAGGAGACCCACCTAATGAAACTTCTTCTTCGCGTCAATGATCCTTCGAGTGCATTAGACTAAACTGAGCAACATACATACATAAATCACGTCTTTTTTTCCCTTTCATTTCCTTCCACTTGCTACGATCCTGGCAGGCTTCTTTAGCTTCTTCTACATTCATCAGTCTTTTCTTTACTTTTGAACCACATTATCATTTCAAATATGAAATTTTTAGTATGCTTAATGCATTTAAATGAATGCATGCAGTCATTTAAATAAATTAAGATCGGACATTCAAAACTTTTGATCTCGTGATTTAAGATTTTTTGTGATTTGCGTTTTGAATGTGCATAAAAAATATGCATTAATTTAAATTCGCATAACCATTATTATCACAATAAAAGTTGTATGTATTTGAATTTAAACACAACAAAACAAACAGAGATTTTTGTTTCCTAGTATACCTGTCCAGCAGTGGACCATACCTGTCCAGCAGTGGACTGTACCTGTCCAATGGCGTCCTCGTGGAAGGCGTCCAACGCGCGTGTGTCACCGACATGCAGCAGCTGTTGTCCAGCAGTGGGCTGTACCTGTCCAATGGCGTCCTCGTGGAAGGCGTCCAACGCGCGTGTGTCACCCACGTCCAGGAGCTCCCCGGACTCGTTGTCCAGCAGTGGGCTGTACCTGTCCAATGGCGTCCTCGTGGAAGGCGTCCAACGCGCGTGTGTCACCGACATGCAGCAGCTGTTGTCCAGCAGTGGGCTGTAGCTGTCCAATGGCGTCCTCGTGGAAGGCGTCCAACGCGCGTGTGTCACCGACATGCAGCAGCTGTTGTCCAGCAGTGGGCTGTACCTGTCCAATGGCGTCCTCGTGGAAGGCGTCCAACGCGCGTGTGTCACCCACGTCCAGGAGCTCCCCGGACTCGTTGTCTGGTTGAGTGGCGTTCATGTGGATCGAAGTGTCCGGCTCGCCTCCGCCGCCGGTGCCTGAAAAGGGATATAATATAATACAAATTTGATGCAAATATTTAAGGGGTGAAACAGCCGATGATACTGAACAAATTTCCCCAAGGAACATAGGTCGAAATATGAGAAAATCTTCTGGATCTCCCAGACAAATTGACTTGGTCGGTCGGTACGTTTGTAAGGGAGGGCCAACATTTCTTATCATATGTTCCCTGGTGAAAGTTGTTCATTTTCATGGGCTGCTTCACCGCTTTAGATATTTGCAGATAATTTTTTTACACCCTGTATTTATTTCCTTTAACAAATATGGCTATACCTGTACAGCGAAATAGCATGTAGAGTCTCACACCTGATGAAAAAACTCACAGAAACTCAAGAACAGAAAAGGTGTAATGACTGGCAAGTCCAATGAGCTACTTTTTGAACAATATTTTTTTATGAAATTACAAATAGATGACGACATATCTCCCTAGTTTGGATGGTGTCAAAGCACTTTTGACTGTACCGATGGATGATAGTACCCCTGCCTTCTACGTTGGGGTCGTGGGTTCGATCCCCACCAGACACAAATATTTGTTAATTTTCAAATATTCAGGTCGAGAGTTTTCTATGCTATGAATAAATTGGTTTTTTTTTTTAAATAAGAAGTATATAAGTATTAGGTATAAGCTATGCTTAGTTTGGGGCTAGATGGCGCTGTGTCAATTGCTCAGGATATTTCTTTTTTATTTACTTAGTTTTATATTCATTCGAACTTTGAATACTTCGAAAAACTATAAATGGTTATCTGGTTATAGATAGTAACTAACATGCTAAAAGTAAATTACAGAAACAAAGTAATATCGCAATGTCAAACGCCTATAAGCTTACCGGAGAGCCTGTCGTCATTGTACGTCATGGTGCCGAACCCCCGACCACCCTCAGAGTCAGAGCGAGTGACCAGCCAGGCGCCCTCCTCCATTTCGGTCACCTACACAGCGCTCCGGTGTGAACCGCATCTGGAAATCAGATAAATTACTCTACATTTTCTTTGGTTTATTAATAAGAATAGAAAACCATGCAGGTAAATAAAAAATCTTTAAATAGCAGTCGATGATCATGCTTTTTCACATACACTTGGTTTGTCAGATTGTTTTTCTTTACTCTCATATCATACATACATATATAACGCCTTTCAAAGTCGTGATAGGCAGAGTGTGAGTGTAAGAATATGGTTGCTATGGCCACGTCTGACATTTTTGAGAATTTTTTCCAAGGTTGTTTCATAAAGCATGTGTATCACTAAGTGACAGGTTGTCAGCCTGTCGCCTAAAAGTTGTTAATTGTTATACACCAATACTCTTGAGCCCCTAAGTTGTCTCTTACGTAGGACACCCGCGGGAAGGATGTGGGGTGATCCTATTCTAAGCCGGTATAACTCTCACACTTATGTAAAACCACATTTTTAAAAAATTTTTATATCCGGAAAACTAAGTCTTACTAAGGAAAGATGCTGCTAGAATTAAGACAATGGTGTGGAGTTGCGATTCAGATAGATGGGAAACCTTAAACTTAACAGCCACAACAGTCCACTACTCACAAAAGCCCGTGCGAGTGACTGTGAAAGTTTGAAACAGTTTATTACTATACCATTCAATTCAATTCAATTTTTTAAAGATGTGGCTTCTGTCTACAGGGACAATTCTGCCAGTGTCAAGGTGGGGGAATATACGGGTTCCTCAAAATATAGCCAAATGACCGGTTTCTCTCAACTATTACGTAAAACAATCAGGTCCAAAATAAAAATAAATACCAATAAAATAATATATCAAAACTAGCGTTATATATATTACAGTTTAATTTTGTGTCTTTCAATAAATGCTTGGCAGATAGATTTGCAAGCACAGTGAAAGATATAACTTTGACAGGCGTCACTGCTGCTGCCTATTCTCTGGATGACAATACCTAAGACACCCATGGGTAGAAGAACGGTGAAACGATTCAGGAAAAAGGCAAAAGAAATGAACCAATGGTAGGTATGAATGACTCAACTATAAAGCTGATCTTACAATCACTCAGTATGATCCTAATCTTAGAAGGAAAACAAACAAAATTATGACTCAAACGTGGGCAGAAAATACCAGTATAAGAAGGCTAGGAAAATAATAAGCAATGTGATTCATTTACTCAACTAGATATGGAACTAATATGCGTTGAAAATTGCTTGTAGGAAATACAAAGATATGACGAAAGTACCAAATAATATTCAATACTTACGATTACTTATGAAAAAGCACTAATTTTGTATTGTATTACGCACTGCTATTTCAATAAATAGTAAGAAATAGTTAGCTAATTTTAAATTGCAAGATCCACATGAAATACTACGTAAAAAATCAAAACAAAAAGTATTGACAAGCAAGCTATCAGAAGTCCATTCACCGAACTGAATTAGAACCTTGCTGAAAATAAAAGTATTAAACTGGAGCTATCTATCTCATAACGTTTGCTTATCAAATCTAGATGTGTGAAAGAGAGACACAAAGATAGTAGCGCTACCTAAATTCGGTATGGTTATATGAGTGAATGATAAAATGTGAAAAGTCAATAATAATAGTGTTGTTCATCGATCAATAATGCAATTATCGACAAATATTGTTCATTTGCTTGCAAGAACAGTTTTTTTTACCAGTTAAACTAAATTTTTTTTTTAAACCAAATAAAATAAAATAAAATAAAAATATAATGACATATAATATCACTATTGTACTGCTAGGTACTATTTTGTATTGCCTGAAATAAAGATCTTATTATTATTTTTCTGTAGTTTGTTCTACTTATCTCGACATTACGAGCATGTCGGTATTTATTTATTTTCTTGTAGTTGAATCTACTTATCTCGACATGAAGAATATGTCGGTGTATACAAAACCAAGTACGGGCTAAGCCAAGTGACTTGGTTCTGATGCTACATCGGTTTCTGTTTGGAAGATGGTCGCATTTGTGAGGAATCGCCGGACTATAGAGCATGTGTCAAGGATGACAGATTTTTGCATGTTTACGTATGTTGATTTTGGGAGTTTTAATTCACCTATTGCCTTGTGCAGTGTTTTTGGGACTATACCGGTGGAAGAGATTATTATAGGGACTATGCGAACTTGATCTTGATGCCACATAGCTTGTATTTCTTCTGCCAGGGGAATATATTTTTGTATTTTTTCTGTGTGTTTTTTTTGTAGGTTGTCTGTGTTAGGTACGGAGATATCTATGAGGTACGTTATTTTAGTTGATTTTAGTGTAAGGGTTAAGTCTGGTCTATTGTTTTGTGTGGTTCTGTCTGTAATAATGTCGCGGTCCCAGTAAAGTTTAGCTATTTCATTTTCGAGAACATTTTGAGGTTTATATTTGTAGTAGGGCTCTATGGTTTCAATCAAATTATATTTTTTGGCTATTATTTATTTATTATTATTATTATTATTACTATCACTTAATTACTTAGTTACACATTCATACATACATACATATATCACGCCTTTATCCCTTGCGGGGTAGGCAGAGCGTTAACGGCCGCAAGAATACGGTCGCTATCGCCACGTCTGACATTTTTGAGGATTGTTTTCCAAAGTTGTTCCAGAAAACATGTGTATCACTATAGTGACAGGTTGTCAGCCTGTCGCCTAAAAATTGTAATACACCAATACTGTCGAGTCCCTGAGTCGCCTCTTACGACACCCGCGGGAAGGATTTGGGGTGATGCTATTCTAAGCCGGCATCACACGGCAATTACAGTAAATTTACAAATATACACACAAAATTAAATATGAATATTTAGTATTGCTTCAGTAAATAAATAATTCATATTTAAAAAATATTATAATCTGATTTGGTCCAAAAAATAATAGGGACGATTCCAGCGAGTGTCTAGCAGCGGGACAGTTTAGTTTAGACTTATAGTAGGTGGTTTCAAAACTCTGACACCATGGTTCGTTGGGACGTCCTTAGTGGAAAGAAAGGAGATAAATAAAATAAATGTTAGATATTGTACATAAAATCTGTGTGCATTTGCGTCATTAAATATTGTGCTTAAATTTATCCTTTTAAGAATTTCATGCATTTTAATGCTGGTCACTTTCTTTGGTCGATCGTCGATAATATTTAACGTCAATATATATGAATGAGATTAAAAAATAAAAGCGAGAGAAAAGCCAAGAGCAGAGTGAAATTGAGAACCTTGACTTCTAACGTGCTTAAGAAACTTTGGAGACACGACCATCAGCAATAACTCGGGAGAACAACAAGATTATTCAGGTGTCAAACGAGAAAATAATTTAAATGCCTTCCACAGAGATTCACAAGCATTATATAAAGAAAATTCTATCAAGATACACTATTTATTACTTTTAAATAATTACTAAAGCGGTGCCAGAATGGTGTTAAAATAGAAAATTATAGTACAAAAATTACATTGTGATAGGGTTTCGCTCGTGTTGTGTGCAAATTTTGCAATAAAACAGACAATTGTTTTGTTTAGAACCTGCAAATCAGTCTTTCACCACACATTATAATAAGTTTTTGTCCACAAACAAAATATTCAGGATTGCACTCATTTTTCAGGGATAGAAATATGAAATAACTTGACACATTTTTATTTTGACACTTGACACAGACACCTAGATTTAGATTTTATGTACCAAATACACTTTGACCATGAGAAGGTATTTAATCACAAACTGATGGCTATTTTAGTGGTTTTGTTGTCTATACACTAAAAGCTTCCTCGGTTCCTTTTACCACCTTAACTGCATTTAAAGGCTTTTATAGACCGGTTGGTCTTACCCGGAAGAGTTTAAGGTCAATAAGAAACAAAAGATGAGATTATAGTGCAAATGAAAGAGTAAACGATACGAGTGAAAATCAAGGTAAAGTTACAAGTGACTTATTCTTAAGACTAATCTTGTGATAACAGTCATATATATTTTTTATCTTAATGATAATATTGTTATGTAATATTTAAGGGTAGAAGATAGGGTAGATAGCAAAAAAGAGTAGAAATTAAATAAAATGAAACTAAACATTTTGTATGAAAAATTGCTGCCATATGTAAGCGTTATCTGTCAGATTTGACAGATTGCGAAGAAAGTGGCGCCCTCATTTTTTGTCTACTCTTTCATTGATATCTTAAAATGGCTGGAATTAGTTAGGAAAGTAAGAAACAATTCCTATCTGTTCCCTAAAACTGCAGAAGTATAAATCATTTAAGTAAAACAAACTAAACTAATAGGATATTCATTATAACACAATGGTGTAACCATTTAAAAAAATCTTATGTCGTAAGATCAATTGTCAGATCGGATATCATGTGGTGGTGGGTAGATTGTTATTGATCGGTTTGGTTCACGCAATGCGCACGAAGGAGTGTTAGCACATGCGCAGAAATGGAACGATCATTGCAAAATCAGCCACAGATTGAAATATTTTTGCTTACTTTGGTATCTATAAAATGAAATAATGTTTTAACAGTTAATTCAATTAATATCATGTTCAAATTACCAAATTGGGTTTTGAAATATCGATAGAAACACATTTTTATAGTTTGGAATCACTATTGCAAGCGTTGCCATAAAGATGCGCACGCACGCAGCAGCAGTAAGATAAGGACTAGCGCAAGTTGAAATCGCACGAGTGAAGCCATAGAAAAAACTGATATCTGTCAAAATATGCGGAAAAGGGCGCGAAATTGATCAGCTGTTTGTTTTTATCTAGGGCTCTGTCATTTAATTTCTAATTACTTTCCTTTTTTTTATTAGAAATGCGTGAAAAATGCACAGAAAACTCTATAGCGGCGCAAATAAAACTGATACGAAAGTATTTGAAGGTGAAAATCCAAGAGGATAATGTTACCTTCCACAATCACACTGAATCTCGAAATCATGTTTACGATTTGATAAAGAAAAGTGTAGTGCACGGTGAATCTCACTCCGCCTTGGTTATCGGGCCTCGAGGATGTGGGAAAACAACGGTAAGATAAAAAAAAATTACTGCAAATGTTGTTTTAATCCGAACTCAAATGTAGAGGTTAGGTATGTTTACATTTGCTGCTACTGCTACTACAGCCACAACAGTCCACTGCTGGACATGGGCCTCCCCCAATTGGAGAGCGCAGTGCAAGATATTGTAGATATTCACAGGAAACCCCGTTCCCTGGATTCATCCTTTAGTCGCCTTTTACGATGGCACCACATAACAAACAGTTGATATGCTCAATATAATGGTTTTGTTGAAGATGTTGGAATGCGCTAGGGTGGGCATTGGTAATTGTACAAACAGATTGAAACTTCTTCAACCTATAGTTTTCATTTAGATTAATTCTTCCCCTACCTTGTGGTACACCAAGTCAATGGACGACCCAATGATACCTGGTCTCAAGAGTTATTGAACTGCCTACAGTAGGAACAAAAATCAGGTCTCGGACTTGGTTGGTGTCTGACGTAGTGTAAAAATATTGCTGCACATATTTTAAGGTGCGAACCGGCTCATGAAACTAAACAACATTTTCCCAGGAACATAGGTGGAAATGAATAAAACAAAATAAGACCTCCCACAAAATTACCAACAGACCAATTTGTAGGAGAAGAGGTACAATTTTTTTTTTCATATATCGACCTATGTGACTTGGTGAAAATTGTTCAGTCTCATCGGCTGATTCACTCCTTAAAAAATTTGCAGCCAATATTTTTCTGTTGTTCCATTGCTCTAGTTTTTCCTCATCTTACCCCAACTTCAAACTCAAGTTGCTTCCTCATTATTTGTAGATGATAAACTCGGTGCTGCATCAGCTGTCTGCAGAGGTGGACCTGGAGAAGGATGCCATCATTGTCCGGCTGAATGGCCTGGTCCATCATGATGAGAAGGTGGCTCTCAAGGCTATCACTGCACAGGTAAACTATTTTACGTCAGAGTATACTTTTTCTATGGATGATTTGATGAGTACGGAAATACCAAAGACTAAAGGTACAGGTTGTTTCCTTTCTATTTTGGATCATCAAGTATGGAAGTATCTATATGGTACCTTTTACAATAGAAAAGCAATAAAGTTTCAGGAAAAAATTTCTCCAGATAAACTTGAATGCACATCTTCAAAGGTACTGGTCTGATTGGTCTTACTTGCATCCAATAGTCTGTGTCTTCAGTGTCCGAGGTTGCTTTGCCACTTGAAATATTTTAGACATTTTACCAACACTTAAAGCATCCACCCTAAGGAGATGGCAAAGCTGAGCTTCCCTCTCTGCCAGCACGGTATGTGAAACTGACAGTTGCCATTTTGTATGTGGTTGTCAAGTTGTTGTAAAATTATCATAATGTGCTGGATGTGTTTACCTCCCCTCCCGCAAAAAGCGGCAGACAAAAATTGTTCGACTGTTTAGTACCTCAGGTGAATGCTCTATGATTGTGAATGTTGTCCTTTTAACCACTTTTATAGATATATTTTTAATCCCTACCTCATCCTCAGATGCAGCTAGAAAACGCAGTAGATGGCAAAGTGTTTGGAACATTTGCTGAACAACTGTCATTCCTGCTATCCTGCCTGCGTGCGGCCGATAAACGCTCCAGGTACACAATCATTTCATTGAATTCCAAGGAAATTGTAATGTGCCATGTGATGCTGGCATAGTTTTCTATGCACTACCCTTTACCACGGGTGTCGTAAAAGGCGATGAATCCAGAGAATGGGCAGAAGCATTCCTTGTAAATATCTGCAATACTGCACTGCCTTTGCCAATCCATCAAGCAAGGTGAGTATAGCAATTCCAGCAGCTGTTGCAGCCGCGGTAGCGAGGCAGCGGCAGGATCTTTTGCATACATTAAAATAGACCGGTTCTTGGCAACAGTGGCGCGGGAGCGGGTAAAGAAAGGCGCACTCCCGAGAAAAAAAGGCAAGCGCGCCGCCGCCGCTGCCGCCTCGCTGCCCGCAAAATTCGAGACCGGAGACTTAAATAATTTTCGTTACCCCATCTTTATATCCCATTTCATACATACATACACATATATCACGCCTTTATGCCTTGCGGGTTAGGCAGAGCGTTAACGGCCGTAAGAATACGGTTGCTATCGCCACGTCTGACATTTTTGAGGATTATTTTCCAAGGTTGTTTCAGAAAACATGTGTATCAGTATAGTAACAGGTTGTCAGCCTGTCGCCTAAAAATTGTAATACTTTAATACCATCGAGTCCCTTAGTCGGCTCTTACGACAACCACGGGAAAGATTATATTTCATGTAATCTCATTAAGGAAATAAATGCTGACTTTCGCATTTCCCAGGAGCATGGTGTTCCTGCTGGAGGAATGCGACCTGTTCTGTCGCGCCGGGAAGGTGCAGACGCTGCTGTATAACCTGTTCGACGTCACGCAGTCGCAGCAGGCCCCCATGTGTGTGCTAGGTGAGTTTTATACTTTGTAAAATTTAGCTTGATACCTGTGACATTTGTGACCTTGGAACAAATGCTATGACATAAGGTTCATTTCCCTTGTTAACTAGGAAAATGGACCTTATGTCGTAGCATTTGCTTCAAGGTCACAAACGTCCAGGGATCATCCTATATTTTACAGACTATAGATTTTACAAACAGTGTGATTCTGTCTACGCCGAATGGATTCACCAGAAAATTATTGGATGGTTGTTCAAACAGCCAGCGAAATCACGCCCTTGGGGCGAGACTGGGCTTAGGACTTGTTCTGGGAAGAACGGATCGGACTGATTGTTTGGTGATCCATGTGTGTGTTAGGTGAGTTATAGTGTGATCCATGTGTGTGTTAAGCCATTAAGGAGTATTGAACAATGTAAACTTAAATCCCAGGCGCACGAAACATGTTGCTTTCCCGTGGGAAAACTAATTAAAGACAAGACAAGACCATAAGTTACGTCTGTAAAATATAGGATGATCCCTGTGACGTTTGTGACCTTGGAACAAAAGCTATCACATAAGATCTATTTTCCTAGTAAACAAAGTAAAATGGACCTTATGTCATAGCATTTGCTCCAAGGTCACAAACGTCGTCACAGGGATCATCCTATATTTTACAGACTATAGATTTTACAGAGTGTTATATTTTTTTTTATGTCTGTAAAAAACTGTCTTAATAAACAGAGGAAAATAGACCATGTCGTAGCATTTGCTCCAAGGTCACAAACGTCACAGGGATCATCCTACATTTTACAGACTAGTAGTGGAAAGTTGCACCCAACAACATTTCAAAACTTTTCCGTTCTTCAGGTATAACAAACCGCATAGACGTAATGGACCTCCTTGAGAAGCGAGTCAAGTCGCGTTTCTCCCACCGACACATCTTCATATTCCCCAACGAGCAGGACCCCCCGCGGGACCCCCCGCTGACCCCCCGCGACAGCTACCGGGGGGTCCTGGTGCAGCTGCTCAGTGTGCCCGTCAAGAGGGAGGTCAAGAAGAGGGGGAGGAAGTCTACAGGTAGATTTTTTATCGGTGCTTGATTCGAATGGCTTTTGGCTGATGCTAGATTCTAAGAGTATCACCTATTTCTACTTGTGGGTGTTGTAAAAAGCGACTAAGGTATGAAATTTCTTGTTGTATAGTTTAACTGTACAACTTTCCCCAAGTAAACGAACTAATTCCACTGACTCAGCGACCCAAAGAGCATCTTGGCCTCCGAAAAGAGCTCCCCAAGAAACAAAGGTCAAAATATGAGAAAATTTTTTGGACCTCCTATACAAATTGAATTAGCTGTAAATTTTTATGGGAGGTCCAAATTATTTCTTTACAATTATGATCCTTACACAACTTTCCCGTTGTTGAGTTTCATGGTTCACCTATTAAAATATTTGCAGCTAATATTTTTACACCCTGTATGTATACTAATAAATTAATCGTTCTCTTGTATCACTTTATCTTTAAGAAACAACCGCATTAAAATCCGCTGCATATTTTAGAAGTTAGCGGTGTCTATGATAGACAGACAGATATTTTATTTATTTATGATTTTTTCAGTATCAATATCAGAAATGGAAACCGACCAAGACATACCTTCAATACCGGAAGAAATCCTGCGTTCATGCAATATTGACCCTAAAGAGCTGTCTGCATTAGATCCAAGCTTGCTTGAAGAGTGGAACAGTCACGTGTCCGCGCTCGCTGCGGAGGAGGCAGTGCTGGACGCTATCGAGAAGTTCTGCTACTATATGAGCAATCAGCAAGTGTTTAGGAATGTGCTGGTGAGTGTTATGTCATACTTAAAATAATATTCTAATTCCTGGCAGGTCAAATGAGCTACTTATTAAAACAATCTAAAACGGTATTTTGTATGAAAAACTGAAATATGACGTCATGCCAAATTTACAAATCATTTTTACCAAATAATTACTACCTACCTATTACAATAATAAAAAATATGGGAGCTTTTTTTGTATTTTATTTTCTATCCAGGAAAATACCCAGTTAATTACAACGAAAACAGGTACGCAAGCTCTTTGACTATATTGAAAGCTTGAAGTACATCTTTTCATGAAATTTTTTTTTTTTATTAAAACATTAATTTCTCTGGTTCATCATCTTTGGATTTTATGTATTTCATTATTAAACATTAAAAATATGGGCATTTTATTTTATTTTCTTCGGAAAACTTACAGCCTAAAACATAGCTTAATGAGTAACTTAAATAATTAACCAAAGAACATTGACAAAGTCTCTCTCTTTTCGTGTGGGACACCGAGTCGTCCAACGACCTGATGAACCCTAGTGTCAGAATTTTTCAACCGCCTTCTACAAGTAGCAGGGTCCTGACAAAGTGTTCGCCTATAGTATTATAGGTAATGTTACAAAAGGTGCCTAGGCGACGATAACAAACACGAACCCATCATGTGCTTAGAAGTACTAGCTAGAGCCGGTAGATGGCCGGTTTATTGACCTTTTCGTAATCATAGGCAGGGGGAAGTATGAGCGGGTGGGGTGAGGGGAAAGCTAAACGCTCAAGGTCGTTGAGCAGTGTAACTCCCTTAAGGGGCTGAGTAGAGCTAAAAGCTACTTTTATAAGTGATTACCCTATCTACCCTAGATAAAATGCAGAAAAACTGACGAAAAAAAAAGGTAATAATCTTCAGGATATTTGCTGTAGTGCTATTGTTTCCAAAACATGATATTAGTAATTTAGCTTGATAGAAAAACATCGTAAAGTTACTTCTAAAAATCTATTATATCGCAAACTGTACGAACAAAACCCACGCAATAATTAAGTGTTTATTATCAGAATGAGCGCCTTACAATACTCTATCGACATATTGTTTTTGATTTTCAAATTACTTATTTTAGACCGAGTTATCATCGAAAATACGAAAATATCATTGAATCGGCAAGATTCCGTCCCGTTCGCACGCGCGCAGTTTGACATTTGTCAGAAAGGGACCGGTTTTTAGCTCTTCTCAGCCCCTTAAGTATTTGGATGGCGTCAAAACACTTACTTTAATGTAAGTTTTCTGTTTACTCAAACTTATAATTATTCAAACTTTAATATTTCGATAAGTTATGAAGTCCGTAGTATTTGGGATAATAGTTATAAACGACAACTTTTATATTTTATCAATGACCCAGTTCACAAGCGAATATAGGCCTTTTCTTTTTTCCAGTTCCAACTGGTATCGAAACTGTCTCCATCGCGGGCGCACGTGACCGCCGCCGACTTCACAGCGCTCATAGACTGCGCCGCGGCGAGCGACCACCGCATCATACAGCTCAGGTAAATAAATACCGAGTGTAAGGCACAGTATTACGAATACCGTTCAGATCTTGAAACTCAACAATTTTCCCCTAAGAACATAGGTCTTAATATGAAAAAAGAAATAAAATTGCCGCTCCTATACGAACTTTATTGTGAATCGGGGGTCCAAATACTTTTTTCTAATATTTCAACCTTTCGGTGGCCAAGTGGTTTGGTTAGGATACCGGTCTTACAATCGTGAGACCCGAGTTCGATCCCGGCCATGTAAAATACCAATGTGTTTTTACTCACGTACATTTACTGGTCTTACGGTGAAGGAAGACATCGTAATGTTTTTACCGCATTATTTTTTTTATTAATTAATTAATTGAATTAAAATTTTGGATGTGACTTAATCTAGGATTCGAGATAGGTTAGCCTTCGGGTTGCAGAGGTCAGATGGCAGTCGCTCTGTGTAAAAACTTGGTTGTACGTCAAATCCCCTAGGTTAGGTAGCCGACCCCGAAAGAGAACGGGATAAGGCAAGGAGAATAATGAATGAAACTAATGACATATGGTAGATTTTTTCTTTTAGTATGAATCTGAAACGTCACAGGGATCAAGCTTAAATTTATAAACTATACAGAGTTATACAAAGTATTATAAAAGTTGTTCAGTGTCTCGAGTATGTAATTCAGCCTAAAAATATTTGAACTGATTTTAAAACGACCTTATTTTGCCCTGCATTAGGTCATTGTCGGCTCTGGAACTATCATTAGTGGTAGCGGCGCTGCATTCCGCAGAGATATTGGATAATCAACCTGTCAACTTCGAGATGGTTTTACACAGGTTAGTAAACATGACATGACATGCCGTTTGATTTGGTTTGGCTTCACTTGATTTAGTTTGACACAGGTCAGTAGGCGACCATAATTACATGATATATCACGATATATCATGTAATTAAGTATGGTGTAATTATGTCACCACGACATACCATGTCATTTAATTTGAATTAGCATGACTTGACTTGATTCGGTTTGCTTTGATACATGTCATAGTCATTCCATTTTGATTTGACTTGACGTTTCACTTGGATGAGCTAAAGTATGGCCGTTCGAATAGGCTATAGTTGACAGCTGTCAAACTCATACTAAAAGACATATCAACAAAGAAAAATAGATCTTATGTTATAGCATTAACATGACTTTGATAGCTGTCAAATGTGATCAATTCGAACGGCCATACTTTAGGCTCGTTACACAAAACACTTTCCGTACAGTTTCTCAACCTCAGTTAGGTAATTAATATAATTTCAGGTACAACAAATTCGCGTCATCGAACTCGATGCAAGGGGCGGTGCCACGAGCGCTCGCTCTGAAGGCTTTTGAACATTTACAGCAGTTAGAGATACTCGTGCCCGCGTCTACAGCGCATGGCACGGTGCATAAGGTAAAAAAAAACGTTTCTTTAAGTTATTTGAAAACAAATAAAAAAGAAGTGAGGTAAAAGAAGTGGGAATAACGAAAGTGGAAATGACAAAAGTGAGAGACAGGCAAGCAAATGGGAGTAAGAGAAGTGGAAACAAGGCAAGTGGGAATGACAGATGTGGGAGTAAGGCAGGTGGGAGTGAGGGAAGTGGGATCGAGGGAAGTGAGATCGAGGGAAGTGGGAGTGAAAGAAGTAGGAGTGAGGCATGAGGCATTAAGAAAAGTGGGAATAAGGAAAGTGGAAATGAGGCCAGTGGGAGTGAGAAAAGTGGGAGGAAGTAAGCAAATAAATGAATTATGAATTAAAGTGGAAGTGAGGAAAAAGAGAATGAGGTAATTGGGAACTAAGGAAAGTAGAAAAAGTGGGGATGAGTGAAGTGCGGATGAGGGAATTGGGGATGAGTGAAGTGGGGACGAGGGAATTGGGAATGAGTGGACTATAATTAGGGAATGTTTTACGTAAGTATAGTATAAGGTTTGGGAAGGATGCGGACGTAGAGTTTTTACTCTGCTACAGTAGTATAAGTTATCTTGTCACGTATCTAAGGTATCCTGTCATGTATCTACAACTGTCATCTCATACCGTAGGAGCACCGCCTACACTCGTTGTCTGTCTCTGCTGACGCGGTGCGCGCGGCGGTGCGCGGCGCCAAGCATCTGCCCACAGAGATACAGCACTGGCTCGACAACCACATTGGATGAAGATCACATGGCTTAATCATGATTTATTCATTGTTGTGTTCGAATATTACATGTCACTTAACGTAAACAGGTAAAATAAAAACATAAAAATAATTAGACAAAAAATGACACAATAAATAGATAAATTGTCAATTTAAATTGCGAATTACATCTTATCCTACATTATATTTCAAATTCATTTAATTAGTAGCAGCACCTCTCCAAAAGGTAGTCTAATAAATTTAGTTTTAAAAATATTTAATATTTAATCGATTTAAGTTAAAGTAGCCTGTTAAACAATGCAACGGTTTGATAGCGCACACAGTGTTGAACAACCTTTAGTTTTGGCTTTATACACAAATCAAATCACGCCTTTATCCCTAGCGGGGTAGGCAGAGCGCTAACGATCGTAAAATTACGGCCGTTATCGCCACATCTGACAAGTATTGAGGGCCTTACGCGATGATTCGTGTATCACTGTAGTGACAAGTTGTCAGCTTGTCGCCTAAAATTGTGATACATATGAAACCCTCGAGTCCCTTAGTTGCCTTTTACAACACCCGCGGGAAGAAATGACGTCCTTAATATCATGGCGATGTTCTTTGAATGGCATCACCCCATTTATTTCCCGCGGGTGTCGTAAGAGGCGACTAAGGGACTCGAGGGTTTCATGTACAACTTTATCATCAGAAAGGGCCCTGGATATTTGTCAGAAGTGGCGCTGACGGCCGTATTTTTGCTGCCTACCCCGCAAGGGATGAAGGCGTGATTTGTGTATGTGTAAGAAGAATATGTTAGCAATATTTTTTTATAATCAAAAAGTTGATGGAAGCTTTCCCTTAGTCATATACCCTACTTTGTGTTTCTGCTACTTCAATGTAAACTAAGCTATTATGGTTGGAAATATTTCATGTAAAAGTAACTTATTAAGTACAATTAAAGACTGAAGTTTTTAATAAAAATAATGTTTTTTTATATTTAATTCACAATCACACATAATATGGCATGTTATAACAACTACAACACTAATAATTAACGTAACTAATTAACGTATATCTCGATCGGATAAAGAAATGGTTCCGAATTGGCAACATTATTGATTGCCTCTCCATCAAAATGTCAGAAAAAATTGCTGCAAATATTTTAAGGAGTGAAGCAGTCCATGAAACTGAACAACTTTCTCTAAGGAACACAGATCAAATTAAGAAAAAAAATTTTGGAGCTCCTATACTTACAAAATTACCAACCAACCAAATCAATTTGTATGAGAGGACCAAAAAAAAATCTTATATTTCGACCTATGTTCGAAAGTTGTTCAGTTTCATGGGCTGATTGACCATTTGAATATTTGCAGCAATTTTTTTTACATCCTGTATATGACATAATATAAGCGGGATGTCAACAATAATGTTTCCCTTTCGGAATCTTTTCCTTAAAAAAACAAGTTACAACAACAATTTTCAGTTTGTTTTAAGTATATTTTGAGTTTCATATACAGTGATAGTGATAATGTTCGGAACTCACAGCTTTTGTTAGATACTGTCTTAATCGACCCATCGCATCTTACTCCTCGCTATATCATCCACGTAATGCTCATCTCCGAATCTATTCCTGAACCGGTCCTCATTAACCTGGAACCAATGACGTTTTTAGTCGTAAGTTAAATGCCGTGAAGTCAACCTATCTTTAGGCATTCATGTGTATCACGATTTTAAACTCGTGCGTGGCTATAGTGTTAGTTGAATTTCAGGCCTGCTCTTAACATGAATTTTTAAAAGCTGGCCTGAAATATTTGTCAAACGAACGTATTTTGATGGCCGTTAATGCTTTCCCTACCCTGCAGGGGAATGAAGCGTGATGCACGCTCTCTCTCTCTCTCTTTTCGTGTGGGACACCGAGTCGTCTAACGACCCAATGAACCTGAGTCAGAATTTTTCAACCGCCTTTTACAAGTAGCTGGCTTCTGACATGGTTGTGTAACGACCGCCTCTGAGTAATGATAGACTGCAACTTGGACCTACGGCTTAACGTGCCACGCGAAAAACAGAACCATCTTTCTTTCTGACAATCGGGTGGTTCAGCCCGCAATGTCCTAACCAGACTGGGAACAAATGACTGTGACTCACGCTCATATTCTCCAACTCCTTCAGTTGGGTTGCTGAGAGCTGCTTCAATTTCTTGCCCTTTATGTCAATGACCTTGACGCCATCTTGTTTCACTTGGCCGCCATCTTGTGCAATCTCTCCTGTTTGAAGTCAAAGCAAGATTATTAGAAACATATAGGATGTCAAAAAAAAGAACTTGAAAATATGTTTCGATGCGCAATCCAATTATGAGTAGGTAAACTGCCAGGAAATTTATATTAATTAAATTATTTGTCGTGTGATGCCGGCTTAGATTAGCATCCCCCATTTCTTCCCACGGGAAACGCAGTGGTAGTGCGAATGCCTTTGACGCAGAAGGTTCCGGGTTCGATTACTCTCGGTGGGATTACCTAGTCACAAACTTGATATTTATATCACTTTGTGAATACCAATCTGGTTAGTACATAGAACCACCCGATTGTGCGTAATAATGATGGTTTCGTGTTTCGGATGGCACGTTAAGCTGTTGGTCCCGGTTGCTGTCTATGATTATTTAGACGGCGGTCGTCACACAACCATGTCAGTAGCCTGTTATTTGTAGGAGGCGGTTGAAAAATACTGACACTAGGGTTCATTGGGTTGTTGGACGACTTGTGTCCCACACGAAAAGACAGACCTGATATGCATTTGACAGTAGAGTGTAGCTCGTGCTCGTCTCGTGGCTTGTTGAGGAACCCTTTGTACTTGAAGCTGGTGGTCCTCTCAGTCTGCGCGGGATCCTCAAACGCTTGGCTCACGAACACGCTGGGACCCTGAACGGTCTTCGGGGATGAAGGTTTCTTCACTTGGTTTTGGTTCTGGAGAATAGAAGTTGATTAAGAGACTAAAGCAGAAAACTGGCTAAAAAAAAAACCCTTGACAGAGACGTATGACCCAGGCAGGATTTGCCATACGATATGATGATAAAGAGATTCAAAATTTGGCAAGAGTCGATCGATGAGCTGATAGACCATTTGGCAGAGCAGCGGTTGGTTTCAGTTTTTAATCGATTGGATCTCAGTTGGATGATTTTAGTAGTTTCGTAGTCTGCTAACAGTTTAAACTATAGAAAATCACAATGGCAATGAAATGACAGTTGTGTTTCGATGGCGCTACAATGACAAAAAATAGCAGACTTGGGGCCCGGTTTACCCGTGATCATGACCTCATGGATCCTGTCGATGATGAAGCTGTGTCCGGTGTTGACGCCGATGCCGCCGACCAGCTCGATGCTGCCGGAGCGATGGTACGGCCTCAGAGCTGACAGCGCGCGGGATACGCCCACCTAAAGACCGAGAAAACATAGGTAGGTAAGTACGTGTAGAAAAATAAAAATTCTAACCCGTGGGTGTCGTAAGAGAAGACTGAGGGACTTGAGAGCTTCAGGTCATTACAACTTTTTAGGCGACAGGCTGACAACCTTTCACTATAGTGATACACGAAATATCTCAAAAGGCCCTCAATATTTGTCAGACGTAGCGATAGCGTCCGTAATATTGCGGCCGTTAACGCTCTACCTACCCCGCAAGAGATAAAGGCGTGATGTATGTGTGCGTGTTTGTAGAAAAATAAATACAAACCTTGATTTTTGTCTTTGTCGTGTTTGCCTCGGTCTTTGTTGTCTTTGCCAGTGACTTCTACGACGTATCTCAGTTCCTGTCTATGTCTCATTACATATGTACTTTGTCTTTATCTCATTCTCTGTCACTACAAATTATACACATTGCAACTGATTCACTGATCTTCAGTTCGATCCTTTCTTCCCAGAATAACCCCTAAGACCAGTTTCGCTCCAAAAAAGGCGTGATTGGGCTGGTTGTTTGAGCAACCATAAAAATGTTTCCCGGGTGACATGGGACTGGCGTAGTTTCGATGCCCCCTAGCCAAAAATGAAGGAGCTATCATGAAAGAAACTGACCTGCCCCCTGCGTATCCTGTGCTCAGTGAGATCAGCTCCAAGCAGCTCCTCGTAGGGCTCCATTCTGATCGGCATCACCTTGTCAATGAGCCATAACAACGCGGTCGTCACCACCAGCCCCCATACCGTCAGGCACAGCACTGTTAGTGACTGCACGCCCAGGAGGTACCATCCGCCGCCTGAAAATGAGATTAACAGTTTTATGTATGAGGTACTTGACTATCCAATTGAATTTTTATACAGTTTTGACAACTGAATGGTCAAGCACGGAGGACGAAAATGTTTCGTTGCAAGTTTTTCTAGTAAACTTGCGGCGAAAGACTTGGCTTTCTACTACTTCCGAATTTTTATACACATGTTTCATATTTCGGCCTATATTCTACGAAAAGTTGTTTGGTTTCACAAAATAGAATCCACCTTAAAATATTTTGCAATAAAAATTCTCTTTTATGCGAACAAGAAAAGCTCACAGAAAGATGGTCGTTACATTCGCCCTTCTGAAAATTGGAGCACATGGTAACGCTATGATATGAAGTGCTCTTGACTCGCACTACTTCAGGCATCAAGCCGAAACCGAAGCCACCCGATTGTCCGTAAGAAAGATGGCTCCGTGTTTCGGACGGCAGTTTAGCTGTAGGTCCCGTTGCTCACTATGATTATTTAGACGGCGGTCGTTACACACAACGTCAGAAGCCTGCTACGAGAACTTGTAGAAGGCCGTTGAAAACATCCGACACTACGGTTCATTAAGTCGTTGGACGACTCGTTGTCCCATACGAAAAAGAGAGTGGCATCAAGCCTCTGGCCCACCTTTGAACAGCCCGGCTCGTCCATTGGTTGTATCCATCGGCACAGGGTTGTCGGCAAACAGTCCAACGGCCACCACTCCTGTAACAACACGAAGAGAGGAGGAAATGGTAAAATCCGCCTTTGGTTCAGTTTCAGTCCCCAGTTCCATGAAATAGAAGCTACAGAAATCTTGGCGTATGGCGTAGAATAGCATCACCACCAAACTTTAGCGTTGATAAACACCAATTCGGAGGGTATTTGCCACGCTTGGCTGGCGGATTAGCGAGCGCAGTATCAGTTGTAGTATTCACAGAGAACTGCTGCCCATTCCCTGGATTCATCCTTTCATTAGATTCTTTTCTAAGTCGGCATTCCACGGTGCAATAAGTATAAGTCTTTTCAAATGGTCAGCTCCATAGTGTTTCCTATGAATGCATCACCTTTCAGCTGCATTTAATAATCATTACAGTCACGTCACATGAACAACTCCTAAGCCCAGCCTCGCCCCAAGGGCGTGATTGGGCTGGTTGTTCGAACAACCAATCAATTATTTCGTGGTCCCCATTAAGCCGACAGGTGTAGATTTGATGGCCCCGAGGCCAAAATTGTAGAGTCCAACACAAAAAAAAACAAAACAAAAAAAGTCACGTTGCAACTCACCCCACATGCCGCAAGCGCCGTGCACCGACGAGGCCCCAACCGGGTCGTCAATGTGCAGCTTGTCAAACAGCGGCGCTGTCACCGAGCTGATGGCCGCGCCAATCACGCCGATCAGCAGAGCCTCCCACGCGCGGTACAGGAAACAGCCCGCTGGGGATGACAGTTATAACAAGTATTAGTCCCACGCGTAGCAACCGCAAAATGACCAAAGTACAGATATAGTCCGAAAGTGTAGCAAACTGAAGTGGCAGCCTTCGACCAATATAAGTAGTTATGGACATGCCTTGCGCATATAAAAAGGTCTTTAAAAATGTGCCAAGACACAACTACATATAAACACGCGCACACAGCTACACACGGTCTAATCATGTGAATATACGATCAAAGACAGAGACAGGGAGACGTCCTTGCACTGTAGTGCGAACGTGATAGCAATATGTCAGTGACTTTCACTCTTTATGTTCGCGCCCTTTTACAGCAACTCGCTTCAATCGCGCACTTCACGCCAGCTTGCGCGTTTCGTATGCAAATCCATCCAGCGGTTGCATACGAAAAGCGCAACCTAGCATGAAGCGTGTGATTTAACCGCGTTGCTGTAAAACCATCCTTCGAATTCTAAAAATAAAAGTAATAATTTCATAAGATAATTATTTATATGTATTTTATAACTCTTTAACTAATAGGTAATTCCTGATGTTTTATTTATGTTTGTTGAATTGTTGACACACTTTAACAAAGCACAAGACGACGTTCTGATGAAAGTTTTGCGAATTGTAGACGACGTGTCGCACGTGTTTCTTGTAGCCGGCGCGAAGACCGACTGAGCGAGGTGTTCAAGGTTGCACACACTTGCACTTACTTGGAGCGGATCAAATCACTTGCTCGGTATTGCCCGTCCATGTCTACTTATATTGGTCGAAGGTGGCAGTGGGCTGGTCACATCTGTCGTAGAACCGATGGCAGGTGGAGTAAGTAAGCGGGTTCTACAGTGGAGACCGCGCCTCGGCAAACATACCGATGGACGCCTTCCGGCCAGATTGACCGATGACTTAAAGAGAGCGGCTGGTAGCGACTATGCGCAAGCGGGAGATCGGTTATTGTGTCATTGTGGCGTACCCTGGGAAAGGTCTATGAACTAGCTATAGGCTGATGTGATGACTTTTCTTTCGTATGACTAAACAAATCTACCCTCATCCTTATCAGCCTGAAGAGCGTTTCGAACCAGCTACACAGGGTGTAAGAGACGGTGTAACGAAAACTTTGCAGGCGTGATCAGGCCATGAAGCTGAACAACTTTTTCTATATCTATGTCGGGAAACGAAAAAATATTTTCAAATTCCCATACAAAGTCAGTCAGCTGATTGAGAAATTTGTATGGAAGATCGAAAATTCAACATAGCTCCCATAGAAAAAGCTGTTCAGTTTCATGGTCTGAGCACGCCTGCAAAGTTTTCGTTACACCATCTCTTACACCCTGTATATCCTCACCTGTAATGGAGACCAGGGACCCCAGGATGCTGTTAATCAGCTCCATGACATCCGCCCGACCCTGGTTCTTGAAGAGCGTGAAGATCAGCCCGAAACAGCCTCCACCGAAGGATCCCATCATCGTCATCACGGCCGCGCGCGCCGCGTACTGCCATTTTGCACCGCTCACCTAAGTCACGGTAATATTATCTATACAGTATTGTAACTCGGCCGTGTCCTTGAAATAAGTGCCTACAGCCGCGCGGTACGTAAGCATGTGATAGGGCTGTCACTGTCACCGAGTGTCGCCTACCTACAGCGTTTTATTTGCATATCTGCCTACTTTGAGTTTTTATCTAGTTTTGAGATTGTAAATTTAGAACTTTTTTTTAAATTAGCACTGATACATAGTAACAATATAAAATATAATTACAAACGTTGTCAAACAATGTCAACAATCAAACAATGTCATACGAGTAACTAGTATATTTTGAGTGAAAATTCGCGCGGTTAAAAACCAGCACACCGTCCTTTCGTCACCACGGTACACACGCGACTGTTAGCATGCCGAGCGCATGCCGAGATCCGAGCGCGTAGGTATAGCTCGCGCGCCGTCCGATTGTATGGAGTTAGAATACTGTATAGATAATATTACCGTGCCTAAGTAGAAGAAACACATGATATACAAATCACGCATTTATTTCGTGCGGGGCGGGCAGGGCGGCAGCGGCCGTAAGAATGTGGATTTATCGCCACGTTTGACAAATATTTGTGGGCCGTTTCAGAAATAAGTGTACCTAGCACTTTAGTGACAGGTTGTCGCTTAAAATTATTATACAAACGAAGAGCACCTATTAGTCGCCTTTTACGACACCTGTCCGCCCTATCGGCATTTTTTCTATCGATCACAAGCGGCAGGCGGGTTAGTGAGCGCAGTGCAAGGTATTCTACTTGTTATCTACTTCTACATAGAACGTTACAACGTCTTTCCATCATCCCTTAAGCACAGTATTTTTCGAATGAAATATCAGGAATCCGGTGCCAAAAATATAAAGGATGTACTTAAGTCGGTCTGTAGTCATCAAGGTAGATTTTCAGTTTTACTTAGATAGTAAACAGAACAATCAGGCTAACCAGAAACCTATTCTCAATGTCAAATTGCCGCCTAATGCGTTGTCATTAGCTAAACTGCCGCCATTTTAGATTGAATTAAACAAAATGGCGCCGATTTTCTGCATGCATAGTGTATTACGTGTGGTGACGCAATGTTGTGAACCTTTAAATAGATGAATGACTCACTAATCAGTAATCACCCGTAATCATCGTTTTCTCAGAATTTATCTTGAAAACAAAACCTAAGTCTGTAAAATATAGGTTTAAATTATACGTTTCTGACCTCGAGGGTTTCATGTGTATTAGCACGTATACAACTCTAGGCGACAGGCTGACAACCTGTCACTACAGTGATACACGAATCATCTGAAGGTGCCCTCAATACTTGTCAGACGTGGCGATAACGACCGTAACTTTGCGACCGTTAACGCTCTGCCTACCCCGCAAGGGATAAAGGCGTGATTTGTGTTTGTGTGTGTGTGTGTGTGTGTTTCTCACCTTGAAGCAAATTCTATGGATAAGGTCTATTTTCCCAATAAACAAAGGAAAATGGATCTTATGTCACAATATCACAAACGTCACAGGGATCATCCTATATTTTACAGACTATAGGTACCTTTTATCCTAGAATGCCAGCTTAGAATATGCTTTGAGAAGTGCCCCATATCTGACTGTGGAGGTCGTAAAAAGCGACAGAGAGATAATTACTGGGATTGGGTGGCACATCCTTCTCTGTAAATTCATTTATCTTATTGCACTGCGCTCGCCATCCCACGAAGCGTGATGTTTGGATATAGCAAATGCCCTCAATAATTCTAGCGTGAGTTTGACAGCTATCAAAATGACTTTCAAAAGTGGTCATAGATAGGGGTGTACGCAGACAACAGATATCAACAACAGATATCATGCGCCGTCCCTACGAGTGACGCTAATGACATTTTTGCCCTGTGACGCAAGTGTCATTCTTGCTCAGTGGTTAAGTATATCCTTATCTTCTCCATCTCTCTCTCTTTTCGTGTGGGACACCGAGTCGTACAACGACCCAATTAACCCTAGTGTCAGAATTTTTCAACCGCCTTCTACAACTAGCAGGCTACTGACATGGTTGTGTTGTGTAACGACCGCCGTCTAAGTGATCATAGACAGCAACCGAGACCTACGGCTTAACGTGCCATCCGAAACACGGAACCATCTTACTTACGGACAATCGTGTGGTTCAGCCCGCAATATCCTAACCAGACTGGGAACAAATTCACAAAGTGTTAAATATCAACTTTGTAAGTGACCCACCGAGAATCGAACCCGGAACCTTCTGCGTCAGAGGCAGTCGCACTACCACTGCGCCACATCGGTCGTCGACATATCCTTGGACATATATTAGTGATCTGTGGTTAGGTACCCCGTACGTGCTGCCAGAGTTGAACGCGAGCCAGCCCCACCACAGCACGAAGGTGCCCATCACTGCGTTGACGGGGTTCCCGAGGGGGAGTGGGGCGGTGCCGTGCGCATACCGCCCCAGCCGCGGACCCAGCATCAGCGCTGACGCCAGCGACGCTGAACCACCTGCAAGACATTTTGAAAACCTTCAGGTAATCTGAGAAAAATGTAGAGTAGGTAGAGGTCTCTTTGTGATACGTTTTGGAAATTATGACTTCGTTACATTATAGAAACCAAAATTAATAACTTGTGGGCGCGATAAATGCCTACACAACACAGGGCCGGACCTAACAAAATTCATGGCTCCTAATTTTTTCAGGAGCTTCTGCTTTCCTCACCTATTACCCGTTGGCATGCACTCAGGGTTCATCGGGTCGTTCGTCGACTTAACTCACTTATGAGATGCTGTAGTGTGAAGGCATCACCTTCCCGGAATTAGCAATAAGTAGTTCATAAGCAAATTGTTATATGCGCACGTTTGGCAGTCAATATACGACGATCGTAGCCTAACACGGACGCTTCCTTTTACGAACCCTCTAAAGCCCACATTGCATGGCGACCCTGCGAAAGGGCCAATCCCAGCAATATCAACGGCCGCTGACTTCTTCAGCCCTAGCACTACATCAGGGCCTATCGGTTCTTTTATAGGCTTGCCTATAAGATGCACAGGGCCGCTCCCAGCAATGTCGACGGCCGCTGACTCCTTCAGCCCTAGTACTACATCAGGGCCTATCGGATCTTTTATAGACTTACCTATAAGATGTATAGGGCCGCTCCCAGCAATGTCGACGGCCCCTAATTTCTTACTTATCTTTTTGTAAACAAACTTTGTATGAAAGTGACACTTCAGAACTGTCAATTTAATACAAAATTTGTTTACAGAAAGATAAGTACCTAAACTTACAGACTATAGCACTACATCATCACCTATCGGATCTGTTATAGACTTACCTATAAGATGCACAGGGCCGCTCCCAGCAATATCAACGGCCCCTAATTTCTTCAGGAAGCCGTGTTCGCCCCAGACCCAGCCCGCCGGCACGCAGTACACCACGGTGTTCAGAAACGAGAACAGGCAGTAGGCTTTGAACTCCGTTCTGTTGAATGAGATGTTGTTTAGTGAAAATACATAGTAAGTAGTAGATTTAAGACTAGTGGAATTGATTTAAAAAGCCCGATTTGTCACTTTTGACAGACGAAACATAACTACATGATGTGGTAAGGTATGCACAAGGTTTGTTTTTATTTGTTCACAAGTTCTTTCTCGTCAAAATTGGCTTGTTAAGATGGTCTAACTAAAGTTGGTAAACCGAGCTGATGGAATTTCTTTCTCTATGATTAAGTTACAGACAGGCATAGGCTTTTCTTGAGACATATTTTGATTTGCCTAAAGATCTTACTATTGACGTCTATAAGATCTATATGATAAATCTAGGATATGAGCAATTAGACCTTTCTATTAAAGCAAGTTTTTTAAAACTAGATGATGATGTACCTTTCAGCCATAGCACCGCTAACAATCGTAGTCGCTGTCGTAGCAAAGGATAGCTGGAATAGGAACGAGGCAAACACGGGCCCCATAAGCGGGTCCCCTACATCGGGGTCCACCAGGAAGTCGCCGGTGCCCACGAACGCATTCTGCAGGGGGCCCTGGCCAAACGACATGCCGTAACCGAAGATCCAGTACGTTAAACCTGGAGGAGAATGACATAAGCTATAGGACACATAAATATCACACCTTTTATCTTGCAGTCAGAGCATGAACGTTGTGGTTGTAGTTGCAGAAACTTAAGGGTCATTTTAGCATAATCGATGGAAAAAAGCTTTCGCTAACGCCCAATGAACGAATGTGCTTTTTATTTGGGTTTTTTTGGGAGGTATTTGTAGAATAACACAAGGTGCTCTTACAATTTTTTTCAAACGAAAGTCTGTGGATGAAGACAGGTAGTTATTGCCACAGATGAATAAATATGACGAGCAATGAAAGAGACTGCCTACTTAGTTTATAAATATAATATTAATTGTGAGCGAGGTGTAGGTTCACATATTATTTGAATCATCATTCTAAAAATGTAGTGGTTTTTCATACTACCTCGGACCAAGCTATTCGCTGCAGGTATTTGGCACCAAGGACTTACCGCCTAGAGAAATGTCTGCTAGATTCTTCATCATGATATTCGCCTCGTTCTTGACGGACACGCATCCCGACTCCAGCATACCGAAACCTGGAACAAAATTAAGTTGCACCAAATTTTTGATATAGGTATAGGTACCTATTTAAAGCACTTTGGAAGGATAAAGTTTATGTTATATCGTATGTGGACGACGCAATGGATGATAATTATGTTTTTTAAACATTATGTGTAGGGGTTTTGATCTTCTTTTTATGTTCATTGCATTGCAGTTGTTCCCAATATATCTTCATATCTTCATTTATCGCATTCATATACGTCATTTCATTTACAAGTCAAATGTTATAACTTTTAGTAGGTAGTACATGGTACCTACATAGCTAGATACATAGGCAGGTATGTCTTAGGACCTTAGATAGTTTTATTTTTTAGCTGTTGTACCATACCTAGATACAACTGCCATGCCATCCATTTATTACCGGCGGACCTAATAATACTATTTGAATATTTTTTCAGTATAATATTAATGATTAGGCTAACACCTCTAACTGACACATCATCGAGAAATAACAGACACGCTTTTAAAAACCAAAATACCGATCGCATACCAAGTCTTTGAGTATGATAATTAGTGTATTTTTTTATTATTGGAAGCCCTCACCAGTCTGCATGGTGAATATGATGAAGGAGTTAGTGAGGATCCAGTTGGTGTCTTCCAAATCGATCTCGAAGCCCTGCTGCAGCGTCACACTCGAGTTGGTGACGAGGGTCCTGTTTTGCTCCATTTTTATTTTCAGAACTGTCTTCTTCTTTTCATGTGGGATACCGAGTCGTCCAACAATCTGATAAACCCTGACGTCGGAGTTTTTTCTGTGTCAATGCTAGCTGTATCTTTATGACCTTCTTTAATCGTCACTAACGCTGATTTTCCAAAACTTATGCGACATTTTTGACGTGAGTTTTTCTGATTGTGATCAAGGAATTAAATAAGAAATTGTGCACTTATGAATGAATGTTTTCACAAAAATTACGACATTGGCGACTGCACTATATCTAATGGACTAAAATTTGTCTAAAGTAAAGGTGTAAAAAGTTGCTTAGTAAAACAGCCCAGTTTAAAAACTTCAAGTAGTTTGCTAAATAAACTAGGCCAATTCAAAGACTTCAAGTAGTAAAACAGCACATGAAACTGAACCACCTTCCAATATATGTCAGAATGAAGTCACGTCACGGACAGACACTGGGTCATAGTAGAGTGCAGAATTCTGTCAACACTGAAAGCAAATGACAGTGATTTGGAGCTGATTGTCGCGTGACTGCGCAAGGATGTACGAAAGCTATTATATTATAAAACGCAGTGCAAACTTGTATACAAATTTGCTATATTACATTACAATATGCAAGCAGTAGGTATGGAAATGTCCATGACCTACGACATATCCTGGTCACGGCACCAAATTGTAACAGCTCCGCCTCTCCCGAAATATAACTAACTAGCGTCTCCGCCCCTATTTTCCTGTAGGAACTAGTTGTTTTCCCTGCAAATATTCTACATATTTTAAGTATTCTACCTTCCTCTTAAATCACTCTATCTATAAAAATAACTGCACCAAAATCCGTTGTGTAGTTTTAAACATAAGCAAAGCATATATATACAGACGCGAAAAGCGAATTTGCTTTATGCTATGTAGTAAAGGTGAGTGTGTGGAACAAAAGTATCACAATTAAAATAGATTGGAATTTTTGGGTCACCCGCGATCGCACTCAGGGAGTTCAATTAAATTGCAACTTCTGGGTTATTTATTTAATTAAAAATGATTATTTAAAAATTAAATTGCAACTTCTCCTTTAATGTTATGTATTTTTCTTTCTTTCTAGTAAAGTGTTTCCGATTCAGACTGTCATACGAGAAACACTTTCTCATCATGGCTGGTTTACCGGGTCGTTCGTCGACTTGTTGCCTTTCACGAGGAGGAGAAAAAGAGGGTCACGAAAAGTTATTAGGTAATTGTCTGTTGGCCCGAAAAAATGTATTTAGGTGCACTTGTCTGTTAGGTTCATGTTTTCATGCATCTATGTTTAGTGATTTTGCCTTACTTAGTTCGAATTAGTCTCAATTACGTAAGAGTTACAGTAGAACGCATTTAGTTTAATTATGAGTTTTTACAATTCATGGCACGACATGGTAGCTAATTAGTTACACTAAATGTACCCATGACATTTTAACTAACATACTATAACAATAACGGTTGCTTTTCCGTATGCAGAATTCATTATTTAACAATTTATTGTACTCAAGTGTATATATAAATACATGGCACAAGAAACACTGGTACAACAAGCACTGCTTATTTCTAAAGAACTTTCTTCCAGCAGACTTAAGAAAGTGAGTAATTCAGTGGGCTTTACTGAATCGAGCAACGTAATTTTCTTAATGCTTATTGTGAAAAATAACAACCTTAAAAAATCTCATAAGTTTTCTGGACGGGGTGTCCTTTTATCGCCTTCCTAATTTTGTCGCCATAATACATAGACCATAAGGTGCATCGCACACTTAACGCACGACGAGCCGCTAGAACGCAGCGATCTGTCAGATCCATACTAGAAACGTCACTCCCCATACTAAAACCACACTCGACGGACGACGCTGCGATAGCGCTGCGTTAACAGCAGTTGAGCGGTTTTAGTACGGGGATTGACATTTTTAGTATGGATCTTACAGAACGCTGCGATATTTTAGCGGTCCGTCGTGCGTTAAATGTGCGATCCAACTAACATAATCATGGATGACATCCATGACATAATACCTAGACTCAAAAAATTACGGTAAAGGACCCAGCATCAAAAGTGCAGAAACTATGGTGGTTGTTGGAACTGCCTTTGATAACCTTCTTACCCTGCAAGAAAGAGAGGTACGGTACCTACCTATGGATGTGATCGTATATTCGACACCTTTTGTTTTGATAATTCCTGATATTGATAACGTTTTACACAGTACAGCACGTATTGTAACACATGTTTGCCCAACTTTACCAAATACTGTTTCAAAATGTCTCTATCTCTGTGCTTGGTCGGACTCCTTTTATGTAATTGTGTAAGTACATTTATGTGAAATGTTTTACATATCTTGTTATCATTTTGTATAATTTTATTATTAAAATTGAAATGCTACTGAACTCTTTGATTCAATTTGATTTTAGCTTGTTAAGTTAACTCTCTTACACTAATGTATTTAATACTTTGAATATTGATTGTCTTTTTGTATATATTTTTGAATTTATAATAGTTTTTTTTAGTTGTTAGACAAGGGTTCAAACTTTGGGTTTAATGAACATTTAATACATTTATACTTCTTCTCTTTTCGTGAGGAACACCGAGTCGCCCAACGACCTGATGAACCCTAGTGTCAGGATTTTTCAACCTCCTTCTACATGTAGCAGGCTTCTGACATGGTTACATGGTTGTGTAACGACCGCCGTCTAAATGATCGTAGCCAGCAACTGAGACCTACGGCTTAACGTGCCATACGAAACACGGAACCGTCTTACTTACGGACAATTGGGTGGATTGAATACTTGATTGGATACCTGAATAGGCCAGCTAGTCAACACCTTCAGAAATTTTCAGGTTTCCGGGAAACCTTCTTGGGATGAAGAATCTCGCAACGGGTCGGGAATACAACATGAAGAAATGATCAAAAATAGTACAGAAGTTCAACAAAATGGGAAAACTGCGACGGAAATAAATGACAACAATAAAAATACATCAAAACTAACCGATACTATGACTGCCAAAGACTTGGTGGACATGGAGTCCAAAAATGACATAACCGGAATAATGATTGGAGGTACCAACCTCGACGACGACTTAACGATTACCTTTGGTAGGTATTTTTGCTGATTTTATTAAGAAAATAATAGAATGAAAGGTTTTGTGCTAATAAAGATATATGTTTTAATAAAACATATACATAAATGATTGGTCGAGCCATAGTAGTAAAAAATTAACTTGATAATGTTGAATTTTTACAGATGCAGTTACTGAAACAAATGAAGACAAATTAATTGCTGACATTAGTGACATAAATATTGACAACTACTCTGCCGAAGGAATTATGGAGAATGCTGATCGAAATGGCAATGGGTCACCAGAATTAACTGCAGACGAATACGCTAGAATGCTCTTGTCAGTAGCAGAGACTGACGTAATGAAAGAACTGGAAGGCATCGAAGAAGCTAAAAGAAGTCCACGCACTGTGACTCCTGCAGCATTGCGTATGTATATTTTTTATTCGTGCTCTATAATACTCGTACTCTTTATACTTGTATTTAGAAGTGCTAACTAAGAAAAAAGTTCTTTTGCTACCTCAATGCTTGTTATTTTTATTTTTCAGGAGTGTAATTGTAATGATTGTGTCATGTTTTTTTCGTTTGCAGAATCTAATTTTATCCCCAATTACGCCTATCCAAACTACAACTTAATCGGTCGCTCAGGAAACAATATCCAAAATAGTCAACTTTGCAACGGGTTTGCTGTGAAACAAAGTATCCCTGTTAAAGGCCGGGTGAAAATATCTAGAAAGTTTACCAACTGTAATTGGTAAGTAAAGTACCTTTGATTATATTGAAAAAAAAGACAGCATTTGAAAATCCAGAATAGCTATGAACGTCACTTCTGTTTTCAGGAAAATGCCTCCAACATTTACGTACAAAGGAAACAAAGATAAAGTGCACCGTGGTAGTATTTCTTCGGAAAGAAAACCTTCTCGAAGCATTGTTGCTTCACCAGGCAACCCAGTTTCGGTGGCAGCCCCTACCGGCTGTGGTCAAGGCGTTGAAAAAACATTACTTGGAAAAGTACCAGTATCTGGAAAAATTACTGTTGCAGCAACATTTTGTTAACCAAGCCTAGTCAGTTTTAATTCCCAGAAGAATGGTTTTATGTTTTTCGACAGTATTTATTTCGGTTTGCATGTATGAACAAGTAAGCTATATTTCACAGGCTACAGTTCAAGTGGCTAGGTGGGTGATTACATTGAGATGTCGTTAAATCCTTTTGCATTAGGTACTAATAATAAAACAACAAATTAACACAGAAAATAATTTATTTAAAGTAAACTAACAAATTACAAACATATCTGGGCGCATTCACAGCCTGGCGCCACTTGAACAAGTCCTCCGGCTGGCACGGTGCCTTCGAAAGTCACGTAGCCGATGACAGGGATCTTGCCTGTCAGAGCGGTGGTGCCGCCCACAGACAGCTGCCCACCAATCGCGACGTCGCCGGTACCGACCGCGTTCACCTCATTGGCCACGCTAGCTAGGCCAGCAGCGTTAGCAGCCAATGCATTGGCAGCCAAAGCGTTGCTAGCAGCTATAGCATTGCTAGCAGCAATTGCGTTGCTAGCTGCTGCTGCGTTGCTAGCAGCAATTGCGTTGCTAGCTGCTGCTGCGTTGCTAGCAGCTAGTGCATTGCTAGCAGCTACTGCGTTGTTAGCAGCAATTGCGTTGCCCACAGCGTTGCCCAATCCCAAGGTTGCAATGTTGCCAGGGTTCCCGGTTATGATGTTGTTTTGTGCCAGGCCGTTGGCGATAAGGTTGCCAGCACAGCCGATGGCGTTGCTTGATGCATTCTATAAAAAATATATTATAAACTTAATATACATTCACAATATGGTATACCACATATTTTGAAAATTTACCGCATTAAATAAATGATTAAAATATACAGGATGTAAAAAAAATGCAGCAAATATTTTAAGGGATGAATGAGTCCATGAAACTGAACAACTTTCCCCTAGGAACATAGGTCGAAATATGAAAAAAAAATGTTTGACTTCCCATAAAATGTTACCGACCAACCAAGTCACCCTTGAAATATTTGCAGCTAATATTTTTACACATCTTATATATTTGGAAATTGTTAAATGTATTTGGTAATTACCTGTATGAAACAAGCGATAAATCCCACTAATAACAAAGAGACACTAAATTTGTTCATGGTGTTTGATTTTATAGCTATCCTCGTTTTTGAAAGAATAGAACAATTATTATAACTTAGTTATACTTTAGTTCACTGTTTTATACATTTGAAATTACATCAACCACCAGATTTTGTAATTGATAAACCGTACATGTTGCTTATGTGTTTACTTAGAATAAAGCAATGTCAATTTGTCAACATTGCTTGATAACTTATATATTTAAAAATATATTTAAGCATCCAATTTTCTAGGAATTATACACCAACATTGAATGTTGGCAAGTTTTTCTGATGACTTATTTATTATTTTTGTTTTTGGCGCATCGCATACTTAACGCACGACGGATTGCTAAAATATCACTTCGGTCTGTCAGATCCATACTAGAAACGTCACTCTCCATACTAAAACCGCACTCGACGGACAACGCTTTAGTATGGGATTCACATTTCTAGTTTAGATCTGTCAGACCGCTGCAATATTTAAGCGGCGTGTTTTGTGTTTTTCCGTCGTGCGTTAAATGTGCGATCCACCTAGTCTCGGTAAAGCGTTAACATTAGGTTCATTGATATAGCTAAATGGTCAATATATTTTCAACGGTCACGATTACCCTTTATGTGATACAGATACAGCTTCCGAACCATGAAAGACAAAATTAACTTTAGTTAATTCCAAATACCAACGCTTTGCCGTGTGTGAGCGCGTAATTCAAATTTTTGTACTTAATAGTTTTTATAGCAACAACAGAAATAAGAAATCTGTAAACCATTAGTTGTTGTGTGCAACTGGGAGAATTTTATCCCAATAGGAGGATTTCTTTTTGAGAATTAAAAGAAAAACTAGTATTCCAAGAACTCGATAGATGGCGTTGAACTGACTATGTTATTAGATTAGATTCCAGTGTAGATTCCAAGGCCTAAAGACCAAAAAAATAACATTGTAACACTGACTGACAGTCTGGCATGCACTGACAGTTTAGTTCCAAATGAGTCCGAGTCCAAGTTTCAAAATTATAGATGTTTTCTTTTTTACGAAAAAAATTAACGTAAGAAATGTCTTAAAACATTTTAGATGCTACTTTTCTTTTGATTGCTTTAGTAATGTTAGGCTGAGATGAAGAGTTTTTGAAATTCTATTATTATACGAACGAGTAAGTCGAGAAACCCATCATAATGACCTACCTTTTTTTAGGATTGGTGGAGCTAGGGCGTGTAGTTTCAGAAGCTTGACTCAATATTTTCCGCTGGGTGACCCATATCGCCGTCATTTCACGATGATGGAGACAAAGTGTGTTTCGTAATAGCCTCTAAGATTTCTATCAAGATTTTAAATTTAGTATTATTATTATAAATTTCTAGTAATTTTAAATTTCTATTAATCTATTTCGCAGTAGAATTCAAGATTGTTATGTTGGAATTAAATAACAAAGTACCGAACGCACTTCCTTGAGACACCCCAATGTTACTTGGTTAACAAAATATGTAATCTATTATAATTTTACAAACTTTACTCCGCCAGTACAGTTTTTTGTACAGATCTACAGCTTTTATAGCAAAACCTATAAAACGTTCATATTTTCTTTGTGTTAGCTGTGTTAGTAATTGGAACGAATATGGAATAAATTGCATATCGTTTCAAAATTGTATTTATCAGTAAAGTAACCACTTAGAAAGGTAAAATTGGTAAATATAATACGTACCTATTATAAAATGTTTTAACGATATAAAAAAATACAAAAAGAAATAGGTCTCTATTTATGAAGCATGTCAAAAACGTACCTATTATAAATGTTGCAATTTTTTGGTAACAAATAGGTAAGGACATTTTATTTCTTAATTCTTACTTCTTAGAAGGTTTCTAACTTCTAGGGTATGGACACAGAATAATAATAGTTGGTACGGATATGGTATAGGAATGCCTATCCAACTAATATTATCAAAACGAAAATTTCTATGTTTGTGTGTTACTCCTGCATGCAAAAACTGCTGAAACGATTTTTTGAAAATATTATGCCAACCTTTGTTTGGATGCTCGTCGTCTTTTTCATCAATCTTGCATAACAGGGTGAAAATTTGGGCAGTTAAAAATTTCGGTCACACGTAAATTTCTTCAAGTGTACAACACTTACAGATTTTAAGTATCATTAACACGAAAGAATGTTTAATTGAGAATTTGGAAAGTAAAACTTCATCCACAAATTATGAAATATGTTTAACTAAAACTTAATCTGAAACCTGAAATCGGGGCCAAAACACGCGTTCTTCGCGTGTCACACTCAGCTGTTGCGAAATTCAAACACGTGTAAAGTTTTATCTAGCTGGACATCATATAACTTTTCACCCATCATAATAATCCTTATATCATGTAGATTTATAGAAAATTATTAACTGGACAATATTTAACTGCGTATACCGATAAAAATGACAGTTTGTGTTGGTCACACGTTTTTGTGTTTTCTGAATACGTGGTCTAAAACGACTGAGTCGCTGAAAGTAATAGAACTATGAGCTGGGTCTTGTTTCTGCCTTCTGCCAGGATTACTTCTTCATCCCTGGAGAGGGAGCATATAGCTCCTTGGCACTTCTAGAATAAAATAGGAGTCGTTAAATTTTTAGATCCTATTTTTGCACCCGCGCCAGGTCCCTTTCCTGTGCATGTTTTCCTCATGTAATAGTTATTACAGAGGATTTGTTCTGGACAAATAATGTCGCATAATAAAGCGAGATTTAAAATTCGTTTAAAAATTTTGATTACATTCAAGCGTTTACCAATAAATCACTAAAAATATAGAAAATTGTCCCTTGACTGGCTTCATTTGACTGGCATTTTTCCCAGTCAAGGGACATTTTATACCAGTCAAGTGACTAATGTTATTTTAATGATTGTTTTTGCAACTTTTTTGTGTAAAGGTGTGCCTGCTGAGTAGAATAGCACCACCCCATGTCTGCCCATGGGTACCGTAAGTTAGATTAAGGGTTTCCAGAAGGTGAACAGCATTGTTTTTCGTGCAGATAAAATAGTTTAAAAACACTTTCTTTATGTCTCTAGGTGTAGCTGCGTTAGGCCTCGGGGTAGCTGCGCGATATCTCAGGCTGATTGATAGACGTCTCTTAAACTACTGCGTTGTATCTCAGGGAGGCTGCGTTAAGTCTCAGGTTAATTTCGACGTATCTTAAGCTGACTGCGGTGTATTTCAGGGTGGTTGCGTTATGTCTTAGGCTGACTGCGACGTCTCTTAAGCTGAGTTCGTTGTATTAGTTAGTTTGGCTGCGATATGTCTCACTCAGGCACAATGCAACGTATCTTAAGCTGACTGCATTGTATCTCGTTGTATCTCTGCAATGTACGAGTATCTAAGGGTGGCTGCGTCATGTCTCACTCAGGCTTATTGTGATGTCTCTTAAGCTGACTGCGTTGTATCTCAGGGTGGCTGCGTCATGTCACAGAACGATTGCGACGTCCCTTCAGCTTACTGCGTTGCATTTCAGGTTGGCTGCGTTTTATCTCACTCAGGGACATTAAGCGAAGTCTCTTAAGCAACTGCGTTGTATCTCAGGGTGGCTGCGCTATGTCAGGCTGATTTTGACGTCTCTTAAGTAGACTGCGTTGTATCTCAGGGCGGCTGCGTTATGTCTCACTAAGGGTGACTTCGACATCTCTAAAGCTGAGTGCGACGTCTCTTAGCCTACTGCGTTATCTGAGGTTGATTGCGACGTCTCTGCAGCTGTCTGCATTGTATCTCAGCATGGCTGTGTTATGTCTCAGGTTGGTTGCGTCGTCTCTTAAGCTGATTGCATTGTGTGTTGGAGTCTTTTTAGCTGAGTGCATCGTGTCTCAGGCTGATTGCGTCGTCTCTAAAGTGACTGCGTTGTGTCTCAGGTTAGTTACGTTATTTCTCAGTCTGATGGCAATGTCTCTTAAGCTGATTGCGTCGTGTCTCATGTATACAGCGGCGTGTGTTAGGTTGCTTGTCTAGTGGTGTCTAAGGCTATCTGATTCATGCATGTCTCAGGCTAATTGCATCATCTTTAAGGTTATCTTCGTCTGTTCAGTAGCAGAGTGTACAACACAGTTAATTCTCAGGTCATAATGTCTTCGGTGGTTTCTTCTTGTCTCATGCTAGCTGTTTCATTATGGCCTAAGTTTAAACGACTTACGTTACTATTGTTTTGGTGGGGAATGGGGTCTACGTTTCGGCTGTTTACAAACAGCCTTCTTCCAGAGGTCGACAGATCACACACGCCCGCCTGTCAACTGTGATTGTCGAACACTGTGGCTGTTTCATTTCGTATGTCGGGCTGGATGTGTCGTGTTTTTCGTCGCTCGTCAGTCTTAACCAGACTGAGGCTTCAGGGCGTCAGTCTGGTAGGCTGCGGCAACTTCTACTTCTATTCTATTTAGTTAAAAGCAAAAGATGAACACCTTTTATTCATATATTTTGTTAAAATAATTACTTTGTCCCTTGACTGGCGCAAAATGTCCCGTTGACTGGCACCTCAAATTTTAAAATTGAATTTTGGCGAAACCTATGGTTCGATTTAAGTGTTTTTTCGTAAATAGCCTTTTCAATAGGCCTTCATTATTATGCTATGATAAAATAGCCATAAAACTAAAATTATTATTTTGCCAGGAAAGGGACCTGAAGAACCGTTTTCAAATATCCACCCAACACTTGCAGGCCACATATCAAAGTCAAAGTTTTATAATTACAGAGTTTAATTATTGCTTAATATTTAAGCACAGGGAATTTTTATGCAACAGAAACTACTTCTGGAGTTCCTTCCTTGTCGTTGTCTTCAATTACTGAAGGTCGTGTCCCTGATGAAAGTCCTTCATGTTTTTTATAAATTCTCCTCCATTTCTCTCTCTGTTCGGCTTCTCGAAGGGCTGTAGCTACAGAGAGACCAGTGAGTGCGGTTACTTGATCACACCACCGACTTGGCGAACGACCGCGTGGTCTTTTTCCGTCGACTTTGCCCACCACTACCAACTTGTCAAGGCTATCTGGTTGACGACGGGCGATGTGACCAAAATACCCCAGTATTCTTTGGTAGCATATACTTGATAGTCTGGTCTTAATGCGAAGTTGGTCGAGTATAGATTTGTTCGTTCTTTTGGCGGTCCATGGAACACGGAGCATTCTTCTCCAACACCACATCTCAAATGCATCAATCCTCTTGCGGTCATTGGTCTTAATTGTCCATGAATCCGACGCGTATAAGAATATGGAACTTCTGGAGTTATTGAAAGTTAAAGTTAGGCATCGAAAGAGACAAAAGTACTGATGTTTGTCGCTCTTTAGTGTATTTAGTTCTAAATTCTTTATCTACGGTAAGCAGTGTAAAGGCTGGCACATCATTAAAATCTTTGGTTAAAATAGATAAATGTAGATACTTTTATTTTATTTTTACTGGTTTCCAGTTACGTGCAACAATTAACGTTGCTATTCTTAATTAAAACTGGCGATATTATGTATTGCGTTAATTTGTATTGTTACGCAAGATGCATTATTGGTCCGTGTATGGGCGTTCTCCTTTGGCACAGAGATAAAGCATAACTTGGATTAACACATAGGATAGTTTTTATCCAGAAAAATGTTCCTGTGGTATGCTACGGGATTAAAACTGACTTCCATGAGGGTGAGCCTACTAACTTTAGCTTTATCAACTTAGCTTGTTTGTTAGACCGCCTACATTGTACCCCTTGTTTTCTTTTTGTAATGTCCAGTTCTTGTTTTATGTCTAAATAAATTATATTTATGTTATGTTACTCGTATTTCAAAAGAGGAATCAGGAAAGATATGGCAAATAATTTTATCAATTGCGTAATTTTTTATTTATAATCTTTTCATATTCGCGAAAAGGCCCATTATAGTTGTCTAATTCTCAGTAGAAGATGTTGTTGTAGCCGAGAGGAGCGCCATACAGCGCCGGCTGGTAGGCTGATAGCCCGGCGTTGAGGACAGCGAGCTCGGCAAGCTCAGCGCCGGCGGCGGCAGCGGTGTAGCTCTGTGGGCACGCGCAGCTGCCGGAGATGGTCACGAGGCCGCTAGCGGGCACCAGGCCGCTGAAGGTGAGCCCGCCGCTCACTGGGACCGAGCCAGCAACACTGGTGGAGCCGGACACGCCCAGCTCGCCGGACACGGCCACGTCTCCGCTGCCGTACGCGCTGTAGCCGTATGAGCCAGGCCAGTAGCTCGCGGCGTTGATAGCATTAGCGGCGCCGATGGCGTTAGCGGCGTTGATGGCAGCAGCACTGTTGGCAGCGGCGTTGATGGCAGCAGCACTGTTGGCAGCAGCGTTGATGGCAGCAGCGTTGTTGGCGGCGTTAATAGCTGCAGCATTGTTTACAGCAGCAACGTTAGCAGCAGAGTTGTAGGCAGCAGCGTTTATGGCAGCAGCACTGTTGGCAGCAGCGTTGATCGCAGCGGCATTGTTGATGGAAGCATATCCAGCCCCTAGACCACAGCTGTTACCGCAACCAAACACGGTCTGAAACAAAAACAATATATATATCAACACTGGACAATCAAAATAATCACTCTTGTATGAATGGAGCTGAAATCCGTAACTAACTTAATCGGAGAAATTAAGTCTGTCTTCGCTGGCTAGGACATGTCGAGAGAACAAGGGAAGATCATGCGGCCAAGAGAGGATATCTCGGTCGACCACATGGACAACGTCCAGTTGGGCGTCCTATGTATCGCTGGATTGACGAAGTCCAAAAAGATCTGGGACCTTTCACATGACCAATGGACGACAGAAGAATGGCGAAAGCTAGTGTCGGTGATCAAGATCTATCCCTACTTTGGATCGTTGAGTCAGCGAAGTAAGTAAGTACTTAACGTATTTCGGTACTCAATGTATGCCATTTTTTAAGCGAGATTATTTCTGAACAAAGAATGGACAGGGATCGTGAATTCATTATAATTAATATTAATTAAATGTTGTTGTGTTGTTGCATAACGTGCATATCCGTATATAGATCAAGCAGAGATATAGTTGATAGAGAGTTAGACTTATTTAAATTATATATATTCTTAATATCTTATCTATAGAAGTTTATCTTACCTGGATGAGGCAAGCCTGGAAGCAGAGCAACAAAATTCCGAAGGTGGACATGATTGGTAGGTTTGTATTCAACGGGCTGCTGAATTCAGAATGTCAGCCATTTATCAGACGTCCTTTATATAGGTTAAAAGGTAAGAAAGATAACTCGTAGCATTTAAGGAAACGTGTCTAATAAATTAAAATATAATGTACTTTTCTTTGTGATGAAACATTTCGTATAGGTCAAAATGATAAGTAATTTTTCGTGTTATTATTTCCAAGCAGAGACACTACCAATGATAAGGTGCTTCACCTTTTGAAACTTATGGCGTGAAGTCCTAGAAATGATAAGAATATTACCTACAGCAGTATAAAAAGACATGTAGGTATCAAAGTCAACATTCTCAAATCAGCAACCATTGGGTTTCTACCGTAGCAATGGCAGCTAGATTCTTGTTGGTTCTTTGCGCTTCTGCGCTCCTGGTTCAGGTATGAAATTTGAAATCATCAACATCAGATCCTTTGAAAATTCGTAAGGTAAAATACCTATGTGTAAAATAACAAAACGTAATTATAACGATTGCTTTTGCAGACCATCGCTGGCTGTCCCACCAGTTGCAGTTACAACTCGTACGGCCTAGCCAATGCTGGTGCCTTAGCCAACGCCGCTGCTGTGGCTAATGCTGGAGCCATCAACAATGCTGCTGCCATCAACAATGCTGCTGCGATAAACGCTGCTGCTGCCAACGCTGCTGCTGCCAATGCTGCTGCTGCCAACGCTGCTGCGTACAACTCTGCTGCTTCCATCAACGCTGCTGCTAACATCGCCGCTGCAAACAACGCTGCTGCTAACATCGCTGCTGCGAACAACGCTGCTGCTATCAACGCCGCCGCCATCAACGTTGCTGGTTTCGGCTACCCTGGTCCCGTCTACAACCTTCCCGTCGCCTCGGCCAGCGGTGGACCGTTCAGTGTCACCGTCAACTCCGCTTACGCCCCCACCGGGTTATCTGTCTTCTCCGAGAACACAATTGAAGGCGTCCTTGATGTCATCGGTTCCCTGCCCGTGTTCGCCGCTGTGGCTCTTGACGGAAACGTGCTGTCGACCGGTTCCGCCGGCACCGACTACAGCTGCGGCAACGGCTACGTCGGCATCTCGAGCGAGAGCCTCGCCGCCGCTGGTCTAGGCCTCGGCAGTGCCATTGCCAACGATGTCGCCCGCGCCGAGATCGCCGGCGCTCAACTGGCTAACGCTGCGAATTACGGCGCCGCCCTCGCTGGCGATCTCGCTGCTGTATCCGGACTCTCTGCTTACCCCTACGGCTCAGCTGGTCTTTACGGAGCTGGTCTCAATGCCGGTGCTCTGGAGCTCGCTAGCATCAACGCTGGACTCGGCGTCAACGCTGGACTCGGTTACTTACCTCGTCCTTGCATTTACTAAAAAGTTTAGATCTGACTCACAATTCGTCAATAAAAAGAGTATCCAAATAAGTTTACTATTTTTCTTTTATGTGCCTACTTACCAAGAAATTGTCACATCCCCATCGCGTTGATGGACTTTCAAGACCTGACAACCTGGTACAATGTTTGAGTTTAGCAACAGCATACAACACTTTTCGAAATGTAATCTCTCATACGTAGGTACCTACATCCGTACCGTAGTTAGAACAAATCACCTTCCATACAAAGTGACTCGGTCGGCGTTTTGTATGAGATGTCCAATTTTAGTTTTCACATTTTAAAATATTTTATTCAATTAAAATGTATATGCAGACAGGGTGGTACCCGAAAGACGGATTTTTCCAAAAACGTGTAGCTCTGCCTGCAGGTCAAACTTAGCAACTAAGTTAAAGAATCATTTTACATTCCCGTCAAGAATTGACAAAGAAAAGTATAAAATGTTCTATTTTTCACGTAAAAACGAGACAATTGTACATACAAACCAAAATTGTACACTCAAACCAAAAAATCCACCTTTGTACTTTCATGTGCAAACTTATTGCAGTTTCAGAGTGATTTGACGTATAAGTAGTTTTAAGAATACAAAATGGCAAAATAACCAGACTGACAAAAAATGAATTATACTTAAGAATCAATACAATTTCTTGACGGAAAATAGTTTGAGAGAAAAAGAAAATCATTTTTTGTTGTCGACATTGACAGAAGATTAAAAAATCCATGTCCTTTCTAGTATCTATGGTAGGTGTAATACATTTGCTTGATTTCCGTGTCTCCGTGTGTGGAATGGAAAATTTTGCGGCCAATATTCAAGGGTAGCTATAAAGATGACGCTGAGCTAAACTGAAAAAGTTCCTTTCCATGGGAATGTATTAATCTTATAGAGTAGGTATCAATATAACCAAAGAATACTAAGCTCAGTATTTATAAACCGCACTCAACTTTTGAGATCGAACTCGAGAACGATTTTGACAAATGTCAGTGATTGTTTATAAATACGGGCATAACTATAGCTACTCGCTATACAGGATGTTAGGAAAAGTACTAACTTCCTCTCAAGGGATAAACCAGATTATAAAACTGAACAACCACGATTTTCATACACATTCTATATGTAGGTAAGTACCTATATGTATTTTGTAAGTTAGTTTTTTTTATGAACAATGCTATCTGTTTAAGTAAAAAAAATACCAAGCTACACCAGCTGATGTAGACTTAACGTAACTCCCCAGGGCCCAAAGTCTGCTAAATTAAAATCGTTTCAGTTGGATGTCGATTGGATCTCAGTTGGATGATTTCGGTCATTTCGTAGTCTGCTAACAGTTCGAAGTATAGAATAATCACAATGACAGTTGAGTTTCGATGGCGTTACAATGACTAAAAATAGCAGACCCAGACAGACAATGGGAGCCCAGAATATGACTGTTTTTCGCGTGGGACACCGAGTTGTTCAACGACCTTATGAACATGAGTAGAATATGATAATATGGAAGTGAAGATTATTATGTTCGTATCTACTGCTATGCTGGCCCACAGTATTTCCCAAGTTTATGTCGGCAGTCGGCGAAGACAACTGGCTGAATAGAAACTCCTTGGCAGTATAGAGCCATTGCCTTTCCCGTACGGAAAACAAATAAAAGTTAGATTTGTAAGAACTGTCAAACTAGTAGCTTCTTGGTAAATTGTATCGAATCGAAGAGTGAGAAAATCATGAAATAATGTGATAATGATACTGTAACAAATATAAAAAGATAGTACATGAAGAAAGTTGAACAATGTCGTCGTTTTCCTAACAAAATCCCCGTAAAATATGGCGAATCCTGAACGCCATCATATACATATAATTTGTTTTTTTTTTAAGGAAAGGATACCGAAAGAGCAACATTATTGTTCACTTATCGTTGACATCTAGCTCATAATGTCATAATATGTTCTATACATACACTTCTCATCAGAGGAATCGAAAAACTTTCGATTTTGTGACTCGATAAAACGCGAAACCTATAAAAACTATTTTATATTAAGGACATTTTCATTAAGATTTATAAACCTCACTGTACACAATCATATATCATATCATATTTTATGAGACATTTGTTACAAAATAAACACAACTTCAAATAATGTGATTCGTACGAAACGTAAACTTGCAAGATGTCCCAGATTTTTTTCTGGGTCAGTACGGGACAGAAGACCGTGTTGCTCGAAGGTATGTGGACTTTCCATCTAACAAATCATCATCATCTAACATCGAAACACATTCCTACCGCATGACATATTATCTGACAGATTTCGAGCTAGTTTACGATGCCATACCATGTGGCGTTGCGATAGCAACTACATTTCCTAGGAAGTATACTTTTTCAGTTTAGCTCAGCGCCTACACTTGAAAATTGGCTAGAAATGTTTCCATTCTACGGAAATTGCTTATTATTTCTCAATCTTAGGAAAATCTAATCTTGGCCCTCATTTCCATGTTCTTATCAAGACTAGTTGCCTGTTCAATTGCTATTTAATAGAAAAAGATCACGAATTGTGTGTCAATTTATCAACTTTAGTCAATAATATAATAAATAACATTGATAAAGCTAATTTAAAATTGCAAAATTACGTATGCTGTCGTAACGTGCTTGTAACATTTTTGTATAAAACCCTTGTAGCCCTGCAGGGCGACATCATTGATGATCGCGAAAAGCAACATGTCTGTGAAAATTCTTACCACCCTTTGCATCTACGGTCTTTTGGCTCATGTAAGTAGAATTTTCAAATTATTTTACATATTTTATATGTAGTTTACGAAAAGTTTACAAAAATGTATAAATTAATAATGTTATGCGCTTGAATTTGAAATTTGTATGTGTAAAACATACTTACTAAACATTTTTGTTTTTACAGGCCGTTTCCGCCCAGTTTTTAGGCGGTGCCCTCACTCGCGGTTTGTCTAGAGGGTTCAACCCAGCTGGAAATGTCGTCGGCTTGGCTGGCAATGACATTAACTTGGCAGGTAGCGGCATTGGCTTAGCCGGCAGCAGCATTGGCTTGCCGGGTCCAGTCGGAGGAGGCTTCACCGTCACCAGCAGTTCTCCCATCGTGCCCAGCGGGGTGTCTGTGGTCACCGAGTACGTCATCGATGCACCTGTCAAAGTCGGAGGCAAAGTGTTCGGCGGATCCGTGCGGATGTAATAAGTTAAAATGTTTTAAATAGGATGTTGTTTTGTTTGAATAAAATATATTTGTTGCATTATTCCTTTATTTCATTTGAAGGCTGTATGGGTTTCAACAAATTGGTCTTTCCCGATTGCGAATTTATAGATCAAAAAAGTAACTGTCAGGATTGTCATGGTTCCCGGTAAAACACAGACTTGTTGGAGGACTCGGTGTCCCACACGATAAGAGAGAGTCTGTTGATGTTTTGCTGAGTGTGAGTTTATTGTGAATTTATAATAAATACGAAAATTAAGAAGACATTTAGGACATTCTTCGAGAGTTACTGTAAGCCGTGTGTGTGAGCGGTCTTATTGGTAAAACTGATAAAAATGTACCGGTGAAGTAGCGTCCTTGGAAAATGATCACAAAGCGCAATTTGGTGAGAAATTTTCATTTAGTCTGACCATCAAATATTGTGATACTTAACTCCATAATGAGTTTCCCTTGCAGCTGATAAACTGTAACCAGCTACAGACGAGACTATTATATGATAAGTTGGTTAAGAAAAACAATTTTCGATAAGGCGCGTATATAGGTACTAAAGTTGAGATTTTGGCTATGTTGTTCCGTCTTTGTGTCCTTACAGCGTCATTAGATGTTGTGAAATAAAACAATCAGAAAGTGAATGCGTTGTTCTTGTACCCAGTGGTAAATAAAGCTGATTTGTAGTATCAAGTTGAAGATGTAGTGCAAAATCATGTGAAAACAACAATAGTTTGTTCAGAATCAGTTCAGTTGATATGGTTTGGAAACTATTACAAAGTGGTTAGTTAAAATTGAAGATAGAGATGATAGACAGGCTAGGTGTGATATGGACGGTATGTGTTTCGTCTGTCGTATCCATGGCTATCGTACGTATCGACGAAGTAAAGAAGAAACAGGGAAACTGAGGTTTGGATTCTGAACTCGAGCTCATGTGATTTATAGGCAAGCGGTTTAACCAACTAAGCTAAATCGGTTTATAGTGGTCTGACGAAATAGCGGTACTGTCTCCACACAAAATGCAATGTTCACAAAGTTTAGCTTTTTTTTTGCCGTTGAGCCTGATTTATCTCCCCCGAATCCCCCTAGGTAAATCTGGGGGCACGGCAGTGCCCCCGCCAAGTCGAGCTAGAAAGCGGCACAGCCGTACCATCCTTTTCTCGAAGCGGTTCAGGCCATGTTCAACACCTTATAACTTTCTTGTGGATAAAACAAAAGACTTGAAACTTCAGGAATCAATCAAAAGCCCTGTAGAATACGGTATATTTCAAATTTCGTTCACTTTGAACCAGTGGCTTAGGAATTATAGCTAGTCAAAGTTTTTAATTTTGTCACTGACTGACTGACTGACTGACTGACTGACTCACTCACTGACCGATCATCAAAATTCTAAGGCACTTCTAGCAGACATAGAGACTTCTGATTTAGAATATAATTTGGGTTTAGTGTATAAATCAAGGAAAAACTTAAAAATCTAGAAATTTAAATGCAGTTTTCTAGATAAACTGATAGCATAAATAACTTTGTAATTCCATAGAAATGTACTGTTTACCAAGTAATATTTTGCTGTCGCTCCTAAAATACTTTGTTTTGGATCGCGAACAGTTTCCAATATGTATAGCCTATGCTATAACTATACATAAAAGTCAAGGCATCAGTCTGAATAATGCGCTGATGGATATAGGTTCAGCTGTATTTACATCTGGTCAAGCTTATGTAGCACTATCAAGAGTAACAAGTCTGGGCGGCTTACATTTTATAAACATAGACTTTGGAAGTATTAAAGCGCAAGAATCCGCAATTTGTGAATACAATAGACTAAGAAGCATTTACCGTCCAGACTTGACAAAAATCATTACTACAAAGATTCCGAGAAAACCACATAAAGATAGAGAGTGGGCTATGAGAAAAGCCGTGGCTGAGGCTCAAGAAATAGAGCCGCAAAAGAATAATAATAAAAGGTATGAGATCCATTTGAAACCAAGTCGGCTATCGATTTGTTCATTCCCCACTTAAGAGATCTATCTTAATTAATTACGTAATTAGTTAATAAGCATTATTTTATAGTGACCATATCAATATTTTCAATATATTTTAATGTTTACAATAAATTGAATGACTTGGCAATCGCACTGAATGTATCAATTTTAATATGTATTACACGTTAACCTTCTGTTCTAGTGCGATGGCTAAGTCATTCAATTTATTGTTAACATTAAAATATATTGGAAATATTGATATGGTCACTATAAAATAATGCTTATTAACTAATTACGTAATTAATTAAGATAGATCTCTTAAGTGGGGAATGAACAAATCGATAGCCGACTTGGTTTCAAATGGATCTCATACCTTTTTACGGTTGAATAGCTCAGTAGCGAGACTTGGTTTTTTTTATATATTAAAGTTTTTGAGGGGATACGAGTTTTCAAGAAAATTGTTGGAGCCGTTTCCGAGATCCTGATTAAATATATATATAGGTATCTATATATATAAATTCTTGCTCGTTTAAAGGTATTAGATAGATAGATTAGATAGATAATAACTATACATGATTGCTTCGTATAAGTTGCGTTTGTATATTTTGCTGCAGCTATCCATTGTCAATATTATAATATGGCCGTTCTCAAACTTATCTCAAATCGCAGTGCTTACATTAGAGCTGCGTAACACATGCTAAAACCACCACTCTGTTCCGCAGGTCCAACGCACGACGCTGCGCTAGCGCTGCGTCAACAGACAGACGCAAGCGAAACGCAGCGTTATTTTAGCAAACGCTGCGTTGTGCACTAAGTGTGAGAACAGCCCAAGACTTTCTAAAAGGAATCAGAAGCAATCAAGGATTCAAATTATTTACTTCCTAGTATGTTTAAAATTGGAATTTTTGATCGTTTAAAGCCCTTCTTCACAGAATAAAATAATAGGACATCTTACAGTGTACATGGTGCCTTAAAAGGTATACAAGGTGTATACATACAGACCTCAAACACCCCAACTGACTTTAAATTCAATTAACCTAAATCAAGAAAACTAAAAAAAAAATATATAATCTATTCTGCTTGTGATTCAGAACAAACTATTTTTAGGTTTTGCGCATTTAAAGTTACACCTTGTATAAGCATAGGTGTGTTTTGTTTTGGTAATGTTAATAGTGAACCGTTCCTTTTTATCTGATGAAGGAGTGTAAATTACGCCGAAAAATTCATCGGCGTAATTCGGGTGTTTCACCGTTTTTTTATAGTTGCGTGTTTTTTTTTCTTTTCTACCTACTCGATCAAAATCTCGCACAGCCAAAAGATGTCAACATAAAGTTCCATGCTAGGGTTGAACTTTGGCAAAAACTGACGATATTGCTATACTTTCAGAAAATCAAACTTTGGAATAATAATAATAAAAATCAAAAATATATGGCACAAATAAATTTATTATATATCAGGTAAATTACGTAAAATAACTTAGTGAAATTACGAGAACGTAAAATACATAGATAACTTATCTGTACTTATTAATATATTTTATTGCAACCAGCTACAGCTGCTATGTTTTGGGCAGCAAGCCCGTTATTGAACCTCTGGATGTTAGCGCGACCAGCAGCGTTGGCGGCGGCGAGCTCGGCGCCGATGACGGCGGAGTTGATGCCGTTCCATCTGTTGATGTTTGCGAGCTCGGCGTTGAGCTCGGCTTGCGCGAGACCTGCGCCGTACAGCGCTGGCTGGTAGGCCGATGCGGCGTTGATGGCGGCCAGCTCGGCAAGCTCAGCGCCGGCGTAGCTCTGTGGGCACGAGCAGCCGCCGGAGATGGTCACGAGGCCGCTGGCGGGCACCAGGCCGCTGAAGGTGAGCCCGCCGCTCACTGGGACGGTGCCAGCAACGCTGGTGGAGCCGGACACACCTAGTTCACCCGTAGCTGCGATGTCGCCGCTGCCGTATGTGCTGTAGCCCGATCCGCAGATTATTGCAGAGTTAATAGCGTTTGCAGAGTTGATGGCAGCAGCATTGTTGATTGCAGCGGCGTTGGCAGCAGCATTGTTGATTGCAGCAGCGTTGACAGCAGCATTGTTGATTGCAGCAGCGTTGGCAGCAGCATTGTTGATTGCAGCGGCGTTAGCAGCAGCATTGTTGATTGCAGCGGCGTTAGCAGCAGCATTGTTGATTGCAGCGGCGTTAGCAGCAGCATTGTTGATTGCAGCGGCGTTAGCAGCAGCATTGTTGAAAGCGGCAGCATTGTTTATTGCAGCAGCGTTGTTGAATGCTGCAGAGTTTTGGATAGCAGCAGCGTTAAAGTTAGCACTATTAATAGCACCTACTGGGGGTGCTCCAATACATGCGCTCATCGTACTCTAGAAACAAAAATACACATAGTTATTATCTGCTTACTAAACAAATAGAAAATAATAGTTAAATATTGAAGTAGGTACATTGATGAACAAAACAAAATATATTTTTTAAGAAATTTCAAGTGGTTGTATAGAAGTCTCGTAAGTATACTTACTTGGATAAGGTAGCCTTGGAAGCAGAAGAACAAGAAGGCAAAAGTAGACATATTTGATGGGTTGTACTGTTTCAACGAAATGTTGATTCAATAATGCTAACACTCGCGAAAGCTAGCACTTTTATATTATTTTCTAATTGATGATTGCAATAATACACTAAGTCTTGTGATATGCATATGAAATAAGTACGAAAAAAATATAAGAAATAATTGCATTATCGATATGATAATGTAATTGACACATTATTTTATTGAAAAATTGATTTGAAAACATCATTCAACGTCAGTTAACTTTAGCAATCTATCGATGACTAGAAATTAAAAAAGGTCACGTAGATTATGATAACATACATTGTTATCATAATCTATTTGACATTATATTATTCTCGCCAATTTTTATAATTTTGTACCAAATATCTGCCATTCGAGTTATAGGTATTTTACATTGATAATCAACTCTCAACTAGATAAAATACATATCAATGGAAAGAAACTTTTTCAGTTTAGCTCAGCGCCATCTATGTACACTTGAATATTGGCTACAAAGTTTCCCATTGGATAAGTGATTAAAACTTACTTGTACGGAACTACAATGGCATAAAAATATTATTATTAAATATGTTTGTATTTTTCTTGTTTACATGACTGTCTGTCTTTTATGAACTTTTAGAGCAAGTACTCATCTGGAAAATTTCGATTACACGTAGAAGTTTGATTACACAATAAAGATAATACATGTTTTGACATTTTTATGGCTAGGCGTAGGCGTAATTAATATAACAGTAATGTGTGCCATCTGCCTCTCCTAAATTGCAATATATATTTTTTTATTGTATTAAAACAACTATTGAAGGAATATTTAATTTATATAATAATTGTGTATGCCGTTTGTCTCTCCTACATTGCTGCGCCCTTGCAGGGTGTCACATTGATCTCTAGACATTTATTTGTAACAACTTTTACTTAATGTGACTTGCAATAAATAAATGAAATGAAATGTATTTTGTGGTATTTTCTGGCCAATCGACAACATAATAGACGGCATTGAGCTAAACTGAAAAAGTTGCTCTCCAAGGAAACGTATTTTAAATTTATTAGTTGAGTATCACACAAATATGACCACAGAATTAATAAAAGTACTAGCGTAATATAACTCAATAAAAAGTAGAAGTTTTCTTATTATAAGGATTCATCTGCAAAAAGTAAAAAAAAAAACTTGCTTAGGACAAAGCTTTCTCTCATCTTAGAAAAAAATATATCAGGTCCATTGTTTTATGTAAAAAAAAAAACACTCATTTGTGCGCTGCGCCGATATATTTTTTTTTACGTTTGTACATTTACGGTATTGAGTTACAACAACGAAAACCGAAAATTCCGTTCATGAGCAGTAGTGAGTTTCGCGGGTAGAGTATTGTATTTTGTTTGTTTACTAATATCAAATATGACGACTACAGACAACAGATGTCATGCGTACGCACAGTGACGCAAATGTCATTTTTGCTCTGTGATGATGATGACGACGCAATGTCAAGATTCGGCATATTTTGCAGGGATTTTGATAGGAAAACAACGAATGTGCTCCGTTTATAGTATTGGTTCTGGATTACAATAGGAGGCTTTCTTTTTGAGAATAAAAAAACTAGTATTCCAAGAACTTGATAGATGGCGCTGAACCGACAATGTTACAAGATTTTTGTGTAGATTCCAAAGCCAAAAGATTAAAAAATTGCAACTCTGACTGACCTGACACTTTCGATCCAAATGAGTCCGAGTCCAAGTTACAATAAAACAAAACTAAATATTACGTTCCGCTCTTTGCGGTAACATACCTAGCTGAGCGCCATCCATCCATCGAGTAGAATAATAATAAAAAAAGCGCTATTGCCACCACCATATTATCACAGTATTTCATGAGTAGACTATTCAGTCAGAATTCTTCAATGACAAGTAGGTATATCAGATGTTTTTTTCTATTGAGTGACTATAAGGCCAGAAAAATCTAAATCTAGGTATGTATAAATTAATCACTTAAGTATATAAAATAAACATACTTTTGTATATAAATTTCTTTTAGTAAAATAATTGTGCACGGTCTACCCGCCGAACCTTATGCTATTTCTTTGCTGTAGAGTCTTGCTGAATATTTGAATTTATAGTGGTTTTTTTAGAGGTGCGTAGTACGTAGAAGGTAACCTTTTTATTTACATACAAAAAATTATAGTTATACATACTTAATATAAAACCCTAAAAACAAATGAGATCTTCCAGCGCGTTCCCGCGAGTCATAGTCCCGAGGTGCTTAATTTTTAAAACAGATGAGACAGTCTAAAAGTGAGTAAAAGAAAAGTATAAATTCAATATCATGAAATCTTTATTTTTTGATAATATAAACATTTGCTATGCTTATTTCTCAGTAGAAGATGTTGTTGTAGCCAAGGCCTGCACCGTACAGCGCTGGCTGGTAGGCTGATAGCCCGGCGTTGAAGACAGCGAGCTCGGCAAGCTCAGCGCCGGCGGCGGCAGCGGCGTAGCTCTGTGGGCACGCGCAGCTGCCGGAGATGGTCACGAGGCCGCTAGCGGGCACCAGGCCGCTGAAGGTGAGCCCGCCGCTCACTGGGACCGAGCCAGCAACACTGGTGGAGCCGGACACGCCCAGCTCGCCGGACACGGCCACGTCTCCGCTGCCGTACGCGCTGTAGCCGTATGAGCCAGGCCAGTAGCTCGCGGCGTTGATAGCATTAGCGGCGCCGATGGCGTTAGCGGCGTTGATGGCAGCAGCACTGTTGGCAGCGGCGTTGATGGCAGCAGCACTGTTGGCAGCGGCGTTGATGGCAGCAGCACTGTTGGCAGCGGCGTTGATGGCAGCAGCACTGTTGGCAGCAGCGTTGATGGCAGCAGCACTGTTGGCAGCAGCGTTGATGGCAGCAGCACTGTTGGCAGCAGCGTTGATGGCAGCAGCACTGTTGGCAGCGGCGTTGATGGCAGCAGCACTGTTGGCAGCGGCGTTGATGGCAGCAGCACTGTTGGCAGCGGCGTTGATGGCAGCAGCGTTGTTTACAGCGGCAGCGTTGGCAGCAGCGTTGATGGCAGCAGCACTGTTGGCAGCGGCGTTGATGGCAGCAGCACTGTTGGCAGCAGCGTTGATGGCAGCAGCACTGTTGGCAGCAGCGTTGATGGCAGCAGCGTTGTTTACAGCGGCAGCGTTGGCAGCAGCAGAGTTGTAAGCAGCAGCGTTAATAGCGGCGGCGTTGTTAATGGCTGCCACATTGTTGATTGAAGCGTATCCAGCTCCTAGACCACAGCTGTTGCCGCATCCAAACACACTCTGCAACGAAACAGTTTCGGTTTATTAAACTGCACAATGAATAGGTAAGACGAGTAGTCTATTTATTTTTGATTATTTACCTGGATGGCGCAAGCCTGGAGGCAAAGCAGCACGATGGTTAAGGGAGACATGTTAGTGTATTCAACGAGATGCTGAATGTAGAATAAAAACTTTTGTTCAATCGTACCGTTTTATAGGAAATTCGTACCTAATTTTGGTATCACTAAACTACGTGATATTTCCATGCTTCACCTGTTCTGATAACCTACTGGCATTACGGAAGGATGGAAGTCAGAATGGTGATTGCTGGTAACGCAACAAAAACACTATAAAGTAAAATACTTTTTTTATAATTGTCACGTCCTTAGATTTTGATAATTACGTTTTACAAAGCGAGGATCGGTAGAAAACGCAAACATATAAAAGAAATGTGATTGTGATGGAGAAGTATCACTTTTCAAGCAGCACTTGAAGAATTTGTAGCAATGGCAACCAGATTTTTACTCGTCTGCGCTTCTGCGCTCTTGGTTCAGGTATAACTATTTTTACGTATCCTGTTGATGTCCAACTGCACGCCACCTTTCACGCCACCCGTCTCGGTCTTGGGCCTCTAAATGCGAGTTCTAGAGAAAGGCCTCATTTTTATAAGTACATTAAAATTTTTATAAATTTTGGATCCAATTTTTTTTTTAATCTACTTGACTATGGCTTAATTGCTTTAGAGGTTATTATGTTAGATGAAGAGATAGTTAATAGGTACCTAATGGAATTGAAAACTGTTTAATGCCTTGTCGCCACAGTATGACGGTAGTTACCAATAAAAATAGGCATAATATTAAATTAAGTACTTTAAAAAAATTCAATACTAAGGTTGTTGTGTGCTATTGTGTGCAAACTTGAAGTTTGCAAATTGTATTCAATATTTGAAAGTATTCTTATTTTGCAGAGCATCGCTGCCTGTCCCACCAGCTGTGGCTACGACCTGTACGGCGCCGGATCGCTCGCTGGTATTGGTGCCTTAGCTAATGCTGGTGCCGTGGCCAACGCTGCAGCTGCAGCCAACATTAACGCTGCTGCTTACAACTCAGCTGCTGCCAACGCCGCTGCTGCCAACGCCGCTGCTGCTAACATTGCTGCTGTCAACAACGCTGCCGCTATCAACGCCGCCGCCAACAGCGCTGCTGCATTCAACGCAGCTGAACTAGCGGCCGACATCGCTGTCGCCAACAGCATCGGTTTCGGCTACTCTTCACCACCTATCATCGCCGGCCCCGTCTACAACCTTCCCGTCGCCTCGGCCAGCGGTGGACCGTTCAGTGTCACCGTCAACTCCGCTTACGCCCCCACCGGATTATCCGTCGTCTCCGAGAACACCATTGACGGCCTTCTCAATGTCATCGGCTCCCTGCCCGTGTTCGCCGCTGTGGCTCTGGACTGCAATGTGCCATCGACTGGTTCCGCCGGCACCGACTACAGCTGTGGCAACGGCAACGTCGGCATCTCGAGCGAGAGCCTCGCCGCCGCTGGTTACGGTGTCGGGAGCGCTATTACTAACGACATCGCCCGCGCTGAGATCGCCGGCGCTCAGCTGAGCAACGCTGCTGGTTACGGCGTCGCCCTCGCCAACGAGCTGTCTGCTGTCGCCGGAATCGCTGCGTACCCGCAGCCGGCACTTTACGGTTCTGCTCTCAACGCTAATGCCCTCGCCCAAGCTGAGCTCGCCAGCATCGCTGGACTCGGCATCAACGCTGGACTCGGCATCAACGCTGGACTTGGTCTCAACGCTGGTCTCGGCATCAACTCTGGACTTGGTTACCTACCCCGTCCATGCGTTTACTAAGTTGACGTTTCAAATTTATTGAATAAAATGATTGTGCAGTAAATAAATTATTTTCTTCGCATTCTTCTACCTATCACGAGTTGCGGGGTGGATTTGCTTGTAGAAAGGAAGGCCCGAAAGCGGAATTATATAGGTTAATTAATATAATTTGTTAGGATACAATATTATCAATTTTACAATGATACAATTTTGTAAATAAATAATACTTGATTTAGTAATGTGAGAGTCAGGGTTCATTGCCCCTATGCGCTCTTGTATTCGCGCCTGGTCCAGATGGGATCTCAAGCCAAAACACGCCTTGTGGCTGTACACCGCCGTAGTGAGGCCTATAATCACCTACGGTTGTGTAGTATGGGCTAAAAAATGTCCATGACCACCTACATAAACACTCTAAATGAACTCCAGAGACGCCCACCCTAGCCATGGAGGCTCTATTTAACCTGCCTCCACTACACACCTTTGTGTAAAAAGACGCCCGCTCATCTATGCGCTCGGGCTATTGAGGTGGGAAGTGAGAAAAGGAGAACTGGCTCTCGAGTGTCATGAGAAACCTTTGTGATATTCTCATGAATATACCTCTCATGGCAATGCCATATGACGCGATGAAGTTAACGCATAACTTTGAGATTATTAAACCGGAAAGGGAAGAAAGGAAGGAACCACCCATATACATGGGAGTATCCCTCCCATCTTTAGAAAAGCTGAACTTGTTTGGTTCACGGATGGATCTAGGAAGGAGGGACGAGCTATTCTGTCGAAGGACCAGAATCAGTAGGTCTACCAGCCTGGGACCATTCGCAACCGTCTTCCAGGCTGAGATGTACGCAATCATTGAGTGCGTGCATCTCAACCTAAAATACAAGGGAAGAAGGATACTCATCCTATCGGACAGTTAGGCAGCACTAAAGGCATTACTATTCTGGCATTAGGCATTATAACTGGGGACTTCAACGTTACTCAGGCCCAGTGGTCAGTCTCGGAAAATTCTAAAATGAATCTTGCTCACAGCAATAACCTACCAGTGCAATCACTTCAAGATTTCTTGTCTTTTTCTGGTCTACCGCAGTATAATAATAGTTTTAATATTAATCATCGCATTCTTGATCTCATTTTCTTTACCCCTGAGGATGTTTACCATAAAGCCCTGCACATCGGAACGTGTAGCAAATTTCTACGATATATTTAATCACCTTATACAAAAGTAAATAGTTTCATAAGACGGGCTTGCAGGTTGTATAATGAAAAAATTGACAATATAGATCTATTGAGCAAATCATTAAGTCCTTTGTATTGCTAGACACGGATGAACAAGAGGTTGATAGAATTATAACAGGATTGAAAGAGGATTGTGCAGTAGGTTGGGATAATATCTCTACCAAAATATTGAAAAAATTTAAACACTTATTGGTCCAACCACTAACACACATCTTTCAAAAATGTCTAGCTGATGGTCTTTTTCCTGATTGTCTAAAAAAAGCAGTCGTAGTACACATTCACAAATCAGGTCCTAAAAATCTTGTTACTAATTACAGGCCTATATCCCTATTGACATCAATATCTAAAGTTTTGGAGAAAATTATAAATACTAGACTTACACAATATTTAGAAAAGAATTCTATTCTATCGGCTATGCAATTTGGATTTAGAGCCAAACTTTCAACCTCTGATGCAGTCCATCAACTAACCGATCATATTACGAGGGAACTTGATACAGGGAATAAAACTATAGGTATATTTCTTGATCTTGCTAAAGCTTTTGACACTGTTTCCACCCCAATTCTCTTACGTAAGCTTGAAAATATAGGTATAAGAGGTACGCAACTAAAACTATTCGAAAGTTATTTATCTAACAGGTGCCAATGCGTCAAAATAGGTAATGTTATAAGCTCTTTTCGATCAAATACATCCTTTGGGGTCCCACAGGGTAGTATTTTAGGTCCAACCCTATTTTTGATTTATATAAATGAACTTTGTAGCCTTGAATTGGACTGCGGCAGGATTATTTCTTATGCTGATGATACAGCCCTAATCTTTTCTGCCAAAACTGAAAAACAGGTTTTCGAATATGCACAGCGTGGATTTAATATCGTAAGCAATTGGCTGCGATACCACCAACTCACCCTGAATGCCGATAAAACAAGTTATGTAAAGTTTTCAAAGAGGAGCTATCCTTCAGCAAATCCCATTCCCAGTATTTATGCTCATCACTGTCATTCCCCAATGGACACTATTTGTGACTGTCCTGTGATTTCAGCCGCACACCAAATTAAATATTTAGGCATCATCATAGATGACTTGCAGTAGAATCCGTAAGTTGATTTTTGTTTTCAAAAAATTACGTTCATTTGCGGACTCTAAGCTGATTACACAAATATACCTTGCGCTTTGTCAATCACTTCTTACATATTGTATTTCATCATGGGGGGGTTCATGTAAAACTGTCCTTCTGACACTTGAAAGAGCACAAAGAGCAGTTCTGAAGGTATCAAGTTTTCGTCCATTTTTGTACCCTACTAACCTATTGTATAAGTCCTGCAAAGTGCTAACAATTCGACAATTATTATTTTGAGCACTGTACTAAAACAACACGCGGCTCTATCATATAGCACGGATGTAACTAACAAAAGACGAAAAGATATTGTCTGCACACATAAAACACAAACAAACTTCGCTTTCTCATCGAGATTTTTTGTGTTTTTGGGACCCCGGCTCTACAATCGACTAAATGCAACTTTGTCGATATACCCTTTATGTTACAATGAATGTAAAAGGGTACTGCAAGGAGCTTTGCAGTTGTTGTCCTATGAGGAAACAGAGGAATTATTAACGGTTCTCACCTAATATATTTTAGATGTATAACGATAGTTGTGTAATATTAATTATAAAAGTGAACTCTTAGTTAATAATTTTGTAATTTGTTTGCATAGATAATGAAAATGTAAATATTAATAATTTAATCATGCGAATATTTTATATAGTTTATAAAAATAGATGTATAATGTAACAATTAATCATGACCTTGTTTGCCTGAGATACAGGGTAATCCTAGTTCAGGCTAAATTGTAATATGTAAGTACTGTTATGTAATTAAACTTTATATGTAAATACTAGCATTAAGCATATTAATAAAATTATTCTTATTCTTATTCTTTATTAAATGTTTTCAAAAAACTAAATTTGCAGCATCTTTCTTAAAAGTTTAAAACAAATTTAATCTTTTTGCATACTTTCCATTTAAAGCTATTTTAGTTTATTAGTTTTAAGGCACATTAGGTACCTACCTAATTAAAACTATTAACGGTAGTTCCTTTTTTAGTGTAAGAATGCCTTGTATAATTATTTAAGGAAACTGTAGGTCTACAAGCTGACAAGATAAACTGTATTACATGTAGATATATATGACTGTTTGTTTCTTGTTAAATAAATAAATAAAAAAATCGATAATGTTTGCTTTAAGTTGACGATGGAGACTATTGAGCTCCAGACTTGGCGCCCACAGGTCCCGGGCCTCTCAGACATAGGCGGCAATGAGGCAGTGGACGAACTGGCCAGAGGGGGTCGGGATCTCGGCCCACGGGACCGGAACCCTTCCCGGGCATTAGTAAGGCTGCACCTCGCAGGGTCCTTGACATATCGAAGAATCGACGAGCTTATGATCTCTGGAAAGTATCAGCAGGCCTTGCACACTCGAAACTGCTGATCCAGGGATTCTCCCAGTAATATACTTCCGCGATAGCATATTCTAGCAATGAACCGGAATAATGTTAGGTTGTTGACAAGGGCCCTTACTGGGCACTGTACTCTCAACAAACATCTCTGCGGAATGGGGCTATACGAGTTCACGTACTGCAGATTCTGTGCTGAGGGCGATGAAACACGCTACACGTCCTCTGCGACTGTGAGGCACTTGTGCAAACAAGGAGCCGAACTACGGGTGGCCATTTGTTGGCCCCTGTGGAGGTTCGTACTCTTGACCCCAAACAAGTTGTGGCCTTTCTCAGAATGACCCGACTTGAAGAGGTCATTTAAGCGACAACGGTTGCCACAATAGATCTGCAAAAGTCGCAGTGGCTGTTGGTCTTCTCAGGACCAACCCCTGTTCTATCAAATAATATCTGTCTGTCCTAGTTTTCAATACCCACATCATGCAGTTGAAACTATAGATACGTATAAAACATAGCAATGCCTATAGCAAGATTATAGTTTGAAATTAGTGAAATGAGTGACTCGTTGTTCATATATTGAATAAGAACTGAACCCATTACTTTAAATATGGCAACATTATTTTACAAAGTGATATTAGGTACTGTCAACTGGCTCCGCCAAATTAAAGATATTTTATGCCATCTCACTACCCTAGGTCTGCTGGAAGAGATTTCTTTTTAGAAATAAGCTTACCTGTTGTGTATTGTTCTTAATGTTATGTCCTTTGTGTTATATTGTGTACAATAAATGGTTAAATAAATAAATGAAGATACTACTTTAGAACGCACTGTTTTTAAGATATATTACCGTGAAACCCAAAAATAGGAACTTTACATAACAATGTTTTCGAAAAACACACTGGTAAAGAGTCCGTTTTAAAAGCACAGACACTAGCATAACATAGCAAAATTATTTATAGCACATAATTGGAATAACATGAGGAAAACACAAACAAAGGAAATAGTATAGGAAGGCGGCCTTAACGCTCGGTAGCATACTCTACCAGGCAACCTTAGGGTAAAAGAGAAAGCGCGTTTATGGAAGCGGGATAGCGAAAATATAAGGTGTAAAAATATTCGCTGCAAAATTTGCAGTGCAAATATCTTAAAGGGTGGTTGAGCCCATGAAACTGAATAACTTTCCCCAAGAAACATAGGTCCAAAAATTAGAAAATTTTTTGGTCCTCCCATACAAATTGACTTGGTCGGCTGGTAATTAAGTATGGGAGGTCTAAATTTTCTTTCATATGTCGACCTATGTTCCTTAGGAAAAGCTGTTTAGTTTCATGAGCTCTATCACCCTTTAAGATATTTGCACTGAAAATTCACCGGTATTCTGTTTTTTTACGATTATGCTTGTTCCTTATTGTAAAATGCATTATATGGAATTCTGTTCCTTATCACCTGATGACCGACCGTCGCGATCACTACATGCATATCCTCGTAAGGCCCAAGGGTGGTACTTTTTAATATAGTCATTCAGGCCCAGCACAAGTTAACATTAAGAACTCATAGAAACCCAAGGTGGCGCCTGCGGTACTTATTCATTTTTGCGTCGTAGTGATTTCAAATTTGCCGTTTATGGAAATTGACAGCTAAATATTTCGTATTATTTATTTAATGAATTTGTGTAGGGAGCTCTACACTGGCATTTTTGTGCTTTTTTGGCAATGCCGAATTGATTGTAAAATATACCTTCTTCTTCTTGCGGTTTCTGTGCATTGTACACGTTGTGTGATAATTGCAATAAAAATATTCTAATACAGTCCACTAGTTTTCAATGAGTGTTCAAGGAACCACCAAACATTGTGGTCCATCTCACCGTGAAGTTCCCAGCAAATTGCAATTGCATCAAGAAACACAACCGAGCTGTACCGAGAACAAGCCGCCATACTTTTACAAAGTATCGAGAGAAGAAGCGCAAGCTACCAGAACAGAGAAACCTAGTGCATAAAACTCTGGTCAGCGGTTGTTCTTTGCGTTCAAGCGCACGAAAAATAGCCGTTTCCAAGTTTTCGAAGCATTCGAGTTACATCAACAACGGGCTGCGACAACCATTTTTTCTTCGCTCCGTATGTAACATCCGGTTTCCATTTTTTCCTGGTTTGGTGGCAGAACAAGGAACGTGTTCCATCTCGTTCTATCTTCCTGTTTTTACATAGGAGCAAGCAAGACGTCAATAGTGCTCAACTTCGTCTTCTGTCATGATCTACGTGCAAGCGCCGTGACGTGACCAACACCGCCGTCAGTCGGGAGAAGCGGAAACAGCACCGAAACTTCGTCGAAGTCATCGAAAAACTTCAAAGAAGATTACGTCATCTTGAGTATTTTATTTCATGTCATATCATAGAGTTGTTTCTCATTGACTTTTACGAAACAATCGTCGTCTTTGAATTCAATTGACAAATTCAAATTTGACATTGATTCTGATTATTCAAAGCAAATTTTATATATATTACTTTATTTTAGAAATTTTTACGTTATAAATAATTGTTCAGTCTGTGTTCCCGTTTGGAACTCTTAAAAATGTCGCAAAAGAATACTGAAGTGGAGTCTCTCCGACAAAAGAGAGGCTACAAAAAGCAATGTCTGACAAAATTGTTTACAACTTTAGGCGATACCGATTTAAAAGCTCTTTCAGCAGAAGCCCTTGCCATTTACAAGGACAAACTCCAGGTTAGTTACGCAGGTTACGATGAGCTGAACGAACAGTTATTCATCTTAGGAGACGAAGATTGCGATACGAATGCCTATGAGGTCCCCTATATGAAGTATCTGATACAAATTTCTGAAACAATCGCATCGAAAAAATCACAGTCTTCGTCGATTAAGGAAAATTCTTTCACGAATGTAAAGCTGCCAACTATAGATATACCTGTGTTCAATGGCAAGCTGACAAACTATAAATCTTTTATAGGGCTTTTTGAATCCTTAGTAGACAACGATAATAGGTTATCCGATATACAGAAACTCTACTATTTGCGAAATTTCCTTAGGGACGAGCCATATGATTTGATATGCAATTTGCCGTTAGTCGAAGACAGTTACGCGGAGTCGCTAACTATTCTTAAGGAGCGCTACGACAACAAATATCTCATCATATCAGAGCACATAAATACCTTGCTCGATTTGCAGCCTATAAGTAAATCGACTGCTTCTAGTATTCGCAACTTTGTTTGTACAGTCAAACAACAATTAGGTGCGTTGCGAAATTTATCATCCGACGTCGATAAGTGGGATCAAATTCTTATTTCTATCCTCACTAGAAAACTCGATGCATTTTCGAATAGGGACTATCAGTTTAGTAGAGATATAAAGAAAGAACCTACCGTTAAAGAACTGATCGATTTCTTAGAAAAAAAGGCCCTAGGCCTCGAGAATGGGGCGTCGGCGAGCAGCAGTGCCTCCTCGTTTACTCCAGTGTTGCGAGCACAGCCGGTATCATGCAAGAAAAGCAACACTACATCGGCATGCAATGTAGCGGTCAAGAGCGCACCCACCTGCAGCTACTGTAAGTCTTCTTTGCATAAGATTTTTTCCTGCGATAAGTTTAAGGCGCTATCTTCAACCGAGCGAGTTCAATATGTAGCGGAGAACAAATTGTGCCGAATTTGCCTCACTGCACATTCCAATAGAAAGTGCAAATTCTTTTTTAAGTGTGGCACCTGCCGAGGAAAGCACAATACTCTGGTGCATGAAGAGCAGCCGGAACAACCATCAGTCGCAATGGTAACAGGTTCGATAGGCCAGGAGATGCTACTCCCTACTGTGCAAGTTAAATTGCGAGCTGCTGATGGAACTGAGGTTGTAGCCAGGGGTATGCTAGACAGCTGTTCCCAGAATTCATTTGTTACAGCAGGTTTGGTAAAGCAGCTGGGCCTTCAGCCCAAGACCATTAGAGCAAGTGTAGTTGGCATTGGAAATGTGTCAAAGAACATTAATCAAGGCGTTGACTTGGAAGTTCAGTCGTTAGTTACTTCATACAAGAGGTCGATATATTGCTATGTAACTGAAACCATTACTAGTCACCTCCCACACAACAAAATCGACCTGGGCTCGATTAAAGTACCTTCTCAACTGGCTGACACAACCTTCGACACTCCAGGTAATGTGCAGATTCTCATGGCAGCTGATGTGTTCTTTCAGGCGTTAATACTACAGCCCGAGAAACATGATTACGGAACACCAAGCACTCCAGTTGATCCTGAGCATCAGTCTGTACATCCTAATTTGTATTTTATAAATACCAAGTTTGGTGTCATCGCCGCAGGTACGTCTCCCAACCTATGTCATTATCAACAAGCAAAAAGGCAGGTATCTCTATTTTGTCAAACTTGTGATAACAATATCAATGACACGATCCAAGGTTTTTGGAAGGCCGAAACTGTACCTGAAATTTTCCCAGAGAAGTCTACTGAATTTGAGCAAGCGGAACAAAATTTCCAAGAAACTGTTAAGCTGGAAAATAATAAATTCCAGGTTAGCCTTCCGCTTAAGGTTCCTCTTAGTCAAGTTCATGAAACTTTAGGTGATTCGTATCATCTTGCTTTAAAGAGATTCTATAACGTAGAAAAACGATTTGGTCGCGATGCCGATTTATACAAACAATACAAGGCTTTCATTGACGAACACGTTGCTCTTGGGCACGGTACGTATATTGACATTGATAAATACGACCTCACTCGTGCTGCGATTTACTTTTTGGCACATCATGCAGTCTTAAGGCCTGACAAAAAGACTACAAAGTGTAGGGTAGTATTCGATGCATCAATGCTCACGAATTTGCGTAGGTCTCTGAATGATTTGTTACTAAATGGCCCAACAGTTCAAAATGAATTGTTCGATATTCTGGTGCTATTTCGATTAGGTGCTTATGTTTTTAGCGCAGATTTAACAAAAATGTTCAGGTCCATTATGTTAGATCCAAATCAGCGCTCACTTCAACTGATTTTATGGCGTGAGTCGCCACAAGTAAAGCAGGTCTTAGAGTACACTGACCCTTCTTCGTGGTCTTATGTAAGAACAGGAGACAATCCCGCAGATTGCCTAAGCCGCGATGTGCAGCCAAATGAGCTCGAACAAAACACGCTGTGGTGGAAGGGCCCCAGTTACCTGTGTAACAGTGAGTATTCTTCTTCTGCAGTTAAAATTGATTTACCGCAAGATTTGCCTGAACTGAAGAATGGCGTAGCGGATCTTCCTCTTTCGCTTGCTATGGTTAGTACAGAGGAGAGCGATAGGTTGAATTTAGATTTTCTAAATAAATTTTCTAGCATTACTAAAATGCAACGAGTACTTGCTTATGTGCGTCGTTTTTGCAAGAATTTGATTCCACTTGCGATGAAAATCAAGCTTGATTACGTTACTAGTGCCGAGCTAAATGAATCTTTATTATTGATAATTAGGCACGAGCAGTTAAAACACTTTAGTGATGAAATTAAAATGATTAAGCAAAACAAACCTATGTCTGGCGGTTTAAAATCGCTCAATCCATTTATTTGCGGTATGGGTTTGCTAAGGACTGGTGGTCGTTTAGATTGTGCTACCATCCCTAACTTACAAAACTTACCCAGTAAGTCTAGAGTCACAGAACTGATTGTGAAGAACGAACAGTGAATGTTACTAAAGCTTGTTTACTTCCTATAGATTAATAAGTAAATTGTAATTTACATAAGTAAGCAAGCTTTCGGCCGGGAGCATGTAGGGAGCTCTACACTGGCATTTTTGTGCTTTTTTGGCAATGCCGAATTGATTGTAAAATATACCTTCTTCTTCTTGCGGTTTCTGTGCATTGTACACGTTGTGTGATAATTGCAATAAAAATATTCTAATACAGTCCACTAGTTTTCAATGAGTGTTCAAGGAACCACCAAACAATTTGAAGAAAAATACACTTAGAGACCATCAAGTACCATAAACAATGTACCCTTAAACCAATATTACAATAAAATAAACATTGAGTGAAATATCTCTAATTCAAGCGCTGGGCCTGAACTACTATAAAAATTAAGTACCATGGGGGGGACCATGGGATACAATGAGTATGCAAGATATCTTGCTCTGGGCCTTACGAGGCTATGAAACGAATGTTTAAAACAGACTTTATCAGTGTGATTTAAAAAAATAATAATAATTAAAGTTCAAAATTTTGGGTTTTACAGTAAAGTATCACGGATCACCTTCTCTCCTGCCCCAACTGCCCTAGTACTACTACGTAGTTGGGCATTTCTACAGAGACGCCGTTTTTTTTGTCCTGGTCCAGAAATCGTGTTAAACATATAAACTAAAATCTCAAAAAAATTACACATAATCCTTAATGTATGTTCTATTTGGAGAGCATAATTATTATGACTAATTTAATAATACTTTCTTCTAAAAAAAATACCGAAATGAAAAAAAACACCAAATTTACCTGATTTAGGCCTGTCCCTTTGGCGGAATTGAATCTAAATTGGTCCATAATTCGAAAATTTCCGGAATCTATACATATAATAAGACAGTAACAAGTCAGTGTTCAGTGACCCTTTATACTTTTGAGAAAACACAACGATAGCGCGTTTTAAAAGACGTGTGGCGACATCTATGAATGAGTTTTGTACGATGTTTGTGTTTGTTTGTGTATATGCGGAAGCATCACGCGAAAACAACCGAACGGATTTTGAATCAAATTGTACCAAAATGTCAAGTAATTCACCGACCAGGTTATAGGCTAAAAAAAACATACCCCTAAAAGGGGGGTTGGCTGCTACACATAAAATAAGTTTGTAGGTCATGAGAATTTCATAGTGGCGCGTAGTAAAAGGATGTGTATGGGCTAATTGGACCTGAGATTATTTCAAATTTCGAACTGGCCAGCACGTATTGTGTCGCTTTGAATAAGCGCACAGGAAGAAAAAAAACATGAGGCCGTATTTATATTTTTAATCTGTATTTTTATAACCTCAACAAATGAGTTTGTCGAATTATTGCTCATGATTACGACAAGGAAACTAAAATCTATGAATATGTCGACGACAACAAAAATATCTCTTTAATATTGGAATAATTTTCACTTTTAATAATTCAATAATTATTACCCTCGAAAACAAAAGTTCCGTGGTGCAAGACGTGCAAGTTGCGTGGCCAGACGATACAAACTTCATATAGGAATCGTTTTCTTTGTGCGTAATCTACGCGGGAAAATTGCAATAACTTTTTTGTTTTTAAATTTTCTCGCTAATTTGGATAAGGCTATTAAGCCAATGTTTGTCTGGTACATGCTGTATGTTATAGGTTTTGCCGACAATACAGCTACATTATTTTCAGGGAGCGACAACTTTTTTCTGAAATATTCTTTGGAAATACTAATAAAAATTGGACTTCCCACACAAAGTGACTCAATTGGCTGGTACATTTTATATAGAAGATACATTTTTCCATATTTCTGTAAAATTTTCCTGACGAAAGTTATATTTTATACGTTTGTGCCAGACGATCAAATCAGTATCTGAGATAAGACTTTTCGTGGCTATAGGTATAAGCCGATTTTCCACAGACAACGTTTTTTGGAAAACGCAGGGTTGCTCAAGACCTGCGCCACTCTTTCGGGCTCCCTGACTGGCACCACAGGAACTGCGAGTCGATACGTGCGGAGCCAAATTGACTGCAGGATAGACCTCTGTCACACGCGTCTAACAAAGACTCCGTTCCGGGTTTAAATGTAGATTCTGTTGTCCTTCTCCAGGGCCGCCGGTCTTGGTCAGGTTTCTCCCTCGGTTGATTCTTACGACTCCCACGGGAAGAGAGGTGCTATTCTACTTTGCCGGCAGCACACGACCTTAATTAAATAGCCTTAGGTACTTAATTAAACGTAACCCTAGCCGCGGCTCCGCCCGTGTGGAAATGTGGTGTGGAAACTTTCCTATGCGTTAATCCAAGTTACCTCCTTTATGTCTGTGTTCAATTTCATGAATATCAGTTAAACAGTTTTTGCGTAAAGGAGTAACAAACAAACATATAAACTTTTTTATTTATATTATTAGTAGGAAGTAGGATAGGATAGGATTAGTAGTATGATTACTTGCTTTTGTTTTTATTTATTCACACTCATGAACTCGATCTTCAGTCTTCCATCACAATGTCAAGTAATGTGGCATCAGTCTACTTCACGGAATTAATACTCTTGGAAGTAAATATTGCACGGTTTTAAAAAATCTGCTAAAAATGGCATAAGAGGCGGAAAGTTGAAGATATAGGGAAGAGAACTGGAAAGCTAAAAAATCTTAGCAGGGAAAGACGACTTCAAGAAACTGAACCTTTAGGTATTCTAAAAGACTAAACACTATAAACCAACCACCGTTTTCTTACTCTTTCTTGCATGTGGAAATTGAAATTTTACGATTTAACAGTTTTTTAAATTACTTACATATAGTCTGAGAAACCAAGTTTTCTGGTACCTACCTACCAACAATTTAATATTGGCTAATATTATTTTATGGTTCTGAGAGGCCTATGTTTAGCAGTGGTCGTCCTATATATAGCTGATAAATGATGGAAGATATATTATGGCGAAACGAAGTTCGCGGGCACCAGCTAGTTTATAATAATGTTCCTATGTTCACATGTATATAGATGTATGACAAAGGTTTATTTATTACCAAGATGGCTATAATGTTTTATTTTGTACCACTTATGTCACTTTAAATATTTGTCCCGAGCTTATGACTTAATTCGGTATCACTCACAAACTCTTACGCACATCTGTAAATACGCGCGATTTGCACATCTTTATCCGATTCACATAAACTGCCAGTTGCGTCCGAGTAGGCGAGTGCAGTGAACCTGTGACATGCTGCCGGGATTTACCATTTTTAAAGATAAGAAATTTTACTTCGTCTTTGGTGCAGGGTAATTTCTCAACTCCGGATCATAAATATTTTTGAAACTATAAGAGCTAAAAGGTTGTTACTTTGTGTAATTTGTGCCTCGATAGTATACCAATACGTAGGTAAAATTGAATTTGCACAAAGTTATACTGTGAGAGAGAAATTTCAAAGAAACCAGCTTTTTCTCAACTCCGGGAATCTGAACTCCGTGTGCATTTGTTCACGGAGTTGAGAATTTTGTTCACGGAGTTGAGGTTTTTTACAAAACTGTGATTAGAATGATGTCGTGTGGTACCGGCGTAGAATAGCATCACTCCAATTCTACCTGTAGGTGTCGTAAGAGGCGACTAAGAAACTAGCTCGAGAGATGATTAACGACGATTAACTCTTGTAATTTCTAAACTCCGTGAACAGTCAAAATTCAAATTCGATTATTTCAGAATCTGCAAGAGAAAATGGGGAGAAATTTATCTTATTTTGTTTATTCATTTAAAAAACAATAAATCACTTTGAATGAGTGCATGAAAACCTTAAAACAAACGTGCACTCTCAACTCCGTGAACACTCGAAATTAAAATTGAATTATTTCAGAATCTACTGAAGCAAATGATGGCAAATAAAATTAAATATATTTCTATTTTTTTTCCTATTTTTTCAGTATAATAAAGTCAATAAAATGTTAAGAGAAAAATTGCACACGGAGGTGAGAAAAATTTACTCCTGCCGTAGAAATGCTCAGTTGCACTATGCGGGACCTGCTGGAGTCTAACCCCAAGGCAATCAGTGTGGCCGAATACTGGTCCAATAGCATTTAATTGTTGCCCATCGATTCGATGAAGAAGAGGAAGTAAAGTATCCCAAATACTGTGCGTTATAGAGAAAATCTCTCAAAATTTAAATGAAAATAAGCTACCTGAAAATTAGTACTTAACGTTGAAAAATATACAGTTGCCACATAATGCAGCGACATATCGTAACGGATACTCCAAGGGCAAGTATAAAAAGAATCTGGAGATATCTATCTGTATGAAAATATTATGTAATCAACAATCAGAAAAAGAAAACAGTTTCAATATTCTTTATTAATCATTGAACATTCTGCCTCAATCAGTTGAAAAAGACTCAGGTCTCAGGACGAAGCGGTCTTAGAATGCGCATGGGCGAGGTAGATAACCAAGTCCAGAGTTGAGTCCGAGACCAGCGTTGAGACCAAGTCCAGCGTTGAGTCCGAGAGCGGCGTTAAGACCAAGTCCAGCGTTGATGCCGAGTCCAGCGATGCTGGCGAGCTCAGCTTGGGCGAGGGCATTAGCGTTGAGAGCAGAACCGTAAAGTGCCGGCTGCGGGTACGCAGCGAGTCCGGAGACAGCAGACAGCTCGTTGGCGAGGGCGACGCCGTAACCAGCAGCGTTGCTCAGCTGAGCGCCGGCGATCTCAGCGCGGGCAATGTCGTTAGTAATAGCGCTCCCGACACCGTAACCAGAGGCGGCGAGGCTCTCGCTCGAGATGCCGACGTTGCCGTTGCCGCAGCTGTAGTCAGTGCCGGCGGAACCGGTCGATGGCACAATGCCGTCAAGAGCTACAGCAGCGAACACGGGCAGGGAACCGATGACATTGAGAAGACCGTCAATGGTGTTCTCGGAGACGACGGATAATCCAGTGGGGGCGTAAGCGGAGTTGACGGTGACACTGAACGGTCCACCGCTGGCCGAGGCGACGGGAAAGTTGTAGACGGGGCCGGCGATGATAGGTGATGAAGAGTAGCCGAAACCAATGCTGTTGGCGACAGCGATGTCGGCCGCTAGTTCAGCTGCGTTGAATGCAGCAGCGCTGTTGGCGGCGGCGTTGATAGCGGCAGCGTTGTTGACAGCAGCAATGTTAGCAGCAGCAGCGTTGGCAGCAGCGGCGTTGGCAGCAGCTGAGTTGTAAGCAGCAGCATTGTTGATAGCAGCAGCATTGTTAATGGCTGCGGCGTTTGAGAGAGCACCAGCATTGGCTACAGCTGCGGCGTTGGCTAGGGCGCCAGCGTTTACACCGTACGAGCTGTAGCTGCAGGAAGAGGTAGGACAACCAGCAATGCTCTGTAAACAATATATATTTATATTTTAGTCCTACTTTTGGTATTGGGAGTTTTCAACTTTCCGACTTAGTCAGTGCAGAAACAATTATAATTTTTAGCAGAATCACAATATATCATTTTCATCAGTAACTCATTTCAGTGTTATTAATCTTGCAAATGTGTGCAATTTTGTATGTATTTTTGGTCCAAATGAGAAACGAGTAAATAACACTTTTATTAGAACAATAAAATTACCTGAACCAAAAGCACAGAAGCGCAAAGAGCGAGGACAAATCTTGCTGCCATTGTAATGAACTTTACGAGATTGTGATCACGAATGCTGACCTAATTTCTGGCAACCCTTTTATACTTACTAGTAATACACAATATTGTCCATATTTTCTACAAATAGGCACGTGTCTTTGACTTCCTCGGTAACAAATTATTTGTTACTAATTTGATAGCGTTATCATTGTTTTCGACACTTGTAGAGTCCTTTGTGAATTAGGCTAGTAAGTAAATACGTGCCATAATTATGAAATTCCGTTGCGGTGGAAGGAAATGTATCATATGTATAAAAGCCCTAAGGACACTGTACCATCATACCAGATTCAGCTTTTCGTTGAATAAAATCATACACCATGTCTCCTCTCGCCGTTTTGTTGTTCTGCTTCCAAGCCTGCCTTTTCCAGGTATAAAGAATTGAAAAATATATTTGTAGAAAAATATGTTTGTTCATATTTTAAAATATGTTGATGTTTTGAATTGAAGATTCTTCACTTATTTGTGATCTCGAAATATTCCAGTACTAACAATCTTCATCATCTCTATTTATTTCAGAGCGCATTCGGTTGCGGTAACAGCTGTGGTCTGGGAGCTGGTTACTCTTCGATCAATGCTGCTGCTTACAACTCAGCTGCAGCCAACGCCGCTGCTGCCAACAATGTTGCTGCTATAAACAACGCTGCTGCTATAAACGCTGCCGCCAACAGCGCTGCTGCTATAAACAACGCCGCTGCTATAAACGCCGCTGCCAACAGTGCTGCTGCCATCAACGCTGCTGCCAACAGTGCTGCCGCCATCAACGCCGCTAACGCCATCGGTGCCGCTAATGCTATCAACGCCGCGAGCTACTGGCCTGGCTCATACGGCTACAGCGCGTACGGCAGCGGAGACGTGGCCGTGTCCGGCGAGCTGGGCGTGTCCGGCTCCACCAGTGTTGCTGGCTCGGTCCCAGTGAGCGGCGGGCTCACCTTCAGCGGCCTGGTGCCCGCTAGCGGCCTCGTGACCATCTCCGGCAGCTGCGCGTGCCCACAGAGCTACGCCGCTGCTGCCGCCGGCGCTGAGCTTGCCGAGCTCGCTGTCCTCAACGCCGGGCTATCAGCCTACCAGCCAGCTCTGTACGGTGCAGGTCTCGGCTACAACAACATCTTCTACTGAGAAATGAGCAACACAAATGTCACTCAGATAAAATAAACTTTCCAAGATTATTTTTACTTTTGTTTTAGCAACCTTTAAGTCGAAACTTATTTTTTTTGCTTTAGAAAAAACCTCATTCAATTAACACTATGGATGATTCTCTTATTTTTTTCTCATTGTAAAGCCATCGAAACTCAACTATCTTCTATTAACTAACTAGGTCCGCTGGCTCAGCGATCCAAAGAGCATCTTCTATTGCAACTGTTATTTTTTATACTTCACACAGTTAGCAGAATAGGTACAAAAATACCAAAACCATCCAACTGACATGTTATTAACACATAACTGCAGCGTTTTTTATTTAGTAGACTTCAACTTTTTGTAAGCCCATTGCGAACATAAAATTGATTGTCTCCTTTTTCCGACACAGGAAATACAAGTACCTATAAATTTGAAGTTGAGGGTTATCATCAGCTTCACACTGATGAAATTGTAGTCGATAAACAAAAGGTAATTTCTGGTCCTTTCTTCCAGAAAGGACCTTCCTACCAGAGCCCTAAGTCTACTAAATGAAAATCGTTTCAGTTGGATGTCGATTGGATCTCAGTTGGATGATTTCGGTCATTTCGTAGTCTGCTAAAGTTTAAACTATAGAAAAATCACAATGGCAATGGAATGACAGTTGAGTTTCGATGGCGTTAAAATGACAAAAATAGCAGAATTGAGGCCCAACTTTGCTCTACACTACATCACACTAAATCACTCTCTCGACTTTATGAAAAAACTATAGGTAAGAACTGAGAAATTAGAGATTTTGCAGACCAGAGATGTCATGATCATGCGCGCGCAGCCGACGCAAATGTAATATTTCTCTGTGAGATTTTGAAATATGACAGATCTATTAATATCAAGTCAAATTTTCGCAGCCGCCTGTGATTGGTGACTGGTGACTATATTATAGCTATCTGATGTATGTGTAATGCATTATTTTAACCAATATGCAAGCGTACATTGATGGCGCCTGAAGAAAAAACTTCTAAGCATTACATAGCTTTCAAGGAAATGTATTTTATTTAGTTGAGTAATAATTTAATACACCTCAAATGTTAAAATTGAAACATAACCAAACGCCATCTGGTATGGAATTCTAATAAATACTCAGTCCAAGAACTTTTTGGACTGTTGTCATCGCTCGGTATCATAGCTCGTTATAACGAGACTCATGGTTCTTAATATTTAACATTGTCAGGAGATTCTCAGTAAGACTTACAATCCCGACGGATGAAAAAAATTAAAAGCAAAAAAATACAGTAGGTAATCTCAAACATTTTCGAAAGTCTTATATTAAAAATTGAAAGTGTAATTTAATATTTTAGTTTCTTTAATAAGCGTGAGATGGAGAAAAACAGTTGGACTGGGAAAAAGACGAACAAAGAAGTGCTAAACCAAGTAAAGAAAAAGATCAAAGATAAACGCTGATCACGTCATTATAAGTGTACCAAGTTATACTTTAGGAAATATAAGTTTGAGCAGATTTGCCCTATCGTTTCATAGTCAAATCGGCTTAAACTATATTTCCTAACCAATACCAAGTAATTCTGGCCATTTTAGGAGCAAATAGTACCTACCTACCTGAAAAATTGAAAACTGAAAATCACAATTTTTTTCAAATTTCCGGCCAATACTTGGGCCCCAAGACTGCAATTTTTTGTCATTGTCACCGAAACTCAACTGTCATTCAATTGTTATTATGATTTTCCTATACTTTAAACTGTTAGCAGACTACGAAATGATCGAAATCATCCAACTGAGATCCAATCGACATCCAACTGAAACGATTTTCATTTAGCAGACTTAGGGCCCCTAGTGCAAATGCTTTAGATTATTGCATAGCAAACTTGCCTCTCGTCTAGACGTCGTGTGAAGGCCTCAGGAACTTCCTTTTTTCGTTATAGACAAAATACGAGGGGAGGTCAAAAAGTTCGCGGAATGACAAGGAAGAAGGGTGAAATTAAACATGAAATTATTTTTCCTTTTCAATATATTCTCCCTTAACTCGAATAGATTTATGGGATCTATCAAATAACTTATTAATACCGTCTAAAAAAAATTGTTTATCTTGTGCGTCAAAATAAGCCGAAATCGCTGACTTAACCTCATCATCGTCGTTAAATTTTCTTCCACGCAGCTCTTTTTTCATCTTTGGAAATAAATAATAGTCGCTGGGGGCCAGGTCTGGACTGTAGGGTGGATGGCGCAGTAGTTCAAAACCACATCGGTGAATGGCAGCGGTCGCAACACGACTGGTGTGCACGGGCGCGTTGTCATGCAAAAGCAGCACTCCTTTGGTCAGTTTTCCTCTCCTTTTTTCTTTAATCGCTTCCTTCAATCGATCTAACAAGGAAGCGTAGTACTCTCCCGTTATGGAAAGGCCACGATCTTTATAATCCACCAGAAGAATGCCTTCAGAATCCCAAAATATTGTCGCCATGATCTTTCCGGCCGATTGAGACACCTTAAACTTCTTAGGAGGGGGAGTGCCCTTTTTCTGCCATTGCATTGACTCTTGCTTTGACTCAGGTTCATAATGATGAACCCAAGTTTCATCCCCAGTCACAATACGGGACATAATTTCTTCCTTTTGATCTCCACAGCGGTCCAAAAACTCGCGGCAACAGTCGACGCGCTCTCGCTTTTGAAACGGCGTGAGCATTCTCGGGACCCATCTTGCGCAGACTTTACTCATACCAAGATGTTGATGAAGGATATTCAAAATGGTAGTTTCTGATACACCAACTAATGCTGCAAGCTGTTTCTTCTTCAAACGGCCATCCTCCAATACAAGTTTCTCAACTTTATCGATGATTTCCGGCGTGGTGGCCTCGATCGGCCGCCCAGAACGGGGATCGTCTTCAATTGACTCCCTTCCTTGCTTGAAAAGATTATGCCACTTGTAAATCATAGTTTTTCCAGGAGCAGAGTCCCCGTAAACAGATAACATATCTTGAAAAACAGTTTGCGGCGTTTTTCCCTGTTTGGTGAGGAACTTTATGACGGCGCGATGTTCAATTTTTTCCATACTGCCAACTTTCTTCCCGATTCACTTGTTTAATCGTTGATAACTCAAAGACTAGTGACCCAATTAGGCTAAAACTTGGTATTTATAGTAATAATGAGTTACTCAATTAGCGAGTACCTGGACAAGCATCCCTACCCCCGCCAACCCCTCCATTCCGCGAACTTTTTGACCTCCCCTCGTAGGTATGATACCAGAACTTTAATTAGTCTTTTAGAAATGCGAATTACTTAGGACTTTAAAACGATAGGTACTTAGTAGAATTTGAAAAAAATAATTATTTTACTGCACAATCATTTTATTCAATAAATTTGAAACGTCAACTTAGTAAACGCATGGACGGGGTAGGTAACCAAGTCCAGAGTTGATGCCGAGACCAGCGTTAAGACCAAGTCCAGCGTTGATGCCGAGTCCAGCGATGCTGGCGAGCTCAGCTTGGGCGAGGGCATTAGCGTTGAGAGCAGAACCGTAAAGTGCCGGCTGCGGGTACGCAGCGAGTCCGGAGACAGCAGACAGCTCGTTGGCGAGGGCGACGCCGTAACCAGCAGCGTTGCTCAGCTGAGCGCCGGCGATCTCAGCGCGGGCGATGTCGTTAGTGATAGCGCTCCCGACACCGTAACCAGCGGCGGCGAGGCTCTCGCTCGAGATGCCGACGTTGCCGTTGCCGCAGCTGTAGTCAGTGCCGGCGGAACCGGTCGATGGCACATTGCAGTCAAGAGCCACAGCGGCGAACACGGGCAGGGAACCGATGACATTGAGGAGGCCGTCAATGGTGTTCTCGGAGACGACGGATAATCCGGTGGGGGCGTAAGCGGAGTTGACGGTGACACTGAACGGTCCACCGCTGGCCGAGGCGACGGGAAGGTTGTAGACGGGGCCGGCGATGATAGGTGGTGAAGAGTAGCCGAAACCGATGCTGTTGGCGACCGCGATGTCGGCCGCTAGTTCAGCTGCCTTGAATGCAGCAGCGCTGTTGGCAGCGGCGTTGATAGCGGCAGCGTTGTTGACAACAGCAATGTTAGCAGCAGCGGCGTTGGCAGCAGCGGCGTTGGCAGCAGCTGAGTTGTAAGCAGCAGCGTTAATGCTGGCTGCAGTTGCAGCGTTGGCTACGGCACCAGCATTGGCTAAGGCACCAATACCAGCGAGCGATCCGGCGCCGTACAGTTCGTAGCCACAGCTGGTGGGACAGGCAGCGATGCTCTGGAAATAAAAATAGTAAGTAGCACCGGGTGAATTCGCTAGGCAGGCTGTTTTTTGTTTTATAAATACAGTGGCTTTATGTCAACTCTTAATTTTACACAACACAAACAATGAGAATCATTTTATCAATTTATCTTCGTTTTTCCATTCATTAATTACTAGAAAATATTTAAATCTTGAAGAATCCAATGATATCCAAAATAAAATGTAAACAATAAATTTACATACCTGTACCAGGAGCACTGCTGCGCAAAGAACTGCGAAGAATCTTGCTGCCATTGTAATACTTTCGAGTGCTACAATACGAATGCTAGCAACATGTTTATAATTCTCTTTTTATACAAAATTGTCGATTAAACTTAATATTTTGTTCAATAATATTTTTCACTTCGGAAAAACTTTAATAGTTTGTACGTGACTTCTTGCTGTTTTTCTAATGTTACATTCATTTCCGATTCCAACACAAAATTGATAACGCCAATCCTGCAAGTAGGTTAATAAGGTTCTTTTATCACATTACAAAATTTCTTTCAGAATATTTGTACATAAAAGCCTCACTTTGCATTTTGGTCTTCATTCAGAGTTCAGGCTTTTGATCGAATCAAACATGTCTCCGTTAGCCATCGTCCTCCTGTGCCTGCAGGCCTGCGCCATCCAGGTAAATAGATGTGGTTTGCTTTTGTATGTGAAATAATGAATATTAATTATTTATTCACATGAATTACTTTATTATGGGTATACAAACCGGATTTGGAAAATCCTTAGAGTTTTTGTACGCTTTGCGGTTTCCAGACACAAAACCAGGCGTTTTTCAATATGTTTTCTGATCTCCGATTATTGTCCGATCAGTAGTTCAGCCGAAATTTAAGTGCCAGTTTAATTTCAGAGCGTCCTTGGATGCGGCAACAGGAGTGGTCTAGGAGCTGGATACGCTTCAATCAACAATGTGGCAGCCATTAACAACGCCGCCGCTATTAACGCTGCTGCTTACAACTCTGCTGCTGCCAACGCTGCCGCTGTAAACAACGCTGCTGCCATCAACGCTGCTGCCAACAGTGCTGCTGCCATCAACGCTGCTGCCAACAGTGCTGCTGCCATCAACGCCGCTGCCAACAGTGCTGCTGCCATCAACGCCGCTGCCAACAGTGCTGCTGCCATCAACGCCGCTAACGCCATCGGCGCCGCTAATGCTATCAACGCCGCGAGCTACTGGCCTGGCTCATACGGCTACAGCGCGTACGGCAGCGGAGACGTGGCCGTGTCCGGCGAGCTGAGCGTGTCCGGCTCCACCAGTGTTGCTGGCTCGGTCCCAGTGAGCGGCGGGCTCACCTTCAGCGGCCTGGTGCCCGCTAGCGGCCTCGTGACCATCTCCGGCAGCTGCGCGTGCCCACAGAGCTACGCCGCTGCCGCCGCCGGCGCTGAGCTTGCCGAGCTCGCTGTCCTCAACGCCGGGCTATCAGCCTACCAGCCAGCGCTGTACGGTGCAGGCCTTGGCTACAACAACATCTTCTACTGAGAAATGAGCAACACAAATGTCATACAGATAAAATAAACTTCCCAAGATTACATTTTACTTTTGTTTATGCAACCTATAAGTCGAAACTTATTTTTCAAGATATTGAAAAAACCTCGCTCAGTGAACACTATGGATGAGCAGGACCGTGATCCTCTTATTTTTTGTCATTGTACATACATATATACATACATACATATATCACGCCTTTATCCCTTGCGGGGTAGGCAGGGCGTTAACGGCCGTAAGAATACGATGAATATCGCCACATCAGACATTTCTAAGGATTGTTTTCCAAGGTTTTTTCAGAAAAAAATGGTATCACTTAAATGGCAGGTTGTCAGCCTATCGTCTTAAAATTGTAATACACCAATACTCTCGAGTCCCTTAGTCGCCTCTTGAGACACCCGCGGGAAGGGTGTGGGTTGATGCTTTTCTAAGCTGGCATCACACGGCATGTTATTGTAAGTCCATCAAAATTGTACTATCGTTCTATTGCCACTGTTATTTACTACCTATACTTCTAACCGTTAGCTGACTACAAAACTGCCAAAACCATTCAACTGGCTCAAACTCAAACTCAAATTATTTATTCAAAGTAGTAAATTTTACATTTAGCTTTTTGATGGCCAAAAATTACCAATTTTATGAACCTAGTGTAAACGCGGCTCAGGTGGACTAAAAACTTAAAACTAGCCCTAAAGCACTGCCTCGGGGCTGGCCAAGCTAACCAAACAACATGTAACGTTAGGTGGTTAGTAAAATAACATCGAGTTCATGCCAATAGAAAATGTTGTGTTACATACGTATGGTTAGCCGGACCCCCTGGACAGTAAACCACCCAGAAACCAGCCCAGAAGTGCTCCTATTCTACATACATACATACATATGTCACGCCATTATCCCTTGCGGGGTAGGCACAGCGTTAACGACCATAAGAATACGGTCGCTATCGCCACGTCTGACATTTTTGAGGATTGATTTCCAAGGTTGTTCCAGAAAACATGTGTATCACTATAGTGACAGGTTGTCAGCCTGTCGCCTAAAAATTGTAATTCACCAATACCCTCGAGTCCCTTAGTCGCCTCTTACGACACCCGTGGGAAGGATGTGCGGTGATGCTCTAAGCCAGCATCACACGGCTCCTATTCTAAATATACAATTTGTCAGGCCCTAGGCTACCCTAGCTAAATTTCTAAATATGAAACAAAAATATATTAATAGCCAAAAGCGGCTACGTTAAAAAGATAAAATATATATCATATACAGTAGATAATTCTACCTGTGTCGTCATATAAAGTCTACTTTGTACATTTGTAACTGCTCCCATGGAGATTTATCTTGCATATAATCTGATATTTCATAATAGCCTTTCTTTTACAATTTTTCGTTTATCACTCGCTTAAATTTATTTAATGGTAAATCTTGGATATCTTTAGGATTCTTGTTATAAAAACGTATACTTATAAAAGCGTTGTTATAAAAGCGTATAAAGCCTTTAAAAGATTTGCTTACTTTACTAAGCCTGCTTATATGCGCAGCAAGCTTATCTTTATTTCTAGTGTTAAAATTGTTGTTATCGCAATTTTACTTAAAAGAATCTATATTTGTTTTAACGTACATAATGTTTTCATATATATATTGAGACACAAATGTTAATATGTTAATCTCTTTAAATTTTTGCCTTAAGGAGACAATACAAAACCTGAAACGTTTTTTACTAAGCAGACTTCGACTCTTTAACTGATTACTTTAACTTTTAGTAAACTAGTTTAATGGTTAACATGAAATTGATTGTGCTATTTTTCGACCCACGAAATACAATCAGCTAGATAAGAACTGAGAAGTTGTTGTTGTTGTTGTTATATTTAAGAGCTCATTGCTCATGTCGGTGGATCATCCGCCAGCTGTTTCTATCCTCCGCCTTCTCCTTGACCTCCCTGACTGAGAAGTTAAATAAGACAAAATCAAATAAAGAGATTTTACACAAATCAGAAATGTCATGCGCGCGCAGCTGTCGCATATGTAATTTTTCCTCTGTGAGGTTTTGGAACTATGACAGTGATAAAGAAAGCTACCTACCTATGATTAGTGACTATTATATCAAAGCCTCCATTTGGCTTTTAGGTGATCCGCTATGGTTTAATTACTTCATTAGCTAGTTTTGGCTTCTGTATTGTTTTTTTTAAGGCTAAATCAGCTTAGAAACCTCCCCGCAAAAGTAAAATAGTGTCCGGAATTCTCTAAGCCATTTCTCGAAATCTCTTAAAAAAGGAGAAGACATAATTTTTAGTACTAACTACTTCAAAATATATGTTACAAAACTGTGGGCCCAAAACACGATTTGATAAAGTTGCCTTGATAGAAAAAAATATCGCTAATTTAGTTCTGTCGCGTTTTAAGAACCTTACCGATTTGATTGTTATTCAATGTTTCACTTTTAATTTTGTACCGTCTTCTTCCTCATTAAATGTTTTTTAAAACGTTTTAAATTTTTTTTCTTTTTTTAATAATACTCTGGACTGAAATTTTTTAAGCAACTCGTATGTCATATTTTATTACATAAAATAACTTATTCCATTAAATAGCTCGATGAAGTTCGTTGTATGGCGGGATCCTTTACTATGACGTGGATTGGTGATTCCTGGAAGAGCGCAGGAGTTTTTTTTTCGTAGTATACAAAATATGACTGCCATCCATGGTCTTTTAGAAATACGAATTACATTACAGGGTAATTTTTAGGACTTTCAAACGATAGGTAGAAGAATTTGAAGTAAATAATTATTTTAGTGCACAATCATTTTATTCAATAAATTTGAAACGTCAACTTAGTAAACGCATGGACGGGGTAGGTAACCAAGTCCAGAGTTGATGCCGAGACCAGCGTTGATGCCGAGTCCAGCGTTGATGCCGAGTCCAGCGTTGATGCCGAGTCCAGCGATGCTGGCGAGCTCAGCTTGGGCGAGGGCATTAGCGTTGAGAGCAGAACCGTAAAGCGCCGGCTGCGGGTACGCAGCGAGTCCGGAGACAGCAGACAGCTCGTTGGCGAGAGCGACGCCGTAACCAGCAGCGTTGCTCAGCTGAGCGCCGGCGATCTCAGCGCGGGCGATGTCGTTAGTAATAGCGCTCCCGACACCGTAACCAGCGGCGGCGAGGCTCTCGCTCGAGATGCCGACGTTGCCGTTGCCGCAGCTGTAGTCGGTGCCGGCGGAACCGGTCGATGGCACATTGCAGTCCAGAGCCACAGCGGCGAACACAGGCAGGGAGCCGATGACATTAAGGAGGCCGTCAATCGTGTTCTCGGAGACGACGGATAATCCAGTGGGGGCGTAAGCGGAGTTGACGGTGACGCTGAACGGTCCACCGCTGGCCGAGGCGACGGGAAGGTTGTAGACGGGGCCGGCGATGATAGGTGGTGAGGAGTAGCCGAAACCGATGCTGTTGGCGACAGCGATGTCGGCCGCTAGTTCAGCTGCGTTGAATACAGCAGCGCTGTTGGCGGCGGCGTTGATAGCGGCAGCGTTGTTTACAGCAGCAATGTTAGCAGCAGCGGCGTTGGCAGCAGCGGCGTTGGCAGCAGCAGCGTTGATGGCAGCAGCGTTGTTGATAGCAGCAGCATTGTTAATGGCTGCGGCGTTTGAGAGAGCACCAGCATTGGCTACAGCTGCGGCGTTGGCTAGGGCACCAGCGTTTAGACCGTACGAGTTGTAGCTGCAGGAAGAGGTAGGACAACCAGCAATGCTCTGTAAACAATATTTTATTTTCTATAGGTAGGTACTAAACAAGGGTAGGGGCGTAATGACAACACGTATAATAGAATTATCTTTCATCATTCGTGATGATTCATGATAAGTGGTGCTTCTCATCGCTTAAGAAAATGTGTTAGTAAAGTTATTACTAACAATGCTAACACAAAAAACATACATTTGTATTAGCTAGGTGATCATTATCATAATGTCGGATCATTGGCTTGAATCATTGTTTGGTAGTGTCCAGCCAGAGGCCTTTGGCCACAAATATCTGAATTAATTTCGGGAGAGCAAAACTTATAGTTACTTTCGGGTGAGCCCTTGTTATATGCCAAAATTCTATATTTTGAGGGTTCTGAGGCCAAAAACGTAGTGTCAGTGACTATCAACAAAATATCAAAAACAGAAAGTATTAATCAACAACCGATTTTAATCAAGCAATAAATTTACCTGAACCAAAAGCACAGAGGCGCAGAGGGCGAGGACAAATCTTGCTGCCATTGTTATTAATTGTACGAGAATTGGATCACGAATGCTGACCTAATTCCATATAACTCTTTTTATATTGTTTTCTTACTTACTAAAACTAGTACCTAAGCTAACATTTTCTCTAATTATGTACGTACGTGCCGTTTCCTTCCTAGGTAACAAAATGTTTTGTTACTAAATTTATATCGTTATCTTCGTTTTTTACATTATTAAATGCCCTTTGTGCAATTAAGTTAGGAAGTTTATATACGTGCCAAAATTGTGAAATTCAGTTGTGTCAGAAGAAAAAGTCTAATTTTTTTTGTACTTATAAAAGCCCTGGAGACCATGGTCCATCATTCTGGAATCAGCTGTTCGTTGAATACAATCTTACACCATGTCTCCCCTCGCTGTTTTGTTGTTCTGTTTCCAAGCCTGCCTCATCCAGGTAAGAATAAAAATAATACGTTGATCAGGTGCCTAGTCATTCTAATCATATCATCTGCCTGCCTTTATCCCAATTCATTTGGGGTCGGCGCAACATGTTTTCTTCTTCCATTCATCTCTATCAGCAGTCAAATCCTCATTTATGCTCTTTTTGTACATGTAGTCTTTTATACAATCCATCCAAACCTTTTTGGGCTTTCCTCTCCTCCTGCATCCATCCATATTCGTGTTCATTACTTTCTTTAGAAAATGCTCCTTATCCCTCCCATAATATCCTCCTCCTAGTTATTCGAAATATGATAATAATAAATAAATTAAATATGCTCATGTTATTTCAGAGCGCATTTGGTTGCGGTAACAGCTGTGGTCTAGGAGCTGGTTACTCTTCGATCAATGCTGCTGCTTACAACTCAGCTGCAGCCAACGCCGCTGCTGCCAACTTTGCTGCTGCCAACAATGTCGCTGCTATAAACAACGCCGCTGCTATAAACGCTGCTGCCAACAGCGCTGCTGCCATCAACGCTGCTGCCAACAGCGCTGCTGCCATCAACGCTGCTGCCAACAGCGCTGCTGCCATCAACGCCGCTGCCAACAGTGCTGCTGCCATCAACGCCGCTAACGCCATCGGCGCCGCTAATGCTATCAACGCCGCGAGCTACTGGCCTGGCTCATACGGCTACAGCGCGTACGGCAGCGGAGACGTGGCCGTGTCCGGCGAGCTGGGCGTGTCCGGCTCCACCAGTGTTGCTGGCTCGGTCCCAGTGAGCGGCGGGCTCACCTTCAGCGGCCTGGTGCCCGCTAGCGGCCTCGTGACCATCTCCGGCAGCTGCGCGTGCCCACAGAGCTACGCCGCTGCCGCCGCCGGCGCTGAGCTTGCCGAGCTCGCTGTCCTCAACGCCGGGCTATCAGCCTACCAGCCAGCGCTGTACGGTGCAGGCCTTGGCTACAACAACATCTTCTACTGAGAATTGAACAACACGAATGTATTTTATCATCGAGTAATATAAAGTTTGCGTGATATTGGATTTATGTTTTTATTTTATTTACCTACCTTTGCACTTTTTTTTAACATGGCGCTTAAAAATCTTACTTGTTTACGCAGACGACGTTATGGTTTCATACAATAATACACAAATATGACGCAGTAAGTTTGAATTTTAGAAATTAAACATATTTTTCCTTGTGATTAGCACTTTATTTAAAACTATTTTGACGTGTAAAAAATACCACTTCAAGCAATTTATTTTACTGTCCTAAACCAGAAGTTCCAGCGTCATCTTTTTCATGAAAGTACTGATATTTTGTTTCACTCCACCCGTGTACGTATGGGCTATATAATTTATTTAAATTGGTATGTTAGAAAACGATTTGTACATTTGAAAATAAGTGCCTGAATAACAAGACTGGATATGGTATTTTTGAATCGGTAGGTAAAGAAAGCTCTCTCGTTAATATTACACACGATAGGTTTCGTATTTAATCTTCATTTTTATTTAACATCCCGTATCTCATATCATGACATGACGCACGTGGCTGGAGCTTCTTTTTAACCGACTTCAAAAAAAGAGGTTCTTAGGTTAGGCTGCGTTTCCATTGACGCGGAGCTGGGCGGAGCGGTGCTTAGCGGTGCATGAATTGACCAATCACTATGCACGAAATCTCCGCTCCGCTTCAATGGAAACAGCACGAGCGGAGTGGAGCAGAGCTGAACGGATATTCATAATAAAATACAGCGAGCGTAGGACAGCTGGGCGGTGCGGAGCGGAAGAGAGCGGGGTGGTGCGGAGCGGAGGATAGCGGGGCGGTGCGGAGCGGAGGACAGCGGGGCGGTGCGGAGGACAGCGGGGAAGTGCGGAGCGGACGACAGAGGGGCGTTGCGTTGCGAAGGTCTGCTAGGTTGTGTTGTGTAGTGGACGACTCCACTCCGCTCTACTCCACTCTACCCCGCTCCGTTTTACCCCGCTCCGCTACACTACTCCGCTCCGCTCCGCTCCGCTCCGATCCACTCCGCTCCGCTTCACTACTCCGCTCCGCTCCGCTTCAGTGGAAACACTCACCACTTTTCACCGCTCTTCTCCGCTCCTCTTCGCCCAGCTCCGCGTCAATGGAAACGCAGCCTTAACCCGGGCCCCAAGTCCGCTATTTTTTGTCATTGTAACGTCATCGAAACTCACCTGTAATTCAATTGCCTTTGTGGCTTTTCTATACTTCAAACCATTAGCAGACTACGAAACGACCGAAATCATCCAACTGAGATCCAATCAACATCCAACTGAAACGGATTCAGATGTAGTTTGCAGTAAGAATGCGTCTATTACTTCAAAGATAACAATGTTGTATTTTTATTTTATTTTATTTTATTTTATTTATTTTAGGGAATCTTACAGCTAAATTAACAAAAAATGGGCTTGTAAACAGTAGCACAGTACTAAGCCATTAACAAGGTTCCGCCTATAGAACGACAATAGCACGAAACGATGATTGACATTTACTGCTTTGCAAAGAAAGTAGAATATAAAATTTCAAAAGAAGCTAAAAAATTATTAATTTGCATGCCAGTAGCCGTAGGTCAGTCAGCCAGTGGGAAATAAGTAAAAGGTTTATTGTAGTAATATTATTTAAATTTGATAAAATGTAATTAAACTACCTAGTCTTTGTTTCGCATTACATCGCCAAAAAAAGTGGAGTGTATTAGGGTCTTAATTGTTCTGTGTGATGTGTTAAATAGGTCTATATATTTTGAGAAATAATAATTAAAGTGTTTACCCACTCGGCAGAAGTAGGAGTGTTGTTTGTAGTTGGTACGAGCTCGAGGTAGGCATAATCGGAGATTTGGATAACGCGAGTTTCTGCCTTTAGCACAAAGTTTGATTCCAGATAAGAGTTCAGGGACGTCAATCTTGCCCAGAGCGATATTGGACAGAAAAAGAATGTCTGCAGTACTCCTTCGGCTTTGTAATGGGAGTATATGATGATGTTTACAACTATCTAAGTAGGAGTCGTATGGGATTCTGAATTTATAATTTAAACGGCGTAGGAATTTACGTTGGATCTTTTCAATCTTGTCGATGTAAACATCATAGCCAGGATTCCAAACTTGCGAGGCGTATTCTAATTGACTCCTAACCAAAGTACAATATAAAATCTTAAGAGTTTTTGGATTTTGAAAAGGTTTTGAAATTCTAAATATGAAGCCAAGAGTTTTTAGAGCCGTACTTGTTATATTTTCTATGTGTTTGTCGTAGAGGAGTTTAGAGTCAAGCTGCACGCCAAGGTCCCGTACAAGTGATGACCTTACTAGAAGCTGACCGTTTAAAGTGTAATTGAAGAAAATGGGTTTATTTTTTCTAGTATAAGTGATAATATTACATTTGTTTATATTAAGGTCAAGCTTGCACGAGCGACAATAGGCTTCGAGTCTATCCAAATCCTGCTGAAGTGAGAGTGCATCATCAACACTGTGGATTGATTTATATATTTTCATGTCATCTGCAAATAAGAGACACTTTGAAGCCTTGAAACAGTCCAAAATATCATTGATAAAAATTGTAAATAACAATGGTGCAAGAATTGAACCCTGCGGAACACCGGATGGAATTTTGACCGAGGCAGAGCAGAAACCATTGAGAGCCACTCGCTGTGATCTATTCTCTACGTAGGATGAGAACCAACGGAATAAATTGCCTCGTATTCCAGCTGCTTGTAATTTAGCTAAAAGCAAATTATGGTCAATTCTATCGAAGGCTTTGGAGTAGTCGGTGTAGATTGTATCAACTTGCCCTCCTCCCTCCATTTTAGTGGTTACTGTATCGGTAAAAAGTATCAAATTAGTAACTGTAGAGCGGCCCTGGATAAACCCATGCTGTTGGGGACTTATAATATTTTTAGGGCTAGATATAATTGAGAGTGTACAATTTTTTCAAGTACCTTGGCTAGAATACACAACTTGGAAATAGGACGGTAATTTTCAGTCTTACGCTTTGAACCCTTTTTATGAATCGGTGTTATAATAGCCGACTTCCAAATTGAAGGCATAGTACCCTCTGCTATTGATTTAGTAAAAAGGAGAGAAACCGGCTTACAAATAGATTTGGCACACTGAACAATAAGGAGAGGGTGAATGTTGTCAGGACCTGCAGATTTGTTACAATCCAGGGCTTTCAGTTGGCGTAAGACAATTGATTCGGTAATTTCCAAGCTGTGCACATCGGCCACGGCTGTCGAAGCAAGTGAGTTGTAGTGTGCAATAACTTCGGTGTCTGTGGGTGTAAATGTGGGTTCCTGATAAGTAGAATGAAAATACTGCGAGAAAATATTACAAATCCCTTCACCAGTATCCGCAGTTCGTTCATTTCCGTATGTCATCGAATTTGGGAAGGTGTTACACTGTTTCCGATCTTTAACATAAGACCAGAAGTTTTTAGGGTCAAGTCTAATTGAGCTTTCGACATATTTAATATATTTATTAAAACAGGCATCCTCCAAACGCTTAGCACGCTCTCTCAACAGATTAAAACTATGTTCGTCAGCTATGTTACCATATGTTCTGAATTTGTTAAGAAATTTAAATTTTTCTTTCAGCACTTTTTTGAGAGCTGGAGAGTACCAGCGAGGGAACTTATCCGATTTAACCATTTTACTGGGCACGTATATGTCGCGGAGATGTAACAATTTTCTATTGAAAAGTTCGACTGCTTCGTCAATAGTACGTAAGGAGAACAAATTATTCCAATCAGTTGAGTCTAGTTCAGAGCATATGGAATCATAATCACCTTTCATATAAGAGTAAGAGGTTCGAGCCTCTGACCCTAGGAGCTGGTCGTAGCAATAGGTAGTTTCGACATAAAGAGCAGGATGGTAGCTATCCTCCTTAACTAATGGTTCAGTATCTCTTGTGACAGTTACACTTTCGTTACAGAGGATCAAGTCCAGAAGGCGTCCTTGTTTATTCTTTACCCCGTTATATTGAGTTAGATTGCAAAGGCTCATTAAATCAACTAAATCGTGGTGATTAGGGTGCAGTGGTAACGGTGTGTAATGCCCAGTGTTATCATACGTCGGTTGCCACTCCATGGAGCTCATATTGAAATCTCCTACCAAAAGTATCGTATTTAATGGATTATTACACGAGATATTTACAACATTATCACAGAGATTATTAAGCTGGTTAGAAAAAGATTCACCTTGATACTCGTCGCATAAGTACAAACAACACACATGAACTGAAACTGGTAATGAGTGCCTACTGGGTTTGGTTGTTATTGTTATCCATAAATCCTCTGCCGTTGTACACCATTCAGGCCTTTCTTTGACTTGCAATCCACAGCGGGCAGCTATTAAAACCCCCCCTCCCCTTGATTGCCCTAGGCGCTCATAATCGCGATCCCTTCTCCATACCATGTAATTACTACCAAACAATTCCTCGTCAGTTATACCATGTAAAAGCCATGATTCTGTTAATAGAATAACGTGTACATTTTTAAGTGATAGATTCCTTCTAAATACCTCCGTCTTCGTGCGCAGTCCCCTGACATTCTGATAATAAATATTTAATGTCATCTATTAATAAAAATAATAAATAGATTTAATTTATTTTTAGTCGTTAGGGGGCGAGGCACGACAAAGAGGCGGCAAAAGTTAGGAATCCAAAGAGTAGTAAGTAAGGTAAAATGTAAATATAAAAGCGGCTTTGGCAGTAGGTATAGATAGCTCATATTTAACAATAGCGGGCTACACAAAGGCATCACGGTGCGGGCGATAATCGTAAACAAGTGATCAGCCGGTAAAGTTAAACCAGCCGGGTAGGTATATTTGAAATATTGTGTGATAGTTATGGATTTTATAGTTGTTAAATGCACGTGATACATATGTATATTATGCATGAGTATACTTGATAGCGTATGAGAAAGAAGGTAAGGAGCATTGGTTGCAATTGATGTAATAGAGTGAATGTATGAAATGGCGATGTAATGCAATAAACAGTTTAATAAGTGTTAACGCCTGAGATAAAATACTGTGTAATTGCTATAAAGACTCCTCCAGGCGTTCAAAAGCTACAACATGACGGTGCTTGTAAAATAAATCACTTTTTCTTCTACTTGCGACTATACGCACACGAATTTCTTGAAATTACTGATAATTAATATAGAACCTGCTTAAAACCTGAAGAATCTTTAATTGAAGAGAATTACCTTTATGCCTGAACAGACATAAAGAAATTGGCGACCGTGACAGGACATTATCAGAAAAATTCCAGACTATCTCTTTGTCTCCATACTTCGGCACGTGTTCGTCGGCTGGTCCAAAGGTCGAAACTCGTCAGCATCGAAGCCAGGAGTATTGAATTTACCAGGATTGGATTGTGGACAGTTTGTTCATCGGTGCAGCTAAAGTATCGAAGCAAATAGTGAAGAATTTTGCCTTAATATTGGACGAGGCGTTGCAAGTGTACCTACGTTGGCTAGAGGTCACCCACGTCGTTGGATTACCACCAAGTTAAGTGCCATCCTTCATCAGTTCCTACAAAAACAATCCTAACCTAGTTTCTTATCATATCCTATAACCTATTTACATACAAAAAAGCGTTAAGTTCTAAAATCTCTATCATAAAAGAAACCTCTTACTTGTGCATTTTTCATTCTCATTTTTTAATATTTCCCCTTTTATTCAAAGGTTCAGATGCATAAAAATTGCAAAAATACATTCTAAAAAAGGTATATTAACTAGTTATTTAATTACTTCTTGGATTTTGGTCCAAATACAATCAGATTAAAACATAGAAAATTTGACCCATATTTCATACATTATTTGTCGTATTTCCGTTTACTGAATTTGTTCACCAGTATTCCCAGGTAGAAGAAAAGGTCAACTATATTTTATTTTTCCAAAAACAAGTAAAATCTTTTACTTACCTAAATATTCATACCGTTGCTATTCGCCGTGCATTCCAGGTTACGTTTCTACCTACTACATGTCAGAGGCAAGGCGCTGCTATCTCTTATCAGTTGATAGCATACCTACACCGGCTTCCCGTACGGCAGAGAACGTCTAGACGAGGAGCGTGAGATAAATACCTAACCTACTTAATTTACCTATTTTTTATTGATTTACTTTGTCTGTTTATTACATTCACTTTCTGTTAAAACGTAACTTTTACATAGAATAGGTATATTTACACTACAACAACGCGTTATTAAACTTCAAATCGTTTAGATCTGTTTATTAGTGGGTACAATTTGAGTGGAAGGCTAAATAATTTACGATGGCCACAGTAAATGCGGAACTTAAGGAACTAACCAGTCAGCGTAGTTCTATTAAGGGACAGATTACAAAATTCTCAAACTACTTAACAAAAATTAAACTAAAAGAGAAATTAGAGATTGCGGATCTTTCTGAATTATCCATCAGGCTGGGTAGGTTTGAAAAATTGTCAGACAGGTTTGATGAGTTACAAACTAGGATTGAGGTTTGTAATTCTGATACCTTGGAGGTAGAACTTGGAATTAGGGAGATTTTAGAGGCAGACATAATTAAAGCCATGTCTGTTGCCAAGGGTTTATTGGAAATTTATCACAAATGTCATGACACGAAAAATTGCGGCCATAATCCCCACCCTACCCCAAGTTCTAGTTTCAAAATGCCTACGATTGATTTGCCAAAATTTGATGGTTCTTTTTTTCGTTGGCTGGAATTTCGAGACACTTTTACGGATTTAGTTGACAAAAATGAAAGCATGACAGAAATACACAAATTCCACATTTTGGTTTCCTTACTGGAGGGGGAGGCCGCCCGTATTGTATCAAATCTTGAAATTTCAACTATAAATTACAAGGAGGCATGGGATTTGTTATGTGCACGATACGACAACAAACGGCTGCTTACTAATCACCATTTGAGTTCACTTTTTAACATTCAAGCGTCTTCTCAAGAATCTGAAAAATCGTTGCGATTTTTAATTGATCACGTGACAAAAAATCTAAGAGCGTTAAAAAAATTAGGTCAACCCACAGAACATTGGGACACGCTGATTATTTTTCATATGGCGTCTAAATTAGATAGCCAAACGTTGTCAAAGTGGGAAGAATATAGAAACGACTGCGATGGTATGCCAACACTTGAAGATTTTCGTAAATTTATAGTAGATCGTGCAGATGTCTTAGAAGCTTTAAATAGAAGCAAAAAATATCAAAATAAAACAATCAATAATCAACAAAGCGCACAAAATCAAAGATTTAATAATCATCAAAATATGCAAAATAATCAAAAGTTTTACAATCAACAAGGCGTGCAAAATAACAATAGATATAACTACAATTTACAAAACAACAATCGTTCACAAAATAATAATAATTCTAAAGGCGATAAAGAGCGTTTCATGAGATCATTTGCAGCAACAAAACAGGTGCAAAGCGGTACACTCGTATGCATTATTTGCAATCAAAATCATAAAGTATATAATTGCCCTACTTTTCAATCAAAGAGCGTACAAGATAGGCTAGCTGACGTGGAAAGGTATAAATTGTGCTCCAATTGCCTTCGTCAAGGTCATTTGACAAATGACTGTCGGTTTGGTCCGTGCCGCAGTTGCGGCTCGATGCATAATTCCATTTTATGTCAGACTTCTTCTTCTTTGTCTAACAAAGCGTCCGCCAGTCATGTTCATGTTTCGACTGTCAATTTTGCTGGTGAACAGCAAGGTAAGCAAGTGCTTCTTGTAACTGCAATGATTGAGGTTTGTAATCCAGTAACTGGACATACCGAAAGGGTTCGTGCTTTTATAGACCCAGGCAGTCAAAGTTCACTAATTACTAAATCACTAAAAGAAAAGTTAATGATAAAATCGATTCCTATAACAAACACTAAGATTATAGGTATAGGTGGTCAAATTGCTGAAGAAGTAAATGAAAGCTGCGTTGCAAATTTAAAATCGACCATAGGTAATCATTTCACAGTAACAGAAAATCTTCTTGTGCTAAATGATCTCACTGGAAAATTGCCAAGTTCTCAAATTGACACCAGTCACCTCAATATGCCTAAACATATTGAGCTTGCTGACCCTGAGTGGTATGCGCCAAGACAAGTCGATATATTGATTGGTGCTGCCCTCTTCTGGGATATCCTAGGAAGTGACGAAATTTCACTAGGCCCCAAAAATCCAAAACTGCGTAACTCGCTTTTCGGCTGGCTAGTGGTCGGAAAGATGTTTTTTAATGCGAAAACTTATTCAAAAAATGCGAATTTTGTTCTATGTAACAAGGCTTTCATTGCCAATAAAGCGTTAAATGGGGATAAAGCGATAGTTATGAATAATGCGATAGATAAAGCGGTTAATGCGGATAAAGCGGTTAAAGCGGATAAAGCGGTTAATGCGGATAAAGCGGTTAATGCGGATAAAGCGGTTAAAGCGGATAAAGCGGTTAATGCGGATAAAGCGGTTAAAGCGGATAAAGCGGTTAATGCGGATAAAGTGGTTAATGCGGATAAAGCGGTTAAAGCGGATAAAGCGGTTAATGCGGATAAAGCGGTTAATGCGGATAAAGCGGTTAATGCGGATAAAGCGGATAAAGCGGTTAATGCGGATAAAGCGGTTAATGCGGATAAAGCGGTTAATGCGAACATAGCTATTGAAGAGCGTGTCGACAATATGCTAACTAAATTTTGGGACATCGAAGAAGTTCCAAACCGTCCAGTTTTCAGCGAAAGAGAAAAGGCGTGTGAAAACATTTTTTACAAACTACGAGGCGTTTAGAAAACGGTAGATTTTGCGTTAAACTGCCGCTAGTTCAATCTCCAGAGTCCTTAGGAGACTCGTACTATACTGCGAAACAGCGTTTTTTAAATTTGGAAAAAAGATTTAAGCGAAACCCAGATTTAAAAACTCACTATGTTAAGTTTATAAGAGAATACGAAACTCTTGGTCATATGACTGAATCTGCTGATTGGAAACTTCAAATTTCATATTTTTTCTGTCATCACGCGGTTTTTAAAGAAAATAGTGAATCCACACAGGTGCGTGTGGTGTTTGATGGTGCGGTTGCATCATCGTCAGGCCTATCTGTCAATGACATTCTTGCTGTGGGTCCTAATGTACAGGATTCTCTTTTCTCCATTTTAATAAGGTCAAGGCAGTATAAGTACATCATGGTAGCCGACATCGAGAAAATGTACAGGCAAGTCCTGGTCGATGAAGGCGATAGAAACTTGCAGCTTATATTATGGAGGGAGGATGAGTCCTTACCCATCAAAACAATGCGATTAAATACTCTCACTTATGGAACATCAAGCGCGAGTTATTTGAGCACGAGATGTGTTTGGCAGATAGGTCAAGAATGCGAAGATTTCAAAATTAAAACTATCATTCAGCATGACTTCTATGTCGATGACATAATAACAGGAGCCAACACTGAACATGAATTGCGTGACATCCAAAAGGGTGTTTCTACAGCTCTTAAAGCTGCTTGTTTTAATTTGCGAAAATATAAATCAAACTTACCCAATCTCCTCGAAGATCTAGAAAAGAGTAATGAGGGCGAGCTGACTCTCAGTGAGGCATCGAGCACATTAGGTATGGGCTGGGATCCAAAAACCGATGAGCTTAATTTTCCAACAAAATTTCCAAAAAATAATAATGCGATTACCAAAAGATATATATTATCAAATTCGTTTAAAATTTTTGACCCATTAGGATTGTTGTGTCCTTACGTTATTCAAGCAAAGATGTTGCTACAAAGACTGTGGTCTCTAAAAATGGAGTGGGATCAGCCTGTTCCTCAAGAAATTCAAAATTCTTGGTTAGATTTTTCATATAATTTGTCTTTTTTACCGAAACTGCGTATACAGCGAATGGTTTTATGTGATGCCCCTAAAGAAATAGAAATTCACACTTTCAGTGACGCCTCGCAACTCGCTTATGGAGCGTGTATTTATGCGAGATCAGTCAATCAAAATGATGACGTCACTGTAAACCTATTATGCGCAAAGTCTAAAGTCGCTCGCATAAATCCAATGACCATTCCACGTTTAGAGCTGTGCGCTGCACTATTGGCAGCCAAATTATGTACAGCTGTTGTTGACTCCCTTCGCTATAAACCTACAAGGCTCATACACTGGTGTGATTCTAGTGTAGTCTTGGCGTGGTTGAAGGGTGATCCAACAAAGGTGAAAACATTCGTTGCGAATAGGGTTCTTGAGATCATCGAGCTTACTGACTCATCCAGTTGGCGATATATTCCAACTGCTATGAATCCAGCTGACCTCATATCCCGTGGAGTCAGTGCGAGTCAACTGTTAGATCTCGACCTTTGGTGGCGTGGTCCAGGCTTCTTGTCGAAACAAGAAAGTGACTGGCCGGTACTAAAGAAACCTGAAATAAAAGAAATACCTGAAATTAAAAACTTAACGAAACCTATTCTAAGTACAAATAATAAACACTTACCGTCAGCACCTAAAAATAAAAAACCTGAAAGGGAAAATAAATTAATCAATAATAATATAATTTCGCATGCAATAAGAGTCTCATCTTCAAATGATGTTTTAAATATTGACAATTACTCAAACCTTAACAAACTCATAAATATAGTTGCATATGTTAAAAGATTTTTATTCAATTTACGTAACCCTAAAGAGAAGCGTACAGGGCGCTTGTCCCTACGTGAGATTGATGACTCATTTACTTACCTTTGCGTTTGTTCTCAGCGGGAATGTTTTCCGGACGAATACAAACTTTTAAATAATGACTTACCTTTGAAGCCTAAGTCGAAGATTTTATCCTTGTCACCTTTTCTCGAAGAAAATACCAAATTAATCAGGGTTGGTGGTCGTTTAAATGCGTCAAATTATAGTTATGGAAAGAAGCATCCAATATTGCTCGATTCGTCACATCATTTGTGTAAACTTTTATTCCAACGTGAGCATATTCGTTCTATGCACGCTGGACCACAATTATTATTATCTACAATACGTCAATCAATTTGGCCTATCAATGGCAGGCGTTTAGCTCGCCGTACAGTGCACAATTGTGTCGTATGCAGACGTATGCGTGGGCAGACTTTCACACCAAAAATGGGTGATCTCCCCTTGCAGCGAATTAGCCCGGACTTCCCGTGGAAAACTGTAGGTACAGACTTTGCGGGGCCTTTTCAGATTCTCAATCGCAAGGGTCGCGGTGCGAAGCTAACCAAGGGATATTTGTGTATTTTTGTCTGTTTGCGGTACAAGTGTGTACATCTCGAAGCAGTTACAGATTTAACTAAGGATGCGTTTATTTTAACATTGCGAAGATTTGTTTCGCGTCGCGGCAAACCTTCGGAAATTCTCTGTGACAATGGACGAAACTTTGTTGCGGCTGCGAAAGAACTTGGAGCTTTTTTAAAACAGAATTATGATGCGATATCTGAGTATGTAACTCAAGAACAATTCAAATTTACTTTCTCACCTGCTTACGCTCCTCATTTCGGCGGGATCTGGGAAGCCGGAGTAAAGTCGGCTAAATTTCACATCAAACGCGTCATGGGAAATTCCCATCTTACTTTTGAGGAAATTTCAACTCTTTTCGCACAAGTAGAGGCAGTACTTAACAGTCGCCCTCTGTGTCCATTATCTTCCTGTCCTGACGACTACCTTCCATTGTCCCCAGGGCACTTCATTATCGGCAGGCCATTGACCTCATTGCCTGCACCTAACTTAGAAGACAAGAAAGAGACTAGCTTGCAAAGATATGCTCGTCTAGAACAAATCCATCAACATTTTTGGAAAAGATGGCAACGCGAGTATATCCATGAATTACAACAGCGTATGAAATGGAAAGCGAACATGAGCAAACTAAGGATTGATGACCTCGTGTTGATTCAAGAGGACTTTGTTCCACCTTTATGTTGGCGTTTGGGACGTGTGGAGCGCCTATTCCCTGGGCCTGACGGCATTTCAAGAGTTGCTGACATAAGGACAACGAGAGGCTGCATTCGTCGTCCGCTGGTTCGCTTGTGTCCCCTACCCACTGCTGAGGATCTTCGGTGTTGAAAAATATGTTTTCAACGGGGGGGAGGATGTTAACGCCTGAGATAAAATACTGTGTAATTGCTATAAAGACTCCTCCAGGCGTTCAAAAGCTACAACATGACGGTGCTTGTAAAATAAATCACTTTTTCTTCTACTTGCGACTATACGCACACGAATTTCTTGAAATTACTGATAATTAATATAGAACCTGCTTAAAACCTGAAGAATCTTTAATTGAAGAGAATTACCTTTATGCCTGAACAGACAATAAGTTATCATTAGACTGGAATGACACTGAATGAACGAACTTACGGGTTTGAGTATTAGGCAAAAATAATAGAGAAATAGGTACAAACTGGAGGAATACACAAAAATAAAGCACACAAAAAAGTCATATTATTTTCTTCAGATCTTCAGTGGTTTGGATGTGCAGTATAGGTGAAGTTTCGTTCTTCCTCACCAGTATCTTGCATTGTTGCACCCATTTGAATTGATAACCTTTTCCATTAGCGACTTCTTTTGTTTGGTTCAGTAGTAATTTATTTTCTCGCGTAAGGTGGTCGTTGATGTAAACACGGCTAGCATTGCTGTGGAATCCAACGTCGCTTGCAGTCAACTCCTTATGTGATCTCGCCTTAGCGATGAAATTTTCTTTTGTGTAGCGTGACGTGAAGCAAACGATGACTGGTTTATTTTTGTCTGCGGATTGAACCCTGGATACAAAGTTGATATTGTCTTTTGTGACCGGGTACTGGATATGTTTACCAATGGCACAGATAATATCCAGAAGGTTTTCATTTTTTTGCAGTGGAATCCCCTTGATTTCTAAGTTATTTAAGCGTAGCCATTGTTCCTTGGTAGAAATTTCTTGATTTAAACTGGACACTTTTTTTACTAGCTGAAGGTAGTTATCAGTGTTATCTGACTTATTCTCCAGTGATGTTATTCTGCACGCAAGGGTGTCGTTCCTCTCATTCAATGTAGTTACTTTCATCTGAAGGTCACCAATTGCCTGGTCAAACGAAGTGAAGCTGTCTTTTAGTGACTTAACGTCTTGAAAGAGACTTGGAAGCGGCTGTAGCGACTTGTTAATGCGTGCTATACCCTGACGAAGCTCTTCCAAAACCAAATTAGCAGGTGTTGGAGTAGGAGTCCCGGACGAATGCCCCCCTAGTGCCTGCTTGCAACCCATACATAGCAGGTTACCTTGCTTGGCTGCACCCAGTTTGCGATAGTTACTTTCTGATATGTTAGCACATGCAAAGCAGTAAATGACCCCACACTTCGAGCATGTCACACCATTGGTGAAATCTTCTTCGCACTTCGGACATCTATTCATTTCGAGTTAGATTAATATTAACAATGTAGACGGTAGGTAGACGAACGAAAAGCGAGAGCTCATTTCATAATGCCGATACCGAAAACTGAAGACGGGACTCTGGTGAAAAACTCTCCCCGGGCATCATAATTATCTAATTTAAAAATGACCCATAATTTACGACACAATAACTCAAACATTCAAGAATTTCAACCCCTGAAAGGGTATAAAGGTCACATCACAAAAGCTCGCATGAATGTTCGTGGATTTAGAGACCATAATTTTGTTAAAAATATTGAGTTTAGATTTAAAAGATAAAATTTACAAACGTTCAGAATTTTGTTCGATTAAGATGTAGGGAGAAAAGATAATAATATATTTTTTAAATAAACGGTTTTATAATATGATTCCTTTCAAAATGTGCTGGAAAAAAAATCAGTATTTGAGTAGGGACCAGAGATCATATTGGAAAAACGTAAAAAATATACATTAAAATTAAAATCATAAGTTAAGCAATCATAAATAATTTATTAGTTTTTCATCGGCAAATGAAATGAATTTATATTTATTCAATTCTTAGTAGTAGAGGCCGTTTAAACCGGTGCCGATGGTACTCCATCCGGCGGGGATAGAGTTAATGCCGTTCAATCTGTTGATGCCAGCAAGCTCAGCACCAAGACCTGCACCGTACAGCGCTGGCTGGTAGGCTGATAGCCCGGCGTTGAGGACAGCGAGCTCGGCAAGCTCAGCGCCGGCGGCGGCAGCGGCGTAGCTCTGTGGGCACGCGCAGCTGCCGGAGATGGTCACGAGGCCGCTAGCGGGCACCAGGCCGCTGAAGGTGAGCCCGCCGCTCACCGGGACCGAGCCAGCAACACTGGTGGAGCCGGACACGCCCAGCTCGCCGGACACGGCCACGTCCCCGCTGCCGTACGCGCTGTAGCCGTATGAGCCAGGCCAGTAGCTCGCGGCGTTATAAGCATTAGCGGCGCCGATGGCGTTAGCGGCGTTGATGGCAGCAGCGTTGTTAATGGCTGCTACATTGTTGATTGAAGCGTATCCAGCTCCTAGACCACAGCTGTTGCCGCATCCAAATGCACTCTAAAATAAAATGGACGCTATTATTATTTGCTACTATTAAGTTTAACCCGTCGCGTAATATTCTATAAAAAAAAAGGGACGGTGTATAAAAAACTTTGTTGGCATGATCAAACCATTTGAACAAGTTTTTCTTTTTGTTGAAGGAAGGAACGTGTAGCGTACACTACTCGTTTGGATAGTAGTTTACGCCTAGTCATAAGGGTCCAGGATTCAATTGGATAGATTTGGTAGTTCTTAATTCCTTATTCGCGAAATCATTTTGATGTTTGTTCCTCTAATGTGGGTACCTAAGTGTTCTTTTTTACGATCAAAGTAAAATGCATTATTGCGTTCTTACCTGGATGAGGCAAGCTTGGAAGCAAAATAAAAGGACAGCGAAGGTAGACATCTTTTCTGTTATGTTCCTTAAATCCGACTGAAAAATTTAATCAACCCATTTATTATAATATTCTTTTATACCTTAGTACTAACTTTGAAGCAATGCCCTTTCATCATAATCATACGTGTTTAATGTAATAAGTTAGTAATACTTAAATACTAACCTAGTTATTTGAAAATAAGGAATTAGCACAGAACCTTATCAATTAAATTTCGCAAATGGTTAGGTATATCGATTACGTACTTCCTTTGAAGCCTGACGTACGAAAGCAAAATGATTGCAGTATTGGTGATAAGTTTGATAAAGTTTTTAATATAAAAGTATGTGAACAACTTGTAAACATCATTCAGTATTCAGCTCTTATTGAATTCAATACAATGGTAGCTAAATTCTTTGTTGTTCTCTGCGCTTCTGTGCTTTTTGTGCAGGTATTGTATTTAGACTTTTTTAACTTTCATTAACGTAAAATAAGACTAAAATCATGGCTATCACATAGTTATGAGTTGCTCGGAATCTCCTACCCTAAACTAATGAACCGAACGAGTCTCACACATATAAAATAATTTTTAATGGATAGTATGACAGAAACTGTTCATTTTTCCTAGGTTTTTGCTTAATAAAAAAGACGCTATCTGCGAAATACCCGTCTGTACCTTGAGCTTTTAGCACCCATATAGTGTAAATAAAACAAAACTTTATTTTCCCAGACGATTTCTGCCTACCCCGGAGGACCAGTAGGGCGCGCAGCCGCCGTCATCGGCGCTGACATCGTCAACAGCGAGATAGCGGCTATAGGCAACGCTGCGGGATTCAACGCTGCTGCATACAACGCGGCCGCAGGCAACGTTGCCGCTAACGTTGCTGCCGCCAACAACGCTGCTGCCATCAACAACGTCAATGCTGTCAATAATGCAGCCTACAGTTCTGCTGCTGTTAATGCTGCAGTGAACAATGCTGCCGCCATCAACAACGTCAACGCTATCAACAATGCTGCCTACAACTCAGCAGCTGCCAATGCTGCATACAACAACGCTGCTGCCATCAACAATAATGCTGCTATCAACAACGCTGCCTTTAACACTGCAGCTGCCAATGCTGCATACAACAATGCTGCTGCCATCAACAACGCTGCTGCTATCAACTCCGCGGCCTACAACTCAGCTGCTGTTAACGCGGCAGTAAACAACGCTGCTGCCATCAACGCTGCCAACAACGCTGCCGCGTATAACGCTGCTGCCTATAACTCTGCTGCTGCAAATTCTGCAGCTGCTGCTAACATTGCTGCTGCCAACAACGCTGCTGCAATTAACGCTGCTGCCTACAACTCAGCTGCCGCCAACGCTGCTGCTGCTAACATCGCAGCTAACAGTTTCGGCTACGGCGCCATCATCCCCAACCCATCCTGCGCCTCAGCTGGTGGTGCCTTCACTGTATCCCTCAACTCCCCTTACGGACCTTACGGCATCAACATCGTCTCAGAAAACACCATCGACGGCCTCCTCGAAGTGGTCGGCTCCCTGCCTGTCATCGCAACAGTAACCCTCGACGGCGCCGTGCCGTCAATCGGTGCAGCCGGCACTGACTACAGCTGCGGCAACGGCATCGTCGGCATCTCGAGCGAGAGCCTCGCCGCCGCTGGTTTCGGTGTGGGGAGCGCTATCGCCAACGACGTCGCCCGCGCTGAGATCGCCGGCGCTCAGCTGACCAACGCTGCTGGTTACGGTGCTGCCCTCGCCAGCGAGTTGTCTGCCGTCAACGCTTACTCGCAGCCTCGTTACGTCAATGCTGGTCTGAATGCTGAGCTGGCGAGCATCAGCGCCGGACTCGCTGGTTCCAGACTTGCCGGTTGCGTCTGCTAAGAGTTAAGATGAGAAATCTGTGATTTATGTAAATAAAAGTTGATTAGTGTGATATAATAATAAGGTTTTGTTTAAATTCTTTTTCGGTACTACCCTTCTATCCGATTTTATTTCCTCTACAAAATGTAAAGAGATATTATGACTTCCACCTACTCGTACACTACACCATATTTTTATTCAAAACGACAATTGTCCACAGGCCTTAAGAAACTTGTAAATAACGCCTAGACAGATATCCAGAATTTGGCAGTGCTACAATAATGGTTTTGTGGGTCAGTCCACGGAAGATGCAGGGAATAATCTAATTACTTCTATTTCTGAGTATTTAGCCTCAAAATTGTTGGGGTCCTTCTGGATTTGTCATGTCTCCTGTGAAACATGGGAACATCGGAATCCGGGGACTTCCCTTCTACAGAAGCTAATTAAAGGAAGATGCCAGTGCTCTCGAGTTGGTGAGTTAGTATTTACCCGTCAATTTCGAAACCGACAAGCCTGCATGAAAAGACTGATGAATGTAGGAGAAGCGAATGAAGTAAGCAGGAGTAATGGAAGGAGAGTATCTGCCTACCCCGACGGGAAATATGCGTGATTTATACGGGGTGTAAGGGACGGTGTAACGAAAGCTTTGCAGGCATGATCAGACCATGAAATTGAACAACTTTTTCTATGAGAAATGTAAATAAAATTTCGAGTTTCCATCAAGTCACTCAGCTGATCGGAAACGTCATTAAATACCTACATGGGTGTCATGATGGACCAGGATCTCTTATTAAAGCACACATTGGTACATAGGAAGTTATGTCCATTATGAAGTCACTGGGAAAATCATCAAACACGCAAACACTGCAATTAGTTTACTTAGCTTAGGTAGTTTTCGGTTCAAATCTCATTGGCATTATAATAGGTACCTACAGTAAACTAAGGTATTTACTATGATTCGATTTTTTAACCACCTTACTTTTGTTATGTTTCGTAATGTAATCTTTGCATTTTTGTCTTGAAAATGTATACAGTTCTTTGGAAATTGCTGTTTGTCATCACCGATGATATTTACCCGGTCAGGAGAAATGCGTTATATTCAAACTACTGAATAAATGTCCTTTTATTATTTGTTTTTTTTTTATTTACACTTATTGTAGTAATTGCGAAGCCATATGATGAAGTATTTGATTCAAAGTTCAGATATTTTTAGCAATTTCGTATGTCCCTCAATTGTCTAAAAAATTTACAAATGAAATTAGAATATAAATAGGATAAGAATAGGATAGGATCTTAGGTATTTGAGGGGCCTCTTCGTCTCTTTCTTTTCACCTCCCTTTCTGTAATGTCTTCATGAAGTTAACATCTCATATTGGTCTCATCATGACAAGTGGCCAATTATCTCTTATTCCTTTTTAATTTTAAATATTTTTGAACGAATGCACTTCTTCTTTTCCGTCCAGCTAATCCTCTCCAACTTTCTGTAGCACCACGCTTTGAACTCTTCTAACCAACCACTCTCTATGCCTTTGCATCTTCGGCAATCTCTCTTACTGGGCGTCCAAAATATTCTACATCGCATTAATAGTTTGTATTTGTGAAAAGCTCTTTTGGCAATTGCATCCTTGTTGTGCAAAAGTTAGGCCAAAGTCGTTTATTTTATAAGAGACAGGACAGATACAATACGAGTAAATCACAACAGGACCCTAATGATAGAATTGTGGGATAATAGAGGGAATTGTAACCTATAATAATTTGGTATTAATAAAAAACATTAGAAAACCGAAATTACTGCTAAACCAAAATCCTAATGTTCTGAAAAAGCCCCCCAGTAATTAAAAATAAGTCATAAAAAATATGATTTAGAGGATTCAGATGAAAAAATAGAAAAAAATCAATAATTTGATGTTTGCAAAATCTTTATTATTCAAATATAGTGACTGCCGATCTAATTATCTTTGTTCTCAGTAGAAGATGTTGTTGTAGCCAAGGCCTGCACCGTACAGCGCTGGCTGGTAGGCTGATAGCCCGGCGTTGAGGACAGCGAGCTCGGCAAGCTCAGCGCCGGCGGCGGCAGCGGCGTAGCTCTGTGGGCACGCGCAGCTGCCGGAGATGGTCACGAGGCCGCTAGCGGGCACCAGGCCGCTGAAGGTGAGCCCGCCGCTCACTGGGACCGAGCCAGCAACACTGGTGGAGCCGGACACGCCCAGCTCGCCGGACACGGCCACGTCTCCGCTGCCGTACGCGCTGTAGCCGTATGAGCCAGGCCAGTAGCTCGCGGCGTTGATAGCATTAGCGGCGCCGATGGCGTTAGCGGCGTTGATGGCAGCAGCACTGTTGGCAGCAGCGTTGATGGCAGCAGCACTGTTGGCAGCAGCGTTGATTGCAGCAGCGCTGTTGGCAGCAGCGTTGATTGCAGCAGCGTTGTTTATAGCAGCAACATTGTTGGCAGCAGCAAAGTTGGCAGCAGCGGCGTTGGCTGCAGCTGAGTTGTAAGCAGCAGCATTGATCGAAGAGTAACCACCTCCCAGACCACAGCTATTACCGCAACCAAAGGCGCTCTGAAAAAAATAGAGCATTAAATGTGGTGGATGGCGATGCTTTTCAAACATACTAGTTACTCGTAAGATATTTGGAAATGAAGAAGTAAGTTCAAATAATTCTCGAGAAAATTAACTAAGGTCTTAAAATATTTTTTTACCTGGATGAGGCAGGCTTGGAAGCAGAACAACAAAACGGCAAGAGGAGACATGGTGTACGATTGTATTCAACAAAAGCTGAATCTGGAATGATAGAACATGGTCTTCAGGGCTTTTATACAAACGGCGCATTTCCTTCCGACACAATAACATTTCCAAATAATGGCACGTATTATACGTATAAACTTACTAACCTAATTGCCTAAAGGACTTTTTAATTGTGTAGAAAACAAAGATAACGTTATCAACTACAATTTTGTTACCTAGGAAAGCAAAGTCACGTACCTACGCTATTTGAAGAAAATTCAAACTTGATATAACATATGTTTCTAGTAAGTAAAGATTTAATATAAAAGGATTGCAAGTAATCAGGTCAGCATTCGTGATCCAATTCTCACACAGTTCATTACAATGGCAGCAAGATTTGTCCTCGCCCTTTGTGCTTCTGCACTTTTGGTTCAGGTGAGTTTATTATTTATTTAAAAAAAAAAACATTGGTTTTTAGGTCGTACCTGAAATATATAAAATCTTATTGTTGGTAAAAAAAATCACACCTTAATTATATTATTTTATTATATAAATCAGAATAGTTTAACTTAACGAAGAAATTATAATAAATCTGATTCTGACAAAACTGTTATGTTAACCGTTATTTTCACGGCATCTTCTTATATTTTTTTATGCCTAACTACTTTACTTGCACTTGCCGTCACTATATTAATATTCTTAAATCATATAATCGAAGTATATCTGCACAAGTCGAGTCTTCAAATACATTTCTACACAAAAGGAAGAACTAAAATATTACTTCTATAAAATTAAAAAAAAACATGTATAATTAATTAGGTATAAATGCCATTGTGACAAAATTTATAATGTTTCAGAGCATTGCTGGATGTCCTACCTCTTCCTGCAGCTACAACTCGTACGGTCTAAACGCTGGTGCCCTAGCCAACGCCGCAGCTGTAGCCAATGCTGGTGCTCTCTCAAACGCCGCAGCCATTAACAATGCTGCTGCCATCAACGCTGCTGCTTACAACTCAGCTGCTGCCAACGCTGCTGCTGCTAACATTGCTGCTGTAAACAACGCTGCCGCTATCAACGCCGCCGCCAACAGCGCTGCTGCATTCAACGCAGCTGAACTAGCGGCCGACATCGCTGTCGCCAACAGCATCGGTTTCGGCTACTCTTCACCATCTATCATCGCTGGCCCCGTCTACAACCTTCCCGTCGCCTCGGCCAGCGGTGGGCCGTTCAGTGTCACCGTCAACTCCGCTTACGCCCCCACCGGATTATCCGTTGTCTCCGAGAACACCATCGACGGTCTTCTCAATGTCATCGGTTCCCTGCCCGTGTTCGCCGCTGTAGCCCTTGACGGCACTGTTCTGGCGGCCGGTTCCGCCGGCACTGACTACAGCTGCGGCAACGGCAACGTCGGCATCTCGAGCGAGAGCCTCGCCGCCGCTGGTTACGGTGTCGGGAGCGCTATTACTAACGACATCGCCCGCGCTGAGATCGCCGGCGCTCAGCTGAGCAACGCTGCTGGTTACGGCGTCGCCCTCGCCAACGAGCTGTCTGCTGTCTCCGGACTCGCTGCGTACCCGCAGCCGGCACTCTACGGTTCTGCTCTCAACGCTAATGCCCTCGCCCAAGCTGAGCTCGCCAGCATCGCTGGACTCGGCATCAACGCTGGACTTGGTCTTAACGCCGGTCTCGGACTCAACGCTGGTCTCGGACTCAACTCTGGACTTGGTTACCTACCTCGCCCATGCGCATTCTAAGGCCGTTTCGACCTGAGTCTTTTCAACTGATTGACGCAGAATGTTCAATGATTAATAAAGATTATTGAAACTATTTTCTTGTTGTAATTATTGATCAGGTTATGTTTACAACTTGCTTATCTTTCCTCTATCTTAAGGTTGTCTCGAGATAGCTCTTACGAATAAAGCTCCTTTTGCACGTTTCCAGTAAGATGTTTTCAGTAATCAGTTCTTTATTGTGTTCTTTTTGTGTGTGTTAGTCACTTTTACATATCACAGCACAATAAGTATAGTAATGAATTAGCAATAATTGTTTGGGCAGGCGTTTTGTTAAGTATAAATTTTGTTGTCTTCCATTTAAATTGCTTAATATTTGTGGCAGAAATTTTAAGTTACTTTATAATTTACCATCGAGTGTCTGTATAACGGCTGTCAAATTGCGAACTTTGGTTTTTGAGATTTATCTCAGTAACAAAAATAAATGATGGCTTTGGGTTACTTGGGTTGGCTAATTGATTTCTTTCTGCTACATCATGGGCTCAATCAAGGCTCCATCCTGGCACTTGTTCTGTATTTATGCTGTAGGTATAAGATATATATTTTTCCACACTGTTAAAACACACTAATTCTAAGATGACTGCCGTAGGGATTATGGTGAGTGATCCAGAGCAATTATAATCAATTATTATTCTAACTTGATTCAGTAGTAAAGCTCGTGGATTAGAAAATCTTAAAATAAAGTTCGTTATTTTTTTAAAGTAGGGAAATCTTTATTATGAATAGGGACTGATATCGCGCAGGAACTCTTACGTAGTAACTGTTAGATAATCTTTGGTATTGTTGCTACCACTTCTCAGAACTACTACTATAAGTTTTAAAAAATATTTAAGAAACTAGTTTCTTTTCAAGTACATTCACAATCAATACCTCAGAGAGAAAGTCTAATGTAGTAAAATGGATCCCCTCAAAAACATTAATATGTAGCGACCTCTGGTGGCTACAACATGAAACTCACTCAAGTGGTTCACAAGCATACAAGACGCAACAGGAGTTCTCAACATATCGGAGAGATGGCGCCACGTGACAGAACAATGGGCCTGAAACGCGGTATCGAAGTGTTCTCCGCGCAACGCATATATACAACTTCTAATCCAATCCAGGTGGACCCGTCGGTCCCCTGGCCACAACACCCGGCCAGGCGGGTAGCTACCCTTTTCCCGACACCACCTGGATTCATCCTGTCACCCGCCATATTGGTGACCCCTACCATGGACTTCGCAGCCTTCAACTACGCATCAACCACTACAGCATGGAGCCAACTACTTCGTCATCAGCAACACTACCACAGTCACAGCACCGGCGGCTTCACTGGTCTTCCTCATCATCCCGACTCACCGTGGACATTGGAACCAGGACGGCAGCTTCATTGGTCTTCCATCCTCATCCCGACTCACCGTGGACATTTGGAACCTACACTGCCTCGCCAAGCCAGACTGCATCATCACGCTACAATGACGTCATCAGCCCCACTACGCTCGCTTACGGTATCGACCTCCGGTCTTGAGGGGGAGTACTGTAGCGACCTCTGGTGGCTACAACATGAAACTCACTCAAGTGGTTCACAAGCATACAAGACGCAACAGGAGTTCTCAACATATCGGAGAGATGGCGCCACGTGACAGAACAATGGGCCTGAAACGCGGTATCGAAGTGTTCTCCGCGCAACGCATATATACAACTTCTAATCCAATCCAGGTGGACCCGTCGGTCCCCTGGCCACAACACCCGGCCAGGCGGGTAGCTACCCTTTTCCCGACACCACCTGGATTCATCCTGTCACCCGCCATAAATATATAAAAAATTCCAAGTCTCGCTACTGAGCTGTTCAACCGTAAAAAGGTATGAGATCCATTTGAAACCAAGTCGGCTATCGATTTGTTCATTCCCCACTTAAGAGATCTATCTTAATTAATTACGTAATTAGTTAATAAGCATTATTTTATAGTGACCATATCAATATTTTCAATATATTTTAATGTTTACAATAAATTGAATGACTTAGCCATCGCACTAGAACAGAAGGTTAACGTGTAATACATATTAAAATTAATACATTCAGTGCGATTGCCAGTTTCAAGTCTTTTGTTCTATCCACAAGAAAGTTATAAGGTGTTGAAAATGGCCTGAACCGCTTCGAGAAAAGGATGGTACGGCTGTGCCGCTTTCTAGCTCGACTTGGCGGGGGCACTGTCGTGCCCCCAGATTAGACATTGTTTAATGAGAAAATTGGGAGACAACATATTCTTCTTTTTGTAAAAAATATATGTTCTTCCTAGTAAAAACGCGGCTCGGGGAGGGTAGGGCTGGATGGGGATAAAAAAACAAAAAAAATGCAGTGTCTCGGGGCTAACCAGGCTAACTACACGGCATGTAACTTTACGCCATCATAACTATACATAAATATTTTGTTAGTTACATGTTGTAAAGTAGCCGGAACACCTGAACAGTAAAACCACCCAAAAACCTGTCCAGAAGTACTCCTATTCTCTACAATTTAAATAGGTTACAAACTATTGTAACGTGCAATGACTTAGGAAGCTAGGGTCAACAGGCAACTACAGGCTACAATTTCTACAGGTGAGATTCGATGTACATTGCGTAGCGAATTGCGTAGTACAGGAATCCTGGTTTTATAATGTCAATTAATGTCCCACCGTCTATGCAATGTACATGTACATCAAATTCCACCTGTAGAATTGTACCCCGTAGTTTTAAAAAGCGAGGCAGTGGTGTTTTATTTACTTACAGCGGCTGAAGCAATCCGTAGGAGTTAACAGAACTTCACACATGCATTCTATTATAATATAACACTCTTGTTCACGGCTTCACACACACATGCATTGTAGGTATATAGGTAACACTAATGATATTATATTGTTACTAGCGTAATGGTAACACTTAAAAACATTATGTACAGGTCTTTTAGAAGGAAAGTTTATTTCACAGTTTTTATTACTCATTTTTGATACACTTATCTAATCTAAATACTATAAATCATAGATTTAATTTACGGTCACTTCACAGATCATTTTAAATTTATTATTATTTAGCACAATATTGGACGTTGGTCGACTTGGTGTTCCTCACGAAAGGAAGAAGAAGAAGAAAAAGCAAGAGAGGAAGCACAATATTAGGCGCGCGGGTCGTTCTGAGACATTTATTTAATTATTTTGTTTAAATACCTACAATACGTTTAAGCGCGGTCCCAATTCAATTCAATTTCTTGTTTTATGGCGTTTTCATTATGATTTCGCCAGTATCAAGTTTGTTTCGCGTCGCGGAGGTTTGATATTTCTCACTACCAAAGAGAATCTTAAAATGTTACGTGGTTGGCAATAAAGGTTGTATTTTGAGGTTTTATTAACCTTCATTTCATTAAACACTCCCAAAAAATCATTACGATAATTTTTGGTTTCTTCGCTTTTCACGTCTGTCTGTATGTTTGCTTAAATCTTTAAAACTACGCAACGGATTTTGTTGCAGATTTTTTTTATAGATAGAGTGATTCAAGAGAAAGGTTTTTATGTATAATAATTGCCGGGAAAAATCCTCATTCCCCCGGGAGAATGAGTTGCAGCGGGTCGCTAGTTGCTTTTTTTTAAAAATAAATCGTTTGAGCATTTCTACGGCAGGAGTAAATTTTTCTCACCTCCGTGTGCAATTTTACTCTTAACATTTTATTGACTTTATTATACTGAAAAAATAGGAAAAAAAATAGAAATATATTTAATTTTATTTGCCATCATTTGCTTCAGTAGATTCTGAAATAATTCAATTTTAATTTCGAGTGTTCACGGAGTTGAGAGTGCACGTTTGTTTTAAGGTTTTCATGCACTCATTCAAAGTGATTTATTGTTTTTTAAATGAATAAAGAAAATAAGATAAATTTCTCCCCATTTCCTCTTGCAGATTCTGAAATAATCGAATTTGAATTTTGACTGTTCACGGAGTTTAGAAATTACAAGAGTTAATCGTCGTTAATCATCTCTCGAGCTAGTTTCTTAGTCGCCTCTTACGACACCTACAGGTAGAATTGGAGTGATGCTATTCTACGCCGGTACCACACGACATCATTCTAATCACAGTTTTATAAAAAACCTCAACTCCGTGAACAAAATTCTCAACTCCGTGAACAAATGCACACGGAGTTCAGATTCCCGGAGTTGAGAAAAAGCTGGTTTCTTTGAAATTTCTCTCTCACAGTATAACTTTGTGCAAATTCAATTTTACCTACGTATTGGTATACTATCGAGGCACAAATTACACAAAGTAACAACCTTTTAGCTCTTATAGTTTCAAAAATATTTATGATCCGGAGTTGAGAAATTACCCTGCACCAAAGACGAAGTAAAATTTCTTATCTTTGAAAATGGTAAATCCCGGCAGCATGTCACAGGTTCACTGCACTCGCCTACTCGGACGCAACTGGCAGTTTATGTGAATGGGATAAAGATGTGCAAATCGCGCGTATTTACAGATGTGCGTAAGAGTTTGTGAGTGATACCGAATTAAGTCATAAGCTCGGGACAAATATTTAAAGTGACATAAGTGGTACAAAATAAAACATTAAAGACATCTTGGTAATAAATAAGCCTTTGTCATATATCTATATACATGTGAACATAGGAACATTATTATAAATTCCGGAAATTATCGAATTATGGACCAATTTAGTTTCAATTCCGCCAAAGGGACAGGCCTAAATCAGGTAAATTTGGTGTTTTTTTTCATTTCGGTATTTTTTTTAGAAGAAAGTATTATTAAATTAGTCATAATAATTATGCTCTCCAAATAGAACATACATTAAGGATTATGTGTAATTTTTTTGAGATTTTAGTTCATATGTTTAACACGATTTCTGGACCAGGACAAAAAAAACGGCGTCTCTGTAGAAATGCCCGTTTATTTAATCATAGTTTTGGCAATTCACAATACGTATATTTAGCTTATAATAGGTCACTAGTTTTTGCAAACAATCTTAGTGCTCCTTTGCACTAATTTTGTTATGCATTAAATGATTAATCTACGCAGCGTTTTCTGTACCAGTGTTTCTATGGTATCTTGACCCGGCTTTTTGTACCATAAATAAATAATATAGCTGATTATCATATTTTCCGATGAGTTCCACGAAAAGAAACAAACAAATCAAACTCAAAAAAATATATTAACACAGTACTCAGCACACACAGGGCCCGACAGAGGCCGAGCCCGCGGACGGGACTATGCCATCGATCTCCACCATGCCGTACACCGGGAAACAGCCGCTCACTTTGATCGTACCACCGATGGGCAGGTCCCCGGAGAGGGTGATGTCACCGAACTAGAATAAGGAAAAATAAAAACATTAAACCACTGCTAAAATCATGTATTATGAAAGTGGGTAGTAAAATTATAGCTTAAGTTTAGTCTTTTGGGAAATGTGCGGATTGCTAGACTAGTTGGGTGGATGGTACGAGGCACAGGTGCGAGGGCTGCAAGACAACTTTCCCCAAGGAATATAAGGTCAAAATATGAAGAATTTTAGACTTTTGTACAAACTGTGGGGGTCCAAACATTTTTTTTTTCATATTTTGCTCGAAGTTGATCTCACTTTACATGCTATGCTACGCTGCCATTAAAAAAACGCCTGCCTTTTGAAAACGACAAAAATAGATCCCTTACCTGAAGGTTAGGCACGACTTGCGATATGGCAGCATCGATGACCCCCGGGTTGGCGATGCTGCTGATGGGCGTGAAGCTGGCGCTGGTGATGGTGAGGGGCTCGACGCTGCCGGCGCCCCTGCTGAGCAGGCTGGCGGCGGCCGTGCTGGCGCCGAGGTTGGAGAGTGCTAGAGTGGACGCTGCGTTTGCTGCGATGTTGTTGGCGCATATCGCCTGGGATAGGACGCCCTGTTCATAAATAAGGTGTAATTAGAACATCAGCCATCAGCCAAGTACCTGTTGTGTTTTCTATATCAATGTGTTTGTCCTGTGTGCAATAAACAGTTCAATAATAAATAAATAATAATTTAAATTTAAATGTCATCAACATTTTCTGCAACTCAATCAGCAACGCAATCAATAAGTCGTCGACATAGTATATATGGGTACTCTTAAGTCAGTGTCAATCGCAAATCAAATAAATGAAAAATTACTGGAATAAATGCTATTTTCTTACATTTAAAAATACAGCTTGAAGACAAAGTAAAATAAATCCAAGTGCGACCATTTTGAAGTTTTCTAATATAATTATTGACACATTGAACTTTTCATATCTCTTTTTATAGGTACGATTTTGTTATCTATCGGGTTAGTAAATTTTGATTGTGAAAAATGGTAAAAGTCGCAATATTATTTTCTTGATATCTTGCAAAATATTACTTACAAATCTATCTTCGTGTATCTTTCCCTTGTGATAAGCGGTTAAGTTAGTAATCGCCATGAAAATATTAATAATGCAACCACCTAATATTACCTATTAATTACAGTCGCACAAAATTTGTATAGACGACAGTAAAAATGGTCATCATCATCATTTATTTAAGGGCATTGCTCTTGTCGTTGGAGTATCCGCCAGCTTTCTCTGTCCTCCGCCTTCTCCTTGACTTCTCTGTACGCTGTGACCATTATTTTATCCTCTTTCTGATCCAAACAACTCCTTCCCTTTTTGATCTTCTCCTTCCTCTTCTTTCTTCAATCTTGCCTGCAACAATTGTTTTAAATAGCTGGTCATGCCGTATCAGGTGTCGTATCATTTTCCCCCTCCTATTCTCTATTGAATTGAGTAGCCTTCTTTGTCCCCCCCCCCCCGTAAAAACGGTACAAAAAAAAAATTGCTATCAAACGCCACCTTTAGAATCTGACTGACTGAGGCTGTGGAAGTAAATACATAGATGTAGATACATAGGTAGATACTTTTCAGTACCTCAACGTTCAAGAATACGAAAAAGGAGGGAAAATTTATTTTTTCATTCTCTGTCGTGAACTAAAGTCGAAAATCAAATAAAATTACCTGAACCTGGTATTTTACAATTTCCATTATCATATCATCTATAAATATTCACTATTATTAGAAAAAAACTAGCGCAACTATTTATTACGAGTTGCATGAAACAATTTTTATTGTAATCATTTTTAATCGTTTTTTTATACGTGTTTTAGAAATTCGTTGCTTCATAGATAAATGTACTATCAGTTACTCTATAAAAACTATGATTTCTCATTCCTACTAGCATAGTAAACTATACTTTCTTTTGAAGTAACAAGAAACTTAATAAAAATGAAATCCTTCGCTTGCATCGTCTTTGCTGCTGCTCTTGTGCAGGTATAATTTTTTTTTTTTGATGTCATATATTTTCCGTCTATTATGGTCCTATAATTATAATTATTATATTATTTTTCCTTCTTTTCATTATTCAATCCTGTTTTCTTACAGACTGCCTACTCCTTCGTGATCTCAGCACCATGCGGCCCCTCCTTCATCAACGGCCCCGTCGTCGGTCCATCCTTCCTCAACGCCCCGTTCCTTAGCGCCCCGTCGGTCATAAGCGGTTGCGGACCGACTGTCCTCAGCGCCCCCAGCCCCGTGGTGTCGCAGACCGTGGTGCAGCCCAGCTCGGTGGCCAACCAGCTCGCGGACACGCTGTCTCTGCTGACGGTCAGCAGTCTGCTCTCCGACTCGCTGCCGCTGCAAGCCCCGTACGTGCTGCCAGTCGCCTCCTCATACGGGTGCGGATGCGGATACGGTTACGGGAACACCATTCTCATCTAAGAGTTTTGTGGGCGGGATAATATTCTGTTCTGTTCTGAATAAAATTATTAACTGAAATTATTATTTTATTATTGCTTTCCAGTTCCCTCATTAAACACTATACAGGGTTAAGGTATTGCATGCCATAGCTAAGAAGTAAAGGGAGCTTTCAGAAAATATTTTTAAAACAGGAGGAGTTATATATAGGGTGTGTAAAACTTTGCAGGTGTGATGAGACCATGAAACTGAATAATTTTTTCTATAGCGGCTATGTTGGGAAACGAAATTTTTTTTCCAGTTCCCATACAAATACCCTCAGCTGATCAGAAATTTTATTTGGAAGGTCGAAAAAAAATTCACGTTTACCAACATAGCCCCCATAAAAAAAAATTGTTCAGTTTCATGGTCTGAGCACGCCTGCAAAGTTTTCGTTACACTGTCCCTTACACCCTGTATACAGGATGATAGGAAAAGTTCTGAGCTCCTTTCAAGGCATGAACCAAGCCATGAAACTGAACAACTTTCCCCGAGGAACATAGGTCGAAACAGAAAAATTTTTTTTGACCTCCCATACAAAATGTACCAGCCGACCGAGTCAGCAGGATGTAGTATGTGAGCTTAAAAATATTTTTTCATATTTCCTTCGGGAAAGTTTTTCAGTTTTATGGGCTGGTTCATCCTTTGAAACGAACATAAAGGTACTTTTCCTAACACCCTGTATCTAATAGGAATCTCGAAAAAGGCTCTATCGAAAGAACAGTATCAGTAAGGACAGTAAGGACAGCGTTTCCTGAAAAAGAGTTTTTACATTAAAAAGGTAACTGACAAGATTTTCAGGGTTCCCATCCCGGTAAATAAGTCTGTGGTTGGTGAATATGAAAAAAACTGAAAAAAGTGGGTTTTAAGAAGAAACACACCAAATTTAGTAATTTTCTTCCTAATGTTAAAATCGCTATTCAACTAAACCTCAGAACTAAACACAGAACAAAAGCTGTCTTGACAAAATAGGGATGTTCCCGTGCCGTGTCACAACTAACTGTTGTACGTTATTTATAAGTTTCAGTTATCTATTTGCATTGCATATCACACAGTTAAATATTAAAAGTACACACTCACGACGCAAATACCTTACGCATCTAAGTAGCACGTGTTGTAATTCCGATGTAAGGTAATACATGTCCAAGTAACACATAGTGTTGTAATCCGGATGGAATATCGTAATTGATAGTCGGCCTATGTATGATATGTAAACGACTTCAAGTAAACGATGAAATTAAAATAAAAGACATATTAGAAAAAAACGTACCTGCCAAAGGTCACAACTTTCTATTCAACTTATCAAGAAAAGGTTTTTTCGACAATCACTACCCACAACGTAAGTTTGATTCCGCGGAAGACCAGCGCTTTGAGAGTGCTGTATAAGCACTCTTAAAGCATTAGCTGAGCGGGTACATTTTTGTTGCCCTTTTGTTTATATCTTTTTTTAATACAAATACAAATACAAATACAAATTTATTTATTAAAGAAGGTTACATTTAAAATGCTTATCAACTAAGGTACACAAACACAAAAATAGTAACAAACAGGAAGATGTAACTGGTGGTTCCCCCACTAGGTCTTGCCTGTATCGGGGGCAACCAAGCTGTGAACAGGTTGCACGACAAATCCGAGTGCTTAACATAACTCATAAAGTATTTTCACAAAAAAAAAAAAAAACAAAAATGAAAGTGAAATAAGGTCGAAAAGTAGTAGAAGTGTATGTATGTATGTGTGTGTGTGTGTGTGTGTGTGTGTGTGTGTGTGTGTGTGTGTGTGTGTGTGTGTGTGTGTGTGTGTGTGTGCGCGCGCGCGCGTATGTGTGTGTGTCTGTCTGTTTATGCTTTAATTTTTAACATATTTTCTGTTTCAGAATGATTCAAACTTAGTAGGTAATTTGTAACCACCGATTTAGCCTCTCTTACAGAGCAGTTTTTAATATCACATGTCTTAGCAATTTTATTATACAGATAAACCGCCATGAAATAATAGAACCGCTGTGCAAAGCTGGTTTTTACCGGGTGCCCCTTCACCTTAAAAACTCTCTTTTCTAACATTTCCGGATATAGTTTTGAGTTAATAACACGACGATGTGTGCTTAGGACTACTTTTGTTACATAAATTTGGCGAACATTCAAAACTTTTGCGTCCTGATAGAGGGTTTCGGTACAGTACTGGAAATTCTTTTTGTACATCACTTTTAAGACTGCTCGTTGAGCACGCTCTAAAGTAATCATATGGGATAGCGCGGCCCCTCCCCAAGCAGATATACAATAGCCAAGGATTGATTCTACTAAAACTGTGTAGACTAATTGCAGTATTTGTATGTTTGCCGATTCTCGCAGTGACTTCATGATGTACATAAGCTTCCTAACCCTTGCAGCCGTTACGCCAATGTGTGCACTGAAAGTGAGATTCTGGTCTATCATGATACCCAGGTATTTAATCACGTCTACCCTATCAATCATAGGACAAGAGCAGTCGAAGGAATTGCAGTTTGAGTGAACTCGAATTTTCAAAGACTGGTTAGGTCGGGAGGCTGCCGTTTTATGGAAGGCAATACATTTGGTTTTAGAAGAATTTAAGGTGAGGAGATTATTATTTAGCCATGCTTTCACTGCACTCATTCCTTTCTCGGCGAGATCGTAGGCTAGTTCCCAGGAGACTGCTTGAAAGAGAATGACGGTATCGTCGGCGTAACAAATAGTCTTAGCTTCTTTAGTTAGTACATTATGTATATCGTTTACGTATATGTTGAAAAGCGTAGGGCCCAAAACACTACCTTGAGGAACACCGAAATTTACTGGTAACTCTTTGCTAATATGTTCATCTACCCGAAGGCACGGCAATGACTGGCATATTTGGTAACTGCTGTATTTGGTAACAAATAAACGTTTTTTCTTTCTTTCTTTCAATAGCAAGGCTAGTATACTTTAGTTTAAAAGAAATAAATGACTTTTTCCATGTTAAATACTATGGAATCATGTAACGGATCCGAGGCATTTTTAAAGCGTTTTAACGCTTTAAAAATGCCTTGAGTTTCCTTCTCTTCTTCGTGTCAGTAGTTCTAAGGTTAATAAAGCTATAGTACAGGTTTTAATCTTTGAAATGTCATTTTGCCATATACTACACTAGCGGCCTGCCCCAGCAGCTGCGCCCGCTGCAACAAATTTTTTCGTAGGAATAAAGATTTTTCTCGGTAAGTATTTACATAAAAACCTTCCTCTTGAATTAAATCTTCCTCTATCTATTAAAAAAACCTGCACCAAAATCCTTTGTGTAGTTTTAAAATTTAAGCAAACATACAGACAGACGTGAAAAGCGACTTTGCTTTATACTATGTAGTGATTCTCCCTACAGCAGCCAACTATCATAAGTAGATACTCATTTGAGAGCCACTGCCGTTTGTACCAATCAGTTTCACGCTTTGAAATGACAAAGAAAACACATTTTAATTTCAGTCCACTCATTTTATTAACAACTCAATCAGAACAGAACTAATACTTTCGCCCACAAAACTCTTAGATGAGAATGGTGTTCCCGTAACCGTATCCGCATCCGCACCCGTATGAGGAGGCGACTGGCAGCACGTACGGGGCTTGCAGCGGCAGCGAGTCGGAGAGCAGACTGCTGACCGTCAGCAGAGACAGCGTGTCCGCGAGCTGGTTGGCCACCGAGCTGGGCTGCACCACGGTCTGCGACACCACGGGGCCGGGGGCGCGGACGACTGACGGGGCGCCGAGGATCGGGGCGTTGAGGACGGTCGGGGCGCTAAGGAACGGGGCGTTGAGGAAGGATGGGCCGACGACGGGGCCGTTGATGAAGGAGGGGCCGCATGGTGCTGAGATCACGAATGAGTAGGCGGTCTGGAAGAATATATTAAGGGTAGAACAGGGTAACAAATAGAAAAATACTGATTGCATTGGTTTACAGCAGTAATCCTACATACGTACATATATCACGCCTTTATCCCTTACGGAGAAGGCAGAGCGTTAACGGTTAAAATACGGTCGATATCGCCACGTCTAACAAATAAAGACGGCCGTTTGAAATTATTTGTGTATCGCTATAGACACATGTTGTCAGCCAGTCACCTAAAATTTGTAATACACTAGTACCCTTAAGTCCCTCAGTCGCCTCTTAGGACACGGGAAGAAATGGCGTGATGCTATTCTAAGCCGGTATCACACGGCAGTAATCCTAAGCAATACAAATTTTCGTCGAATTATTTGAAAAGTAATAAGGATACTGCATAATAAAAATATTTACCTGTAATAGAGCAGCTTGGGCAATCAAGACAATGCAGGCAAAGGATTTCATGTTTTTAGTTTTTTTTTGTGACTTCAAAAGAAAGTAAAGTTCAATGTGTAGGTACGAATTAAAAGTCTTTGTTTATATAGGTACAATATTAAGTATATTGATAGTGATAGTATAACATAATCTGTGAAGCAACCATATTCCAATAACACGTTTGTAAAGCGATTCACTCAATGAAATTACAAAAAATATTGTTACGTAGGCGGATCGCACACTTGACGCACGACGGAGCGCTAAAATATCGCAGCGGTCTGTCAGATCCATACTAGAAACGTCACTACTCACTCCCCATACCAAAACCACACTCGACGGACGACACTGCGATAGCGCTGCGTTGACAGCAGCGGTTGAACGGTTTTAGAATAGGGATTGTAGTGTATGGATCTGACAGACCGCTGCGATGTTTTAGCGCTCCGTTGTGCGTGTAGTGTGCGATCCGCGCGTTTACCCATGATTTTAACCTCACGTGTACAAAAATGTACCTTTGTTATGTTATCGATGAGTCAAGTAACACGCGAGCACTGCTGTACGAAGGCTGTGCCTGCAATGTCGAACTGATAAAGGTCATGTCATGATTAATGGGTACCTATTACAACTCTAGGCGACAGGCTGACAACCTGTCACTACAGTGGTACACGAATCATCTGAATATATAACATATTGAGGGCCCCCCTCAATGCTTATCAGACGTGGCGACCGTAATTTTACGATCTTTAACTCTCTGCCCACAAGGGGTAAAGGCGTGATTTGTGTATGTGCGTGCGTGTGTGTGTGTGTGTGTGTGTGTATGTGTATGTATGTATGTGTGTTTTATTTAAAGTAAAAATAAATTATTCTGCAACTTTCAAATAAAACTAGTTAAACAAAACCATCCAGATGTCAGATATTAGTAGATAGAATAAAGTAGGTGTAGTTAAATAAAAATAAACTTTTCGTTACTAGCAAATAATAAATAAATCAAAATAGTATGAGTAAATATTTTTTCTTATAGTATGATGCAATCAAAGCTCCAACGCAGGTGATTAAAAAAGGAATAGTTACTTCCACCATTTTATTATTACTGTTATCTATTTGTCTGTTTGTTTATTTGAATGATTTATTGAATGTAGCCCGGTACATAATAGATTGTATAATTAATTAATGTTCTTGTCGATTTGATAAAATTACATACATACACAAATCACGCCTTTATCCCTTGCGGGGTAGGCAGAGTGCTAACAGCGGAGTGCTAAAATACGATCGCTAACGCCACGTCAGACAAATTGAGGGCTGTTTCAGACGATTCGTGTATTATTATTATGGTGACAGGTTGTCAGCCTGTCGCCAAAAAATTGCAATACACATGAAACCCTCGAGTCCCTTAGTCGCCTTTTACGTCACCCGCGGGAAAGAAATTAACTTAACGGAGCTTTAATACCCACAGTCACAGCTACACTTTAGTGCTTAAAATATAGTTTGGTGCCTGTGACGCTTTTTTTTTTGTTTTTTTGTGTTGGACTCTACGTTTTTGGCCCTGAGGCCATCAAAACTACGCCTATCGGGCCATACTAAATGAGAAGTAAACAATGAAAAACGGATCTCATGCCATTTGCCCGAAACTGACGCACTATTCCTGCATAGGTAAATTTGTAACTAAACTAAGGTAAGTTCCCAGCGTACCAGTCCTAGCTTAGTACTACTGATAGAATTCTATTTAAATTAGCTTCAGCACAAGTAATGTACCGGTACATACTTATGTATGTTTTTCTGCCATGTATGCATTTTATCTCTAACATGCCTTATCTATGTTAATCAATAACATCTTTCTTAATTATGCAATATTTGATATTACAAGAACAGTATTAAAAGAAAAAGTTGTTGGGAAACGATTTTAGTGATAATTTGTTGCCACAGGAAGAAATAACGGTTTTATATTAGTGTTGCGTTCGATTTTCAAAATTCATGGAAATATGTCACGAGTGTGGTGGTTTTTTATGTTGAGCCTCATCGTTATAAATGTAAGTGAAGTTACATATTGTGTTAAAAAGTTACCTAGATTATTATTTGGAAAAGTGTCCGCAACTAAAAAGCTATGGATTTGAAGAAGACAATATGATGTTGAAATGATTAGCAGTCGCTGCTCTCATTCTCTGTGGTGTATAAATTCATACAGGGTGTAAAAATATTAGCTACAAATATTTTAAGGGGTAAATCAGCCCATAAAATTGGTCATTTTTCCCCACTTGGGGAAAATGGTTCAGTTTCGCGGGCTATTCAATATTTGCAGCTATTTTTTTACACCCTGTATAAATACTATCTACATTACATATTTGTGAGAAGAAAAGTTATTTTTATATAAGTATATATCTATTGTATTGATAGAATAAAGAATGTACTGTATTTTAGACAGAAATATAATAATCGCTGAACCAACACAAAATTGGCTGACTAGTATAAAATATTGAAACACTAGCTATTTTATAGACTTTTCGAATGCCCAATCAGCAAATGAGTCGCGTTCAGTATTAAGGTAGGTCATATTATACAATAAGGTAGGTTAGGTATCCAAAACTATTCCGCAGAATTAACACTGATGATGGCGATGTAAGATTGTTTGCTCAAGTTGTCATATTTCATACAAAAAAATCCGCGACAAAACCTATCAGCTAAAGTTATATGATGGAAATCGCAGAAACATGGTAGGTACATCGGCATGCAGCTGTCACATTTCATATAGGTACTTCTATCTGTTAAAAACCACAATATTATGTAAATAGTATGATTTTACAAACTGCAGCTGTGACTCATGTTTGTAGGTTAAAAAACAAAATATAAACTATGGTTTCGTAACAACCGTTTTATTTTTACAGAGTATCCCAGTGTCTTCGGCGCCCTCGCTTGCGATATCATCATGGCCACCAAAATTACCAACCATACCTTCATTGAAAGACCTAAATATTGCAATAAGAGGGATAATGTCAAACCCTAGTTCAGAAACCGACATGGATTTGTTAGAAACAAAAACAAGTGAAAACACAGATGAACATGCATGCAAAGATTGTGAGCATGAGATAATTGAATTAGAAGCAGAAGAATTGGATCCAGATCAATTGACTGCACTTGATATTAACGCTAAAGATGAGAAGAGTAAAAATATTTTCATTATAGATGATATAACGTTTGAAAATGAATTAAACAAACTACCTGAGATATCAACTGAAAATTTGCAGACCAAGGAAGAAGACTTAAGTCGTCCAAGCTTAAATAATAAGGTAGATGTAATCAAGACAAAGGAAACAGTTCTAAACCAAGACACAGTCAATGAAAATTATAATGGTACAAAAATTAATTCTGACGAAGTTAAAAGCGACATCAACCAGACTGAATATACTGGAACAACAGTAACTCAACACATTAAAAATACATCAAGCTTGACAACAAACAAGTTTGCAAAAGATTCCAAAATCACCAGTATCGCAACTAAAGAGAATTTTGGTAAAAAGCCCTCAACATTTGTACCAATATTTCGTCCGAAAAAACAGTCTAGGCCTAATAAAATTGATATTTTAACACAAAAAACTTATTCGCCAATAAAACAAGACGATGCAAATTTTTCTGCTCTTAGAAATTCTATAGAAAACAATGATTTGATTGTCCAGTATGTAAAAAATATAGATTCGAAACCTATCGTGAATATCTTTGGACCTCACGACTTGACAGAAAACAGCAATATACGCATAATACCTTTCAACTCCATGCACCCTGATGGGGTCACTGTAAACTCATTCCCATCTAATGCCTTTGATTTAGCATCAAATGGACAAAATATTGTGCCTTCGAATGAGGTGCCCAACACAGTAAATGTTGTATCTGCAAACAAAGTTGAAAATCCAGCGAATTCAGTTACTACTTATAGGGTTTCAGCAGAATTCCCTGTAAATGCATTTCCAACTGGTCATATTCCTGTTCCTAGGCCAGTCCTTGAAAATCCAGCTCATTTGAACAGGCATCCAACAACTTTATATCCATCAAATACATTTCCTGTCAACGCTGCATCTTCAAACGTGATTCCTAATGGCAAATTTCCAACTACAAACTATGCAACCAATTCTATATCTGTAAACCCTTTATCAGCAGCACCGGGAAGCTCCATACCTTTGAACATAGCCCCAACTAGTACTACTTTTCCTGTAACTACGGTTCCACAAAATTATATACCGAATCTACCAGCAAATCAGCACCCTCCAGGCTACCTGCAACCAAATGCTGTTGCTTCAGTACCTCCTACAATTTCAGTACCTTCAAATAACTTACCTGTTTCTTCATCATGTCCTTGTCCCAGTTCATCTGGTTATCCGTTACCATTTGCATCAGCCTCAGTAAATACAATTCCTAATATTCCAGCTGCAAGCTTATATCGGCCACCAGCATGTAACCTACAAAACATATCACCTCCGACCTCATCATGCCCTTCGAGTGTTGCATCCTTAAATAGCGTAATACCAAACACAAATGCTGTAAGTGTTCCTACAGGAATAAATTCGGGATGTAACGTCTATCCAAATGTAGGCCCAGTAAGTAGATCGTCAGGATGTAACATGGCTCCAAACACCCCTATTATGTCATCTGTAAGTCATTGCAATCAATGTCCAGATGGTCCGAATAAGGCAGATCTAGTGTTGTTTAAACCTAAGAATATCACAGTTGAGACAGTGATGGGTGATATTTTGAAAAGGACCACAATGACAGTTCTAGAGCCTGTGTATGTCACAAAATTAGATGTCTAGTGTAGGTTAAGGGTGTTTTTGTATATTTTGTACGTTTGTAATAAATGGTTTTCTATGATAAAAGGAATTTAATTTTTTCGTTATTTCAGATAATCTTTTGTTCTAGACAAAAGTGTGGTATGCTTTTATTTGTCTTTCAGCGCTCGTTTTACACGGGCTATTTCAAGCATTCCTGGATTTTCTTTTAAGCATACGATGCTGGTTATCTTGACTTTATTGCAATGACGTCCATACGGTAGCCAGCTTTGTATTCTAAATGACATAGTCTCAAAGTACCTATTGTCTTGGCATCAGTCTGTTTTTCCTAGAGTTCCTTCTAAAACATTTCTTTGCCTGACCATCCTACGTAAAGACTTAGTAGATTCAAGTAACAAATGCGTGACATTTCCTTAAAATTAAACGCTGTAAAAAAAATTACTGACGTAAGTAAACCTATACAGGTCACCGACGATGGGGTGACCTTTCGACAGTGCAAAAGTCTTCGAAATCCAAAAATAGATACTCAGACAGGCTCCTGACGTGGTCTGCGGGAGTCGAGGGACCAAACAATCGACTGGCGGTCGTGGTAAACAAGGTGACGTCATCACAATGGCGGCCGAAACACGCGCATGCGTTGGGGGTGGCGTCGGAACACACGGGGTGGAATATATTCGCCAGAATGCCGAGTTTTGAGCCAAATATTGAAATTGATATATTTATTTGTGATATTATTTAAAGGCGTGTGATATATGTATCTATTATTTAATGATAATGGCACACTTTAATGAATACGTATCTAACCTACCTACTAATACTAATCTACCTAACCTAACCTACCTATTAAAACCATACAGTTTTTTATCATACAATTATCATATCACTTTTGTTGACCTCCTAGTAGGTAAATGGTTCATCATAAGCGCTAAATTTTTCAAAATAGTATTTAATCAATGTATGAGCAATTTCATCTTTATTCTTTACTGTAAGGTACTTTTCTGCACCTACCTACCTCTTGCTTCGTTAGGTATAGTAGTAATTATAATGCTAAATACATATGTATAAGTAATGCTATTATAAACATCTTATTCAGTATGTTGAATTACTGCTTCATCATTCAGTGATAATCACTGCCACTTGTTTATTCTTTGGAAAGTCACATACCGTCATTTAGATAATCAACGAAGCCTAGCAATAATGTAGAAATGTAGTAGATTAAATATGAGTTTTCAGTAACCGTTATATAAAATGAATATTCACTAACTATAACTACCTACGCTAGGAACAAAAGAGACTTAGATATGAGTTTTAGACAGAGAGGAAAACCAGCCTGTGTGTTCCCACCCCAAAACAACCCTCTAAAAATACTTATTCGCATGTATACCTACTTCACTGCAGTAGTCGACATTGAACCACGAAAGCTGAATGACGTTGAAAAGCTCCCGACCTTCCAGAAACTACTACCAGCCAGTTTATGTTCGAAATTCAAAAACAAAGTGTGTTTTCATTTATTATAGTGCTGTGCTAAGTGTTGTGAAATGACGTTGTATGCTATACCGGAATCGATGATTAAAGATAAAGAACCCTGGTTTAAAAGAATCGAAACAACGTCGAGTGATATGCCTTCTTTAATATTTCGTAATCGGTAAGTTTGGTCGATAAGTGAATCGATTTTTTTATTTTATGCTGTGGGTCTTACTTGGGGAGGCTCCGGCTCCGGGTAGGTAAGTGTCAATGCAATTTTGTACATTTTAGACAGAAGTGGTGAATTTGGTTACCAACCCAACTAAAACAAACTATAACTATAATAGGTAGGTACAGTCAAACGCAGGCTGGGCTCACGTTGGACCGTTCTTACACCGCTTATGATTATGACTTATATTGACAGTTCAGTAACCGATGACGTGAGGTTCTTCTTACATACATACATAAATCACGTCATTATCCGTTGCGGGATAGACAGAGCGTTAACGACCGTAAAATTCTTCTTCTTCTTTTCGTATAGGACACCAAGTCGTCCTATGTAAGCTTGACTGTACTTAGAACAATACAGGACAGCAGGTATACCTGCTGTATGTGGTATTAGGTAAGTACTGTACTAATTGTAAAGGCGGTCTTACTGCTAGATACCTAATGATACCGATTAACTAGGTAGGCTTTAGGGGTTAAACTGGGGGGTTACCCACACCTACCTATTAAAATTTGAGTATTATCATTTGGATTTTCAAGATTGCCACTAGGAATGTATATGGTGGCCAAACCACTCTTTTTCGATATCCGTCGACGATTTCAATTCAAAAACCCGATTTCCGGATTTCGTTTCGAATGGCGCTTTCGTAGCACGCAATCTAAAACGAACATTTCAAAAATACAGCTCTTAGACCTTCCGTTTAAAAAAGCTAGGTATTTATAATCGCAGTTGCAGCTTAATTTGATAGTCGCCTACAAAAATATTCATAACAACAGACTAAATTCGTTTTAATATATAGAGCGCATTGCTTTTTAATACATAAAGGCGCTACTTCAAAAGAAAAAAAAATACTTTTTGCATTTCTTTTCAGCGGCATACGTTCGCTTCAGCAGGAAAATATTAAGTTTAGTCATTGTGACGCTCTGCATCTGCCTACCCCACACCAAACCAGAAAAATCACAAATATTTTTAACCAATCTTACGCCGCAACGTTTCGTTCTAAGACACTAGAAAGCACGTCAAAATCAGCTGGATTTGGATTTGCTCTATCAAAATATAAAGAAATGGAACGTTATGAATAAGTGAAGGACATTCATTCTAGCTTCCGGAATGTTCGTTCTTTCTAGTGATGTGTGTGACTAGGTATGTGAGAAATGTAATCAGTTGCTCATCAAAAAGTTGCTGTGCATGATCATACAAACAAAAAAACAATATTCTCTGTTCGATAATAACGCATTTTTAGTTCTTACACAATAAAAATTAATAATATAATATAAACGTAAATATTTACCTAACGATGGGAGGAAAAAAAAACTAGACGTTGAACAAAAAAGCTTTTACTCTTCTTGATGATATTATGTAATAATTTTAGTTGTTTATAATCGGACCTTGACTGGGACCTTGCCTTCACAGAGTACAACCATGTCCAACCAAAGCTTTGGATTATCATCTGTAAACTGATACTAAGTAGGTACCTACATACAAAACTGTGTCATAACATAACACAAGCCTTTCTTACGGCTTTTATATGGAATGCTTTAGAATAATTACTACAATTCTAATCTACTAGGTACTAGGTACCTACTCACAGTTCATTTTGTCATCATCCATCAACATTCAATGAGTGAGACATATCGATAGGTGACTAGCACAACACTATTCAAAGTGCGCTTGCGTTCCATTCCATTCACTCGATTCGCTCAAAAACTTCACTTTTGTTGTGAAATCCCCCACGGGTGCGTGAGCGCTGCGCTTTTCAGCTATTTCATAGCAATTTCTCGGTGCCAACCGTGATCGTTTCTTCCCGAGTACCTTCCAGGCTCAACTACGATTTGCCAAGATGACGAAGATAATACAAACATTAAATTTTAATAATAATAGTTACCAGTTCGATACGTTGATCGAGCCTAACCCCGTCAAGGAGAAAAAGCATTTCCAGTAAGTATTTTTCAAGTTTTCTCTATCTTACCCTTCTTTATAGACTTATTTCTCATCTGTACTAAGTTTGTAATGATAAATACAAGATACCGTAGCATTAACAACCGAATTGAGGCGATTTTTCTCAGTTTTCGATTGCCCTTTATCGATGGCCTTACGTTGCTAATACGTCATCAACATAAGTAGTACTACTCTTTGTATGACTCGGCTGTAAGGTAGAGCGCTTGTTTGGCTTCGACCTGCAGTAAAAAGTGAATGCGCATTTCATTATGTATGTTTCCTAGCACATAAACTATGTCTCGAGTTACTAGTTCAAAAATGTGTGTGCATTGCTAATACTAGATTTTGTTCAGTCAGTAAGAATTAACTATTATCTACCCACTTTTATCTTTGAGACACTTCCGAGGCTAGGTGCTGATCCCATAGCTGTGTAAAATTCATAACTCACTTGATGAAAAAATAATTGATTGAAAATCTAAGGGTCTAGATACCTAGATAGTATAGATAAGATAGGTAGAGATGCATATTCAGAACCACAAGGGATAGGCATTTAACTTTTTATGGAATAGCTGTGGCAATACTAACTAGACTACATAATGCAGCTAGAACTTTCCACTGAACATCACATCATGAATCAAGGTCACTCATTTATATCAATTGATTTCAAGTGTCACCAATCAAAACCATTGAGGGGCTTTCCATTGTGCTGTATCAAATTGATATTTTAAAGACATAACAGTCCACTGCTGGACATGAGCCTTCCCCTTTGGCAACCCCTACCCCTCAAGACTTGGCAGAGTACAGGGCAAAGCATTGTATTTACAGATAATTAAGCTGCACTGACCTTTATATTTTTTTATCTACTATTGTGATGTTTTCTTCTTACATAAGAGTCAGACTCTCTTTTCTTGTGAAGTCCCTATTGACCTAAATATGTACCTAATCAAAATATTTACTTGACCCAAGGAAAGACTTCCGTAAAAGAATCTTTGTTTAACATATTTGGCATTTCTGCCAGTACAGTGGGACACTGTGCCGACGGACGATCCGATGAACTGGTGTCAAGGACATTGCGGGCTGAACCACATTAAACCGTAGGTCCTGGTTGCTGTCTATTATTGATTACTTTGAAGGTGGTTCTTACGCAACCGTGTCGAAAGCCTGCTACTTCTAGAAGGCGGTTGAAAAATTCTGACACTAGGGTTCATTGGGTTGGATGACTCATTATCCCACATGAAAAGAGAGAGATAGAAAATAGTACAATAAATGATGTATATACCTATTTTCTACACTTATCAGATGTCTAAAGTACAAAGCTAACAGACATTTACCTAATCTCTTTTCAAATAACTATATTGGTGTTATTTGCAGTCAAGAACATTATAAACTTACATTCGAGACAACATAGTTGTCTTCCATTACAAAGATAATATAAAATGGTGCAAAATACTACATATTGCAGCAACAAGCAAATACTACACATGTGTGTGTTATATTTGAACGATCAGAATAATAATATCTCGTGAGTATTATAAGTGTTTATTTACTAGACTGTAGGTATGTGTCTATAGATATAATTTAAGAAGTATCTTATCTTTACTTGGAGGTATAAGATATTTTTATATTTGATGGCAATTTCACTCTGAATGAAAATAAAAAGAGAATTCATTCTGAATTTGATGTGTAGGTAGTTGTTATTATTTATTAGTGCAGCCGTGTGGTGTCGGTTTAGAATAGCATCACCCCATTTCTACCCGTGGGTACCAGGTGGATACGTAAAAGGCGACTACGGGTATGCAATGCAGGGAACCGGCAGCAGCATTCCCTGTAAATATCTCCAATATCTTGCACTGCGCTCGCCAATCCGCCTGCCAAGCATGGTGAGTATGGCAAAACTCCCCAATTGGAGGAGGCCCATGTCCAGCTGTGGACTTTTATGGCTGTAGAAGAACTAATAGAATTACGTAGTGTAAGTAAGTAAGTAGTTACACATTGCAGTCAATTTTGCTGAGTCAGGTAGGTATAGAATTTCCTTGGTTAGTATAGGTAGGTAGATGCTTAGGTTTATTACCTACCTTTAGACATAGGTAATTTTAAGGGTTCGAGTTCGATCCCCGCCATGTGCCGATGTGTTTTACTCACGTATATTTACCGACGGCTCTTACGGTAAAGGAAAAACATCGTGATGAAGCCCACATTCAAACAAGATATGATATGATGATTCAGATGATATTTGAATATGACTTAACCTAGGATTCGAGCCAGGTTAGCCTTCGGGTTGCAGAGGTCATATGGCAGTCGCTCTGTCAAAAACATGTTTCCACGTCTAATCCTGTTAGGTAGCCGACCCCGACAGAGAACGGGATAAGGCAAGGAGAATAATGTATGATGAGACATAGGTAATTTTAAGGAAAAAAGTCTTGGCGTAGTTGATAATTCTGCGCGTAGGTAACGAATTGTAATATCCAATGTGTCATACAAATCACACGTGACGATAATATTTTACTTTTCCTTCCTTATTTATTCGACTTATAAGTTTTTATTACATCTTAGTGGAAAAAAACTTAAGATGTTTGATTGAACATAGCATTTTACGTTTTCATATTGAAATATTGATCTCTTCTTATCTTTTCGTGTGGGTGCGGGTCACCGAGTCGTCCAACGACCCAATGAGCCCTAGTGTCAGTATTTTTCAACCGCCTTCTGCAAGTAGCAGGCTTCTGACATAGTTTATACGTAGTCGGTCCCAAAGTTCTGTCACTGGCATATTATTTTTGAATTTAGAACACGGATTTGGAAAAGTTTTATTGCATTCCGTTTTTGAATGTTTAACAATTATTTTAAAACAATAAATAATCATTTGGCGCGATTTTTCACGATGGAGTGGACTTTGAAAGAAAACCGAATAGCAGTTTTGGCGTTGCGTCGCTGTGGGCACTCGCCGAGTACCATTTTCAAGTTGCTCAAAAAATTGAAAATAACGCTTAGGTTTGGGTATCGTACTATAACTAGGTACACTGAAGTCTCTAGTGTTGAGGACAAGAAAAGAACTGGCCGGCCTCGCTCCGCCAGAACACCAGCAGTGATCAAAGCGATCAAGGAGCGCATACGAAGAAATCCTGTCCGAAAACAGAAACTTATGGCTTTGCAGATGAAGGTTAGTAGAAAAACAGTCAAAAAGGCGAGCATACAAAAAAAAGAGTGGGCACTTACTTAATGCCCGTTAAAAAGAAATTAGACTCAAAAGATCTCGGGTGTTGTTAAAACGGTACGCGAAAAACCGGCACCGCGATATACTTTTTACAGACGAAAAAATTTTTGATATAGAAGAAAAGTATAATAAACAAAACGATAGAGTGTACGCTACCAGCTCTGAAGAAGCAGGAAACAAAGTTCCGCGGGTGCAACATGGGCATCATCCCTCTTCAGTCATGGTCTGGTTAGGAGTCTCCTACTATGGGCCAACTGAGGTTCATTTTTGCGAAAAGGGGGTCAAAACCAGCGCAAAAGTGTACCAAGAGACGGTTTTGGATCGGTACGTCAAAGACCTGCCCAACACACTATTTTCAGGACATCACTTTGTATTCCAGCAGGATTCTGCGCCCGCTCACAAAGCCAGGACCACTCAAGCCTGGTTTGAACGTCAAAACATTGAGTTTATAAGACACGAAGATTGGCCTTCCTCCAGTACGGACCTTAATCCTCTGGACTATAAAATTTGGCAGGTCTTAGAGAGCAAGGTCTGTGCTAAGCCCCATAAAAATTTGGAGAGTCTGAAGTCAGCCATAGTTAAAGCAGTCGCTGAAATCGACATGGATATGGTGCGTGCTGCGATAGACGACTGGCCGCCGCGGTTGAAGGCCGTTGTTAAAAGCAAGGGAGGTCATTTCGAATAGTTTTATGTTATTTTGATTCTTCGATGATTGTATTTTTAATTGATATATAAATTTTTAAAAACGGATTGGTACTTTTTATTTTATCAGTATTTTCATATATGACAGAACTTTGGGATCGACTACGTACACATATCAGGTCTTTATCCCTTGCGGTGTTGGCAGAGAGTTAACAGCCGTAAAAGTACGGTTTCTTATTAGACCAAATGAGGTTTCGATAAACTGACGATTCGCTTTTTAGACGTTTTGCGTCGTTTTCTTATTTTTTCACCACTTTTCCTTGTTTTGGTATCACTAGGGAATTATTTTGCTAGATTTCGAAATTAGAACGCGGAGACGTTTGACGCGCCACGGCATTTTAAAAATAAATTGTAAACATTCGTCCAACCGGCCAGTTCCTCACGTGACTGGCTGATTCACGTTTGTTTTATTTACATTGATACGCGTTCGCGATTTTTTTTATCATTTTTTATCTGACTCTGCTTTTGAAGATGCCACTCGGGCGTAGATATGAAAAGTTAAATAAATGTCATTTGTAATACGAATAGATACATACATACTCACAAATCACGCCTATATCCTTGGCGGTGTAGGCAGAGCGAATGAGTAGATAAGATAGTAAATATAAGTGGATAAACATGGTTAAAGTAAATGTAGAGGAAAATGGTATTATGGTAATTATTTATATTAATGGTATACGTATTGTAAGGCAGATGTTTTATTATTATTACTACTACAGCTACCACAGTCCACTGCTGGACATGGGTCTACACCGAATTCGGGTGCTGCCATACCACGCTTGACAAGCAGATTTTCGAGCGCAGTGCAAGATATTGACAACATATTATTTATTTGAGAACGCTGTTGCCCATTCTTTGGATTCTCCTCTTTACTATAAACCCCACGGGTAAAATGGGGTGATGCTATTCTAAGCCGGCACCACACAGCATTTATTAACAAAGGCACGTTCACCTGTCGGTTCCGGTTGCTGTCTGGTTTTATAAATTTAGAAAGTGCAACCACACCAGTAAAAAGCTGTTTGAAAATTCTTCTTTTCGTCTAGCAGGCTTCTGACATGGTTAAGTAATCATAGACGGCAACCAGGACCTACGACATAACGTGCCATCCGAAACACGGGACCATCTTTCTTACGGACAATCAGGTGGTTCAGCCCGCAATGTCCTTGACACCAGCCCATCGGGTCGTCCGTCGACACAGTGTCCCACACACAACACGTATGAATGTTTTTAGCTGTGTGACGTATTAAGTCTGCTATACGGCACCATTTTAGCTCGGTAGGTGGTTATTTTGGTACGATCTCCATAATAGCAAGTAGTGATGGGCCGAACATTATGTTTCACCGAAACCGAATATTCAGAAGTCTGCCGAATAATTCGGCAGGAGTTAATGTCCATATAAAAGCATTGCCTACCCTGCAAGGGATAAAGACGCGATGTATGTATGTATTTAAAAAAGCAATAATAAAATATACTTGTTCGCGGATTCACACCGGACTATCCCGCTCGCTACCCCATTAACTTTTCGCATTGGAAACATTTGCAACATATTTAAAAAAACTGGTTCACTCGTTGTTAATGACAACCATTTACGATACGACGAATTATACAGGTTTCCAAAAAAAGTCAGTCAGCTAATCGGGAATTTTGTATGAAAAATTTTCGTTTCCCAACATAGCCCCCATAGTCTGTTTGCGCCTACTAAGTTTTACCGTCTCTTACACCCTATATTAAAACAGTACCTTTTTATTCGGCATGAGAAGACCGAATGTTCGACTGAAACCGAATATTCGGTACATCTGCCAAACAAAAAGCGAATATTCGCCCCATCTCTAATAACAAGCTTTACGCGTGGCAGCGGTTCAGCTCTGACGTCACGCATTGTTTTCAACATAACATCGTCTATATTTGTATTTGTATTTCAATGTCCATACACGTGCTTCGGAGGGCATGTTAAGCCTTCCCGGTGGACGTCTATGACTTAATGGTGATTCGCTGCTTACCGATGTTCCGTTTGATATAGACGCATTAATCCTTTCTCTTAAATCACGCTCTATCTATTTGAAAAACCGCATCAAAATCCGTTACGTCGTTTAGAAGTTAGCGACGTCCTCAGAGAAACGCGAAAAGCGAGATCATATTATAAATTTTTTGTCCACTGCTAGACATGGGCCTCCCCCAATTGGGAGATATTGCCATCCTCACCACGCTTGGCAAGCGGATTGGCGAGCTAATCACAAATCAAGGCCAAATAAAGGAAAGTAAAAATTTTTAAATAGAAAGTTGTAATAATGTTCTTACTGCGCAGAATTATTACGTTTTTGGCAGAGGCATCGCAAATATTTTATTTTGTGGGGCAAATAACACTGTTATGGCCTCGGTGAAAAAAAACATCTATAAAATACATGTAAAATACCAATTCTCATTTTGTCAAACCAGTTAGTAGGAAAAACTCTTTGACCAAAATTACCATCCTACGGCAAAATCTTTTTGACATTTTCTCATTTTGTCAAATAGGACAGTAGACGATCTGGATTTGCCAAATCACACAAAAGTGCCTGTGGCAAAATCTCAATTCGGCATAAGTTACGTAGCCATAAAATAACTCATCAAAGTCAGATAGTGTATTTATTTTGCCTGCCGTGTAAAAACACTTAAGTAGTTTAGGGCCTTTAGGGCATCGTACTGATCAATTGTCTAAACAGGTCAATGCTGGAAATAGAGCAATTGCGATCTCTTATACAAAGTCAGTAAGTCTGCTGAATGAAAATAGTTTCAGCTGGATGTCGATTGAATCTCAGTTGGATGATTTTGGTAGTTTCGTAGTCTGCTAACTGTTTGAAGTATAGAAAAATCACAATGGCAATGGATGACAGTTGAATTTCGATGGCGTTACAATGACAAAAAATAGCAGACTTGGGGCCCTGGTTAGTATACCTACCACGGTACCTATCACGTTTTTAAGTACCTTGCTGACTCCCTGATCGTGACAGGTATATGACAGGTCAAATTTATTTTCCTTTTTTCAGCATAGGTTATGTTCCACAGTGAATCTTGTAAATGACATTTGTTTATATCTTTAAAAAAGGTTATAACTTATAAGATACAATAGGTACTTAAACAAAAAAAAACGGCTGCAATTTATTGCATTTCCTTCGAAACACGGTGTATTGACAAAGCAGTAAACCCATATTCACATCTCGCATTCCAAATACCTATAATTGTTTTGTTTACTCTAAAGGTCGTCAACAACTGTCACTTTCGCCTCACCATCACCAGAAATGTTTTCAACCGGCGCGTCTATTTTAGTTTTTGGCAAGCGTTTTAATAAAGACCGGGGAATGTTTCTCGATATCCCAGTAGCCATTATCTCTCCAAACTATTCGGTCGTTTGAAAAAAAACTGGGAATCACTTCCTGTAGTAATAATATGCTGTTGAGTTTCAGCATAAAAATATATTATAAGAAAATACCGTTTCGGTTAAGAAAGTTTTGAATGTTTAATAATTGAGTATAGATACATTCCATGCGTTTTTGTGATATTAGTGTGACTAGGGAAAGTTGTTAATAAGACTTATTACCGTCTACCTACGAAGTCATTTTCCTATGCAACATGGTTGTGGTGCTGAAACTTCACTGGTAAGGGCTCATAGAATTCATTCTGCTTCTAAACTTAAGGACTCTTGTCGGTGGAGTTATTTTCACTCTTCCCTTCTTTCCGCCAGTGATTTTACCTCTGGATACGAAACGACAGTAGCTGGGTCGGTGTGGACGGTTTTTCGTCCGAGCATGACAATTTGAACATGCTCTGCTCAGGCGAAACACGTCCACACCGACCGCGCACTGCGCCGCATGCTGCGCGCGGCAGTGAGCATCTGAGGCTGCTCGTTCAATGGAGACCCAGCTATTGACCTTTTCCCTTATTTGGGTGAAGTAGGTGAGTCTAGTAGGCGGCCTCTTCCTCTCCTTCCGTTAGGCTTCTATCTTCCCTTCAATAATGTTCTTTATAAAGTTGTCGTGTCGTAGCAAGTGGCCAATCATCTTCCCTCTTTGATTCTCACTATCATAGAATTTATACAGGATGTAAGAATATTAGCAAATATTTTAAGGGGTGAATCAGCTCATGGAACTGAACAACAATACCCAAGGTACATACGTCGAAATATGAAAAAAAATTGATCTCCCATATTACTACTACTACTTTCAAACTATCTTTATTTTGAGAGAGAAAAACGGGGGCAACTGTCCTTTTATTTTATTTTTTATTACTTAATGTATTAGCTGACCAAATCTACTTGTTGGCCAATTTTCTTTTATTTTTTAATCTGTGTTCCTTGGGGAAAGTTGTTCAGATTCACCCCTTTAATTATTCGCAGCTAATATTTTTACACTATGTATTCATTCTAAGACAAGGCCCCCTTATAAACAAGAATAATTTAACATTACTATGGTTCTGTTATTATCCAAAGAAAGTGTTACAACTTTTACACACACATGCACAAATCACCCCTATATCCCTGGAGGGGTTGGCAGAGCGAAAACGACCGTAAAATATCGCCACGTCTGACAAAATGTTTGAGGGTCGTTTCAGATAAGTCGTGTATCACTGTAGTGACCGGTTGTCAGCCTGTCGCCTAAAATTGCAATACTCATGAAACCTTCGAGTCCGTGGTCACTGGTCGCCTTTTACGACACCCGCGGAGAAGGAATAGGGTGATGCTATTCTAAGCCGGCATCACACGGCACAGAGTCTCATATGTTTGCAAATGTTGTTTACATAGTTGTAGATGTCTGTTGCCAAAAGAATGCCTTATCACAAACATCCTGCGTCATTCGATTTAAGATGTAAGTAGATTAGGGCATATTTGATTTGTCTGTCTGAGATAAAATTACACACACATCTCAATTTAAAAGAGGAAAGTATTTGTTTTTGTTAGTCTCTCTCTCTCTCTCTCTCTCTCTCTCTCTCTATCTCTCTTTTCGTGTGTCAGAATTTTTGAACCGCTTTCTACATGTAGCAGGCTTCTGACATAGTTGTATAACGACTGCCGTCTTAGGCCCGAATTTGTAAATCGCACTCAACTCTGAGGGTGATCTTGAATGCGAGTTTGAGATGCTGTTAGTATGGACTGACATTTGTCAAAACCGCTCTTGAGATCGATCTGAGAGTTGAGTGCAATTTATTAATACGGACCTTAGTGATCACAGTTGTTAGTAACCAAGAAGCTCTGATACTACATACTTTTTTTTTTTTTTTTTTTTTATATTTAATAGGCCCGCATTTGTCTGCCATCTCACCTGGTGGTAAGTGGAGATGCAGACGAAGATGGTACATGCTTGCCTAGATAATGCCTATTCACTCTTGCCTTAAAAAGGCCCAAGTTATATTGTTCCGGAAAAAGATCCGCCGGCAGGGAATTCCACTCTTTAGCCGTACGCATGATAAAAGTTGAAGCGAAACGCTTAGTGCGGATCAGAGGTATATCTACAACATAAGGGTGGAACCCCAGTCGGCGCCTCGATCCTCGGAGATGGAATGGGGAAGGGGGTATCAGGTCGTGGAGTGATTGAGCACACTCTCCGAAATGTATCCTATAGAATACCGACATGCATGCTACTTTACGACGGTGTTCAAGGCTCTGCAACTTAGTCTCAACCAGTGCTTCGTCTGCTATGAGCTTCTTGGCGCGTTTTTCAATGGAGTCTAAGGCGGCCAGTTATTACCAAACAAACCTCATTCCCCTCGACTTACCCGTTCTCTGTCGGTGTCGGCTACCTAACCTAGAGGATTTGACGTGGGGCCAAGTTTTTGCTCCGAGCGACTGCCATCTGACCTTTTTTAAAAGGAATCCTTTCATGGAATTTTCTCGTGGTATACAGTCAGACTTAAACTGGCTTTCCAAGAACAGCTGCATACGAATACATATGTATGTATGTATGTATGCACATCGCGTATCAAGTAGTTGCGCAATGGTAATAAAGTGAACTCTGGTAAACAAAGTTATTTATAGCCCTCCTGATAACTTGTTGCCTGTTGTACGTGTTTAAACATGCCTACTAGAATCTTGTCTTAACGAAGTAGGGTCCATATTAGACCTAGATACCTCAATGGTTGGTTTGGGAGTTTGCTCGACGGTCATGTACTTACCTAACAATAAAATAATCCTACAAGCCTTAGTATGAAATCTACTTCTACAGCCATAACAGTCCACTGCTGGACTTGAGCTTACCCTAGATTGGGGAGGTGTTTCCATACTCATTGCAAGCGGATTGGATAGCGCAGTGCAAGATATTGTAGATAATATTCACAGGGAACGCGGCTGCCCATTCGCTGGTTTTGATCACTTATTCGCCTCTTTAGACACCCACGGGCAGAAATGGGTTGATGCTATTCTAAGCCGGCACCACACGACGGCGACCTACAATATGAACTCAATCAACTACCAACGAAGTATAGCCAGCGCCTTACTCGAAGTCCAAACACGAAATTGTAATTCTAGGTCATATTTATTATAAAACCACATTGCTAAAAACGTTTTAAGTTAAGAAAGATAAGAACAATTATCGAATCGACCGAATCGACCTCAATAATTGTATGTTGTTTTTGCAGTAGCGATGTGGGTCAAACGTCAGCATTTTATAAAAATTATATTGGGCAGTACTGGACAATTGATTTTAAGGTTCCGTGGTTATTATCACTAAAACTATAAGACATTATAATGGGTGTTAACTCACGGTAGGGATATATCGAGCACCTAATATTTCGGCGATGTTGCAATCGCCATGATCACGGGTAAACTCCACGGGTAGTTTACCCAATATTTCGGCGATGTTGCAATCGCCATGATCACGGGCAAGCAGAGTCTGTACTATGGGAACCAGATAGCTTATATTATTATTATAAGCATTAGACAAACTCATGCACCATTTCCTCAATGCAAAGTGGACGTAGACTTCCAAAGAGATAAGGATGACCGACATGACAATGTGATAGAGGCCCAAAACATGGAAAAATTAGTGGGCGTCCGCGTGGAAGTCAGTTTTAATCCCGTATAGCATACCACATTTTTTTCGGGATAATAAGTGTCCTATGTGTTCCAACTTAACGTCTACATGTGTGCCAAATTTCATGAAAATTAATTCGGCAGTTTTTGCGTGAAAGAGTAACAAACAAACATACAAACTTTCGCATTTATAATATTAGTAGGATCAGGGTGCGTCTCCATTGAAGCGGGGCTGCGCTAAGCTAAGCGCGGCATGATTTGACCAATCATGAGCCTCAAAATCCCCGAATCCCCGCCCCGCTTCAGTGGAGACGCTCCCTGATTGGTCAATTCATGCACTGCTCAGCTCAGCTTAGCGCAGCCCCGCTTCAGTGGAGACGTTATAGGCGTTTTGGTCCTGCCATGACGTCACGAGCTAGTAACATAATATTTGTATGTTGTTGTTGCAGTGGCGATGCCGCTACGCTGAGCGCGGCCGGCAGCAAGCGGTCGGCCATCTCGGCTTCCGACGCCGAGTGTTTTTCGCTGTGCCTGGGCGCCGGGCCTCTGTGGTGAGTACCCATACGTCACGTCAGTCTACAGCAAGACGTAGTCCTCCAGGATACGCCATAAGGCACAACCGCCGTTTTGTCATCCAGTAAAATCCAGTGCAACAGCTATCCTCTTTTAGAAAACATCCATCTGATTCGAAAGCGACATCATTACATCAGCCCTTAGTAGTCCCGTGCTGGACGTACGCCTCCACCATGGTACGCTACAATGAACGAGCTCCCGCAATCGCTATCCAGTCGCTACCAGCCGCTCTTTTTAAGTCAACGGTTCATCTGGCCGGAGGGCGTCCAACGGTACGCTTGCCGAGGCCTTGCCACTCGAGAACTCACTTTCTTCACCGTCTATGCGTTCTACGATATGTGCCTAAACCTATGACACTTCATTTTGACCCCCTTCTAAACTGGACTATCGTTTAACCTATTATTGTCCACTGTCCACAGGTGGTCCTGATGTCCCTGCGACCGACTCGGCACCGCCCGGAGGGGTGAGTGGCGGGGCCTCGAGCCCCGCTACACCATCCACCCCCATCCACGACGACAACAACCGTGAGTGACAGCTTGTCATATCTCTAATTAGGTCTTCACCACATCAGTCTACTGCTAAGCCTCCCCTAGGCAGGGTACGCCACAAGGCATGATCTCCCGTGCACGCCATCCATCAGCACTCATTCATCGGTCCATCTATCCGAGAGCCGTTTAACGAAATGCTTGCTAAGTCGTGGCCAGTTGCACCATCCACCCCCATACAAGAAGTCAACATCACCTTGTGACATCTTGATCTCTAAGTGTCCAGTACCTAATGGCTAAATAATCGCAGCATACAATGCGTCCAGCGTTTACTACGATGGATCAGTGATCCGAAGTGGATCTTGGCCTCTGATAAAACTACACACCACTCTTCCCTGTTCTTCGCAATTTGCTTCCAATCAGCCATACCTTTGTCGGCCGACGGGCAAGCGTCCGGTCGGACGATCTAGTTACCGCTGGACTGTCGAAGTTCTGAAAGATCTGCACTCACTCCAAAAGCCTGATGGGAAGCAACGGCTAAATAATAGGGTTGGAAAAAATCATGCTCTCAATATCAATGGAAGGAACGCTGCTGCCCGTTCCCTGGATGCTGGATTATTTTCCCTTAGTCGCTTTTTACGACACATTATATTATGGCCTTTATTTATAAATCGCACTCAAGTCTGAGATCGATCTCAAGAGCGATTTTGACAAATGTCAGGCAGTATTAATGACATCTCAAAGTTACACTCAAGATCGATGTCAGAGTTGAGTGCGGTTTATACGAGCCCAAGTTGGCACCACAGTGTATACGCAGGATACAGCGACTTAATCCTTTATAAGGCCATGAGAAGAATGTTACCACCCAAAATTGAACTTTAACTACCCGCAATAGATTTCAAAACGAATGAAAAAAATTACATGCTCTACCCGTTAAATGATTAAAGTAGTCCAATGTTTGTCCCTACTATGGCAGTCCCAAGGCACTATGCCCACTAGCTTCGTATACCATGTGCTATACGCAGGATACAGTGACATAAAGTTGTCCGATGTCTCCTTACAGGTGACTTGTTGAGCGCCCTGCTGTGGGCCAGCGCCTCTTCGCTATGTGGCAGCGCGGAGAGTCTGAGCGAGCCCCCCTCCCCCCGCCCGCAGGATCTGCAGCGCCGTGACCAGGTATATCATTTTTACCATGTTTCTCTCGGTTTTACCCGTATTCAACAGAATACCTCTTCGCCGTGTTCAGCAGTATAAAACCCGTATTCAACAAGGTATTCTCCATATTCAACAAAATATTATCCATATTCAACAAGATATTCCCCGCATTCAATAGAAAATTCCCTGTATTCAACAAGATATTCTCCATATTCAACAGAATATTATCCATATTCAACAAGATATTCCCCGCATTCAATAGAATATTCCCTGTGTTCAACAGAATATTCTCCGTATTCAACAGAATATTCGCCGTATTCAACAATATTTACCGTATTCAACAATGTTCTCCGTATTCAACAGAATACTCACCGTTTTCAACATAATATTCCCCGTATTTAAAAGAGTATTTTTTAGCAGTATTCAAAAGGGTATTCCCGTATTCAAAAGGATATTTCAGTAATTCACTTAAATTACCTATGTTTTATAGCTAGTAATTTATCTTTTTCTTAAATGGTCGTGTCGAAAGGCTCTAAATAAATTAAAAAATATATTTGTGTGCAGGTGATCAACGCCATCTTAGAGCGTAAAGACAAGCAGCCGGTCAAAGTCGAGTTCAAGATCTACTTGACTGAGAACACCTACACGCGCTGGGAAGCTGTAAGTGCACTCCTTCTTACGATTGGTACACCAAGTCTACGAACGACCCGATAATCTAATGAGACTACACTACCTATAAACTAAACTTACATAAATCACTCCTCTATCCCGTTGGGTAGGCAGGCTTCTTTCGCTTCTTCTACATTCATCAGTCTTTTCATGCACGCTCGTCTGTTTAGGGTACTTCTGACCTGACCTTTCTTCAGTTACACTTTCGTTATAAATCGGCTCATTTCTTTTCGCGTAGCAATGAGCTATTTTCATATTCTTGAATACTGACAATCATTTTTCTTTTCCTGTAGAAGTAACCATACCTACTGATTTAGTTTCAGCATAAAACTACGTTTTGTTACATACATACACAAATCACGCCTACATCCCTCGCGGGGTAGGAATACGTAACGGTAACGACAGTAAAATTACGATCGTTACGCCACGTTTGACAAATGTTTGAGTGCCGTTTAACCTAAGACGTGTATCAATCACTATAGTGAAAAGTTGTCAGCCTTTCGCCTTGTAACATAAAGTAGGGTAAAAACACATTTCAAATTCTTTATCTAAATATCATTACAACGTAAATTACATTGATAATACGATGCCGTGTGATGCCGGCTTAGAATAGCATCACCCCACATCCTTCCCGCGGGTGTCGTAAGAGGCGACTAAGGGACTCGAGAGTATTGGTGTATTACAATTTTTAGGCGACAGGCTGACAACCTGTCACTATAGTAATACACATGTTTTCTGAAACAACCTTGGAAAACAATCCTCAAAAATGTCAGACGTGGCGATAGTGTTTGTATTCTAACGGCCACTATCGCTATGCCTACCCCGCAAGGGATAAAGGCGTGATATGTGTATGTATGTATGTATAATACTTGTACGTTAGTATATTAGTTTTTCTCTGTGGTAATACGATGAATCAATTGTGTATATATGACTAATACGAATGTTTAAATGAAAGTGAAAATATGTTCTGATAGGATCGACACCAATCGATCTTCTATTCTATATGTAATCGTATTTATCAGTAAGTCATCGCTCTCTGCGCGAGCGGCGTAGTAGTAATTCATATCAAGTACTTGCGAGGTGATAAGAGTCTAGGTTTATAGTTCTTAGGAAAATTACATTTACATTTTGTACCTAATAGAGCGTCGGTGGCCAAGTGGTTAGGACACCGGTCTTGCAATCGTGAGACCCAAGTTCGATCCCCGCCACGCACCAATGTGTTTTAACTCACGTACATTTACCGACTCTTACGATGAAGGAAAAACATCGTGATGAAACCCACATTCAAAGAATGATATTTGAATGTGACTTAACCTAGAATTCGGGACAGGTCGAGAGGTCAGATGGCAGTCTCTCCGTGTAAAAAGTTGGTTTCACGTCAAATCCCCTTGATTAGGTAGCCGACCCCGACAGAGAAACGGGATAAGGCAAGGAGAATGATGACATTTTGTACCTAATGTACATTTTTGTATCTGTACGAATGTAAAACAACCCGTATTTCATTGCCCTGTTTTGACTATAACAAAGAAAATTCACTTTTTGCGTCTGTAAAAGTACACGACGGATTTTGATACGGGTTTTTCTTAGATAGAGTGATTCAAAGGGAAAGTTTATGAGTACTAGCTGGGAAAACAGCTAATTCCCACGGGAAAATGAGTTCGCTAGCTAATTTGTAGTTGTACCATTGTGTAATTTTTAAAATAATCTTCTACGCATAGGAAAACTCAGAAAACTAGTAATATTAACAGGAAAACTATTGCATTTATTTTCTACATAGTAACTCAATCTTGTAGGTAACTTTATAGTATTGCATAATATCGAATGTCCTTCTAGTATTGATTTACATAATATTACGTACCATTCCTGCGTCGTACCATTCCGAATGCGACGTTGAGTACTAAAATAGAAATAGAGAGATAAGAGTAACTATTGAACTTAAGCTAAATACAGTTTCAAAGAAGCAAATTGAAAATGAACATAGAAATAAGTAGTTGATTCAGAAACATTTGAAACGTCGGTTAATGATTAGTGATTTAAAAAAAAATTGATTCCTGTTCAAATCAATACTAACTACAAAACTAGATGTATGTATGAAATATAACTGTCATCATCATTATCCTTGCCTTATCCCGTCTCTCTGTCGGGGTCGACTACCTAACCTAGGGGGTTAAAATGTAAATATGCAGAGCAGTTCATCGATTGCGAATGGGGACAAATTTTTCCCATTTTTCACCGGTAAAAATTCCTATTTGTCACTAGTCAAAGATTTTGTGGGGACGAATGGGAACATAGGCCCGCAAAATAATTCTAAATGTCTGTTTGTCTGATTGTCGCAGGTGGTGAGTGGCAGCACGCTGTACCTGCGCGTCCCGACCGTGCTCTCCGGAGGCAGCAAGGAGTCCTTCATGCTGCTCCTGGACTTCGTAGAGGAGCGCCTGGGCTGCAACAGGTAATAATATATAAGGTGTAAAAATATTAGCTGCAAATATTTTAAGGGGTGAATCAGCCCATGAAACTGAACAACTTTTTCTATAAGGGCTACTTCATAAACATCATCACCAGCCCACATCCACCCACTGCAGGGTATAGGCCACTCCTCACGGTCCTGTGCCTATTTCATCTAATGAGATCCATCCATTTCTCATCATAAACATACGTTTCCAATGTTCACTGGGTCGTTGGACGACTCGGTGTCCCACACGAAAAGAATAAGAAGTTTCCAATGTTAACTCAATACAACGGGCTTACGACTTTTAGGCGAGAGGCTGACAACCTGTCACTAGTGATACACAAAATTATGTCAAACGGTCCTTTATATTTGTCAGACGTGGCGACATCGACCGTATTTTTGCGGCCGTTAGCGCTCTGCCTACCCCGCAAGGGATAAAGGCGTGATATATGTGTGTATGTATGTTTACCTCCCGCAAAAAGTGACAGAAAAATTTGTTCGGTAATCGAATGTTTACCACTTCCATAAGGCGAATGCTCTAAGTATTGGAACAACTTTGAAATGTTTCAATTTACAAACATACCGTTCCCAATATTAACTCTACATGTCTCCTCTAGCTGCATAATCTGCGTGCTGAAGTCGCGCGCGGACCGCGCGGTGCTGCTGCGCACGTTCATGTTCCTGGGCTTCCAGCCGCTGCGGCCCGGCGCCGCGCTGCTGCCCAGGGGCGTCGACCATCCCGACTACATGTTCCTGCACTATAATATGCAATAGATGGGGTTATAAGGGTAAATTTCGCGGAAAAATTTGACGTTTTCAGTTTAGGGATCAATTTGGAGTACTTTGTGGCTTAATTTAGACTATTTTGTAGCTAATTGTTGTGTACTTTGTGACAAAAATTTTGTCTAATTTGTGTGACTAAAGTGTGACTACATGTTGGGCTAAATTTTGACTACTTTGTGGCTAAATATTGTCTTTGTGTGACTAATTATTATCTACTTTGTATGACTAAATTTTGCCTACTTTGTGTCACTAAATTTTGTCTACTTTGTGTGGCTAAATATTGTCTACTTTATGGCTAAATATTGTCTACTTTGTGTGACTAAATTTGTCTTCTTTGTGACTAAATTTTGTCTACTTTTTGTAACCATATTTAATTACATTTTTGGTTAAATTTTGACTACTTAGTGGAAAATTCAGAATACTCTTTCGTTAAAAATTGAAGTCTATTCTAAATATAAAGAAAAAAATACTAAATTACAGACTGTTAGAGGCAGTTGAATTTAGTTTAAAATTCAATTTTAAATAACGCGAAATTTAGCCTGTAAGACCCAATTCACACCATTTCATTATAAAATTTAAATTGTAATCTCAAAAGTAGTAAAAACTAAACAGTATTGAAGCACTTCTCCTTAATATCCCCGACCGGGGCTCGCTAGCGCGCAACAAGTCTTATTGTAGTTATAGATGTTTATTATAGTCTCTTTATTATTATAATATTATCTAGGGTTGCTTACGATTTTTACAGGGACGCCATTTTTATTTTAAATCTTAGAAAATTTCGAATAATTATGTTAGTTTGTTTTTCTTGTGAAAATCGTATGAAATCGAAAATGATCGATTGATTTCTACAAAATCAGCTTTGGAACACGTTTCGGCGTTTTGATGATTTTTGATTTTCTATCAAAACTGGTCTGGTAGAAATTTAATGGAATCATTTTTATGTTTTCTTTTAACTATATATCTTTAAATATAAAAACGCATGTATGTCGTCGTGTATTGAACATTATATACCCCCTCCGGGTTAGAGCGAAAAACTTAAATATAAAAAACAAAAAAATATTAAAAATAAAAAAATACAAAAAAATGTTTGTAAAATATTTCGATTTACCACTCTACTCTGTACACTTTGTGAATTTTCCTTTAACACCATACACACACAGTGAACAGTTTTTTTTTAGATTTTGTGTTTTTTTACCTATACTGTGAAAATTTTACAATTCTCGATCAGTAAGACCAAAGACACTTCTCGATTTGTCGAAAAAAACATGCTATCATTTTATTTTTCGTAAGTTGCTTTGTTTGTAGAAGAAAAATAGTTTTCACAGTATAGTATCTTAAATCTTTATGCCTATAAATTACTTAGATTTAAGATATGGCGTTAAATACAGTTTTTTATGTTACAATATTTACTTTACCTACATTATATTATAATACAAGTCTTTTAACATCTTAAGGCTTAATTTAGAAAAAAACTGTATTTAAAGCCTGTATTAGTTCTAAGAAGTTTTACGTTAAATTCCTTTAGTATTAGCTATATAAATACACGTCAATCAGTTTTTAAACAAAAAATACTTTGACTATAAATGCATCTACATCTTTGCCTATAAAAATCTTGTACATTTTGTACCTTACATCACACAAAAACATCCACAAAATTAGAAAAAATACATTCAAATTTTTTCTCAGTGTGATTGGTCTAATATTTATGTTTAAAAACTAATTGTTCTATAGTTGTAATATTGCCTAGATTTTAATTTGAACAGTGGTCCCAATTTTTTATTTCAGTATTTCTGTTTAAAGTATTATTTCGATCTTTTTCAATTTAATTCATTTTTTGTTGAAATATTTCAGTTATGATGTGAAAGTAGAGTATTGTAATTTTTTGGGACTGCTGTTTCGTAGGATAAGTTTACGTGTATTAATTGACGATTAAAGTAATCATAATCAATGTTTTGTTTCTCTTTATTTATTATAATATAACCCTATCACAAAATACCTACCCTTAAAATAACGACACTATTATAGAAAAGGAAAACATGTGTTGTGTGATGTCAGCTTAGAACAGCATCACCCCATATCTTTCTCGTAGATGTCCTAAGAGGCGAAGGTCAATGCACTTTTAGGCAAAAGCCTACACCTATCACTTTGATATACAGTTTTTTTAAGCTCGAATGTCCATGGAAATGACTTGTCGGACGTGGCATAAATTTTAATGGGCCTTTTTCTGGCCTTCTACGGTCTGCCTACCCAGCATGGTTTGTTCTAGCTTACCAATATTTTCGAACGAAGCTCAGTGATACAGTGGTCGTCGACATCGTATTGCACACGTTTTTTTTTCTCAAATACTACACAAGAGTATAGTAGGCATTTTTCCTGAAGAAACAAGCAGTTCCACAAGAGTGAAAATGTAAAATGTAATCATGCTAAGTGTACCGAAGGATAAAGAGCGTATTCTGATTGGATCATGGCTAAGGCTGGTTTCAGAGCGACGCGTCTCGGCAGCGCTGCCCAGCCGCGCGCGCCTGGCATTACACTAGATTGTATGTAGCGTTTCATAGTTTCTCGGCCGCGCCGCGGTCGGATCTCCTTCGATTGCCAGTAGCGTCGACTTGCAATCTTTTAAGACGTCGTTGTTGCACTCTTTTCCATATAACGTATATAGCTAATAAAGTGATTACGTTTGCTGGCATAATGATTCTCTGCACTCGACCGTACACTACACCACAACGAAGCGCGCGCGTCTGAATGTCGTTTCACAGCGAACGCGCTGCCCAGGCGCGCGCCCGAGCCGCGCGCGCCTGGGCAGCGCTGCTGAGACGCGCCGCTCTGAAACCAGCCTTAGATCATGGTCGCTTCCTCACGCCTGGCTATCTTGTGTAGTCCACGTAGTGCATTGTCATGTTGTACAAAAAAGGATCATTGATGTTTTGCATTGCATTGTTGGATCCGTGGCGTCACGTCAGTCGATCGTCATCTGTTTTTGACAGATAGATTCTGTGAAAACGTGAATAAATGTTTTTCTTTCAAAAAGTAACATTTATTGCCATAATTCTTTGCATATCCTTGGATATTATTGAATAAAAATGTCTAAAACGGCTCACGTTGTGGATGGCGAGGCATCAGAATCAGATTCTGAGATAGAAATTGCCAAATCTCCTGTAAGTAAAGTTTACGTACTTACCTGTGTTTTTGTTGTAGGCACGGGTTGTAGGAGAGATTTACAGTGTTTTTTACATGGCCCTCTCCCAATTGTTGCGATTTTCGCCATACATCACGCTTGGTAGGCGAGGCTAAGTAGCTTATTCCAAAGTGGTGAATTCACCCCTGTGAATGAATGGGCAGCGTTGGTTGTCCCTACAATGCCGTGTGATGCCGGTTTAGAATGGCATCACCCCACATCCTTCCCGCGGGTGTCGTAAGAAGCAACTAAGGGACTCGAGAGTGTTGGAGTGTTGTATTACAATTTCTAGGCGACAGGCTGACAACTTGTCACTATTGTGATACACACATTTTCTGAAACAACCTTAGAAAACAATCCTCAAAACAAATATCAGACGTGGCGATAGTAATGGTAATGGTAATGGTAAGACGGGCTGTTTTCCGCAACTCGACGTCTGCATGCGCCTATTTTGCGTAAAGGGTGGGGGCTCCCTACTCGAGCCATCCTATTTCCCCAAGGAAGCCCAGTAACCCTACCAAATCACTGAGTACCTCGGGGATTGACCTCGGGTTTCCGAGGTATTTTGCCCGGTATGCTGCCACCTCTTTGCAGTGTAACACCACATGGGCGGCTGTTTCCTCTTCCTCCATACATGCCCTACATAGGGGGCTGTCAGTAACACCTATGACTGAGAGGTGCTTGTTGAAGTGACCGTGACCGGTTATGACGCTGGTTACCATACGAAGTTGGGTTTTCTTCAGTCGGAGCAACTTCTTGGATAGGCGGCTAGATATTGTCGGCAGGGCTTCTCTAGCCTGCCTGCAGTCTTCTAAACCGGTCCAGTGTGTGTTATGTTCGTTTTTGGTGCGTTCTCTTAATAGGGAGCGGATTTTGCCTACCGGGATAGGTATGATTTCTGAAACAACCTTGGAAAACAATCCTCAAAAATGTCAGACGTGGCGATAGTGGCCGTATTCTTACGGTCGTTATCGCTCTGCCTACCCCGCAAGGGATAAAGGCGTGATATATGTATGTATGTACAATGCTGCACATTCCTTAGATTCATCCCTAAGTCGTCTTTTATATGTAAAACCACGGGTGGAAAAGGAGTGATGCTATTTGAAGCCGGCACTACGCAACACATTCTAAGGCATATTTTGTAATCAAAATATAAATGATTTAAGGTTTTGATTGTCTTCTTATCTTTTTATTCTATTTCTGCAATTTCAGGACTCAGAATTGAATAACAGCAAAGTATTTGTAATAGCCGGAGAAGCGCCAGAGTCTGATGATGGTAATTATTTAATTATTATGTTTGTATCTCTCCATGTGATACATACACTCACACAAATCACGCCTTCATCCCTTGCGGGGTAGGCGAGTTAGGATAGCATTACCCCATTACTTTCCCATGGGTGTCGTATGATCTTGGGAACTTGAGGGTTTCATGTGTATTACTACTTTTAGACGGCAGGCTGACAACCTATCAATACAGTGATACACAAATTGTCTCAAATGGCCTACGATTTGTCAGATGTGGGGATAGCGATCATATGGCTGTTAACGGCCTGCCTACCCTGCAAGGGATAGAGGAGTGGGATGTGTATGTATCTTTGGGAATCTCAGACCCCTGTCTTTTTAAAGCATATATGTGGCCAACAGCACTCAGGCCTGTTTTTGATAATCTAATGTTGTGAGAATACCTATTTGATTTATTTATAAGACTGACATAGCACATGCTATTCATTGTTTTCCTGTAAGGAAAAAGTGTATTCGAGCATGTAAAGCATGTAAACCTATTAAGAAAACAACATCAAAATTCATTGTGTGGTTTAGGAGAAGTTATTGGTGTTTATGTTATGACAAACACACAAAGAAACTGCTATGTATAAGTTTATATTATTGTTTTAAACTTATGTTGTTATGTAAGCTGTAATGTAAGTGTCCAAAAATTTAAATAAAACAGGGTTTCCACTTTATTTTCCATGCCATCTGATTTGTCAGATAAAACACATTATTCCAATTATTTCAGAATCCAAAATAGCCACCCCTGTCCCGAATGACCTGGACCTACCTTTAAATGTGGCAGGGTCACCACCAACCAGCCCGTCCAAAGTGTACACCTCGCTGCTTCATCAGAAATTATGTAAGTACTAGGGGGTTACCAGCGTGGAAGTCGGTTTTAATCCCGTAGTATCCCAAAAAAACATTTTTTCGTAAGAACATCTGTCCTTGTTAATCCAAGTTACCCTAAAATAAGTTTTATGTACCTATTTTAAAAGTAATTATTACCAACTCTGTTATTTAAGTCTTTTAGCCTGAGATACAGGTTTATCCTAGTTCAGGCACATGATACACTTAGTCTTAATAATGTTTTAATTTAGTACACATGTAATTTTGTGAAGTCCTCTCTTTTCGTGTGGGACACCGAATCGTCCAACGACCCGATGAAGCCTAGTGTCAGAATTTTTCAACCGCCTTCTTCAAGTAGCAGGCTTCTGACATGGTTGTGTAACGACCGCCGTCTAAGTGATCATAGACAGCAACCGGGACCTACGGTTTAACGTGCCATCCGAAACACGGAACCATCTTACTTACGGACAATCGGGTGGTTCAGCCCGCAATGTCCTAACCAGACTGGGAACAAATTCACAAAGGGATAATTATCAACTTTGTGAGTGACCCACCGAGAATCGAACCCGGGACCTTCTGCGTCAAAGGCAGTCGCACTACCACTGCGCCACATTTGTGAAGTAAGTTTTAATAAATCATTTTTTTAATTATCTTAATTTCAGGGGAAAGCAACGTATCTCTGCGAGCAACGATAGAAGGCCTAGTCAAACACACAACAGATATATCCGTGGATAAACTGAGTAGAGCTGATAAAACTTTACTTACTGTACAGGTTTGTGAAATGAAATAAAATGAAATGAAATATGTTTATTGCATTGAATAGGGTTTACAATTCAGGTGTTAATTATAGCATACACAGTCCGCTCTATTCAACCAATTTAAATTTGCATGCAAATATTTTTTTAAATGAAGAACAATAAATATCTATTAATATAATTATCTATTATTGTATTCTCTACTTTTTCTCTTTTTTAGCCACTTTTTTAGTATCCTTGTCGTTTTCCCTTATGCGTCAAAAAAGTTATGATTTTGCAATGTTTTATGAACCCCTAAATATCTCTCAAAAGATAATGATTTCACAATACTTTACTTATCAACCCTTTATCCTTTTCCGGGCGGTAGGCAGAATGTTGATGATCGTAAAAATATGACTGCTATATTTTAAGGCTGTTTCAGAAATATTGTGTATAGCTATACTTAGTGAATTGTTTTAGCCTGTCGCCTAATGTTGTAATGAAAAAAAAAACCCTTGAGCCCTCAGTCGCCTCTTACGACACTCGCGGGAAAGAAATGAGATGATGCTATTTTAAGCTTGTATCACATAAATTCTACCTAACTTTAACCCTTAATTCTCGTCGGTTCCAGGAGAGTATGCGCGCTACGAACGCCAATCTAACCCTTGCCCGGGCGCGCCTGCAGCAGCTGCGCGTTGAGCTAGAAAAAGCGAATTGTAGTAGTGCGCTACCTAGTGTTAAGATCAAACCATGAATTTATTGGGATTTACTGCACAGTGGTATACTGTAAAAAAAATTGCTGCAAATAATTTAGAGGGTGAATCAGCCCAGGAGACTGAACAACTTTCCTCTAGAAACATAGGTCGAAATATGAAAAAAAAAATCCCCCTCCCAAAGTTAGTTAATAGTTAAGTTACCGATTGACTAAGTCAATTTGTATGGGAGGTCCAAAAAAAAATCCCATATTTCGACCTATGTTTTTTGGGAAAAGTTGTTCAGTTTCATGGGCTGATTCACCCCTTAAAATATTTGCAGCTAATAATTTTACACCTTATATTATTCTCATAAATTAAGAAATTGAAAAGTTTACAAGCGTCAACCGGGAATCGAACCCTGATCTTTCAGTGCTGTTCTGTTAGATCAGTGGGCCGGTACTCCACGCAGCCCGGGTTCGAATCCCGGTCGATCCTTGTCGATTTTTCAATTTCTTATTTTCATTTACCAAACCATGAATTTGCTAGTTTAAAGAACGAAACCTCAATAAAATTATGGCGGTGATTCCAAAAATATTTTAAGAAAATGATCCGCTAGATGGCGGTATGCTGATTCTTTTTTAGTATTTTCAAGTGCATTCCAAGGGATTGTTTCGTAAAACTACAGAAATTCAAGTACAAGTAATTCATTCATCAATGCGGGCAGGTTTTGTCTGATAATAATAGCCATATGTATGTACAAGTAAAATGCGTATAAAAAAAATCTAACGAGTCTGTACGTGAGAAAAATAATAATAAGAGACTTTGTCTGGAGCCTAAAATCTACTACTAAACTTTGGTGCAATAATAAGTGGCTTTAAAAAATCTTATACCTAACTATCTCTCTATGGCGCAGCCACAATGGAAATCTATGACTTTGAGTGGAATTATTGTTAAATCTTGCAGTGTCGTCAAGTCAGAGATCGGGCATTATGGTGTCGTCAGGTCAGAGATCGGACATTGCAGTGTCGTCAAGTCAGAGATCGGGCATTATGGTGTCGTCAGGTCAGAGATCGGACATTGCAGTGTCGTCAGGTCAGAGATCGGGCATTATAGTGTCGTCAGGTCAGAGATCGGGCATTATAGTGTCGTCAGGTCAGAGATCGGGCATTATAGTGTCGTCAGGTCAGAGATCGGGCATTATAGTGTCGTCAGGTCAGAGATCGGGCATTATAGTGTCGTCAGGTCAGAGAACGGGCATTATAGTGTCAGGTTAGAGATCGGGCATTATAGTGTCGTCAGGTCAGAGATCAGGCATTATAGTGTCGTTAGGTCAGAGATCGGGCATTATAGTGTCTTCAGATCAGAGATCGGGCATTACAGTGTCGTCAGGTCAGAGATCGGGCATTGTAGTGTCGTCAGGTCAAAGATCGGGCATTATAGTGTCGTCAAGTCAGAGATCGGGCATTATAGTGTCGTCTGGTCAAAGATCGGGCATCATAGTGTGGTCCGGACCCTGCAGTGTCGTCGGGTCTAGAGATTGGGCTATTAAGATGTTGGACCCTGTTGTTTATTATCTTTTCGATTCCTTCGAAACGGCGTTCCGATAAATTCTAGTCTTTGTACGACAATTTCCTCATATAATCGACGATTATTCAACATAAATAAATATCTTCCATGATAATTGCGCCATAGAGAGCTATCCTTGTAATTTTATCACAAAAACAGTTCGCTTCAAAGCGTATGGAAATATCGTACATAGGAAATAGCAATGGCACAAGGGAGAGAAATCGATTTCGCTTGTTTTTTTGTAATGTTTAGGGAAACGTACCCCAGATACATTTTTATTTTTAATAGCTAAATATTTTGTAATGTAAGAATTTGTTGGGAGCAAGTTAGATTTTAATAGATTAGATCTTAAGGATATTAAAGTTATTTTATAAATAAAGAAATCGTGTTATAACAAAATATTTTAATTCTATCTTATAAAAATAAATGCATCCTTTGACACTAAAAGTACAAAATCTTAAGTATTAGAAAAGCTTAAAAATATTTTTGTAAAAACTATGTAGGGCCTTTCCACAAAAAATATTTTGAATGAAAATATTTATTATTTATTATACGTAGTCGGTCCCAAAGTTCTGTCACTGGCATATTATTTTTGAATTTAGAACACGGATTTGGAAAAGTTTTATTGCATTCCGTTTTTGAATGTTTAACAATTATTTTAAAACAATAAATAATCATTTGGCGCGATCTTTCACGATGGAGTGGACATTGAAAGAAAACCGAATAGCAGTTTTGGGGTTGCGTCGCTGTGGGCACTCGCCGAGTACCATTTTCAAGTTGCTCAAAAAATTGAAAATAACGCTTAGGTTTGGGTATCGTACTATAACTAGGTACACTGAAGTCTCTAGTGTTGAGGACAAGAAAAGAACTGGCCGGCGTCGCTCCGCCAGAACACCAGCAGTGATCAAAGCGATCAAGGAGCGCATACGAAGAAATCCTGTCCGAAAACAGAAACTTATGGCTTTGCAGATGAAGGTTAGTAGATAAACAGTCAAAAAGGTTTTATACGAAGACCTTAAGCTGCGAGCATACAAAAAAAAGAGTGGGCACTTACTTAATGCCCGTTTAAAAGAAATTAGACTCAAAAGATCTCGGGTGTTGTTAAAACGGTACGCGAAAAACCGGCACCGCGATATACTTTTTACAGACGAAAAAAATTTTGATATAGAAGAAAAGTATAATAAACAAAACGATAGAGTGTACGCTACCAGCTCTGAACAAGCAGGAAACAAAGTTCCGCGGGTGCAACATGGGCATCATCCCTCTTCAGTCATGATCTGGTTAGGAGTCTCCTACTATGGGCCAACTGAGGTTCATTTTTGCGAAAAGGGGGTCAAAACCAGCGCAAAAGTGTACCAAGAGACGGTTTTGGATCGGTACGTCAAAGACCTGCCCAACACACTATTTTCAGGACATCACTTTGTATTCCAGCAGGATTCTGCGCCCGCTCACAAAGCCAGGACCACTCAAGCCTGGTTTGAACGTCAAAACATTGAGTTTATAAGACACGAAGATTGGCCTTCCTCCAGTCCGGACCTTAATCCTCTGGACTATAAAATTTGGCAGGTCTTAGAGAGCAAGGTCTGTGCTAAGCCCCATAAAAATTTGGAGAGTCTGAAGTCAGCCATAGTTAAAGCAGTCGCTGAAATCGACATGGATATGGTGCGTGCTGCGATAGACGACTGGCCGCCGCGGTTGAAGGCCGTTGTTAAAAGCAAGGGAGGTCATTTCGAATAGTTTTATGTTATTTTGATTCTTCGATGATCGTATTTTTAATTGATATATAAATTTTTAAAAACGGATTGGTACTTTTTATTTTATCAGTATTTTCATATATGACAGAACTTTGGGACCGACTACGTATTAACACGCTTTTATTTTGTGGATTGGCCTTATTTATTATATCAAGTACCTTATCCAAGACTCTTTAATAACACATAATTTCTATAGTTTATTCCCAACTTTTGATTATAATAATATCACAATGTACATTATGCATACATACATACATCACGCCTGTATCCCTTGCGGGGTAGGCAGAGGATGCCGCGTCCAGCAATAGTTTGAGGGTCATTTCTGAAAACTGTATCAGAATAGTGACAGGTTGTCAGCCTGTCCCCTAAAATTGCAATACACCAACACCCTCGAATCCCTTAGTCGCCTCTTACGACACCCGCGAGAAGGATGTGGAATACTGCACAGTAGAATACTGATCATAAAAATAAATTGTAAGTTGTAATGTTACATACATATGCACGTGTGATGCCGGCTTAGAATAGCATCACCCCACATCCTTCTCGCGGGTGTCGTAAGAGGCGACTAAGGTATTCGAGGGTGTTGGTATTACAATTTTTAGGCGACAGGCTGACAACCTGTCACTATAGTGATACCCATGTTTTCTGAAACAACCTTAGAAAACAATCCTCAAAAATGTCAGACGTGGCGATAGCGACCGTATCCTTACGGCCATTAACGCTCTGCCTACCACGTAAGGGATAAAGGCGTGATATATGTATGTAAAGCACGGTCGCCGAGCAGGAAGAATTTCGTACATTGACCTGGTTCTACCTGTCTCCCTCTCTCACGCGTGAATAAGTTGCATCCCGCTCACACGGTAGCGTCGACCGCGGGCATCAGGAGTTACAAACCTTTTGTGTGCTTACGTAAGGTTTATATTTGTACGCTAGCATTTTTTTGACCTTGAGTCAAGCCTATAACGCCCACTCGACGCTTTATCGCTTGTTCAAAAATCAAAATTTAACGGACGACATTCCATAACGGGATGCGCTAGTGATCGGTCAATTTGTTCGTAGTGAAATAGTTTCTGCAGACGTTTGTGTTTTGTTTTGTTTTGTTTTCTTGGTAAATTACTGTTAAGTTATCGTTATTTAGTTTTCTTGTTAGTCGGTTCTACATTGTTAAGTTTATTTGAAAATGGAACCGGGGCCGTCTACCTCGCGTCCATTCAAAGACTTTGTTTCTCCGCGGAAGAAGCGAAAAATGTCGCACTTTAGTGAAAGTGAGAAGTTGATGATTATCAACGTCTTTAAATACGTAAAAGAATCTTGGCCTGCCGATAAATATCCTTCAAAACAGGAGATGAAAGATAAAACGGCCGATATTTTGGGCATTTCGAAATCGGCGGTGTACCGTATTCTAAACGAATACACTAAAACGGAAACTGTCAAGCCAGCTGCAGCACCAAAAAAACGCATGTCAATTATTGAAAAGATAGATGATTTCGACAAGTCGTGCATTAGAAAAATTGTGCATAGCTTTTATTTAAAAGGAGAGTTACCTACAGCAAAAAAGGTATTACAGGTAGTAAATGCCGATGAATCCCTACCAAGCATGGGCCTGACATCGCTGAAAAAAGTTCTAAAACATTTGAAATTTAAATATGTCAAACGAAGGAGAAATAATGCGTTAATCGATAGAGATGACATAGCATTGTGGCGTATAAAATATTTGAAAAACATGAAAACTTTTCGAGAGCAAGGACGACCAATATATTACTTGGATGAAACTTGGGTGAATGCAGGTAAGACTATATATTTGATTTACATTTAACCCGCGATTTCATTAGTTTTAAAACTATAATACATATTTCTTATTTTTTTTAAATTGTATTTATTTTTTCTATTCAATTTAAACATATAATAAAACAAAAAATATATTTTCAGGGCACACTGTCGGCAAAGTGTGGGAAGACACTACAGTGAAGTCACGCAAACAAGCCTTTTTAGAGGGTCTGTCGACGGGCGCTAAGAATCCTACGTCTAAAGGCAACCGCTTAATTATTCTGCATATTGGAGGCAAAGAAGGATTCGTGCCGGAATCAGAATTGGTTTTTGAATGCAAAGGTTAGCAATAGGCTTTGCCTACACCTTTATGTAAACGTGTATTATTTTATGCTTTAATGTAGGTTATTTTTTGTGGAAATAAACACATTTGTATTTGTATTTAATTTTTAGGTACAGGCGATTATCACGAATCAATGAACGCCGCCAAATTCGAAAATTGGTTCGAAGAAATGTTGCCAAGACTTGAGCCGAACGCGGTGGTTGTGATGGATAATGCGAGCTACCACTCAAGGCGAAAGGAGAAAACCCCCGTCACAAGTTGGAATAAAACAAATATTCAAAAATGGCTCACATCTAAGAAGATTACTTATGAACCAAAAGAAACCAAAGTTCAGTTATTGGAAAAGGTGAAAGGTGTAAAAACAGAGTACCAATCGTACGTTATAGATGAAATGGCGAAAGAAGTTGGTGTGGAGGTATTAAGATTACCTCCATACCACTGTGAGTTGAACCCTATTGAATTGGTGTGGGCAGACGTGAAGGGCTACGTGGCAAGAAATAATACCACATTTAAGATGGTAGACGTAAAAAAATTGCTCCAAGAGGCGTTGAAAAACATTACACCGGAAAAATGGAAAAACTGTATAAGCCACGTAAAAAAGGAGGAAATAAAATTAGGTGGTTTAGACAATAATATCGACAAAACTATTGATTCTTTTATCATCAATGTAACAGGTGAAACGTCGTCTGAGGAAAGCAGCAATTCTGATACCACGGAATCTGATTCTGATTAATAAATAATAAATATTTATTTTTAAAATGATTGTATTTATTAACATCAAATCTAAAATACCTAATTATATTATCTATTACCAAAAACTGTTATTTCAAATAAAAATATTTATTTGCCACTTTTCCGCTATTCAAGGTAGGTAAATATAGAAATCCTATATTTTTAACTAGTACACGACAAAAAAATGTTTGTGACCACTGTCAGTAGGTAAATAGGTCAATGTACGAAATTCTTCCTGCTCGGCGACCGTGCTTTAGTATTCTACTAAACAAATTACACTTTCTCATACACTTTAAAGTAGTATTGGATCCCGTTTTCCTCCTGCTTCTCTGAAGGCACATCCTCGGGCTGCACCGTCCGGAACTGGCCGAGGTCCAGCTTGGGGAAGAACGTGTCGCACTCGTAGTGTTTCTGAATCTCCGTGAGGTACACGCGCCCCATGGCGGCGTGGGCAAGGGCTAGCTGGAAATTTAAAGGAGTAATTGACACAAAAGTTTGGATACAAGGTGTTTTGTTGAAAAATATGACTAGACACATGAATTTACACATAAAACTATCTCTGACAGGTATAGTTATCTTTCAGTGATTTCACTCCCACACTACTAATGACATTGCACATTCAGTCCCTAGACTTTTGAGAATTGGGCTCCCTTCACAAAAAATCGAGAGTCACTTGACTCCACCAGCTTTTTCACTCGAAAACTAACAAATTACCTTCTTGCACAGTTTCCACATATCACGTTTTTATGCTTTGCGGAGTAGGCAGAGCGTGTAAATACGGTCGCTATCACCACGTCTGACAAATATTGAGAGCCCTTTTAGGTGATTCGTGTATCACTGTATTAGTGACATGTCATCCTGTCACCTAAATGAAAATAAGATTTGTCCGCGTGAGGAACCACCCCACTGCTTTGCCAATGAGTTTGTCAATTTTTCAATTTCTTATTTTCATTTATGAGATAATATAGCACTGTGTTGTAATACACATGAGAATCTGAGTCTCTTAGTCGCCCCTTACGACACATGTAAAAGAAAAATTAGAACAAGATATACAAACCTTGTAAATAGCTGCACCTCCAATGACCCAGGCATTCTCAATGTCGTCCCTGCTGTCCACATACTGCACTGCTTCGTCCAGGCCCGGGACCACCACTACACCTTCTGGCACCTGGAGTCAAGGTATACAAAAAATTACAAAATATCCTATTGAGTGAAACAAATTATGCTTCTAATTTCTCCTAGGAAAATCGTCTAGTAAATTTTATCTACACTAATATTATAAAGAGGAAAACTTTGTTTGTTTGTTTGTACGCGTCTGTATATATACATATGTATGTTTGCCTGAATATTTTAAACTACACAACGAATTTTGATGCAAGGTTTTTTGGTAAATAGAGTGATTCAAGAGAAAGGTTTTTACGCCAAGAAAACGTCTTATTTCCACGGGAAAACGAGTAGCAGTGGGCGCAGCTGCTGGGCGGACCACTAGTAGGTAATAATATGAAAAAAAAAAATTGGTTCATCCATATGAGCTGAAAATTAATTCTAGATAGATTGATTTATTCCTATTTTTGAGAATGTAATAATAATCAGGATATTGAAAAATGCTCATAAGATTGTTCAAAAAACACATTGTTTCACCCATTTTTGCTATCACATTTTGTCTGTTTTTGCTATGCCTTTCACCTGCACGTTGTAATCTTCTTTCTTTTCGTGTGGGACACCGAGTCGTCCAATGACCCGATTGTAATGAAAATAAATATACCTTTTTCTTCAATTCCTCCACATTCCTCGTCAGCACGATGTTGACCCGGTTGACCAGCGGTCTGAACTTGTCCGGGATGCAGTCCCACGAGACTCGGCCCATGATCACCGCATTCTTCTTGTTCACGTCTGAGGTTTTTGACGTCATGGATGTGAAGTATGCCATCTCTTTTCTGTAATGAAATTAATTTGGTATGAGTTGAAGAGAGTTCTGCCTACCCGACAAGGGCAAGGGATAAAAGTGATATATACATATTCAAGTATGTGTGTATGAAGAGAGCAACTGGTAAGACTTGATAGCAAGAATGGAAGATTGTACATTAAATTTATGGTGTAAATGTGTGTAGATAATAAATAATCTGAGTTCTCTGGAGGTACCACTTGATTTGGTTTGATAGATGACATTCAGGCATTATAGGATTAGGCTATTCTGGTACTAGAACATTTTGAGGAAAAGGCGTAATGACCTTCAGTTGTTATAAAATACATGCAAATTAAATTTCTGGCATTATGAAATTTAGTCCTATTGATTAGCTAGACATTTTGGGAATAAGTTCTTATGAACCGGAAGGAATCCTATTGGCAGATTTTTTCCTTGCACACCGCTTAGCTACCTTGCACAGCTTTGGTGGAAAAGCAGCATTACTCTGTAATAGTCTTACAAATTTTTCAAGTAAATAAAATGCAAAAGAGAAAATTACAGGAATTATCTGCTGGTAAATTCATATTTTCATCAGCAAACTCGTATTGGTAAGATTGTTATGCAATAACATTGTCAAGTATACTACATAATCATACAATTAAACTAAAATAATAGGTTAAAGGTTATTTTATACAGTGATGATAAGGTTAGGAATACAAAACTAATATTATTATAATAAATGTTTAGTTAAATTACATGTAATAAGTAACTGCTAGTTAATTTTAATTTACTAAATTAGGTTTGCTTTAGTACCAATCTTATAGTCATACAAATTAAAAATAAGGTTATTTACTAAGAACTTTTGAACGTAAGTACTGCCATTTAAAAAGTTCAAGGTGGTAAATACTTTTAGAATACATACTTGAGTCTCCAAGGAAGGGTCCCATTCACACCAATACCCATGTTTTCAGACGCAGCAGCGATTAAATTCAATTTTACTTTGGACATCTTTTTAGTATCGTTCAACGTGCTGTTTGCTGAAATTAATGCAGTTTTGCTGATGCAGAATAAAACGACGAAGAAAAATAAATATTTGGGCACTGCAATATTCATTTGAATAAGGTAAATTCGTTGCAATTGTAGATAAATTCTTGTAAAACGTAAAGAGCGCGAAATTAAATCAAGTAGTCATCTGACATTCTAACTTGTGCTGACACAGATTATTTACCTGCATCTGCATATGAAAGAGTGAGTGAGGGGTTTGTAGAAGTTGATTCATCAGCGCCACCTGTGGTAACAAATGGAAAGAAAACTGTGACCGGTGGAGGCATGGAGTGTTGGGGTATTTTAGTGATGTATCTCCACAGAGGACAGAAACCAGTGGAGAACGCGTCGGTACGATTTTGTTCAAAACCAAGCTCACTGATTTTTGCGGGGGGAGAGGTAATTATCGCTAGACGCAATTGGCTTTCGCAATGACCGCAAATTTTGTAGAGATGGGAAAAATAAATATGTAAAATTATATCGATATTTTATATCACCTTCAATAAGTTTATCCATATAATGTGATTGAAATTTATCGAAACATGTGCATGCTAATATTAATATAGCGATATATGTATATAAATAATTAATAAGTACCTACTTACATTGTAATTTTAGGGTATGTATGTATTGAAATAATTGTACCGAATTGGAAACGACCTGTTGCGATCATCGCGGGGGGAATGCGTCCGCGCCACTCCATATACCCCGAATGCATTCATTCGTATAATATACATTGTAGGTAAGTACGTACATTAACATAAGTCTTTTATGTCGATTTGATCCCAGAATTATCGATAAAATCATTCTATACTTCTGAGAGCACTAGTACGAAGAAAAGAGCCAGCCTACGTATGGACACACCCGTGCGTTAGAAAGGGATAGCAATGAAAGACATCAACGGGAGCGCATCGGAAATTATAAATTTGAAATAATTTTTCATTAAAATGAAATTTTGAAAGAATCAAGTATGAAAATGCTTATCTATGAAATGTTATCCCGTCTTTTGCGGAACTTGATGTTGTAGTACACTTTCAGGAAGGCATTCTTGTTTACGTTTATACGCCAAATAAACGAAGCGCGGAACGTCCGTTCTTTCGCACCGTCTCAGCCTGACTAATCAAAATTTTGATGCATACACTTTATATAGCGTATATCAAGTGAGCGGTCGCCCCCGCATGCGTTCTCCACTGGTTTCTGTCCTCCGTGTGTATCTCCAAGTAGAGATGTTCTACGATGACAGCTTTTAAACCCGTGTTTTAGCGCGCTCGTGTTAGGAGAAATTTTGGTTGCCAAACAGGGGTTTAAGAACTATTTTAGTATAAAATAATGTATGAAAGATGATCTCATAACTGTATTGGAAACCCATGCAGGAAGAAGGGGTGTTGGCAGACCATCAGCAATTTATTGAAAATAAATATACTTAAATAAACGGACTGATGGTATTAAAAAGATGGCAGGGCCGGCCTAGACCAGAATCGCTGCTAATAGATCAAAGTGGAGGAAGCACCAAGAAGCATTACATTATTATAGTGAAAACATAGAAAACAGACTTAACGTGTATTAGAAAACAAAAATCGACGTAGAGTTGCAGAGGGTTAGTAATAGGTGGCGCTCTAAAGTATACGGGTTGTGCTTGCTACTCTTATTACATCAGCGATTGTAACTCTATGGTGTGGCTACAACGTTCCGTCACACGCATGTATAACGCTTTTAAAATAACAATTTGGTATTCCTGCAAAGGAACGGCTTTTGTAGGGGCAGTCTTGCTTGCAGCAGACCCCCACATTTACTACTACATTTACCGTAGAGCCCGCCTACAATCTTTAGGATTCTAAATCATCTTCTTTTGAGAACATCTCTAACAAAAATCCGTCCGTAGGCGTTCGCTCTCATTTTAACTGTATCTACCAACAGCCGGCGGGTCAAGATTAAACCATCTAATTCTTATTTCCATTTTCCCTTGAAACTCGTAAAAAAGTTCTTGAATCGAAATGAGTGAAGAAGAAAAAATGGATGAATCCAAGATAGATCGTTTCCTTAATAAAACTTTAACCCATTTCCCTTCAGCGCTCGTTTTACTGAGAAACAATAATCATTTGGAACTTTACAGGCGCAAAACAGGAAAAAATAAAAGGGAGATTTTATTGAGCCGACTGCGCCACAATAAAAATGGTTAACAATACTCTCGTATCCGGCTAATGACGGGCCTTCGCGTTTAATGTGACTTCAGGTCGTAAAGAAGGCCCGTAGCCATATGGCCTATGTAGGACGACCATAGATTGCGGGGAAATCTCGGATAAGTAGAAACGTGAACGTTCTCAAGTAAAAAAATCTCGGTCCCTAATATCTAATGTGTCACTTGCGGCTTGCGGGTTAGGCTGAATGTAAATTGAGATGTAGTTACCTATGTCTGTAAAATATAGGACGTGATCCTGGTGACCTTGGAGCAAATGTTATGACAAAAGGTTCATTTTACTTTGTTTACTCGGGGTTATCCTATATTTTCCACACTAGGTAAGAAGCATAGTTAAACAAAAGAATGTTATTGGGTAATGCCATGCGAATGCGAATCAACTAAAATCGCAAAAAATAGATTTTATTTGATTTAGCCTTCAGCAGTTTTCCTAAATAAATAACTGTGAAAATTAATGTTACTTTCCCAATGCCGTAGAAGAGCAGGAGAGTATTGTTTATTCTGGGCTACGATCAAACACACCACTGCCAGGTAAAACTTAGACGTTTTTTTGCATCTTCCGACTGCAGCCTGGAGCCTGGGGCCTGAGTCTACTAAATGAAAATCGTTTCAGTTGGTTGTCGATTGGATCTCAGTTGGATAAATTCGGCCATTTCGTAGTCTGCTAACAGTTGGCAATGGAATGACAGTTGAGTTTCGATGGCGTGACAAAAAATAGCAAACTTGTTGGTTGGTGCCTTCTACCTACGTATCTATATGATGAAAAGTTGGTGACGCCCAGTTTTTCCCAAATCCGTGGTCACCCTACAGTCCGCGCAATAATAAAACTGAGCGAAGGAGGAACTGAATAGCGTTGCTTTATGAAAATAAACTCCGTTTGGAACAGGCTGCGAGATTGCTAATGCTCATCCTAATTACACACAAACAAACACTAATTTTAATTTCGCATTGTAGCGCCCGCCTCTACATGCTTAGTTCAGACTACTGGAGCGCCATTTTTGGATTTTCGTATGCGGAAGTGTGCTTCTAATAAATTGTGCTTGTGTCACGCGTTTTACTTTGCCTACCGGATAAACACATAATAAACACATATTTATTATGTACCCCTTGCGGGCCAGTAAAAGGGATACCTAGAGACCGTAAAGATACGGTATGAGTATATGACTGACAAGTAAGGTTGTCGTCAAAAAGTTGTAATACACATGAAAATGAAACCTTCGAGTCCCTCACCTACTACACCCGCGGAAGAGAAACAGGGCCCCAAGTCTGCTATTTTTTGTCATTGTAACGCCATCGAAACTCAACTGTCATTGAACTGCCATTGTGATTTTTCTATACTATAAACTGTTAGCAGAATACGAAATGACCAAAATGATACAACTGAGATCCAATTGACATCCAACTGAAACGGTTTACATTTAGCAGACTTAGGGCCCTGGGTGGTGCTATTTTAAGCCAGCAGTATAGGGCATATCTAAGGCACACTGTGATAAGACGTGGTGGCGTGGCTGCGTAGTATCACATGTCAAGTGGGGGAAAATGAGACTAGCGGGTAACTCGGGACATGGTCGACACCAGCATCTATGAACCAGCTATAGCGTTGTAACTGGTTGAACACTTTGGACTCTACATTTATGAACCAGTTATAACGTTATAGGCTTATAGCTGGTTTGTAGATGCCGGTGTCGACCATGTCCCAAGTTACCCGCTAGTTGCATTTTCCCCAATTTAACTGTATCCTTCGAGCAACACGACCTCCCGTCCGGGTCGGAACAACACGGGAGGCCGTGTTGCTCGAAGACTTTATCACACGCCTATTTTGTGCTCTAACTATTTGTGTTAGAGCCTCTTATGAATTAACTAGCGGCTGCGCCCGTTGCAACTCATTTTCCCGTGGGAATATGATGTTTTCCCGGCAAGTATTATACCTAAAAAACCTTAAAAAACCGGCATCCAAACCCGTTCGATAGTTTCAAAGATTTAAACAAACATACAAATAGACGCGAAAAGTGACTTTGTTTCACACTATGTAGTGATACCTACTTAGCATCACAAGGGGAAAGTACCTATTCCCTGGATTTTATTTCATGTGCCAATTTACGACCTCTCGCCTGGAAAGGTATTCGCGTCACAACTTAGTAACGCCATGAAACTCGTAGGTAGTAACGTGTAGGTACGTCTTCGGCCTACGTCCCCCGTGACGGCCATGGGGTAGTGGCAAGTCGGCCCGGACTCAACCCGGCCTGAAAATGGCCCAAACTTATATTTGTATCTATGTACAATCAGGCCCAGAAACTCAATTTCTGATTTTTTTGTTGTTTGTTCTCCCCGACGTTCTTTTTACTTGAAGTTCAAGTTCAAGTTCTTTATTGCATAGTCATAGTTTTTATAATTAAAGAATATTTGTGAATTTTTGAGGATATGTGTGGGAATCGATAGGTAAAGTAGAATTCGACATACAAGTATAACAAGTACCAGATTTTCGCATGAAACGAAAACTAACGTTTCTAATGTTGAGCTCCAGATTATCTTATTTTTTGCCATTGTAGTACCAGGGACACTTAACTGTCATTCTATTGTCACTAACATTTTCTATGCTTTCAACTGTTAGCAAAATACGATAGAACTAAAACTATCCAATTGAGAAGCTATCGAACCCAACTGAAACGATTTTGATTTGGTAAACTTCGGGCCCAGGTAGAAAAGTAGCTAACTAATTTAATTTCATTCATAAAATTTAAACAATTTGACTAATAAAGCTTCCTATTGCTTTGGAATGTTCTGAGAGTTTTGACCTTGGGATATTTTCTCCAGCCGAAGACCGGGTTCAGTGGCGTACTTTAGGAGAGGCCTGTGTCCAGCAGTGGACTACAATAGGCTGTTAATGATGATAATGATGATGATATTTTCTCGGCGTTTTCTCGTTTTCACGGCGATTTTGGCTCAATTTATGCGCCAAGACAGTGAACTTAGCTTAATTTATTTTAAAGGCATTGATGCGTTTATTAAATTTTAGAAAAAAAGACCGCTTGACAATTGGTGAACGAAAACCAGAGCTACAAAGGGATTTCGGGAGCGCGCGCTCTGGCATTTAGTATGGCGCGCGCCGCCCGGCTTGTATGGACGGGGCCAGACGGGTTAAAACTGGAAGAGAAGTCTAGATTACAAATTACTTCCCGAACTCATAGCCGATTAATTTCCATGAAAGAATTGTTCTAGAGCCCCCGTAAAAAATTATATATATATTATAAATGCGAATGTTTGTATGTTTGTTTGTTTTGTTACTCCTTCACGCAGAAACTACTGAATCAATTTTCATGAAATTTTGCACATTGATAGAGGTTAAATTGGATCAGTACTAGGACAGCTTTCATACCGAAAAATATGTAGGATGCTACAAGATTGAAACCCGTGGTGAAGCCGCGGGCGCCCACTGGTACGTACATAATTACCATTTTTAGTACTATTATGTGGCAATATTTTAGTGTAGGTACGTGTCGTCACAACCCGACGTGGGGTTGGTAATTTTGTATAGACGATGAAACTTTAATGGATTTAATGCACTCACAGTGCCATATCAAGCACACAGGCAAGGTAGGTCAGGTAGTGCAAATCGACTGGTATGTCGATAGCTCAGTGGCAGAGCAGTGGGGCGGTATTCCACGCGGCCCAGATTCCCGGTCGACGCTTGTCAATTTTTCAATTTAACTTTTTCATTTACGATGAACCTCGTTTTTTTTTTGGGCCGACTTGAGCCCTGGCCGACTTGCCACTAACGCACGGCCATGACGACAGATCTCAGACATCAATCGCCGCCCGAAGCTGACGTCACCGCGTTTAATTACGTACTGCTGACGTCATTAGCTCACGAGAGATTCACTTTAGTTTAGTACCACTTTTAGTTAGATGTGTGCTGATCGTGTGACTATTTTTAGACCTATAGTGTCGATTCGATAGTATCTCTTAGCTAAAAATAGCGAATAGTAAATAGGTTCAGAAATGTTATTTTTTGCCATGTCGCATTTTCTTTGGGTGTATGTCTATAACCGCGATCTCTTATATTGACTAGTTTGACAGTTAACGAACGCTTCATCCCTTAGTCGCCTTTTACGCTACCCACTGGTAGAACTATGATGATGTTATTCTGTACCGGCATCACACAGTAGAGCTTTATTTATTTTTCTTTATTTTATTCCGACAGCAAACAGTCGTATTTAATATGGATAATAATATAGAATAACATAATTAAACATAATTATCACGCTCCTATTATCCCTTGCGGGGTAGGCAGATCGGTAACGGCCGTAAAAATGCAGTCGCTATCGCCACGTTTGACATAATTGAGGGTCCTTTCAGGTGATTCGTGTATCACTGTAGTGACAGGTCATCAGCCTGTCTCCTAAAGTTGTGAGACCTACACATTAAACCCTTGAGTCCCTTAGCATCCTCTTACGAAACCCACAGGAAAGAAATGGGGTGATGCTATTCTAAGCCAGCATTACATGGCACTTCTTAACACACCCACGGGAAAGAAATGAATAAAAAAGAAAAATCTTGTCTAAGTATATTCTATTGGAAGTGACAGCGCTACGCTTTGTTGAGAGTATTCGAATCGACACCAATATAGATTCGGAATATCTCTTATATTGATAGGTATAATTATAGACTCAGTAGACACATTTTGTCTACTCGTTAGTAAAATTATTTTCTAGAAAAACAATGGAAACAATGAAGATGGACCCTCTTCATAGAATCCACGAGCCAGACAGGTTAAAGCCCTTAATAAATCACAAACTAAAGCTTAAGGACTGGACAGCTACATTAAACTATAAGAATAGATTGGTACATAAAGAATTATTTTAATAAATAGGTACATATATGCCGTATGATGCCGGCTTAGAATAGCATCACCCCATGTCTTTCGCGTGGGTGTCATAGGAGTCGACTACGGACTCGATGGTTTCATATGTATTGCAATTTTAGGCGACAGGCTGACAACCTATCGCTATAGTGATACACGACTTATCTGAAACGACCCTCAAACAGCCAGATGTGGCGATAACGGCCGTAATTTTACGGTCGTTGATGCTCTGCCTACCCGGCCAGGGATACAGGCGGGATTTGTGTGTGTATGTATGTATGGCACATATAATACATTTAATTAAGTAACTTTCGTTTTTACCCCACTAATATTATTAATGCGAAAGTTTGTATGTTTGTTTGTTACTCCTTCACGCTAAAACTATTAAACCGATTGAGAGTTTGCACACTTGACGCTCGACGGAGCGTAAAAATATCGCAACGGTCTGACAGATCCATACTAGAAATGTCAATCCCCATACTAGAACCGCTCAACCGCTGTCGACGCAGCGCTATCGCAGTGTCGTCAGTCGACTGCGGTTTTAGTATGGGGATTCTAGTATGGATCTGATAGATCGCTGCGATATTTTTGCGCTCCGTCGTACGTCAAGTGTGCGATTCGCCATATATAAAGTGACTTGTTCGGCTACACGGAGGACAGTAACCAGTGGAGAACGCGTCGGTACGATTTTGTTCAAAACCAAGCTCACTGGTTTATGCGGGGGGAGTGGTAATTATCGCTAGACGCAATTGGCTTTCGCAATGACCGCACATTTTGTAAAGGAGAGAAAAATAAATATGTAAAATTATATCGATATTTTATATCACCGTTCAATAAGTTTATTCATATTATGTGATTGAAATTTATTGAAACTTGTGCATGCTAATATTAATATAGCGATATATGTATATAAAAAATTTATAAGTACCTACTTACATTGTAATTTTAGGGTATGTATTGGAATAATTGTACCGAATTGGTAACGACCTGTTACGATCATTTTGGATGGTAGGGCTGGTTGTTCGTTGTCGCCCGCGGCTCCGCCCGCGTGGATGTCGGTTTTAATCCCGTAACATCCCACAGGAACATTTTTCTTAATAACAACTGTCTTATGTGTTAATCCAAATTATCCTCTACCTGTGTGTTAACTTTATTGAAAACGGTTCGGTAGTTTTAGCGTGAAGGAATAACAAACAAACAACCATACAAACCTTTCTCATTTATAATTTTTACAAACAAACATACAAATTTTCGCATTTAGTATATCATTAATAATAATATTAATTTTTATCGACACAGTGTTGATTATTAAAATTAAAATTCTTCCATTAATTTTTACTACAATATATACCACAAGCGCGTGAGGGTGTACCAACATGTTCTGACTGAACGCACTATAGTTTCCACCCGAAAAGCGAATAGCTATAGTTAATATTCTTTGTCCGAACTAACCTAGGCACATAGTTACATACGAGTACATACGCGCGCGATTTAGTTGCAGCTGTAAGGAATATGTTAGTCAGGTTTTGGCGACATAGGTGGTCACAGCGAGTTGTGCCGGGCGGCGCGGGGGGAATGCGTCCGCGCCACTCCATATACCCCGAATGCATTCATTCATATAATATACATTGTAGGTAAGTTGTTAAGTACGTACATTAACATAATTCTTTTATGACGATCCCAGAATTATCGATAAAATCATTTTATTCTTCTGAGAACAGTGGTATAGCACTAATACGAAGAAAGAGCCAGCCTACGTATGGACACACCCGTGCGTTAGAAAGGGATAGCAATGAAAGACATCAACGGGAGCGCATCAGAAATTATAAATATGGAATAATTTTTATTAAAATGAAATTTTGAAAGAATCAAGTAAAAAATCTTACCTATGAAATGTTATCCCATCTTTTGCGGAACTTGATGTTGTACTACACTTTCCACACCATTTCACTGCACAGGAAGGCATTCTTGTTTACGTTTATACGCCAAAAAACGAAGCGCGGAACGTCCGTTCTTTCGCACAATCTCAACCCGACTAATCAAAATTTTGATGCGTCTGCTTCATAAAGCATACATCAAGTGAGTGCGGTCGCCCCCGCATGCGTTCTCCACTGGTTACTGTCCTCCGTGGCCTACGCAAACTTTGAAGGGTGATTCTACCCTTTCATACAAATAACTTTTCCGTAAATTCATACCTACGCATTTTTTATATGGTATGGAGCGTACGATTAAGACTTGTCATCAATTTTGATAGAAGTGGAAGGGTGAACCAGCCCATGAAATCGAACAACTTTTCCTAAGAACCATAGGTCAACATATGAAAAAAGAATAATTGGGCATCTCATACAAAATACCAACCGACCAAGTCAATTTGTATGCGAGGTCCAAAAAAGTTTCGCATATTTCGACCTATGTTTCTTGGGGAAAGTTGTTCACTTTCATGGGCTGATTCACCCCTTAAAATATTTGCAGCTAATATTTTTACACATTATACTGTTCCTTTATTGTGTGGGGTAATTAGTCAAGGAACGGCCCGAAGAACTTTTAGATCATATTTTGAAATGCATAATACTATATAGTAAGCCACCAAACGAGACGGTTTAGCGTTTAGTTTAGGAGCATGTCCAGGAGTGAATTTTATAGTTTCTTGGGCCATTAATAAAATATAAAAAGTTGTACGCTTACAACTATTATCTCAAAATACTACACACTTCATTGATATATAGTAAATTTTTCGAAATATTCAAAGTTTGGTAATGTGTAGTTTAAGTTTATGTGTGCCGTGTGATGCCGGCTTAGAATAGCATCACCCCATTTCTTTCCCGTGGGTGTCGTAATAGGCGACTGAGGGATTCGAGTCAATTTTAAGCGACAGGCTGACAACCTGTTACTACAGTGACACATGTATCTATCATCTGATACACGACTTATCTGCAACGACCCTCAAATATTGTCAGACGTGGCGACAACGACCGTAATTTTGCGATCGTTATCGCTCTGCCAACCCCGCAAGGGATAAAGGCGTGATATGTGTAAGTGTATGTATTGTCGATGGCCTTCTGTTTGCTGACGATGCAGCCTTCGTTTCAAATTCTCAAAGTGAGCTTCAAAACATTATCGATAAGTTTTCCCACGCGTGTTCTCTGTTCTCCATGTCCATTAATGCCAAAAAAACAGTAGTGCTAGCTCAAGGCGCAGAAGCTCCACATATAATGCTCGGTGGCGTTCCCTTGGACGTTCTTGACAAGTTTTGCTACTTGGGGTCGACTGTGTCGAACAATCTCACACTTGATGTTGAGATCAATACGCGTATCGGCAAAGCGGCAACCATGTTTGGTAAGCTGAGTACAAGAGTATGGAACAATAAACATCTGACCACTAAAACCAAGATTATTGTTTACCAAACTTGCGTTTCAGCATACTCTTGTACGGAGCTGATACCTGGACATCGTATGCAAAACAAGAGCGTCGACTTAACTCGTTTCATATGCGCTGCGTAAGAAACATCTTGCATATAACCTGGCAGGACAGAGTCACAAACGAGCGAGTTCTAGAAATTGCACAGCTGCCTAGCTTTACCGCCCTGCTCAAGCAGAGACGCTTGCGGTGGCTAGAGCATGTGCACCGAATGGAACCTTCGCGTCTACCGCGGCGTGTCCTGCTTGGTGCCGTAGCTAACGCCAAAAGAGGGGTTGGAAGACCCATGCTGCGTTTCAAAGATTTCGCCAAGCGGGATATGGCTGCGTTTGACATCGACCATCAAAGCTGGGAGAAGCTTGCTGAGGATAGGGACGAATGGCGAAAGCGTGTATACGATGGGCGTAAGTCTCACGACGACGCCTGGTTCTCTGGTCTCGCCAACAAAAGGCAAAAACGACACCTAAACATGCATGTTCCAGTCTTTAATACCACCTTCACTTGTAGAGCGTGCGGAAAGTCATGCCGCTCCCGCATTGGCTTATATAGCCACGAAAAGTCTTGCCTTTTGATTAAATCGTCTGTTACAGACGTGTGAGGCCTATGATGATGTATGTATGTAGTTTAAGATATAAAAAAAACCTAGTTTAAATACCGCAGGTCTGTATATAGTTTAAAAACGGTCCTTAAAGACCATAATAAACTCAATCCCGTTCAGGCAACCGTAAATCTTGTAAAATGTTTATTTAGCGCTCAAGTAAATAAGTAAAGCTAATAAAAACCCTTGGGCCAGTCGTTTTTCCCGCTTTTTCCTGAACCGCTCGCCATGTTTATTTTCTCCACTCGTTTTTAATCTTTAATTGGTTGACAGGAGCTCTATTTCTGAAACGCCGTAATTCGATTCCGCGCACGGAAATTAGTAACAACAGGGGTTCAATTTCTAAATTGTTCGATTTCTAAATTGGTGCGCTTTTTCGTAAGCGAAATCCTAAAACCGCCATTTTTGAACTAAAATCGTCGACGAAAATGAAAAAAAGAGTGGTCAAACCACTCGGCTGATTTTCAAACTCAAACTGACAATAAGCATTAGACCATAGACAACATTAACATTTTAAATCACGTTTCGTTTCACTGTCGGAGATTGCTGGTTTTTAAATCAATGAACTTTGTAAGGAATGTCGGTGGGTAGGTTCCTTATATTTTTGTGGAAACGTTTATGATATTTTAATAAAATGGCAATACAGCTTCCTACGTTTCAAAATTGCGCAATAATAGGTGTAAGCGTAACCAAATCGTAGATGACAGATTTTCGTTCACGGAATTTCGCTCAATTCAGAAATAGAGCTCCTGATCTAACCGCACATATTTGAAATACTGGGAAGGTACTTGATGTTGTTAGTTTGTACTGTACCACAGGAATTGTTTAGTAAAGTGAAACATGTGATTCATGAACAAATTATTAGCAGATTTACGCATTCGAAAATTCAAAAATAGAGTTCCTGACCTTAATTGAATAGCTGAATTAAACTCAGGAGCTCAATTTCTGAAATGTTCGTTTTCGTTTCTTGCGAAAATCTGCTATTATACTTGTATTACGCGTTCTACTTTGCTTATCAATTCCCACATACCTACCCATAAAAATCCATACATACCCTTGACCATAAACTCATCGAGTACTAAACATTTTAAAACATGTGGTTTAGTTATTATTTTAATTGTTTTCTGTGTTACCTATAGCTAATATATTTTTTAAGTGTGATTGTTGTACCTACTAACATCGGGTCGTTGGACGACTTGGTGTCCCACACGAAAAGAAGAAGACCTACTAACAAAATGGTCCTTAGATGGCTAAATAAAGAAATTATATTATTATTATTAGACCAGTCGTTTTGGACTTTCGCGCACGGAACTTAAAACGAACGTTTCAGAAATAGAATCCCGGTCCTTTGTACTGGCATGAGTAATGGAATTTTTCCTTTTGTCTCCATCTGTACGTCGTCGTTGGAAAAGTTGACAAACTGCCTCCATAATTAGCTTCCGTTCAAGGAATTGTTGCATACATACATACATACATTTATCACGCCTTTATCCCTTGCGGGGTAGGCAGAGCGATAGCGGCCGTAAGAATACGGCCACTATCGCCACGTCTGACATTTTTGAGGATTGTTTTCTTGTTTTTAGAAAACACGTGTATCACTATAGTGACAGGTTGTCAGCCTGTCGCCTAAAACTTGTAATACACCAATATTCTCGAGTCCCTTAGTCGCCTCTTACGACACCCGCGGGAAGGATGTGGGGTGATGCTATTCTAAGCCGGCATCACACGGCATTGATTTGTTGAACTGAATGAAATTCGTCAAATGTGTTTGACTGTTTCAATCGAAAAAGTTTTAATCTTTCGTAGAAATGAAAAGCGTAAACAGTAACGTTTTTGACTGTCCCGATGGCGTTAGTAGGTATGTGCCTTCTACGCCGAGGGTTGTGGGTTCGATCCCCAGCGGATACAAATATTTGTAAACGCGGCTCAGGTGGACTAAAAAATAGAACTAGTCCCTAACGTATTGCAAAGGGCGACAGACTGACAACCTGACACTATGGTGAGGCAAAGGCATCTTCTGAAATTACCCTCCAGTTTTAGTCGGACGCGGCGCAAATGACCGTTTTTAAGGCTGTTGCGCTCTGCATACCCCGCAAGGGATATAGTATGGATGTACGTTTTGTATATAAGTATTAGTTAATGTGCCTTTTTATTGTAAGTGATTTTCACACCGTGCCGTGTGCCGTGTGATGCCGGCTTAGAATAGCATCACCCCACATCCTTCCCGTGGGTGTCGTAAGAGGCGACTAAGGGACTCGAGAGTATTGGTGTATTACAATTTTTAGGCGACAGGCTGACAACCTGTCACTATAGTGATACACATGTTTTCCGAAACAACCTTAGAAAACAATACTCAAAAATGTCAGACGTATTCTTACGGCTGTTAACGCTCTGCCTACCCCGCAAGGGATAAAGGCGTGATATATGTATGATTTTCACACGACCCCGCATAACGCTACATGTTGCGTGTGGACGCACCTGCGCGCGTTGTGCGTCGTTTCTTCTTCTTCTACAGCCTCAACAGTCCATACCGCAGTGCCGCGCGTGATTTTGGAAAAATTCGTCACCACAGAGAACTTCTACTTACTATCCCTAAAAAAAAAGTATAGATTGTGCGTGTTTTCTATACAAACGGAGATACTTAGGCTATGTCCGCACTGGCGATATTTTCCGCTCGAATAAAATCTGCGCGGTTTTTATTCCGCGGTTAAATTACACCTATACGCACTGCGGATTAAATTCCACGCGTAATTTGTCAGTTCGATGCAGTTCGCCGTACAAAACGAACGTCTAAAATGGATAACCGATCAATTTTAATTTACTAGCTACTACGGCGGCGACGTAGCAAACGTAATCATAAAAAGCTATGGGTACTGGATTCACCCGTTTACGGCTTTGAGATCAAGATTTTCTCCCACAATCTTGCTTTCGACAATCTGTCGTGGTATTTGGGTTCGAATTCATCCCGCTGGTCTTTGGTGCATTAGAGCAATTAAATTGCTCTACATCAATGTCATCTACTGATTGTGCGCCTGCTGATCGGGCGGGGGACGAAGCGACATCTTTGTAGTAGCGTTGTCAGTGCACGACTGACAAGCAAAATCCGCGGATTTTATTCCGCAGTGCGAACATAGTCATAATACTCCATACTGCAAAAAATATCCGCGCGGAGAAAAAAACGCGCGAAATCTGCACCAAATCAGAGATTTGTGACTTCTAATAAGCGAATTATTTTCCGCGCGGATTTTATTCCGCCAGTGCGGATACTCTCATTGTTTTCAATGTGTTACAGAATTGCGGATAAAAATACGCGCGGAAACTATCCGCAGTGGACACGGCCTTACAAGCAACGTTCGAACGCGCATTCACGCGCCACGCTGCAGGATGCGGGGTAGTGTGAGAATGCCTTACTTTATTTTACCAATGCCAGTTTCCTGGTACCACTAACGAACCACCCCGCATTTTACTAAAAATCATATTCTTCGATCTTCCAAATCATTTCCAGAATCAAGAATCAAAACAATCCGTTGTAAATTCTAACTCTATTGAAACAAGTATTAAAATACCAAAGCAAATCTTTCTACTGATAACGGTTAGACCAGCTGAAGTTTTCCCACAGTATAAGACTATCAGGATAATGGAAAGAAGGACGAATAGATGCATTTTCCTGTTGCAAGAAAGAGATGAAGATATTTTTGCCCGTTTCATCGACGATTTACTGAAAGCTCACCCTCTCGATAGATTTTGTAAAGCGTAGATGTACACTGCGGTTCAGAAGCTGATTTGATAATACATGTTGTATGAAAATGTGGTAATGTATGTGGCATAGTTCGAAAAGTCGTCAATAGTATTGCATTTTTCGCTTTTCGTGAAAAGGACCGCAACGCCTGAAAATCGCGGCATCTGTCAGTAGCGTTCGGTCTTTGGCGGGAAATGGACGCGCGTTCCGATTCGCACTTTGCAAATTTTCCGTTCCCACCAACTGATTTTTCTCAGAACCATGACCTTCCCGGCAAAGGTTTTGAGATTTAATCAGCCATTCGCCATTTTCGTGTGAAAGTGAAGATTTTGTGCAAAAGTTCAGAATAAAAACATCGAATTTGATAGATAATAATATGCTATGCGTGAAATTGTACAGTGTAAGGCATTCCTTCATACGATAAATTGCAATAAGTACAATGTTATAAGTGATGTGGTTGGATTTTATCGTCTGATCTCAAAGCAGGTAAGTTGCAGTTAAAATTTTTCCTTGAAATTTTGTATTTCTTTCAGCTTTTTCATGTTAAATATTTTTTGGAGAAACTTTAAATCCCGAAAGTCTGTGTAGGTATATTTAAGTAAAGTAATTAAATATAGGTATATTATCTATCATACTTATATATATATATATATATATATATATACAAAAATAAGTTTATAAGGGAACTAGCTTGGGAAATTACGAAAATAATGTACATACATAACTAGTTTGGTAAGTACTTACAGTAATATTGAGTTAAAGTACCTACACTAGTGACAGTTTTTAAAAAAAGTCAACCGACTTTACTATGAAAGAAGCAATAGTAATATTTAAAAGCCTCTGTCTTGCAAACGATCAACTAAATTTTATAAAATTCGTAACGGTTGTTTGAAATACATACTAACTACCACACAGACACACTTATCACGCTTTATCCCTTGCGCGGTAGGCAGAGCTTCAACGGCCCCAAAAATGCGGCCGTCATCGCCACTTCTGACAAATATTGAGGGCCCTATTAGATGATTCGTGTGTCACTGTAGTGACCGGTTATCAACCTGACGCTTAAAGTTGTAATACACATGAAACCCTTAAGTCCCTTAGTCGCCTCTTACGGCACCCGCAGGAAACGAAATGGGGTGATGTCATTCTAAGCCGGCATCACACGGCTAAGTACTTACGCCCTTAAAATCCAAAAATAAATATCGAAGTATTTACAAGCTATGTAAATATTTTGTATGTAAGTATTTATAAGCTATGTACCTAAGTATTAATTTAGAATATTACATACCTCCTCGGGTCAAACCCTTTTATTTAAATATTATTGAATAAAATACTTCGGAGTTATTCAGTTCAAAAGGAATACGATCACAAAGACGGAAGGAAGTCAATTAAATTGTAATTTCAAGCTTCGTAATCCCGCCGTGTACATTTATTTTTATCAAGTTTTCCTCCTTTATTAGCAGACTCTAAAAAAGGATTTGTGGTTTGATGCCGGCTTAGAATAGCATCACCCCATTTCTTTCTCGTGGGTGTCGTAGAAGCCGACTAAGGGGCTCGAGGGTTTAATGTGTATTGCAATTTTAGGCGACAGGCTGACAACCTATCACTCAAGTGATACACTACAAATGACCCTGAAACATTTGCCAGACGTGGCGTTAACGCTTTGCTTACCCCACCAGGAATATTGGCGTGATTTGTGTGTAAAAAAGGATTTAAAGGTACACGAAATAAAAGAAATATCGAAGCTTGGTTCTGCATCAAAATACGTTGTGTAGTTTTCAAGATTTAAGCAAACATACATACAGACAGACGCGAAAAGCGACTTTGGTTTATACTATGTAGTGATCCAAATTTCATAGAAAATGGTTTTGTATTCTTCAAGATTCTGATCGAAGTCAGTTGCTTTTTCGTTCAGAAATGTGTTGTAATCTTAATTTATGATGTTTACTTCGAATTCATCTGACACGAAGAAGGAAAATACATACACATGCCACGCCTTTATCCCTTGCGGGGTAGCCAGAGCGCTTACAGCAGAGTGCTAACGCAAAAAATACGGTCGCCACTGCTACGTCTGACAAATGGTCTTTTCGGATGATTCGTGTATCGCTGTATCGACAGGTTGTCAGCCTGTCGCCTAAAGTTGTAATACACATGGAACTCTCGAGTCTAGTTTGTAGTCTCATTGTAGTTTTTTACTAATAATACCTAGAAAATTATAACGATGGTATCTTGTTAACTTCAGGCACAATCCATACTAATATTATAAATTCGAAAGTAACTCTGTCTGTCTGCTACGCTTTCACGGCCAAACCACTAAACCGATCATCATGAAATTTCACACAGAGATTAGTAAGATACCGAGAACGGACATAGGCTACTTTTTTTCACCACTCGAGGGTCTGAAGTACCTTCAGTAGACCACCAGGTACACCACCAGGAGCCCGCCTAAACTATAGGAGATACAGACATGGCACCAAGCAAAAAATGTTTAACTTGATGGGTAGCTTTTGGTGGCATATAGACTTTGAAGGTTTGGAGTACCTGATGTAGACCACCAGGTGCACAACCAGGAGCCCACCTAAACTATACAAGATAAAGATATGGCACGAAAGCAAAAGTTGTTCTGCTTGATGGGTAGTTTCTGCTGGCATATAGACTTCGAAGGTTTGGTGTTCCTGACGTAGTCCACAAGGAGCACTAATAGGGGCCCAGATTAGCATGTATAATGTAGGACGTTAGTGAAGGAAACAAGGTTATTTTATCATCTAAAATACTAAGTCAGCGAAACGAAGTCGCGGGTACCAGCTAGTATTAAAATATTTTCTTAGAATATTGAGAATACTTGAGGTACAGTCACGTTTAAAAGTGTATATAAGGGGCTACCTGAAATGGTTCAAAATATCTTCTAAACTACATTACTTTAATAAATTACTTCTTTTATTGTCTGTCGCTAGTGAAATTCCACAGGGTGTAAAAAAAATCAACTGCAAATATTTTAAGTTTTAACCAGCCCATGAAATTGAATAACTTTCCCCAAGGAACATAGGTCGAAAATTGAGAAAAATTTTGGACCTCTCATACTAATAAACTCGGTTGATAATTTTGTATGGGAGGTCCAAAATTATTTTGGTATTTCGACCTTATGTCCCTTGGGGAAAGTTGTTCAGTTTCATGGGCTGGTTCACCCCTTAAAATAATTGCAGCGAATTTTCTACAACTAAAAATGTATTTTTAAAACTAAAAACATTAATTTATACCTTGGTAATAAAAAGTTATTTTGAACCATTTGAGGTGGTCCTTTATATGCCCTTTTTGTGACTGTAAGTACTACCTACCTACCCAAACAAACTTCAAAATGTACACCCGCAAATAAGATTGTACACCTTCTTCTTTGAAGTCGGTTAAAAACAAGTAAAACTCGTTCACGAAATAGAAACAGAATGATATTAACGATGTGATGAAACATATTAAACATCTTAAGATAACGCTGTTTGTTCGTTATTTTGTTGGTAATGGCTTTCTTATTTCGAACTAGGCTATAAATATAAGGTGTAAAAATATTAGCTGCAAATATTTCAAGGGGTGAATCAGCCCATGGAATGAACAACTTTCCCGAAGAAACATTGGTAAAAAATAGGAAAAAAAAAATACTCCCATACGAATTGACTTGGTCGGTCGGTACCGGTAGTAATTATGTATGGGAGGATAAAAGCTTTTTTCATATTTCAACCTATGTTCCTTAGGGAAAGTTGTTCAGTTTCATGGGCTTAAAAATATTTGCAGCAATTTTTTTTACGCTTGTATAGCCATGTGGTGCCAGCTTACAATAGTACCTATCATGTCATTTGTTCCCGTGCGTGCGTGTCAAAGGCGACTAAGGGATGAATGCAAGGAATGGGCGACAGCGTTCCCTGTAAGTATTTTTTGCACTAAACTTGACAGATTCCTCAATCAAAGCGTCAATAGCGCCATCTATTTCGGCATAGTAGGCATCAGTAAAAAACTGGGATGATGCTGTTTTAAGTCGGCATCACATGGCAGTTTTTTGCTTTTATCTAAATCCAGCATAAATACAGTAACAGAATGAAATACAAATAAGATAAAACAGTATTTTTCAACCGGCGGTATTGTTTGCGGCTGTTATCGACTCAACCTTCATTTGCTGGTATGTAAGAGTTAACTTGTTCTAATCCAAGATGGAGGAACAAGAATAATTTTAGAGTAAAAATATTTACTGAAAATAAATAAATATCATGGTATGGGGCGACCATAAAGATCAATGGGGGCGAACTAAAAAGTGAATACTTATCTTCCAGCATTGGTCCCATATTGAAAATTATGGCCATCGCAGTGGTCTGTCAGATCCATACTATAAATGTCAATACCCATACTAAAACCGCTCAACCGCTGTCGACGCAGCGCTATTGCAGTGTTGTCCGTCGAGTGCGGTTTTAGAATGGGAAGTGACGTTCCTAGTATGGATCTGACAGACCGTTGCGATATTTTTGCACTCCGTCGTGCGTCAAGTGTGCGGTCTGCCTTACTTTGGTCTTTTTGTCCCTGTGTGAGAGTTCAACTCACACTTATTTGAATGTACAAAAAAATTTACTAGTCTTTTCTGCTGCTATGCCGTGTGATGCCGGCTTAGAATAGCATCACCCCACATCCTTCCCGCGAGTGTCGTAAGAGACGACTAAGGGACTCGAGAGTGTTGGTGTATTACAATTTTTAGGCGACAGGCTGACAACCTGTCACTATAGTGATACACGTGTTTTCTAAAAACAAGAAAACAATCCTCAAAAAATCCCTAAAGTATGGCCGTTCGAATAGGCCATAATAATATTTGATAGCTGTCAAAATCAAAATCAAATATGCCTATTTGATATTATTTGATATCAAATATTTGACCGTTCGAGGTCATGCTTTAGTTTCGGTGATTTTTACATAGGACTTGATGTGACATTTTGTGACACCCATTTTAAAAGCATGAGGAAAGGAATTGTGCAAAACCACATAGCTACGTACAAGTAGAAGTAAAATATACTTCTCATCAAAAAATCCGGGATACCTTGCGAGTTTATGTTTCGTGTGAAACACATTATTAAAAAAATGTGTTTATTTTGGAATAAATGTCTGATATCCTTAAATAGTAAATCAAATAAGGTTTTAAAATCTTAATCAAAATGTCCCAAGTACCTACGAAATAGTTTTTTTATATGTTTCGTGTTTTATCAAATCATAAAGCGTAAGTATCATGATTTCTCTGAAAAGAAAGTGTATAAATAAAAGATGAGTACTTTATCTTGTCCGAAACAAAAGCGGGCTTAGGACTGTAAGCTGCCCGAATTTTGTGTGTACAGCTCTGCAAATTATAACATAAATTATACACTGTCTCGGGTTTTGGTTTGAATCCTAGGGCTTTAGTTTTGTAGGTACTTTTTCTACAGCATTGGTTTCGGGGCTTTGAATGTGTGAGAGTCCAATCTATTTAGGGGTTACTTGGACCTACATCAACAGCGGTTTTAGAATGGGGATTGACGTTTCTAGTATGGATCTGACAGACCAGGATGCTTGTGCGTCAAATGTGAAAAAGGCCTAAGTATGCGGCATCTGGATTTGAATCCACGGGATTTCGCAAGCTTTCGTATTCCGACCATTCCCTGGGGCAAGTTACCTATTCAATTTCATAGACTATCCGCTTAAATATTTGCATTTTTTAAAATTCTATATAAATATCAGATATTCTTGCACAGCATGTGACAAGGTGTGCATCCCTTCCTGCCAATAATTCATGATTGTATATACTGATTAATTTTTCTGATTGCGATTGCTAAAATAGAAGTCGTTTTCGCTTCAACTGATCATTATTCTCCTCGCCTTATCCCGTTTCTCTGTCGGAGTCGGCTACCAAACCTAGGGGATTTGACGTGGAACCAAGTTTTTACACAGAGCGACTGCCATTTGACCTCTGCCACCCGAAGGTTAACCTGGCCGGAATCCTAGGTTAAGTCACATTCAAATGTCATCTGAATTCCAATTTTACTGGCCCTTTCTGCCAAGTAAGTATTAATAGTAATGGCCCACTTAATGATAATGATCCACTGCCCAAAGTGTTTGCAGTGTTTGTCTGCAAGTGCTTCTGTCTTACTGTGTGTCCCGTTTATTGGCGACCACATCAACGGTAACAATTAGCTAGGTTGTAGCTAACTAAACTACATTTTTCTACAGCATTGTCAAGTTCAAAAGAGCAGGACCCCAAGTCTGCTATATTTGGTCATTGTAACGCCATTGAAACTCTACTGTCATTCAATTGCCATTGTGATTTTCCATACTTCAAACTGTTAGCAGACTACGAAACTTCCAAAATCATCCAACTGAGATCCATTCGACATCCAACTGAAACGAATTTCATTTAGCAGACTTAGGACTCAGTCCTATAGCAGTCCACAGCTGGACGAACACACTTGACGCACGACGGAGCGCAAAAATATCGCAGCGGTTTGTCAGATCCATACTAGGAACGTCACTCCCCATACTATAACCGCACTCGACGGATGACACTGCGATAGCGCTGCGTCAACAGCGGTTGACCGGTTTTAGTATCGGGATTGACATTTCTAGTATGGATCTGACAAACCGCTGCGATATTTTTGCACTCCGTCGTGTGTCAAGAGTGCGATCTGCCTATTAATGACCCACTGTGTCAAAGTGTTTGCAGTGTGTTTAATACAGCATTGTCAAGTTCAGCAACATCATATTTTCTTTTTCTTGATCCTAGATCCTTCCCTGGCAAAGTATGTACAAATGTCCCACTGAGCCCATTTGTTGGCGACAACACGGCCGGCGTGATTACAGCCGCTCCCTGCTCTGTGCTTTACTTGTATAGCGAGAAATTCGAGACCAATACTAAAAACTCAAGAACAGCTTTCCCCAAGGAATATAACCTACATCAGACGTGGACCCCAAGTCTCCTATTTTTGTGTTGTATTTGACTCAGTGCGACTGCCTGTGACGCAGAAGGTTCCGGGTTCGATTCTCGGTGGGTCATTCACAGAGTGGATATTTGTCACACTGTGAATTTGTTCCCAGTCTGGTTAGTACATTGCGGGCTAAACCACCCGATTGTCCGTAAGTAAGATGGTTTCGTGTTTCGGATGACACGGTCCCGGTTGCTGTCTATGATTACTTAGACGGTGGTTATTACTCAACCACGTCAGAATCAGAAGCCTGCAACTCGTAGAAGGCGGTTGAAAAATTCTCACACTAGGGTTTATTGGGTCGTTGGATGACTCGGTGTCCCACACGGAAATAGAAGAGACCGTAAATTAAATATCGAGAGCCGAAAATAAAAGAAATGAAGATTGCTCTACCGCAGTAGCTATTATTTTACCCATTATTCTTGGCAATTATCGTAAATGTCCAGGTGGGCCCATTTTCCGCGACGATGTTACGGTTAGGGATGCAATCAAACTATCGATATCGATATTAAATCGAAACTCCAATATAAAATAATAGTTAAAAAAAATAAATAAAAAAAATAGTTTATTTTCAGAAATTTTACATTGTATAATACACGAGACCTCCCATTAAGTAAGCTGAGCTACTTGTGTCGGGAGTGACTCGCTACTTTCCTTTTGGACACATTTGAAAATAAGTAAAAATATATAGTTATAGTTTTTAATACAGAGTGTATAAATATTAGCTGCAAATATTTTAAGGGAACAGTCTTACCGACCGACCAAGTAAAATTTTGCATGGGAGGTCCAAAATTTTTTCTTATATTGCGATCTATGTTCTTTGGAGAAAGTTGTTTAGTTTCATGGTCTGATCACGCCTGCAAAGTTTTCGTTACACCGCCTCTTACACCCTGTATTATAGTTTTTAATATTTCACTCAAAACTCTGTGACTGTAGCGCGGATTGCAATGAAATATAAAGCGCACGCCGCATATAGAATGCTGACTTCGTTGGACGCATCTATTGCTGACGAGGTGACGCTGACCACGCTACCTGCACAATGTAAACAAGATACGTCATACTCGTGATAGAAGAGCAGCCAATCAACAGGCAAGGCCTAAAACGCAGTTACGAAGTTTGTCGAAGACTACTCATAATTACAAAATCATCGACGTACCTCGACTGAACACCTCGCTCGGAAGAAATACCCTCGATATAATATCGGCACATCCCTAGTTACGGGCGTAGGTAGGAACATTCCCTGTGGGTGGGTTAATTTTAACCTTGTTTCAACTATTTTGGAAAGTTTTGAGCATTTTGCGAAATTGGCAAGGTGTTGTAGATATTCACAGGGAACGTGCTCACTACCTGGATTTATCTCTAGACCGCTTTTTACAATACCCTCCACGGGTAGAAATGTGAGGATATTGTTCTAAGCCGGCACATTACGGTCAAAAATGGTCCTTGTCTAAAGAAACAAGCTCTAAAAAGTAAGTCTCTTTTTTTTACAGTGCGTTAGAGAGAAGCAGACGATGATGGTTCAGTTTTGTTTGTGAATGCGGACATTTGTATATAATGATATATCGAATCATTTAATGGGTGATTCCTGGAGAGGGTAAAAATTGCGGTCACACGTTAATTTCTTCAAAAGTATAACACTTACAGGTTTTTACTAACTTTCACACGAAATAATGTTAAATTGACTATTCAGAAACTAAAACTCCATCCACAAATTATGAAATATGTTTAACTTAAACTTAATCTGAAACCTGAAATCGGGGCCAAAACACGCGTTCTTCGCGTGTCACACTCAGCTATTGCGAAATTCAAACACGCATAAAGTTTTATCTAGCTGGACATCATATAACTTTTCACCCATCATAATAATCCTTATATCATGCAGATTCATTGAAAATTATTCATTGGACAATATTTAACTGCGTATACCGATAAAAACGACAGTTTTTGTTGGTCACACGTTTTTGTGTTTTCTGAATACGTGGTCTAAAACGATTGAATCGCTGAAACTAATAGAACTATGAGCTAGGTCTTGTTTCTGCCTTCTGCCAGGATTGCTTCTTCATCCCTGGAGAGGGAGCATATAGCTCCTTGACACTTCTAGAATAAAATAGGGGATGTTACATTTTTTAATCCTATTTTTGCACCCGCGCCAGGTCCCTTTCCTGTGCATGTTTCATTCATGAAAGAGTTATTACAGAGGGTTTGTTCTGAACAAATAATGTCGCATAATAAAGCGAGATTTAAGATTCGTTTAAAAATTTTGATTACATTCAAGCGTTTACCAATAAATCACTAAAAACATAGAAAATTGTCCCTTGACTGGCTCCATTTGACTGGCATTTTTCCCAGTCAAGGGACATTTTATGCCAGTCAAGTGACTAATGTTATTTTAATGATGGTTTTTGCAATTTTTTTTTTGAGTAAAGGTGTGCCTGCAGAGTAGAATAGCACCACCCCATGTCTCCCCATGGGTACTGTAAGTTAGATAACGGGTTTCCAGGAGGTGAACAGCATTGTTTTTCGTGCAGATAACATAGTTTAAAAACACTTGCTTTATGTCTCTAGGTGTGGCTGCGTTGTATCTAAGGGAGGCTGCGTTAAGTCTCAGGTTAATTTCGATGTATCTTAAGCTGACTGCGGTGTATTTCAGGGTGGTTGCGTTTTATCTTAGGCTGACTGCGATGTCTCTTAAGCTGAGTGCGTTGTATCTCAGGTTGACTGCAATACGTCTCACTCAGGCACATTGTGACGTATCTTAAGATGACTGCGTTGTATATCAGGATCTCTGCGTTAGGTTTCAGGTTAATTGCGACGATCTTAAGCTGACTGCGTAGTAACTCAGGGTGGTTGCGTAATGTCTCAGACTGATTGCGACGTCTCTTAAGCTACTGCGCTGTATATCAGAGCGGCTGCGTTATGTCTCGTTTAGACTGATTTCGACGTCTTTTGAACTGACTGCGACGTCTCTTAAACTGACTGCGATGTATATAAGGGTGGCTGCGTCATGTCTCACTCAGGCTCTTTGCTACGTCTCTTCAGCTTACTGCGTTGTATCTCAGGTTGGCTGCGTTTTATCTCACTCAGGGTCATAATGCAAAGTCTCTTAAGTAACTGCGTTGTATCTCAGGGTGGCTGCGTTATGTCAGGCTGTTTTTACGTCTCTTAAGCAGACTGCGTTGTATCTCAGGGCGGCTGCGTTATGTCTCACTAAGGGTGACTTCGACTTCTCTAAAGCTGACTGCGTCGTCTCTTAACCTACTGCGTTGAATCTCAAGGTGGCGGCGTTATGTCAGGCTGATTTCGACGTCTCTTAAGCTGATTGCGTCGTGTCTTATGTATACAGTGTCGTGTGTCAGGTTGCTTGCCTAATGATGTCTAAGGCTATCTGAGTCATGCATGTCTCAGGCTGATTGCGGCATCTTTAAGGTTATCTTCGTCTGTATAGTAGCAGAATGTAAATGTAATTCGCAAAATGTCTTAAGTGGCTCAACACAGTTAATTGTCAGGTCGTAATGTTTGCGGTGGCTTTTTCTTGTCTCATGTTAGCTGTTTCATTATGGCCTAAGTTTAAACGACTTACGTTACTATTGTTTTGGTGGAGAATTGGGTCTACGTTTCGGCTGTTTACGAACAGCCTTCTTCCGGAGGTCGACAGATCACGTACGCCCGCCTGTCAACTGTGATTGTCGAACACTGTGGCTGTTTCATTTCGTATGTCGGGCTAGCTGTGTCGTGTTTTTAACACGAGCAAATTGTCTGTGACTAGGTGCGTCGTGTCTTAACCAGACTGAGGCTTCAGGGCGTTAGTCTGGTAGGCTGCGGCAACTGTTACTTCTATTCTACTTAGTTAAAAGCAAAAGATGAACAGCTTTTACTCATATATTTTGTTAAAATAATTACTTTGTCCCTTGACTGGCGCAAAATGTCCCGTTGACTGGCACCTCAAATTTCAAAATTGAATTTTGACGAAACCTGTGGTTCGATTTAGGTGTTTTTTCGTAAATAACCTTTTCAATAGGCCTTTATTATTATGCAATGATAAAATAACCATAAAACTAAAATTTCAAATTTGCCAGGAAAGGGACCTGAAGAACCGTTTTCAAATTTTCACCCTAATAAAGTAGTCCGTCGATTCATTATACATATGAGGATATCAAATAAAATTAACAGTGAATAACAAAAAAACCGTTCAGGTTTTTAGCCTGAAATCGGGCCGAAAAACGAGAAATTAGAGTTAACTCTGCTACTTTTTCTATTAAGGCTATATCAAATCACGTTTTGAACTTTGAACCCATAGTTTTGCAGCATACATATATCTAGAAATCGTACTGAAAATAATTTTGTCTCTTTTTATGGAGATTTCGAGAAATTATTTAGAAAATTCCTAACACTACTCTACATTTTCGGGGAGCTGATTTGCCTCTTGTAGACGTTCCACCTAAATCACGTTGGATTTGATGTAGCACTTGATAAATGTTGTAGGCGTGACGAATTGTACCTCATTTTGCGTGTTCAACTTGATAGATTATCGTTATTATTATATTAGTAACATATTCGCTCGTGTGATGCCGGCTTAGAATAGCATCACCCCACATCCTTCCCGCGGGTGTCGTAAGAGGCGACTAAGGGACTCGAGAGTATCGGTGTATAACAATTTTTAGGCGACAGGCTGACAACCTGCCACTATACTGATACACATGTTTTCTGAAACAACTTTGGAAAACAATCCTCAAAAATGAGGACGAATCAGACGTGGCGATAGCGACCGTATTCTTACGGCCGTTAACGCTCCGCCCACCCCGCAAGGGATACAGGCGTGATATAGGAATATATACGCTTCGCTTTCTCTGCTGCTTAAATCGTGCGAAAAGGACAACATTTCCCATCACTGTTCCTGTGTCGGTTCCGTCTTTCACTCACCTTCCTGCCAATCGCTGCGCTTGCGACGATAATTGCTTATAACTGTGTGGCCACGCCTACCGGATTAGTGAACAAAAGAAGTACTTCATTTAGGCCTACAACTGATCGCTGCGTTGCACTTGCCGACGGCAAAAATAGGCCTACACTGGGAAATTCTGCTTTTTAACCAGCTTTGTTTCTTTACAAATAAATAAATTTGTTTTGTTTTGGATTGCACATACATTAAATCTTCAAAATGCCGCTTAATCACTCACCAATAAAGGAGTATAATAAAGAATTCAACGAATCAAATGATGGACGTTTTTCGGACCCCGAATTCATAACGCAACGTAATCCTACCAATCAGAAATTGATGGAAAAGTTAACTAGCATTCAACATACTCAGAATGAAAAATTTATGCAGCTTGAACGAACTATGGAGTCGCTTCAAAAACAAAATGAGACACTAAGATCTCAAAACGAGGCATTAAAGCTATCCGTTGAAAAATTCTCCACCATGTACGATAACTTGGTGACTAGACTTGAGATAGTCGAGACAGATAATTCCACCTACCATCGCAGAATTTCTGAACTGGAAAATAAGATTGACGCCCTGGAAAGGAGCTCGAAATCTTCTACCTTTGAAATACACAACGTCCCCTCATTCCCACAGGAGGATAATCGCATTTTGCGTAACCATGTCTTTACCCTGGCGCGTACTCTCCAGCAGGAAATAAATGATAGCGACATCCGTGAGATTTTCCGCACAAAACAAAAGTCTGAATCGCAGGGGAATAAACCCGGAACCATAGTGGTCGAGCTGACATCTACCTCCAAGAAAGATAACATTATCCAGTCTGTAATAAATTACAACAAGAACAAGAATAAAAACCAAAAACTGAACACATCCCTTTTTGGCATAGCCGGTGAACCCAAGCCAGTCTTTATTACTAACAGTCTTACATCAAGAACAAGAAGGCTCTTCTTTTTGGCCCGTGAGCTGGCTAGGAAAAACAAAAATTGTCGCTGTTGGTCATCTTATGGCAAAATATACCTACGTAAGGCGGAAGGTTTGCCCGCATACCGCATCAGCAGTGAATATGACATTCGTGTTTTTGAGAATAATTTATGACTTCTAAATGTGTTCATTAAAATGTTCATTATGTTAATTGAATACGCTTTTGCATTAGTATTGTATTGTAAAAACATACACACACACACATACTATCACGCTTTCTTGCACACACCCACAAAAATGCATACAACTTCACTTCACATCCTTTCTTTGACGGTGTCAGGTTGTACGACCTCGAACTTGTACTTGATTAACATTCGATAGTATAAATCAATTACTTAATGATATTGATAGCTATAAAGTAGCAGACATTGAATCATGTGAACCAGAAAAGTGTAAAAAACTTATTAAAAATCCTCAACATTCTCTTAAAATTCTACACCAAAACATAAGAAGCATAAATAAAAACTTTGACAGTTTGAGTGTTCTCCTGTCTAGAATGCAGGGTTGCTATGATGTTATAGTTCTTTCTGAATGTTGGCTATCTTGTGTTAGAAATGTACCTATTATAAATGGTTTTTCATCTTACCAGTCTACCAACAACCACAATCAAAATGACGGAGTCGTTATTTATATCAATAATTGCTTAGTTGCCTCAGTAGAGGAGCCTAAACTCAATGAAGCAAGCGGTCTGCTTATTAAAATGAACACTGACACAGCTATAATAGGATTGTACAGGCCACACTGCTTTAACGATCCCACTGCTTTTATTGAATCTCTACAACAACTGTTAATTAACCTGGCAAGTTTTAATAACGTTATCATTATCGGTGATATAAACATTAATTTATGCAAAGATGACAATTCCGTTACAGACTATCTTGATATGCTTGCTTTTCACGGTATGTTACCAGCTTTCACTGCTCCAACTAGAGGCAAAAGCTGTCTCGATCACGTTGTTATTAAAACTAAGCGACCATCTATAGCTATAATGCTTGAAACAGCTTTAACTGATCACGAAGCTATACTCTTCTGTCTTAATCTTAAGGATCTACCTAGGACTAACAATAAAGTTATTAAAAAAGTAAACTACGACAATATCGTAACTGAATGTGAAAAGTTGGATTTTTCTACGCTGTCGTCACTACCAGTCGACGAAGCTACTAATCTCCTAATTCATGAAATTAAAAGACTAATAATTAATAATACGCTTACCATTAAAGTACCTAGATCTAAACTTACTAAAAAACCGTGGATTACTGTTGGTTTATTGCGCTGTATTAGAAATAGAGACCGAATGCACTCGAAGCTAAAAAAATATCCTCATGACGAAATACTGTCAATCACTTTTAAAAGGTATAGAAACTTCTGTAATAATATCCTCAAAAAATGTAAACGACAGTACGAAAAATCAGAATTAACTGCTGCTAGATATGACAATAAAAAGCTCTGGTGTACCATTACCGAAATTACGAATCGAAAGGTGAAGAATGAAACTGCTAATGAACTTTTGTCTTTAAAAGAAACGAAACAGTTGTCAGTAGATGCAGTCAATAAATTTTTCTCGAATATAGGTGCCGATTTAGCTAGTCGCATCCCACAAACCACAAACGTCCCTAGTATTGTAAAAAATTTAAAATGTTCAAATTCTTTTTATTTAATGGAAACCACATGTGAAGAAGTTGAAAAAATACTCTTGAGCTTAAAAACAGACAGTGCTCCTGGATTTGATGGAATTTCTACAAAAACTCTTAAATTATTAAAAAACTTTATTGTTCCACCCCTTACTGAAATTTTTAACCGTTGCCTAATAGAAGGACGTTTTCCGAAGGCTTTGAAGGAATCTGTAGTTGTGCCAATCCACAAGGCTGGTAAAAGAGACTGTGTTAATAATTATCGCCCTATCTCGCTTTTACCATCTATCTCAAAAATATTAGAAAAAATCATCAACCAGAGTCTAACTTCTTTTCTAGAATCAAAGCAAATTTTATCTGATTCTCAGTTCGGATTTCGTAAGGGCCGATCTACGGATAACGCTATACATATTTATACAAACTTTATTATTGAAAAACTTTCTAATAAACAGAAGTGCCTTACTATATTCTTGGATTTGGCTAAGGCCTTCGACACAGTTTCTTTTCCCATCCTTCTCCAAAAACTTGAAATTCTCGGAATAAGAGGTGTTCAACTACAACTTTTAAAAGATTACCTTTCCGACCGTACTCAGCGTGTAAAGATTGACCAGTTTGTGAGTAATGAAGATAATATCTGTTACGGTGTTCCACAAGGAAGTATACTTGGTCCGACCTTGTTTCTATGCTACATTAATGATCTGTGTAATATGAAGCTAGCAAATTGTAAAATTTTGACGTACGCTGATGATACCACTCTTACCTTCTTCGGAGACACTTGGGATGAGGTTTTCTCGCATGCACAGACTGGCTTTAACACAGTGTCTAATTGGTTAGCTGCAAATTCTTTAACGCTAAACACGGCCAAAACAAAGTTTATACCCTTTTCATTAAGAAATCCATCTTATCCAGATGATGCTGGTTACAAAATAATTTCTCACAACTGTACCCGGGGTAATACATCAACTTGTTGTTGTCCCACAATTGAAAGAACCGACAGCATCAAGTATTTAGGCATTACGGTGGATAAAAACTTTACATTTGCAGAGCATATAAACATTTTATCGAAAAAGATTCGTAAACTGACTTACATATTCAAACAATTGCGACACGTAGCGGACAAAAATCTTATTAAAAATGTCTACTATGCTCTTTGCCAATCGGTTTTTTCTTATTGTATCTCTTCATGGGGTGGTGCAGCAAAGACACATTTGCTTCAGCTTGAGAGATCCCAGAGGTTAATTCTCAAGGTGGCTTTCTTCAAACCGCGTTTGTATCCCACACGATGCCTGTATAATGAGTGTGAAATTCTTACTGTGAGACAACTTTTTGTCCTACAAATAATTCTTAAAAAACACAGTGAAACTGTGTATACCGCCAATGATCCAATATTAAATAAAAGAATTAACTACAATATATGTCAAACACCTTCAGTATCTGCTACTTCTGCCCAGAGATTTTTCTTCTTTTTAGGAGGTCGTCTTTACAACCACATAAATAAAATCCTGAACATATATCCAATGACAAAAAATGAATGTAAAATGTCGGTGACTAAATGGCTTTTGACCTTGGATTATGTTGAGACTGAGAAACTGTTTTATGTTTTGAAGTGAAGCACTACACACTCTTTCACACACATTCATACTTACCTACCTTACTTTTACACTAACACACACACACACACACACACACACACACACACTTAAAAGGCTATATTTACTTTTATTGTGTTTTCTTTTTCTTTTTTCTGCATGGCATGTAAGCTTAAAATCTTAAATTCTTAAATTGTATTCCCATGTTTTTAAGGTGATATTCTGAAATCCGAGGGTGGGGCCCAGGAGACCTATGACACAGGTTTCATCCTAGTTTAGGCTCCTGTCTCCCAATCACAGATTTATTAACTTGTCGATGTTTTAACCATAATGTGAAATGTATTTTTTGTATTTGGGAGAAAAATAAAAACAATTTTTATTATTATTTTTATTATATATGTATGTATGTATATTAGCAACACTTGTTTTGTTTGTGAACAAAATGTTACTAATAGGTATACACCGTGTTTCGCGAGCCAGTATTTATTTTGTGGTTTTTCAAAGAAAATGCATTAAATTGGTCGTACGTTGTTTTGGTCGTCATACTCTCTCTTTTCATGTGGGACACCGAGTCATCCAACGACCCATACTGAACGTTATTCATGTTAATTAATCTCGACCTTCTTTTGGGTTGTAGGTGATATGATAACATTTTGTTTAAACATTCATACATACAGAATACACACGTACAGAAACCCTTTTAAATGTAAACAGCGATAACAATCCAAATAAAATTAATCTTAATTTTTAATAAACTTCATTTGATAAGTTTTCAATTATCTTGTTTAACCAAATTAATTATACTTTGTGTTGTGAGTATAACCATAGTCGGTTTTGCATTGGCGCTTGACAAAGATATGACAAGCACAGACCACAGATGTCATGCGCAAGCGAGCGAAGTAAATGTAATTTTTTCTCCGTGATGTGATGACAAGGTGTAAAAAAATTAGCTGCAAATATTTTAAGGGGTAAATCAGCCCGTGAAACTGAACAACTTTCACCAAGGAACAGAGGTCGAATTAGTTTTAGACCTCCCATACAAAATTACCAACCGACCGAGTCAATTTAGATGGGAGGTCGAAAAAAAATTCTTATATTTTGACAAAATATGTATAATAATAATGTATGAAATAACGACCTGTAACTTCATTGTTATCAATAAATGATTGTATTGTATTGTATTGTATTGTATTGTATTGTATTGTATTGTATTGTATGTTTCATGAGGAAAGCTGTTCAGTTTTATGGTCTAATTCACCTCTTGAAATATTTGCAGCTAATATTTTTACACCTTATATCTAAACTACTTTGGAAAACAATCGTCAAAAATTTCGATAGCGACCATATTCTTACGGCCGTTAACGCTCTGCCTACCCCACAAGGGATAAAGGCGTGATATATGTGTATGTATGTATGTTATATCTAAAAAGGAATTCACATTCGCCATCAAGATATGATAGGTTGCATAGGTGGTAGATTGGCTTTGCTCTTTCCTCTCTTCTCACTATATCTGTACGTGGAACAGAACGAGCCCGATTTGGCAGCTGTCATATCTCTTTCTAAAGTAGATGCCAACAAAAAATACCCTTTGACAAAATCAAATTATAAAGAATATTACGTGCAGTAAGTGTGTTTATACTCTCTAGAGTTTAGCCAGATACCTGTGACATCTGTCAGTTTCGAACAAATGCTATGGCATAAGGTACATTTTCCTTTGTTTATGTCTTTTTAGTATGGACCTGTCAAACGTCACAGGTATCAGGTAGCTAGATTTTATAAACTATAGTTTTCTTTCCTCCAGTAGACTCTGTGTATACAGGATGAAGGATATAATTTGCTCGTGTTTAATTTCCGGAAATCCTACCTACACTCTATCACACTTCCAACTTGATTCACTGTCAAATCGAGTCCTTTAGGCCCAAGTGAAGAGTAATTATGTTGTCACAATATGGAAATGTCAGAAGCCAACGCGTACTTACAGAACTGTGACAACGTTGCGTTTCATTCCAACTCCGAGACAAGTACCTATTCAAACTCGAGACTCATAAGTTGAGCGGCATTGAGTGTGTTAACATGTTAATATGTCAAAGATCGTCAAGCATGAGGCGGATCGCACACTTGACGCACGATGGAGCGCAAAAATATCGCAGCGGTCTGTCAGATTCATACTAGAAATGTGAATCCCCGTTCTAAAACCGCTCAACCATTGTGATCCGATGCGTTACGGCTGCTTTATTTTGACGGATGCGTTACGGTTGTGTACAGCGATTGAGCGGTTTTAGTATGGGGTTTGACGTTTCTAGTATGGATCTGACAGACCACTACACGGATGCGTTATTTTAGCGCTCCGTTGGGCGTCAAGAGTGCAATCCGCCACAATTCAGCAAAAAGCCTCAGCAGCCCCGGCTGCGTAAATACAAACCCGACTACAACACAGACATCCATACTCTGTGTTGTAGTCTGGTTGTTGGTACAGAGTTCGGACGTACAAACCGGACTACAACACAGAGCACTCATACCAGCCTTTTCGCAATTACATTAGTTTTGAAATGCCCTGTGTCGGTTCTGGCACATCGCCGGCCCCTACCGGGGCACGCTCGCTCCGCTCGCTCGGCTCGTGCGTTGTGGACGCAGTTCTAACCTAACCTAACCTAACCTGGCGTTGACGCCAGGTTAGGATAGGTTGTACCTAACAAACCTATGTTTGAGCTTGAGTGGCTTTTGTATTTATCATTAAAATTTCATTAATCATTAAAAATATCATTTATCATTAAAATACCGCTAATCATTAAAGTGTGATTAATCATTAAATTATCATTAATCATTTCATTAATTATTCATTATGATTGGTTACTCATCATTAAAATATCATTAAACTATAATTTATCATTAAAACATTTCATTAGGTTCTCTACACAACGAATAACTGTTGATACGACCTATTTGTCCACTACCATCTTTTTATATGGGTGACACAGTGCATACTTTGAATGAAATAGACAATCTAGAGATTGCGCGTACGTTTAAATGTACTGCAGATAAACTAAATCAATTCTTAGATATCAAAAACAATGACTTTACTATAATTTCTCAAAATATAAGGAGTATTTACAGTAACTTTGATAGTTTTTCAGTTACTTTAGCCAGTCTTAGATTTGATGCGGATATGATTGTATTTACTGAATGTAGACTTGACAGTAATAAACTCTTACCGCAATTGCCGGATTACCTCGTATATTTTACAAAATGCCAGCTGAATCAAAATGTTGGGGTGGTTATTTATGTGAAAAAATCATTAAAACACGAAGTTAAGGAAATTAAACTATCCCAAGCATCTTGTCTTCAGGTGGATATACTAAATAACATAATTCTAGGCATCTATAGATCTCCTTCAAACACAGACGCGGAGAGTTTCATTAATTCTCTGGACACGCAGCTAGATTCGCTTAGTTCGCATAGTAGAAATATAGTGATAACAGGCGATATTAATATTAACATAACTACTAAGCCTATAGAACCACCACAGGAAAAAAAGAATAGGATAAAATACCTAAATACACTTGCCGTACATAGTATTCTGGCTGGCCATACCATTCCTACTAGAGAAATAAATTGTTTGGACCACTTTATGATCAAAATAAACAAAATGAAAACTCTAGCTTCAATTGCGGTACTAGAGACATCCACTACAGACCACTGTACAATTCTTCTTTCTTTAAGTAAACTTAAAAAACAAGCGAACGTAAATAAAACTAAAACTACAATTAATTTTGAGGAAGCCCTGAAGTATCTGCAAAACAAAAACTTAACTGAGTTACTATTTTCTCAAGATCCCCAATTTGTTGCGCACTCTCTTATTGATAAAATTATTGAATCTTTAAAAGCTAATACTACCGTTACTTCATTACCTAAAAGTAAAAGAATCATGAAGCCGTGGATCACTGTAGGTATTTTAAGGTGTATTAGAAATCGCAATAAAATGCAAAAAAATATTCGTAATGATCCAAATAATGAAATTGCTCGTATTACATATAGGCGCTATCGTAACTATTGTAACAATCTTATTAAAAAGCTGAAAAGAAATTATGAAAGAGACCTGTTAGTTATATCTATCAATAATAATAAACTATTATGGAAAAATATAAAAAATATAACGTACTCTAATAAAACACAAAACATAAATACAGAACTACTACATATAAAACAAACCCCCATCGAATCTGCAAACTACATAAATAAATATTTTGTAAATATTGGCAAACAGCTCGCGCAAAATATCCAACGTCCTGTCTCAAGTACTTCTAATGCTATACTATCCTTGGTCGACGCCCAATCTCAGCATAACTCTTTTGTCTTACTTCAAACAGAAGATGAGGAGGTACATAATATTTTAATGAATCTGAAAACGGATAGTGCACCGGGCTGGGACAATATTCCGTGTAAATTCCTCAAAATGGCAAGTCTCGAAGTAGTTCCAATTATAACACATCTTGCGAATCTTTGTTTCACAAGTGGTGTTTTCCCAGAACCTCTAAAACAATCAATTATTACTCCAGTGTACAAGGACGGGGACAGAGATGACGTCAATAACTATAGACCCATTTCAGTTCTGCCAGTGATCTCTAAGATACTAGAAAAATTAATAAATAATAGGTTGATTGGTTACTTAGAGAAGTTCAATATACTTTCTCGCAATCAATACGGCTTTAGAAAAGGAAAATCTACCGAAGATGCAGTAACCGAATTGACCTCAATGGTGACTGAACAACTTGACAAGCGATATAAATGCCTGGCAGTCTTCCTTGACCTGAAAAAGGCATTTGACACCGTCTCTGTCCCTATACTTGTACATAAACTGGAGATGATTGGTATTAGAGGAACTCCTCTGGCACTGCTAAAAGACTACTTAACAAATCGAAAGCAAAAAGTCAAACTTGAAAAATATGTCAGTGAGAGCGAAGAAGTATCCTATGGCGTACCACAGGGTAGCGTATTAGGTCCCACCTTGTTTCTCGTTTACGTAAACGATCTTTGCGACATGCAAATAGATAATGCTAAAATTCTTTCGTATGCTGACGATACAGCGATCATTTTCAAAGGTCAGTCTTGGGATGCTGTAAAACAGTACTCTGAATATGGTATGGCTAAAGTTGCTCACTGGTTGCAATATAATTTACTTACACTTAACACGTCCAAGACAAATTATATATGTTTCAGCATATATAACAACTCCCAACCAATCTCTGATCTACAGATCAAGATACATAAATGTAATACTCGGAATCTAAATTGTGACTGTCCTCTTATTGAAATGGTGTCTAGAATTAAATATCTAGGTATTCTCGTTGATCAAAGACTTTCATGGTATCCACACCTGGATCATGTCATGGGACGATTAAGAAAATTATTTTATATATTCAAAACGCTCAGATACATTGTTCCTAGACCTAGTATTAAAAATAAAAATGAAAATAAAGATCCCACAGATAAAAAAGACCTTTTAAAAGATATATATGTCTCTCTTGCACAATCAGTTTTACTGTACTGCATTCCTGTTTGGGGTGGGGCATGTAAAACTGAATTTTTAAATGTAGAACGAGCACAACGAGCCCTAATTAAAATAATGTATTTTAAGAAAAAGACATATCCCACAGAGAGTCTATATCGCCTTTGCGGACTTCTCTCTGTGAGAAAGCTTTATATTTTACAAACCACATTGAAAGTTCACATCTCAATGCCTTTTGACCCTGAAATTTTGAAAAAAAGGAGGAAATATCAAATTTTTCAAACTAAGGCAACAAGAACAAGAACAGTTTTCGCACAAAATCAATATATAGCACGCTCAAGGGCACTTTATAATAAAATAAACAAAGAAATATATGTATATGATAAGATATATAGAGAATGTAAGAAAATGTTGACTAAATGGCTCCAACAAAAATCTTATGTTGACACTGAGCTTTTACTACAATGCATAATATAATCGAGACAAACACACACACACACACACACACACACACATACATACACACACGCACACACACACACACACACACACACACACACACACACACACACAAACACACACACACACACACACATACACACACACACGTACAACACAACACATAAACCATTTATTTATTGTTTTTGTCCCTTTAAAATTTTAGTTAAGTTTACTACCTATTAGTTAAACGTTATAAATTAACTCCTACACTCAAACTGTAAGGGTAATTTTTATTATTGAAGGAAGAGTGGAACCTTCTGACACAGGCAATAATAAGCTTACAAGAAGGTTCCAGTCGACTTTGTTTCATGTTTTTTGTTTGAGGAAAATAAAGATTTTTGTATTTTTTTTTTTTTTTTGTATTTTTGTATTAGGTAATCGTTAAAATAATAACAATCACAATCGTTAACTTGGCATTTATCATTGATGATGTCTGTGTTGTAGTCGCCTTTGTAGCATAATTTAATGTTCCAACCCGACTACAGCACAGACAGTCCCCTGTCTATGCTGTAGTCTGGTTTGTACTAACGCGCCCCGGCTGCGTATGTGACGCTTATTTCCAGTTGCGACCGCTTGGAAGCTCGTTACGAATAACTTCACTTCGAAAATAAATCACTTTTCTCATTTATTCTGCTAACCGTACCGAAATAAATATCCTAAATACCCTTACGACAAAAGAAAACATAAAACGAGATACAAAGAGAAAGAAACGGAAAGAAAACAGATTTAATCGGCGGGTTTCCGTTGAAAATACGAGAAAATAACGGAAAATAAGCTTAATACCGGCTAACTCAACAGTACGGGAAGGTGAGCTACCTTCGTTATATAAATGGTGCAGAACTAGAGCCACAAAAATTAACTATAAGGCAGAATCATCTACCAGTAGTGCCTCGTTTTCAAAACTACAGGCTACAATTCTACAGGTGAAATTCGATGGACTGCTAAGCGGATCAAAAATCCTGGTTTTATAATACCCCACCGGCTACGCAATGTACTTTGAATTTCACCTGTAGAATTGTGTCTTGTAGCTTCGTTGCATAGGCCACATAGGTTTCAAATTCGCGGGTGGATGCTGTAAGCATAGTGTGTCGTGAGAAATTAGTGAGTGACAATAGTAGTGGTACGAGCAACCGAACGGTTCGCAGTCGACGAATCAGAAAGAGGGTAGACAGATATGTTTGCCCTTAGCAAGATGACAACATTCGCCAAAACAGTCTACTCGTGACCATGGAGCGTGCAACCGCTTCGAAATATCGAGGTAAAAATAAACATAATCGTGGTGATAATCCCGTAAATACTAATAATTTAAATAATAATGTATTTTTCCTTTTCCTCTTGTCTCTAGTTCCACCCCATATCATGACATAAGCCTTCCCGAGGTCAAGTCCTTACAATTGAGGGCTCTCGGGAACAAGCTATATTTTACTCGACAGGAATTCCTCATGAGACAGCCTTAAGCTGCTCCCACACGCATCGCAGTACTTAGCCACTTAAAATTAAATTACATACATATAATCACGCCTATTTCCCGAATGCTGTATGATGCCGGCTTAGAAATGCCGTGTGATGCCGGCTTAGAATAGCATCACCCCACATCCATCCCGCGGGTGTCGTAAGAGGCGACTAAGGGACTCGAGAGTATTGGTGTATTTTTAATTTTTAGGCGACAACCTGTCACTATAGTGATACACATCTTTTTCGAAACAACCTTGGAAAACAATCCTCAAAAATGTCAGACGTGGCAATAGCGACCGTATTCTTACGGCTGTTAACGCTCTGCCTACCCCGCAAAGGATAAAGGCGTGATATGTGTATGTATGTATGTATTTCCCGGAGGGGTAGGCACAGACTATATCCTTCCACTAGCTACGATCCTGACATACCTCTTACGCTTCCTCTTCCTCTTCGCTTTCTTTATTATTAAAGGTTCTATGTGAACGAGCGGCTAACTCGCACGAACAGGCTGGTATTCCGCCATGCTAGAGATGCTGCTGGTCGTATGCATTGGCGATATGTGTGGTCCAAGGATGGAAAGGTATATGCGAGGCAACATCAGGATGGGCCTCGCCATCGTCTGCGCTCAGTAAACGACGTGTCCCGTGTTTTTGGTCTGGATATCATTGGCTCATCTAAAAATGAATCAAACTGAATTTCTTCCGTTAACAATGTTTCTATCATTTCCGGTAGTAATGTTTGCATGGTATTGTATAAACATGAATTTGGCCTTTGCTATAGTTTTGTTTATGTTCTTGTGTTATAGTTATTTTAGTTCTTCTTTTACATCCACAACTTGTTTGAAAGACTATTATGTAGTAGAGTTTTATAAATCTCAACTCGTAGCCATGTATTATAAGTGCCGCGGCAATACAAAATCAACCAGATTTATATCACTTAATTTCAATAATATTTACACACCCCTTTATTATTCATATTATATAATTTATATTTTGACCCCTACTTTATATATATTTGACCTATATTTATTTTATAAATATAATTACAATGAATCCTAAAACTAAATTATTTACGTTGGGTTTATACAATGCAGGCTCACTTAACACTAGTCATGATGATTTTCTTGTGGCTATGGATCGTTATAAAGCTGATATAGTAGCTATAAATGAATCGTGGTTGCGGACAGGGAGAGAAGCCTGCGCCCCAGCACCCCCTGGTTATAGATTACGTCTTACTCCTCGCCCGAAGCAAATGCGTGATGGTTGGGGTGGTGGTGTAGGTTTTTATGTCAGCAAAGATGTGCGCGTACGTTACTTGACTAGTCCGGATGATTCTATCGAGCAAATGTGGATCAGTACAAAGATAAACGGAACAAGTCTGGTTATTGGTACTGCATACAGACCACATTGGGTGCCGGTGGATACATTTTTAGATTCTTTAACAGATTCCGTTACACGGTTTTCACATTACGATAAAATTATATTATTGGGGGATTTCAATATTAATATGCTTCTTTTACATAATGATAAAACAGTAAAGTTTAACCAGTTTCTCGGGTGCATGGACCTGCAGCAAGTTGTTACTGAACCTACACATTTTACCGATGGAACTTCATCATTAATTGATGTAGTTTGTACTGATTGTCATGTTCAGAAGGTAGAAGTCTCGAGTGTTACAGGTTCATTGCACTCTATGGTTAATGTTACCCTTAGCCTCAGAAAGGCCAAACCGGCCCCTAAGCATATAACATACAGACCCTTGAAAGACATAAATATTGATAAATTTAACTTGGATCTAAATCATATAGATTGGGAGTCCGTTCTTAGAGAACCTAATGTTGACGCTATGGTTAATAAATATAACACTTTGATTTCGGGACTGTATGATAGGCATGCACCAATTAAAAAGGTATTGGTTCGAAGTGACTCCTCTTTACCCTGGATTACCGATAACATCAAACTTATGATAGATCTGCGTAATGAAGCACATCAGAGATATCAATCATCAAATTTAGACACTCATAAAAAATACTATAAGGAACTTAAGCGCTTTGTTGCATCAAGTATATTTCACGAAAAATCTGCGTACTTTAATCACACAGTTAACTCTAATATTAAAGATCCAAAAAAGTTTTGGAATAATATGAAAGAGAAAATTTTAGTCGATTCAAGTAAATCGGACTACTTACCAAGCTGTTTTAGTAATCCCGACGCGATTAATGATCATTTTTTAAACGTCCCTGGGGGTAATACCGTATTAACATCACAGTTTGACACATCAGACAAGTTTGGTACGTCATCTTTCACGTTGCACCCAGTAAATGAAACTTCTGTCTCAAAGTTTATCATGTCTATCAAGACAAATGCAACAGGATCTGACAATATTAGTAGGGACATGTTAATTCTTACATTACCGCGTACTTTGTCGGTCATTACAGGGATCATAAACGCGTCAATAGCAACGGGAGTAGTTCCTAGCCAGTGGAAAAAAGCAATAGTTAACCCGTTACCTAAAGTAAATCAACCGTGTGAACTTAAAGACCTCAGACCGGTCAGTATTTTGCCTTTTTTGTCGAAGGTTTTAGAAAAAGCAGTGTATTGTCAGTTGCAAAGTTATGTTGACAAGAATAATATCCTGCCCTCTCATCAGTCGGGTTTTCGCAAAGGACGTAGTACTACTACTGCGTTACTTGATGTCACTGACAATATTCTTGCGGACCAGGATGTTGGACGTGGTACTATTCTGGCACTGCTGGATTTCTCGCGGGCTTTTGATTGCATAAATACTCAATTAATGTTATGAAAATTATCTTATTACGGACTTGACAAACACTCACAAGCATGGTTTAGAAGTTATTTGGAAGATCGATATCAGTCTGTAAACATCCGGAGACCTGATGGTGTTAATCTAACTTCTAACGAAAAACCGGTTAATTGCGGAGTACCGCAGGGTTTTGGGCCCTTTACTTTTTATTATCTACTGCGCTGATCTTACAAAAGTAATAAAACATTGTAAGTATCATATGTATGCGGATGATGTGCAGTTATATATATATCTGAGGTACCCGAAAAAATTTCACAGGCAGTGCAGAAATTGAATGAAGACTTGGGCAGAATATCGGAGTGGTCAGATGGAAACGCATTAATGCTTAATCCGAGCAAATCGAAATACATGGTTCTTGGCTCTAAATCACAAATAAAGAAAATTAATTCAAAGGCACCAGTCGTTAGTATACTTGGTCAAAGTGTTGAACGCGTATTAAAAGCAAAAAACTTAGGAGTGATGCTCGATAGTGAATTACGTTTCCACAGTCACGTCGAGAGTCTTGTCAGAAATTGTTTCTATAGACTTAAAATTCTTTATAAAATACGCAATTTACTCAGTAAAGAGGCTAGATTGATGGTTTGTGAGTCGCTGATTCTGTCGAGATTAAACTATGCTGACCTTGTATATGGACCACGCCTTTTATACAAATCACAGCGTCTTATACAGCGTGTTCAAAACGCGTGCAGTCGTTTTTGTTTCAACGTTCCTCCGCGTAGCCATATTACACCATTTCTTAATAATGCGTCTATATTAAATATGGAATCACGACGACAATTACACCTCGCGTCTTTAATGTTTGATGTTTATAATTTAAAAAATCCCGACTATCTATTTTCTAAACTAAAATTCCCTACATCCTCGCACAATAAGTGCAACCATGGACGTAGATTCTGTCGTGCACCACTTTTGATTCACAGACATAAAACAGCGGCCTTTGCTGGCAGTTTTCGCTACCACGCAACAAAGTGCTGGAATAACATTCCACCCCCTATACGATCTGTAAAATCCAAGGTAACATTTAAATCCAATATGAAGAAACTTCTTTTGGAGAAGCAAATCATTGGTATCCCTAAGTGTTATGCGTAGGTAGCGAAAGCCGTCATGCACGACCCTAGCAAGTGTGAAATAGTGATTTCCTCTAACTTAACCACATAAGCTATATACATTATCTATTTACTACTTATTTAAGTATATACTTACTACAAGTCCAAGTCCAATAATATATAAATTGCACCTTTCTCATATATTTAATCTATTTTATCATATAATATTATTATTATTAATTATATTGTGACACTCTATTATAATTTAAATATTTAAATTTACACGTCATCTGTTTCAGTCGGTTACCGCCACACCGCGTTACTCGCAGGTGATAGCTGAAAATCAGCGATTTGCCCTCAAAGCAAATATTGACGCTGAGCTATGGCCTTGTGCATTGCTGCGGCACACACGCGTGCCCTGGTCAGGGCCCTGTCGTATTTGGTAGTTTGTGTAGATTGTTTTAATTATTGTTTTGTAAATTTTTATTTTGGTCTTGATTTAAGTGTTTATGTGTGTGTGTGACTGTGGCAAGAAATAAACTTTTTATCTATCTATCTATCTAAAATTAAACGCAAGTACATGATTTTGAGTTGTACGTACTTTATGTACTTTAGACGTACAATACATGGTACAAAAATCACCATGATAAGATGTGGTGGTATAGATGCGTAGTATCACATATCTTACTAGCGGCCCACCGAGCGGCTGCGCCCACTGTAACTCATTTTCCCGTGGGAATAAGATGTTTTTCTGGCAAGTATTATACATAAAAACTTTGCTCATGAATCACTCTATGTATTTAAAAAAATCGAATCAAAATCCGTTGTGTAGTTTTAAAGATTTAAGCAAACATACATACACACATACAGACGCGAGAGCGACTTTGCTTTATACTATGTAGTGATTGCGGCGTTTGTGTCCAATTTAATGCATTGCCTCCGAAACACAGTGTACCTATTATTTTAATAACTCTTAACTTTAACAGCCTAAACAGTCCACTGTTGGACATAGACCTACCTCTATCGGGGGGTATTGCCATACTCACCAAGCTTGGCAAGCGGATTGGCGAGCGCAGTGCTGTTTAATTCACAAAGAACGTTGCTGCCCGTTCCCTGGACAATTGTCTCATTAATAGTTTTTAAGAACTTACGGGTAGAAATTGGAATTGGGGTAATGCTATTCTAAGCCGGCATCACACGGCACCTACAACAAAACCAAAATTTATTAAATTAACAATGTGGGTACATTCACACACATCAACACGCGTCAATAATTATTTATGGAACCAATTTCGGGACGCCTATAACGACCGCAATCTAATTGCGTCCCGTACCGTACTGGGACTTTACGCGGATCACACACTTGACGCACGACGGAGCGCTAAAACATCGCAGCGGTCTGTCAGATCCATACTAGAAATGGCAATCCCCATACTAAAACCGCTCAACCACTGTCGACATAGCGCTATCGCAGTGTCGTCCGTCGAGTGCGGTTTTAGTATGGGGATTGACATTTCTAGTATGGATCTGACAGACCGCTGCGATGTTATGCCGCTCCGTCGTGCGTCAAGTGTGCGATCCGCCGGGACAATGGGATGTCGGGACGCCGGGACGTGCTCATCGTGTATTCCGGGATACCGGCAGTATGCGGATATTTTAATGAATTTTTAACACTCCTGCAAAAAAATAACGAAGTGAAACGATTTTACGCAGTGCTGGAGGCATATTTTCGAAATGAGGCTGTCTCAACACTCGTTTCACACTTTCTACTAGACTTAAAATGTAATTTTTGGAATAATAAAAATATATCAAACATTTCTCTACGATTTGTTTACCGAGAGCAATGGAAACACTGTGAAGGAGAAACACGCGCAAGAGACACGTCTTTAGTATTTTTGAAACAATGAGAAATAATCGGTCTGTTTAGTTCCTAGTTGGTGGCGCTGGCTGCGAATGATAGATTTTTCTTAAAAGCTCAGCAGAGAATTCCCATAGTTAAGAGTCACTGAACTCGACAGGTTATTTCTTCCAATTAATTAATCTCTTTCGGTTGCGTTAGGTTGAAATTTTGAGATTTGAGCTATATTGATACTCACATACACACACATACACAAATCACGCCTTTGTCCCTTACGGGGTAGGCAGAGCGTTAAAGATCGTAAAATTACGGTCATTATCTCCACGTTTGACAAAGTATTGAGGGCCCTTTCAGATGATTTGTGTATCACTGTAGTCACAGGTTGTCAGCCTGTCGCCTGAGGTTGTAATACGCATGATACCCTCGATTCCCTTAGTTGCCTCTTACAACACCCGCGGGAAGAATTGGGGTGATGCTATTCTAAGCCGGCATCACACGGCATCGCGGGAAGAATTGGGGTGATGCTATTCTAAGCCGGCATCACACGGCATCAACTACAAAATACTCAACTAGACAAAATACATTTCTTTGGATTTAAGTTACACTTTAGCTAAGCACCATCTATGTACCTACACTTGGAAATTGGCTAAAAAGGTTTCCATTTCTACTCTCTTTTCGTGAGGAACATCGAGTTCTAATGATTTCTACTAGACAGTATATACGGGCGGTTTCAAAAATACGACCCATGGAGGCAGTATGCGGATATTTGAATAAATTTATGATGTTACAAATTGGTGGAGTTTGTTCATGTAGCAATTTTACGTTGTGACCTAACCAAAGATTTGAAGGTTATCGTAAGTTCCTGTCTACGGAAGACCCGAAGTCCGAGAATGTACTTTATCTACAAGATTTATGAAACTAGTGGCTCTGGGTGCGGTTTTCACACTTAGAATATTTTTTTGATATTTATATGCTGCGGGGAAAAATTATGCGAAACATGTTATGCTAAAACATAATAGGGATTTTTTTTATTTTAGTCGCTCGGTAGGTTACCGCATAGAACGGAACGTAATATTTGTTTTTTTTTTAAACTTGGACTGAGACTCATTTGGAACGAAAGTGTCAGTGCGTGCCACACTGTCAGTCAGTGTTGCAATGATTTCTTTTGTCATTTGGCTTTGGAATCTAGTAACATAGTCAGTTCAACGCCATCTACCGAGTTCTTGGAATACTAGTTTTTTTTCATTCTCAAATAGAAAACATCATATTATAGTCTGTAAGTTTAGGTACTTATCTTTTTGTAAACAAACTTTGTATGAAACTGACAGTTCAGAAGTGTCACTTTCGTACAAAGTTTGTTTACAAAAATATAAGTACCTAAACTTACAGACTATAGCAATGAATAATAACTATGGCTGCTCGCTTTACCACCTAGGTAGCCATAATTTATAAAACAAATTGCCGTTTGATTAATTTTATACTTTTATGACCAAATGGTGTGATGTCTGATGATAAATTGATCACAATCCTTTCAGCATCTTCTGATAAATCATCCATTTATTAAGAATATTCATTCATCATTCATACAAGGTAAAAGCTTTCTGACAATATCTCTGTGAGTTTCTACCACTCTCCTGGGATTTGACGTGGAACCAAGTTCTTACACAGAGCGACTGCCGTCTGACCTCTGCAACCCGAAGGCCAACCTGGCCCGAATCCTAGGTTAAGTCACATTTAATATATGTATGGGTTTCATCACGATGTGTTTCCTTCACCATAAGAGCAGTCGGTAAATGTACGTGAGTAAAAACACACTGGTACATGGCGGGGATCGAACTCGGGTCTCACGATTGTAAGACATGACGCTCTCACCCAGATATCGTATATTGTGTGTATATCCATCTTAAACTCATACGATTAACAAGCAAAGCCGGCGGCTTAAGTATACTCGTAACGCGAGATTCAGAGCTCTCGATTCAGCCGAACCATTTACTCAGCTAATTCTTTAAAATATCTACTTGATGTATTTCTGATCGCTCTCTTTTATCAATTTATATATACATACAGAAATCACGCCTTTGTTCCTTCCGGGGTAGTCAGAGCGTTAACAATCGTAAAATTACGATCATTATCGCCACGTCTGACAAGTATTGAGGGCTCTTTTCGATGATACATGTATCACTGTAGTGACAGGTTGTTAGCCTGTCGCCTAAAATTGTAATACACATGAAACCCTCGAATCCCTTAGTTGCCTCTTACAACACACACGGGACGAAATGGGGTGATGCTATTCTAAGCCGGCATCACACGGCCGTGAATCAACCAATTTATAGTGACTAATTAAAAGAGAAAGCAGGTGTGATGACCTACAGGGACCTCAGGGATGTAGTCCATAGAAGAGACGAGTGGAGATCATTACACATTTCTGGTCTGTGATCCCAATGAACACTAGTGTCAGAACTTTTCAACCGTAAATAAACCTGATACATTATAATATAACAACCACAAGCCAAGCAAAACAAAAGCTTGTCACATACTCTAAAATAAATATTGATAAAGGAATACGAGCTGTCATTCGTTTCTTCAAATTGAATGTGACTTTGAGTTGCCCAAGTGGAATCAAAGTGAAATAAGTACCATATAAAGGAAATATAAAAAACTTCTACCTTGTAAAGAAACAAAATGATAGTAGCAGTTTTTCAAATTTGATATCATGAGTTTAAAAATTTTTGACTTTTTGTTACAGGTAAATTTTGAAAAATTTGCTAACGAAGTGTACCCTCAGAATTGCGCCCAATAATATTAAGTCGAGCATGTTTTCGAGGATTAACACAAGGCTGCCGAAAGACTTAATATCCCATTACTCTTTTCTCGCTGTGTAATGCGAGACGACGAGTTGACAAACGACCCGACACACCTTCATTGTAGAGATTTAATTTGATTTAGTAAAACAATACAAGGTGTAAGAATATTAACTGCAAATGTTTTATGGGGTGAATCAGCTCGTGAAACTGAACAACTTTTCCCAAGAAACATAGGTCGAAATATGAAAAATAATTTGGACCTCCCATACAAAGTTACCGACCAACCAAGCCAATCTGTGTGGGAGGTCAAAAAAAATTCTCGTATTTCGATCTATCTTTCTTGGGGAAAGTTGTTCAGTGTCATAGGCTGATTCACCCCTTAAAATATTTGCAGCTAATATTTTTACATCTTATACGGGGTGTAAGAGACGGTGGTGTAACGAAAACTTTGCAGGCGTGCTCAGACCATGAAACTGAATAACTTTTTCTATGGGGGCTATGTTGGGAAACAAAAAAAAAATTTCGTTACACCATCTCTTAAACCTATCAAAATGGAAAACAAAAATTATATTTACAAGAGCTCATACTACATCACAGGAAAAGTAGCCATAAGTTGTTGTATTCCGCCATTTCGGTCAAAAATACATTTTATTATACACACACCTGCCCCTGACAAAACACTAAACTAAAAGTAACTCAGCACCTGTAGTTGGATCAGAGCAAAGAATTTTATAGAGGCAACTCTATCATCGTCAAATTTACCATTTTTCGTGTGGGACACCGAATCGTCCACACAAACACACACATACATTTAGTATATGTATGGTATGACGGTATATGTCATATACCATTGACCCTTAGATTGATTATATTGGCACAGGATCGTGAGGATTGGCACAATAGAGAAGAGGCCTATACCCTGCAATGGTTAGATGTAGGCTGATGATGATGATCATTATCTCTACCGATAAGGAGGTTGCATCCTCTAGCCTTAGCTAGAATGTGTTGCTCAAGGTTGAGAGAAGTGGAGAATTTTGTACGTCCCTAAGGTTTTCATCATCATCATCATCATCTCTACCAAAACCAGAGTGGAACAATAATAACTTGATCCAATTGTTGTGGAGTAGGTATTGGATTAGTAGGGTTTAAGTATGAAAAATAGTGCAATAATCCCAACTAGATAAGTAGATCTTACATAATATTGCCTCACTCAAAGTGGAAGTGTCCTAAGCGAAGCGTGATTTTGACCCAGCAAAATTGACAGACGACAGTCAGTCTATCTTATATCTACCGTGTGTTTATTTTTTTTTCCTGTGCGATTCCCACGAATTGGTCAGATGTTGATTTGTTGACGAAACTGTGTTTTATTTGACGTTAAGCTACAGTGAGACGAGTTATTTATCGCTTCGCTCCGGTTGCCTCTCGTTCTTTCTGAACATTTATTTGCTCTAACAAAGTCGGCTGCTATTTTTGTTAGTACGTAGGTGGAACAATCGGCGTGTCAGTTATTGAAGGTGTTATCGGCTGCACCTGAAGGTGCCATCTAAGAGATCAAATCAACATGCGTGAAATTTTACTAGTCACCCTTACCGAAAACTCTGTTGTGTTGATTCATTGGCTTTAATTACACAAATCACGCCTATATACCTGGTGGGGTACAGTAAAATTACGGTCGTTATCGCCACTTCTAACAAATGTTTCCGGGTCTTTTCAGATAAGTCGTGTATCACTATAGTAACAGGTTGTCAGCCTGCCGCCTAAAATTGCAATACACATGTAACCCTCAAAATCCCTTAGCCGGATAATTGCAGCTGATATTTTTACACCTTGTATTCAGTTTTCCAGACACGTAACCAGTAAAGTTGACCTTTTAAATGGCTATCTCGAAGTGCCGCTAGTACCTATCACGTTAGGAATTTGTTCAGGCGTTATATTTTATTCAGGCCTTAGCGCGGGTGGGGACCCGCCCACCACAATTTCAATGTTTAAATTTAGAATATGCAATGAAAGGCTATTTATTTTAAGGTTTGCTTGAAAAGGGCATAATCAACGAATAGAAGTAGGGATAATTGATATATATAAATGAAGAACAATTATTTGAGCTATAAGACGCCCACTGCTGAACATAGGTCTCCCCTAAAGATTTCCACCTTGTCCGATGAGAAGCGGCCTGCATCCAGCATTTCCCCGCGGACTTGACCGGATCGTCTGTCCATCTTGGGGGGGGGCGTCCTACGCTGCGCTTGCCTGTACGTGGTCTCCACTCGAGAACTCTTCTGCTCCACCGGTTATCTGTCCTTCGAGCAATGTGGCTTGCCCATTACCATGCTTGCAAATGAAGAACGAATGAGCTAAATATTTTAGGCCGTTGCACGAAGCAGTTCTTACCGCATTATGAAAATATGAATGGGAACTTTTCTAGCCCATTTCCACAGGTACATAGATGGTGGTGAGTTTAAGTTTGTTCCAAGAAAATGTATTTTGTCTAATTGAGTAGGTATCAATATAATTTCAACCTAACGCAACGCCATTTAGTATGACATCACAAACTAACTCGAGATCTGTCAAAGAGCTACAGACAGACAAAAAAGTCCTCTTTTTTTACAAAATTATTTTAAAATCTTGGTACATCTTAAGTTGCGATTCGCTTTCATCATTCTCCTTGCCTTATCCCGTTCTCTGTCGGGGTCGGCTACCTAACCTAGGGGATTTGACGTGCAACCAAGTTTTTACACAGAGCGACTGCCATCTGACTTTTGCAACCCGAAGGTTAACCTAGCCCGAACCCTAGGTTAAGTCACATTCAAATATCGCCGCCTACCGCCTTTCACCAAATGCCGTTTCTGTCCGCTAGGTCTGCTGTAAGAAATTTCTTATTTAGAGATAAGCAGTACCTATCGTGTCCATTTTATTTATGATTTGTCCCGCAAAATTTCTTGTGTACAAATAAATGGTTAAATAAAATAAATAAATAAGTAAATATCATCAGAATTATTTTTGCTATTGAATATGGGTTTCATCACATGCTATTTGCCTTCACCGTAACAACAGTCGGTAAATGTACGTTAGTGAAATAAAAACACATTGGTACATGGCGGGGATCGAACTCGTGTCTCACGATTGTAAGACCGGTGTCCTAACCACTTGGCCACCGACGCTCTCGCTTTCGCTTTATGGCCCCAGAATCTGAAATAGCGTCGATATTATTGTTTACGGCCTCAGCCGTCACTGTTGCACGCCGGTCGGCTATGGACGTCAACTGCTGCACGTCTACGGCCGGCTATTTCGGGGCTGTAGGTAACATTGTTCAATTATGACGCGAATCACACATGTAACGCACGACGCTGCGCTAATATTGCGCTTAATAAAATCCATCAAGTGGTTGTTTTCTTTTACCAAGATGCTTGCTGCAGTAAACAAATTACTTTACGCGCTGCTTGAATGCGTCGTTGATGCATAGAATCAAACATTATTTTTTTAGAGTGTAAGGAAATGTCAAATCCCCCATACTAAAAACTGTCGTTGACCCAGGCCAAGGTATGGACTTGTATTGTTTGACAGACGCATCGTTTGTCACAGGTTCATGCGTCAAAGTCGGCTTACAGTTTGGAAAAGAAATGTTGCATTTGGAAGAAGCATGCGTCACGGATGCGCTAAAATAGCGCTGCGTTGTGCGTTAAGTGTGAGAACTGCCAAAGTAGTCTATTGTAGGAAACATTGTTGAAATATTACCGGGAGATTTGAACTGGACCATGAATCGTATTGTTCATTGGTTTATGCGTTTTCTTCATTGTTTCCATCCTGAAGTATATCTATGCATACACACATACATACACAAATCACGCCTATATCCTAGGCGGGGTAGCAGACCGTTAGCGACCGTAAAATTACGTTATCGCCACGTCTTTCGAAAATTGAGGGCCGTTTGAGATAATTCGTGTAAACTATAGTGACAGTGGTCAGCCGGTCGCCTAAAAGGTAATTTTGAGTCCCCCAGTCGCCTCGTACGACACCCACGGGTAAGGAATGAGGTGATGCGAAGCCAGCATCACACGGCAGGTGTGTGATACCATACGGTTTTTCTATACAAGTCTAAAATATACGACCTTAGTTTAAAACCCAATCACCGCACAGTGTGCGATTCACATACCTCCAGGGCCGTCTTAGCACATTTGCCGCCAGTAGGCTATTCAAATTTTGCCGCCCCCTCAACCCATCCCATCCGGCTTCACCTCGGGTGTTTTTTTTTGGCCTGGCCTAAAGGTATAGTATTAAGTGGTCCCACCCACACCTATGTCGCAAACAGTCTTACATCCGAACCTGTCGTCGGTTCTCGTCAATTGTATACGGTTGTCGTCGTTTGTCGTCGAACCGATGACTTGATGACAAGCTCGAATAAATAAAAATGTCTCAGACTGTTTTCGACATGGGCGTAAGACGGCCAATATTATTACACATAACACAATAATAATGATAAAATAACCACTAAATAAAAATGAAATTAGTTAATTTTTACACGACTGCCGAACCAAAAAAAGGAGTGTAATGTTTTCGGGTTTCATGTATGTAGGTATGTATTTATGTGCGTTTCTTTAAAGGACTGTAACAGTTACAGTTACAGGAACAGATTCGAATGTGAACTGTTTGAGAATAATCCTTGTAGCATCCTGAGCGACATAGGCTAGGTTTTGCCTTAGAAAACATGATGATAACAAGAAAATTATTAATTTTTCTTATATAACAGATAGAAACAACCGAAATGGATCTCCTTAAGAGTTCTGATTTCAGCCAGAAATATATTTATTTTTTTGCGAATTTTGCCGCCCCCCAAAATCTGCCGCCCTAGGCTTAAGCCTACTCAGCCTAGTGGATAAGCCAGGGCTGCATACCTCTATCTACCAATATACGTGATTTTCAGAAATTTGTGTACGGTCAAATGGGGGAAAATGAGACTAGCGGATAACTTGGGACATGGTCGACACTAGCATCTATGAACCAGCTATAATATTATAACTGGTTGATAAATGTAGAGTCTAAAGTTTTCAACCAGTTACAACGTTATAGCTGATTCATAGATGCTGGTGTCGACCATGTCCCAAGTTACCCGCTAGTCTCATTTTCCTTCATTTGACCGTACTTTGTGTACGCCTATATCCCAGGCGGGGTCCTACATTAGGTTTCAGATTTGCCTACACTATAATATTCGGTGGGTCGTTCCTAGTTCGCCCATTCCCCGTTGATCCGACTACAACACAATATTTGCTTGTAGTAAACACGATTACGGGTTGTTCTCAACGGGACGTAATCGCTACGGTATTAATAACGTAACTACGTTAAGCGCCACGTAATACAAATGTTTGAAATACTTATTACTGGAAGGTAATACTTCATAACTGGTTTGTAAGGGTAGGTACATATACAGGGTGTAAAAAAAATTGCTGCATATATTTTAAGGGGTGAATCAGCCCATGAAACTGAACAACTTTCCCTAAAAAACATAGGTCGAAATATGAAAAAAAAATTGGATCTCCCATACAAAATTACCAGCCGCCCAAGTCAATTTGTATGGGAGGACCAAAAAATTTTTTCTTTTTTGGACCTATGTTTCTTGGGGAAAGTTGTTCAGTTTCATGTGCTGAGCAACCCCTTTAAATATTTGCAGCTAATATTTTTACACCTTATATAATGCATTTTTTTTTCTATTCGCTAGATGGCGATGTGCTTGGCACATTACCGCAAAGAACGGAATATATATTTTCTCTTTTTAACTTGGATTTGGACTCATTTGGAGCGAAAGTGTCAGTGCGTGCGAGACTGTCAGTCTAAGTCGCAATGCTTTTTAGTCTTTTGGCTTTGGAATCTAGTAACATAGTCAGTGCAACGCTATCTATAGAGTCTTGGAATACTGGCTCTTTTATATTGAAAATTATATGTTATAGTCAATAAAAAGTTTTTGAACCTTACTTAATTATTTGACAGTTTATTGCACACATTAAAATTACAGAACAAGATAAAAAAAAAACGATAAACAGGTTGACCTTATTTCAAACACTTGTTTTCTCAGATTTCCTAAGATATAAAATCTGAAAACCCCTACTTTATAAAAATACAAATAGGTATCTTGGTAATTAAATGCCGACAACCGGACCATTTACGCGCGGAAGCTCGGACATAATGTGCACCTGCCCTAATTAGTCAAACCCATCACAGAACAATGGGAATTATCCCAGTGTGTTTGCTGTGTACACAAACATACATACATCACGCCTTTATCCCTTGCGGGGTAGGCCGAGCGTTAACGCCCGTAAGAATACGGTCGCTATCGCCATGTCTAACATCTTTGAGGATTGTTTTATAAGGTTGTTTCAGATAATATGTGTATCACGATGTTTTTCCTTCACCGTAAGAGCAGTCGGTAAGTGTACAGAAGTGAAAATACATTGGTACATGGCGGGGATCGAACTCGGGCCTCACGATTGTAAGACGGGTGTCTTAATCACTTGACCACGGACGCTCCAAATATACACAAAGACAATGGGTACCTACCTACTGTGTGGATACACAATACGTATTGGGTGGGTTATATACAGGACGCGCCCGTTCGGGAATCGGGACGCAATCGCTTCAGCAAACTCTGATGGAATTTGTACAGAGCAGATCGATTCCAGTAGTTTATTTACAGTTCGTGCAACGACATACATACATATATCACGCCTTTATCCCTTGCGGGGTAGGCAGAGCGCTAACGGCCGTAAAAAACGGTCGCCAACACCACGTCTGACAAATTAAGAGCTGTCGCAGATGATGATTCGTGCATTATTATAGTGCAACGACAGCATGGAAAAGTGTCACACCGAGGCAGTGCGTTTTTGCAGTGCACTGGAAATTTATTATTTGATATACTATTGAGTTATAACCGTTGACTCGAAAAGAAGAAGAAGAAGTGCGTTAGGGGCTTATTTGATTTTTTTTGTCCACCTGAGCCGCGTTTACACTAGGTTCATAAAACTGAAGAAATAGAAAAATGTGTCCTACATTCTGACTATCAAAAAATAAATGTAAAATTTACTACCTTAAAATAAATAATTTGATTGATTGATTGAAAATGACAATAACCTGTCAGTCTAGTGCTGAATGTAAGCCTCACTCAGGGTATTTAAGGCATAATTTGAACGAATTATTCTAGATGTAGACAATAAAAAAATTGAGGTAATTGAGCAGCTGCACTCGAAAGGAACGTAAAAACATTATGACATATTTTTTTCTTTCGCCGTTGGGTAACTCACTAATATCATAAATTGAAAAATAAGGATTTAGAAGAGAAGCTAAATCATTCGTAGATATAAAAACAATAACACAAGAAGCACGTTCTATGAAACACAGACACAAACAAATTACATAATATCAAAAGACTTCCCAGTTACGCCAATAAAGAACTCATAAACACGAAGATAAAAATCAAAGTTTGTTTCCCTACTGTTTGTTATTCGCTCTGTGGCGTATCAGTATGATGGAGCTGTTGGGGCGATGCCAAATTATAATCAGAGATGATACGCGCCGGCCCATCTGTCTTTTGTATCGTTATACAGAATGATGATTTGGAAATTATTTCTCTATCTCTCTCTCTTCCTCTCTCTCTCTTTTCTTTCTCTTTTCGTGTGGGACACCAAATCTCCTAGTATCTTTGTTTTTCAAGCGATTTCTAATGAAACGAGTCTTTAGCTTGAACAAGTATGAAAAAAAAAGTAAGCAATTATTTTATCAAAAACTAATTCGAACCGATGTCAATGCTCTGATTTATTCGTTTACCCAAGAAGTTTATTATAATTGGGAATTTTTCTAGCCCGTTTATAAGTGTACATAGATGGCGCTCAGCTAAACTGAAAGAGTTTATTTTCAAGGAAATGTATTTTGTCTCTTTAACTACATAGTTGAGTATCAATATAACTCATGTCAAAATTTCAACGTAACGCAACGTCATTTGGTATGACATCACCAACTAGCTCGAGATCTGTCAAATACAGACAGAAAGGAATTTCCTATTGGTTCAACGATTTCAAGACACAGGGTTTAAAAACAAATCGATTTGTAATTCATCGGACACCCTGTATATTTTACCCAATGGCGATATGAGAGGAGAAATAATACCAATTTATCATTCTCCTCTGTCGGGGTCGGCTACCTAACCGAGGGGATTTAAAGTGGAACTAAGATTTTACTCACAGTGACTGCCATCTGACTTCTCCGACCTGAAAGCTAACCTGGCCCGAATCCTAGGTTAAGTCACATCCAACCTGGCCCAAATCAACATCTTCTGAATTTAATTTTTATTTGAATGTGGGTTTCGTCGTAGGTGGCGCGACGAGTTAGTCAAGTTTTCAAAAGACTGGCATGTGGAAGCCTAGGACAGAACTGGATGGAAAGAGAAGAGGGAGGCCTTTGCCCAGCAGTGGGATTGTGGAGGCTAATTAAGATAAGATAAGAAGTGGGTTTCATCACAATGATGTACGTGAGTAAAACACATTGGTACATTGCGGGGATCGAACTCGGATCTCACGATTGTAAGACCGGTGTCTTAACCACTTGGCCCCCGACGCTCATCCGAAATAATACCAACAAAATATTATAATATGAAATAATACATTCCAATAGTAAAGTTGTGTATATTATAAAACTTTTACATCGGAAAGGGGAATCGCCAAAGTTGTAAAACTATCGATATTGGACTTAACGGTTCGGCGGGTTTGGATAGAGAGAGTTTTAGTTATGGTAACGGAATGGAATAAATCCTGAAGCTGCGGGATTGTTTTTTGTTTTTTGCATTTGCGATTCTTAATAGATGTCGTTTTTGCTTCAACTGATTATTATTCTCCTTGCCTTATCCCGTTCTCTGTAGGGGTCCGCTACCTAACTTAGGGGATTTGACGTGGAACCAAGTTTTTGCTCTGAGAAACCGCCATCTGACCTCTGGAACCCGAAAGCTAATGTTAAGTCACATTCAAATAATACTGAAATTAAAATTTTACTTTAACTCGGGTTTCTTAACGATGTTTTTCCTTCACCTTAAGACCAGTCGGTGGTACATGGCGGAGATCGAACTCGGTTCTCACTATTGGAAGACCGGTGTCATAACCACGTAGCCTGGGCACTGACGCTCGCCCGCTCGGTTTTTGCTTCAACTGATATAGTTTACTATTGCTTTTTTGGTCCTCACATACGATCTGTGGTTGGTACATTTTGTATGGGAAGTCCAAGATTTTTGTTATATTTTGACCTATGTCGTTCAGTTTCATGAACTTGTTCATCCCTTGAAAGGAAGTTTGTACTTTTCCTCACATCCTGTATATCTGCTGAAGTCGTTTCAAGCAGAATGTTCTTTTTTGGAAAACGTTCTAGAGCCAAGAAGCTTGACGCTGGCTTTTTTGTTTATTTTTCGTCTCCTTCATCAATCCACGTCTATTCCAATTTTGAAATCGCATAACGAATCAGATCCGGTTCCGCCCATACGCGTGGTCTATATTTACGCGGTTATTTTGAGAATGACCCATCCGGGCATCGAACCCAATACCTGGTACTGCACTGCTGTTGTTTACTGAACCCACCACGAATTTAGGGCAAATTTTTACCCGACTGACTCAGAAGGAGGGTTTATGTAATATTGCATGACGTAGACAATTATTAATTATCGGGATACAGCCAAGCCAAAACCACTAGACGGATTTTGAAATAATATTTTTATAGTTTACGTTTTTAAAAATGAAAATGTCAACGTAAAACATATAAGGTGTAAAAATATTAGCTGCTAATACTTTAAGGGATGAACGAGGCCATAAAACTGAACAACTTTTTCTAAGAAACATAGGTCGAAATATGAGAAAATTTAAAGACCTCATTTACACATTAACTTGTTCGGTGGGTAATTTTGTATGGGAGGTCCAAATTGTTCAGTTTAAAGGATCCTTTAAAATATTTGCAGCTAATTCTTATATACATCCTGTATTTAAATTTTCAAACCACGCATTTATTCGACCGATGTTAGAATTATTACAGTGTTTAATGGTGTAAACAAAACATTAGTTCCACCGACTAGTTTACGATCGCAATACGTCTTTTTCTGCGTTTAATATTTTGATTAATGTAGTTGGTAAATATTTTTTAACGATTATAAAGTAATTACCATAGTTATGGTTTACATATAAACAAAGGAATCGATTATAAACAAAACATTTTTAACCCCCGATGAAAAAACTTGAGGGATGTTATTGTTGTGTTTTGTTCTGCCTGCCATTTTCAGTCGAAAATAAAATTAATGGCTCTTTGTATAGAGAAATGAAAACTCAACAATAGCCGCTGGCCGCTAGATGAAATATATAAAAAAAAATTAAGCTTGTCTGAACATACATACAGAAATACCTATACCCCTACGGGTAAGGCAGTGCATCAAAAACCCTCATAAATATGAGGGTGGTTTCAGAAGATTGTGACAGGCCTGTCGCTAGTCAATTTTCAAGTATACCTACATAGATGGCGCTCAGCTAAGCTGAAAAAGTTTTGTTGTAAAGTCTGTCAATGAAATCATAGGGAAATGTATGAATATAACTCAAATGTCAAAATTTCAACTTAACGCAACGCCGTCTGGTTTGATACCATAAACTAGCACAAGATCTGTCAGATACAGACAGATAGAAAAGTCCCCTTGACGCACGACGGAGCGCTAAAATATCGCAGCGTTCTGTCATATCCATACTAGAAACGTCACTCTCCATACTAAAAACCGCAGTCGACGGACGGCGCTGCGATAGCGCTGCGTCAACAGCGGTTGTGCGGTATTAGTATGGAGATTGACATTTCTAGTATGGATCTGACCATAGGATCTGACAGAGTGCGTCAAGTGTGCGATCCGCCATATATAAGATATTCTTTGCATGCCAACTATTTTTCCAAGCATTTTCCTTTTTCAGAGTGGTATTGTGACAGGGTTCTATATTTCATTGCATCGTGCATGGTTTTGGGACTGTTGTACAAATAGGAGACAATACGGCGTGGAATCCGCCATTTACGTCCGTCAAGACCGCCCTTCTGTTTTATAGGGACAGACGGAGATATATGAAATTCCACTGCGGATGGTTTAAGTTATAAGAAAATGTAACCAATAGGCCTAAGAGAAAATTTACCAGCTAGCTGAAGCTAAAAATTGACCTTATCAGTTTAAAACTAGTAATGGTAATGGTAATGGTAATACGGGCTGTTTTCCGCAACTCGACGTCTGCATGCGCCTATTTAAAACTAGTATTGCAAGAACTCTGTAGATGGCGTTGAAAAAGACTAAAAAAACATTGTGACACTGATTTCACGCACTTTACGTCTGGCACGCACTGACACTTTTGTGTGCTTTTGTTTCAAATGGGTCGTTAGTCTGTTTGTTAAATATGTTACGTTCCGTTCTTGGCGGTTACGTTAAACCCATACTAAAGGACATGTCAACAAAAAAAAATTGACCTTATGTTTATGTCAAAGCATTAACATGATTTCAACTGCTGTCGTTGTATAATAAAATATCGTCAATTCGAACGGAGTTTCGCTGTAATGTCAAAATTTCATGATATTGACATTATACGAAGAGCTGAGAAATTCCTATATGAAGTATAGCTTGGTCAGAAAGAGCAGAAGGGTGATTCCTGGAGAGGGTAAAAATTGCGGTCACACGTTAATTTCTTCAAAAGTATAACACTTACAGGTTTTTACTAACATTCACACGAAATAATGTTAAATTGACTATTCAGAAACCAAAACTCCATCCACAAATTATGAAATATGTTAAACTAAAACTTAATCTGAAACCTAAAATCGGGGGCAAAATGCGCGTTCTTCGCGTGTCACACTCAGCTGTTGCGAAATTCAAACATATGTAAAATTTTATCTAACTGGACATGATAGAACTTTTCACCCATCAAAACATGACGACCGATGTGGCGCAGTGGTAGTGCGACTGCCTTTGACGCAGAAGGTTCCGGGTTCGATTCTCGGTGGGTCACCCACAAAGTTGATATTTATCACTTTGTGAGTTTGTTCCCAGTCTGGTTAGGACATTGCGGGCTGAACCACCCGATTGTCCGTAAGTAAGATGGTTCCGTGTTTCGGATGGCACGTTAAGCCGTAGGTCCCGGTTGCTGTCTATGATCACTTAGACGGCGGTCGTTACACAACCACGTCAGAAGCCTGCTACTTGTAGTAGGCGGTTGAACAATTCTGACACTAGGGTTCATCGGGTCGTTGGCCTACTCGGTGTCCCACACGAAAAGAAGAAGACCCATCAAAATAATCCGTTTATCATGTAGATTTATAGTAAACTATAATATTGACAATATTTTACTGAGCACACCGATAAAAATTACAGTTTGTGTTGGTCACACGTTTTTGTGTTTTCTGAATGTGTGGTCTAAAATGACTGAATCGCTGAAACTAATAGAACTATGAGCTGAGTCTTGTTTCTGCCTTCTGCCAGGATTGCTTCTTCATCCCTGGAGAGGGAGCATATAACTCCTTGGCACTTCTAGAATGAAATAAGAGTTGTTTAATTTTTTAGTCCTATTTTTGCACCCGCGCCAGGTCCCTTTCCTGTGCATGTTTTCTTCGTGAAAGAGTTAATACAGAGGATTTGTTCTAAACAAATAATGTCGCATAATAAAGCGAGATTTAAGATTCGTTTACAAATTTTGATTACATTCAAGCATTTACCAATAAATCACTAAAAACATAGAAAATTGTCCCTTGACTGGCTTCATTTGACTGGCATTTTTCCCAGTCAAGGGACATTTTATGCCAGTCAAGTGACTAATGGTATTTTAATGATTGTTTTTGCAATTTTTTTGTGTAAAGGTGTACCTGCAGAGTAGAATAGCACCACCCCATGTCTCCCCATGGGTACTGTAAGTTAGATTAAGGGTTTCCAGGAGGTGAACAGCATTGTTTTTCGTGCAGATAACATAGTTTAAAAACACTTGCTTTATGTCTCTAGGTGTGGCTGCGTTGTATCTAAGGGAGGCTGCGTTAAGTCTCAGGTTAATTTCGACGTATCTTAAGCTGACTGCGGTGTATTTCAGGGTGGTTGCGTTTTATCTTAGGCTGACTGCGATGTCTCTTAAGCTGAGTGCGTTGTATCTCATGTATACAGCGTCGTGTGTTAGGTTACTTGCCTAGTGATGTCTAAAGCTATCTGAGTCATGCATGTCTCAGGCTGATTGCGTCAACTTTATGGTTATCTTCGTCTGTACAGTAGCAGAATGTACAATTCGCAAAATGTCTTAGTGGCTCAACTCGGTTAATTCTCAGGTCATAATGTTTGCGGTGGTTTTTTCTTGTCTCATGCTAGCTGTTTCATTATGGCCTAAGTTTAAACGACTTACGTTACTATTGTTTTGGTGGAGAATTGGGTCTACGTTTCGGCTGTTTACGAACAGCCTTCTTCCGGAGGTCGACAGATCACATACGTCCGCCTGTCAACTGTGATTGTCAAACACTGTGGCTATTTCATTTCATATGTCGGGCTGGCTGTGTCGTGTTTCAAGCACGAGCAAATTGTCTGTGACTAGGTGCGTCGTGTCTTAACCAGACTGAGGCTTCAGGGCGTCAGTCTGGTAGGCTGCGGCAACTTTTACTTCTATTCTACTTAGTTAAAAGCAAAAGATAAACAGCTTTTATTCATATATTTTGCTAAAATAATTACTTTGTCCCTTGACTGGCGCAAAATGTCCCGTTGACTGGCACCTCAAATTTCAAAATTGAATTTTGATGAAACCTGTGGTTCGATTTAAGTGTTTTTTCGTAAATAACCTTTTCAATAGGCCTTTATTATTATGCAATGATAAAATAACCATAAAACTAAAATTTGAAATTTGCCAGGAAAGGGACCTGAAGAACCGTTTTCAAATTTTCACCCAGAAATTAAATAATGTAACCAAATATTTGCATGAAAAATTGTTTCCATAGTTAAGCGTTATCTGTCAAATTTGACAGATCGCAAAGAATGTGGCGCCCTCATTTTTTGTCTAGGTACTCTTTATAGTCAAGCAACCAGGTACCCCTAGCCCTGCTATGTCATGCGTGCGCAAGCGACACGAATGTCATTTTTGCTCTGTGGCAGTACCTACCTCAATTTGCTGGTTTACAAATTAAGTTTTTAGAGCGGTATTTCCTGACTTGCACCACACCCCGTATCGCTCAGAGGTCGCTGAAGGTGTCGGTTCAGGCCGTATATCTCGGGAGGCTCAGTTAGGACACGAGCACGTACGTGATACTACCACTCACTACTCCGGTAGTGGTACGTATATGAGGAACAGATATCAGTACGTACGAATAGTAAATAAATAAGGCATTTTAGGGACGTTCTAGGGCCACAGATCACTAAGGCCCGTATTTATTTATTTATTTATTTTATTAGGTTCACCAACAGGTAAATACATATCAACTTAACCTAGATACATAGTGCTTATAATAATTTATGACTATATGTACACCCAATAATAGGTTAACTCAACCTGCGTTGTATTCTTTCTTTATAAACCACACTCAACTCTGAAATCGATCTTGAGAGCGATTTTGAGATGCTGTTAGTATTGACTGACATTTGTCAAAATGGCTCTTGAGATCGATCTCAGAGTTGACGCGATTTATATGTATAAGTGGCTCATAGTATGTATAATTAATTAAATTAATTTTATTTGTATGTTTACATCGTAATATTTAATTCTATCGTTTTAATTATATTGTTTTTCTGTAATGTCATTAATTTATTGCCCTTGAAATGTAATGTTATAACGATTATTTAATTTTGTCATGTCTATTTTGTAGGTTAACAATGTATTTCAAACACAATAATTGTATTGTTTATGAATAAATAATATAATGATAATAATAATATTATAAATACGGACCTTAATTTGTTCTGAAGTATACGTCAAGTGCCAAGTTATTTTAAGAAAATATAGATGGCGCGCAACGGGATACTGGTTATTATTACTATAATGTTATCTCTTTGATCGGACCGTCAGTATGAACAAAAAAGTACATACCTAGCTCCTGAACCGAGCCATCTATATTCACTTTAATACTACTCCTACATAGAAAGTCCCATATTCACACAGCGGTAACTAAAAAGCTCGTACTATGGGAACTAGTCAAAACTTTTTTTTGTAAATAAATACATAAGTATTATACATAAAAAACACCAAGACTCGACACAAATATTTAAAAATTGACTTAACAAATTTTTGTGTCCAGTAGGGATCGAACGCACGGCCCTCGGCGTAGAAGGCAGGAGTACTATCCGCTACGCCATCGGGGCAGTAGATACGGTTGAGTAAAAAGGAACGTAGCAACGGATATCCGTAAGACCCGGATGTAAGTAGCCGGATCTGCGCGAGTCCGCACTCTGTTTTGTAGTAGTTTAGATGCCCACACTTGAAGTCCGTTGTTGCGCATTTTTAGCGCATCCGTAATGCAAGTATCTGTCAGATACAAGGAAATTTTAAACTCCCCATACTAAAAAGCTGGCTATTTTTAAAGGGATAGTACACAAAACTGCAATGCGACGCAATGCGAATTCACAACGCAGAAAGTTGCGATACGATATGTTGCGATGCGATTTTGTGCGGCAAGGCGTCTTCTTCGGGTGACTATTCCTTCGACAACCGTCAACCTAACAAGTAAGTATGACGTAACATTGCAGAAATGCACAATGTATTCGCAAGTTCTTAATGCTTGCGGGTTTTTGCGTTGCGACGTCGCATCGCAGTTTTGTGTACCAAGCACAAAAACCGACGTTGACGCAAAAGCAACGCAAAAACTTATAGTTGATCCCAAATTACCTAGGTATTTCTAGGTAAATACAGGCTACAATTCTACAGGTGAAATTCGATGTACATTGCGTAGCTGGTGGGACATTATTAAGCCAGGACTTTTGACCCGCTACGCAATGTACATCGAATTTCACCAGTAGAATTGTAGCCTGTTGTTTCGTTGCATAGGCCACAGGTCTGGGATTCGAGTCGCCTTAGTTCTAGTGGTATCGTACACGTACAAATAATTTTGATGATTTAGTATGTTATGTAGTTTGTTGCCAGTTAACAATATAGGCTATATTTTTTCCTATATACACACAAAACCGAAACAAAGTAGGTACGTAGGTACTTATTTTCATCAGAATAATACATAATCTAACTTTGTCTTCCTGCAACGGGTAGGAAGCGGTGGCGAACTTGATGTAATAATTATAATTTATACCCTCAATTTTGGAGGGAAAATTTTCCTTTAGAAATTGTAGACCGACCGAGCAAACTTGATATCTCATTACCTCCTCTTAGGAAAGGTAAACTTACTCAGATCCCAGAAAATGAGGCCTGTTTTAGATGTAGGCAAATAAGAGATGAGTGTAATGGGACTTTGTTTAGATAAGCTTTAAGCCTTACAAGACAAAAGGGACGTAGGAAGGTACTTACTTACGTATTTTCAGAGTATTTTCTTTTCAGACGTGACGAGACGATTTCGTATGACACTGGAAGAATTGCCAGTCATTTAGAAAAGCCATTGACCAAAAGATAATAGTGGCACTAAATGTGACTTTATAGTCTATTCGCAAAGTTGAGACAGTAGTTTGTCAGTTTAGTCTATAGCAGAGTTGCCAGACCTTACTAAATCAAACTATTTTCCGTTTCTTTTGGACGAAACCGTCCTTTTTGGGTCCATTTGCATTCATCATCCTTTTTCTTACGGTTTCAGACTGTACCTACATCCTTTGCGGAAGAAATTGATGTCTCTAAAAATTGTGGACCTGAAAGTATAGTGTAATTTCCCCATCGTTCCATGCACGTGATTGTATACTATGCTGACTGGAGTCGGTTCCCTTTTTAAAAATGTTATTTAAATACTTGTTATGTTTTCCAATATCTTAGGACCATTTTTCATTCATCTCGTATAATATTTATCCGCCCCCATGATAAGCGGTACACCCGCGTGTCAATACCGCTGTCACGAGTGATGGATGCCGGGGTCGCAGGTTCGATCCCCGGTAGGGTAGATGAAAATTTAAAAAACGGTAGGAGTTGAGGAAAAAATCGGTAAAGTTTGGTAGTCTATGTTTATTTTTTTTTACAAGAGCTATTTGATTATGTAACAGGTCCTTCAATAAGCCCCACAACAACATAAAATTTAATAATAACATCTTATTTTAATTCTCAAAAAGATATTCAAGTTGTAACAAATTAAGTTAAAACAAAAACTGGGTAGAATACTAATACTACAGCCACAACAGTTCACTGCTGTAATTGGGTCTTCCTTAATTGAGTGGGTAACTGCCATACAACAACGCTTACCAGGTGGATTGGCGAGCGCAATGCGTGGTGTTGTACTCACAGTAAACGCTGCTGCCTATCCTCAGATTCATCCCTTAGCAGTCGTCTTTTATAGCACCAACTGGTAGTAATATTCAATGGTATGATGCTATTCTAAACCGGTAGCTCACAGCATGTAAAACTTCAGTTACTTATTATCGATAGGTACAGTCACGCCTTCTGCCGTCTGCCATTAATTTCTATGCCTTATTTATTTCTCTCTCTGAAAGAATGTCCAAATCGGTAGATCTACCGATTTCCCGGTAGGTTGGCAACACTAGTTTGGGTTGATGAGATGCGATGATTGAATGTTGGGTGAAATATTGAGACGTATTCTTATTCTTCATTGTGGTGTAGTGTGGGCTTTTCTTTAAAGTTATGAGAGGGACTATGTTTGAGTAGATTTCTTATATTTTAGAAGTAACTGGCTTTAAAATAAATATTGGTTCCTCCAGGATATGCAGGATATTCTAAGCATCCCACAAAATTCATCAATCTCAGGCTTCGCCAGAAAGAGTAGAACTTAAATAAAATGTAACCACATGTAACTAAAAATTTGTATGAAAAATTGTTGCCATAGGTAAGAATTATCTGTCAAATTTGATAGATCGCGAAGAAAGTGACGCCCTCATTTTTATCTACTCTTTATGGTCAAGCTATAGTTTATAAAATACAAGCTGTCACTACATACAGTTACTTGTTTTTTCTTGTACTAATTAGGTACGGCTTGTTTCATTTCATTGAAGGTATAATTTGCCTTATTAAGACAGGGTAATCTATGGGCTGTAGGCCACACAATTTGTTGACCCATGTCACGGGTCAAATTAAGTTTTTTTTTCCGCCACAAAACGGGCCAAAGCCCGTCATGATGTCAGAGCGCTTCCGGGAAAATCAAACGCTTTCCGCTAGTGATGTACAAACATCTATTACAAACAACAACTAAGGGGAAACAATCAAAGTTACGATATTTTAGAAAAATGTTTATTATCAGACGAAAGAAACAAAGCGACCGAAACAAAGTGGATAACCCTGAAATTCAGCAGATATGCTGAGTGGTTTATCCATTTTATCAACTATTTCATTATGTTTGTTTTATACTCTTTTTTGTTGTTGTTTTTGGTTGGTAAATAAAGATATTTTATTTTTATAATTATTAATTTGGTTTTTGTATTATTATTGTAATAGTTACGTTCTCTTTTCTCTTTGTATGGGTTATCTTGCCTAAAAGAAATTAATTTTAATTTTAATTTTTTAAATCTACTTTAATTAACACCTTCTACTAACCTATTTTCAACACTAGCAGAACGAAACAGTAACCTATAGCAACCCGCTTTACTCACATGGTAACTAAATCTGTAGAAACAACTACAACATACATACATCACGAATTTATCCCTTGCGGGTTAGGTAGAGCCTCAACCACCGAGAAAATACGGCCGTCATGGTCACATATTCCGAAAAATCTTTAAAGGCCGCTTCAGAAAAATCGTGATTAACAAAAGTATTATTATTATTATTATTAAACCATTTATTGTACACAATATAACACAAAGGACATAACATTAAGAACAATACACAACAGGTCAGCTTATTTCTAAAAAGAAATCTCTTCCAGCAGACCTAGGGTAGTGAGATGGCATAAAGTGAGGCAGTTGACGTGTACAACATACTAATATACCTATAATAATTTATAAAACAAATATTTTAGAAACTATACCTACCTATATAAATAATATACCTACACTACATAATTATTACATAATAATACATATATTTATATACGTACATATATACAGTATTAAGTATTGTATTAAGTATTGTAAGACACAATATGAATTATTAAATAAATAAAATTAAAATAAAATGCCATGTAAAAATATGGGTAATAAATAAACAACCCGAAAGGTGATAGATCTAGGTACTGTTGAACCAGTAATGTATTAACTCTATCGATACATTACAGCCACCACTATTCACAGCACTATACTTTCGAGTGAGCGCCGCGAGTGAGTGGCGCTGTGAGCGATTTCACGCGCTCGCTTCCGAACCAATATTTTGACAAGCGTTTCTTTTTTCTAAAAATAAAGCGACTTTATTCGTTGACTATGTTTTTAGGAACACATACGGACTGTACTGAAAATGTTAATCTATTTAAGTTTATGTTTTTTTTCTAGCCAACCATCAAATGTTACATGAATGAATGAAAGATGGCGCTGAGCTAAACTGAAAAATGGAAAGGTATTTTGTGCAGTTGAGTAACTCAAATGTCAAACATTACACAACGCCGTAGAGTCTGTGCGAAAAGAGAACCGTCGCAGGAAAAAAGTGAACTTATTAATTTTTGCATAGAAACCCACGATCGAGAAAGGTCAAAGTCATAAAGGCACATCTTTTCATGCATCTTTTTCCGACTCTACGGCTATGAAAATTTGAAAAGGGGCGAACTGTCAGATTTCTATTGAGGCGTATGAGGATTTGATGATCAATCGAATCGAGCAATGAAAGTCTTCAAATCCTTTGCTCTACAATCATAGTTTATACAGGGTGTAAGAGATGGTGTAACGAAAACATTGCAGGCGTGCTCAGACCATGAGACTGAACAACTTTTTCTATGGGAGCTATGTTGGTAAAAGTAAAAAAATTCGACCTTCCATACGTAATTCCCGATCAGCTGACGGACTTTGTATGACTGACTTCCTAACATAGCCCCCATAGAAAAAGTTGTTCAGTTTTATGGTCAAATCACTCCTGCAAAGTTTTCGTTACGTTACACCGTCTCTTAAGAAAGAAAGAAAGAAAGAAAATTATTTATTTGGCATAAATTGCAGGTACAAATGATTTACTAAAAACATTAATATACCTTAAAAAGAAAACGTAAAACCATGCCAAAACGGTTCCAACTCAGCATAATGCCACAGCCAGAGCTGTGGCGCTGGTTTTCAGTTGGTACCGGTTCAGAGGTCGCCAGAGCTTACAACTAAGAAAATTATACACTATAAAGGTAAAACTGAAAAGTCTAATTTGTAAAACATTGTGCCTGTGCGTTACGCTTGTGAAGAGAATAAAAGAGAATAAACAGTAGGTATACTATATAATTATGGGCGTGAAAACATTAAGAACTTAAATTAATATCAATAAATACATAAAATAAACAATAACAGTGTGCGTGAAATGTGTGAAATGCGTGTAGGCATGAAAGTGATTGTATACCATTGCCACTCAGTCGTTCCAAGCACTAGTACCGCTCAGTTGATCGCGTAAAACAAACTCCTTAATTTTTATTATAAAACTTGCTACTGAGAACACAGAACGAAGTGGTGGGGGAATATTGTTCCAGATTTTCGCAGCGGTGTATCTGAAACTTCCTTCAAAAGCTGTAGTTTTGTGGCGAGAAACTGCTAGCCGAGCAAGGCGCATGCGAGACGATGATGACGATCTTACACCCTGATATGGGGGAGGTTCTACAAATTGACAGATTCTATTTTGGACATCCATCATTATTTTAATTTAGACCATCCATGCCTTAGACAGATTCTGCTTTGGCTTGACTTAGAAAGAAAGAAAGAAAGAAAATAAATTTATTTCGGTAAGGAAAAATTTAATACAATTAGATACCTATACTAGAAACATGTTATGAATACCGAAAATGGACCTCACTTCTTGACATTGGTCATATCATTTTGTAGTTGGCGCCAAAAGTTTTCTAATATCCAACATTATTTCTTTGTTTATTTATCTTTCCAAAACAATTATTTATGGTTCTCGGTCGAGAGATAGCGGGTTCGCTTCCCGGCGGGGAACATGGGATGTTTTGTAGTAAAGAAGATAAATGGGGAGGAACATCACATCTTCACCCATGACGCATTCACAGTAAAACTGCTGCCCATACATACACATACATCACGCCTTTATCCCTTGCGGGGTAGGCAGAGCGATAGTGGCCGTAAGAATACAGCCACTATCGCCACGTCTGACATTTTTGAGGATTGTTTTCCAAGGTTGTTTCAGAAAACATGTGTATTACTATAGTGACAGGTTGTCAGCCCGTCGCCTAAAAATTGTAATACACCAATACTCTCGAGTCCCTTAGTCGTCTCTTACGACACCCGCGGGAAGGATGTGGGGTGATGCTATTCTAAGCCGGCATCACACGGCACTGCTGCCCATTTGATGATTATTTTTATTACACTCAACATCGCTAGTTTCCTGGGTCCTAAATAAAATAGATTAGATTGGATTTATTATTCACACAGTGGAAATTACATTACAAAATTACAATAAGTCAAATCATAAGTATTCACAAAGTGTTCGTCAAAGAAAATATCGAATATCATGATAATATAAAAGTTATATATTTAAAACTACGTTATCCAAAATTACTACAGACTTCATCCATTATTTTTCGAAATATTGAACGTTTGAATTAATAAACAGAAAAAGATTATAAAAGTAAGTGTTTTGACGTCATCCAAATCATAATCCAAATACTTACGGCGTGACGTCCTACTTCCAGTTTTTCATATTATTTACCGTTTTAGATCGTTTTAAAAAGTAGCTCAATTGACCTCTCAGAAATCTATTAGGGTGATGCTATCGACGTACCGACACGACGCAGCTTTTAAGACAGTTCTGTGGAATCCAGTCAGAAGAAAATGCCTTTCCAAGAATTTTAATCTAGTTATTTGACGTTATTGAAGTAAGTATGGTCGAGGGTTCTTAGTAACTATTAATAAAGCAAGCTTTAATCATTTTGTTCAGCTTTTATCATTAGGTTTCACTCGCTGCTACCACTTTTCCAAAGCGAAACGCGTGCCGCATAAAAAAACATTTGAATGTAAGTAAGTAAGTAAAAACACATTACTGCACATAAATAACAAAAACAAGAACATTTGAAGTTAGTTTGCGCAAAGGCGGCCTTATCGCTGAGTAAGTGATCTCTACCAGACAACCTTTGGCTGAAGGAGAAAGGATAGAAAAATAAACGATTCAGCGAAGTAACGTCGGAGTAGAGTAATGTCGGAGTAGAGTGATATCAAAAGTAAAATAATGTCGGAGTATATTAATTTCGGTCTTAAGTAACTTCGAAATAGAGTAATGTCGGAGTAGAGTTATATCAGAAGTAAAATAATGTCGGAGTATATTAATTTCGGTCTTAAGTAACTTCGAAATGCAGTAATGTCGGAGTAGGGTGATATCAGAAGTAAAATAATGTCGGAGTATATTAATTTCGGATTTAAGTAATGTCGAAGTAGAGTAGTGTCGGAGTTTGAAGTTCAGTATTCTGGTCAATAATCGACTATGCTTGTCTTCTTTCTTTTCGTGTGGGACACCGAGTCGTCCAACGACCCAATGAACCCTAGTGTCAGAATTTTTCAACCACCTACCTACTACAAGTAGCAGGCTTCTGACAATGCTTGTTACCTTGATGATGCTCTGCCTACCCCGCAACTGACCTGTTTTCTTTGTTCCAGCTGTAATGCCGAACGCATCAGCGCCAGCACCTGGCTTCCAATGGGACAAGCTGTCTCCAGCAGAGTTCCAGCAGCTGCAAGAGTTGGCATCATGTGAGTACAGAACAGCATCACCCCACCTGGCTTCCAATGGGACAAGCTGTCTCCAGCAGAGTTCCAGCAGCTGCAAGAGTTGGCATCATGTGAGTACAGAACAGCATCACCCCACCTGGCTTCCAATGGGACAAGCTGTCTCCAGCAGAGTTCCAGCAGCTGCAAGAGTTGGCATCATGTGAGTACAGAACAGCATCACCCCACCTGGCTTCCAATGGGACAAGCTGTCTCCAGCAGAGTTCCAGCAGCTGCAGGAGTTGGCATCATGTGAGTACAGAACAGCATCACCCCACCTGGCTTCCAATGGGACAAGCTGTCTCCAGCAGAGTTCCAGCAGCTGCAGGAGTTGGCATCATTTGAGTACAGAACAGCATCACCCCACCTGGCTTCCAATGGGACAAGCTGTCTCCAGCAGAGTTCCAGCAGCTGCAGGAGTTGGCATCATGTGAGTACAGAACAGCATCACCCCACCTGGCTTCCAATGGGACAAGCTGTCTTCAGCAGAGTTCCAGCAGCTGCAGGAGTTGGCATCATGTGAGTACAGAACAGCATCACCCCACCTGGCTTCCAATGGGACAAGCTGTCTCCAGCAGAGTTCCAGCAGCTGCAGGAGTTGGCATCATGTGAGTACAGAACAGCATCACCCCACCTGGCTTCCAATGGGACAAGCTGTCTCCAGCAGAGTTCCAGCAGCTGCAGGAGTTGGCATCATGTGAGTAGCTTACTTACAGAACAGCATCACCCCACCTGGCTTCCAATAGCATCACCCCACCTGGCTTCCAATGGGACAAGCTGTCTCCAGCACTCATGTGAGTAGCTCAGTTACTGTTGAATCGTTTAACACTGCCTACCCCTCAAGGCACTCACAAAGTTGATATTTATCACTTTGTGAATTTGTTCCCAGTCTGGTTAGGACATTGCGGGCTGAACCACCCGATTGTCCGTAAGTAAGATGGTTCCGTGTTTCGGATAGCACGTTAAGCCGTAGGTCCCGGTTGCTGTCTATGATCACTTAGACGGCGGTCGTTACACAGCCATGTCAGAAGCCTGCTACTTGTAGAAGGCGGTTGAAAAATTCTGACACTAGGGTTCATCGGGTCGTTGAACGACTTGGTATCCCACACGAAAAGAAGAAGAAGAAGGCATAAAGGCATGATAATATCATATTATGTGGCGTGTATATACAGGGAGGTAACCTTGCGAACGAGGGACTTTCCTGCAAAACCCTGTACGTCAAACTCAATAACTTTCTCCAAGGAACATAGAACATTATTTTTAAAATTACCTCCCTTAGAAAATAGATATTGGGGGGACTAATCATTTTGCTAGTTTGAAATTTGTTCCTTGGGGAAAATTGTTCAGTTTGACCTACAGGATTTAGCGCTTTCGGGATAGTACATCGTTAGGTACTACTAACTACTACTACTATAGCCACAAAAGTCCACTGCTGGACACATTGGCGGTATTTGCCATACTCGCCACGCTTGGCAGGTTGGTTGGCGAGTGCAATGCACGGTGTTGTGGATGTTCAGAGGAAACACACATCGCATCAGCCTATAGCAGTCCACTGCTGGACACATTGGCGGTATTTGCCATACTCGCCACGCTTGGCAGGTTGGTTGGCGAGTGCAATGCACGGTGTTGTGGATGTTCAGAGGAAACACACATCGCATCAGCCTATAGCAGTCCACTGCTGGACACATTGGCGGTATTTGCCATACTCGCCACGCTTGGCAGGTTGGTTGGCGAGTGCAATGCACGGTGTTGTGGATGTTCAGAGGAAACACACATCGCATCAGCCTATAGCAGTCCACTGCTGGACACATTGGCGGTATTTGCCATACTCGCCACGCTTGGCAGGTTGGTTGGCGAGTGCAATGCACGGTGTTGTGGATGTTCAGAGGAAACACACATCGCATCAGCCTATAGCAGTCCACTGCTGGACACATTGGCGGTATTTGCCATACTCGCCACGCTTGGCAGGTTGGTTGGCGAGTGCAATGCACGGTGTTGTGGATGTTCAGAGGAAACACACATCGCATCAGCCTATAGCAGTCCACTGCTGGACACATTGGCGGTATTTGCCATACTCGCCACGCTTGGCAGGTTGGTTGGCGAGTGCAATGCACGGTGTTGTGGATGTTCAGAGGAAACACACATCGCATCAGCCTATAGCAGTCCACTGCTGGACATAGGGCTCCTCCAGGTTACGCCACAATGAACGTTCTCCCGCTTTCGCCATCCAGTCGCTACCAGCCGCTTCAAGTCAGAGGGAACGTTGCTGCCCATTCCCTGGGTTCATCCCTTACGACCCCCACAGGTAGAAATGGGGTGATGCTATTCTAAACCAGCATCACACGGGTAGTGACGACCGATGTGGCGCAGTGGTAGTGCGACTGCCTTTGACGCAGAAGGTTCCGGGTTCGATTCTCGGTGGGTCACCCACAAAGTTGATATTTATCACTTTGTGAGTTTGTTCCCAGTCTGGTTAGGACATTGCGGGCTGAACCACCCGATTGTCCGTAAGTAAGATGGTTCCGTGTTTCGGATGGCACGTTAAGCCGTAGGTCCCGGTTGCTGTCTATGATCACTTAGACGGCGGTCGTTACACAACCACGTCAGAAGCCTGCTACTTGTAGTAGGCGGTTGAACAATTCTGACACTAGGGTTCATCGGGTCGTTGGACGACTCGGTGTCCCACACGAAAAGAAGAAGAAGAAGACACGGGTAGTCCACCCTGTAAATTCCATTCTAACTATCAGGTATAATAGCCCCCCTCTCCCCCCCTCTAACCCTCCAATTACTTAGACCAGACAATATGGCCGCTCTTAAGGGCGCGGTGAAAAATAGACCTGTCATAGAGTCGCTATTATTAAATGGAAAATTTTAATCTGTTCGTTTAGTTCCTAGTAGGTGGCGCTCGTGAGAATGATGTAGAAGCTCAGCAGTGATCTCCCATAGATAACCACTATCTGCTTGTTACTAGTCGTAAGCGGTTGAAAAACATTGACACCAGGGTTCATCAGGTCATTCGACGACTCGGTGTCCCACACGAAAAGTGAAGAGAGGGGTGTTCGTTTTTTTATTAAGTAATCTGAAAAAAACGTCTACAGCGCTGCCTACTTCTTCCTACGGGTGTCGTAAGAGGCGACTAAGGGACTTGAGGGTTTCATATATATTACAACTTTAGGCGACAGGCTGACAACCTGCCACACTGTATAGTGATCTGATCACTATCATCTGAAATGGTCTAAATGTTTGTCAGACTTGGTAACATAACGTTAACGCTCTAGGTGCCTACCCTATCAAGGCGTGATATGTGCATTTAAAATGACAATCAGTGATAACGAATGATGTAAAATCTCAGCTATGAATTCTCAAATATCAGGGGTAATAGGGGTAGGGGCTTAGGTTTGTATGGTAGGTATGGTATTTCGTTATCTGATTATTTCCTTTCGTCTCACTTCTCGTGTGGAACACCGGGTCGTCCAACGACCCAATGTACGTTCCCTAGTGTCTGAATTTTTCAACCGCCTTCTACAAGTAGCACGCTTCTGACATGGTTGTTTTGTCGGACAACCGCATCCGGTAAAACACCGTCCCATATTACGGTAGGTGTGGTATACTGCGTATTATTATGCTAAATTGATTGTTTTCTTTTCTAGATTCGACCAAAAAACTTCAAGATGTGCTCAAGGAGTTTTGTGAGATCAAAAAACAGAGTCCAGATGGGGTAAGTTTACTACTACTACAACAGTCCACTGCTGGACATGGGTCTAGCCCATTTGGGGGTTATACAGAGTGTAAGAATATAAGCTGCAAATATTTTAAGGGGTGCCCATGAAACTGAACAACTTTCCCCAAACATAGGTCGAAATATGAAAGAAATTTTTGGACCTCCCATACTGGTTTTGACTCGCTCAGCTGCTACATTTTACTTAGTCTAAGGTTAAGGTATTTATTTCTACTTAAGTACAGAAATAATCAGTCGTCAATCTAATAAGGAAGACCATCTCTGATTTCCGCCCAATTCTCTCGCTATCTTTTTTTGTTGCCTTCTATATCGAGTTCATTGGAAAAAGCTAATGAAACAAGGCGATTGATTTCCTATTTTGTAAGAATTTGTTCGAGAATCATCTAAAATTCGTCCGGGCATTGAAATAAATAATTGTATAAATACAAAATTATAGGGTGTCAAAAATTTCTGTTAAATTAATTGTTTAAAATTAGCTGTTAACTGTTCCCGAGTTCAATTTCCTTGTCTTTTTTATTCATTATTTTATTTTAATTTATAAGTAAAATACCTCGTTCGTAGCGCAAACTGCCTGCCTGCTTCTTGTAGAGGCGGTTGAAAACTTCTGACACTAGGGTTCATTGGGTCGTTGGACGACTCATTGTCCCACACGAAGACAGAGAGCGCAGACTGTATTCCGCAATGAAACAATGAAACCCGCAGCGAGGCCATCATTGATGTTGATAAGCCGAGGATATTACCTCCTTATCAGCCCCACTTCAGCCCTATTGACATTCATGATGTTTTGATTTTATTGGATTGCACTGTATAAGGATATAGATACAGAAGTATAGAATTTTTGATCGTTTAAAGGTATTAGATTAGCTAGATTAAGCCACCTGACAGACAGGCTGACAACATGTCACTATAGCGATGATGCACATGTTTTCTGAAACAACCATGCAAAACAATCCTCAAAAATGTCAGACGTGGCGATAGCGACCGTATTCTTACGGCCGTTTACGCTCTGCCTACCCCGCAAGAGATAAAGGCGTGATATAAGTATGTATGTATGTATTAAGCCACCTAGAAGAAGATACTTGAATCTTCTTCAAATACTCATACTTCAAAGAGCGCCGGTGGCAAAGTGGGTTGGAAACAGGTGTTACAATTGTGAGACCCGAGTTCGATCTCCGCCATGTGCCAACGTGTTTTTACTCACGTACATTTACCGACTGCTCTTACGGTGAAGGAAAAACATCGTGATGAAACCCGCATTCAAATAAAATTTGAATTCAGATGATATTTGAATGTGACTTAACCTAGGATTCGGGCCAGGTTAACCTTCAGGTTGCAGAGGTCAGATGGCAGTCGCTCTGTGTAAACTTGGTTCCACGTCAAATCCGGTTAGTTAGCCGATCCCGACAGAGAACGGGATAAGGCAGTGAAAATGATGAAACAGACACTCTAATAGTCAATCGCAATAATAATTATCTTGAGTTCATATTTGATCCAGCATTGCAGCCATCAACCTGACCAATCAGAGCGCCGCATGGTAAATGGACCGTGGTATCGGAGTGGCAGCAATTATGGGATTTACTTGACACCCGACCCTTGTCAGAATATTGGACTATTGGGCCATATCGGCTACAGCTGTATTTAGACATATCTTCAGTACATATTGGCTAATATACACACACACACACAAATCACGCCTTCATCCCTTGCGGGGTAGGCAGAGCGTTAACGATCGCAAAATTACGGTCGTTATCGCCACGTCTGACAAGTATTGAGGGCCTTTTCAGATGATTTGTGTATCACTGTAGTGACAGATTGTCAGCCTGTCGCCTAAAATTGCAATACACATGAAACCCTCGAGTCCCTTAGTTGCCTTTTACAGCACCCGCGGGAAGAAATGGGGTGATGCTATTCTAAGCCGGCATCACACGGCATCACATCACAGACTTATTGGTTAATATACTATTGTTTCATTAGATACAAACTCATTTTGTTCACTATCTAAACCATCATGATGACTGGCATATCAAATGAGCTACATTTTTAAACGATATTTGTATGAAAATAAAAAGAAATGACGTCATGTCTCTCCAGTTTGGCTGACTCAAAACACTTCTATAAGTAGGTATTCGAACATTGAATATCTCGAAAAAATGTAAATGGAATATATGTAGTATTTTTGGGCAATAGTTATAAACGTACTACTGTTGTATTTTATTAATGACCCAGTCATCTAGCGAATTCTAGTAAGGAAACAATCTCAAGAGTAAAAAATGGAATAGGCTAGATGATGCAAAAAATAAAATAATTTAATCCGATTAAATTTTTTAAAATATAATATTCGTATTTGTACGTTTTTTTATTATTACGATAAACAGTTGAAATCGTGCGTGAGTGTGACGTCACGCCTATGTACGATTTTTACATAGCAGTGACGTCAGGGCCCCCACGCCCGATCTTTGATACTCATTATCTTTGTTTTTATTATACAGATTTTTAAAAACTCAAAATACGTATCCAATATTATGCTACGTGTGATTCCGTGTGATGCCAGCTCCGAGCAGCATCACCCCATATATTTCCCGCGGGTATCGTAAGAGGTGACTAGGGGACTCGAGGGTTTAATGTGTATTACAATTTTTGGCAACAGGCTGACAACCTGTCACTACAGTAAATACCCGAATCATCTGATAAGGCCCTCAGTATTTGTCAGGCGTGGCGACAGCGACCGTATTCTTTCGGCCGTTAACGCCGTGCCTACCCCGCATACATACATACATATAAAAAGATAAGATAAAGATAAAGATAATTTATTTCAAAATAAAATAGTTCTTACAAATAGTAAATTTACAAATATAAAAGTAAAGTAGTGCATAAATTTATCAATTATACCTAAACTAAGTAAATAAATAAAAATATTTACTTGTATCTCAGGTAATATCTAAAAATCTATTTTGTGCAAGTTAAAATTATAATTTACTTAAACAAAAACAATCTTCTGCATACAATAACTTATTAATACAATTCATACTTATTTAAACTAAAACTAAACATCTATTAACAGAATGTTTTCTATTTCATTATAGGTTTTGCCTTTCAACCAGTTAATAAGAGTCCTTTTACACAATTGGTTATTCATCTGATATAAGTTTAGTTCGCGGTTTAATTGATTATAAAGAAAACCACCTAGAAAACAGAAGAAATGACGAGAATGTGCTCGATGAAGCTTTGTGGAAGGGCAGACAATATCGCATCTTCTTTTATTGGTTTGGAGTCCAGGATCATACTTGGTAAGTGTATGTTGCTTGGTAACTGTTAGTAAAATAAATAATTGGCGAACAGATAAAACATTACATTCCATAAGTAGTTGAGCTGTTGGATAATAAAATGGACGAAAAGTGCTGACTTTTAAAATGGCCCTCTGTGCTCTTTCTAGACCGAGAATGGTTTTCTTATGAGTTCCACCCCAAGCAGTGATGCAATAAGTTAAAAGAGACTCACAAAGAGCAAAGTAGACTTCCTTTATAATGTTTCTACCTGCAGCGTGTCTAAGGTTCTTGAAAACATAGATTAATTTACGGACTCGGGCTGAGACAGAGTCCACATGAGCTTGGTAGTTTAGATGTTTATCAATTATGACACCTAGATATTTTATATTATCCGTTTTTTCAAGCTTGGGACAGTTACATGCGTCACGCACTGGGTTAGAGCAACGGTGCGCTATAATTGTATATGTGTTGTCAGGGGGTTGGTAAGATGTATTATGGGAGAATGTAATAAATTTTGTTTTGCCGATATTAAGCGAAAGCAGGTTTTCTGTAAGCCACTGATTAATTAAGTTAAAACTAGTCTGCGCTTTTTTAAACGTGTCCTGCCAATTATCAGAGCTACATAATAGAACTGTGTCATCAGCATACGAAATTATCTTACTGTTCAATAGAGGAATCATACATAGATCATTAATGTACACAAGGAATAATATTGGACCCAGTATACTTCCTTGAGGGACCCCATATTCGATAGGTAAATCATCACTTATGACGTCATCAATCTTCACCCTTTGGGTTCGGTTGGCGAGATAATCTTTTAGGAGATCAAGTGGGAGTCCGCGAATGCCTAAATTATCTAATTTGGCTACCAGTTTTGGGATTGAAACTGTATCAAATGCTTTGGCTAGATCAAGAAATATAGCTAAACATTTATTACTATAGTCTAATTGTTTCACAATATAGTCAGAGAGCTCATGGACTGCATCGTCTGTTGATTTATTAGATCTAAATCCAAACTGTGATGGTGCCAGAAGATTATGATTCTCCAAATACTTTACAAGCCTGTTGTAAATGAGTCTCTCTAGTATTTTAGAAATGGACGGCAAAACAGCAATGGGACGGTAATTGTTGACACAACTTTTATCTCCACTCTTGTGGATTGGATGAACTACGGCTTTTTTAAGAACGTTTGGGAATACTCCTTGTGCAAAACAGAGATTAAAAATGTAAGTCAGCGGAGGGATCAGCATATTTTTATGGTCTTTGAGAATTCGGGTTGAAATTCCGTCAATTCCCGCGGCGCAGTCATTCTTTAATGTCATAATTATTCGATCTATTTCCACCTCGTCAGTGTCAAAAAGAGCAAAAGAGTCACGTAATATTTGCTTTGGTGAAGAAACGTCAGACTGTGGGACATTTTTAACAACTTGTTCGGCCAGGGTTTTCCCCACATTAACGAAAAATCTATTTGTTTGGTTAGCGGAATCCAAGGGAGTGGCTGAGTCGGCAATTAGTTGCTGAGCAGATGATTTAGAGGTAGGCATGTTCGTGATAGTTTTGATGACTCTCCACACCTTTTTCTTGTTATGTCCTGCATTTTGTAATGTGGTACTTGACGAGAGGCATTGTAATAAAAGACAACCGTTCGCGACAAGTCCTGATTTATTACTAATTTATTCCTAATACAAATCGTATGCGCTTTGATGCCGTAAGCTGCATTCATACGTCACTACATCTAATACCTAATTTTATAAAATAAAAATGATCTTAATTATTTTTATTTTAAACTCATACTTTTCATTCTTATCTAATCAATCATTTTCAAATACGTCACTACATCTAATACTTAAATATTTCATTTTACATTTGTGTTACATATAATCTAGTTCTATTTTTATGTACTTTTACATTGTTTCCTTTGTAGTTAATGGTTATATTCGGTTCATCTATTGCAATGACTTTATAGGGTCCAGTATACAATGGTTCTAATTTGCTTCGATTCTCATTTTTCAATAACACAAAGTCTCCTATCTTATACACTATAGGCTTAATTTTTCTATCGTACCTATCTTTTCTTATTATCTTACTTCTAATTAAATTTTCTTTTGCTTCCATTTGCGATTTTTGTAATCGATACTTAAGTTCTTTAGGGTAGTCATAATGATTGTATAATGGATCAAGGGTGGTAGAGAGATTTTGAGGCAGGTTACATTGCTTACCAAACACCAATTCATACGGTGTGTAATTAGTTTCCGTATGCACTGTTGTATTGTAAGCAAAGCACCAGAAAGGTAACCATGAACACCAATACTCAGCTTGATTATTAGTCTGTATTCTTAAATAGCTTGCCAAATGTTTATGTGAATTTTCCAAGGAACCTATTGTTTGATGATGATACGCTGTAGACGTTAAGTGTGTTATTTGTAGTAGTTTATAAACCTCCTGCATTACCTCTGCAATAAATTCTGTACCTCGATCCGTTAATACTTTTCTAGGTATTCCGTAGCGTAGCACGAAGTTACTTACAAACGCTCGTGCCACTGATACACTATCTTTAGATGTAAGAGGGTATGCCTCGACATATTTCGTCAAATCGCATTGTAGCGTCAATATATAACTATGATTACAACTATCCTTAACTATGGGCCCAACTAAATCTAAGAAAATCTTATCAAACGCTGACTCACCAATATCCGTTATTACCATGGGTTCTTTTATATCTCTAAAGTATTTCTCACGTTGACACTTATCGCATTTCTTTACATATCTTTCCACATCTCTGTCTAAACCTGACCAAAAGTAACGTTTACGGATATTGTTAATCATGCGTCTGACACCTGCATGTCCGCTTGTCGGTAACATGTGGTAGTCATTCAGAATTACACATTTTGTGTCGTCATCAATTATTCGTTTTACTCCTTTGAGAATACATATTTGGGGACCGGTCCAATTTTTCTCTTTATTTATATATTGTGCTAGCTCTTCTACTATATATTTATTATTTTCATCTTTTATTACGTGTACACATTCAATATTTAATTTATTACATAACAAACTCAGTTCTCTCACAAAGACAGCTCGTGTACATTGCGATCGAGAAGCTGGTTTTACACATATCATACGTTTATCTCGTAAATACGCAAATAGGGAATTTTCTTCTATCGGTTTCTCTTTCACTCTTTTCCACATATACTCATCCATAAATACTAGCTCTGTGTATTCCTTCGGTAATTTAAGCATCTCGACAACTCTCGGTTGATCAGGCCGGTCGTTATCAGGATTCTTATCTACCGTCGGATTACTTGATATTTGAGCCTCAGCTCGTTTACGTTGAGCTCTAGTAAGAACACAAACCAAATTTTCTTGCATCGCTTTCAAATCTTCACTCGTCACTCGTATCCTTGACATTGCGTCAGCTGGTGCATTGTCACTACCTTTTACATATTCCACTACAAAATCGTATTCCTCAATCAGTAATCTGAATTTCGTTAGTCTACTAGATGGGTTTGTCATATTAAACAAATAAACTAGTGGCTTGTGATCGGTTTCTACTTTGAATTTGCGACCATACAAGTATGGACGGAAATATTTTATAGACCATACTATTGCCAATAACTCCTTTTCAATTGTAGGATAATTGCACTCGGCTTTGTTCAAACTTCGACTCGCATAAGCTATCGGTCTTCGGTCACTATTGCATAAAACGGAACCAATAGAAAAACTGCTTGCGTCTGTCATTAATAGAAATGTATTATTATCATCAAAGTTTGGATATTGCAATATGGGTGGTGAAATAAGCGATTTTTTGATTATTAAAAATGCATCTTGACACTTTGTATCCCAATTAAATTTAACATTTTTACGACATAAATTATTTAATGGTATAGTTATTTCACCGAACATGCTACGAATCTACGCACGTCATCAGCATTTTCGGGCACGGGATAATTTTGAATAGACTGAATTTTTTCAGGATCAGGTTTCACTCCTTCAGCTGTAACTACATGACCTAAGTACAACATTTCTTTTTTAAGAAAGTCGCACTTTTTCGGGTTTAATTTTAAGTTTACTTTGCGTAATCTTGCCAAAATATCCATTAAATTATGATTATGATCGGCCAAATTTCTACCATGACATATGTAATCATCCAAATAAACCATAACTTTATCATAATTTAACCCAGACATGGCTACAGTCATAATGCGAGAAAATGCTGACGGACTAATTTTTAATCCCATTGGGAGTCGTTTCATGTGGTAATGGCCTGAAGGTGTTGAAAATGCAGTATACTCCTTGCTTGACTGTTCAAGTTCAACCTGGTAATAACTCTGATCAAGATCAAGATGACTAAAATACATGGAGCCTGATAAGGAGTCTAATATGTCGTTAATATTTGGAAGTGGGAATTTATCGTCAATAATACGGTCATTTAATTTTCTGAAATCGATCACAAGTCTCCACTTCTTTGTTTCGGCAGAATCTGACTTTTTAGGTACTAGTAAAGCGGGACTACTCCACTCACTATTAGATGGTTCTATAATATCCTCATCTAGCATCTTTTTGACTTGCCTATCTACTTCCTTACGCTGTGAAAATGGCAAACGGTATGGTTTGACATATACAGGATCTACATTTGGTTTTAATCTGATTTTTTGTTTGTAAATATTTGTTGTAGACAGCTTATCGCCTGGCAAGTAGAAAACATCGGCATATTTTGCGCAAATGTTTTCAATTGACGTTTTCTCTTCATTATTCAAGTGGTCTAATTTTAATTCTGAAAATAACTTTCTTACACGCTCGCCATCCAAGTTACTTTCGCTAAAAGAACATACTGTATATTGACTCAAACTTTCGGTTTCCGGTTTAAAGTAACTCAATTTCACCTCACTGTCTCTCGTATTTAGTATTTGAATTTTTATTTTTCCATTAATTGGCTTACAAATTCCTGATGCTAAAAATACCCCTTGGCATAACTCTTTTGGAAATATGACACTGTCCCTAGTCAAGTATGTACCTATTTCGAATATCTTTTCGCAACGGGGGGGAACTACCAAGTAACTATTTTCTCCCAATTGCCCAACATCAATTGGTATAGTTAAACGCTTCCCTTGTTTTTTCAACGTGAATGTATTTAGCTCATAATCTAAAAAGCATTTATATTTTTGAAAGAAATCCAATCCTAAAATTCCTTCTGTACTGCACGGTAAAGTTTCAAAAACATAAAAAGTGTGACTATAAGTTTCATTTCCAATTGTAAGATCCAAATCAATATAACCTAGTGATTTTGCCTGACCTCCAATTCCGTTAATAGTAATTTTATGTTCTAAAATTGGTATCTGTAAGTGTTATACAGTGTCATGTTTCACTACGGATAAACTTGCTCCGGAATCCACAAGCCAATTACATTGAATATTGTTTAACGCAAGTTTCACAGAATTACAACAATTAATGTAATAAATGTCATTATAATCGAAAAAACTGATTACCCGTGTGGTTTGAATGCTCGGTCACTTGAGCCGTACGCGACTCTGCTTGCACATCGTTATCGGTAGCGGCAGTGTCAAAGTAATGTATGCCGCGGGTATAGTTTCTGTTCCCACGGTAACCTCTGTAACTTCGAAAACCTCGGTTAGGGTTTCCAAAGTTATTGTTATACCTACCACGCCAATTTGCACGTGTTGGTGGACCTGCATGCCGTGAAGTTTGATGTTGTTGGTGTGACGAAAATGCTCTGCCTCCGCCACGATGACCAAATGTTCTTTGAGGTCGGCCGCGAAACTTACCTTGGCCTCTTTTTGCATAGAACATTTCACCGTGATGATTGTCCGATGGTGACGTCATCGACGACAGCTCCTCATCTTTAGCGGCTCGGACCGCGTCCTTTAATGAAGTGTAATTGCGGGCCGCTAAAATGGTGCTCAACCTCCTATCTCTCAACCCGTCGGTAAAGCGCTTGATGGCTAATTTTTCGTTTAAAGGTTTTAGTACCACATATGAACTACTTTTACCTTCGGCTTGCGAGATAGTAAGTTCGACAAAAAGTTCTTCGATAGTTTTTGCATAATTGTCGATACTCATTGAACCTTGTTTTTGTTGAATTAACTGTGTTTGTAACGACGTACTAGACTTTGTTGTCAGTAAATGACTTTTCATGTCAGTGATAAGAGCCTCAACTGTATCGTAAGATGACGAAAGGCGCATTTTAGCGCTCTCACTCAGCCGTGTTTTTAAAATGAACGTTATCAAAGTTTGCTTTGCAGTTGCTTTCAGTAATGTTTCGTACATTTCAATAGCGGAAATAATTTGCTTTGTAGTTGTTTCTGAATCATCCATTACTGGAATCAACCCCACAGCGGACTTTAAATCGAATTCGGCCATTTCGTCTTCTTTTTCACTTTCTGAGTTACTAGAACTTGAAGTCTCGCTATCTGAGCTTTCCTCTACGGGTACTGGTTCTACTAATATAGGTTTTGGAGGTGTACAGAGTGCTCTGATTTCTGTATACAAATTATCTACACGTGTTACCTCTTGTATGTAAAGCGCTAGATTTTCAGCTGTAATATTTTCCTGGGCTAACTTATCGTAAGCTTGAAAGTCTATGTAAAGTAAAGAAGCCTCATTAAATCTCTTTCTACCAGCCTTACTCTCATACCTTCTTTTAGGACCAATTTGTACCAAATATTGTCTTATTTTAAATAGCTTTTCATAAAAATTTCTTATCTCTGAGACTTCCATATAAAATATTATTTAAAAATATAAGCAGGTGAGTAATCGTCTCCTTCATTGATATCTAACTACGTTTATCTATGAATTATCTTAAAGTTAAAAATAAAAATGTACCGACCGCATCATGTCATTAATATACCGTATTCTTCACTTCTCCCCTGCATTTGGCTGATGGGACCTCAACACGCATCTTTGGCAGCACAGTTTTCTTCATTTCACTTCACGTTTCAGTCTTTCTAGCACTGCACATCCTTCAGTCTCTTATAGCGCAGCGAAGCACAGCACAGCACAGCGCGAACACAGAATCACAGTCCCAATCCGATGCACATCCTTCAGTCTTTGATAAGTTGTACAGCACAATCACTTTAAGTTCACACCGGCAGTATGGCAGACACTTTTAGTTCTGGAACCCTGTAGTTTTTGTACTCACGACGCGCGGCGAAACGTAGGAAAATTAAGAATTGTTTTCATCTTCACGACGACCATTATTAGAATTTTCACGACGACGAAGGGAACGGAACCTTGCAAGACCATGTTCTACAATTTGTTGTTGCATCCACCGTTCATGGCACTTTTTGTAGATTTTAAAGACGATGTAGACCGCTATGACGAATAACAATAAACACGAAACCAGCATCAAAACGTTGGATTTGTCCAAGTGGTTTCCTAAATCCTTTAAAATGGCATCATTGTTTCCTCCAACTGCGTTTTGTGACACAAACACATCTTCTTTTTCAACTTTAGATTGGCACATTTTGAGTTTTTGAAAACAAAGTCCACAAATCTATTTTTATAATTCACATAAAATATTGTTCAAAGATTGCTGCTACTTGCGATAACGACGCGCAATTTGAGCCTCGTACCTCTGGCATGGAGTCGCCATGTGGTACTTGACGAGAGGCATTGTAATAAAAGACAACCGTTCGCGACAAGTCCTGATTTATTACTAATTTATTCCTAATACAAATCGTATGCGCTTTGATGCCGTAAGCTGCATTCATACGTCACTACAGTAATTCTGATCTTTCATAATTTCGTTTAAGTTTCTTAATCAAGTTATTACAAAAATTGCGGTACCTAGTATAAGTGATTTTAATAATGTCATTGTCAGCATATATTTTTGACTGTTTATGTAGCTTGTCACGATGTCTTATACAGCGCAAAAGCGCAGGGGTAATCCACGGTTTGATCATTCTTTTCCGGCGGGAAAGAATAACAGTACGCGTGTTTACCTTGATAAACCTTGAAAGTGATGTAACTAAATAAGTAGCTGCTGAATCAGCATTGTTCGAGTTGTAAATAGGGGACAGGTCTAAATTGATTAAGTCATGCGTCAGAGCATCACTTGCCAACTTAGCACATTTCGTAACGGCATTGAATCTAATATAATATTTTTGTAAACACAGTAATAAACTTTTATGATCAGTCAGCGTTGTGTTTAATACTATAGTTTTCAATGTTATGTTAGTTTTTGCAAGAATATGATCTAAACAATTTCCCTCTCTTGTTGGTAAAAGATGAGTAGGTAAAAAGCCATGGTAAGCTGCATGCGTCAGGTATATTGGTGAATTTCGTTCGGTGCTTCCAATTTTAATATCTATGTTGATGTCACCCATAATAAAAATATTTTTAAATTTTGTTAATGTTGATAGAATGTTACTGAGTGATTGCAGAAATTTTTTAATGTTTTGATAGGAAGGAGAGCGATATATAGAAATAATTGCGGTATCAGTACCTAATTTTGCAATTAAGCAATTTGCATCGGTAAAAAGAGGTTCTTCTATTGAAACTTTAGCAATATTGGACTTTATATATAACACTACACCGTCATTTTGCAAAACGTTTGTATTGTTAGTAGAATATGCATTGTACCCGTCCAAGCGTGGAATAATAGTGGATAAGGATAACCGGCACTCTGTGAGGATAACAATATCCGGACTCACATTAATCTGGCACAGTAAGGCTTGTAAACCATCAAAGTTACAGTTGATACTACGAATGTTTTGTACGAAAATATTAAACTTACTATTGCTGTTTGCAACCAGTGAGGCACACTCAATAGCGTCACAGCATTGTGACTCATACTCACAAGTAGAATCAATGTCATCAACTAGGTCACCAATACCTCCCATAGTTGTGCTGATTTAATGCGTTCAAGCGGCGCTCTAGGCGCCCACATAGTCGATAGAGCTAAGGTGCCTCAATTCAGCGCTTTTTCTAGCTGGGCATTGCTCATCTCCAGTTTTATGGGCACTCGGTTTTTTGAAGCGCTGGCACGTTGCACATTTTTCTGGTTGGTTTCTGTTGCTGCAGTCTTTGAAGCTGTGTCCTGTAGAACCGCAGTGACCACAAGTGGGGCTAGTCTCCTTGCAGAATTTAGCAGAGTGCCCGTACTGGTGACACTTGAAACACCTGGTCACAAGGGTGAAATCCCTCACAGGGCAGGATGTCCAGTTAATGAAAAGTCTGCCCTGCTGAATAAGGAATTTTCGTAGTTCGGCCGTGACTTCTATGATAAAATTACAGGTGGCAGCATCCTTTCTACCGGATTTGTGGCTCAGCCTTATAGAACTGTATGTACGTTCTTTGGTCAAATCTGGAATATTTTCAGCTATATTCTGCTCATAAATGCAATCCTTGAGTTCGGTTTCAGAAGTACACGAGGGCACACCTAGAAGTATAACTTTCGGTCTCTTTTTAGCAGTAACCTCCACAGTTAGTCCCGATTCCTTGAGTTTTTCAGATTTCTGCAGTTTTTCAAGATCTTCTTTCCCATTGGTGCTAATTATAACGCCTCCGTTCTTAGTCTTCCTAACTCCACGGATATGCAGCTTAAGTTCGTCGGGCTTAATAAGAGTTTGTACCAATTTCTTAGTATCATCACTCGAGCCATCCTTATTAGCGGGGTAAATGGCAATGTTGCTGCTTGCGGTGGGGCGAATAACAGAGTTGTTTCTTATTTTCACAGCATCAGCAAAAGAAGCGGGCTGAGGTGCAGGTATTGGTGTTGACTTCACACAATGCTTCAGGTCCTGTATTTGTGCAGAAATTTCCATTTCTTCTTCCTTCTTATTGAGTTCTACGTGAGCCATCATATATTTATATTTAATCGATTGATATTTCGTGGTTAGCTGCGCTACCCCGGTAAGGATGTCCTTGCATCGATAGTTTATACGGAGTTTCTGGTCTCCATCCAATTTCTTGGTTGACTCGTTGCTAATGCTGCAGATTTCCTCCAGGGCTCTCTCCACCTCACTTATCCAGCGGCTTATCTCTGGAGTAGTCACTAGTTCAACCTCGGGATCCAACATAGTTAAGTGCGACATTTCCAGTCGTCCAGGGTGATTTTTCACAGATATGGTTTATATACAAACATTACGCACAAGCACACTTACTGAACGTGCTCATTCGTCGCGCGCTGACAATGCGGATGTTTGACACAGTTAAAGATAAATTGCAATTATTTAAATAAAATTATAAAATTTTGTGCAGAATACACGTCTAATCACTGCCACTGCATTTTGCATAAGCCATATATCACGCCTTTATCCCTTGCGGGGTAGGCAGAGCGTTAACGGCCGTAAGAATACGGCCACTATCGCCACGTCTGACATTTTTGAGAATTGTTTTCTAAGGTTGTTTCAGAAAACATGTGTATCACTATAGTGACAGGTTGTCAGCCTGTCGCCTGAAAATTGTAATACACCATTACTCTCGAGTCCCTTAGTCGCCTCTTACGCCACCCGCGGGAAGGATATGAGGTGATGCTATTCTGAGCCGGCATCACACGGCACCGTGTCATCCTACTAAATTGATAAGCTCACTTGAATTAAGTAAATACTGAAGCCCAAATTAATTTAGGTAACGGGGTCAAAAGCAATTAAATGTAAACCACTACGTCCAACACCCACATACATTAAACTTGGGTAATTTAACTAGTTCACTGCTAATAACTTAACTGTTTTACTGCTTTTACATACATACATACATACACATATCACGCCTATATAGGATATGGGGTGATGCTATCCTAAGCCGGCATCACACGGTCCCACTGCTTTTAATATAACTATTTCATTGTTTCCCCGAAACCGCCTTATGTTACGACAAAAGTTTAGTCTGTTGGCTGTTTTATTAACTTACGTAATTTAAAGTCACGCCTCTATGCCATAGGATGAAAGCAGCACTTCAATGAGTCATTGTAAGTTGATAACTAAACGGCCAACAGCCTAAACTTTTGCCCTAAAATAAGGCACCGAATTCGATTCCTGATAATCATAATTTATTTGGTGTCATAAAGTGTTAAAAATGAATTTTATATTTTCTTATCAAATAAAATCAATCAATCAATCAAATACTTTATTCGTAACTGTAGGTAACGTATACAAAGGATCTTAAAAGTAGTTGGTAGCACTACAGTTTGCCTGTTGGCGTACGAAATTCTTAGGCTTAGTTATTTTAAGTACAATGGTAGCTAGTTAAATATAAAATTAATATCGGAAAAACAAAATAAAACATTCATAACTAACAAAATTGACATAACAAAAACTCTTAACTTAAATAAAGTTACAACATTTTAATTAATATTGTGAACATGTGATTATAGGAAACTAATATCATCATCACTTAAATAGTCTTGTATACATACATACATACATACATATATCACGCCTTTATCCCTTACGGGGTAGGCAGAGCGTTAACGGCCGTAAAAATACGGTCGCTATCGCCACGTCTGACAAAATATAGAGGGCCGTTTGAGATAATTTGTGTATCACTATAGTAACAGGTTGTCAGCCTGTCGCCTAAAAGTTGTAATACACCTGAAACCCTCAAGTCCCTTAGTCGCCTCTTACGACACCCACGGGTAGGAAATGGGGTGATGCTATTCTAAGCCGGCAACACACGGCCTTGTATACCGTAATAATTTTTTTCAGTAATATGCGGGTCAGAGCCGATTTAAATTTGGATGGCACATTTAAGGTTTTTAGGTTTTTCGGAAGTTTATTATAGAGTTTGGGTGCCATTTCAAGAACACTTTTTTTCCATTAACGCAGCACATATTTGTTTCAACCATTGTATCTTCATTCATCATTGAGTCTTAAATTACAATGACACATTACTAGAGAAGTTAAAAAACACTTTTTAAAGTATGATTTTTGAAACCGTGCTCAACTGGTATCTACGGTCTGCAACGGCTGCTCTCTCGCTGGTCAACCACTCAAAAATAGAAAGTGTTTTCTACTACTCGAATTTGTTTAGGGTGCACGTGTGAATTTAACGCTGTGTGAATAGGTAATACAACACAATAGGTTTTTTAGCCCGTTTTCAAGTGTACTTATTTAGATGGCGGTCAGTTAAACTGCAAAAGTTTCTTTCAAATATTTTGTATAGTTGAGTATTAATATAACTCATTATATCAAAATTTCAACTTAACGCAACGCCATCTAGTATGACATCAGAAACTAGCTCGAAATCTGTCAGATACAGACAGATAGAAAAGTTTCCATAGATAACCACCTTCTTAGGATTCAGCTAAAAAACCCAGAACTTTCGTAAATTCGATAAACCAGAATACAGGTGGATCGCACACTTGACGCACGATAGAGCGCACTAATATTGCAGCGGTCTGTCAGATCCATACTAGAAACGTCACTCCCCATTCTAAAACCGCACTCGACGGACGACGCCGCGATAGCACTGCGTCGACAGCGGTTGAGCGGTTTTAGTATGGGAATTGACATTTCTAGTATGGATCTGACAGACCGCTGCGATATTTTTGCGCTCAGTCATGCGTCAAGAGTGCGATCTACCTTAGAATTCAGCTAAATAACTCGGAACTCTCGTACATTCGATAAACCATAATATAGAAGGGACGAAAGACTTTACAGTGTTACCCCAAATAACTTTGCGATATCTTATCAAAAGCCGTTTGTGATATATCCGTTTTCCCGTCTCTTCAACAGGCGGATCGCACTCTTGACGCACGACGGAGCGCAAAAATATCGCAGGGGCCTGTCAGATCCATACTAGAAATGTCAATACCCATACTAAAACCGCTCAACCGCTGTCATCGCAGAGCTATCGCAGTGTCGTCCGCCGAGAGCGGTTTTAGTATGGAGACGTTTCTAGTTCTGACAGACCGCTGCGATATTTTTGCGCCCCGTCGTGCGTCAAGTGTGCGGATCCGCGGTAAAAGGGATGAAAGACTTTACTGTGTTACCCCAAATAACTTTGCGATATCTCATCAAAAGCCTTTGTGATACTCTATATCCCTTTCCCCGTCTCTATCAACATAATACTTATTTCAAGGACACGGAACTTTCAAATCTCTCTCTTCCTTTTGTTTGAGATTACCATCAAAGGCCTTTTACCATTACAGGGTGTAAAATTTGCTGCAAGTATTTTGAGGGGTGAAATAACCCAAAACTGAACCACTTTCCCTAACGAACATAGGTCGAAATATATAAAAAAAAATTGGACGATACAAAATTAGCAAACGACCAAATCAATTTGTATGAGAGGTCCAAAAAATTTTCTCATATTTCGACCTATGTTCCTTTGGGAAAGTTGTTCAGTTTCATGGGCTGGTTCTCCCCATAAAATATTTGCAGCTAATATTTTTACACCCTGTATAATAAGTGTTACGACTACTTATAGGTGGTTTAATTAATTTCTACAATGAATACTACGAACTTCCATCAAAATGTATTGCAAGTATAAATCGTACGCTCCATACCATATAAAAAAAATGCGTAGGTATGAGTTTATGGGAAAGTTATTTTTATGAAAGGGTATCACCCTTCAAAGTTTGCGTAGGCACTGCCTAAAAATAATCCTATAAGGAAGCTATCAATGAATGCTAATATAAGCCTGAAAAAAGCCGAGTAGCCCTCCCCATAAGCCAGACAAAGATAGCTCTACATGACGTCATATCTCCCCTCTCTCTCCCACATGACGTCACTGTTGTAAAACAATCGATGGAGTTTTACACCATAGCGATAGGGATTGTGAATCTTTGCGTGAAAGATACAGAGTTTATTTTTGTATGAAAATTTGTTGATTCACGAAATTCGATGACGTAACGTTGAGATAATGTAGATTTTACGGGAAAATAGTCTCTAAAACGGAAGAAATACAGTTGATTCAGGGGTTTCATTACTGTAAGCGATTTTTGATGTACTGAAGAGGATCCCAATGCATACGTGATGCCTCCGTCATTTTGTAGTACGGAATTTTCTTTTTTATTTATTAATATTCTAGTCAGTGGATAGATGGCGCTGTGCTGGGTATGCTACCGCAAAGAACGGAACGTAAAATTTATCTTTTGCTTTTTTGAAACTTGGACTCGGACTCATTTGGAAAGAAAGTGTCAGTGCATGCCAGACTGTCAGTTAGTGTTGCAATGATTTTTTTCTTTCAATGTTTAGCTGTCATTTGTATGGGACAACCTATCCAGTGCGTAGATAACTTCATATCGATGTCTGTAGGCCTCTAAGGTGGATCGCACACTTAACTCACGACGGAGCGCTAAAAAATCGCAGCGGTCTGTCCGATGCATACTAGAAATGTCAGTCCCTATACTAAAACGGCTCAACCGCTGTTAATGCAGCGCTATCGCAGCGTCGTCCGTCTAGTGCGGTTTTAGTATGGGGAATTTGGCGCTCTGTCGTGCACTGTGTGCGAACCACCTTAATCGCACAAATTTTGCTGTGGCAGCACGTATACTCCGGGTGCCTCGAGCATACTAAAACGTCGTTCCCGTTCCGTCCTACGTTTATGGAGTGAGTGTCCCATTTCGTCCCACTTTATAGGCTTAACGTGGCCATTTGGGATTTACGATCAAGTCCGATCTGAGGTAAAAGCGATAATCTCAATTTTATGGTGGCAATAATCTTATAAAGTTGTTTAATGTCAAATGTCTATCTATACTACACTTCTCATCAGAGAATTCGGGACACTTTCGTTTTTATAATTTTATAAAACAATAATGTGATTCCTACGAAACATAAACTTATGTTAAAAGTGTATTATAATATCTTAAGTCCGTATTTATAAATCGCACTCACTCTGATATCAAAGGTAAGACTATTTTTTTTTTCAAATGTTAGTCAATACTAACAGCATCTCAAAGTGGCACTCAAGATCGACCTCAGAGTTGGGTGTGGTTTATAAATACGGGTTATAGTACCGTGGATTTTGGAAAAAGTAAATCATGTGTCTTTTGTTTTCTAAACTACTTTCTTTCGAAATCGCTTACAAAAACCATGACACAAACCGGATATCACACGGCATGTTGCTGCGTTACGGCTGTCACAGTTGTCATTTGCATGACGGGTGTCACAAACGGGAACAGGCATCATATTACCTACTTAAAATACTTTGGGAGTCCAAAATAATTCGTAGACTTTCGTAGCGACGTCGTAGCAAAATGCTACGAAATGATATGCTACAACCATTTTATTACTTCTATGTTTTTATACATGGTGTAAAAAAAATTGTTGCAAATATTTTAAGGGGTGAATCAGCCTATGTAACTGAAGAACTTTCCCCAAGAAACATAAGTCAAAATAAGAAAAATTTTTTTGGTCGCCCCATACAAATTGACTTGGTTGGTCGGTAGTTTTGTATGGGAGGTCCAAAATTTTTTTTCATATTTCGACGTATGTTCCTTGGGAAAAGTTGTTCAGTTTCATGAGCTGGTTCACCCCTTAAAATATTTGCAGCAAAATTTATTACACCCTGTATAGATTCACACTTGTAGTATTTATTTGATTTAATATAAATATTTTTCAACATAAAGCTTTCCAATGAAACGAATCAAATGTAAGTCCCCGTTCATTTATAATTCCAAGAATTTGATTGAAAATTCTGATGTCTATGGAATAATAATGTAAACTTCATATAATATTAATTCGCAGAATCCAATGTTTGTTCAAATTGGATATTGGAGAGGCTTGTTACAACAAAAATTAAGGCTGTACGCACACTTAACGCACGACGGAGCGCTAAAATATCGCAGTGGTCTGTCAGATCCATACTAGAAACGTCACTCCCCATAATGAAACCGCACTCGACGGGCGACACTGCGATAGCGCTGCGTCGACAGCAGCGGTTGAACGGTTTTAATAAGTTCTAGTTCAAGTTTTTTATTCACAACATTATTGGGTTTCTAGTGTGGATCTGACAGACTGTTGCGATATTTTAGCGCTCCGTCTTGCTTTAAGTGTGCGATCCGCCTTACTTTTAATAGTTTTTATAAAATATCGAATAAATAACTAAATCATATTTCAGCTTTTATGTTCTGGAAAATTTTATTTAGTTGAGGAGAAACTCCAAAAATATTTGAGAGCAAAATAAAACTAAAATGCTGCTATGATACCTATTGAACATAGTTTGTGAATTTTGCAAGGGCAGACTAAGGAGAAAAGGTCAAAATCCTACTGTTTAGAGTAAAGAATTTTCTTTTTATTTTAAAATATACAAGGTGTTAGAAAAAGTACTAACTTCTTTTCAAGGGATGAACCCAGGAAACTGAACAACTTTCCCCGAAGAACATGGATCGGTCGGAATATGTAAAAAAAATTAGTCCTTACATACAACCTGACTGAGTCGGTTGGTGTACAGTCTGTATGGAAGGCTCATTTTTTTTTCATATTTCGACCTGTTCCTTGGGGAACATACAGTCAACAGAGAACAGAAGAACAATCTCTTCCTAAACCATTTCAGAGTTATGAAGTTGTCATAAAACCCCAAGGTAACAACGTAATGCTTGTCGTTTAGATTTCTTTAAAGCTTGTATTAAAGGGCTTAACGGTTAATAATTTTTAATGCGTGCTTAGCTTAACTTGGCTATAAATTTTAATCGTTAATAAAATTATAGATTTAACAGCTTTATTTGAAACACCTACTTACCTGATCACCTGCTAATATTATAAATGCGAAAGTTTGTATGTTTGTTTGTTACACCTACATGCTAAAACTAGTGAAACCGATTTTCATGAAATTTGGCACATAGATAGAGGTTAACTTGGATTAACACATAGTATAGTTGTTATCCCGAAAAAATGTTTTTTGGAATACTCATTCATACATCACGCCTTTATCCCTTGCAGGGTAGGCAGAGCGTTAACAGCCGTAAGAATACGGTCGCTATCGCCACGTCTGACATTTTTGAGTATTGTTTTCCAAGGTAGTTTCAGAAAACATGTGTATCATTATAGTGACAGGTTGTCAGCCTGTCGCCTAAAAATTGTAATACACCAATACTCTCGAGTCCCTTAGTTGCCTCTTAGGCTGGTTTCAGAGCGACGCGTCTCGGCAGCGCTGCCCAGCCGCGCGCGCCTCGCTTTACACTAGATTGTATGTAGCGTTTCATAGTGACGCGTCTTGGGCCGCGTCTCGGCAGCGCTGCCCAGCCGCGCGCGCCTCGCTTTACACTAGATTGTATGTAGCGTTTCATAGTGACGCGTCTTGGGCCGCGTCTCGGCAGCGCTGCCCAGCCGCGCGCGCCTCGCTTTACACTAGATTGTATGTAGCGTTTCATAGTGACGCGTCTTGGGCCGCGTCTCGGCAGCGCTGCCCAGCCGCGCGCGCCTCGCTTTACACTAGATTGTATGTAGCGTTTCATAGTGACGCGTCTTGGGCCGCGTCTCGGCAGCGCTGCCCAGCCGCGCGCGCCTCGCTTTACACTAGATTGTATGTAGCGTTTCATAGTGACGCGTCTTGGGCCGCGTCTCGGCAGCGCTGCCCAGCCGCGCGCGCCTCGCTTTACACTAGATTGTATGTAGCGTTTCATAGTGACGCGTCTTGGGCCGCGTCTCGGCAGCGCTGCCCAGCCGCGCGCGCCTCGCTTTACACTAGATTGTATGTAGCGTTTCATAGTGACGCGTCTTGGGCCGCGTCTCGGCAGCGCTGCCCAGCCGCGCGCGCCTCGCTTTACACTAGATTGTATGTAGCGTTTCATAGTGACGCGTCTTGGGCCGCGTCTCGGCAGCGCTGCCCAGCCGCGCGCGCCTCGCTTTACACTAGATTGTATGTAGCGTTTCATAGTGACGCGTCTTGGGCCGCGTCTCGGCAGCGCTGCCCAGCCGCGCGCGCCTCGCTTTACACTAGATTGTATGTAGCGTTTCATAGTGACGCGTCTTGGGCCGCGTCTCGGCAGCGCTGCCCAGCCGCGCGCGCCTCGCTTTACACTAGATTGTATGTAGCGTTTCATAGTGACGCGTCTTGGGCCGCGTCTCGGCAGCGCTGCCCAGCCGCGCGCGCCTCGCTTTACACTAGATTGTATGTAGCGTTTCATAGTGACGCGTCTTGGGCCGCGTCTCGGCAGCGCTGCCCAGCCGCGCGCGCCTCGCTTTACACTAGATTGTATGTAGCGTTTCATAGTGACGCGTCTTGGGCCGCGTCTCGGCAGCGCTGCCCAGCCGCGCGCGCCTCGCTTTACACTAGATTGTATGTAGCGTTTCATAGTGACGCGTCTTGGGCCGCGTCTCGGCAGCGCTGCCCAGCCGCGCGCGCCTCGCTTTACACTAGATTGTATGTAGCGTTTCATAGTGACGCGTCTTGGGCCGCGTCTCGGCAGCGCTGCCCAGCCGCGCGCGCCTCGCTTTACACTAGATTGTATGTAGCGTTTCATAGTGACGCGTCTTGGGCCGCGTCTCGGCAGCGCTGCCCAGCCGCGCGCGCCTCGCTTTACACTAGATTGTATGTAGCGTTTCATAGTGACGCGTCTTGGGCCGCGTCTCGGCAGCGCTGCCCAGCCGCGCGCGCCTCGCTTTACACTAGATTGTATGTAGCGTTTCATAGTGACGCGTCTTCACACAGCAGGCATTATGGAATGCTGCAGGATTAAACCGACTTCGACGCGGACTGAGCCGCCGGCGCCCGTTACTACTCTATAAAATTTAGCTTGATACCTGTGACAGTTGTCAGTTTCGAGTAAATGCTATGACATAATTTTAGATTCTCTCACAACACATGGGTTGGCTGGAAGAGATCTCTCACTAAGAGATAAGAATGTATTAATTTTATGTACTATTTATGCAATAAAGATACATATACATATATATAATATATATAAGGTCCATTTCCTTTGATTACTTTTTTTTTGTATTGAGCTGTCAAACGTCACAGGTATTAAGCTATATTTTAAAAACTATAGTTGACTGAACGTTTACCGATGAGGAGGTACAAGGTATGATTCGCGGGGGCACACAGAGAGTTGATTTATTTCTAGTTTGTTTAGGACCTTTGAGCAATACGGCCTTCAATCTTGGACCCACCCGGGACATTGAAGCCTACTGACAAATTTTGAGAGAGAAATATGATTCTGTGCTTCGGAGGGCACGTTAAGTTGTAATTTCTCCATAACAGTCCACTGATGGGCAATGGTCTTCGCCTATCGGGGGGTATTGCCATACTTACCACAGTTGGCAGGCAGATTGGCGAGCGCAGTGTAAGATGTAGCATTCACAGGGAACGCGGCTGCCCATTCCCTTCATAATTTCGCCTTTTACGACATCCACGGGTAAAATTCTCCTTGCCTTATCCCGTTCTCTGTCGGGATCGGCTACCTAACCTAGGGGATTCGACGTTGAACCAAGTTTTACACAGAGCGACTGCCATCTGACCTCTGCAACCCAAAGGCTAACCTGGCCCGAATCCTAGGTTAAGTCACATTCAAATATCATCTGAATTCAAATTTTATTTGAATGTGGGTTTTATCACGATGTTTTTCCTTCACCGTAAGAGCAGTCGGTAAATGTACGTGAGTAAAAACACATTGGTACACGGCGGGGATCGAACTCGGGTCTCATAGACCAACGGAGCTAGTCCTTTGTATTCATCGATCCATCTGGAGAGCTCATATTCCTTGCAAATTGTCAGCCATATTTCACTGCTACCATCATGGAACTATTATTACTACACCATCCTTCTGTCCTGCGGTTTCACCCGTTGCTAATAGTTTTTCCGTGGGATTCAGAGCTTTTCCCGTAAAGAAAGAAATTTATACTCAATTAAGTATCTTTTAATAAAACCGCCTGATGCCGCCTAAGAATAACATCGCCCCAATTCGCTTGTGGACTGGATCATTAAAAAAATACTTACTAAAAGCTGCACGCCTAAAACTATTGTCCAAAAATACTACGGACTTCATTCGTAATTTTCAAAATATTCGAAGTTTGAATTAAAAAAAATACATAAAAGTAAGTGTTTTGACGCCATTAAAAATAGCAATTAATGACGTCATACATTGCTATTTTCTTCCATGGAATTGAAGAATTTTGCCCAAGAAACATAGGTCGATTTTTTGGACCTCCCATACAAATTGACTTGACCGGATGGTATGTACGGGAGGTAATTTTTTTTGTCATATTTCAACCTGTTTTTTGGGACAACTTGTTGAGTTTCATGGGCACTTCTTAAAATATTTTCTTAATTTTTTAACACCCTTTTTAGACAGACAAACGCGAAAAGCGACTAAGCTTAATACTATGTAGTGAATAATAATAGTTAGTGAAACTTCATGAAACTACGAAAGCAGACTATTCTGATCTGTTGACTCTGAATTGAGAAGTTTGTTTGTAGGAATGTAATAATACTTAGTTGGAAGTTCGTGCTTCAGAAAGCACGTTAGATTTGCCTATTCATTATGAAGGATCATAAACTGGTGTGATAGACTGGTGTCAAATGCTAGTCAATACTAACGACATCTCAAAGTCGCACTTAAGAGCGATCTCAGAGGTAAGTGTGATTTATAAATACGGACCTTAGACTAGCGGCCCGCCCAGCGGTTGCGTCCGCTGCTAATCGTTTTTCCGTGGAAATAAGACACTTTACCGGCTTGGCTTTAGTTAAGACCATATGCCAATATCAAGTTAAATAAATTCGATAGATAACTGGGTCATTACATAAAAATTATAAAATACAAAACTTGTACGCTAATTAAAACTATTGTCCAAAAATAATACAGACTCCATTTTTAGTTTTTCAAAGTACTTATTCAAAGTTTGAAAATAAACAGAAAAATATTGTAAAAGTAAGCGTTTTGACGCCATCAAAAATAGCGACAGTTTGACGTCATCACTCAGTATTTTTAAACAAAATTAAAAAGTTGTTGGTTTGGCCCGCCAGTTATCATACCTAGTCTCTGCACCCAGCTCTGATGTGGTTACAGCCTTCATTTGCCTTTCAAGCTGACTATTTTACAATAATTTTGACCGCCAGCTTTGGGCCCTCGTCAAAATGCGTCCCAATGCTATAATTTATTGATAAGGGCTTTCGAAAAGCAATTTGCAATTAAATGAGATAGCCCTACTTGTACTTAGCGTTTCAAGTACAGGATGTCCGCAATTTGAATCATATTAATTTAACGTATGAAATACACCGTGTGATGCCGGCTTAGAATAGCATCACCCCACCTCCTTCCCGCGGGTGTCGTAAGAGGCGACTAAGGGACTCGAGAGTATTGGTGTATTACAATTTTTAGGCGACAGGCTGACAACCTGTCACTATAGTGATACACATGTTTTCTGAAACAACCTTGGAAAACAATCCTCAAAAATGTCGGACGTGGCAAAAGCGATCGTATTTTAACGGCCGTTATTGCTCTGCCTACCCCGCAAGGGATAACGGCGTGATGTCGACGGTCAGCCGTGGCGATAACGACCGTAATTTACCGACTGTTGCGATTGTTAACATTCTGCCTACCCCCACAAGGATAAAGGCGTCATTTGTGTAAAATATTAGCTGCAAATATTTTAATGTAAGGGATAAATCAGCCTAAGAAACTGAACAACTTTCCCCAAGGAACTTAGGTCGAAATATGAAAAATAAATCTTTAGACCCCATACAAATTGACTTGGTCGGCTGGTAGTTTTTACATTTTGTATGGGAGGCGCAAAAACTATTTTCATATTTCGACCCATGTTCCTTGGGGAAAGTTGTTCAGTTTCATGTAATAGTTGACTTCAAAAATATTTGCAGTTGATTTGTTTACATCCTGTAAATAAGATATGATTCAAAGCACCCTATACATTGACGATCGTGACACATACATAACCTCCTAAATGTAAATAGACCATGAATACATATTACATAATTTGGCGATGGAATTCTCAGATCATACTTTATTACGTCATTGCCTGGGGATGCTGTTGGAATAGCATTACCCCTCTTTTTTATGCGACCGTCATAATTTTACTCACATATTTGATATCATCAAATGCAGAGCATATTACAGTCTTGGTTGACAACCTGTCACTGAAGTGAAGTGAGACATGATATTTTACAATCAGTCAATAATCGAATGTTTGTCAAACTCAAAAATTTCTACGACCGCTAATACCCTGCTTACTCCGCAAGAGAAAAAAGCGTGCTCGTAAGGATGTAATTTACCTACTTCAGTTCTAGCTACAGAAATACGGCGATGATAAATTAAGAAGAAAAAATTACTACCGTTACTCAAAAATAGGTACCTAGGTTAGGTACCTATTTTTTATTAGGGGGTTTTCGTAGGAAAAAAGGTCCGAATGTCGGTATACATACTTACATAAATCACGCCTATATCCCTTGAGGGGTAGGCAGAGCGTAAACAGTTGAAAAAACCGTCATTTACGCCACGTCTGACAAGTGTTCGAGGGTAATTTCAGAAGACTGTGTACTACCATAGTGAGAGGCTGTTAGCCTGTCACCTAATATTGCAATACACATCAACCCTCAAATCCCTTAGTCGCCTCTTACGACACCCACAGGTAAGATATGGGGTGATGCTATTCGAAGCCGACATCACACGGCACGTCGGCATGTCGGTAAGGTTCCCGGCATATTTGCATCTTAATGAAGTTGAGATTTTCAGAGTTGCTTTCTTTCTCTTAATGCCTAAGTTGTACGCTTACAAACTATTGTCAAGTAGTCTACATACTCATGTACCTACGTATAGTTTTGGAAAATATTGACAGTTTGAATTAACAAACAGAAAAGTAATATAAATTAATAAATAAATATCCTGGACAATTCACACAGCGGCGCGCCATCTAGCCCCAAACTAAGCAAAGCTTGTACTATGGGAACCAGATAGCTGATACTAATACATATATACTTTTTTAAAAATAAATACATTATACATAGAAAACACCCAGACTCAACACAAATAATTGAAAATTAACTTAACAAATATTTGTGCCCGGTGGGGATCGAACCCACGACCCTCGGTGTAGAAGGCAGGCTTACTATCCGCTACGCCATCAGCACAGTCAATATAAAAGTTGCCATCCAAGCTAGACAGACCAGAATATCGTTTTTAAAAATAGCTCATCTGACCTGCCCGTCATCATACATTGACTGTCCCGATGGCGTAGCGGATAGTATGCCTGCCTTCTACGCCGAGGGTCGTGGGTTCGATCCCCACCGGACACAAATATTTGTTTAGTCAATTTTCAAATATCTGTGTCCGGTGGGGATCGAACCCACGACCCTCGGCGTAGAAGTCTGGTGTCCGTAGAAGTCCCTCAACAGTCTGGGTGTTTTCTATGTATAATATGTATTTATTTACAAAAAAAAGTATATATGTATTAATATCAGCTAGCTAGTTCCCTTAGTACAAGCTTTGCTTAGTTTGGGGCTAGATGGCGCTGTGTGAATTGTCCAGGATATTTATTATTATTATATACCTTTAATACTAAAAATACGCCCTTTATTCTTATTTTGTGAGGGCTTGGGTCTGTTAGAGTCACATAAATCAGTCATTTTGGCCAAAATTATTAATGAGACCTTTCTGTAATCAAAGCTGCTTTGAGGTGGTACCTTTAGTTATTCGACAGAAAGTAGGACGAGAACGGACATTATAGAAATCTGTAGAAAGGACAATGTGGCGGCGCGTATGCGCTCCACATACAAGTCCTGAAACGCGCTATCAAAGTGTTTCCGCCGATCGCTATATATACAACCTCCAAATATGGCCGGTTGGTGCAGTCGGTCCCCTGGTCACAACACCCGAGCAGGTGGGTAGCTACCCTTTTCCCTCCTCCGTCGTCACTAGGCCTACTGGCCTCAACACCCATCACCCCTCCTAAAACAACATCCAATTCTATTATTTTAGTTTCGAAAAAACAGTTATTAAGTAGTTTTCCGCCAAATCACTTTGTGAATTTGTTCCCAGTCTGGTTAGGACATTGCAGCCATATCCACCTAACCCTCGAGTGATACTCTGTATTGATCATTAATATGAAGTTATCTACGCACTGGATAGGTTGTCCCATACAAATGTCAGCTAGTTTTGCAGCCCTAATTGAAGCGCCATCTACGAGATACCGCGTACATTTTTATTTGCTTTCTTTGACTGCTAGCGACATAATGGGGATTTTTAAATAGTACCACCAATATTGAAGCAACTACTACTGCTACAGCCACTACAGTCCACTGCTGGACATGCCCCCCCCCCCCCCCACTTGGGGTATGTTGCCATACCCATCACGCTTGTGAGCGCAGTGCAAGATATTGTAGATATTCATAGAAACGCTGCTGCCTTCGCCTTTTACGACACCCACGCGCAGAAACGGGGTGATGTTATTCTAAGCCGGCACCACGCGGCGTAGCAACACCCAGTCCACGGCTAACTTCAGATCAGTGGTATAGATAGTGTAAATCGAATCATGGTTTCCACGTCGGGGTATCCACCGGGAATTATTGCCGCGTCTGTCGGATTACTCTCGCTTACTTATGCTAATTTGAAACTAAACAGACTGAATATTATATCAAGAACCTACTGACGTTTTTGGTAGATGACTGGGTCTTTAATAAAATACAAAAGTTGCTTAAAACTGTTGTCCAAAAATACTACATACACCGTTTATAGTTTTTCGAAATATTTAAAGTTTGAATTAATAAAGATAAAAATAATATAAAAGTAAGTATTTTGATGCCTCCGGAACTAGAGAGACATGACGTCCTCTCATCGTATTTTCATATAAAATATCGTTTTAAATGAAGTGCATTAAGTATGTCATAAACCTCCATAATCTTTTATGCTGTCAACTTTCTGTTACAATGTTAATACAAACGAAACAAGTTGGAGAACATGTATGCTCAACTATGTTGGATATTCTTTATTATTATAATTACAATCGTGGCGGAACTAATCAAACTAGTTAGGGAAACTACATACATACATATATCACGCCTTTATCCCTTGCGGGGTAGGCAGAGCGTTAATGGCCGTAAGAATACGGTCGCTATCGCCACGTCTGACATTTTTGAGGATTGTTTTCCAAGGTTGTTTCAGAAAACATGTGTATCACTATAGTGATAGGTCAGCCTGTCGCCTAAAAATTGTAATACACCAATTCTCTCGAGTCCCTTAATTGCCTCTTACGACACCCGCGGGAAGGATGAGGGGTGATGCTATTCTAAGCTGGCATTAGGGAAACTAGTCTGTAGGAAAAGCTACGGCTTTACGGTTTTTAGTAAACGTAGCTGGTTTGACCTGCCAGTCACCATACCGGTTTGAATTGGATAGCATCACCCCATTACCGTGAGTGTCGTAAAATGCGACAAAGGGATGAATCTAGGGAAAGGGTAGCAGCTTTTCCTGTGAATATCTACAACACCTTGCACTGCGCTCGCCAACCCGTCTGCTAAGCATGGTGTATATGGTCGGGTTGGCAAGCTCAGTGCAAAGTATCATGTTCGAATAGAAAAATTACTTATTGAAAGTATAAAAATGGCTACATCGCTGTATCGTAAACCTGTTCACCGATATCCCCAAGAGACCGCTTCAATAAAACCCGGTTTACCGGTTCCACGCACCGGTATCGCGAGACCGGTAGTAATCGGTTATATTATTATCGTCTGGGTTTGCTCTCTTGGGACCGGATTGGTTGGATTGTCAACAGATTCGTAGAAAATTGAGCTGAAAATACTGCAAGGTGTAAACAGCTTCCCAAGGGAACATAATTTCTCAAAATATGAAATCCCCAATTCTTACGGCCCTTAACGCTCTGCCTACCCCGCAAGGGATAAAGGCGTGATATATGTATGTCCCCAAAATTAGACAATTTGGAGTTTCAAATAAAATACTATTTTAGACAATTTTGTATGAAAGTCAGTTTTTTTTACCTGGCTACATCTGGAAAAAGGATATTGTCGTATGGTATGGATTCACATGAAACTCTCGAGTCCCAAACGCCTCTTACGATATCTGCGGAAAAGAAATGATTGTGGTGATGTTATGTACGAAGCCGACGTCACATAAATACACAAATCACGCCTATATCCCTGGCGGAGTAGGCAGAGCGTTAACGACAGTAAAATTACGGCCGTTCTGCCGCGTCTGACAAATGTTTGAGGGTCGTTTCAGATAAGTCGTGCATCACTATAGTGACAGGTTGTCTGCCTGTCGCCTAAAATTGCAATACACATGAAACCCATGGTAGTTACCAAAGTAGTTTTATACATACATACATATACATACATACATACACATATCACGCCTTTATCCCTTACGGGGTAGGCAGAGCGTTAACGGCCGCAAGAATACAGTCGCTATCGCCACGTCTGACATTTTTGAGGATTGTTTTCCAAGGTTGTTTCAGAAAACATATTTATAACTATAGTGACAGGTTGTCAGCCTGTCGCCTAAAAGTTGTTATACACTGACACTCTCGAGTCCCTTAGTCGCCTCTTACGACACCCGCGGGAAGGATTTGGGGTGATGCTATTCTATGCCGGCATCACACGGCATACATACATATATCACGCCTTTATCCCTTGCGGGGTAGGCAGAGCGTTAACGGTCGCAAGAATACGGTCGCTATCGCCACGTCTGACATTTTTGAGGATTGTTTTCCAAGGTTGTTTCAGAAAACATGTGTATCACTATAGTGACAGGTTGTCAGCCTGTCGCCTAAAAGTTGTTATACACTGACACTCTCGAGTCCCTTAGTCGCCTCTTACGACACCCGCGGGAAGGATGTGGGGTGATGCTACTCTAAGCCGGCATCACACTCGGTCGTTAGATACATACATACATACATTTATCACGCCTTTATCCCTTGCGGGGTAGGCATAGTTTTATATTAACTGAAAATTGAAAAAACTCCATTTACTTAATAGACTAGAAACTCTTTTGCTCGCAGTATCCTCGAAGCAAACGAGGCAAGTAGTCCTCAACCCGATTCTCAGCTTTAAATCAAACAGATAAGGTTTCTATTGCGATGAACTCTGCCGACCTAGTGATATTTGTATGACCCACATTCGATCCTTCTTTTATTAAATACGGGGGAGTCAACGAACGACTCGATGGACCCTAAATCCTAGATAGGTTTGAGTGACAAGACAGCCATTATGAGTAATGGATACTATTACCTTTAGTTATAACCTTTTGGCGCCCAATGTCCTTTATAAAGGACTTGAGTAGCCAAGATGCCTTGTTGCTGACCCAGATATGGTAAATTACTTATTAGTCCGACGCTGGACATGGATTGGGCCCTTTCATAAGATAATTCCATACTGGCCACGCTTGGCAAGCAGATTGACAGTTCAGGGCAAGATAATTAAGTCATTCACAAGGAACGCTGTCGCCTATTCCCTAGCTTATGTTTTTTTATACTTTTCTAAGCTGTAAAAAATATTTAACAAAATATAACAACCCAAAAAAATTTACGTCATCCAACAAAATAATGTGGATCGTCTTCAATTTTCCTTAACTTTTTATCGTGGAATCCCATCTGGAACGCAAACAGGCATTTGACATTTTTTCTTAAAATTCAAATAAAAAGTTACGGAATTTTTTTTATTGTATATTTTTTTATATTATTTTGTAGAGGTGACTTACGGCTTTTCAGAGAAAGGTATTTGAAAATAAAATTTCGCTAGTAATTTATTCTAGACAACAATGGCTTTATTAGTTCGTTGACGCTATGCTTAAAAGTGTAAATTTTTGTATTAATGATATTTTCCTAGAAAAGGCTCTTTGAATTTTCACTAACCCCAGTCTAGACTGAATATTTAAGTAGGTAGCTAAAGATAAAGTATGAATAAATTGGAAAGCATTAGAAAAATTTTCATTTTGGTTTACTGTATTAAACTGTATTAATTTATATTCTGAAATGTGTCTTTGTTGTATGAGACTGTTTGAGACTTATTTCAATTGAACCATTTGTCTCGAAATTAAATAAATGATTGGATTCAAAAGTACGCAACGAAACAAAAGGAAAAGTTTGCCATGCAAGTGAGAAAATTTACCACACGTATTCGATTTTTCACAACATCGAGAAGTGTAATACAGGATGTCCTTTTTTAAGTGATCCAAAAAAACCTACATTATAGACATCCTAGCTAAAAGTACTACAAAAAAGAAATGTTTAATTATTTGAAAATAAAAAAAATACCTTCCATATAAAACATTTCATTAACTGATGGAGCATCTGTATGGTATGAGCAATATTTTTCTTCATATATTCATCTTTTTCTACTAGGTAGTTTAGGATCTATTGTAAATCGAGAATTTTTCTGAAGAGTGACACCCTGTATAAGCGAGTCCCCAGGGGAACCACTCAACATTAAAGTATCTGATTCCGCGGTTCCTTTTTACGATACGAGAAAGGATGCTGCAAAATGGCGAAACGTTTTGTCTCTTCCCTTTTTATATGATGATACAGCTATAAATGCAGATACAATTCATGTCTCTATCCCTTGCGGGCTAGCCGAGTGTCAGCACTCGTTAAACGGTCGTTTTCCCACAGCTGATAATATATCTGAGGATAATTTCAATATATTGTACGTACATCGACGCATGGAAAGTTGATATTCCACCAGGGTTCATCGGGTCGCTAGACGTTTCTGTGTCCTACACGAGAAAAGAAAAAGAGACTTAAAATTCAGTCGCAAAGTATTCCTTTGATGTGTCTCACTACATAAGTAGTGTAAGTACATAAGTATAATCAATTCTAAGTTCGTCGTACCCTCTTTGTTATGCAGTACTTACATTTGTATGCAAAACAGTGTTTCGCTCTAAATCGTCGGCGTACTGTGATAACCACGTATGTACTTTAAGCACAATTTTACAGGACAAGCAAAAAACCTCCTGGTGAAAAATTTTGTACTAAACTTTTTTAAACACCTGACTGTATTATGTTTATGTGTGCAATAAGCATTGATTGTGTTTACTATTTTTAAATATTCCTGTCCAAGAAGTGCATAATGTGACTTGAGAGGTTGTCTCGAAAAACATAGTACTTTTTGCAAAAGTTTACAAGGTTTTCAATAAAAGAACAATGCCTTTAATCACAATTATCATTTTTATTTAAACTTTACTCACTACAAAGTAATCAGCCTTTTTAATTGTTCTTAAACCTATAGTCAGAACATAACTAAATTATTGTGATTTACTTTATGATCTGTCAGCAATATACAGAAAAACAATGTAAATGTCATCGGCGATGTAAATAAACTTAATACAAAATGGCTTGTATTTTTTTGGAGTACGTTATTAATAAGCATAATACTGAGAAACGAATCACAAATCAGTCTGAAATGTGACTTCTTACGTAAGTTAAGGATCAAAATCTAACGATCAAAATCAAAACAGAACATTAAGGAAGTAGGTACTTATTACGCCAAAAGCAATCAGCCTTTCTTACTTAACCATTAACACATAACCAGGAATTCTACTAATATTAAAGTTGCTTATTGAATAATACGCAAGTCACCCGCGTCATGCGTGGCGCTCACTGTTGGACTGACCATCGACTAATTGTCACTAAGCTACGACTCCGCCTCCGTCGACCTCGCAGATCCACAGTGAAGAAGCCTGCGTGTTTAAACGTGGATAGGCTGAAAGATCGCGAGGTCTCTTCTTCTTCTCTAAATAATATGCATATATTAGAAATATGCAGAAGCCTTAACTGAAAAGCCGTCGCCAATAACTGAAACAGGTGATGTCAGTGCTGCTTGGGGAGCTTTGTCATGTCATCTCATAGAAGCCGCTTCTGCTACTTTGGGTACTAAAGACCGGCATAGTGAAGACTGGTTTGATGACAATAGCGAGGCTCTTAAAGCAGCATTAGACAAACATTGACAGCTCCTGCGACAGCATAATCGAAGAGGTGGAAGTGTTGCGGTGGTCAAAGAGAGTGACCAAGAATTACGCAGGCTGTCTCGACAAATAGACCAGCTTGGTGAGTTTTACAGTGAAGTGCGTAAGCAGATTGGTGCGTCCTTCCGTACAAAAGTACCTTTAAGGTCTTTAGACGGTATGCACCTCCTGACCAGCAAGGAGGATGTACTTAAACGTGTGGCTGAGCATTTTCACAACTTGTTCAACGTAGATCGATCAGCTGATCTGCATAATATCAGTTTATTGCCTCAACTCCCGTTAGCCACGGAGTTGGACGAGCCCCTGTCATGTGACGAGGTTGTTACTGCCATCAGACAGTAGCATAATAACCGGGCGGTTGGTATTGACCTTATACCGGGTGAACTACTTAAATATGGTGGTACGGAGTTGCACACATCGGTATGGAAATTTTCATTTTCGTTCGAATGTGGGAGGAGGAGAGGGTGAGGACTTCAAAGTGTCTCGCATTTGTGCCCTGTAAAAGAACAAGGGTGACCGTTCTGACTGTAACTCTTATCGCGGTATTTCATTGCTGTCAGTCCCTGGAAAAGTATTTGCCAGAGTCTTACAGAACCGCCTCAAAGACGGTGAACAGCCTGATTTCTTCCCCGTCACCTGGGGGTGAAACAAGGATGCCCACTGTTCGCCTTGTACTTTGCAGTTGTAGTCAAAGAAGTCCTAAATACTGTTTCCCAAGGAGTCCGCATCCGACTCCGCACAGATGGCAGTCTTTTTAACCTGGCTTATATGCATAAACTAGCTTTTCCAAAGCAAATCTTTCATTTGAATACCTTGCGAATGCGGATACAAGTTTCTCACAAAAAAATGGCGGTCTCGTCATCCGCACGAGGTTTTCATAAAACACAATAGATAGCGCTAGGAGTGTTGTATTTAAAATTGGACTAATGTCAAACGACGCGTTCCGAGGTTTTCTAGCCATAACGTAGATAAAAAAATATTTGGGTTTTTTGTACTTCCGAGGTTTTCACAGTACGCCGACGAAATAGAGGGTTCTTTAGTAGAGCTCAGGTGTCCTGGGATATGAGAGTCTAGCTCAGTAGATATATACTACAACGAGAGCGGTTAAAACAAGTTTGACTGTACTAAGTACTGATATATACACAGAGGGATAAAAAATGTTTTATCTGCAAAATTGAAGTAACTTTAGTCGCAATACTGCAAAAAGTTTTTCCTTCTTCTTTAAAAAGGAACTTAGATAACGCTGAATATAATTTATGGGTTTTTGCCAGCGTTTTTCTTTGTTTCTCTTATCAAGTCATGAAAAACTTGATGATTTTATTTTTGTGACCTCGTGGGGCCTTGCCTTGTATTATAGTCTGTAAGTTTAGGTACTTATCTTTTTGTAAACAAACTAAGTATGAAAGTGACACTTCAGAACTGTCAGTATAATACAAAGTTTATTTACAAAAAGATAAGTACCTAAACTTACAGACTTCTTACAGGCTGAATTTGAATTTGCTTCGAGCAACACGGCTTTCCGTCCCGTTACCGCGGAAAAAGTCGTCATGGGGGAGTAATTTGAAATTGTCGAAGAGATTCACGCAACTAAAGCATATTGTGCATACAACAAATTGTTTTTTATTCGAAAATTGAACCTTGGACTCTCAAACACAATACCAAAACCCCTACTTCCCCAACCCCACCGGCAATATTTCTTCATTCCCTAAGCAACTCCGCCACGACTTACAGAAGCCACTTGTCTTCATTACTGCGAATTGGATTTACATCTATTTGTTCTTTTTTTAGCACACTGGGCGTTTATTAAACAAGTTCAAAGGTGGGCGTTGCTTTGCTGAAAGATTTTATTTATTCCAGACTATTGTTGAAAACAATTACCTTTCTAAATAACGCTTTGTTCTTTTTTTAGCACACTGAGCTGAAAGAACTAAGTGCAAAATTTGCCTGAGGCGCTTTTTGCCATTAGCCCTTTTACTTTTTATTTCCGATTCTTTGTAAAATGCTTAGTTAGGTATTAGTTTCTTTGAAATAGAATTTTATTTTTATCAGAAGTCTTATTTATTTCTACTAGACTCCTGAATAAGCTCCGTATGTGTAAACAAAATGTGTGTGTGTGTGTGTGTGATGCCGATAAAACTATATCTCTTGCAAACTAGGCAGAGCTTAAACGGCCTTGCAAATTAAATTTTAGTGACATCCTAAAATGACAATGCGCTTATTAACCTATATAGCAGTGGCAAAAAACGAATGGTGTGATGGTACTCTAAGCTGTCATCACACGACAAATAATATGTGTAGGGAATATGGTACTCCGATAAAATTGATTAATACAAAAAGAAAAAATTATGTCATACAATTTCAGCTTTTTTACAATGACTAATATATTTGTGAATATTATAATTATCATGACGACGCCTGGTTCTCTGGTCTTGCCAACAAAAGGCAAAAACGACACCTAAACATGCATGTTCCAGTCTTTAATACCACCTTCACTTGTAGAGCGTGCGGAAAGTCATGCCGCTCCCGCATTGGCTTATATAGCCAAGAAAAGTCTTGCCTCAGATTGCCACTGATTAAATCGTCTGTCACAGACGTGTGAGGCCAATGATGAATTATCTAGACAATCAATAAGTTAAACCTTTATTACGTTGAATAAAAAAGGCAAACTCATATTGTTCATTATTATACACGATCTATCACAAATAGCCTGATAATCTAATGAGCGTGGGCTACTATACTGTTTAATTATACCGCACAATCATTAAGCGGAAACCACCCCGGAAGCGCTTCATACATACATACATATATCACGCCTTTATCCCTTGCGGGGTAGGCCGAGCGTTAACGGCCGTAAGGATACGGTCGCTAGCGCCACGTCTGACATTTTTGACGATTGTTTTCCAAGGCTGTTTCAGAAAACATGTGTGTCACTATAGTAACAGGTTGTCGCCTAAAAATTGTAATACACCAATACGCTCGAGTCCCTTAGTCGCCTCTTACGACATCCACGGGAAGGATGTGGGGTTATGCTATTCTAAGCCGGCATCACACGGCACAGCAAAGCGCTTAATACACATATTATACATAAGTATAATAAGAAATAGGGATGTGGACTGGCATGTCAAATGAGCTACTTTTTAAAACGATTTGTAATGGTATTTTGTATGAAAATAGGAATATATGACGTCATACGATGCTATTTTGGATGGCGTGTGTATATGTTTAATAATTCAGTTTATTGAATATTTCAAAAAATTATGATTGAAGGTAGTATTTTTGGACAATAGTTTTAAGCGTACACCTTTTATACCATCTTATTAATGACCCAATCCACTAGCAAGTAGGTAGTCAAAACAGGTTCGAATGAACTTTCAACGGCAACAGCCACAACAGTCCACTGCTGGACATGGCCCGCTCCTTTTAGGGAGATTTGTCTTATAATATAACCTACATTCAATTTCACGTTTTTGTGTCGTCTTCTCCGTCGTTGAAAGTGTCACTGTAGTGAAACTTCATTAAGGTCCGTCTTTCACTTTTACGATAACAACTATGTTACAAGAAAATGGCCGCCGTAATGTAGAGACGCCCTACCCTCATCTCATGTTTCCCGGTTATTTTGGTTCTAGATGTTTGTTTACAGTTTTTACTGACTTGGAAAAAGTGTGTTATCAATTTAATTCATAATATTACATACTGAATTTTGAAATGATTGGTGGGAGGTCTTAAAAGGAAACGCTGTTTTTCCTCTAAAATCTAAAACACTTTTGAAAAGCTTTGGATGATTAAAACAGCACATTATATGGCCTCTAAACTTCTGACGATCATACCTTCTTAAACCCTATAGATATTAATAAAAGAAAAAGGAAAATAACAAAAAATATATATGATAAAATTTATTATTAATTTTTATTTTTTAAATGAACTGCCGAGTATCTCATATATTGTTTTTTGTAGTATTACAGTAGTATTCTAAAAGCTCTGATTGTCCTTTACAAAGGACACTGGAAGTGCCCAACAACGTAACAAGCTTGTATGTCACAAACTCATAAACCGCTAAGTAAAGCGAAGTCAGAGCTTATTTGCTGCCACGAACCCGGATAACCGAGTTAGAGGAATTAGCTCGTTATTGAGTTAGTTTCACTATCTGGCGGTTGCTTCACCAAGAGAGAGCTGCTAATTTTGAACTAATTTTATAAAGGGATATACCAAAAACTTTGACAACGTAATCTGATCTAACTGAACTAAATAAATAATTGTATAATTAATTTAAAAACAGGAACCAGATTACGGTAAATTTGCGTTTAAAATCCGCCATTTTGATGTAGTCACTCGCGCATCAGAGACAAATATAAAAACACCTCATGTCAACATCTGATTAGCCATTTTTTGACCGACTTAAAAAATGGAGGTTCTCAGTTTGACCTGTAACTGTTTGCATGTTTGTCCGCGATTATCTCACGTTTGGATGAACCGAGTTTGATGCGGTTTTCAGAAAAGTATTTGTCAGACTTAGGAGACGGTGAAGGCATATTAACCTAACCATACCTAGTACGTACGTACGTATATATACCCACAATCATACAAACAATACTCTCAAAAATGTACAAGAATAATGTATTTTCAGAGGCAAAAAAAATGTTTTGTCGTCTACCAAAACTGAGTATATCGTTCAAAATGTTGCTTTCTCTATCGTATGAAAGTAATTAATCGATTTTCGAGCACAGAGCAGATAATCTCACCCGCCCCAGCTGACGAAGACAAACAAACAAAAAGTAACATTTTCCTAAAACGTTGTTTTTGTTTCGTGAGCTACAATCGAGTGAAATAAACGTGGATTGTACAGACCAACAGGACGATGCGATAATTATTTATTTAATAAACTTAATTGCTAATAAATAAACTTTTACGAAAATAGCTATAACAGCAAACTATTTCCTGAACAAGGAATAGAAATACCTGTATCTTAGGTAAACAGATAACCGCCAAAATAAAAAATAATACGATAGTATCAATAACGATTTGCTTTGAATTTATTTTGTTGCCTGCTTCAAAAGGAGAGTTTTATATTTCGAGACTATGAATGTAAGTAAGTAATTATGAAGATGACGACTGATGTGGCGCAATGGTAGTGCGACTGCCTTTGACGTAGAAGGTTCCGGGTTGGATTCTCGGTAGGCCACCCACAAGGTTGATATTTAGCACTTTGTAAATTTCTTACCAGTCTGGTTAGGAGATTGCGGGCTGAACAAACCCATTGTCCGTAAGAAAAATGATTCTTCCCTGTTTCACATGATGGCACGATGGACCTGGTTGCTGTCTATAAAAGCTTAGATTGTAGAAGGCGATTAAAAAATTCTGACACTAGGGTTCATCGGGTCGTCCAACGTTTCGGTGTGCCATACGAAAAGAGAAGAGATTGACGAGACAAGACAAAGCTACTCAAGCGGATATTGACATATCTGATATCTTGTGTCAGCAGCGAAAGTGAAATTGACTATGTTAAAATTAGCGATGGGCCGAACGTAGGTTTTACCGAAACTGAATGCTCGGTCGAATGTTCGTTAAAATGTTTCCGAACCAAATATTCCGCCGAGTAATTCGGCAAGAATTGATGTCCATATAAAAGCAATTAAAGTTCGTGGATTCACAGACGACCTCCCCGATCGGTGGCTTCCTTTCTAACTTTTCACATTAGAAACAATGACAACAAATTAAAAAAAAACTGCTTTGACCCAACCATTCACATAGAATTATATATAAAACAATACCTTTTTATTCGTTCATATTTATAATTCAATGATTTCAATATTTGGTAAATCTGCCGAGTATGCCGAATACCAAACATAAACCGCATATTCGGTCCATCTCTAGTTAAAATGGACGATTTTATTCACAACTTATATTCGCTAGTTCTGTACAAGCTACAAGGGCGGCCATCAGCCACCAGTGATAGATTATGATTGGAGTTGGCTGGCGTTGCCCCAAACCACTGTTTGATTCGAATAGTAGTAGTAGGTGTCCCTTGCAAGGTAGGCAGAGTGTTAACGGCCATAAAAATACGGTCGCTGTATGGTCCTTGTAAGTTCTGCTACGACACAAACAACAAAATAACAATAATAACGGTCCGATATGCTATACAGGCTGTTAGGAAAAGTACTAACTTCCTTTTAAAGGATGAACAAGCCCATGAAACTGAACAAGTTTCCCCAAGGAACATAGGTTGAAATAAGAAAAAAAAAATTGAACCTCACATTCGAACTGACTCAGTCGGTTAGTACATTTTGTTGTCGGGAGGTACAATTTTTTTTTAACATTCCCGCTTATGGTTCGGGGAAAGTTGTTCAATTTCATGAGCTGGTTCACTTTTTATAATATTTGCGGCTATGTTTTTTACACGTTGTTTAGCAAATCTACGATAACAACACCCCTTTTATCCTTGCCGGTAGGCTTAAAGCGCTAAAATATCTAAAAACTCGCTAAAAACACGTAACCCTTTTAGTCTTCTATGACTCGAGCAACAAAATGACAACAACGGCCCAATGTGCTATATGTAGTACACGAGCTATAATCGTGACTATACAGGGTGTAAAAAAATTAGCTGCAAATGTTGTAAGGGGTGAACCAGCCCATGAAATTGAACAACTTTCCCAAAGAAATATAGGTCGAAATACATAAAACAAAATTTTGGACCTCCCATACAAATTTGCTTTTGTAAATTGGTAATTTTGTATGGGAGGTTCAAATTTTTTTTTAATAGGCTACTTATTTTAAAGTTGTTCAGTTTCATAGGCTGGTTCACCCCTTGTATTTGCAGCTAAAATGTTTACACCTTATATGTATATAATATGCGACTCGTTCACGCGACAGGGAAACCACTGCTGTTTGGTACTGATAAGTAAGTAAACAACGAAATAACAATAAGCCTGATGTCCTTTATATAGCACATTTCACCCGTGAATACGACAGGCGCTATTTAGAGTCCATCTGAAATGCGTTGTTAGCTTGGCTGTCTACTACATTCGTTTTTGATTTGGGTAGGAACGTAAGATTAAAATAACACGAATAAATATTACTTTTCATCGAAAAATCCGGGATATCTCGCAATATGTTTTGAATCACATTATTTCAAAAGTGTGTTTATTCTAGAATAACATAACATAACATAACAAAATTCTTTATTGCACAAAAAGTAACAACAAGTAAAAAACACAAATAAAGAAATGAAGAAAGAAACACAAATAATAAATTTCTGATATCGTGTGATAGTAAGTGAAATGGGGTGTACTTATGAAATATGAAAAAAATAATGAAATTATCCTAAATTCTAAACAGTTTTTAAAGGTTGCGTATGTGAACAAATTATAAAAAGGAAAGTATCTCGATTTCTCTAATGAGAAGTGGATAACCTCATACATATATACATGCATCATGCTTCAATCCCTTGCAGGGTAAGCAGAACGTTAACAGCCGTAAGAATACGGTCGTTATCACCACGTCTGACAAATTATGAGAGCCGTTTTAGATAATTCGTGTATCACTAGGTATAGTGACATGACAGGTCGTCAGCCTGACGCCTAAATATTGCGAAACACATGAAACCCTCCAGTCCCTTAGGACACCCGTGGGAAAGAAATGGGGTGATGCTATTTTAAGCCGGCATCACACGGCAATGTGATATGATACCATGACTTATTCATGCGCAGTAACTTTTTGGCTTCCAGCAGCATTATAATAATAAGTACTTCCCATAAAAATTTACGTTCGCAACTTTATTAAAATTTTCATGAGAAAAGTTCTGTCAAAGCTTTTTCCGTAGGTGATAAAAATACAGGGTGTAGCCTTAAAGAATAGTAAAAAATCATCATCGTTCATTCATACATGTGTCACGCTTTAATCCCTTATGGGGTAGGCAGAGCATTAACGGCTGTAAAAATACGGTCACTATCGCCGTATCTGACAGACATTTGAGGGTAGTTTCGGGATATATCGTGTATCACTATGGGGCCAGGTTGTCAAAGCCTAAAGTGTCTATGAAGATTAGATAATGTTCAAAACATACAGGATGTAAGGGACGGTGTAACGAAAACTTTGCAGGCGTGCTCATACCATGAAAGTAAACAACTTCTTATAGGGGGGCTATGTTGGGAAACGAAAAAAACTTTTCGACCTTCCATACAAAATTCCCGATCAGCTGAGTTACTGTGTATGGCAACTAGAAAAAGTTTTTTCGTTTCCCAACATAGCTCCCATAGAAAGAGTTGTTCAGTTTCATGGTCTGATCACGCCTGCAAAGGTTTCGTTACACCTTCCCTTACACCCGGTATATAAAAACACTCTGTATGTACACAACGATCGCGATAACGTAACGCAGCGTTTCCATAAAACTCAATTTGAGACGTCTTGAAAAAGAAAGACGGCGGTGGAAAAGGAAAATTAAATTTGTCTTGGAGAAAGCAAAGTTATCTTCCATCTAGGTTGAGTTGACTCCAGACACTACTTGGTAACTGCAATAAAGAAGGTATTAAAGTTCTTTCCGATAGCCTTGAGTGCGATAAAACTGTATCATTTGCTGTGTGATGCCGGCTTAGAATAGCATCACCCCACATCCTTCCCGCGGGTGTCGTATAAGGCGACTAAGGGACTCGAGAGTATTGGTGTATTACAATTTTTAGGCGACAACCTGTGACTATAGTGATACACAAGTTTTCTGAAACATCCTTGGAAAACAATCCTCAAAAATGTCAGACGTGGAAATAGCGACCGCATTGTTAAGGCCGTTAACGCTCTGCCTACCACGCAAGCGATAAAGGCGTGATATGTATGTATTATTTGTCTTTTCCCTTGCGGTGTAAGCGAAGTGTGAACAATATGATCCACGAGTTTGTAAAAAGAAATTGTCTGTAGCTTCTCGTCTTTTTAGTTGTCACACAATCGTGTGACATGGTAAAAAATAAGTACCTCCTGTAGAAAGGTCAATTTCTTAATAGCCGTTTTCGTTTCGAAGATCGAAGCAAGCAAATGAGTAGCGAAGATCTGCTACTTATTATGCTTGTATCTGACGTTCTACTTTACTTATCGATTCCCATATACCCTCAAAAATTCACACACATATTTTTGACTACAAAAACAACAAGTACCAGACCAAACGTTTTGGACTTTCGTGCATGGAACCGAAAACGAACATTTCAGAAATTGAGCTTCTGATTTTGTTTACATGATACGTAGGAGTATATATTTTTTAACTTTAACCTTTGCTCCTTGGAAAAAGTTGTTTTTTTTTTTAAGAGAAAGTCAACGCATTTGGGAGAGTTTGTTACCTCCCTTTTTATGTGGATGCATGGATTTCCCATGTCGTTGATGTTTATAGCTGGATCATGTTTAAAATAACAACAATGTCGCCGCAAAGCCCGTAAAAGAACGAATATCGAGTAATAAAACGGTCGTCGAAAACGTCGTGAAAACGTTTCGGGCATCCCAATTCGTGTACCAAGTTAAGCCCCACTTAGGTGAACCGCACACTTGACGCACGACGGAGCGCAAAAATATCGCAGCGGTCTGTCAGATCCATACTAGAAACGTCACTCCCCATACTAAAACCGCACTCGAAGGACGACACGACGCGTCGACAGCGGTTGAGCGTTTTTAGTATGGGGATTTATATGTCTAGTATGGATCTGACAGACCGCTGCGATATTTTAGCGCTCCGTCGTGCGTCAAGTGTGCGATCTGCTTTATGGTTGCTAGGCAACGCGCCGACGCGTAACCGCCATCTTGGATTTTCTTGTTGACAAAATGTTCGCTGGGTCCGATGGCACTTGAGAAACAAACAAATAAACGTAAATCGCTTATGTAATCAGATACTTAATTTGGTTGAGTTTGGTCTTCGAATTTGGTATTTAAAATATATTTGTTTCGATCTCTTTTTAATCGATGAAAATAACGAAAAAGGTTTTCCTCAAGTTAGCGAACGGTTTTTTGTAACAATCATTTAGATATAATAATTTAATAAATCCAAAATAGCTTTTACGTGTACCTTCTAATTAAAGTATTTTATGTACTAAGCTTAAATGAGTCTGCAGAAAATTTGGTAGGTACCTACTTACACATAGAAACAGAAAGTATTTTCAAATCATTCTTTATGGTGTAAAAATATTTGCTGCAAATATCTTAAGGGCTAACCAGCTTATGAAACTTAACTATTCCAAAGTAACATAGGTCGAAATATGAGAAAATTTTTTGGACCTCCCATACAAATTGATTAGGTCTGTTACTAATTTTGTAAAAGAGGCTATGGGCGGTACTTTCTTTTTCATATTTTAAGCTATATTCCTTAGGGAAACTGGTTCAGTTTTATGGGCTGGTTCACCCCTTAAAATATTTGCTTTTTTTACAACTTATATAGAAATAAGATAGACTTATAATAGCAAAATATTATATTGTTATCTGTTATTCTTTATATACCTTAGTTAACGAGGCAACTAAAATAATACGCTCCACTGCAGTTTACAGACGCATAACAACGTAAAAATACACAATGATGTCACCAGCGGGTAGATCGATTTTTATTACGCCTCAATAGATGGCGTTGATATATTTTCAACTTATAAAAAATGGTTAAAAGAACGTTTATAATAATAACTTTTTTTTAAAGAGAACCGACTTCAAAGAACGTATAAGGGTCAATTCACACCGAGACGCGACGCGACGCGACGATACTCAAAGAGGCCAATGATTTGGCGCTACGTCGCGCTACGCCGCGAGGCACCTCGAGGCGCAGTGCTGCGTGGTGCAACGTAATCTGAATTCTCATAATGTAATGTGTGTCCTTTCGTGTAGTGAATAAAGTATATTCTGAGTCGCTCTATGAAAAATGTGCGCGCAGCGTCGCGTCTCGGTGTGAACTGACCCTAAAAGTGCGAACCTCCATTTTTGCCGGTTAATATGTAGCAATCGCAACCGCATTAAAATCGGTTCATCCAAACACGAGATAATCGCGGACAAACGTATATACATACATATTTGGTCAAACTTAGAACTTCCTTATTTTGAAGTCGGTTAAAAAGGAAACCTGTTATAGACATTTGGAATTCACTGAAATTGACAAAAAATCGTAAAAAAATATCATTGCAGCTATTTAAAATCACGATTATAATTAAGAATATTGCTCGTTTATTGATAGTGAGAGGTAGGTAAGTACTTACTACTTATTTCCGTAAAATAAAATATTTTTTAGTTTCTTTACATAAGAAGCAATCAACAACAAAATTTAAAATTGATTAACTAAAAGGTAAAATCAATTAATTTTCGGTTTTGGGTGTTCCAAAAAAATAAGATATTGAGAATAGCGTCACGTCCTAGGCGTAAAATTATAACAAGTTTATTGTTAGGTTACAAACATGTACTTTATAAAGTACATTGGGCATTAACACAGATATATGCCTTTATAATGCACACTGGGTCTCACGAGGGAAACCCGAAATTTTGTAGGCTTTTAACTTATTTTATTAAAAGTTAGAACTCAACAATTTCTCTAATTAGTTACGATTTCACCGTCAAATGACTTTTAGAACAATACCGTTGAGTATCTATTGAGTGGGATATTGAGTCGCCAGATTACTCGACAAGCCGTGAAGAGCCTTTTACAATGCTCCTTGAGGCATGAATTTGGTACTTATCTTCCCTTGATAGACAATAGCCTGAATATTGTACTAAATATTATTTCGTTGTAAGTTTTAGAACGAGTAGGTACCTACCTATCCAATTAGGGCGTACATTATTTAATATTTCAAGGGATTAAACATGCTTATGAATGTAACTGAACAGGAGCTCAATTTCTGAAATATTCGTTTTCAGATGTAGGTACATAAACAAAAAACAAATAAGTACCTACCCTTCGGTCCATATTTTTTATTACGTTCTATGTTCTACAGGGTGTAAGAGACGGCGTAACGAAAACTTTGCAGGCGTACGGTCATGAAACTGAACAACTTTTTCTATGGGAGCTAAAAAATATTTTGAGTTCCCATACGAAGTCAGCTGATTGGAAATTTTGCATGGAAGGTCGAAATTTTCACGTTAGCCCCCCTAGAAAAAGTTGTTCAGTTTCATGGTCTGATCACACCTGCAAAGTTTTCGTTACACCGTCCCTTGCACCCTGTATAAAGAAAGTTGCTCCGTTTCCTGTTTCTGTGACCACTAGTTGTAAGTATGTTCAGTTCTGTTGTCCATTGAAAGGTGACCACGATTTCTTCTTGTTCCAGGATATCGATTTCGAGGGTTTCCGGTGGTTCTTGGACACCTTCCTGGAGGTGTCAGCGCCAGATGAACTCTCCAGGTAAAAAAAAAACTAATTCTTTCTTTTCGTGCGGGTCACCAAGTGGTCCAACGACCCAATGAGTCAGAATTCTTCAACCGCTTTCTACAAGTAGTTGTGCAACGATCGTCCGTCCATCACGGTCCTTCGAATTAGTGACCAACGCCTAACTTGAGCTAGTGCGAAAATATCATCATCATTCTCCTCGATTTATCCCGTTCTCTGTCGGGGTCGGCTACCTAACCTAGGGGATTTGACGTGGAACCATGTTTTTATACAGGGCGACTGCCATCTGACCTCTGCAACCCGAGGGCTAACCTGGGCCGAATCCTAGGTTAAGTCTCAGTCATCTGAATTCAAATTTTATTTGAATGTGGGTTGTATCACGATGTTCACCGAAAGAGCAGTCGGTAAATGTATGTGAGTAAAAACACATTGATACTTACATGGCGGAGATCGAGCTCGGGTCTCATGATTGTAAGACCGGTGTTCTAACCACTTGGCCACCGACGCCCTGTAAGTATAAAAATAAATGCATCTTTATACCTACCCGAAATTTAATTTCTGGGCAGTTGGGTTAAAACTAAAACTAGGCCGCAATAAATAACTTTTCTCCCTGTTGCGTCGGCTGATAATTAAAAACATTTCTCCCGTGTTCCTGCGGCGTGGGGAAAGTTGAAATTGTTTGCAATTAGTTTTTATTTTTAATTTCATAAACTCGCATGAGGTCGCACCGCAATATTGTTAGCGAAAGTTTTTAGTTTCACGAAAAATGTATGAGGAAAATGGCAGTAGGTAAAAAAATGTAACAACCAGTCAGGGAGCACCTTTTGTAACTTCACGCCTATATCCCTGGAGGGGTAGGCAGAGTATTAACAGCATTAAAAGCACGGTCGTTATCGCCACATCTGACAAATGTTTGAGGGTCGTTCCAGATAGGTCGTGTTTACTATAGTGACAGATTGTCAGTCTGTCGCCTAAAATTGCAATACACATGAAACCCTAAAATCCCTTAGTCGGCTTCTACGACACCCACGGGAAAGAAATGGGGTGATGCTATTCTAAACCGGCATCACACGGCAAACTAATTGATAAACTGAAATTTTTTGGCGTGTTAGCATCACTTTTCCAAACTAGGTGGCGCTGTTGACTATCATCTGTAAATTTCAATGTAGGTATAGTAAAAAAAGTATTACCTACCCCTGTCTCTGCTGATCCGAGCTTTTTCGTCATTAGCACGATTTTTACGCCATACTTCGACAGCTATACAGACCCATATTAAAGGAGATGTCAACAAAGAAATTAGAAGATTATGTCATAGCTTAACATGATTTTGTCAGCTGTCAAATATGGCCTATTCGAATGGCAAGCATAGGTATTTGAACGGCCATACTGAACTAAACGAACAGATTAAAATTTTCCTATTAGGCCGATGCAGTGACTTTACGTTGAAACTACTTCGCATTCCATGGAAAATTCAGCAAAGTTAGAAGTTCGCGTAAAACGTGCACGACGAAACTACGACCACAAGTTCTAACAAAGGCCTCCCTCTACCTGCATGCAGCATTGAAAACCTGTCAGTTCTAGCTGGGGCAAAGGAAAACCTTGCGCTTTGATGTTAGTTGAAGAGCAAACTTTTACAAAAGAAAAGAGATTACTTAAATGGTTTTTTTTGTGGGAAGGTAGCAGGAAATTAGTCTCTTATTAAACCTAATTTTATACTTGCCACATAGTGCCGGCTTAGAATAGCATCATCCCATTTATACCTGTGGGTGTCGTAAAAAGCGACTAAAGGATGCATCCGGGAACGGGAGGCAGCGTTCTCTGTGAATATCTACAATATCTTGCTCTGCGCTCGCCAATCCCTCGATGGCGAGTTTAATTAATTAAAGGCCTCCAAAAATGTAATTCCCATACAAATTGACTCGGCCGCCGGCTAAGTCTTATTAAAAATATTTCGACCTACGTTCCTTGGGGTTGGGATAAGTTCCATTTGCAAAATAATATGCCTCTATTTTCCTGTAGGTGCTATTTGAAATTTACCTATTTGATAACTACTGAAACATTATTTTCCAATGTAACGTCCAATATTTGGTGTACACACTCACACACTTACACACGCACGCTCTCTCTCTCACACACACACACACACGCACTAGGCGACAGGCGATTACGTATCCACAACATTAAAAATGCTTATTTTTTCGTCCAGGCACTTATTCCTGTCGTTCGTACGCCGCGATCGCCCCGCCCTCCGCGAGATGGCAGCAGCGAGCTCGCATGCCGCTTGCGCCGCCGTCACCGCGCATGGAGACCATTCGGTAAGATATAAAGATCACTTGGAGATCTCTTGGTAAAATACAGAGATCTCTTGTTAAAATACAGAGATCTCTTAGTAAAATACAGAGATCTCTTGGGAAAATACAGAGATTTCTTGGTAAAACATAGAGATCTCTCGGCAACATCGCCCCGCCCTCGGCGAGATGGCAGCAGTGAGCTCGCATGCCGCTTGCGCCGCCGTCACCGCTCATGGAGACCATTCGGTAAGATAAAGAGGTAAAATATGGAGAGCATGCAGTAAGATGGCCCAGCTCAGAGTTGCCCTGTGAGCAGAGATCTCTTGGTAAGATAGAGAAATCTCTTGGTAAGTTATAGAGTCTCTTGGTAAGGTAGAGAGATATCTTGGTAAGTTATAGAGATCTCTTGGTAAAATAGAGAAATTAAGTAAGATAACTAAGAGATAACTAGATCTCTCTGTAAGATTGCCCCACACTCTCCTCGATATGGCAGCAGCGAGCTTTAATGCCGCTTATTGGGACCAGTTGGTGACATGTAAATAGTATTGAATGCACCCACGCAGCGTTAATACTTTGTGGAGTATGGTGGCCGTTCGAATGGGACATATTTGACAGCTGTCAACATCATTTTAAATGATATGACATAAGGTCTCTTTTTCTTTGTTGACATATGCTTTAAATATGATTCTGACAGCTGTCAAATAAGGCCAATTTGAACGGCCATTCTTTAAGGACACATTTTATTGATATAAGTATAAATTTTATTTTATTATTGATACTGGCACAAACAATCAATAATCAAAAATAACATCATGACTGTCATTCTATTAGTATATCAGATACATAATATACTAATGACAATATATTAAAAAGATGAAAACACTTCACTACCGCGTTTCAGAAATTAACAACGCCATCTGTATTGAGTAGTGTAACTAACAGTCGCCTGATACCATTATGATTTTTAGACGACAGGCTGATAGGTCCATCGATCGGTTAAAGTCAGAAGTCATTTAGTAAGGTACTGAGTACTGAGATTATACGATATGATGAAGTCTATCTATTCATTAGAATGAAGGATCACTCATAACCATAAGATGCTGATATGTCACTACAATAAGATTCCGTATTTCGTAAAATCGTGAGACCCAAGTTCGATTCCCGCCATGTACCAATGTGTTTTTATTCATGTACATTTACTGACTGCTCTTACGGTGAAGGAAAAAGATCGTATTGAAACCCACATTCAAATTAAATTTGAATTCAGATTATATTTGAATAAGACTTAACCTAGGATTCAATCCGTAAGCCTTCGGGTTGCAGTGGTCAGATGGCAGTCGCTCTGTGTAAAAACTTAGTTCCACTTCAAATGCCCTAGGTTAGATAGCCGACCGAACGGAGAACAGAGAACGGGATAAGGCGAGGAGACTGATGAATAATGGTTGCGTATTTCCAGGGCAAGCTGAGCTTGGCGTCCAAGATCCACGGGCTGGCTGAGCGGCTGCAGCAGCTGGGCAGGAGTTCTGGAGACTCGTGCGATGGCAGCGACAAAGCTTCCAGGAGTCGGACTGGTAAGCTGCCTTAAGAACACATTACCTTTGCATTTAGGGCAATGCCCTGGCGTGGCGGTGTAGTGCGCCCGGCATGTTTGTTCCTTGAGGAAAGTTGTTCAGCTTCATCGGCTGATTTACCCCTTAAAATATTTGCATCTAATACTTTAACACCATATATAACGTGGTATAAACTGGTATTTCTCCCCCCCTTTCAGGCAGCGTGCACCCCATGTTCACGGTGACGACCCACCCCTCCTACTCGGCGCACGAGCTGTGCCTCGGCCGCATGGAGACCAGCCCCAGCCACAGCCAGGTCTCGAGGAACTCCAGCCGGAAGTCCAGCAATTCCTTGAGGGTCAACCAGAACACCAAGATCGAAGGTGAGAAGCATAGCCAGATTCAAGAATAGCTGGGTTTCCATTGAACGAGCAGCCTCAGATGCTCACTGCCGCGCGCAGCATGCGGCGCAATGCACGGTCAGTGTGGACGGGTTTTCGCCTGAGCATGAGAATTTGCATGCGCTGCTCAGGCGAAACACGTCCATCATGATTGAAACAAACCTTAGACCATTTATTAGACCATAGATAATTTTAGACCAGCCTACAGAAAGACCTGTTCAACTGTTAAAATCTGGAAGGATTGTGGGTAGGTATGTGGGTGGGTATGTATGGGTATTGGTGTAATATCCACGCGGTTTCCTACTCGTACGTGATATTTCTATGGCATTTCCGCGGTATTGCCAGTTAAAGGATCTGAACATAAATTTGTATTCTGTAAAGTTATCTTTTCATCACAGTAGTAGAAAGACGACCGATGCGTGGCGCAGTGATAGTGCGACTGCCTTAGACGCCGAAGGTTCCGGGTTCGATTCTCGGTGGGTCACTCATAAAGTTGATATTTATCACTTTGTGAATTTGTTCCCAGTCTGGTTAGGACATTGCGGGCTGAACCACCCGATTGTCCGTAAGTAAGATGGTTCCGTGTTTCGGATGGCACGTTAAGCCGTAGGTCCCGGTTGCTGTCTATGATCACTTAGACGGCGGTCGTTACACAACCATGTCAGAAGCCTGCTACTCGTAGAAGGCGGTTGAAAAATTCTGACACTAGGGTTCATCGGGTCGTTGTACGACTTGGTGTCCCACACGAAAAGAAAGAAAGAGTAGTAGAAATACCATTTTGTAAATTTTTCACTCCTTTCATTGAATCTTTTCCAGACTTCAAGCACCTAATCCGCCGATCTTCGACCTTAGAGGTCCACACAGCAAGGGTATCACTCAAGGACCTGGTGTGCTATTTGTCGCTATTGGAGGCTGGCAGACCAGAAGACAAACTGGAGTGTAAGTTCCATTACACATTGAGCTGTATTCCTAACTTCGAAGAAGTGATGATTAGGTCTACAAATCCTGGATAACTCGGAGTATACGGAGTAACTTGTTGGGTATATTCAAATCTTGAAGCGTTAGAAATCTAGATTTTTAACTTCTTAATAAGTTTTCCGTGTAATTTCTGTTGCTTGTTATGCCCTGTTTAAAAGGCTTTTTTTTTTTAAATGTGGAACGATGAAAGAAATTTTCTATTCAAACACATGATCTTCTCAAGATGGTTTATGTTTTTTTCCAGTTATGTTCCACCTTTACGATACGGACGGCAACGGCGTGTTGGATACAAATGAAATGGATTGCATTGTCAACCAGATGATGACCGTGGCTGAGTATCTGGGTTGGGAGACATCAGAGTTGAGGCCTGTGAGTATACCACCGCCTAGCTTTCTGTGGACTGCTAGATAACCATTTTGACATACCTGACAATCCTGACAGTATCATAGTACCAGATCTTATATACGTGCAAATATATTTCGTTAACCTTTGGCTAGCCAATTTTGAATGCTACCTATAAATGGCGTAGATAGAGGCACATAATATCATGACGACGTTTTCAGATCTTGCAAGACATGATGGTGGAAATAGACTACGACGCTGACGGCACTGTTTCACTAGAAGAATGGAAACGGGGCGGGTAAGTATTCAATCATCGTCCATCATTCATCAGCAATGAGGAACCACAATAGTCTCCTGCTGAACGTGAGCCTACCCCTGTTGAAGGGTATTTGCTATACGTACGGCGCTTGGCGACTGATTGGATTGCGAGCTCAGTGCCACTCTGTAAGTTGCTGTATTCACCAGGAAACCTACTGCATATTTCAAGGATTCCTACTTTATAAAAGAAAGATCCCTTAGTCAAACTTGAAGATACCCATGGGATACGCTATACAGAAATAGAAATAATGCAAAACCCCAAATTAACTATACTCGGTACGCCAGTAGAACTTGTGAAACAAGCGCGAAATCTGGGTATAGAGATGGACAGTGGACTGCGTTTTGAGGCTCACGTAGAGAACATCGCAAGATCATGCCTGTATCGTCTTAAATTTTTTTATAAAATCAGACATTTGCTCAGTATTGACGTTAGGCTTAAGATCTGTGAGACACTTATATTGTCCAGACTCAACTACTGTGACGTTGTTATTGGTCCTTGTCTACTCTCCACCTCGAAAAAGCTCATACAGCGTGTGCAAAATGCGTGCACTAGGTTCTGTTACAAGGTGCCTCCTAGGACTCATATCACGCCTGTGCTAAACCACTATGGAATTTTAAATATGGAGTCTAGAAGGTACCTACACTTTGGCAGCCTAGTCTACTCAATAGTCAAATTCAAGAGTCCACCTTATCTTTTTAACAAATTAAAATGGGCTACTTATAATTTTAATTCGCGTAATAAAAACAGTTTTTTGCTCAAAACGCCTTTTCATAAAACCCGAGCTTTTGAGGGAAGTTTCCGGTATCAGGCATCCAAATGTTGGAATAATCTCCCACCACCTCTCAGGAAATCAGTATCCAAGGTAATATTTAAAAAGCACATGAAAAATATATTATTAGAAAAACAACGGATGTCCTGATGCCGGGATATAGATGTTTTATACATATAATATGTTCACCTATATCATTTATTCACTTATATTATATATATTCATAAACATATATATATATATATATATATATATTATATATATATATATATATATATATATATATGTTTATATATATATATATATATATATTTTAAAATAATGTCCTGTTGTAAATGTATAACGTATATTTAATTTAACTTTATAATATTAACGAATAACACACATATACTAAAACACCGTTTACTCGCGCTTTGGATCCGGTCGACGAGAAAATCAAATAGGTTTCGACTGAAAAACAGCTGTCCATCTCTCTTTCGAGATAGGCATTTTTGCTGAGTCGATGACCTTTTCATTATTGCGCCGCGTTGCATATCAGAGTACCTATATTTGCATTATTATAAATATTTGTTTATTGCTTTTTGTTTTTCTAGTAAATAAGTACTTTGCTGTGTAGAGTGTCGCAGTATTTATGAATAAATGTTTTTCTATTCTATTCTATTCTAAATAGTATGACGCTAATCTGAGCTATCCGGTTGAGCAGAAGAGTTCTCGAGTGGAGACCACGTGCCGGCAGGCGCAGCGCAGTGGACAGACGATCTGGTCAAGTCCGCGGGGAAATGCTGGATGCAGAACGCTTCTAATCGGACAAGATGGAAATTGTGGAGGCCTATGTTTAGCGGTGGAGGTCTTATGGCGGGTGACAGGAGGAATCCAGGTGGTGTGGCTAAAAGGGTAGCTACCCGCCTGGGCGGCAGACGGGCCCACCTGGTTTGGATTGGAAGTTGTATATTGTGAACACTTCGATACCGCGTTTCAGGCCCATTGTTCTGTCACGTGGCGCCATCTCTCCGATATGTTGAGAACTCCTGTTGCGTCTTGTACATGCTGCTGAACCACTTGAGTGAGCTTTATGTTATAGCCACCAGAGGTCGCTACAGTCTTATAGTTTAAATGATGATAAATCTAAGCTTTTACCACTTGCCACAGCAGCTGTCAAAATATTTACTTTACCCTTCCAGCATGACAACGATACCTCTGCTAGTGCTGTTAGGTCTAGACACAAACGTCAAGGAAGACGGCGAGCACGCGTGGAGGCTGAAGCACTTCAGCAAGCCGGCGTACTGCAACCTCTGCTTAAATATGCTGGTCGGGCTGGGGAAGAAGGGATTGTGTTGTATATGTAAGTGATTTCTAATGTTCAAACACTTGAGCGTCAACCATCTCAGAAAGGGATGTGACTTGCGCTTGAACGAGTATGATTGATCATCATAATCGTAATCATTGAAAAAGACTAAAAAACATCATCTCGCACAAAAGTGAAATCGACGCCGCGCCCTAAAAAAATGGGATGTACTATTTGTCTCTGTAAGCTGTCTACCCTCTATGTGTCTACCACAAATGGCCGTACTAGAGTTGACCCTATTGCGGTTTACATAACAAAAGGCTCGGTTTGACAGTTCATGCGTCACAAACCTCCCAAACGTCTCCCAAATCACAAAAACAAAAAAGGTCCGTTTACCTTTGCACTTGCAAAAAATTACATTCAGTTTGGGCTCCTTGAATAATAATAATATTAAGAATAAGAAAAACTTTTTTCTATGTCCACTTTAAATACAACATACTTAATTATGTGTTTGAACCAACAGTTTGTATTGAAGTTTTAGCATCAAGTCTACAGTAGTACAGTAGTAGGTTAATAGGTACACTTAGAAGATAACAAGACTTATAGGTTGTCCATTTGTTAATGAGGCCACTAAAAAGGAACTTCGTTCAACGTATGCTACAACAGTAGTACTTACCTACTGCGTAGCGCTGGTCTACCACGAAGCCTAATAAGATAACCTCCAATCTTGTCTGTTTCAGTCTGCAAGTTCACAGTGCACGAGCGCTGCGTACAGAGGGCGCCAGCATCGTGTATCGCCACTTACAGCAAATCCCGCAGAGCGTCAGCCACGCTGGCGCATCATTGGGTTGAAGGTAAACTGGCGAGCGCAGTGCAAAGTGTAGGTACCCAGTGTACCCCCATAGGGTGAATAGTTTAATAAATCATAGCTTGAGCCGATTCGCCTTGACGTTTCATAGTGGAATCGGCTCAAAGTATATTTTCTAAATTATACCTAGTGTAAATAGATAGTATTTACATTAATATATTGTTTTTTTTGTTGGTGCATTCTGGACAGACGAATGTCTTAAGACCATACTGCCTCGTCTTTAGTTAGCCTTTCAATCTTGAGTATTTAAAGATTGTACACCTTCAATAATTATTTTTTTCTTGTATATTTTCATAACTCTTCGTCTTCATTATTTTGTGTCAAGAAACGCCAATTTCTTCTTTGTTGTTTAGTGACGTTTTCATTGTGATTTCGCCAGTGTCGAATTGATTTTGCTCAAACGTTTTAAATGGGTAGTAATTTCAGAGTGACATGTTTTATAACAACAGTCGCCAAAACCACAAAATAAATACTGGCTCGTCCAAAACCAAAATCAGTCAAATATGCGCAATCTAAGAACGAAATCTAGTAATACCATCTATTGTGAACTATCTGGTTTGTAAACAGCGCCTTTTATCACTAACAGTATTTTTCTTATAACAGGAAACTGCCACGGAAAATGCGCGCGGTGTCGGAAAAAGATCAAAGGGTACAACGGAATCACAGGACTGCACTGCCGGTGGTGTCATATTACTGTGAGTTTTATTCAATGCTACCCTCAAACCCCCAAACCCTATCCTGCCCCTTAACTCTATCCTTCCTTCCCACTGACCTCTAAAGTATTTTATAGAGGTCAGTGTTCCTTCCCGTTTTATTACCTTCAAACTTATTGAACCTGGCGTAAATCGCCGTTTTTACGGACGTTTATGCTCTGCCTACTCCGCAAGAGATACAGGCATGGTGTATTCTCAAAAAATTTTGAAAAAGTCATGTGTGACCGAGTCTACCAGTTTTGTGAAAAATATAATTTATTTCATGATAGTCAAAACGGCTTTCGCAAAAAAAGGTCTACAGTAATAGCTGTCTATAATTATATGCAAGAGGTTTTGAACACAATTAATAATAAAAAATATGGAGTTGGAGTATTACTGGACATGACTAAAGCCTACGACAAAGTACAACACAAAATTTTACTAGAAAAGCTATATGCTATAGGTGTTCGTGGTAACAGCTACAAATGGTTTAGTTCATATTTAGAAAATAGAAAACAGTTAGTAGAAATAGAATCTTACGATAATAAAACAAATGGAATAACTAGGGTTCAGTCTGAATACAAAACAGTAAATGCATCTATACCACAAGGTAGCGTGATTGGATGTTTATTGTTTTTAGTCTATATAAACGATCTTCCGAATGTTGTCAAAGAAAAAATGTGTTTTGTTTGCGGATGATGTATCTGTCCTAATGTCATGTGAAGATAGCCAAAATATACAAAATAAACTTACCTTATTATTTGATAAAATTTGATAAATAAATCATAACTTTTCACCTCCACCAAAAACGTCCGCTAGATATAACTTTTACCTACAATTCAACTAATTTAGAAATAGTTAGTACTTTTACTCTGCTCGGCTTGAATATTGACACACACGTAACTTGGAAACCACATATTGAAAAAATACGTAATAAAACAGCAAGATTTACATATGCCCTTAGAGAAATTAAAAAGACAACCGATTTACAAACAGCCCTCCGTACTTATTACGCATATGCCTACTCATGGTTCACATACGGTATTATTTTGTGGGGAAATAGTACAGACATGGACACTCTGTTCATTCAACAAAAGAAACTCATAAGAATAATAACAAACATCAAACCGACAGATAGCTGCGTACCACATTTCAAATCTCTTCAAATTCTTACTCTACCTTGTATTTATATAATGGAACTATGTAAATTTGTAAGAAACCATCCACACCTTTATACCACAAGAGAAGATATTCCGACCAAATATTCGCTAAGAAACAAAAAAGCTATCATGTTACCTACTTCAAACCTTACCTGCCACACAAAAAGCCCCCATGTCATGTCAATTAAAATTTATAATAAGTTACCAGCAGTTTTGAAAAACGAAACAAATTATAATACTTTTGTAAAAGAATTAAAAGAGTTTTTAATCATAAAGTGCTATTATGATATCAAAGAGTATCTTACTGATAAGTTAAAATGATAATTAGGATTTCATTTATTTAATTGAATTAAAATGTTATTGAATGTGTTAAATTTTAATTCATTGTTAAAATATATAAATGTATATTATGTAGAGTAAGAAATGTTTAAGGTGCTCTCTCTATGTTGCTGTACCCTAACAAACAGGGTGTCATTTGTATCATCTTTGTATGTGAATTTGACTATGCAATAAAGAACTTGAACTTGAACTAGTTTTAGTTTAGTAAGTGTAGCAAATGCTATACATGCATTTATTTGCTATGACATAAAGTCAATTTTCCTAGTAAACAAGGGCAAATGGACCTTATGCCATAGCATTTGTTCCAAGGTCACAAACGTCACAGGTATCAAGTTTTTTAATTTAACAAACTATAAAAACCTTATTTTCATTTTGTGATGTTTCATAGTATTTTGATCATAGGCTGACTTGTAAAATTTTACTAAATCTATGCCGTTAGATCATAATATGTATATAGATGAAACTAAACAACTTTTTCTGTATGTGTTAATTTCCACCTTGTACGTGTTAATTTTTTTTGTTTATTTTGATATATATATTTTTTCAGCTCCACAACCGTTGCGTGGGTAGCGCGGGCGGCGCGTGTAGTTTAGGAAGACACGCGAAGCACATCCTACCCCCCACTGCCATCAGACCCTTGGTCCTGGACAGGCAAAGGTCCCTGCCACATAGACCTCAGCCAGACCAGGTAGGAGGAGATAAGGAAAGTTGAAGGAACCCACCAGAGACCATCTCATTCTTGCTGTGTATTGCCGACTGCGAATAACGTCACCCCAATTCTACCCGTGATTGTCGTAAAAGCGACTAAAGGATAATTATCCAGTAAATGGGCTAAAGGGTTTCCTGTCTAGGCTTGCCAATCTCCCAGCCAAGCGTGGTGAGAGTGGCATTGATACTCCCTGTAGAAGGCCTATGTCCAGCTGTGGACCGTTGCAGCTGTTAAGGTTGAGATCTAATTTTGTACATGGATTTAACTTTTTTTTGTATATTTTATTAATTCTTGTATTTTGTTCCAGCAAACACTGCCAGTTTCCATATCTCTTCCAATCTCCATCGCAGCGTCAGCAGAAAGAGAAGAACAAGAGAAAAGGGAAGAAAAAGCAAAGGAGCAACGAGCGCCCCCTATTTCGTTCCAAATCTCGCCGCCAGAGGGCACCTGTCCCTTACTAGTGTTTATCAACCCGAAGTCCGGAGGGCGGCAAGGGTCGAGGGTGTTGAGAAAACTCCAGTATATCTTGAACCCTAGACAGGTTCACGATATAGCGAAAGGGGGGCCTATGCAAGGTCTGCAGATGTTCAAGGATATACGGAATTACCGCGTGATCTGCTGCGGCGGGGATGGCACCGTTGGCTGGGTGCTTGAGACCATGGATAAAGTCCAGATGGAACACCAGCCGGCAGTGGGTGTTATACCTTTAGGAACGGGCAACGATCTGGCACGCTGTCTCAGATGGGGAGGCGGGTTAGTACTTACCATTAAATCAAATCAAATCATCTAAATTACGGAACATTCTGAGGCTGTTGAAAATCTAGCGTCATTTAGTTCACATCAGCACATGTTGACTTTATTTTAGTACAAATAGTAATGTTACACACTTTGTTTTCGAGTTTTGACGTGGAAAAAGGTTTAGAATTCACATCACATAAATTATTTGCATGTAAAGTGAATTAATACGAACAAAGGCACTTCTTAACATTATTGTTACTAGTTTACTATGTTTCGTTATTCATTTTAGTTTTGAAATCAAAACTTTACATCAGCACCGACGAATTCTAATAAAAGTGCCCCAAGGCAGTGTTTCAGGTCCATTTCTTTTCCTCAGATACGAAGGCGAGTCGATACACAAGATCCTGGACAAGATCTCCCGCGCCAGCACCGTCATGATGGACCGCTGGCAGATCAGCGTGGAGAATACCAGCACTGAATGTGAAATCATACAAAACTTGATGCCGGATTCCGCTCCACACCCGACTACTGTACCTTACAATATCATCAATAATTACTTCTCTATAGGCGTCGTAAGTATCGCTGTCGACGGATACTGAATTATCCTAGTTGTAATAACATAATGCATTGATCCTGCCTTGCAATCTGCGAAACTAAATATCAGATTGAGAACCAGGGTTGAAAGAATTAGACAAAAATGACCTGCAGGCAAGCCTGGGGGCAGTGGCGCCTTTTGTCTGTTAAAAAATCAATGATAGTCACATTACACTTGGGTACTTAACGTGTTTCAATACGGCGAATCCCACACATGACGGACGTTAGTGCAAAAAGAGACAGGTACCTATTTTAAGAAGAAGACTCAATTTTCAACGTTTTTTTGTATGGGGAACTTGAAATTTCCTTGCACTTGTCAGACGCAAGCGCTACAGATGCGCCAAAAGTATAGTATGTCTATGACCACTTAGACAGCGGTCGTTACACAACCATGTCAGAAGCCTGCCACATATAGAAGGCGGTTGAAAAATTCTGACACTAGAGTTCACCAGGTCGTTGGACGACTCGATGCCCCACACGAAAAGAGAGAGAAAGAGGTTGAAAGCTCAGATCATGTTTACATAAGCATTAATTCTTCCAGGACGCAGCGATATGCGTGAAGTTCCACACGGAACGGGAGCGGAACCCTGACAAGTTCAGCTCCAGGATGAAGAACAAGCTGTGGTACTTCGAGTTCGCCACCTCGGAGCAGTTCGCCGCCAGCTGCAAGAACCTGCATGAGAACATGGACATTGTAGTGAGTCATTGTCTTTGCCTTAACCCTTTCTCTGTCGGGGTCGTCTGCCTAACCTACGGGATTTGACGTAGAACTAAATTTTTACACAGAGGCTAACCTGGTCACGGGCCATATGAGTAGTTATTTTTTTAGAAGTTAGCACTAAAATACAAAAAAAGAAGTTTCAAAAAGTCAGTGGGACGATACCCCATGTGCCCGGGTTCGATTCCCGGTCGACTTTTCTAAATTTTTCAATTTCTTATTTCCATTCATCAATCATTTTGTGTGTTCCAGTGCGACGGTCATTCCCTGGAACTCAACAAGGGTCCTGCGTTGCAAGGAGTGGCGCTACTCAACATCCCCTACGCGCACGGGGGCTCGAACTTGTGGGGCGCCAGCGGGGCGCATCGTAGGGGGCGCTTTCCTAACGCACAACAAGGTATAACAAACCTATGGTATTACATGATCCTGATCAATCACAGCAGCCTATAGCAGTCCACTGCTGAAAATAGGCTTCCGCCAGGGTACGCCACAACGATCTTCTTCTTTCGCCATCCAGCCGCCACCAGCCGCTCTCTTTAAGTCATCGGTCCATCTGGCCGGAGGGCGTCGTACAGTACGCTTGCCGGGGCGTGGTTTCCACCCGCAACCCGCTTACTTCACCAGCCATCGGTTTTACGACTGATTTAACCAGCAACTTCAGTTTGCTACACTTTTGTACTATATCTGTTACTTTGGGCTTTTTGCGGTTATCCCCAGCATAGACCTCTCCATAGCTCTCTGAGTGACATTTATGTTTTTTTTTTTTTATCTGTGATGGGCTTACTCTTGACCCCAATCTTACCCTAGAGCAGAGATGGGATCTACGGTGGAGCGAGCTTGCCCAGAAGATGCCTATTCACTCTAGACTTAAAGAGATTCAGGTTATATGCACTCGTAAATACAGACGCAGGCAGGGAATTCCATTCTTTAGCCGTGCGCATAATGAAAGATGATTTGAAGCGCTTAGTGCGTAATGTGGGTATTTCAACTAAGAACGGATGGTAGCCGGCCGTGCGTCTGGATGTCCGATGGTATCAGCTCATGTAGCTCACGCGCACACTCTCCGAAGTACAATCTATAGAAGACCGATAGGCAAGCAACCTTACGGCGGTGAGCCAGGCTGTGAAGCTTGGTCGCCACCAGTTTTTTATCGCCTATTAATCTCTTGGCTCTGCGTTCCACATGTAGCCGTTGGGCCAGTTTTACTGTCAGGTTCCACGTCCCGATCAATGTGTATTGCAAATAAGTAATAAAATATACTATTGAATAAAGATATAATGATATCTTATATACTTTGCAGATTTGCATTGCATTGCAGGTTTGGAAGTGGGTATGGTAATATCATTATTATGTTGTTTCAGATATTGGTGATAAGCTAATAGAGGTTATTGGGTTGGAAAACTGTCTTCATATGGGCCAAGTGCGGACTGGTATGTGGTTTACTTTATAATTAAATCCATCATCATTATCAGCGCATCACACCAGGGTTCATGATTTGGCACGCAAAGAAGAAAATTTCTCTGTTCATCTATTGGCAGGCATGTAGGTACATCTGCCAACGTAGGTACGTTTGGCAGGCGGCATTCGCGAGTACTTACACGTCGCCAATTTCTTTGATTTTTTCTCTTCATTGCTCACCTAAGAACCATATTTTGTGATGACATACACGCCATTTTACTCTGTTTTATTGAGAGTGTAAATTGTCATTTTCGGTTGCCAATATTTTGCAAATGTTAAGGGGCTGAGTAGAGCTAAAAGCTACTTTTATAAGTGATTTCTACCCTAGATAAAATGCAGAAAAACTGACGAAAAAAATGGTAATAATCTTCAGGATATTTGCTGTAGTGCTATTGTTTCCAAAACATGATATAAGTAATTTAGCTTGATAGAAAAACATCGTAAAGTTTCTTCTAAAAATCTATTATATGGCAAACTGTACGAACGAAACCCACGCAATAATTAAGTGTTTATTATCAGAATGAGCGCCTTACAATACTCTATCGACATATTGTTTTTGATTTTCAAATTACTTATTTTAGACCGAGTTATCATCGAAAATACGAAAATATCATTGAATCGGCAAGATTCCGTCCCGTTCGCACGCGCGCAGTTTGACATTTGTCAGAAAGGGACCGGTTTTTAGCTCTTGTCAGCCCCTTAAATAGTGATGTGTGCAAATCATATGTTAAAAAAACCGTTGCCCGAAGGATTTCCTGCCATCTTACTGCGACATATACAATGTGTATCTTTAAATGTGCAAAACTTCCGTCTGGGGTGACGGAAGTTTTGCACATTTAAAGATACACATTGTATATACATAATGTAACGTATTTCTAATTCAATTAACGTAAATCAAGCAATAATAACAAAAAATGCCGTGTGATGCCGGCTTAGAATAGCATCACCCCACATCCTTCCCGTGGGTGTCGTAAGAGGCGACTAAGGGACTCGAGAGTATTGGTGTATTACAATTTTTAGGCGACAGGCTGACAACCTGTCACTATAGTGATATACATGTTTTCCGAAACAACCTTAGAAAACAATACTCAAAAATGTCAGACGTGGCGATAGCGACCGTATTCTAACGGTTGTTAACGCTCTGCCTACCCCGCAAGGGATAAAGCCGTGATATATGTATGTATGTATAACAAAAAATCGTTTTGCGCATTTAAGGCTACACCTTGTTTAAATAGTAAAAAAATGATGTTTTGAAATACGGAATCTGAAAAGATAGCTATTGAGTCGACAAGAAGGAGCAGAGTGGTCTTTAGTATCTGTTAATGTTCCTGTGACCAGGTCTCCGCGCGTCGGGGCGTCGGCTGGCGCAGTGCAGCTCCATCACGATCACCACCAGGCGCACCTTCCCCATGCAGATCGACGGCGAGCCCTGGATGCAGCCCCCCAGCCAGGTACGTCATACAGGCTGTTACAGCACTCATCACCACCAGACGCACCTTCCCCATGCAGATCGACGGCGAGCCCTGGATGCAGCCCCCCAGCCAGGTACGTCACACAGGGTGTTACAGCACTCATCACCACCAGACGCACCTTCCCCATGCAGATCGACGGCGAGCCCTGGATGCAGCCCCCCAGCCAGGTACGTCACACAGGGTGTCACAGCACTCATCACCACCAGACGCACCTTCCCCATGCAGATCGACGGCGAGCCCTGGATGCAGCCCCCCAGCCAGGTACGTCATACAGGCTGTTACAGCAATCATCACCACCAGACGCACCTTCCCCATGCAGATCGACGGCGAGCCCTGGATGCAGCCCCCCAGCCAGGTACGTCACACAGGGTGTCACAGCACTCATCACCACCAGACGCACCTTCCCCATGCAGATCGACGGCGAGCCCTGGATGCAGCCCCCCAGCCAGGTACGTCATACAGGATGTTACAGCCCAGCAAGGTATGTCATACATACATACACAAATCACGCCTTTATCCCTTTCGGGGTAGGCAGAGCGGTCGTTATCGCCACGTCTGACAAGTATTGAGGGCCTTTTTCGATGATACATGTATCACTGTAGTGACAGGTTGTTAGCCTGTCACCTTAAATTGTATTACACATGAAACCCTCGACTCCCTTAGTTGCCTTTTACAACACTCACGGCATCACACGGCAAGGTATGTCATACAGGGCTTAGAGCCTTCAACCTATGGAGATGGCAAAGCTGGGCTAATCCCTCTGCCAGAATTCACTGCCCATTTGCCCTGTACGTTATATGAAACTGACAGTTGCCATTTTGTATGTGGTTGTAAAGTGATTGTAAAATTATCGTTGTATACTGTATGTTTATCTCCCCTCCCGCAAAAAGTGACACAAAAAGTAGTTTGGTAATTGACTGTTTACCACCTGCATAAGTATGCAGCTCTAAGATACACACACTGTTTTCCAAAACACAACGTCAAGACCCGATGTGTACTGACAGGATTGATTAACCATCACGATAAAAAAGATAAAAATCCTAAAAAATAAACAAAATCTTTCTAAAATAAAAAGAAACTGCCTAATGGTTATGTCTATGTTACAGAGTAACAGTTCTAAAAATTTATCTTTAAAAATACTTGTTCCAACGCCACCATTAAAAAGTATGATGATAATTATGTTATTTTTTTGCAGATAACAATAACGCACAAAAATCAAGTGCCGATGCTGATGGGACCCGCGCCAGAGAAAGGGAGAGGATTCTTCAAAATATTCACTCAGTGCTAAAATCCTGCTAAAATCAACGAAAAACTGTTAGTACATTCTTCTCAGCTTACATTCCGTTTCCAAGTTTATAACTTTTTAGTTTATAACTTGAACTTGAACTTGAACTTTATGTACTTCTTCTCTTTTCGGCGGATCGCACACTTGACGCACGACGGAGCGCAAAAATATCGCAGCGGTCTGTCAGATCCATACTAGACCCGTCACTCCCCATACTAAAAGCGCACTCGACGGATGACACTGCGATAGCGCTGCGTTGACAGCGGTTGAGCGGTTTTAGTATGGGTATTGACATTCCTATTATGGATTTGACAGACTGATGCGATATTTTTGCGCTCCGTCGTGCGTCATGTGTGCGATCCGCCCTGATAACAAGATTACAGCTATCTGGACCAGTGTGTTGCTACGGCCTTGTTATTCGTGTATGAGCAGGGATTAGTTGGGAAGTAGAACAGTGCCGCAATCGCACCTGTCGTTGCTTGAGAAACCCATCCTTTTCCGATTTTCATAGCGTCTCCCAACACTAGCCCGGAGTCGATTAAGTGACTTCTAGACTGCCCAGGGGAGATTGCCAACCGGTGGAAGTTTATGTACTTGTGGCGGCTCGCATGCGCTCCACTTACAAGTCCTGAAACGGCGGTATCAAGTGTTTCCGCCGATCGCTATATATATAACCTCCAAACATGTCCGGTTGGACCAGTCGGTCCCCTGGTCACAACACCCGCCCAGCTGGGTGGATACCCTTTTCCCTCCTCCGTCATCATTCGGCCTTCCGGCCTCAACATCCATCACTCCTCTTAAATACTGTTTCAAAACTGTTTTCTTGCTCTAAGGGTTGATGTTTCTTTAACAAGTTCATTTTAAAAAAAATATTTTAAAAAAAATTGCATTTTTTTTTTTTTCTATATCTTAGATTTATCTTCACTTTGCTTGCAACGTGTGCTTTATACAAAAAATATGTACCAAATACCTGGCGTCCATTTTTGGTAATATTTAACGATTTATAAATCCAAAAGAAAACATAATAACCGCTTGTGATTTTTTAATACCTTTGATATCTCATATTACACCAGTCTATTTCAATTTAAAACATTACAAGTGGATATAGATTTTCATATAATATTGATAGCCTGGAGAATAATATTCTTGTGTTCCAAAAGTATATAAATGCATTATATAATTCTTACATAATGTTTACCTTTTAGAGGCATATAATTTGTCGTTATTATAATAATGCACAAATGTTCTGCATTATCAGTTCAAAAGTTACAACATAATGTGCCTACAAAAATACAATGTGAAACTTGCTTACATACCTATACCAAATCAGCTAGTGTTCAAAATGTATTACAAAAACAAACATATAAACTAAATTATATACCTAGGGTATGTAACAAATTTAAAATAGGTACCCTAAAAATTCCATTTTTATTATATTAGATAATGTTAGATAGTAAAAATATAATTTAGTAGGTACTTTAAAACGAAGTTTAATATTGTCAAAATGTTGCTATTATTGAGTGTTAGAAATGCAGGGTGTCAAAAAATTTAAATATTCTTTGTTTTTTTACAATTTTAGCAATGATTGACGAATCTTTTTACTTAATGATTTGAGGTTGTGACCGAAAAAATGCTAAGTATATATATTTGAAATTCATTCTCTTATAGTTTGGTTAATATTGGCGTATAAATATTTGTTTTTTATGTGTGGTTATTATACTTAATCCTCAAGTAAGACATCCTGTATAATAGTTGTAACTAGTTAGGTAGATATAGAATTTTAAGTTTTGTTAACCATTCAGTTATCTACTAGGTCCTATTATGTTACATATTTTAAGAAAAAAATATAATAGATACATAGTGTAAGGCGAGTAAGTATGCAATAAAAATACGTGTAGAAAAATATTGATTTAAAAAAACATTTTAAAAGATATTGAAAGATTTTTGACCAAAATTTTACTATCTCAAAGTACCTTAGATAGGTACAAAAAATTATATCAACAGGTAAATAAATATAAACATAAAGTTTTACGTCCTTAATTTAATTCCAGTACGATTCGTTTTTGTATATATTTTTTCTATAAAATTTTAAATTCTATTTATAAAACTAAGCTTTTAGAAGGGTATGCATTTATTACTAAATATTTAAATGTAATTATATGTTTGTTGCAAGATAGGACACTTTGTTACAGTTTATTTTAACTTGTTTATAACATAATATTATTATGATAATAAGGTAACTTAGGATCCATACGGTAGTATAAAAAAGTTTATTTTTTTAACATACTGCGGCCTTTCATGTTTTCACAATATTGTATTTAAATTGTTTGAGATAACAGAAATATTATAATCTCAATGTAAGTCAGAAAACAAATTACGAATTTTGTTTTTAAATATAATTGTGATTATGTTATTTATTTATTTATTGTTAGGATTTAAACAATATATTTATATCTTATATAGGAATAAGTATGTGTACATGTGTCGGTGCTTGCATTAGATAGGCAAATCCTAGATCTTTTTAGATCTTACAGAAATATTTTTAGTAGTTTTCCACGCAAACAGAAATACGCACTACAGAAACTAGTAAAATAATACTACACTAAGTATTTTGTTTCTGCTGACTATCATTTAGGAATGAAAGTAAAAAAAATACTTTGTTTGCATATTGTCAATAAAATTAAACCTGTATTTCTTTAAATTAGAACATTTTTGTGATTACAAGATTGCATTTATCTACATAAATGTCGTAAATGTATATATACTATACTTACTTACCTACGTTTTTATAATGATCGTGAAACGATTAAATATATTATTTTTTGTTATTATTATGTTGTTTGGTAGGTGCTCATTACATTTTTAAAATGGGTACCTATAGCTTGGAGAGTCAATCCTTAAATTTTAATTTATATCTACCTACTTCTCTTTGCTCACCACTAGATGACGCTAGTAAAGTATGGGCAGAAGTCGAGAAACACTAAATCTCTTACCGCTCTTTTAAAAAAATCTTAGATACTCGATATATTATATGTATCTGGATCTAAAATACGCGATATTATTATATCTGGATTCATTTAAATGTATTCATCTAGAAACCAGTATATCAAGGAATATAATCTTCTTCTTATGTATGAATATATCTGTCGATGGCAGACACTTCAATATGGTCGCGACCTGGAAACTAGAGTACTGCTAATTACAGAATAAATGTTCTGTGCCAGAGCTCATGAAGTTACACTTTTTGATGTAGGACTCTCCCTCTGTGAAATTCAATATATTTTATTTATATCATTATTTCAAGTACCTACCTATCTTTTAGAAATATGATATAACAAGAAGCACAAGCTTTAACAAGGAACGTAAACGAAACATTTTTATTTGAAATTATTAAATATACATGCTAGTAGATGTCTCATAGATAGTATACTTAGTGTAAGTAAATGAAAATGTCGTACTGTTTAATTTAAAGTTTTCCCTGTCTTTCGGAGGAAGTACATAAAATTTTAAGAGGCGTTATTTAGTACAGCCTACTGAACAAATTACCCTATGGGACTAGTGCTGGAAAATGGAAAAAGAATTTCGACCTCTCATACAATATTCATGATCAACTGCTAATTTTGTATAGGAGGTCGAAAATTTTTTTTCCCATTGGTCCTATAGGGAAATTTGTTTAATACGATGCCCTAAATATAACGCCTTCAATATAATGCAAAACACGGTGTATACATACCAACTACTGTATATACGTAAATACTATTATTTGCACTTGTCTACACAAATTTTATCATCCAAAAAGATGAAATGAATCAGTTCTTTTTTTTCGTTTAGTACCTACAATAATTTTATTTGCCATTAGTACTTTTTCTCCTTAAAATATATTGCAAAAAATACAATTAAATTGATTGCAAGACAAAATCTGTGCCAGCTTTAATAGTCTAAGAGATAAATTATAAAATATTATTATATTAAAATATTTACTTATATAAAAGTATTATTGTAACGAAATATAAATGTGCATTTGGAACCATTCAAGTTGTTTTATTTTTCACTTATATTTGATAGCTTCCAATTTGGTCAGGATTTTACAGGCTGAACAATTTTTGTCCGTAAGATTACTTGAACTTTTACCCTAAGCTTTTACCCAATACTTAGGAAGGCATGTTATAAACGTGGGTCCCGTTCAATATCTGTGATTTACGTCAGAGGTCTACCTATCCTAGACAACTGTAAAAACTTGACATCATTGTTCTCCGTCAGGATTCAACGCCCTGGGCAGTCTAAATGACTGAATTTATTGATACTGGGTCACTGGGTGTAATAAACTAAGCTGCAAATATTTTAAGGGGTGAACCAGCCCATGAAACTGAACAACTTTCCCAGAGGCCGGTCGACGTATGAAAAAAGAAAATTGAACCTCACACAAAATTATCATCTGACCAAGTCAATTTGTATAGACGTGGTTGGCTGTATGTCCAAAAAATTTTCTCGTATTTCGACCTATGTTTCTTGGGGAAAGTTGATCAGTCTCACGAGCTGACTCACCCCTTAAAATATGTGCAGCTAATATTTTTCCACCTTTTATACACTCCTCTCTTTTCGTGTGGGACACCAAGTCGTCCAACAATACACTATGCATATACGTACACTTTTTATACACCCGTACTAATCGCGGCAATGCATTGACCTGTGATTGGTGATTAGTTTGCCCAACGAATTTCATCATTTTCAGCACATTGCCCTGCACACAACAATTACGGATCTTGCTTGTGAATAACAATTTTAATTAATATTGCACAGGATTTGAATATTTCTTACGAAAGGAATTTTCGACTTGTGTTAGCTAATCTGTATTTATCCATAGTTAATTGTTAATTATTAATCCACTGATTGATTAACTTCATGAGCAAAAAGTTAGTATGTAAGCAATGTTGCACTTCCTCATACAAACATGCCTTGATTTTTGAGGAGAAATAAATAATTAAAAAGAATTGAGCCAATATGGTAGGTACTTAACAATTTTCTCCGACTAATATTAATAGAAGTTTCATCTCACATCTTTGAATATTTTCATCGTATATGCATTTTTTGTAGCCTTATTATGGGGCTGATTATGTTTTTAATATTATGAATTTTGATTGTTTAAAAACATATATTAATTGGTGTCTTCTTAAACTAAAAGGGCAGATCTCAAGAAATAAAAATATATAATTATACTATAATTTATATAAACTAGAAGTATTCAGATTTTAATTAAAATTGAGTATATAATTAGTAGGTAGGTTGTAATTTTATGCGTTAAGGTCAAAAATACAAAATTGATACCAACGTCTCTTGTATTCGAAGAAGAATGCAAGGTTGGTAGGAGTATCCTTATTATTTGTAGTCTAAGAGCTTATGACATATTATCTTATAAATGCCGTAAAACTCGATCAGAATTTATAGGCTACATGATTAAATCACATACCTAAAATAAATAATGAAACTTGACTATACATTTATTTATAGAAAAAATATATTACTTAGGTATCTGAAATCTTCTGAAAACAATTTAATATTCATTTACTTAGGTTATATAAATAAATACATTTTAGAATAACATTATGATATGACCTAAATGATTTGATATTATATTTCCTCTTTTTATGCTGTCAATGTAAAAATAATCATAATTTCATTATATTATCAGGTCCTCATTTTCATACCCGGCTCTTGGACCCCAAAAGTGTTACTACGATAATTAAGCATCACATTAGAATACAATACCTACTACCTATGTTAGTTTAGAATCAACTACAAATGTGACCTGCAATATTTCTATTAAGGCGTTCCGGCAGTTTGGACCTTAAGAAAATCTTACATAACCTTTTTTTAAACAAAGTTAATACCGTGTGATGCCGACTTAGAATAGCATCACCCCATTTCTTCCCGCGGGTGTTGTAAAAGGCAAATAAAGGATTCGAGGGTTTCATCTGTATTGCAATTTTAGGCGACAGGCTGACAACCTGTCACTACAATGATACACGAATCATCTGAAAGGGCCTTCAATACTTGTCAGAAGTGGCGATAACGACCGTTATTTTACGATCGTTGACGCTCCCCGCAAGGGATAAAGGCGTGATTTGTGTAAGTTAATACGAAAAAAGAACCAATTGTTTCACACTTCATGCGTAGTTTAAAGGAACTTAGTCCTTTTCCTAACACCCTGTTTATACAGATATAAAATTATTTATGTAGATCAATTTGTATACGTATATCTTATTATGTAATTTGCGTGTTGATAAGTGTCGGGTAGGTGTGTTGCTTTGATTAAATTAAGTTTGACGTCACAAAAATATGCATAGAAATTAATTTGTATGCCTAGGGCATTTTATTTGATACCTTGAAAGGTTATATGTTCATTAAATTGTATGTGTACAGCTGTCAAGTGTCAGCTGTGCTGCCGTGTGCTTGCGACTTTCATAAACTAACAGCGCCATCTATTGACAGACGAATCAAATTAAACCAATTTAGGTTCAATGATTTATTTATTTATTTTTATACAATTATTACTTTTTCTCAGCGTGCAAACAGCGATCGGAGCAGCGTTTGAGACAGTCGGGGTCGTTGCGACAGTGCGCGCGGCAACTCGCCTGGCAACGAGTCACGGTTCTGACGTTCGTGCGGGGTAGGCGCTCGTCAAACATCAGGCTGGAGACAAAGAGCAATTAAGTATGGCATGAAAAATAAATAAAGCAATAAAAAACAGAAAGGGAAGATGAAAACAGGAAAAGAAGGAAAGCAAGATAGAAGAAATGATGAAAGAAAACAAGAAAACAGATTACAAGTTAGGAGAAGCAAAAATAGAAAACAATCATTTCGTGCTGAAATGTATTAAAATATGACCGTTTGAATATGCCATATTTGACAGCTGTCAAAGTCATGATCATGCTATGTCATAAGTTATAGTTTTCCTTGCTGACATGTCCTTTAGTATGAGTTTGACAGCTGTCAAGTGTGTCCTATTCGAACAGCCATACTTTAGTATACCTGTCGATAAAAGGCACGCTGGTGCAGGTGGCGGCGTCGCAATGCAGCACAGGGGGCGCCACCGCCGCCATAAGGGAGTTATCCTCCCCCACCACATAGGGGATGTGGTCGATGAACACGTTGTCGAAGAGGCACATGCGCTTCATGTACTCCTCTGGGTGGGTGAACATCGTTGGTGGAATTCCTGGTGGTGACGAAATTGAATTATTAAGCTGATAGTTCCAGGGGCCATGAGCCTATCAATATGTATCGTAACCGTCTCCGACGGCCGATGTGGCGCAGTGGTAGTGCGACTACCTTTGACGCAGAAGGTCCCGGGTTCGATTCTCGGTGGGTCACTCACAAAGTTGATATCTATCACTTTTAGTTAGGACATTGCGGGCTGAACCATCCGATTGGACAATCCGATGGGACTTACGGACAAGTGTGAGGGTTCTGTGTTTAGGATGGCACGTTAAGCAGTAGGTTCCGGTTGCTGTCTATGATCACTTTAGCGATAAAAACGATACTCGTGGGGGAGAGTTATTGAGACGATCACTCCATGGTTAATGCACATTTATTGATCTTAAACTATGGCTTATATACTAATCTTACAATGACGCAAATCACGTAGAGAGGTGATATCTGTAGCTAGCTCTCTACGTGACAAACGTGTAGGAATTGCTGATGTTGCTTCCGCAACAGTACTCCCCCCTTTTGAAGGAAAAACTCAAAAATATTACGACTCCATAAGAAGATAAAAATAACCTAACAAAAACATGTAGGTAGGTACGTGCTGAATTAACTCGCCGCCGTCGTCGATTGGAAAGCGTCGCTGATCAAGCAGATTTGCCGTGACTCCGTGTTTTGCCAACTTGCATTAATTTCTTGGAGTAGTAGTAGTAACATTGACCTTGCTGCATATTTTCATTGTCATTATGGATGCGTCGCGTTGCTTAATAAAATGATACTGAGGGAAAGTTTCGTCCTCGTATCTTGGCGTGCTCCAGTCCGGACCGTGGACGAGCGAAAATACTCCAGCTCCTTTTCAATTAGGGCGAGTTAAATCTCAGCTGACTGTCCGCCTTTTGCTGTAGTAAACATGACTACGCAATTTCAAGTGGCGGCGGCGCTGTGTCAGGGAAGTGCGGTGCGCTTGCGACGATAATAATTTCTTCACAATTCTTCATAATTTGTAGATTTCGACGATATGTAGGTTCTGTGACGGGAGTGAAACGTAGCGATTGCAGCATGTGAATTTTACAGCGAGTGTGCGGTGCAGTATGTGACGACTATTGGTAAGCAGGCGATACCTTTCCTTCTTCTGTTGTTGTTGAGTAAGTAAATTTCTGTCTGAAGTGGTGCATTGGAGTGACAGTCGATGAAATAAAATCAGACAGGCGACATTGCGTAGTTCATTGTTGTGTCGTCATCGTGTTCATCGTGCGTCGTGCGGCTGGCAGTGAATGCAGGCGAGCAAACTTCGGTGCGCTGGAGCAGGGCGCGTAGCTGCTATTTCAACCGTGCAGAGTCCAAAACTTCGGGTGCGTCGACGAAGTGTTGTGGATCAGTAGCAGTGTGCCGCGTCGGTAGGCGAAGAAACAAACTTTCAGCTAAGGGCGGTGCGTATAAAATTGCTGCGATGAAACCGCGTCTTCAGCGTTGAAGGTTTTCTTGATCCCGCCGTAGCCCGTGACGTCGTGACGACTATGATGCGAACTGATGAGTATGTTGACTCCAAATTCTAGAGGTAGACAGCGCAGCAGCGTGGCCATCACTGAAGGCTGCCATGTTCCTTGCGGGGTCACCACTTTAGCGATAAATACGGTACTAGTGGGGGGAGAGTTATTGAGACGATCACTCCATGGTTAATGCACATTTATTGATCTTAAACTATGGCTTATATACTAATCTTACAATGACGCAAATCACGTAGAGAGGTGATATCTGTAGCTAGCTCTCTACGTGACAAACGTGTAGGAATTGCTGATGTTGCTTCCGCAACAATCACTTAGACGGGGCGGTCGTTACACAACTATGTCAGAAGCCTGCTGCTTGTAGAAGGCGGTTGATAAATGACACTAGGGTTGATCGGGTCGTTGAACGACTCGGTATCCCACACGAAAATTAATACCGTCTCCGCATCGTTCACATCGTTGCCGTTTGACGCCGGCATATAATAGCATCACCCCAATTTCTTACCGCGGGTGTGGTAAGAGGCAACTAAGGGACTCAACGGTTTCCTGCGTATTACCACGTATTATAACTTTAGGCGACAGGCTGACAACCTGTCACTACAGTGATACACGAATCATCTGAAGGGATTAAATACTTGTCAGACGTGGCGATAACGACCGTAATTCTACGATCGTTAACGCTCTGCCTACCCCGCAAAGGATAAAGGCGTGATTTGTTTATATATGTGTATGTAACCGTCTCACTCATTCTATGCAAGGGTCTAGCTATTTAAGGGTATCTATCTACGGACGGCCGGTCTTATCTAGAACTCTTCTGCTCCACCGGTTGATGATGATGATCTCTCCGACCGATTTCAGCCATGGCGACCACTTCGACTCCTAATCAGATCGGCGCTGATGCGCCCGGAGATGGCTATTGTAGTTCAATTTTGGCAGTAAACTCCCGTGCACGGTGTGGACACGTGAGTTTGCCATTTACATAATTATAGTTAATGGCGACGGCTGGACAGTTATCGGTTCATCGAGCAATGTGGCCTGCCTCTTAGCTACGTCGGTTACCTTGAATCGTCTACGGATCTCCTCGTTTCTGATTCGATAGCTCACTGAGAGACTCCAAGTCTATTTAAGAGGCCGACACTTAGAGACTCCGTCTCGGCACCGTATGTCATCATCAGGTATTGAACTTACCAACACTAAAATACTGAGAGTTGCACGTATGACTCTGTATCAGCATGGACCGGTTGTTGAACCAGCCCACCAGCCACTTCAGGTCCTCGAACTTGGTGATCTCGTCGTTGATGACCTTGCGGGTCAGACGGAGGTATTCCACGTCCGCTTCAATCACTGATTCGTCTTTGTCTTCTCCGTAGCTGGAAAATGCATCCTTCATGAAGAGGGCACATTTTGAAAGGCACGTTAAGCCGTAGGGACCTACGTACTTTCTGAATTTGTTCCCAGTCAGGTTAAGACATTGCGGGCTGAACCACCTGATTGTCCGTAAGAAAGATGGTTCCATGGTTTGGATGGCACGTTAAGCCGTAGGTCCCGGTTGTTCTCTATGATTACTTGGACCGGTTATTATTGCCAGGCCATGTCAGAAGCCTGCTACTTGCAGAAGGCAGTTGAAAAATTTTGGCACTAGGGTTCATTGGGTCGTTGGACAATTCGGTGTCCTTCATGAAAAGACAGAGATAAAGAGGGCGTCATGTGATGCCGGTTTAAAATAGAACCCCGTTTATTTTCCGCATGTGTCGTTAGAGCCGACTAAGGGATGCAAGGGTTTCTATAGAGTTTACTTAGGGACTATGCGTGCCAATTACCTGACATTACCATTTAAGACTAAGAACCACATCAGCGACCTATTTAGTGCTGGATATGGGCCTCCCTCCCTCTATTGGGAAGATATTTGCCATACTCAATACAATGCATGGTGTGGTATTCACCCTAGATACATCCTTTTGTCGCTTTTTACAACACCTAGCACGGGGAGAAATGTGATGACGACATCCGTGCTTTGGAGGGCACGTTAAGCCCTCTGTCCCGGTAACTGTCTACAATTACCGAGACAACAGCTGTTACACAACTATACTTTTAGCAGGCAGGTCGTTAGATGACTACGTGTCCCACGAAAAGAAGCAGAACTTTATGGCTATTGATGACATATGGTGATGACATACTTCCTGTACTGCATCTTGATGACAGCTTCTGACATGTGGATCCTGAAGATGACTCCAGGCCTCAAGTGTGCTTGGTAAAGGTCCTTGGGCATCTCCACGAAATCCGATTCATACTCCTGCAAAAATAACAGATCGAACATAGAAACAAGATTATACAAAATTTTGTAAAAACATATACCTACTTGTGCCGCATGGTGACGGCAGAGTAAAATAGAACCACCCCCTTTCCTTTCTTGGAGGTCACAAGAGGCGACCGAGGGATTAAACCGACCCAAGACCGGTCCTAGATAAGAACATCTGCAGACTTAACCCTGAACGGATTCTCCGTCAGGCGCGTGCGACAGAGGTCTGTCGTGCGGTAGATTCTTGCAGTCTACCTGGCTCCGCACGTATCGACTCGTCGTTCCTGTGGAGTCAGCCAGGGAGGCTGAGGGGGTAGCGCAGGTTCTGCATTTTACACAATTGTGTCCCATCAAGGCGGAGTTACGTTGAAGTCCTTTTTGGAGGAGTGATGGACGTTGAGGCCAGTAGACCGAGTGACAACGGAGGAGGGAAAAGGGTAGCTACCCACCTGCTCGGGTGTTGTGACCAGGGGACCGACTGGTCCCACCGGACATGTTTGGAGGTTGTGTACGTAATATAGCGATCGGCGGAAACACTTTGATACCGCGTGTCAGGACTTGTATGTGAAGCGCATGCGCGTCACCACATCCTCACAAAAATATTGATTTGAGGATAGTAGTATGCTAGTAATATCGCGGGTTAATCGAGTCGTTGGAGGACTCGGGATTCCACAAGAAAAGAGAGTGGCACTTACGGGGTTGTTTGGTTGGTAGTCGTCTCTGTAGACTTCTTTCTTTTTATTTTTGCCTTTACGTGCGACTGGCACCTCTGACGCGGTGGTTATGTTTTTATCTAGCTGGAGTTGGGCCTGTAAAATATTTCAAATGATTAAAAATTCTAGCGAAAAATACCAAGAAAAATTATTATAATAATATATCATAGATTATAAAAGTTATAAAAAGTTAAGTATTCGTTCATTTGAAAATTTAACATACATACATACATATATCACGCCTTTATCCCTTGCGGGGTAGGCAGAGCGTTAACAACCGCACAAATACGGTCGCTATCGCCACGTCTGACAAATATTGAGGGCCGGTTAAGATAATTTGTGTATCACTATAGTGACAGGTTGTCAGCCTGTCGCCTAAAAGTTGTAATACACGTGAAACCCTCGAGTCCCTTAGTCGCTTCTTACGATACCCACGGGGAAGAAATGGTGTGATGCTATTCGAAGCCGGCATCACACGGCATATTTGACATGAAAATTTAACATTCTAATTTAATTCTTGGCGACGGGGTCTCAAACTCAAACTCAAATTATTTATTCAAAGTAATTAATTTTACATTTAGCTTTTTGATGGTCAAGTATTAACAATTTTAACAATAACGATTTTATTAACCTAGTGTAAACGCGGCTCATGGATGATGTCTCATCATGAGACACAATATGAGGTAGGAAACTGAGGAACCATGGCACCATGATGGCACCACTCTCGACTGTGCCTTTTTTCTGTGATCG